>JARQOC010000005.1:267488113-268980613 GCA_033576535.1 Allobates femoralis
TTCTATGTGTGGGTAGTGTTGGTACTCGATTTTTTGACATTACATTTGAAATTTAATCATTTGTCTGACCAATTACACTGTGCCCTGCCTTAGGCAGGACAGCTATTTAGGCACTTGAAGACACATTAGTGGCCACAAGTATAGCATTTACTTTTTGTTGTAACTTTATGTGGACAAAGCTATAGCCTCACACTTTGAGGCAAACACATTCTTCAGGGTTGTTTGCCATCAGATGGACACAAAAAGACGCAGTGTGGCCGGCCTTGGTTTCAAAGCACATAACCCAGATCTATAGGGCAGGTGAGCAAGACAGGAAATGTAGTCATGCAGCATAGGTGACACATGAGCATTCGGCGTTAGTGCCCTACACTCCTTGTTGCTGCCATGTATGCTAATCAGGAATGTCTTGGTAAATAAAACCCACAAAACATATGGCTTGGATTTTGAAATGACTGTAATGGACATAGAGTATGGGGTTGTTTTTGATCAGCAGGTCACACATCGTTGGTGCCAAACAAGGTGGTATTCCCAGATGAACAGTTTTACAATTATTCCAACGGGGCCGAACACAAAGCCGGGAACAGCAAGGGCAAACTTCTTGTTCCCTAAAGTACCTTGGACATAAAAGCCTGTTGCACTGAAAATATGGCCCCTTTAAGTTTGATTTTATACAGCATTAATACACTATGTTTTTCGGAGGATTCTTAATGTGGCCATCAGTTAACAACAAAACAATTAAATTCACATGTGGGCCCTAATATCTACACCATCACCTTGCAGGCCCAAATATACCCATGGGAAAACTGAACCACACATATTTGTAGTGATACAGAGTATGTCCTCTAATGTGTATGACTGTGTCAACAATTTGTGATGGTGTACAAACATTTTAGTGCAAAAGGGGTATATCCTTACAATGTTATTTACCCTAAAAACACCCACAATTAAACGTGTAGGGATGTATGTGGCCCTTATGCAAGTGGAGGGAGGCCATTAGGAAACATACAAATGATGCTTACGACAGGCAAACCAGACAAGGCCACACACCTTAGAGGCCATTGCAGGGAAGAACATGGCTTTGTTCCACAAACATGCCAACAATAATAGCTAATTGTGAGGTCACGGAACATTGTGTCTGCCCACCCTGCTTATTTGTCCCAACGTCACAATGTGACTATAAATGTGTATGTCCTGGATCATTGCCAAAGGTAATAGAAATCTGTTGCACCATGGCAGAAACAAACCCTGTGTGGGTATGTAAACCAGCACACTCATTATAGAGCTTCATACGTACACTGTGTGCCCTCGTGGACAGGGTCCTCTCCTCTTGTACCTGTACGACCTGATTGTCTTCCTTTAATGTTTTTTGTAGTTAACCATTATCCTCATGTAAAGTGCCATGGAACCTAATGGCGCTATATAAATAAATAATAATAATAGTAGACAACAGTGCTGCAGACACATACCTTGGTATACGGGCCACCGGTCCAAGGAAGGACAGCCGGTCGTAATGTTTGTAGATCAGCTCTGGAGCTGCTCCCGGGTCCCCCTCTGCGATCTGGCGATGTTGTTTGCGATGTTGATCGCGGCAGCTCCTCCAACGTTTTTGAAGATGGTCAACTGTGAAATGATTTCAAACCGGGTTTAGACATGTGTAATATTTGAAACACCAAAAGTATGTGTACAAATCAACAATAACATTTTATTCATGTTGTGTGTGTAATGTGTATACAAGTCACAGTGACACGACAGTGTGGAACATCATCAACAGCATTACGGACATTGAGCTCACGTGGACACTATCACAAATGAGGCAGGACACATGTCGACGCATCGAGGAGGTAATAGTGCGGGCACCAGACTCTGCTCATTAGTGGTATTAATTTACACCCAACCCCCTGGCCGTAAGAGCCAGGAGCACCAGCCCTTAAACTAAGTGTACTGTTGTGACCCCATCCAAATATAGGCAACTAATCGACGGCGCATGATAACACATTGAGGGTCCTGTATACCCTGCTATGGGGGGCCTGTATACCCACGAGGGCCCTGTATACCCACTGCTGGGGGCCCTGTATACCCACTGGAGCCCTGTATACCCACTGCTGGGGGCCCTGTATACTCACTGCTGGGGGCCCTCTATACCCACTGCTGGGGGGGCTGTAGACCCACTGAGGGCCCTGTATACAGGGACTGACTGGCACCCTACAGTTTGGGTGCCAGCCCTCCCTCCCGGTCCGACACAGGTGAGGACGGGGGTGGGGGGGGTGATGACTGGCGGCCGCCTCACAGTCACCGCAGCTCCCGCAGTCTCCTAGGGCTCGCTCCCAGCCGCAGCCTCGCGCTCCTCACAGCCGCTCACTCCCGGCCGCAGCCGCGCGCTGATGACGTCATCGCGCGGCCAGGAGCTTGCGGTTCCGGCTGCTGCTTCGGGGTCATGCGCTACTTCATGCTCCTGCAGCCGCATGAGCCGTGCGGGCGGCAGCCCTTTTCATGGTCCAGGCGGCCCAAAATAGAGGAAAATACACCGGCCTGGGGGCAATTGCCCCCCAGGCACCTGGGCCAGTCCGCCCCTGCCTGTATACCATAATATGGGGGCATGTATACCCATCTGGGGGCCTGTATACTCTGCAGGGGGAGCTGTATACTCTGCTGGGGGGCTGTCTACCAGCGATAGCCGCTGTATACCAGGATGGCGGTCAATATGTTTTCACAGTTTTTGGGGGCAAAAATAGGGGGGTCGGCTTATACACGGGTCGGCTTATACACGAGTATATATACAGTAAATCCAATATATAACGGGTGAACTCATTTAACTTACTCATATTGCTCTGTTCATCATGGCCACTCAGATGGAACGCAGGGAACATCACTTGGGCGATCTCTCTCCAGGCAGTAGTCCTCATGATGTTATCCCCATAGTCAGGGTCTGTTGGGAGCCATAGCAGTGGCCGAGCCTCCACCAGAGGAATCAATCGCAGCGTGTTCACAGCGACACGGCCGGCCATGATTGCTCTGGGGAATGGATTGCTCTGTGTGTGCGTCTGTCAGAGCGAGTCGTTTCCTGTTTGCTTTTACAGCATGGTGTGTGCCGGAGAATCGCTTCCCCCTCCCATCATCGGCTCCAAATAAGAGAAAACCCTGCGAGTTTGGACTCGCACACTTTCAGAGACACATCAGCGATTTGTAAATAGCATTATTCGCTATTACTCGGTTCCCTATTCATTAACATTGGACTCGCTAGACTCGCAACGAGTAGCGAGTCCTGGGCTCGGACTCGTGCGGGTCTAGCGATTCCGAGTAATTTAGGACTCGCTCATCCCTAGTAAACATTACAAAATGGTGTCAGGATGGAGTACACTATTACTGACTAAGAAACAGGATGAGGCACTTGGTTATAGTAAAAACAACAAAAGCATTTTATATGAGCCAGAATGAGAAACATACAATTTTAATTTATCATAGCAAGTGAAGAACACAGATAATAATGGAGGCCTATTATGGGACATTTTTACAGTATATGGCAAATTTGGGGACACTGTTAATGTATGGGCTCAATTGGCATGCAATAGGGTCATTGGAGCACAAGGTTACTGAATTGAGGCCTGAAATATTCCCATTGTGGCCCTTATATTATTAATTATTAATCTTTGGAGCTACAATATTTGATTTTCCAACTGTATCAAAGCATAAATGTTGTATGCTATTTTTGTCTAAAAGAACAAAAAGGCCTTTTGAAAGAGCCAAATCATTTTTGCCTACTTGCATTTTTGTGTAAATATTTGCTATGCTCATTTTCATCTACAGTACGTAGAATATTCCACAGCAATGTCCAGAGAACCACACCTGTCACTGCTACATGCAAAGACATTAGTGTTTTCTTTCCAAAAGTAGCACTCTCAGACTCTGTGAGTGGTGATGTCAGATAGTTCATCTGAGGACACTGCTGTGGCTTAGTCTGAGAGTGCAGCTTATCAAACACTAGTGTCTACACTCACCAAATGTAGCAAATGTGAGTGTGCTTTGCTGGACATTGCTGTGGATTATCGTTGGAGGGTATGTTTGAGATTAATAAATTGGAAAATGATGGTTGTCTGTGTGTCTTATTTCAAATAAAGGATTTTTCTGTGCCTGTGTTTTTTAGCTATCTACTTAACACGATTGATGCTGTACCAGTTTTATAAAAGCCTGAACATTTTCAATCTGGGCTTAATGACAGCTGTTAATACTCAACTGTCAAGAGATTTGGTATTTTTAGAGTAAATGGTACGAATTGTTTTCATTGTGCAGATGGAGTAAATTTTGTTTAACCATTCCAATTGAGTGGGGGTTCAGAATCTTTCCAATGTCTGGCTATAATGATTTTGGTGGCATTAAGAAAGTGGGGGATTATGTCATGTTTGTTTAACACCTAGTGATGGGTGTCTAGGTTAAGCAAGATTGGAGTAGGGGAGATGGTAAAGTTTATATTTAATGCCTTTCTAATGTGAGAGATGTTCCAAAGTGGTGTGATCTTGAGGCATGAATGCCAAATGTGGGAAGGAGAAACTTACTGTTTCATCTCCAACAAGAGGAGAAAATAATCAATGCTCACCTGTCCGCGGTCCACCGAAGCCTCCGGTATGGTCCTGTGGCTTCTAGGACCTGTGGTGACGTCATGTTCTCGCGGGAACTCAGGTCACTTGACCGGAGTTCCGCGAGAACATTACATCACCACAGGTCCTAGAAGCACAGGACCTTACCGGAAAGCTTAAAATAGATATTTCTATGGTTCGGACACTTTCTTTTACTTAAAGAAAGGGTCCGAAACATAAAAATATCTATTTTAAGCTTTCCGGCAAGGTCCTGTGCTTCTAGGACTTGTGGTGACGTCATGTTCTCGCGTAACTCCGGTCATGTGAGCGGCTATGTGCGCTGCACTCCGCACCAGAGGGCATATTAGTCCTTAAGTCCTTTGTGCTGATCCAGTCCACGCCTGTCAGGGTCATCCCGGACAGCCCCGGACCAGATCGTGCCGCAGTATGAAGGCACCCTAAGGCAGAAAATGTTCAATATTGAAAATGAGTCTTGTTTTTCTTATTACAATTCATTAACAGATTAAGGCTTACTCAATGTTTGGTGATTATTAATCATAATGTAAAAATGTAGGTTTCATTACAGCTAAAACACTATTAAAACTGCTTAGAAAAATATACATACTCATTTTTAAAACAAGCTGCCACATTTTCTTTTCAATTACTTTACCAATACTTTAACTAACTTAGTGTAGGATATCACCTTAATAAGATTTATTAATAATTTCAGATTCTTGGAGTCTGGTTAGCAAAGAAACCTAATAGTGTGCTTATAACATTTCATTTTTTGGTCCACCATTAATCTTTGGTTCAATTATCTCATAATTAGGATTGATCATTTCACATACCTGGATAATTGTTTCTAGAATGCAGTAATTAAGGTGGTGCAATGTTATCAGCTGTAGAATTCTTTCAAGAAAATCTTTTCTTTCTGTTTTTTTTTTTGTTATAGAACAGTAGTTTGAAACTGAAAACGTATAGCCAGTGGGCACAAAGGCTAAATGAAAAAATAATAGAAAAATATCAGCGCTTACCCACCAATTATTGCAACACAGAATAAATGAGTTCACCTTCAGACCAAAAAAGTACAGAAAAATAAAAGTAATATCCTACTGCAAAGAGCAAAACTGTAAGATACAAGGTATAATCTATGCATTTTAATGCAGCAAATTTCATCTCATTAAAAAAATATATCTTTTTCTAAGAAAACACAAGCTCCAATTATACAACAATGGTAATTTTCCCAGTATCAAACAAACATTTTTGATTTGTATAATGCATTATACAACCAGGCAAAAAAGTAAAATTTTTGTTCACCCAAGCAATGCTGGCTTTCAATTATACCATTCTCAAGCAGTTTCTAGAAGTAGAACACTGAATTATGTTATATCAAAATATGTTGAAAATAGTTTTTTCATTAGTCTAAAAATATTTCCATACCTCAAAGTTTAATACAAATAAAAAGTATATAGTCAATTTGTGAATTATTTGTAAGTTTTAGTGCGACTCCAGTTATATAATATAAATTGTTATTTGTCAAGGAAACAGCAAGGTCGATCATGCAGGTATTCCACTCCTGTCATCAATATGTCACAAACAGCACCATGCTGCCTCCTAGGACAATACACACTTGACTTACAAGTCATGGATGAGGAGTTGACTAATATGGTGGGTTTACACGCCGCGATATCGGCGTTCAACTCCGACCCAAATCCGACAAAAAGTCACGTGGGTTGCGAGTTGGACCCGATATCGTGTGCGCGTTGTACGGTTTGAGCGTACAACGCGATGCTGGAACGATGCCAAAACGATATCGGAGTTAACTCCCCGATATCGCATGGCCGTTGTAGCAGCATCGCAGCGTGTGACAGCCCAACTACGATGCGTACGCTGACGTCACCCATTCACTCCCATGTTAAATGGTCGTTCCTGGGTTGGTGGGCGTACACATCGTAGGGACGTTGCATCCCAATATCGCAGCGTGTAAACTGCCGATACGATGCAGGGAGAAACGTGCACTAAATGCGCGCTCCCGCATCGTTGGCTCCGATATCGCCGCGATATCGGGACGTGTAACCCCACCATTAGGGTATGTGCCCATGTAAGGCTGGCTTCACACCACGTTTTTTGGCATCCTGGTCTGTCCGTTTTGAAAAGGACAGAACAGGATCTGTTTTTGCCTCCCATGCATCTCTATGGTGCTGGATGTGTCATAAAAGGCCATCCGGTTTTGCGTATTCAGTGCAAAATTTGTTTCTGTCCTGTTTTTTTACCGTTCCCAAAATCAGAGACTGCAATGATTTTTGGGCTCCGGTGAAAAAACAGGACACAAACGGACAGTCCTAGATCCGGAGCTGTCCAGTTTTCATAACATGGTGGTCTATGGTGCCAGATGCTGTAAAAAAAACAGATCCGGGAAACGGTTCTGGTTTAGTGAACTTAGCATTGCCAGAAACAAAGTTTAATTCTCTGATGCCTGGCTGCTCCTTCACTCCCAGCCCTGTACAGTCCCTGTACTGGTCAAATCCTGCAAAAAATAGGATCCTCCGGTGTCATAGTTGCCATCCAGTTCAGAAAATCCATTCTTGTCCGTTCCTGTCTGTGTGGTCCTGCAGAAAAACAGGATCCCCACAGACAGGATCAAACCGTGGTCTGAAGCCAGCCTTAGGTTTTGCTGCATTTTTAGGGTCAGGTTTTACCTTGGTTTTATGTAAATGTAAAATAATCTATCTAATCCTGTGTTTTTGGTTTCCAGCAAAACCTATGTTATCAGGGAAAAGCTGTCCACACACATTGGTTTTTGTTCTCTGTAGACAGTGTAAATGAGTCGGTAGACAGGGTAGGGGGTACTCGGATACCAGGACAGGTGGTTATTTCAGGGGGAATCACGGCTGGTTGGTTCCTGGTTCCGTGCCCTGGACCCTCAATGGTGGGGTGGGGGTGATGATGATGAGGCAATGGTAACGTGATGCCAACTGTGGTATCTGGTAATAGAGTTACCAGTGCTGCGGCCGGCCGCTGAAGAGATGTAAATGCAGCTTTGGTAGTACAGCTCCCTACAGGTGGAGCTTTACCTCAGGGCAGCGGGGTGGATGAGGAGAGTAGTAGTCCTCACCTCGATGATACTGTAGAAGCCCTCCGGGCGGTGGATAGAAGGAGACCAGACACCAGATCAGCTCAAACAGTTCTTTACTTGTACCAGGTGGAAAGGTTACACGGTACAGTCTGGTTTAACGGGGTTTGTAGAACCAGATCTTGGAGGACTTTCCAGAGTCTGGCAGTGGTGCCTTTAATATGGCATTCCTGGTCCTGTTCCTCTCTCTCTCTCTCTCTGTGAGGGGAAACTCTTGAGTCAAGTCTCTAGTCCTCGGGGTCTGGTACCTAAAGTCTCTTACTTGTTGGTGTCATGGACCCAGCTACGGGACCAATGTTGAACTTCTTTAGGGTTGCTGTGGCTCCCTTGTGTCGGGCCCTCAGCCTGCCGGTCTGCAGTTAGGGATGCCGGTGGTGACCTGGGTTTCCAGCTGGCTCCAACCAGTCCTGGAATGTCCCCATTTCACATCTGGGTCACCCCTCTCCTAAGAAGTGCCCTCTTGTTACAGCTGCAGGGTCCCCTGCATCTATCTTCCTTGCTGTCTCACACCGTCTGCCTGACACTACCCGCCTCCTGCTCTCTAGGCTCCAACCCCTGGGACCTACTAAATATACGGTCCCCTGTCCTAAAGTGGCCTACTGTATGGATGCAGGGTGCAGACTCTATAGGGTCCTCCATATCCATGGCTACGGAGGCACTGCACCTTCTGTTTTGATGTGCAGTATCTCCCTGTGGTGCCTTGCCAGAGGAGCGCCACATAAACCCCACAGGATTATCTGCGCTTTTGTTTTCCAGCAAACCTATATGATTCTAGGATTAGCTGTGCACACACATTGGTGTATGTTTGGTGCAGAAAGTGGAAACACAGGTTTTGCTGTGTTTTCGAAAGAATGAGCATGTCAAGCCTTTTCTGCACTTTGGCTAAAGTGGAAACACCTGGAGGGGTTCCACTTTCTGCAGAGAAATAAAATCAGTGTGTGTGAAAGCTTTTCCCTGTTCACATAGGTTTTGCTGGAAACCAAAAATGCAGATTAGATTAGCATAAATTTACATAAAAACTGATCTCAAAAGCAGCAAAACCTTCCTGTGGGCACATACCCCTATCGCTACCTGACCAATTATTGCGGAGCTCACAATGAATGCATAGTACAGTATATACACAACCAATTTCAAGTACGAAATACATATATATAACATATAATTGTCTAATGGCCACTTCCATCTGAGGCCGAAATCGTGCGCCGCAGACGGAAGTGGCCAGTATGCAAAAGAGTCGTGTGGCGCCCGTTGCTGATTGGTCCCGCCTGGCCGGCCGCCACCAATCAGCGATGTGGAAGTGGCCATGGGTAGATGGCAGGCTCGGCACCCCGCACCTAAGCCCCCTCCCCCACTCACCCCGTTGCACCCCGCCGCACCCCGCAGCTCGCACCTAAGCTGCCATCGCACGCTTCTTCATTCTTCACTTTTTCACTGTGATTTACCGGAGGCTGCCGGACTTGTGGTGATGTCACAGCTTCGGTATTTACTATGCAGATAATTCACTGCAGCCAGGCAAAGTGCAGAGGGGGGAGCTGATAGAGAACACAGGGGGGCAGAGAGAGAGGGGCCAGAGAAAGGACGGGGGGGGGGGCAGAAAAGACAGCATGGGGCAGAGACAGGGGGCAGAAAGAGAACATTGAGGTGCAGAGACAGAGGGCAGAAAGAGAACACTGAGGTGCAGAGACAGGGGGCAGAAAGAGAACACTGGGGTGCAGAGACAGGGGACAGAAAGAGAACACTTGGGGCAGAGACAGGGGGCAGAAAGAGAACACTTGGGGCAGAGACAGGGGGCAGAAAGAGAACACTGGGGGGCAGAGACATGGGGCAGAAAGAGAACACTGGGGGGCAGAGACAGGGGGCAGAAAGAGAACACTGGGGGGCAGAGACAGGAGGCAGAAAGAGAACATTGGGGGGCAGAGACAGGGGACAGAAAGAAAACACTGGGGGGGCAGAGACAGGGGGCAGAAAGAGAACACTGTGGTGCAGAGAAAGAAGGCAGAAAGAGATCACTGGGGGGCAGAGACAGGGGGCAGAAAGAGAACACTGGGGGGCAGAGACGGACGGACCATAAAGAGAACACTTGGGGGCAGAGACAGGGTGCAGAAAGAGAACACTGGGGGGGGGGCAGAGACAAGGGGCAGAAAGAGAACACTGGGGTGCAGAGACAGGGGGCAGAAAGAGAACACTGGGGGCAGAGACAGGGGGCAGAAAAAGAACACTGGGGGCAGAAAGAGAACACTGGGGTGCAGAGACAGGGGGTAGAAAAGAAAGAGAACGCTGGGGTGCAGAGACAGGAGGCAGAAAGAGAACATTGGGGGGCAGAGACAGGGGACAGAAAGAAAACACTGGGGGGCAGAGACAGGGGGCAGAAAGAGAACACTGTGGTGCAGAGACAGGAGGCAGAAAGAGAACACTGGGGGGCAGAGACAGGGGGCAGAAAGAGAACACTGGGGGGCAGAGACAGACCATAAAGAGAACACTTGGGGGTAGATACAGGGTGCAGAAAGAGAACACTGGGGGGGGCAGAGACAGGGGGCAGAAAGAGAACACTGGGGTGCAGAGACAGGGGGCAGAAAGAGAACACTGGGGGGCAGAGACAGGGGGCAGAAAGAGAACACTTCGGGCACAGACAGGGGGCAGAAAGAGAATGGGGGAAGAGAGAGGGGGCAGAAAGAGAACACTGGGGGCAGAGACAGGGGGCAGATTCCTAAGACAATGGTTAAAGGATAGCAAGGCCACGTGCACACATTCAGTATTTGATGAGTTTTTTACCTCAGGATTTGTAGCCAAAACCAGGAGTGGATGACTAAATACAGAAGTGGTGCAGGTGTTTCTATTAGACTTTTCCTCTGATTGCTCTACTCCTGATTTTGTTTACAAATCCTGAGGTAGAAAACTCATCAAATGCTCAGTGTGTGCACATGGCCCTAAGGTATTCGTAAATCATTTAATTTTGTATTTGGAATTGAGTGGGGAGGGGGGATTAAGTTGGGGTTCAAAATAAAAAATGTGCTCTGTTTTATTTCTGCATGACATTGAAACATCTAAATTGTAAAATGGAAAATATTTTCTCTGTGTAAAGGTTAATAAAAGTGATCTGATTTAAAAGAAAATAGCATCAAATGTATTATATTGGTTTATGTTGTTTGAAATGTTTGCACATATTTAGATTCTCCAGTCTAACTTTATATCATCCGATAATTGTCTCCAAAATGTATAATAACACCCACTTTATTTATAAATAGGTACACCACTGAACAGATATGCCTATGAGGCAATTAACAAAGGCAATTAGAAGATGCTTGGAGTTGGTTGTCATATATAGTTGGATAAAGACGTCACCAGTTACATTGAGTATGACATATGTCGCATACATCACCTAGAACTGGTAACATAGGCGACTAGACCATACTCTAATCCATCAAAAATAGATATATTTGTTTGAATGTGTGGTGGAACTAGTGAACGAAAGAGTAATTTTCTGTCCAAAATCGATTGGGTCAGTTGATGTATGTTTCTTGCTGTTTTATATATTGACTGCATAACAGACAGTTTGTGCCCTCTGGTCCACATGGGTGAGATCTAATTGTGAGAGGAGACTTACGTCTGATGCGAACATCTTGTAAATGAGACCAATAATTTAACTATCTATTCCTATCTATATTTTGTAAATAAAAAGGAGTACTGATAGTGGTATACACTAGGGATGGTTTTTGCTGTAGAAGAAATAGATCAGAGGATTTAGGGCTTCTGCTAGGGACAGCCACCATGGTACAGGGGCATCAGAATATATTATGATGAAATCTCGAGTTAACAGGCAGGGTCAGTTCTGTCAGGTCCTCTGTAGAACAGTGAGGTAGTCCTTGATTACCCTATTGTACACTGTCTGCACTTGATAGTTAACTTTTTAAAGCAATTCACTTTGTGTAATTTTGATTCTGTTTAAGTGCATACCTATTTATATATACAGTTTTAATTAAAAAAATGGCTATTATTGTAAAATTATTAGTTAATTCGAGGAACCCCAAAAGAGACATATTGATACTATGATTTCTCTTCTAATAATTGATTTACATTATGCGAGAAATTTTCTTCAAAAATGTGGTACACTCTTGCATGGTGTTGCATGTCAAACTGTACTTCCCTAATCTAAACCATGTACACTTTCAGATAAACCATGTTAAACTGTACTTCCCTAATCTAAACCATGTACACTTTCAGCTAAACCATGTTAAACTGTACTTCCCTAATCTAAACCATGTACACTTTCAGCTAAACTATGTTAAACTGTACTTCTCTAATCTAAACCATGTACACTTTCAGCTAAACCATGTTAAACTGTACTTCTCTAATCTAAACCATGTACACTTTCAGCTAAACCATGTTAAACTGTACTTCTCTAATCTAAACCATGTACACTTTCAGCTAAACCATGTTAAACTGTACTTCCCTAATCTAAATCATGTACATTTTCAGCTAAACCATGTTAAACTGTACTTCTCTAATCTAAACCATGTAAACTTTCAGCTAAACCATGCTAAACTGTACTTCCCTAATCTAAACCATGTACACTTTCAGCTAAGCCATGTTAAACTATACTTCACTAATCTAAACCATGTACACTTTCAGTTAAACCATGTTAAACTGTACTTCCCTAATCTAAACCATGTACACTTTCAGCTAAATTATGTTAAACTGTACTTCTCTAATCTAAACCATGTACACTTTCAACTATACCATGTTAAACTGTACTTCTCTAATCTAAACCATGTACACTTTCAGCTAAACCATGTTAAACTGTACTTCCCTAATCTAAATCATGTACATTCTAAACCATGTACACTTTCAGCTAAACCATGTTAAACTGTACTTCTCTAATCCAAACCATGTACACTTTCAGCTAAACCATGCTAAACTGTACTTCCCTAATCTAAACCATGTACACTTTCAGCTAAGCCACATAAAACTATACTTCCCTAATCTAAACCATGTACACTTTCAGCTAAACCATGTTAAACTGTACTTCACTAATCTAAACCATGTACACTTTCAGCTAAACCATGTTAAACTGTACTTCTCTAATCCAAACCATGTACACTTTCAGCTAAACCATGTTAAACTGTACTTCTCTAATCCAAACCATGTACACTTTCAGCTAAACCATGTTAAACTGTACTTCCCTAATCTAAACCATGTACACTTTCAGTTAAACCTTGCTAAACTGTACTTCTCTAATACAAACCATGTACACTTTCAGCTAAACCATGCTAAACTGTACTTCTCTAATCCAAACCATGTACACTTTCAGCTAAACCATGCTAAACTGTACTTCTCTAATCTAAACCATGTACACTTTCAGCTAAACCATGCTAAACTGTACTTCCCTAATCTAAACCATGTACACTTTCAGCTAAACCATGTTAAACTGTACTTCTCTAATCTAAACCATGTACACTTTCAGCTAAATCATGTTAAACTGTACTTCCCTAATCTAAACCATGTAAACTTTCAGCTAAACCATGCTAAACTGTACTTCCCTAATCTAAACCATGTACACTTTCAGCTAAGCCATGTTAAACTATACTTCACTAATCTAAACCATGTACACTTTCAGCTAAACCATGTTAAACTGTACTTCCCTAATCTAAACCATGTACACTTTCAGCTAAATTATGTTAAACTGTACTTCTCTAATCTAAACCATGTACACTTTCAGCTATACCATGTTAAACTGTACTTCTCTAATCTAAACCATGTACACTTTCAGCTAAACCATGTTAAACTGTACTTCCCTAATCTAAATCATGTACATTCTAAACCATGTACACTTTCAGCTAAACCATGTTAAACTGTACTTCTCTAATCCAAACCATGTACACTTTCAGCTAAACCATGCTAAACTGTACTTCCCTAATCTAAACCATGTACACTTTCAGCTAAGCCACATAAAACTATACTTCCCTAATCTAAACCATGTACACTTTCAGCTAAACCATGTTAAACTGTACTTCTCTAATCCAAACCATGTACACTTTCAGCTAAGCCACATAAAACTATACTTCACTAATCTAAACCATGTACACTTTCAGCTAAACCATGTTAAACTGTACTTCTCTAATCCAAACCATGTACACTTTCAGCTAAACCATGTTAAACTGTACTTCCCTAATCTAAACCATGTACACTTTCAGCTAAACCATGTTAAACTGTACTTCTCTAATCCAAACCATGTACACTTTCAGCTAAACCATGTTAAACTGTACTTCCCTAATCTAAACCATGTACACTTTCAGTTAAACCTTGCTAAACTGTACTTCTCTAATACAAACCATGTACACTTTCAGCTAAACCATGCTAAACTGTACTTCTCTAATCCAAACCATGTACACTTTCAGCTAAACCATGCTAAACTGTACTTCTCTAATCTAAACCATGTACACTTTCAGCTAAACCATGCTAAACTGTACTTCCCTAATCTAAACCATGTACACTTTCAGCTAAACCATGTTAAACTGTACTTCTCTAATCTAAACCATGTACACTTTCAGCTAAATCATGTTAAACTGTACTTCTCTAATCTAAACCATGTACACTTTCAGCTAAATCATGTTAAACTGTACTTCTCTAATCTAAACCATGTACACTTTCAACTAAACCATGTTAAACTGTACTTCTCTAATCTAAACATATACTCTTTCAGCTAAACCATGTTAAATTGCATCGTTCTTCTGTAAGACACACCTACCCAAATTCAGTTAAACCATGAGTCTTTAGACATGACTTAAACATACATAAAGCACAAATAAATAAATTTGAAGTCAATTACAAAAGATAGTTTGGGATTTTTTGTGCAAATTGCTCAAGAACTCAGGCACATGTAACTTAGAAATTCTTCCTGCAGTTTATTTAGAATAACTAAGAGGCATTTAATATTAGGAATCTTTATTAATCTCCTTCCTCCAGTGTATGCAACTCTCATTCTAAATAACTTAGGTTTACATTTACATTTTATGATCAAAATGTAAAATATTTTTTAGGTTAGAATATTGACATAAAAGTGGCAAAATGGAACACAAGGACAGGTGTGCAATAACATTAATTTTAGGACATCTGTTTCTACTGGAGTATATGCCAATTTAAGTCCATTAAACCCTTGTGGTTTCTAAAATAAAAACAAAGTATTGCATACATTTTGGCAAATGTATTTATCTTGTTAGCATTTACAAAACATTCATTTCACTTAGCCATTTAGCTAGAAAAAAATGTTAGCTATAGTGAAAGTGATTATAGTTTAACATGCATACACTGTATGTAGAAATTCTAACCTTGCACTAATGTGCAATATGTGCATAGAAAAATGGAATTATAATAATTTCATTATCATTGATGTTTCGGAGTTAGAATTAATTAGTAGAACACAAGTCCTCAAAGTAGTATTAAATCGACTTTATATTTTATGTTGACAAAAAGTTTAGCAATAATAAATTCAAGTTAACTAAATTAATTACTATTCTTGAGACTACACACCAAACTTTTTTTCCCAATCCATTTAAAATAGACAGTCATAGCTGAAAGTGTTGGCACCCTTGAAATTGGTCCAGAAAATGAGGTATTTCTCCCAGAAAAAAAGGCAAATTGAACATAATTTAACACAGAACTCAAAAAATGAGCTGGAATTTTTTTTGCCACCCACAACTTAATATTTGGTTGCACACCCTTTGTAATAAATAACTGCAATCAATCATTTCCTGTAAATCAACAAGCTTCTAAGGCTACGTTCACACGCAATGTAATTGCCGCGTATTCCTGCTTTGAAGCGACACTTTTGAGTGCTCGCGTAAAAGCAGAGTCAAAGAAAGCTGGATACACTTTCCACCAAAAGCTATGGCTTTTGCTGAAAGGTGTGCAGACGGCACGTTTAGCTACTTATTTTTGTGCGCATGCTTTCACTGCAAAAGTGTGCAAAAAGAATTGACATGGCAATACTTTGGGCTTTTTTTGGCGCGCTTTTCCCATAGTTTACATGCTAAAATGGCTTCAGGAAAAGCGTGCCGGGAAAAACGCGGCATCGACAGGCAGTCACGCTTTGCTTGCGCATAAGCACACGCAAAAAAACAGCACTGCACAATACTCTGCCAAATATGTCGCGTCGGAACATAGCCTTAAGGTACCTTTACACGCCGCGACGGCAGGCTGGATACATCCCGCTACTTCACGTGCACGAGCACGCTCAAACGGCTACAAACGGTCAACGCATCTCCTTTACACGCCGCGACAAGGTGCGCTACGCCACGCTACATCTATAGCTAGCTACATCGCCGGGTGTGTCAAGTAGCCAGCTGTAGCTTAGCGTACCACGTTTACACAGCGCTACAATAAGCTAATATGGGCGGACCTGGTACAGCAGGGACAGCACATAGGCGTGCCACAATCTTGGATTACGAGCCGTCCGTACGATGATAGGACAGCGCAATATCATCATGATTGGCCAGGCATCGCAGGAGGCTGAGACATCCAGCACGCTCGAGCGATTGTGTAGTGTGACTGGTCAGCTCCTTAAATATGCCGCCCTAGGCAGCGACTACCAATCGTCATGCAGGAGCTTCCTCCAATGATCGGTGATGGGGCGCGGTATCCCGGAGCCTGGGTCACGCCTTAGCTACATTGCAGCTACAGCCCCGGGTGTCCAGAGTTCCCTTCCGTTGCCTCTTTACACGCCGATACAGCTCGCTACCATCAGCGTTGTAGCCATCAGTTTTCGAGCAGACCTAGGACACAGATGTATCTGTTGCCGGCTGCAGCGTCACGTCTTCAGACGCCGCTACGACGGGCTACATTGGCGCTACAAGCTACATTTGTAGCCTGTAGCGGGATGTATCCAGCCTGCCGTCGCGGCGTGTAAAGGTACCTTTACAGCCCTCAATGAGATTTGTTGAATACCTTTTTTTTTGCATTTCATTTCTTTGTTTCCATCCATTTCTGAGACTTTGTTGAGGTATGCTTGGGGACATTAACTATAAGTACTGTGTTCTTTTCTTGGTAGGCCTTATTCAGTAAACTGCTAAATAATAATAGTAATAATGATAATAGTACATTTTATTTATATAGTACCAACATATCTCGCTGCACTTTACAATTAAGCGAGGGACAATGTACAGAAAATAATAATATCAAATCTTACATAGTTCACCAGATATAGTAGGGGTGAGGACCCTGCTCTAAACCTTACAATCTATAAGTCCATAGGTGGACACAGTAGGTTAGACATGCTTGTATGGTCTGGTCCAGCCATTATTATGATAAAAATGGCTTATTCGATGAGGCCACATGCTTCCTTCATCAGCCAGTACTGTCTATATGCACTTATTGTCACATTTAGACTTCTCTGCAGTCTCTGTGAGCTGCTCTACAAAATATAACTGTGTTAATTCCTGTCAGTAACTTAAGGGTTAATGTCAGTAGTTGCTGCTTTATTGCTTCTATGTCTGAGGCAGATCTGCAGATGGGATGTTGTACTTGTGTAAGCTGTTAAATAATTCTATTTCCTACCAGCTGGTATTACCGATAGAGTTCACTCCATGCTCTGATCAAGCTCTCTTGCTGTGTTACTGCTGCAGGTTGTGGTGCTTATCCTGATACCGGAGTTGAGGTGAGGGGGCTGTAGTGCAGGGTTGGAAAGGATTAAAGGACAAGGTTGGTGACCCAGGCATCTCCATCTTTAGGGTTAACTCTGGGATCAGATGTCAGCAAGGTAACTCCAGTCATCAAGGTCACAATAGCTGCCCTGATTGCTTCAGTCTATCTCTGCCTTGCTACTACTACTTCATTTGTGTGCTACTGTTATGGCAATAAACAGTTAATAATTTATGTTAGTTTTTAGAAGTCATTCAGAAATCTTTTAGTACAGGCTAGAGGCCTGTTTGTAGGAAAAAGACCTTGGCCTTGCTCTTTTCCCTAGCTAGCCCTCTCTTCTTCCTCCCTCCTCAGGAAATTTTAATGTCTCAAGATTATGTAGCTATGCTGAACCATTCTTATCAGCATTGGACTGAATGTACACTTCAAGGCTAAATGGAATACTAACTCACAGAATATAATTGAATGTTTTTTCAGAATAAAATGTGTATTCAGCATAATATGATGCAATCACCTAGTAACCCCCCAACATCCCTTTAATGATAAGTAAAAAAACTGCTAACCCTCCTAAAATAAAGGTCTTTGTCATTAAGCTCTACATTGACTTGTGTGTTAGCGTGGTTCTTACGGTGGCGTGCACACACTTAGGCAAAGCATCCAATTTGGCGGCAGACAATTAAGAGGACAACCCACCCGAGAGGTGTGGAGGGCATCCATGACACTACTAGCACCCCATGACACTTATGTGTTATTGATTTTATGGAGTAAGTGAACATATGTGATTAGGAAGAAGCAGTTTGTAATTAATATTTTGAAGATGGATTAGGTAGGAGGGGAAAGCTATTTTAAGGGTTTTGAGGTGATAGCCTTTCCTAAAGAGATGTGTTTTTAAGGCATGCTTAAAAACATGAGAGCTGAAACATTTTCACAGCGTTTTAGGTAGTGCATTCCAGAACACTGGTGTAACAAGACAGAAATCTTGGAGTTGGATGTGTGAGCTTTAAATTATAGGTGATGTTAATCTGACATCAGTTACAGAATGTAGAGCACAGGTGGGGTGATAGACAGAGAGGAGGGAGAGACATGAGGGGTGCAGAACTGTGATGAGCTTTGTGAGTTAGAGAGATACATTTGTATTGTATTCTCTAGTAAATGAGCAACCAGTATAACAACTGGCATAAAGTGGAGGCATCAGTAAAGCTGCTGGACAAAAAAATTACTGTGGCTGCTGAATTAAGCATAGACTAGAGAGGAGAGCGTTAGTTAGAGGGAAATCGATCACTAAAATGTTGCTGTAGTCCAGATGAGACTAAATAAGAGCGACAGTAAGTGTTTTTGCAGTTTCATTATTATAACCATGCACTGAGCAGAGCTGGGAGAAGACCAGGTCCATTGTATTTCTGTCTTCGTGTGTAGGAGAGTTAGTAAGCTGTAAGAGGCTGAATGAGGAGGTTAGAGGAAGAAGATTAGTGGCCAATGGGGATATTAAAATCCCCCATGATGAGAGTGGAGATGTAACAGGATTGATACCGTTGAAGCCAAGTGGCAAAGTGATCTATGAACTAATGGGTAGAGACTAGTGATGGGCGAATCCTAAATTACTCGGAATCGCTTGACTCTAGCGAGTCCGAGCACAGGACTCGCTACTCGTTGCGAGTCTAGCGAGTCCAATGTTAATGAATGGGGAAGCGAGTAATAGCGAGTAGTGTGAGATTTACAAATCGCAGATGTGTCTCGGAAGCTTTAGCCTGAAGCAATCCTAGTTTTGTCATTTATTTGCATTGGACTAGTTTACTTTGCAACTGTAATCGCTGGCTGGGAAACTCGCACAGATAAGAGTCCTGTCTTCTTTGTGTGCTGGCTCCAGGGTCCTAGAGCCTGCCTGCTGCCTGATGTAGCAGAGCTGAGATTGTTCTCAGTCTGCTCATTCCCTGTGTACAGACATGAATGTCTGTGCACAGAGATGATGTAGCAGAGCTGAGATTGTTCTCAGTCTGCTCATTCCCTGTGCATATACATCTATATCTATGCACAGGGATGAGCAGAGAGGACATCGCGTTTTGGACTGCGTCGGACGGAAGAGGATTTTTTTAATTAAAGATGGAGTCTCTAATGGCTTTTTTTTTTATTTCTAATAAAAAAATTTCTCTGTGTTGTGTTTTTTTAAAACATCTTAATAGAAATTCATGGCGGTCATGTCTAATATTGGCGTGACCGCCATAAATTTCGGGCTTAAGGCCAGCTGATAATACAAAGCTGGCCCTAACCTCTATTACCCAGCGTGCCACCGCCACCAGGGCCGCTGGAAGAGCGGGGTTCAGCGCCAGAGGATGGCGCTTCAATGAACGCGCCATCTTCTGGGGCGGCTGCGGGCTGCAATTTGCAGCGGGGGGTGCCCAGAAAGCTTGGGCATCCCTGCGCTGCGGATTCCAGCCCCCATCTGCTTAGCTGTACCTGGCTAGACATAGAAATTGCGCGGAGCCCCACGCATTTTTTTGACTCCGACTCCGAGACGACTCCGACTCCGAGACGACTCCGACTCGACTCCGAGACGACTCCGACTCCGAGACGACTCCGACTCCGACTCGACTCCGACTCCGAGACGACTCCGACTCCGAGACGACTCCGACTCTGAGACGACTCTGAGACGACTCCGACTCGACTCCGAGACGACTCCGACTCCGAGACGACTCCGACTCCGAGACGACTCCGACTCCGAGACGACTCCGACTCGACTCCGACTCGACTCCGACTCCGACTCCGAGACGACTCCGACTCCGAGACGACTCCGACTCTGAGACGACTCCGAGACGACTCCGACTCCGACTCGACTCCGACGACTCCGACTCCGAGACGACTCCGACTCCGAGACGACTCCGACTCCGAGACAACTCCGACTCCGAGACGACTCCGACTCCGACTCGACTCCGAGACGACTCCGACTCCGAGACGACTCCAACTCCGAGACAACTCCGACTCCGAGACGACTCCGACTCGACTCCGAGACGACTCCGACTCCGAGACGACTCCGACTCCGAGACGACTCCGACTCGACTCCGAGACGACTCCGACTCCGAGGCGACTCCGACTCTGAGGCGACTCCGACTCTGAGGCGACTCCGACTCCGAGGCGACTCCGACTCTGAGACTCCGACTCTGAGACTCCGACTCTGAGGAGACTCCGACTCTGAGGAGACTCCGACTCTGAGACTCCGACTCTGAGGAGACTCCGACTCCGAGGCGACTCCGACCCTGAGGCGACTCTGACTCTGAGGCGACTCCGACTCTGAGACTCCGACTCTGAGACTCTGACTCTGACTCTGAGACTCTGACTCTGAGACTCTGACTCTGAAATTCATTAAATAATAAAAAAAATGCGTGGGGATCCGCGCAATTTCTATGTCTAGCCAGGTACAGCTAAGCAGCTGGAGGCTGGAATCCACAGCGCAGGGATGCCCAAGCTTTCTGGGCACCCCCCGCTGCAAATTGCAGCCCGCAGCCACCCCAGAAGATGGCGCGTTCATTGAAGCGCCATCCTCTGGCTCTGAACCCCGCTCTTCCAGCGGCCCTGGTGGCAGTGGCACGCTGGGTAATAAAGGGGTTAATACCAGCTTTGTTATACAAGCTGGTATTAAGCCCGAGATTCTTAATGTCAGGCCACGTTTGACCCAGCCACTAAGAATCTCCAATAAAGGGTTAAAAAAACACAACACAGAGAAAATTTTTTATTTGAAATAAAAAAAAAAGCCATTAGGGACTTCATCTTTAATTAAAAAAATCCTCTTCTGTCCGACGTAGTCCAAAACACGATGTCCTCTCTGCTACATCCCCTGTGCATAAATATAGATGTCTATGCACAGGGAATGAGCAGACTGAGAACAATCGCAGCACTGCTACATCATGTCTGTGAGCAGGCAGGTTCTAGGACCCTGGAGCTGCACAGAGAAGACAGCTGGACTTGGCTAGCAATGTAACAGCAGTTATCTGCGAGTTTCCCTGCTATCACTGGCACAGTAGCCGAGTCTGATGCAAACAATGGCAATCCTAGTGTTGTCAGCGTTTCTGACAAAACTAGGATTGATATTGATTTGCATTGGACTCGTGCGAGTAATCACTGGGAAACTCGCAGACTACCGAGTCCTGCGAGTCCCTTACTACTCGCCGAGTAATGAGTCCTAGCGAGTAGATTCGCCCATCCCTAGTAGAGACTGGAGAGGGATATACAACTGCCACTCGGATAGAGAAGTGAACAGTGTGAACTTCAAAGGAAGGAAATATAAGTGAGGATACTAAGGGGATAATCTGAAAAGAACATCGGGATGAAAGCAGCAAACCAATACCTCCAACTTGTCTGTTCTCAGGTCTGGGGGTATGTGAGAATTGTAACCCACCATATGAAAGAGCAGCTGCAGTGGTAGTGTCCAACTGCTGGACCCAGGTGTATATGAGAGCAAGAAGGTTAATGGAGTTGGAAAGGAAGTTGTCTTGAATGTAGGAGAATTTGTTGGTTACTGAGTGTGAGTTCCAATGGTCACAATTAAAAGAGATTGTAGAAGGGGAGCACTGAATACTTAACAGATTGACCAGGTTTCTCTGTGCTGCAGGATTAGAGATAAATAAAATAATAGAAGCAGTGCCAGGGTTTGGAGTGATGTCATCAGCTACAAGGAGAAGAAGAAAGAAGAGAAATAGCAGGTGGTGCAAAGATTTGTGTGAGTGTTTTGAGTGCTATGTGGTGGTAGTAGATGGTATTAAGTGTTTAAGAAATGATGAAAGGGCCACAGAGTTGTACATGAGAGATGGTAGAAGAGATGAGCTGATGTGGACAGAGTGAACAGAATGTGTAGAAGGGTGGAAGAGGTGAGAGAAAGCAGAACCTAGGATACATATGAAGCAGAGTAATATAATGAAAAGATAGCTTAATACAGGTGGACCAGAAGCATGTTTGTGTGAGTATCTAATATAGCTTACCTGTTTCCATGCCATATTTAGCAGTTGAGACAGTTCTGAATCTTTTTACTATTGAGAAAATATGGCACATGTGCTTTTTCTTACCATATGTTATATTTTTAAAAGATTTGTGCTGGGATACTGGATACAGCTTGCCTTGTTGATTAAGTAATTAGGAAGAGATTAGGAATTAGGGATTGCTATGCAAGCTACAAACACTAAGCACCCATGTTACTTTGCAAAAATAAAAAATAAAAACATAGTGTGGCTAATTTTTGCTAGCCAGTAGGTTTAGATCTGGAGAGATAATCAAATGTATCTGGCCTCTTCTGGAATATTTCTGGGTATTTAAGCAACACTTAATGAGACATTTATGAGACCTACAGTCAAATGAAACCTATAAGTGTCATTTTATACAGCTTAAAGAGTCCAGATATTAGGCCAGCTGAACACAGAGGTAAGGAGTAAGAAGAGTGTATGTTAAATTTAAACTAAGAGTATAAATTGATTTTAAGAGGAATGAGGACACGATTTGGCTAATTACACAGCAGGGCACAGGAATTATACCTAGGGATGAAATAGTATACTCATTACTATTTGCTACTCGCAGAATAGTACGGTTATTCAGGATACACTGTACTCGTGAGTTTTACTTCTGTTAGTCGGCGAGTACAACGTAAGTCAATGGGAAATGCGTGAAATATGCTGCTGGACCCTACAAAGTGGTCTGGTGGCTGAGGAAAAGACTGAAATGGGTGCATGATTGTTTAAAAGCCAGCGGTAAAAAGCCACTGGCTTTTAAATAATCACTCAACTGATGCACGCTCCATCGCCCGGTCCTTCGCTTCCCCACCGCCCGGTGCTTCACTACCTGCCCGATCCTAACCTTTCCCTGTCTGCTCCTCCATTCCCCACCTGCTCCTCTTCCCCAACTCTTTACCCGCTTTTCCTCCTGGAAGCGAGCTGTCGTTGAAATAGCTTGCGGGAAAGCCGTCGGTGAGAAATGTCTTGTCACCGCTGACTTTCCCGATGGCTATTTCAATGATCAGGTATCAACATCAGCTGATCATTTGAAAAAGTCGGCAGGAAAGCCGTTGGTGACAAGACGCTTTTCACCGCCATTATTATTTAACTCATTTAAAAATTTATGAAATTATTTTTTATCCATCGTCCATATAAATATTACATCATCAATGAAACGCCGCTACAGGGCCAGATTCACACCAAGTCCACTTTTTGATTAAACATACTGCTCCTCCCTTCTACTCATACATAAAAATGCGCACTTGGTGCGGACCTGGTTCTTATGGCGGTGCCCCACTTCTGGGCATAGTAGTTCATCCCATTTTTAAAAACATTATGATTAAGGATGAATTCCATACATTCAACAACAAACAGTGTTTTTTTGTTTGCCGTTCCAACGTCTTTATTCAAAAAATATTCTGTTGCCTTACAGCATTTGTCATGCTCTATACAGGTGTACAGTGAGGCTACATCTACTGTCCCCATAAAATAATGGTTCTCCCATTTAAATTCCTTTAGGATTTGGAGCACATGCTTACTATACCTTATATATGAGGGAAGTTTCTGCACACAGCTCTGTAGTTGTGTATCCACTTACCGGGATAGGTTATAAGTTAAACACCCTATCCTGGACACTATGGGACAACCTGCTGATTTATCAATGATTTATAGAGTTTAGGTATGTGATAAAAAACTGCCATCCTAGGGTGGTCAATAGTAATACATATAGTGGTACTTATATATCAATAATACCTCTTTCTTTCCCTCTTATTATTTAGAAGTGTTTAGTTGTTTGGTACAACATAGATTAAGACATTCAAAATACAGTATAGACTAATGCATGCACAGGGTGGTAGATAGTAGCACACCCAAATGAACTAATTTTTAGTGAGATATGGATAGAAATAAAAATCACATTTTAATATTTTTAAGTTTTGATGTTATTTCTCTCTTTTTTGATGACCTATTTTGTAGGAACTGAAGCAGCCATCGTGATTAAGCTACTAGGATAATAGTGACTTCATCACAACCCTGTTTGGTGAGGATCTCTATGCCTTATCTTGTTTCTCTGTTTTATATTGGATAAGACCCGATCTGCGCTTTTTGTCTTCCACTTTTTGTTTTTAGTATTTTTACAGAAATTATGCACTTACTAAAAATATAGTGTGAATGCCAGTAATGGTGCTATAACCCCTTTCATGAACTTACCTTTTAAATTTTTTGTACTTTTGTTATTTTCTTCCAGTAAGTTTTTATCAAAATTTTAAAAGAACATAACAGAAAAGGAAAGGGAGAGGGAGTATAACCAAATCCAAGATATATAACAAGATTATACATATATGTTCAAAGGGAGAAAATAAGACCAGTAGCACTCACCGTTCAAAATCTTGTGCTTTATTTACAATTCCATGTATACATCAAGGAATTCATACAGTGGGGGAGGGAGGTGCGTGGACGTCGCACCTCCCTCCCCCACCGTATGAATTCCTTGATGTATACATGGAATCGTAAATAAAGCACAAGATTTCGAACGGTGAGTGCCACTGGTCTTATTTTCTCCCTTTGAAGATTTTTGCACTTACAAGTAGTGTGCACCTCCATAATGCTGCAGTCGTCAGTCACCAATACTGATTGAAACCAGTTTGTGAACACGGATAGTGCCCAGTTTTCTTTACCTCTGAAGGAGCTTTTTCATATATGTGTATAAAGTTAAAAAAGTAGATTAGGAAAAGGGGGAGGGAAAAAATGGGATGGGGAAGAGTTAGGAGAGAAAATGTTTCATCTTTATTATTGGGTAAAAAGGAATTGATAAAATTTAAGCAGCATTGCTTGTACAGCGTTTTTACAACACACAGAAATATTAGTAGTATCCAAGGCATAAGATTTTTATATATTCAGCAGCTTATTGTATAGTTTAATCCAAGGATCCCACTTAGAATTATACTTATAGTGGGGGAAAATATTTAGTCAGCCACCAATTGTGCAAGTTTTCTCACTTAAAAAGATGAGAGAGGCCTGTAATTGACATCATAGGTGACCTCAACTATGATAGACAAAATGAGAAAACAAATCCTGAAAATCACATTGTCTGATTTGGTAAGAATTTTTTATCAAATTTTGGTGGAAAATAAGTATTTGGTCACCCCAAATAAGCAAGATTTCTGGCTCTGACAGACCTGTAACTTCTTCTTTAAGAGGCTCCTCTGTCCTCCACTCATTACCTTTAGTACTGACACATGGTTGAACTTGTTATCAGTATAAAAGACCCCTGTCCGCAACTTCAAACAGTCACACTCCAAACTCCACAATGGTGAAGACCAAAGAGCTGTCAAAGGACACCGGAAACAATATTGTAGCCCTGCACCAGACTGGGAAGACTGACTCTGTAATAGGCAAGCAGCTTGGTGTGAAGAAATCAACTGTGGGGGCAATAATTAGAAAATGGAAGACATGCAAGACCTCTGATAACCTCCCTCAATCTAGGGATGCACGCAAGATCATACCCCGTGGGATCAAAATGATCTCAAGAATAGTAAGCAAAAATCTCAGAACCATACAGGGGGACCTAGTGAATGACCTACAGAGAGCTGGGACCAATGTTACACAGTCTACCATCAGTAACACATTATGCCACCAGGATCTCTGATCCTGCGGTGCCAGACATGTCCCCTCTTTAAGCCATTACATGTCCAGGCCCATCTGAAGTTTGCTAGAGAGCTTTTGGATGATCCAGAAGAGTATTGGTCAGATGAAACCAAAGTAGAGCTGTTTTGTAGAAACACAACTCGTCGTGTTAGAAGGAGAAAGAATGCTGAGTTTCATCCAAAGAACACCATACCCATTGTGAAGCATGGGTGTGGCAACATCATGCTTTGGGGCTATTTCTCTGCCAAGGGACCAGAACGACTGATACGTGTACATGAAAGAATAAATGGGGCCATGTATCGTGAGATTTTTAAGTGCAAACCTTCTTCTATCAGCAAGGGCATTGAAGATGAAATGTGGCTGGGTCTTTCAGCATGACAATGATCCCAAGCACACTGCCAGGGCAACAAAGGAGAGGCTTCGTAAGAAGCATTTTAAGATCCTGGAGTGGCCTAGCCAGTCTCCAGATCTAAACCCTATAGAAATACTTTGGAAGGAGTTGAAAGTCCATGTTGCCCAGCAACAGCCCTAAAACATCACTGTTCCAGAGGAGATCTGCATGGAGGAATGGGCCAACAAACCAGCAATAGTGTATACCAACCTTGTGAAGACTTACAGAAAACATTTGACCTTTGCCAGTGCCAGCAAAGGATATATAACAAAATATTGAGATGAACTTTTGTTATTGACCAAATAATTATTTTACACCAAAATTTGAAAAAAAAAATATTTCCAAATCAGACAATGAGATTTTCAGGATTTGTTTACTCATGTTGTCTCTTATAGTTGAGGTTTTCCTATGATGTTAATTACAGGCCTCTCTCATTTTTTAAAGTGGGAGAAATTGCACAATTGGTGGCTAACTACCGTATATACTCGTGTATAAGCCGACCCGTGTATAAGCCGACCCCCCTACTTTTGCCCCCAAAACCTGGGAAAACCTATTGACTCATGTATAAGCCGAGGGTGGATCCCAGCACAGGTATACAGCCCCCAGCAGTGTGGTATACAGCAGCCTCCCCAGTGGTATATACAGCAGCAGCCCCAGTGGTAGTATACAGCAGCCCCAGAGGTATATACAGCAGCCCCAGTGGTAGTATACAGCAGCAGCCCCAGTGGTAGTATACAGCAGCAGCCCCAGTGGTATATACAGCAGCAGCCCCAGTGGTAGTATACAGCAGCCCCAGAGGTATATAGAGCAGCCCCAGTGGTAGTACACAGCAGCAGCCCCAGTGGTAGTATACAGCAGCAGCCCCAGTGGTATATACAGCAGCAGCCGCAGTGGTAGTATACAGCAGCCCCAGAGGTATATACAGCAGCCGCAGTGGTAGTATACAGCAGCCCTTAGGTAGTATACAGCAGCCCCAGAGGTATATACAGCCCCAGAGGTATATACAGCCCCAGAGGTATATACAGACCCAGAGGTATATACAGCAGCCCCAGTGGTAGTATACAGCAGCCCTTAGGTAGTATACAGCAGCCCCAGAGGTATATACAGCCCCAGAGGTATATACAGCCCCAGAGGTATATACAGCAGCCCCCCCATATCAGTATACAGGGCCCCCCCCCTTGGGTAGCAATCCTGTAAAGGAAGAGATTAGTATACTTATCCTCCGCTGTCCCGCTGCCGCTGTCCCGCCGCCGCCATCGCGCTCCTCCGTCTTCATCCAGCGTCATTGCCTGCGCCCACCGGAGGAAGCCAGAAGAAGACGGAAGACGCTGGATGAAGATGGAAGAGCGCGATGGCGGCGGGACAGCGGCAGAGGGACAGCGGAGGGATAAGTATACTAATCTCTTCCATTACAGGATTACTAAACAAGGGGGGGGGGCCCTGTATACTGATGGGGGGGCACTGTATACTGTATACATTGTTTACAGTATACAGTGACTCGCGTATAAGCCGAGGGGGGGACTTTTCAGCCCAATTTTTGGGCTGAAAAACTCGGCTTATACGCGAGTATATACGGTACTTTTTTTTCCCCACTGTAACCCATGTATTGTTAATCAGCATGTCTTTTCTCATAAGTATTAAGCAATTATATATTTTTTCAATGATGGTTCAATGGGAATTATTGAAAATTTCCAGTAAGCTGCAACACTATTCTTGGCCACCAATAAAAATGTATTACCATTGCTCTTAATTGTGGACTAAAGGTGGGTTTACACGTTGCGATATCGGCGTCCAATTTCAATGAAAAGTCACGTGGTTCGATCGTTGGAGCCGATATCGTTCCTGCGTTGTATGGTGTGAACGTCCAATACGATGCAGGAACGATGCCAATGCGATATCGGGGATTGAATGAGCGTGCTCTCCAATGGTCCGATATTGAATGGAGATTGGAGCCGGATCGTGCTGTGTGACAGCCCAACTCCGATGTGTACTGCCACGTCACCCATTCACTCCCATGTTAAATGGTCGTTCCTGGGTTGGGGGGCGTACACATCGTAGGGACGTTGTATCCTGATATCGCGCTGTGTAAACCGGCGATGCGATGCAGGTAAAAGCACGCTCAAAAAGCGCGATCCGGCGTCGTTGTATACGATACCGGCCCGATATCGCGACGTGTAAACCCACCATAATACTTTCTAAGCTCAAGGAAAGGAGGGCTGTTTGTGGAGACATATTAATTTTGTGTTGTGAAGTTTAATTAATTACTTTAAACATATTTCCCAATATTTTTTTATTTTTGGACAGTACCAGAAGATATGAATTAAATTCTCTTTAAATCCGCAACCCCTCCAGCATAAAGAAGATTGAACTTTGAATGCTTTAGCTAGTTTATTTTTTAGTGAGATACCATCTCGTAATTAACTTGTAACAGACCTCATGGAGGCTTGTGCAATTATTTGAAGTATAATATATTGCTAGAGCTTTCTGCCATTGTTCAATTGTAAATTATTTTTTAAGTCTTTCTCTCCCAACTGATCATGTAGGATTTTTATCAGGAGCTAAATCTTGATTGGAAATATCTTATAAGTTCCTACATTTCTAGATATTGTAATTATTGGGACTGCAAATTAATATAGGCCTTGTTCACACTCACCTGCGTTTTTGGCACTCTCTGCGTTTTTTTGCAGTTTTTCAAAAACGCAGGTGCGTTAACGCAGGGTGCATTTGAGTGTACATGCGTTTTTCAGCTCCACTTGCGTTTTTTTCCCCCAGTCCAAAAAACGCTGCATGGTAGTATATACAATTTGTTCAGGGCGACGCCCTGAGGAAGATGGTAAATTGAAACGTGTGTAGGCGGTATTAGTGGGTGTCACACTGCAGCACAGCACAACTTGGACTTAGCTAAAGGCAAGAAAGATACAGGTGAGCGATAAAGCAGTAACCTGAACAAATTGTATATAGGGAGAATTGTATACATTGGACTGCTGTTGTTAATAAGCTAAGTGCCTGAAGCTTGATGTTAGTGTGGAGCCCCTCGGGACGGGGCACTCGGTGCCGGACCGGGGTGCTGCTGGGGGATGTCACGGCGGTCCTGGTCCGGACTGTTTTCCTGGGCCCGCACAATAAAATGAGGGGTTATTTACAGGAGATTTGTCACTCGTGACGCCACCCACTATATGCGGCCAGTAATGGGGCCGCCGCTGCTGCAGAAACTCCGGGGATGATGGGTTAGCAGCTTGGATGGAATAGTTCCTGTGGGCAGAACTGGGTTCCCCAGGGCAGTGGTAGAGGTAGTTAAAGTCTGTGAGGATGTTATTGATGCTGCAGGAGAGTAGGGGTAGCAGTAGAGATGATAAGAGTAGAGGCAAAGGCAGTCTATGAGGGCAAGTGGGGCTTCAGCATAAGGATGACACACACACTCACGGTTTCTGTTGTTCTTCAAGTCTTTACTGGCAGATGGTATTACACAGTATTGTCCACGGAGTCTGTACCAGGTTGCTCTCACCCTGACCGGGTCCTTGGCTTCCTACTTAAACGCTGTGTGTGGCCCTGCTGCTGCTTGTAGCTATGCTGCTGGCCCTGTCTCTGCTCACAGGTACCAATATGCTGGGCAACTTGAGTCCTCTGTGTCACTGACTCCTTCGTGTTGCTTTGCTAAGGTGTGGTGAAGATGGTGGACCTTCACTATGCCGGTGTTTACTGTCCTGTCTGTCTCAGGCACAGCCTCGGATCCGGTATCCGTCTTAAGCGCCTCCCCGGGATCAAGCTTTTGGGGTAACTCTTTATCCCGGGTATGTTCCTATGTTACTCTGTCTCCTTTCCTCAGACCTCTCAGGACCTCCACTGACACTTGGCTCTGCTCCTGCTCCAGACTAGACTAAACTCTGACTAAAACTGAAACTAACTGTCACTTCTGCTCTGAGGTAAACAACTTAGCTCCTCCCACTAGTGCAGGTGCCAGCTAAGCTCCTCCCACTTTCTAGTGTAGTGTTGTGTGGGGATTAAACCTGTGTTGTTTCTGTGGCATATTAACCTTTGGGGTGCCACATTAGCACATAGTGGAAGATGGATGGTAGAAATGCCTGCTAATTGTATTAATGACAAATGGTAGTTTTATATGTGCACGCAGCTCAGGTTTTCCAAGACTGTGATTGGTAAAAAATGAAGAGTAACCCAACATGATAGTAAACAAACTTTTTATGTAACAATTTTTATCAAATATAGCTTGTAATTGGTACCTGAATAATTGTATTTATTAAAACCTTAAATAAAATTTGGATTTATATGAGAAATTGGTCAGTTTCATGTGTCATCAGTGTACCTCAGGTGAGGCAACACGGATGATTTGGGGGATATATTGAGATTGAATGAAAGAAAAGTTATTGGACAATTGATTTCATCATTGAACAGTGTGCTGCCTACCTTGCAGCGACTACAAGAGAAAACATTATTATGGGGGACTTCAACTACCCTAAAATACATTGGAGAACAGAAACCTCCAGTTCCAGAAAAGATAATAGGTTTTTGACAACTATGGGAGACAATTACCTTTCACAACTGGTTCAGGACCCAACAAGAAGGAAATGCAAATATGATGCCAATATTCAAAAAGGGGACAAAAAATGATATTGGAAATCATAGGCCGTAAGCTTAACCTCTACCGTTTGAAAAATCCTTGAGGGTTTCCTAAGAGATGCTATACTGAGTATGTGAAGAAGAATAACCTCATGACCCAGTATAAACATGGGTTTACAATAGATTGTTCCTGTCAAACTAATCTGATCAGCTTCTATGAAAAGGTAAGATCCGGACTGGACCAAGGAAATGCAGTGGATGTGGTGCATATGGACTTTTCAAAAGCTGTTGATACCGTCCCACACTAAAGGTTGATATATAAAATTAGAAGAATGGGGATAGAGGAAAATATGTGTGAGTTAAGAACTGGCTCAGTGATAGGAAACAAAGGTTAGGTATTAACGGAACACATTTGGACTGGATCACAGTTAACAGTGGGGTACTACAGGGGTCAATATTAGGCCCGCTTCTTTTTAATGTATTTATTAATTATCTTGGTGGGGGGCATACAGAGTAGAATTTCATTATTTGCAGATGACACTAAACTCTGCAGGGTAAACAATACAGAGGAGGACAATTTTATATTACAGGAGCATTTATGAAAACTAGATGCTTGGGCTGATAAATGTCAAATGAGCTTCAATGGGAATAAATTTTAGATAATGCACTTGGGCAAAGGAACTAAAATGTATAATCATGTGCTTAAATGTAAAACACTGGACAAAACTATCACGGAAAAAGACCTGGGTGTATGGGTGGATGGCAACTCACATTTAGTGGCCAGTGTCAGGCAGCTGCTGCAAAGGCAAATAAAATAATGGGATGCATTAAAAGAGCATAGATGCTCATGAGGAGAACATAATTTTACCTCTACAGTATACAAGTCACTAGTGCGACCACACTTAGAATACTTAGAATACATTTCTGGTCTCTAGTGTATAGGAAGACATAGGTGAACTAAAGCAGGTGCAGAAAAGAGTGACCAAGGTTATTAGAGGACTAAGGGTTGTACAATATCAAGACAGGCTATTAAACTTTGGGTTATTTAGTTTGGAAAAACAACACCTTAGGGTTGATCTTATTACAAATTACATAGGGACAGACAGTACAAAGACCTTTCTAATGATCTTTTTAACATTTAGGCCTGAGACCGGGACAGAGAGCACCCTCTACGTCTGGAGAAAAGAAGATTTAATCATAATCACACACATGAATTCTTTACTGTAAGAGCAGTCAGGCTATGAACTCTCTGCCGTATGATGTTGTAACAAGCATTTCACCACTAACAATTAAGAATGGCCTGGATGCCTTTCTTGAAAGATATAATATTACTGGCTATATGTACTATATGCTTTGCTAGGGCGTTGATCCAGGGAACTAGTCCAATTGCCATATGTGGAGTCAGGAAGGAATATTTTTTCCCTAATGTTGAGCCTAGTGTTTGCCACATAGGTATCTATTGCTTTCCTCTGAGTCAACATGTTAGGCTATAGGTTGAACTAGATGGATATAAAGTCAGCCTTCCGCCTTAAAAACTATGTGTGTATGTCACTATACATTAGAACAGTGTTTCTCAACTCTAGTCCTCAGGACCCACCAACAGATCATGTTTTCAGAATTTCCTTAGTATTGCACAGGTGATAGTTTAATCACCTGCACTGGGGATAATTCTAACCCCTGTGCAATACTAAGGAAATCCTGAAAACACGACGTGTTGGTGGGTCCTGAGGACTGGAGTTGAGAAACACTGCATTAAAAGGTATTTAATGGTTTTCCTTAGTTGGATGTAATAAACCCAATCTGCTTAGGCAACAGTATATTTCAATTCTATAGGACAGAGATAACGTTAGTACCATCATGAATGTTTTAATAGTTGTTATTCCCAATTTGTACCAAGAAGAAGAGATATTTTGATTGGTAATTAAATCAATGACTTTTAAATAAATGTTTTTTATCTGGTTATAATTGGAGATTCTCTTAGATGTTTCAGCTAATGTTTTCCATGCTGTTGGTGAGGCTTTAAGAGTCTGATGGCTAAAATGAATTGTAGTTGGTTTCATTACGTGTTTCATTACTGTACAGTTTGTAGAGGAACATCCCCTACCAAGTAAGCTTCTAAATTGACCCAGGCTGGTGGTTGATTAGTAGTAAGCCATTTTTAAGTTTGCTTAATAAAGTTTGAGTAGAAATATGAGACTAATTTAGGGAGACCCAAGCCTCCCATTTTTGTTTTTGGTTAAGACGAATCTTGAAACTCTAGCTTTTCTTTGGTTCTGTATGAAACTGTATATAAACTTCAGTAGAACCAAAAGTGGAATAGATCTTAATATAGATATTATTTTTAGTAGGGAGGACATTTTAAAAATCAAGATTTTTCCCAGCCAAGTACTCTATTTTTTGTGTAGGTTAGTTGAAGATATTTGGTGAAAGCTATTCCCAAATAATAAAGAGTTGCCGCTTCCTAATCATATGGGTAAATACTTTTTAAAATATTTATATATTCCTTGTCCATGATAAATCATAACATTTTTGATTTTTTTTCATTTATTTTATAATCAGAAACTTTTGCAAATTCATGTGAAAATTAATTGAGCCTCCTTAATTGATTTAATTAGAACACTAAGAGAAAGAATTACAACTTCAGCAAAGAGATATATTTCAAAACTTCTTTCATTAATAGGGATTCTTTTAATATGTTTGTTAACTCAGAAATGTCCAGCTAGAGGCTCCATGATTAAAACAAAAAGTAGTGAGGAGAACGTACAGCCCTGCCTAGTACCATTGGTCACAAGAAAGACATTAGTCAGATGATAATTCAAATAAATCCTGACTAATGGATTTGAATATAATGCCATAATTATTTTAATTATCGGATCATTGAATCCAAATTTGTCCAGAGTTTTATTTACAAATATTCACTTCACTGTCAAAAGCCATTTTGGCATTGAGTGACACAAGAAAGGAAGGGGTTTTTGACTTTTGTATGAGTTCAATAAAATTTATCAGCCTTTTGGTTTCATCTGTGGTTTGATGGCCCACTATAAAACATAGCTGGTCATTATAAATAATACACTCCCTGACAGATCTTATGTCGCTCATCCATGTTATGTAAATAAAAGCTTATAACCTGATGTTAAATTCAACCATTGGTTGTATAAATTACTCTTTTGAAACCTGAAACCCTCTTAAATTTAGTTTCAGTTAAGAAAATAAATTTGCATCAGTGCTGAAATATTGATCATTTAATGAACACAGAATGATCAGATTTTAGCAAGACAAAGGTTTTGTCGCCTGGTCATATAATGCACCCAATCCTAGTTTACATCCTCACCTGTGCTCAGTAAATGATCGGTTAATTAGTGTGTGCGTCTAAAAAGAAACCCAGCACCCCAGACCTTCACTTGAACTGCAACTTGAGCTCTGACAACATGCCAAAAATCCACCCTGCAACCAAAGCCTTAATTATCAAGAGGTTGAAGACCAGATCCACAGCAGAGGTGGCTGGCACCTTTAATGTGTCTTAGCATCAAGTTCAAAGAATTAAAAAAAGATTTGAAGAGACTAGAGATGTGTTTGACAAGCCCAGGTCCGACAGACCCCGCAAGTCTATTGGTCAGGAGAAACGTTTGTTGGTTAGAAAATCCAAAGCAAGCCCCTCTTCCACTGCAGCAGAGCTTCAACAGGTCTGGTCACCTCAAGACCCTGTGTCAACTAAAACAGTTTGTAGGATTCTGTCTCGAAATGGCCTCCATGGTTGAATCAGTGCCCAGAAGCCAGCACTAAATAAAAGGCAAATAAAAAACTCTGTGGCATTTGAGAAGTCCCACAGACTGCTAAACAGATGGACACTGGAAAAGTGGCAGAAGGTGGATTTCTCTGATGAATCTTCAGTAAAATTACACCACAGCTGCTGCAATACTGCAGAAGACCTACTGGAGCCTTTATGGATCCAAAATACACCCAGAAAACAGTTAAATTTGGTGGTGGAAAGATCATGGTCTGGGGTTACATTCAGTATGGGGGTGTGCAAAACATTTGCAAAGTGTAAAAATGTTCCTGGAGGAACCACCAATCTTGTAGTAACCTCTTTAAAAGATAGAATCTGAGAATGACAAATCGAAGAGCCACTCGTGCTTAGAAGATATTTTTCTGAATTTCAAGCTAATCTTATGCTCCAAGACAAGCCTGGGAGTCCAAATAAAGGGTGGGCCATCTCTATGGATAGACCTAAATAAAATGGGAATGGTTGGTGATATCAACTTCCTATTTGTGGCACATTAGTATGTGGGAGGGGGGGAAACTTTTCCAGACGGGTGGTGACCATGGTGGCCATTTTGAAGTCGGCCATTTTGGATCCAACTTTATTTTTTTCAATGGGAAGAGGGTCATGTGACACATTAAATGTATTGAGAATTTCATAAGAAAAACAATGGTGTGCTTGGTTTTAATGTAACTTTATTATTTCATGAGTTATTTCAAGTGGATATCACCATTCATTCCCATTGTATTTAGGTATAGCCATATCAATGGCCCAATTGTCCGAGTGGGTCAGTTATATCGATACACCTAAATAAAATGCCATTCCATTAATTTGCATCCATATAAATGGCCCACTCTGTATATATCTATAATATAAAAGCCGAAGGCCACTTCCGGAAAACCCGAAGGGTACTTCTGTGATGGCCTCCGGACCCATGCTGGTGACGCCACCAGTCCACTGTAGCCGGGCGGTGCCCGGCTACAGGGACCGGTGGAGGAGCGTTCCGGCCAGGAACGTTCCGCTTTCGGAAGTTCCGGCCAGGAATGTTCCCGTCTGTCCCAGCCGCCTCCTCTCTCCCGCTCCAGCCGCCTCTGCCGCCTGCCCGCTACAGTCGCCTCTGCCGCCTGCCCGCTACAGCCGCCTCTCCCCTGTGCCCTGCCCGCTACAGCCGCCTCTCCCCTGTGCCCTGCCCGCTACAGCCGCCTCTCCCCTGTGCCCTACGCCTGCTCCAGCCGCCTCTCCACTGTGCCCTGCCCGCTACTGCCGCCTCTCCCCTGTGCCCTGCCCGCTCAGCACCAGCCTCCCCTGTGCCCTGCCCCTCTAGCCTCCAGCCTCCCTCTGCCCTGACCCTCCAGCCCTCCCCTGTGCCCTAGCCCCTCCAGCCTCCCCTGTGCCCTAACCGCTCCAGCCTCCCCTGTGCCCTGACCCCTCCAGCCTCCCCTCTGCCCTAACCTCTCCAGCCTCCCCTGTGCCTTAACCCCTCCAGCCTCTCCTGTGCCCTAACCCCTCCAGCCTCCTCTGTGCTCTAACCCCTCCAGCCTCCCCTGTGCCCTAACCCTCCAGCCTCCAGCATCCCCTGTGCCCTAACCCCTCCAGCCTCCCCTGTGCCCTAACCCCTCCAGCCTCCAGCCTCCCCTGTGCCCTAACCCCTCCATCCCCCCCTGTGCCCTAACCCCTCCAGCCTCCCCTGTGCCCTAACCCCTCCAGGCTCCAGCCTCCCCTGTGCTCTAACCCCTCCAGCCTCCCCTGTGCCCTAACCCCTCCAGCCTCCCCTGTGCCCTAACCCCTCCAGCCTCCCCCTGTGCTCTAACCTATCCATCCTCCAGCCTCCCCTGTGCCCTAACCCCTCCAGCCTCCCCTGTGCCCTAACCCCTCCAGCCTCCCCTGTGCCCTAACCCTTCCAGCCTCCAGCCTCCCCTGTGCCCTAACCCCTCCAGCCTCCCCTGTGCCCTAACCCCTCCAGCCGCCTGCCTCCCCTGTGCCCTAACCCCTCCAGCCTCCACCTCCCCTGTCCTGCTTGCCCCCTCCAGCCTTCCCTGTCCTCTGCCCCCTCCACCCTTCCCTGTCCTCTGCCCCCTCCAGCCTCCCTCCCTGTCCTCTGCCCCCTCCAGCCTCCCCTGTCCTCTGCCCCCTCCAGCCTCCCCTCTCCTCTGCCCCCTCCAACCTCCCCTGTACTCTGCCCCCTCCAGCCTCCCCTGTCCTCTGCCCCCTCCAGCCTCACCTGTCCTCTGCCCCCTCCAGCCTCCCCTGTCCTCTGCCCTCCAGCCTCCCCTGTCCTCTGCTCTCCAGCCTCCGCTCTCCTCTGCCTTCCAGCCTCCGCTCTCCTCTCCCTGTCCTCTGCCCTCCAGCTTCCGCTCTCCTCTTCCTGTCCTCTGCCCTCCAGCCTCCGCTCTCCTCTCCCTGTCCTCTGCCCTCCAGCCTCCGCTCTCCTCTCCCTGTCCTCTGCCCTCCAGCCTCCGCCCTCCTCTCTCTGTCCTCTGCCCTCCAGCCTCCGCTCTCCTCTTCCTGTCCTCTGCCCTCCAGCCTCCGCTCTCCTCTCCCTGTCTTCTGCCCTCCAGCCTCCGCTCTCCTCTCCCTGTCCTCTGCCCTCCAGCCTCTGCTCTCCTTTCCCTGTCCTCTGCCCTCCAGCCTCTGCTCTCCTCTCCCTGTCCTCTGCCCTCCAGCCTCCGCCCTCCAGTGTCTGCTCTCCTCTGCCCTCCAGCCTCCGCTCTCCTCTCCCTGTCCTCTGCCCTCCAGCCTCCGCTCTCCTCTCCCTGTCCTCTGCCCTCCAGCCTCAGCTCTCCTCTCCCTGTCCTCTGCCCTCCAGCGTCCGCTCTCCTCTCCCTGTCCTCTGCCCTCCAGCCTCCGCTCTCCTCTCCCTGTCCTCTGCCCTCCAGCCTCCGCTCTCCTCTCCCTGTCCTCTGCCCTCCAGCCTCCGCTCTCCTCTCCCTGTCCTCTGCCCTCCAGCCTCCGCTCTTCTCTCCCTCTCCTCTGCCCTCCAGCCTCCGCTCTCCTCACCCCTCCATATGTAATGTACAGTATGTGTATATATCTGTGTATGTAGGCACTTCCGTCACTTTGTCCGCACTTACCTCAACTTTGTACACAAACACCCACACACACACACACACACACACTCCGCTATACTTACCACCGGCCCTGCGTCCGCTGCCTGGATCCTCAGTCGACATGTCGCCACCCCCGAACTATAGATCCAATATAGCATCCAATATGTCTCGCCAAACTACCCGGACGACATATTGGATCCAGTCGTCCGGGGGCGGCGACATGTCGACTCAGGATCCAGGCGGCGGGGAAGACGCAGGGTCGGTGGTAAGTATAGCGGAGTGTGTGTATGTGTGTGTGTGTTGTATGTTTGTGCTGACCACTTTGCCCACGGCCCTGCGCTGACCACTCTGCCCACGGCGCTGCACTGACCACTCTGCCCACGGCGCTGCGCTGACCACTCTGCCCTCGGCACTGCGCTGACCACTCTGCCCACGGCGCTGCGCTGACCACTCTGTTCACAGCGCTGCGCTGACCACTCTGCCCACGGCACTGCGCTGACCACTCTGCCCACGGTGCTGTGCTGACCACTCTGCCCACGGCGCTGCGCTGACCACTCTGCCCATGGAGCTGCACTGACCACTCTGCCCACGGCGCTGCGCTGACCACTCTGCCCACGGCGCTGCACTGACCACTCTGCCCACGGCGCTGCGCTGACCACTCTGCCCACGGCGCTGAGCTGACCACTCTGCCCACGATGCTGCACTGCCCACTCTGCCCACGGCGCTGCGCTGACCACTCTTCCCACAGCGCTGTGCTGACCACACTGCCCATGGCGCTGCGCTGACCACTCTGCCCACGGCGCTTCGCTGACCGATCTCACCGCACTCACTGCTAACCACTGAGCCACCGCACTCACTGCTAACCACTGAGCCACCGCACTCACTGCTAACCACTGAGCCACCGCACTTACTGCTAACCACTGAGCCACCGCACTCACTGCTAACCACTGAGCCACCGCACTCACTGCTAACCACTGAGCCACCGCACTTACTGCTAACCAATGAGCCACCATGCAGTGCCAACCACTGAGCCACCGCGCAGTGCCAACCACTGAGCCACCGCGCAGTGCCAACCACTGAGCCACCGCGCAGTGCCAACCACTGAGCCACCGCGCAGTGCCAACCACTGAGCCACCGCGCAGTGCCAACCACTGAGCCACCCCGCAGTGCCAACCACTGAGCCACCGCGCAGTGCCAACCACTGAGCCACCGTATACTGTGCTACCCACAGAGCCGCCTGTATACACACAATTTATTTCACCGCACTCCCGTATCTATTAGTAAATAAACTATATATGGTGTGAGACATGCCAGCGCTATAGCACGTGGCTGGCATGACTCACGTGACCGGCAGTAATGTGGGATTGCTAAACCCTGCAGCATGCACCCGGTAAGTGCAGGTTGGCTCGGTAGCAGCACACACGGGGTTAACTGCTGCTACTGAAAGCTGAGGTTTGTGTGAAGGAGTAATTACAAAACTCACTGGATTGCACCTGTGAGGAGAGCCAGTCTTCCACAAGCCTGCAAAGGTGCAGGACCATGAGATGGGTCTGAGAGCGTGGATGAGACACTGCAGAGCCGCAGTGTGAGAGGTACTGTGTGAGCCTCTGTGTGAGGTTGCTGGGAGCAGCAGAGGAGTTCTATGTGAACACAGCTCACATCACAGTGAGGAATGAGACATGTGTGAATACTGCCCTGGGACACTTTAGGGAGAAGTGTACCTCAACCTGTACAGGAATCTATTCATTGTTATATACGGTCTATGGAAGATATATGGACATTTATGTTGAAGCTGAAGGAAAGCCTCATGTTTGTGTTATGGAGCACGGTTTAAGAAGTTTAGAATAAACCGGATACACTTTTGTAAAGAATCCATTGCCGTGTGCGTCAATTCTGCTGCCAAGCGTGTCCCCCAGGGTGCGCTACCTCACATATGGTGGAGAATGCGGGCAAATGCCGGCCCGGTGAGGTGTAGCATTCATTCCTGGTGAAGCCCGCGCTACTGTCGCTCTTCCTTCCGAAACCGCTGGTGAAAGTGACTGTTTCATGAGGCTAATGAGCGGCTGCTAAGTGAGAGGAGCAGCAGTCATTATAGCTGCCAATCTCTTGTGGGGTGCCCGGCAGCGCATGTCCAGGATCCAAGCGGCTAAATTCCAGTACAAGCCCACCACCAGCATGGAGGAGGTACTCAAACACCTGGTTCAGGCTCAGCAGCAGCAGTTCCAAGCACTTCAGCAGCAGGAACAAAGACACCAGGAACAGATGGCCCTGTTGACCGAGGCTGTTCGTGCCAGACCGTGGGAACCGCCCCAAGGCCCAGGTGATGACGGCAGCGTCCGGAAAAGGGTAAGACAAGCGCTGCAAAAGATGACCCCGGGGGATGATGTGGAGGCATTCCTGGCCGTGTTTGAGCGGGTGGCTGAACGGGAGAGACTGCCGGTCGCCCAGTGGGCCGAGGTGCTGGCGCCCTATTTGACTGGTGATCCCCAAAAGGCATACATAGACCTGTGTACTGAGGATGCCCTGGACTATGGAGCCCTGAAGGGGGAGATATTGGCCCGTACCGGGGTCAATACATATGTGAGGGCCCAACGGGTGAGCCAATGGGTCTACGAGGAAGGCAAACCTGTGCGCTCTCAGGCCTATGATTTGTTGCACCTGGTTAAGAAATGGCTGCAGCCTGAAGCCCTGAGTCCGGCCCAGATGGTAGAGCGGGTGGTGGTGGATCGCTTCGTGCGTACGCTGCCCATCCCCATACAACGGTGGGTGGGACACAGTGACCCGGGTACCCTAGACCAGGTGGTGAATGTGGTGGAGCGCCATGTGGCCACACAGGACTTGATCAGGGACACTGGGACACTGCGAACCAACCGCAAGGCCGCGCCCACCACACCAAAAAGCAGGGACCCCCAATCCGGACCCCGGGTGAGCGAGCACCCGGCTCAGGCCAAGAACGGCCATCCCCCTGCAGCAAAGCGGCGTTCCGGACCGCCGCCGTTCAGCCCCTGGTATAAGGGAGGCCAACCCCGATGTAGGAGGTGTCAGGAGGTTGGACATATGATGGCACAGTGTCCCCTCAACGGGGAACCCATGGACTGTGACTACTCCCCGAGGCGGTCCATGTTCACCCACCTCGTCGGAAAAGGGCGCTCGGACCCCAGGGACACTGGGAATGTACTGTGCCGCGTTCGGCTTAATGGTCATGAAGTGACGGCTCTCCTGGACTCAGGGAGCAACGTGACCCTCGTGTGTGCCTCCTTGGTCTCCAGGACCAAACCCACCGACCGAAAGGTCAGGGTGATGAGTGTCCATGGGGATCATCGCAGGTATCCGACGAAGCGTGTCACGTTCGCTACCCCAGCCAGGAGGGTTCAACATGTCGTGGGGGTAGTAAAGGATCTCCCTTATGATGTTGTGCTGGGGAGGGATATGCCCTTGTTCCGGGTGTTGTGGAACGAGTATATGGCCCCCCGGATGAAGGACAGACAGGGCCCAGAGCCCGAGAATCCCGCCGCCGGGATACCCGGAGGACTTAATGTGACTGATTCCCGGGTGCAGAGCCCAGTGCGCCGACTCGCCGTCCGGAGCGGTGCAGCAGTGCCGCGGGTAAACCCCGTGTTGCTCGTGGGGCCACAGGCCTCTGTTGTTGGTACCCGTCCGGGGTTTGTGGGTGCCGGGGGTCCGAACGGGTTGGTTGCTCGTGGGGTCTGGCACCGCTGGTACCCCCGGGTGCCCCTGCTTGGCTCCGCCGGTTCTCCACACCGTGACGCGGTCTGCACGCAGGGCCCGGGGTTATGGCCTTGTGTTCACCCCCTACAGGATTGAACAAGGAGGGGGGTATGTGAGACATGCCAGCGCTATAGCACGTGGCTGGCATGACTCACGTGACCGGCAGTAATGTGGGATTGCTAAACCCTGCAGCATGCACACGGTAAGTGCAGGTTGGCTCGGTAGCAGCACACACGGGGTTAACTGCTGCTACTGAAAGCTGAGGTTTGTGTGAAGGAGTAATTACAAAACTCACTGGATTGCACCTGTGAGGAGAGCCAGTCTTCCACAAGCCTGCAAAGGTGCAGGACCATGAGATGGGTCTGAGAGCGTGGATGAGACACTGCAGAGCCGCAGTGTGAGAGGTACTGTGTGAGCCTCTGTGTGAGGTTGCTGGGAGCAGCAGAGGAGTTCTATGTGAACACAGCTCACATCACAGTGAGGAATGAGACATGTGTGAATACTGCCCTGGGACACTTTAGGGAGAAGTGTACCTCAACCTGTACAGGAATCTATTCATTGTTATATACGGTCTATGGAAGATATATGGACATTTATGTTGAAGCTGAAGGAAAGCCTCATGTTTGTGTTATGGAGCACGGTTTAAGAAGTTTAGAATAAACCGGATACACTTTTGTAAAGAATCCATTGCCGTGTGCGTCAATTCTGCTGCCAAGCGTGTCCCCCAGGGTGCGCTACCTCACAATGGATTCTAGACTACTCGATTCTTTAGAATCGGGCCGCCATCTAGTATATATATATATATATATATATCACCAACCATTCCCATTTTTATAAGTGTAGCCATATAGATGGCCCACTCTGTAGTTCTAATAGGGTGAAATCTCAGTCGTACATAATCAAAGATAATTTATATACTAAAAAGTGGTAACAACTAGTAATGAGCGTGTATGCTCTGCGCTGCTCGGTACTCGCACGAGTATCACTGTACTCGGGCTACTTGGCGAGCACCGAGTAATCTTGCGATACTCGTGCTGTGCTCGTCTCGTGGTCCTCATCCCTGCATGTTGGCGCTCTTTAGAGAGCCAGCCCACATGCAGGGATTGGCTGGCAGACCACTGCAATGCCACAGCCTGTTAGTTGTGGCATTGCAGTGATTGGCCGGCCCGCACAGCATGACCGAGCCTTTATAAGACCCGGCCATGATGTGCTCTGCACACAACCATCCAGACAGTGAGTGTAGGGAGAGTGTCTGCTGCTGCTTAGGGACAGATTTGCGGCTCTCATAGGTAGATCCGGAGCAGGGCTGCAAACTGCTGCTGACCACAACAGTCCTTCTCAGAACTAATCTAGGAGGATATAGGCAGGGTGATCCAGATCGGAGTCCAAGCTTTACAGTGACCAGAACAGTCCTCAGGAGACTGTTGGTGCTGACTAGCTGTATACAGGCAGGGTCTAAAATCCAGCTTTCCTGTGACCAGAACAGTCACCAGACTGTTGTACTTGATAGCTTTATACAGGTTAGGGTCTAAAATCCAACTTTCCGGTGATCTGAACAGTCACCAGACTGTTATACTTAATAGCTTTATACAGGCAAGTTCTAAAATCCAACTTTCCTGTGACCTGAACAGTCACCAGACTGTTATACTTAATAGCGTTATACAGGCAGGTTCTAAAATCCAACTTTCCTGTGACCTGAAAAGTCACCAGACTGTTGTACTTGATAGCTTTATACAGGTTAGGGTCTAAAATCCAACTTTCCTGTGACCTTAACAGTCACCAGACTGTTGTACTTGATAGCTTTATACAGGTTAGGGTCTAAAATCCAACTTTCCTGTGACCTGAACAGTCACCAGACTGTTATACTTTATAGCTTTATACAGGCAGGTTCTAAAATCCAACTTTCCTGTGACCTGAACAGTCACCAGACTGTTGTCACTGCATACAGGCGAAATGCGCAAGGGCGTTGGCAAGGAACAAGGAAATGGACGTGATGGTGGTGCAGGCAGAGGCCGAGGTCGTGTGCAAGCACTAATTTCGCAACAACAAAGTGGCACATCTACTCGCTCGCACGTCCTGTCCCAAATTCTTGGGGCCCGCAGCAGTACACCGCTCTTGAACCAAGACCAGTGTCAACAGGTTGTTACTTGGATAGCGGATAATGCTTCAAGTCAGATGGGCACCTCCACAAACACCCTGTCTTCCACACGGTCAAGTGTCAGTAGCCGTGATACTACACCGCACATTTCCCAACCTGATCCTCCTTCCTACCACCAGGCCGAGTACACGTCCACGGACATTACTGATCCCACACTAGGACACTCGGAAGAGCTGTTCACGTATCCATTCGCAGAATCTGGCCTCTCGCCAGCTCCTGTTGAAGTGGGTGATGAGATGGTATGTACAGATGCCCAAATATTTGAGCAGCCACGTTCTCACGAAGGGAACGTTGGCAACGTGTCTCAACAAGGTGTGGACGATGATGAGACACAATTGCTAGGATGTCAGGAGGAGGATCAGGGTGCGGAAGAGGAAGACGAAGTGGAGGATGATCCAGTAGCTGACCCAACCTGGCAGGAGGATATGCAGAGCGAGGACAGCAGTGCACAGGGGGAGGGAGGCGTAGCATCCCAACAGCCAGTACGAAGCAGGGTTGCGTCCGCAGGCAGAAGGCAGGCAACCGTTCCCCGGAACAACAACACGACTCAAGGTGCCTGTGCAAATGTTCGGTCTTCCCGAGTCTGGGAGTTTTTTAAGTTGGCTCCAGAAGACTCTAAAAAGGCCATTTGCCACACCTGCCATGCCACTATCAGCAGGGGTACGAAAACTAGCAGCCTGACCACCACCAGCATGATCAGGCACATGTCAGCCAAGCACCCGACTTTGTGGGAAGTACAACAGAGTCGAGGAGCGGTGCTTGCTGATGTCACTGCTACGTCTTCGCGTGTTGTGCGTGCGAGCCAATCCATGCTGGCCGCGAACATGCCTCCGGCCCTGCACCAGACTTTGCCCATGCACAAATAACACCACCATCAAGCACGTCCTTTTCCCAGAGCAGCGTTCAATTATCCATTCAGCAAACCTTTGAACGCAGGCGCAAGTACGCTGCCAACGTCCCACATGCCACAGTCCTAAATTATCAGATTTTGCGACTGCTTGCGCTAGAAATGTTACCTTTCCGGCTGGTGGTGACGGAAGCATTCGGCGACCTGATGGTGGCTGCTGTCCCACGTTACTCGGTCCCCAGCCTCCACTATTTCTCCAGATGTGCCATCCCCACATTTCATAACCACGTGTCACAAAGCATCACATGTGCCCTGAACAACGCTGTTTCAGCCAAAGTCCACCTAACCACAGACACATGGACAAGTGCTTGTGGGCAAGGCCGCTACATCTCCTTGACGGCACACTGGGTTAATATTGTGGAAGCTGGGACCCAGTCAGAGCGAGGGATGGAACACGTCCTTCCCACACCAAGGATTGCAGGCCCTACCTCAGTCATGGTTTCACCCTGACTCTTCAGCTCCAGAATGTTATGCTCCTCAGCCTCCTCCTCCTGCGCATCCTCATCCACTTTACCCTCCACACCAGTCCCAAGCTGGAAACACTGCAGCACTGCCTTTGCGAAGCGGCAACAGGCTGTGCTGAAGCTAATATGCATAGGTGACAAACCCCACAATGCAGAAGAGGTGTGGACAGCTCTGAAACAGCAGGCAGATCACTGGCTCACACCTCTGAACCTAAAGCCAGGAAAGGTCGTGTGTGACAATGGCCGGAACCTGGTGGCAGCTTTGAGGCGAGGCCAGCAGACACATGTTCCATGCGTGGCCCATGTGCTCAACCTGGTGGTTCAGCGATTTATAAAGTCATACCCAGAGATGTCTAATCTGCTGGTAAAAGTTTGCCGCCTGTCTGCACATTTTCGCAAGTCACCTGCTGCTTCAGCCGGCCTTGCCAGCTTTCAGCGCCGTTTGTGTCTTCCGTCCCACAGACTGGTGTGTGATGTCCCCACACGTTGGAATTCAACTCTGCACATGTTGGTCTGGATATGTGAGCAGAAGAGGGCAGTTGTTGAGTACCTGCATCACCTAAGCCGTCGGGAAATGGGTCAAACTCCACACATAACACCTGAGGAGTGGAGATGGATGTCGGACCTATGTACCGTCCTCAAAACTTTGAGGACTCCACCAAGATGGTGAGCGGCGATGACGCCATTATTAGCGTCACCATAAGCTACTCTGCCTTCTAAAATGGTCTCTGCTGAAAAACAAAGAGGATGCGTTGCAGGCGGAGCGCGATGAGTTTGAGCAAGAAACAGTAGTGGGTGTGGGTGATAACACACAGCCCAGCCTCATCTCATCAGAACGTGCAGTGGAGGACTATGACGAGGAGGAGGAGGAGACTGAAGACATGGAGCAACTCTCTGGCCAAATTGAGGATATGCCATGCACACCAGTCATACCCTCGCTTCAGCGTGGCTGGCCAGAGGACAGGGAAGATGAGGAGGAGGATGTTCAGTCATCATGTTGGTCTGGATACTGAAGTGATGGCTGTTAAGAGTCTGGCGCACATGGCTGACTTTATGGTAAGCTGCCTGGCTCGTGACCCTCGCGTTCAGAACATCTTGCCCGACAATCAGTACTGGTTGGCAACACTCTTAGACCCACGCTACAAGGAGAACTTTATGTCTCTCATTCCTGAGGCGGAGAGGTCAGCCAAAATGCAGCAGTTCCAGAAGGCCATAGTCACGGAAGTAGGCAAAGCATTCCTCTCACAAAACGCTAGCGTCATAGGTCAGGAATCGGTGGACAACCAAGGCGTACGGCCGAGAGGGGCACAAGTCCAATCCGCCAGAGGTAGGGGAACAGTCTTTACGATGTGGGACAGTTTTCTCAGCCAGTCACGTACCACAGCCCCTGAGGTGCGGGGTAGTGCCACAAGAAATGCTAAGTTTGGCCAGATGCTGAAGGAGTACCTTGCAGATCGAACAACTGTACTGCGACATTCCTCTGTGCCTTACAATTATTGGGTCTCCAAGCTGGACACGTGGCATGAATTGGCTCTCTACGCCTTGGAAGTCCTGGCCTGCCCTGCCGCTAGCGTTCTTACAGAGCGTGTTTTCAGTGCCGCAGGTGGAATCATTACTGATAAACGCACCCGCCTGTCAACTGAAAATGCTGACAGGCTGACTCTGATCAAGATGAACAAGGGTTGGATTGGGCCAGACTTCACCACACCACCAACAAATGACAGCGGAATTTAAATTTTGCTAAGGGAATTTGCCATGTACCTCCACTCACCCATGGGTACACACTTCTGGACTTTGGCTAATCGCTGGACTGCTCCTCCTTCTCCTCATGTGCCACCATGATGACCGCTACAATAGTTAGGCTGTTGTTTCAGGTATACCCCCAGTGGTAAATTGTTTCGCCCATTCTTTTAGAATGGGCATTACAACGACAGGAGGCCCGCTCCTTTTCAATGGGAAAAATGTTTTGAGGCCCTCCTGCACGTCTCTATCTAGGGACAATGTGGAGCCTCCCAATTTTCGGCTGCCCTGGCAAAGGGTTATACTCAATACACCCACTTCAGGTTTACAGGCCCTACTGCACATCTATATCCAGGGACAATGTGGCGCCTCCCAATTTTTGGCTGCCCTGCCAAAGGGCTATACTAAAATACATCCACTTGAGGTTTACAGGCCCTCATGCCTGTCTGTATGCATGGGTCATTGTTGAACCTCCCAATTTTTGGCTGCCCTGCCAAAGGGCTATACTCCAATACACCCACTTCAGGTTTACAGGCCTTCATGCATGTCTCTATCCAGGGACAATGTGGAGCCTCCCAATTTTTGGCTGCCCTGCCTAAGGGCTACACTACAATACACCCACCTGAGTTTTACAGGCCCTCATGCATGTCTGTATGCATGGGTCATTGTTGAACCTCCCAATTTTTGTCTGCCCTGCCAAAGGGCTATACTCCAATACACCCACTTCAGGTTTACAGGCCTTCATGCATGTCTCTATCCAGGGACAATGTGGAGCCTCCCAATTTTCGGCTGCCCTGCCAAAGGGCTATACTCCAATACACCCACTTCCTTACAATGGGCACTTCAGGTTTACAGGCCCTCATGCACGTCTCTATCCAGGGGCATTGGTGAACCTCCCAATTTTAGACTGCCCTGGCAAAGGAAAATACTACAATAGACCCAGTTCCTCAAAATGGGCACAATATGTCAAGACAGGGATTCATGTACGTCTCTTCTCAGGGACATCGGAGTGCCGCACAATGTTTTCACGTAAAATCTTTCATGTAATCACAAAAAGTAACATACATCAGCTGAATCTCACTATTGTGTATGTGCCCTTAACATTTCCACCCTGAATATTCATTTTGGTGTCATTTTGGAAGGTTTTCTGGTGAAAATCGGACAACATTGATCACAGCCGTGACTTTTGAGTGAGAAATGCTTCCAGGGTCTTCCCCATGGTGTTGCCATGTCATTTCAGCACTCCTCTGAGACTTTTGTGACATTTTTAGGGTTTCTACATGCTGCCGGCAGTCATTTCATAAAAATATTCGTGTCTCCCATAGGGTAACATTGGGCTCAGTGCTCGGGCCGAGTACACGAGTATCTTGGGATGCTCGGCCCGAGCTTCGAGCACCCGAGCATTTTAGTACTCACTCATCACTAGTAACAACCACATAATGAAAAAGTAATGTAAATAAAATGAACCTCTACTTAACATGCAAATAACCCTAAAAGCTTAACAAATATAGTAATGATTTGATCAAAATTATTTGACTATTAAATTAGAAAATAATGACTGGGGCAAAACTCAAGTTCTTTATCCATTTCTTAGTCACACTATAATATTGTCCATAATTCATTGACTAATTTTGTTGTTCCTAAGTCCAAAGATAGGAATTCCTTTATCGGAGATGGGTAATACCCCTAAGCTCTCTACAACTTGGCCAATATTTATTTGGTGTGGATTTCAAATTGGAGAATGATGATGATGAGGAGCTCTGATGTCTTCCTAATTGTCCAACAATACAATAAAGTTTGCTTCTTTTTCTATGGTATATATGCCTGCTTTTTCTGAGAGCAGACGGTGTTTGTCAGTTGGTGAGAGATGCTAGAATGTATGGGCTGCTTTCAGGTTACTCCAGCAATCACAGTTGCCCACTCTCTATGACAACGTCTATGATTTGTTGTTGAGTCCATCACACATATAGTAGTGTAAAAATAAATAAATAATTTAAAAAAGACATAGCGCTTCTCAGTATTTTTGATTCTCAGGCCAGGTAGAGCAAACAGTTACGGGCTGCTACCCCCAGTTGCCTGGCTTGACCCTGGCTGGTAATCAAAATACAGGCAAGCATAATTTTTTTATTATTTAAATAATGCAAAAAAAAATGTATGTGCTCCTGCCAAACTTTGATTGCCAGCCAGGTTTGTTATTTTCAGTGTGATAAGGCCCAAGCATTCTCGGCCCCCCACACTGAAAATTGCAGCCCACAGCCCCTGAAGATGATATATTTATCCCGGCTCTTCCAGTAACCCTGGTGGGGAATGGCATGCTGCGTAATAATGAGTTTAATGCCAGCTTTGTATTCTCAACTGATATTAAGCCCAATTTCATGGCATCAAGCCAAACTACACCTGGCCACCATGAATTTCTAGTAAACAGTAAAAAAAACCACAATATAGAGAAAAAGTGTTTTTATTAGAAATAAAACAGAAAACACATTTAGGGACTCCATCTTCAATTACAAAAAATTCTGCATAGTCTAACGTAATCCTCAGGCAGAGAAATGTCAGCTCTGCTTCATTGCTCTGAACAGACAAGCATCTGTCCAGAGCGACAAGCAGACTGAGACTGATAGTGACAGTCAGTGGTCAATCGAGTTCATAGCTGAGCCATCAACTCAGGTGACCCCTGACGTCACCGTGAACATTGCTTAGAACTGCCAAGTTCTCAGCAGTGCAGTGAATATTCCTGGATATTAATAAGCGGCCCCAGAAGTAGATGCAGCCGGAGCAGGAAGAAAGCAGGATTCGCGCCAAGGGACCCTGTAAGTATAATGATAATTTCTATTAACTACCTGCATTATTTTTCAGCCCTCCCATCCCATAACTGTATTGCAAAGTAACTTCAAGAAGAATGAAGTGATAGTCCAGCAAACTCTCTAGTGTTTCTACTGAGCCAAGCTGACAGGAGGGTTCAGTGTCTTGGTCCCAAGAGAGACCTCAATGCTGCAGAGATCTCTGACCCTGCAGCAACCTTGAAGCTTGTGCCTCAGTTGGAGGATGAGTAGAAGGAGGGCTCTTGGGTCTTTTTAAAAACTGATGTAGAGCAGCAGTCTTCTGTCTTCAATCTCTCTGGAGTCCGGTAGAGAGCTGGAGTCCCTGCTTTCCCACACACGCAGGGACAGGGGGAATTCCTATTATTGCAGCGTTGCTCCACCGAAATCCGCCATGGTTATAAGTTAATAACTTCCCTGTTTTACCATGCAGAAAGTTGAAAGTGGTCTTAAATTAATACTGGAGTTAAGTCCCTGCTTACCAGCGCTGTTTACTGATAACAGCAGCCATGGTAAGCATGGAGTTAACTCCTGCTGCTCCTATATAAGTCAGCTTATTAAGGAGCTGGGATGACAGAAGCCCTGGTGATCAGGTAATTAAGTCCTGTAGCTCCTGTATGAGCTGCTCATTCTTAAGCTGTGGTGATCTCACTGCTGTCATCATTGCTATAGTAACTGCTCATTTGGTTACTATGGCAACGGTGTCAGTTGTGACATCACTGCTTACCAGCCGCAGTATCTGTGTATTCAATGATCACAGAGCACGGGCAGCGGACTTTCTCTCCAAGCTATGTGATACACCAGAGCTGCATCATTTGGAGAACAGAGAAAGGAGAAGATAGAGAGAGAAGACAGAAGATCAGGATTGTGGAGGGCTGCATGGGGGTAATACAGATAGAGTCTCTAAGCATGTCTGTGTGTTTATTTCTAATAAATAATAGTTACTCTGTGTGGTGTCTTTTTTTAACCCTTTATTGGAGATTCTTATTGGCCGGGTCTAACTTGGCCTGACGTTAAGAACCTCAGGGCTTAATACCAGCTGGGAAAACAAAGCTGGTATTAACCCGTTATTACCTAGCTTGCCATCTGTCACTAGGGCCACTAGAAGAGCTTGGTAAATCACCTGGAAATAACGCTTCTTATAATATGCCATTTTCAGGGGCGGCTGCAGGCTGTTATTCTTTAGCATGGGAAGGGCCTAAAACAATGGACCCTCACCCCGCTGAAAATACCAGCCCTTATCTGCCTAGTTTTATCCTGGCTGGCAATTAAAAATAGGATGGAGCCCAAACATTTTTTTTTGTCAACCAAGGTAAAATTAGGCAGCTGAGGGTGGCAGCTCGCACCAGTATGCTTTCATCGGGCTAGACTTAAAAATACTGCGAAACCCCACGCCTTTTTATTTTTTTATATTTATTTAACAACCTATGATGGCAGATTCATTGCCATACACTAAAGTGTATTACATAAAAGTGTAATGGTCAAAAGTCAAACTTTCAAAGAGTTTCAAATAATGCAATCATGTTTAATACAGACAATAAAGAAAGTTTTACCAAACCTGTGGTCAAAAGTGTCGATACATTTGAAATTGTTCCAAAAATAGAAGAATCCCTGTACACTTTTGTGTACATTAATGTGCATGGCAGCCAAGCAGAATCACTGTCAAGATTGAGGAATTCCAGTCTGACCACAACAGCCAATCTCAGAGGGTTTCACAGAGTGTGAGCGTCTGTGATTCTGTGATTGGCTGTTTGTCTGACAGTGCAGTGAATATGCAATTGGCTTAAAGGAATCCTGTCACCCCAAAACGCCTCCTAAGCTATTAAAACATGTCCCTGCAGCCTCCCATCAGTAATCCCACACTCCTTTTTGCTAATAAATGCATCCAGTGAAAGTGAAGAAAAACGTTATAGCACTTGCTCATTAGTGATGATAATGAGTAGTGGCTATTCTTTAGTCACCCAGGCGGGCTCATGTCGTCATGATAGCACGCCTTAATAGGCGTGATCTGCAAGGCATAATGTTATCAGCGCCTCCCAGCGCTCCTCAACGCTGGCGAGGCTGTAATGGGGCTGTAATGACGCGAATCGTGTCATTTCCGGTATCGGGTGACATCAGTACACCCGCGCCGCTCTACGGGCTTCAAGCCCCGCACTGCGCATGTGGCATGGGTGTACTGACATCACCCGATACCGGAAATGATGCGATTCGCGTCATTACAGCCCCATTACAGCCTCGCCAGCGCTGATGAAGAGCGCTGGGAGGCGCTGATAACATTATGCCTTGCAGATCACGACTATTAAGGCATGCTATCATGACGACATGGGCCCGCCTGGGTGACTATGAATATAGCCACTGCTCATTATCATCACTAATGAGTAAGTGCTATAACGTTTTTCTTCACTTTCAAGCATGCTGCGATTGGACATGCATTTGACTCGCAATGCGAGATCAGACGAGGAAAAATCAACAATCTGACTTGTCAAGATTGTTTAACATTGGTCCAACGGCAATGCGAGTTCTTTGTCGCATTGCACTTGTGCGAGTTTCATGCCCGTGTGCCTTCACCCTTAGCAGTACATCCAAGGTCATTAAAGGGATAAACTTATATAACTTTACTAAATGCTTCTATTTCATGAAAGGTATTTTGATTGGCATCCACTTACCGTATATACTCGTGTATAAGCCGACCCGTGTATAAGCCGACCCCCCTACTTTTGCCCCCAAAACCTGGGAAAATCTATTGACTCGCGTATAAGCCGAGGGTGGACCCCAGCACAGGTATGCAGCCCCCAGCAGTGGTATACAGGCCCCAGCAGTATGATATACAGCAGCCCCCAGTGGTATATACAGCAGCCCCCAGTGGTATATACAGCAGCCCTAGTGGTATTGCACTCCCTATATACAGCAGCCCCAGTGGTATTGCAGCCCCAGTGGTGTATACAGCAGCCCCTATATACAGCAGCCCCAGTGGTATTGCAGCCCCAGTGGTATTGCAGCCCCTATATACAGCAGCCCCAGTGGTATTGCAGCCCCAGTGGTGTATACAGCAGCCCCTATATACAGCAGCCCCAGTGGTATTGCAGCCCCAGTGGTGTATACAGCAGCCCCTATATACAGCAGCCCCAGTGGTATTGCAGCCCCAGTGGTGTATACAGCAGCCCCTATATACAGCAGCCCCAGTGGTATTGCAGCCCCAGTGGTATATACAGCAGCCCCTATATACAGCAGCCCCAGTGGTATTGCAGCCCCAGTGGTGTATACAGCAGCCCCTATATACAGCAGCCCCAGTGGTATTGCAGCCCCAGTGGTGTATACAGCCCCTATATACAGCAGCCCCAGTGGTATTGCAGCCCCAGTGGTGTATACAGCCCCTATATACAGCAGCCCCAGTGGTATTGCAGCCCCAGTGGTGTATACAGCAGCCCCTATATACAGCAGCCCCAGTGGTATTGCAGCCCCAGTGGTATATACAGCAGCCCCTATATACAGCAGCCCCAGTGGTATTGCAGCCCCAGTGGTGTATACAGCAGCCCCTATATACAGCAGCCCCAGTGGTACTGCAGCCCCAGTGGTGTATACAGCCCCTATATACAGCAGCCCCAGTGGTATTGCAGCCCCAGTATACAGCCCCTATATACAGCAGCCCCAGTATACAGCAGCCCCAGTGGTATTGCAGCCCCACACAAATGCTGGCACACGTCCCCCCTGTTGTAAGGCCCCCCCTGCTGATTACTTACCATCCCTGGTCTTCAGCAGCACCCCGGCGCCGGTCCTCTGTGCTCCGGTCCTCCGCGATCCCGTCCTCTGTGCTCCGCTCCACGGCTGCATCCGGGTTCCCCGCGCGTCGCAGAAGCAATGACGTCATCGCGTCGGCGACGCGCGGGGAACCCGGATGCAGCTGTGGAGCGGAGCACAGAGGACGGGATCGCGTAGGACCGGAGCACAGAGGACCGGCGCCGGGGTGCTGCTGAAGACCAGGGATGGTAAGTATTCAGCAGGGGGGGGCCTTACAACAGGGGGGACGTGTGCCAGCAGATTGGGGGCTGCAATACACATATATGCACTGCTCCCCCTGGCGCTGATTGACAGGGGGATGCAGTGCATATGTAATGAGCGGCCCCACGTGACGGGGCCGCTCATACAGCAGCCTCCCCCCGCCTCCTCCTGCCTCCCCAGCACCCGGACAGAGCCCCCACCCCACTCACCCCGTATAGTGACTCGTGTATAAGCCGAGGGGGGGACTTTTCAGCCCAATTTTTGGGCTGAAAAACTCGGCTTATACACGAGTATATACGGTACATTTTCACAGTAGATATGGATATTGCCAAAAGTGTTAGCACCCTTGAAATTGTTCCAGAAAAAGAAGTATTTCTCCCAGAAAGTTTTTGCAATCTCGTCATCCCTCCAGCCTCACCTCTCCTCACCCCTCCAGCCTCCACCCACACCAATCTCCTTGCCCCTCCATCCTCTGCTCTCCTCACCCTTGCTGCCTCTGCTCTCCTCACCCCTCCTGCCTCTGCTCTCCTCACCCCTCCAGCCTCACCTCTCCTCACCCCTCCAGACTCACCTCTCCTCACCCCTCCAGGCTCCGCCCACATCAATCTCCTCACCCCTCCAGCCAATTTCCAAAAATTACATATACCATACAAACATAGGTAGTTGATGAATAGATATCGTCTTAATTGCATTATTGGTAACTATTAGTAAATAAACTATATATGGATTCTAGACTACCCGATTCTTTAGAATTGGGCCGCCATCTAGTTTCTTTATTCTTTTTCTATGATCTTCTATGAGGACAATATCCCCAAACATCTTTCAAGAAGCACCCAGAACTTAATGGAAATAAGGTGCTGAAGAGTTCTGAGGGGGTCAAAAATTATTGCTATTGTCAGCAGGAATTCTTCTATTTTTGGAACTATTTCAAATGTATTGAACATGACCGTAGGTTTGGCAAGACTCTCTTTATTGTCTGTATTAAACATGATTGCATTATTTGAAACTCTATGAAGGTTTGACTTTTGACCATTACACTTTTGTGTAATTTATATGTGTTTAAAGAAGGGGTTGAATTCCGTAAACATGTAACATGTATTTTTAATAAATTAAAGTTTACCATTTTATTACTTATTTTTTATTCTAAGCTGTATTTTTAGAACATCTGAGGTTCAAAAACCATTAAAGGGGTGGTCTGAAACAAAATTTTATTTTAAACCTAAATCTCTTTAATAATTTTTATTCACTTATATAGCGCCATTAATTTCACATCATATTCATTGCACACATAAACAACACTCTCCTCATGGTGCTCAAAATCAAAAATCTCTTTCAATATGCTTTTGGAGAGGTGGAGAAAACCCTCACATACAAGGAGAGAACTTACAAGTTCAAATAAAAAAGCCAAGAAGCCAGCACTGCCAGTGGTTAGCATGCAATACAAAAAGTGCATATGCACATATTAATTTCTAACTGTACTTTAAACTGAGACATTTAGCACAAAAATTATCAATTCTTTGAGCCACCCCACCATGTCACGGCATTATCAGATGGGGCAGTCATACTCAACACATTACTCTACTCCACATTAAATGCACACACACCTGAAACATTTCTAAACTCATGTCCAAACCTAGTCTGTCTTCAGCTGCACTTGACCTTCTGGCGCCGTGGAAGTAGATCAGAAATGCTTCAGGCATTTGTGCATTTAATGTGGTCCTGTTTTAGTGCATTCAGGAGGCCGTAGAGGCACAGCGTATATAAAAAATGTAGAGTAGGGCTGCCCCATCTGAGAATGCCATGATGTGGTGGGGTAGCTCAAAAAACCTTTATAAATGGGATATTGGTTCATGTGTTGGCCAAGACACTTAAGCTGATGATCCACGACACGGATTCCCATGCTCATCAGTCCTATCAAAAATATACAAAAACTACTAGAAAAAGCAGCATCAAAAACCTTACCATCAATGCCATAGACAAAAACCAATACTGCACTTGCAAGACGCAGTCAGATCACACTTGTGTAGCAAGCCCAAGTGCAGGCTAATAAATCACCTCAACCAAGGTATGGAGGGCGACTTGCCATGCACACTAAGGGCCTGCATAGGGCACCATTCAGACTGATACATATGGTGCAGAATGTCTGATAAGTTTTTATTCATTTCAGGGTGTAGTTGGGCCCCTAGGGGGCGCCATTCATCTAGTGTCGCAAAAACATTGTACTGTGCAGCCCATGGCTCAGGTAGCAGAGCTTTTGGGTAGCTTTCAGACATTCTGCACCATATCTATCAGTGTGAATGGTGCCCTATGCAGGCCCTTAGTGTGCATGGCAAGTCGCCTCCCATACCTTGGTTGAGGTGATTTATTAGCCTGCACTTGGGCTTGCTACACAAGTGTGGTCTGACTGCGTCCTGCAAGTGCAATATTGATTTTTGTCTATGGCATTGATGGTAAGGTTTTTGATGCTGCTTTTTCTAGTAGTTTTTGTATATTTTTGATAGGATTGATGAGCATGGGAATCCGTGTCGTGGATCATCAGCTTAAGTGTCTTGGCCAACACATGAACCGATATCCCATTTATAAAGGTTTTTTGTTCATCATACAAAGAACATTTCTGCACTTTTTTATTCATTTTAGGGTATAGTGGGGCGCCATTCATCTAGTGGTGCAGAAACATTGTACTGTGCAGCCCATGGCTCAGGCAGCAGAGCTTTTGGGTAGCTTTCAGACATTCTGCACCATATGTATCAGTGTTAATGGTGCCCTATGCAGGCCCTTAGTGTGCATGGCAAGTCTCCTCCCATACCTTGGTTGAGGTGATTTATTAGCCTGCACTTGAGCTTGCTACACAAGTGTGGTCTGACTGCGTCCTGCAAGTGCAGTATTGTTTTTTGTCTATGGCATTGATGGTAAGGTTTTTGATGCTGCTTTTTCTAGTAGTTTTTGTATATTATTGATAGGACTGATGAGCATGGGAAGCCGTGTCGTGGATCATCAGCTTAAGTGTCTTGGCCAACACATGAACCAATATCCCATTTATAAAGGTTTTTTGTTCATCATACAAAGAACATTTCTGCACTTTTGTATTCATTTCAGGGTGTAGTGGGGCGCCATTCATCTAGTGGTGCAGAAACATTGTACTGTGCAGCCCATGGCTCAGGCAGCAGAGCTTTTGGGTAGCTTTCAGACATTCTGCACCATATGTATGCTGCTTTTTCTAGTAGTTTTTGTTATTTACATCTATCCTGCAGCAGCACGGACCTGAGGTACTTTGCCAACATGCTGTTGTATCTGTTTTACATCATTATAAAATATTTTTGTAATATAATTTAATTAGCAAGTTACTTTTGTACACTAAATGTGCATTTTAAATAGTATGTTGACTCATTTACACTACTTTTTACTAATTCCACATACGCTCAGTAAGTTCTTTTCACTGTACACTATTCTTCTTTGTGCACAGCAACAATGTGCTCCCTTGCCGACTGTGATGAGAAGTGACAAGCTGGCAAGGGAGTGCCCAGTAAGTGAACAATGTAAGAAGTGAATAAGCAAGCATATACCTGGGTAGCCCCCGCAAGAGATGTCACAAATTATGTCCTTACATTGGGCACTAATAATGGCCTCTTTTCCTCATTACTACTTATCAGGGTTGATAAGGGTGTCCATTTTCACTTATCATATTGCACAGTTACAAGATCGTGCTGATCATACATGCAGTTGTTCTAAATTGACAACCGACGCATGCTCAGTTGCGGAAACAGATTTTGCTGATTATGCTTTGTTTCAGGGAGGGGGAAGACACTTCAGCAGTGACAGCTGCCTCTTCCTCCTGATGACATCTTGATTGAGTATCCCAGTATGCACTGGGCTTCTTAAACAACACATCATCACAACAAAAGTAGTAAAAAGAATGAAACATTAAAATAGGGACGAGCAGAGATATTTTCAATAATGTATACAAGAAAAAAGAATTTATTATGCGATTAAATAGATAGAGATTTAGGATTAAAATAAATTTTAGTTTCAGACCTTCCCTTTAAATTGCAAATCAGTTCCCTTTAAATAATTCCAAAGTTAACTGCAGAAAAGTAAAGCTTTATGACCACCTGATTTACTGTAGAAATAATGAAAACATTCTGTTCTGATACGCCTTTGTTTTCTTTTCACTCTTTAATTCCCCAGGAGACTGCATCTATGCATTGTGGCATGGCCCAGATTATACGCTGTATGTCCTTTTTACATGCCTGATAAATTGACCTCAATGATCCCGAGAGCTTGTTTCTCTTTAAAGCTTCAGTTATACAATAATAGAATCTATTCAACTTAGCTAATGTTCATTTTCATTAAAAACGACTTTCTTTACTACCTAACAAGTTAAGCTTTAATATGTTTAAATCATTGCCTCGTAAAGCTAGGCAAAAATCATCTGTTTCCTCTGTTGGGGATTTTCCATTGGATTTCTTTCACAACCTATTGACTAAATTACTGCAGATAAATAGCTAAGAAAAAAACTAAGAATGAATAGTATACAATTGCATAATTGAAAGGTTAGGCTACAGTTTTATGTTATAAACGTAAATAATTGTCTAGTATGGCTTCATTTTTTATGCATTTTTTATACCTGTCTATTATAAAGGTTTGTTATGAATATTGCAATTGAAGTATTTTCTACTATCATGTGATAGTTAAATAAAAGCCTTACTAAATGTTTTGAATTACAAAGAAAGTTAGATATTTGAAAAAAGATTTTCCACTTTTAGAAATGCGATCCCCCAAAGATTTGTGTAATTTAAAATAACAAAGCCAGATAGAACTCCTGCTTCAAATCTCCAGCGCAGGATCACCACCACCGCGGAGGTCTCTGTGTTTCGCCTGAAGCAGGGACAGCATGTGGACAGCTCACATAGCCATTGCAAAGCATTGAGTGACTAGCTGCAGCAGTAATGTGAACTGTCAATGTAATGTCACTGCTGCAGCCAAAACACTGAGAATGGAACAGTGGCTGAGTACGAATATTAGAGTGGGGAATGGAGACTATTATTAACTGGATTTATTATTTTATATTACTGGAATCATTCAGGGTCCTCCATTCTAAAAGTTGAAAACCACTTTAAAGGAATGGTCCGAAGGCAAGAGATACTTTAACCTCAATCCCTACCTTCAGTTTTGTTCAAAATAATAGCAGTGTGTTCAAAAATATAAGTTAAGCCCCAAATCTTTATAATAGTTTTTATTTCAATGCATTGGGAACATTGCACCCTGTTTTATAAGTCAAAAAGAGAAATGTATACATTTTAACTACATTACAGAAAACAATAAAAAAATGAACATTGGGGTGTTCAAAAAAATAGCAGTGTCCTCATTTCTCTTTACAAACTCAAAGTATGTACTATTTTTTAAGATTTAACATTTCTGTGAATCACTAACCTAATATTTAGTTATATAACCAGTTTTTTAGAACTGCTTTACATCTATGTTGCATAGAGTTAACCAACATCTATCAACTGTAATTCGAACCCAGGATGCTTTGACTACATCACACAGTTTATTTGCATTTGTTGACTTTGTCTCATAAATGGCATTTCTCTGTTACTCTATAAGTGTTCTATTGGATTACAATTTGGGGATTGTGGTGGCCACTCCATAACCTCAATTATTTTGGACTGGAACCAAGCTTTTGCTTATTTACTGGTGTGGTAAGGGTCATTGTCTTGTTGAAACATCCATTTTAAAGACATCCATTTTCTCTTCAGCATAAGGCAACGTGACCTCTTTAAGTATTTTGATATATGCAAACTGGTCCATGATCCCTGGCATGTGGTATATAGGCCCAGCACCAGCATGATGCTTGCACCACCAACTTCACTATCTTCAGAGTTTACAATTGCTTGAATTCAGAGTCTGAGGGTCATCTGACAAACTATCTGCAGCTCTTAGACCAAAAAAGAACCATTTTACTTTCATCAGTCCATAAAATATTTCTCCATTTCTCTGTAGGCCAGTTGATATTTTCTTTGGCTAATTGTATCCGCTTCCAAATGTCTTTTTTTAACAATTTGACTTTCTTGCTAATAAATTAGCTTCACACAGGCGTCTTCTAACTGTCACAGTACTCACATGTAACTTGAGGCTATCTTTGATCATCCTGAAGCTAATCATTGGCTGAGCCTTTGCCATTCTGGCTATTCTTCGATCCTTTTGAAAAGTAGTCTTACGTATTCTTCCACATCTCTCTGATTTTGTTATCCATTTTAAAGTATTGGAGATCATTTTAGCTTAACTGCCTACCATAGTCTGCACGTCTTTATAAGTTTTACCTTCTCCAATTAACTTTTTAATCGAAGTATGCTGTTCTTCTTAACAATGTCTTGAACGACCCATATTTCTTGAACTAATCTGATTGCCGTATGTGGAGAAGGAATTTTTTTCCCCAATGTAGAGCTAAGTGTTGCCACATGGGTTTTTTTTGCCTTCCTCTGGATCAACATGTTAGGCTATGGGTTGAACTAGATGGACTTAAAGTCTTCCTTCAACCTTAAATACTATGTTACTATGTCACTATTTCTCAGGCTTTTAAGGAGAAATGCATGTACAACATTTGCTTGCTTCACCTAAAGTAAGGGCCAACTGATTTACACCTGTTTCTTTACAGAATGATTTACCTTTACAAATTGAATTCCACACTGCTATTATTTTGAACACACCACATTTCAATTAATTATTTAATTACACAGACTCAAAAGCATGCAGTTCATGAATGCGGAGTCTTTTGGTTTTCTAAGAATCTGCTGCACCGACTGGTAAATTGTTTGACATGTGATAATATAATATATACTAAAAACAGAAAACAATCTGGCTAGTTATATTGGACCTCTATTATTATGAACACTAATATATATAGACCCATAAAATAACTCATTTCTAGTATGGTTACATTAAAAATTGCTTACTTTTCCTTATCTACACTGTTATTGTATTTTGCCTATGTGATGATACTTTGTTTAAGTATCCCAGAATGCACTAGGATTCTCAAATAAAGCATAATCAAGGGGCAGAGGCTGTGGTCACTGCCACAGTCTCTGTTCCCTCCTTGAACCAAAGTGTCATCAGTGATGCTCGTTTCAGCTAATCCCTGTTCTGTCTCTGTACTCTGCGCACTATGTAATGTGAGCAACGACAGCATGCCCAGTGTTGTCTTCCCAGTTCAGTAGTAAGGATCCAGCCACAGAGCAAAGCACACTGTCAATGCGAGGTGTCAGGATACCACTTGTGTGGATAGCACTTGTCTCTTGTATTTTGAAACCACTCTCACAGTGTGCTTTGCTCTGTTCCTTACTACGAAACACAGAATGTGCTGTCATTGTGCACATCACTCAATGACTGCATGCAAGGACAGAGCAATGATTATCCCAGCCCTTAAAACAATGATGCAACTTCATTTCAGGAAGCCGGCAGAAGCTGTGGTAGTGAACACAGAATCTGTCCCCTGGTAACACTTCATTTGAGTAATTTGTCATTGTTAATTCATTTACTGTAAGCTATATCTATAATTTTCTATGCGACCCTTCTCATGTACAGCACCATTGAATTTACGGTGCAATATGAATACATAATAATAATATTAATAATAATTTGAGTATCACAGGATGCATTGGGATTCTCAGCTAAAGTGTAGTCATAAAGCAAGTAGGGATAAAAGACAATATTAGGTAGTGTACTTAGGGAAAACTAGGAAACTTTTAATGCAAGCGTATTAGAAATCAATAGATCATGACAACAAATATGGATTTAGTTAAAAAAAATTTCTGCCTTTGGTCCACCCCTTTAGGCCAGAATGAAAAAAAAACAAAACAATTGAATTTACGGGAGTCCTGTATGAGAAATAGTGTGTTTCAAAATGGTAAAATAAAAATGGTAATAAATTCTATGTTGACAATTTGAACCCTTTCTCCACTAAACCATTGATATTCAATATTAACAGGTTTATATACTCATACAGCACCATAAATATAAGTGTGAATATGGCTTATGCTGAGGTAGCACTATCAGCAGCAGATATAAGATACAGCAATTAGCCGGGTTCTCTACAATAACTGCTGGGATTGGTGTTCATAAAATTTTAGTCTTTTAATCCCTTGGAAGTTTAATAGCACCTACATAAAGAATTTTTGAATGAGTGGACGCATACATATTTGGGTTCGCTGAACCCACACAAATCGCCAAACATTCTGGTTCGGGAAATGAACTTGACCCCAAAATCTGAACCCCAAAAATCCATGAGGACCTAAATTTAAGTGCTGAAAAATGGCTGTATAATTGTCATAGTAAGAGCTATGGGGCTGCAATAGAATCAAATAGAATCAAAATGGAGGGAAGAGCAGGAAAATTGCCAAGCAACAAATTTGGAAATTTGGAAACTTTAAGCGTACCTTTACACACCACAACCGAGGCGAGGAATCTGACCGGCAATCTGTTGCCCCGTCACCATCGCCGTGAAATCGCGGTGTGTAATTGGGGAATTTGGCGGCGATAAAAAAGGTTGCGCATGGTTCCGATTTCACAGCACTGCTCCAATATCAGCGGCAATCACGAAGGCGAAATTTCCTGCTTTTGGCGTGTGAAGGGGCGATAGGGATGGAATCTGCATCACCTACTGATTTCCTGGATACGTGCTACAGTGTGCTGGAGACCGCGCCACATCAGCGATGATTGGTGGTGGGTACTGTCTTCTCATTGGCTGTCAGTTGACACTGCGCCATATTTGAGTGTGTATTGGTGCCAAACTCCGAAAGAAAATGGTGTCATATATTAGCCTGCCTTCCAGCGCAGGCTGCCCAATCATAGCGCTATTGCGTTGTCCAATGAGCGTGTTTGGGGCGTGGTGTAGACCAGTCTGGCACGCCTATGTTCTCGCCGCTCTGCACATGTACGCCCACATTCCTTTGGGGATTACGGTGTGTGAAGCAGCAAGCAAAGACGACCGGATGTTTCCGGCTGTTGGTGTGGCAACTTCCGGAGCGACACGTCGCCTTAGGTTGAGGGCGAAATTGCGGCATGTAAAAGCGCCTTCAGCGATCTGAGGCAATCATGAAAAATGTGCACGCGCAGGTTAGATTGCCTCCTATCGCCGCCAAAAGTTGCGGCGTGTAAAGGTACCCTAAGGAATTCTGTCACTGTATCAATTTTGGTTACCTAGCAAGTAAATGAGGAAACTAAACATTTTTACACTCTCCCCAAAAAGAAAGATTTTTTAGTTACCCCATAGAGCAGCAATGTTAATAAGAAACCCATACAAAACCTGTTTTCATAGTTGACCTTCAAAGCCAAGATTTCTAGAGCTCCACCACAGAGCACCCAATTTTGACAACAGGCTTGTAATAGCCTCTTATACCCAAGATTCAGCAAGATCTAAAACAGAGCAGCCAATTTCACAGAACGTTTCTATCAAGCCTGTTCACCCGGTTGCTCTTCAAAGCCAGGATTCACTGAGATTCTGCACTAAGCACCAAATCTTTAAAATGGCTTCAAAAAAGCCTCTTTTCTCCTTTAGGGCCAAACTGCAAGCTCCAGAAGTGGACATTATGGTGACTGCATTTAAAAAGCTTGTATTTGGATTGTAGGATGGGGAACTGAAGACATCCATGATGCGGGGTAGGGATAATAGATTACACATGTGGTGGTAGTGTTGATGGTACATCATGTGGTTGAGGGGAGGGAGGTGGCCTAGAAAGTGAAGAAATGTCTGTGGTCTGCATGCACCAGGGGAAAGTGTTTCATTGTCTGGCATAGCAGACACAGGTAAAATGTAGCCAACAGTAACTATTGTAATAAAAATGAAGGTCACAGATCCTGATTCCCAATGTTCAGAGGTACACTTTTGGGTAAAAATTAAGTGGACAAACCTATGGTAGGTGCAGAGTAGCAACATCTTACATATTTTTCATCGGGTTAAAGAAAGCCACAGACCTGGATGCTAAGTGGTGAGAGATAGGATTTTGTTAAAGAGGACCTGTCACCCCCCTCCTGGATTTCATTCCAATGTATGCTGCATTCAGGCAAGGGGTCCCCCATGTGCATGTATGTTTTTTATACCCTGATATATAGCCTTAGGCAAACTCACAGTAAAAAGTCTAGGAGGCCATTCCTGCCCCCTATGTCTCTGTTCCACCTTCCTCCATGTCCTCGCCGCCTCCTTCATGTTTTCTCATTCATCCTCTCCTGCACTTGCGCCTCCTTGTGCTACTTGATGCAGGCACAGAGCAAGGTCTTTTCTGTGCTGGTCTCGCGTGCCTGTCCCGCCTTCTGCCCTGACGTCAGCGCCTTTTCCCGCCCTGCTCCTTGTTATGCTGTATACATAGAGTAGGGCAGGAATCTGGCACTTGCGCATAAGCAAGCGGCAGATTCCTGCCCTGCTCTATGTATACAGCATAACATGGAGCAGAGCGGGCAAAGGCGCAGACATCAGGACAGGTGCGCAGGACCAGCATAGAAAAGACCTCGCTCTGCACCTGCGTCAAGTAGCACAAGGAGGCCCAGGAGCAGGAAAGGATGGATGAGAAAATATGAAGGACATGGAGGAAGGTAGAACAGAGATGCAGGGGGCGGGAATGGCCCTCGGGAAGCGAGCTGACTGCTGCCACAGGGAATGCCCTCCTGACATTTTACTGTGAGTTTGCCTAAGGCTATACATTGGGGTATAAAGCACACACACACATGGGGGACCCCTTGCCTGAATGCAGCATACATGCTGCATTCAGTGCCGCTATTAGATAGAAATCCAGGAGGATCCAGGTCCTTTTTAAAAACAAAGGTCACAGACCCTGCTGATAAGTGGAGAGAGGTACTTTTTTATTATAAATGTAGGCCACAAACCTGGGTTGCACAGTAGTAACAGTTAATATATCAATATTTTTTTCCACTTAATTTATGAACATAAATTACAGAAAGCTCTAACCCTCTCCCTAAAAACAAAGAAAGAAAAAGGAGCCCGGAGGAGAAGGGGGAAGTGGAGAAGGTCCATGTGAATGTGGATGTGTTAGTCAAATAGGTGTTAGCTATCTGTTATTTTTTATTTTAAGTTGTATAGGCTTTTTTTTCTTTATGTATGAACATGACTTACAGAAAACGCTAACCTGCCCCCAAAGCCAAAAATGTGGAACCCAAAGAAAGAGAAGGAGAAGAAGGTGTAAGTGGAATAGGTACACGAGATCGTGGCGGCGTGGGTCAAATAGGCATTAGTCAACTATTATTTATTTTATATGCATTTCAGATTTTTATAACCATTTTACTTTTGTTGTTTTTTCTACTTCATTTATGAATATGAGTTACAGAAAGTGCTAACCACCCATCCCCCAAAACAAAAAAAAAACGGAACCCAGAGGAGGAGGAGGAAAAGGAGGCGGTGGAGTAGGTTCTGGTGTTCATGGTGGTGTTGGTTTAGGAGGCGGCAGAAGAAGAGTAAGCCAACTATTTACATAGTTGTTTTTTAATGGCTATGTGTTCAGTTTTGCCACCTAGAAATTAAATGGTGTTGAACCATCAGCTATCATTGCATGACATGTGGACATCTACTTCACCATGTTTGATAAATGCTGCCTCCTGGTAATACACACCAGAGCATATGGTGTTGCTGCATGGTGTGTCGGGTTGCACATGAGTTGTTGTCACATTACGTCCATTATAACTCTCTTTCCAAGGTGTGTTCAGTGCAACAGCTGCATTTTTCACTTCCTCCTCCACCTTCTCCTTTTTGTTCCACAGAGCCCCCGCTTTCTGGTGGGAATGCAATAAGTAGAGCATTACAAAGCTTTGACTTTTAGTGGCACATTTTTCAATCCCGATCCAGTGTGAAAGCAGCAATGCTGTGTTTTCTTAGTGATGTAGAGTCAGCAGGGTCGCCACCCAGTAATCGCCTCTGATCAGAATCCTTGCAACTTGAGGGTCGTTGCATAGATACAACCAGTGCTTTTTTTGTAAAAAAAATGTGGTGGTACGCATTTCTGAGGTGAGAGCGGGGTAGGGGGTTGCTGTCAGGTGCCAGCTGAGATTGAGAGGAGGGGTAGGGGTCTCTCCATCCCCCTGTTCCCTCCATCTTCCTGCACCCTCCATTCTCCATCCCCCAGGTCTCTCCATCCTCCATCCCCCTGCTCCTGTCATCCTCCATCCCGCTGCTCCTTCCATCCCCCATTTCCCTGCTCCTTTCATCCTTTATCCTCCTATTCCCTCCATCCTCCTGCTCCCTCCATTCTCCGTTCCCCTGGTCTCTCCATCCCCCAGCTCCGAGTCCTTTCAATTCATCCTCCATCCCCATGCTCCTTCCATCCTCGATCCCCTGATCTCTTCATCCTCCATCCCCCTTGCCTCTCAATTCTCCATACCCAGCCTGCCCTGATCTCTATCCCCCCTGCATTCTCTCCCCCTGCACAGCCTGCCACCTTCTGCACTCATAACTCCGCCCACCCAAGTCACATGTACGTGACATCATCGCAGGTCCTCCGGCACTGAGGGAAAATGTTATCTGCTACACACAGGTCAGTGCTCTTTAGATTTTCCGGTACGCCGTACCGGTATGTACCGCCGCAAAAAAAGCACTGGATACAACAGCATATATTGATTTATGTGTACTACGCAGACCAAAGTCACCCACAAGCTGTCCTCAGTAGCATGTTTGTTTACTAATTTCTCTATATAACCCCAGCTACAGTGCAGTGATGACATCCCAACCACCCTGCTCCTCCTCCTCTGAAACTGAAACTGTCCCCTGGCTGAAAAATTGGAGACATGGATGCTGTCAGGCAAGAAACCCATCTTTGGACCACTGTAAGGATGCCAGCCCAGATAAAAGTGTGAATGTTCCCTCTTGGACCTTCTCTTCCTCCTCCTGTGCCACCACCTTGTCCATCATGGATTCTATTGTTATACCAGCAGGCAAAAAATTGGCATAGCAATTATGGCATCATCATCACTAGACATGTTGGTAGAGTATTCAAAGCAGCACAACATGACACACAGGTCTTACATGAATGCCCACTCATTGGTGGTAAAGTGGTGTTGGTCCACAGAGTTATTCTGCTCAAGCTGAACTTGACTATTGCTTGCTGCTCGCAGTCTGTCCTCCATATGCAAGGTGTTTGTAGGGATGGGCGAGTCTACTCGCTAGGACTCGGGACTCGGCGATTCTGAAGGTACTCGCAGGACTCGTTACTCGGCGAATCTCCCAGCTTGGACTCGCACAGTGACGAGTCCAATGGAATTCAATGTCAATAAGCTTGACTCGTCACAGATACCCGCTGTCAGCAGCGAGTCTGAGCGAGTCTACGATTCCGAGTCCTACGAGTCTACAATTCCGAGTCCTGTATACTGTATTCGGGAGTCGGACTCTCGAATACAGAATCTGTTATGTTGCGAGTCAGCACAGCGTGCGTGTTAGGTCAGAAAACTTGTGAAGATAGCCAATCATAGTCAGTAATGGCATAGCAAAGTTGGTTGTGTCAGGACTATGATTGGCTGCTGTCCATCGTGATGCCTATGTCATCTATGACAGGCAAGGCAGTATATAAGGCTTGTCCCCGCCATTTTGGGCACATTCCTGAGACGATCTGACCTAGTATAGGGAGAGAGAGATATATGCTGGAGCAGATCAGGGATTGTCAGTGTAGGGAAGATTCCTTATATTAACCCAAAAAGCTCTTCTGAGAGCTAGGAGGAGGACGGAGTAGTGCTGTGTAGGCAGGCAGGCAGGGAGGGAAGGAATGAGAAGCCTTAGAGTGCACACAGGACGGACCTCATAGCTTAGCTTACTCACTCAGCTTTGCTAACAGCTGCAGTCAGAGGCTTAGCTGAGGTGCTGTTTCCTTTTTGTTTTTGCACCAGATCGATTTTTGTTCCTAATAAGCCATAGAGCGTTATTTTTTCTGTGGCAGACAAGTGTGTTGCTGCTAGCACGTACTCCACCTTGGGGAGTGTAGTGTGCGGCTTCACTGCCAAGTGTGAGAGCGCACACTTACCCCGCCAGCAAGTGACGCATTCAGCTAACCTAACCACATCTCGGTGGCTGTGCGCACTTCAAACCAATTTTTTTAGGGAGTGTAGTGTGCGGCTTCACTGCCAAGTGTGAGAGCGCACACTTACCCCGCCAGCAAGTGACGCATTCAGCTAACCTAACCACATCTCGGTGGCTGTGCGCACTTCAAACCAATTTTTTTAGGGAGTGTAGTGTGCGGCTTCACTGCCAAGTGTGAGAGCGCACACTTACCCCGCCAGGAAGTGACGCATTCAGCTAACCTAACCACATCTCGGTGGCTGTGCGCACTTCAAACCAATTTTTTTAGGGAGTGTAGTGTGCGGCTTCACTGCCAAGTGTGAGAGCGCACACTTACCCCGCCAGCAAGTGACGTATTCAGCTAACCTAACCACATCTCGGTGGCTGTGCGCACTTCAAACCAATTTTTTTAGGGAGTGTAGTGTGCGGCTTCACTGCCAAGTGTGAGAGCGCACACTTACCCCGCCAGCAAGTGACGTATTCAGCTAACCTAACCACATCTCGGTGGCTGTGCGCACTTCAAACCAATTTTTTTAGGGAGTGTAGTGTGCGGCTTCACTGCCAAGTGTGAGAGCGCACACTTACCCCGCCAGCAAGTGACGCATTCAGCTAACCTAACCACATCTCGGTGGCTGTGCGCACTTCAAACCAATTTTTTTAGGGAGTGTAGTGTGCGGCTTCACTGCCAAGTGTGAGAGCGCACACTTACCCCGCCAGCAAGTGACGCATCCAGCTAACCTAACCACATCTCGGTGGCTGTGCGCACTTCTAACCAATTTTTTTAGGGAGTGTAGTGTGCGGCTTCACTGCCAAGTGTGAGCGCGCACACTTACCCCGGCAGCAAGTGACGCATTCAGCTAACCTAACCACATCTCGGTGGCTGTGCGCACTTCAAACCAATTTTTTTAGGGAGTGTAGTGTGCGGCTTCACTGCCAAGTGTGAGCGCGCACACTTACCCCGCCAGCAAGTGACGCATTCAGCTAACCTAACCACATCTCGGTGGCTGTGCGCACTTCAAACCAATTTTTTTAGGGAGTGTAGTGTGCGGCTTCACTGCCAAGTGTGAGCGCGCACACTTACCCCGGCAGCAAGTGACGCATTCAGCTAACCTAACCACATCTCGGTGGCTGTGCGCACTTCAAACCAATTTTTTTAGGGAGTGTAGTGTGCGGCTTCACTGCCAAGTGTGAGCGCGCACACTTACCTCGCCAGCAAGTGACGCATTCAGCTAACCTAACCACATCTCGGTGGCTGTGCGCACTTCAAACCAATTTTTTTAGGGAGTGTAGTGTGCGGCTTCACTGCCAAGTGTGAGCGCGCACACTTACCCCGCCAGCAAGTGACGCATTCAGCTAACCTAACCACATCTCGGTGGCTGTGCGCACTTCAAACCAATTTTTTTAGGGAGTGTAGTGTGCGGCTTCACTGCCAAGTGTGAGCGCGCACACTTACCCCGCAAGCAAGTGACGCATTCAGCTAACCTAACCACATCTCAGTGGCTGTGCGCACTTCAAACCAATTTTTTTAGGGAGTGTAGTGTGCGGCTTCACTGCCAAGTGTGAGCGCGCACACTTACCCCGCCAGCAAGTGACGCATTCAGCTAACCTAACCACATCTCGGTGGCTGTGCGCACTTCAAACCAATTTTTTTAGGGAGTGTAGTGTGCGGCTTCACTGCCAAGTGTGAGCGTGCACACTTACCCCGCCAGCAAGTGACGCATTCAGCTAACCTAACCACATCTCGGTGGCTGTGCGCACTTCAAACCAAGTTTTTTTAGGGAGTGCAGTGTGCGGCTTCACTGCCAAGTGTGAGAGCGCACACTTACCCCGCCAGCAAGTGACGCATTCAGCTAACCTAACCACATCTCGGTGGCTGTGCGCACTTCAAACCAATTTTTTTAGGGAGTGTAGTGTGCGGCTTCACTGCCAAGTGTGAGCGCGCACACTTACCCCGCCAGCAAGTGACGCATTCAGCAAACCTAACCACATCTCGGTGGCTGTGCACACTTGAAACTAATTTTTTTAGGGAGTGTAGTGTGCGGCTTCACTGCCAAGTGTGAGCGCGCACACTTACCCCGCCAGCAAGTGACGCATACAGCAACACCTAACTCCAACTCGGTGACTGTGCATTCGTCTACAATGTCTCAAAAAAAAACAATTACCAAAAAGGATGTTGCAAAGGGACAGGGACGAGCTCGTGGCCGCAGCAGTCTTGCCCAAGAAGGCACTGGTACAAGTACACAGCCTAGGATTGATAGAACGTCCTTTTTTCTACCTAGAAATCCCAGTACTCAAAGAAAACGTGTGTTGAGGCCGGATGAGCATGACAAGATAACATCTTGGATGGCTCAGACGCCCTCGACCACTGGTTCTTGCAGTACGCAATCATCCGTGGCAAGACATTCTAGTGTCGCTACAGACAATGCAGCGCCATCCAATCCTCAAAGTCGTCATATTGCCTCAACCCATCGGCAGCCAGAGGAAAATTTGGATATGGACCTTGGTCACTCGGATGACTTATTCGGTTCTTATCAAGGGGTTTCTTTGTCACTGCCTGACGAGATACTTGAAGTAGACGAAATGTCTACTCATGGCCAAAGTTTGGAAGTAGCGCGTCCTGAGGAAAGACACTTTCACGAAATGCAAACAGTATCTCAGGAGGTGGATGATGATGAGGATGATGAGACACACATCTCATCTGGCCAGCCTGCTCAGTCAGTTTATCCAGAATCCTTTGAACTGGAAGGGGTGGATGATGACACCACAGATCCTACCTGGATTGCTGAATTGCATAGCCAAGAGAGCAGCCAGGAGGACGAAAGTGGCTATGTACCACTGGCAAAATCACAAAGGCGTACTGTCTCCAGAACACAAACAGTGAGAACAGTTGCCCAAATAGCGTCAACTGTGGCACAAACTGTGCCAACTGTTGCACAAACTGCAAACACAGTTGCCCAAAATGTGTCCACAGTTGGTGTTGAACAGAGTCATCCTCCTCTTCCTCCAATTAAAAATAAAGGACGAACAGCCAGTGTGTGGCAATTTTTTAAGGATAGCCCAACAGTACCAAATATGGTTATCTGTAAGATGTGCCAGGCAAGGCTTAGCAGAGGCACGGTAAAAGGAAACCAGAGCACCAGCAGTATGCGCAAGCATATGTCTCTTAAGCACCCAATTCAGTGGGCACCCTATCAGGGTTCAAAATCAGTGCCTTCTGATCCAAACACTTCCAGGCCACCTCAGATACATCCTTCACCAGCAAGTGTTCAGGCTTCAGCTCCTGCTCAAGCGTACTCCTCCCAAGGTGCTTTACAAGACAGACATGACAGTAGTCAATCCTCTTGTCAGTCTGGTCCAAATGTGCAGTTGTCTGTGCCACAGCTGTATGAAAGACAGCGGAAGTTCCAACCGACACACCCATATTCCCAAAAAGTGACAGCGAAAATAGCCAAGTTGTTAGCTGTGGAAATGCTGCCGTTTAGGCTTGTGGGTACAGAGTCTTTTCGGGAGTTGATGGCTGAGGCAGCACCACGATACTCTGTACCCAGCCGGTACTTTTTCTCACGTAGTGCCGTTCCCGCCTTACACCAGCACGTGGTTAACAACTTAAAACGTGATTTAACAAATGCTGTCACCGCCAAAGTCCACCTAACAACGGACACGTGGACAAGTAGTTGTGGACAGGGCAGATACATTTCACTAACGGCTCACTGGATCAACCTGGTGGAGAGTGTCCCAACTTCTAAAACTGTACCATCTGACATACTTCCAACTCCACGAATAGCGGGCCCAACATCATTCCGGGTGTCTGCCTCCTCATATATGTCCAGTGCCCAATCTGCTTCTGCCACTTCCTTGTCCACTGCTGAGCCTCAAGCACCATCACGTCCGAGTTGGGAGCTTTGCAGTACTGCTTCTGCAAGGCGACAACAGGCTCTTCTGAAGCTTATCTGCCTAGGTGACACACGTCACACTGCAACAGAGTTGTGGAAAGGTCTCAAGCAACAGACCGATGAGTGGCTGGCCCCACTGGAACTACAACCAGGTCTAGTTGTGAGCGATAATGGTGCAAACCTTGTGGCGGCAATAAAGCACGGTAAACTTGTACATGTGCCTTGCATGGCTCATGTCCTGAACCTGGTAGTTCAGAAATTCCTCAAAATATACCCAGAGTTATCTGAGCTACTGGATAAGGTGAGGCGAATTTGCGCCCACTTTAGACATTCGTCCACAGCAGCTGCAAGTCTTTCTGCCCTTCAAATCCAATTTAACTTGCCGAAACACAGGCTAATTTGCGACATGCCTACGCGATGGAACTCCACCTTCCATATGCTGGCAAGGTTTAATGAGCAGCAGAAGGCAATAGCGGAATTTCAGCTGCAACATGCCCGTCAACCTGGAAGTCATACCACACACATCGGTACTTTCGAGTGGGTCTGGATCGCTGACCTTTGCGAGTTGCTGGATAACTTCGAATACTGTACCAAACTCGTCAGTGGGGATCAGTCGATTATAAGTCTCACCATCCCCATGCTCTGCCTGCTCCAAGAATCCCTATTGAATCTCAAAACAGATGCTTTGAGAGCACAGCGGATGGCTATGGAGCCAGAATTGAACATCGCTGATCCTAGCCACCCTAGCCAATATCAGCAGGCTACATTGGTTCAGGAAGATGGTGATGAGGGTGATGATGAAGAAGATTTATTTTTCTCTGGTACTGATGTGAACCCTGATGGGACTCCCAACCCTACGTTTATGTCGGTACAGCATGGGTGGGCTGAAGAGGAGGAGGCGGACACCGATTTAGAGGCCACGACGCGTAGTGATCTTCATTCTGTTGTAACCGAGGAGATGAGTCTTTGCAGCTTAGCACACATGGCTGAAGTAATGTGTCAATGTGTCTCCAAAGATCCACGCGTCATACACATCTATGACGGCGACCTCTACTGGTTGTCAACGTTTTTGGACCCACGGTACAAAGACAAATTTCAGTCGCTGCTGTCGCACTCATCCAGGGGCTTAATGATGGATCATGTAAAGAGGGTTCTTCTTGATATTTTGCTGGCAATATCACCGTCTGAATCCGCTATACATCGAAGAACCAGCTCTTTCCAACAGCAGCCTTTGGTTGGGACACAAACGCCATCAATGACAAGAAGAGGTGGGGGTAAGATGTCCGCCAACTGGGCGATGTTCAACAGACCTTCCAATCAAGAACGTAATTTGCCTACGGTGACCTTGAGTAGGAGTCAACAATTGTCCAACATGGTGCAGCAGTATCTCAGTGACAGTACCAGCTTCCTAACCGACCCTTCTGTACCCTTTAATTACTGGGTTTCCAAGCTGCACACTTGGACTGAGCTGTCATTGTATGCCTTGGAGGTGCTGGCATGCCCAGCTGCTAGTGTGACATCAGAGTGTGTTTTTAGTGCCGCTGGGGGTATAGTCACTGATAGAAGGTCCCGCCTCACCACAGAAAATGCCGACAGGCTCACTCTAATTAAATTCAACAAGGATTGGATATCATCACAGTTCCTAAGCCCTCCTGACGACAGTACACAATCCTAGATTAACCTAATCATAATTTATATGATTGGGATATTGCGCTGTTAACAATATGCCCATTTTTGACAGGAATTAATGACAAGTCCCGTAGCTCTGTTGATTTCATTCGGCACCCAGTCCAAGCAATAATATGCTATGGGCCAAGCGCCCTGCTTTATGTAAAAAAATACTTTATTAAGCCCTTTGGGCTAATTTTTTGAGGCACCAAGCCTAGGACTGCATAGTTGGCCTTGCTTCTTCTATGCTCCTAGTCCAAGCAATAATATGCAATGGGCCAAGCGCCCTGCTTTATTTATAAATAGACTTTATTAAGCCCTTTGGGCTAATTTTTTGAGCCACCCAGGCTAACAAGCTTATCATGCTTTGGGAGACACCCTTTCTAACAAGCTTTTTATGGCCCTTAGGCCTACATTTATACCAAAAATGGGATACAGCCCCTTGGGCTAATTTTTGGAGCCACCCAGGCTAACAAGCTTATCATGCTTTGGGAGACACCCTGGCTAACAAGCTTTTTATGGCCCTTAGGCCTACATTTATACCAAAAATGGGAAACAGCCCCTTGGGCTAATTTTTGGAGCCACCCAGGCTAACAAGCTTATCATGCTTTGGGAGACACCCTGGCTAACAAGCTTTTTATGGCCCTTAGGCCTACATTTATACCAAAAATGGGATACAGCCCCTTGGGCTAATTTTTGGAGCCACCCAGGCTAACAAGCTTATCATGCTTTGGGAGACACCCTGGCTAACAAGCTTTTTATGGCCCTTAGGCCTACATTTATACCAAAAATGGGATACAGCCCCTTGGGCTAATTTTTTGAGCCACACAGGCTAACAAGCTTATCATGCTTTGGGAGACACCCTGGCTAACAAGCTTTTTATGGCCCTTAGGCCTACATTTATACCAAAAATGGGAAACAGCCCCTTGGGCTAATTTTTTGAGCCACACAGGCTAACAAGCTAATCATGCTTTTGGAGACACCCTGGCTAACAAGCTTTTTATGGCCCTTAGGCCTACATTTATACCAAAAATGGGAAACAGCCCCTTGGGCTAATTTTTGGAGCCACCCAGGCTAACAAGCTTATCATGCTTTGGGAGACACCCTGGCTAACAAGCTTTTTATGGCCCTTAGGCCTATATTTATACCAAAAATGGGAAACAGCCCCTTGGGCTAATTTTTTGAGCCACCCAGGCTAACAAGCTTATCATGCTTTGGGAGACACCCTGGCTAACAAGCTTTTTATGGCCCTTAGGCCTACATTTATACCAAAAATGGGAAACAGCCCCTTGGGCTAATTTTTTGAGCCACACAGGCTAACAAGCTTATCATGCTTTGGGAGACACCCTGGCTAACAAGCTTTTTATGGCCCTTAGGCCTACATTTATACCAAAAATGGGATACAGCCCTTGGGCTAATTTTTTGAGCCACCCAGGCTAACAAGCTTATCATGCTTTGGGAGACACCCTGGCTAACAAGCTTTTTATGGCCCTTAGGCCTACATTTATACCAAAAATGGGAAACAGCCCCTTGGGCTAATTTTTGGAGCCACCCAGGCTAACAAGCTTATCATGCTTTGGGAGACACCCTGGCTAACAAGCTTTTTATGGCCCTTAGGCCTGCATTTATACCAAAAATGGGAAACAGCCCCTTGGGCTAATTTTTCCAGGCACCAATCCTATGCCTGCATCGTGGGCGTTGCTTGGACTATCATCCTGCTGGAGCTTGTTGAAGGGTCCCACTGTACGCTCCATACAAAACGCGTAGACGCGATGTGTTGCATGTAGACGTCCCAGCCTCTCACATGTGTGTCCATAGTCTTGTTGCCATAGCGAGGCATAAAGTAACCCCCCAAACACAGGCACTGTTTGTCAGCAACAGTTGTATGTGGAGTCATGATTTGACACTTAGTAACCAAGGTGACTTCATGCGCCATGCGGGCCGTAAAGTACTTGCTAATGATGCTCTCTCCCCTGTCCCCCACGCCAAATGTCTCGGGGTAATCCTTGACTCCTCCCTCTCCTTCAAGCCCCACCTGTAGTCCCTAACCAAGTCCCTGTAACTCCAACTCAAAAATATTTAACCAATTCGGTCGTTCCTCAATCCTGACACTGCTGAAACACTCATAAATGCCCTCATCATCTCCCGCCTTGACTACAGCAACCTCCTTCGCATAGGTCTCCCTGCCAACTCTCTTGCAACTCTCCAATCTATACTAAACTCTGCTGCCCGACTAATCCATCTGTCCTCACGCTACTCCCCTGCCTACCCCTCTGCCAAGCCGTTCACTGGCCCCTCCGGCCCACAGAGAGCTCACTTTAAAACACTGACCATGACATTCAAAGCCTTACACAACCTATCCCCACCATACATCTCCGACATGATCTCCCGATACCATCCCTCACGCAACCTGCGTTCATCCCAAGAACTTGTCCTACAGTCCACCCTCATCTCCTCTTCCCACAACCGCATTCAGGATTTCTCCCGGTCATCCGCCATGCTATGGAACTCCCTGCCCCACCTCATCAGTCAGTCGCCTACCCTCTGAACCTTAAAGATACTTATAAAGACTCACCTCTTCCGACAGGCCTACAACCTGCCATGAGACCCCGCTACACGCCCCACGACCGACACCTTCCCCACCCTATTGTATCCCCACCCCACCCTCGTAGAATGTGAGCCTACGCGTACAGGGTCCTCTACTATTGTACCTGTATGACCTTATTGTCTATGTTTATTGTACTTGTCCTTCTCTACCTTTTCCTCATGTAAAGCGTCATGGAACCTATGGGCGCTATATAAATAAATAATTATAATAATTATGATGACTTGAAGCCCAACCACAAAAAAAACTCCACATTCATTCCTTGAAAAAAGACAGACACAAAGCTGGTTTTTAAAACTGTGTTTAAAAAAAAAAAATGGCAGCACTGTTTGGACATTCCCAAAAATACTACCTTTTACAATTAAGGTAACAACAACAACAACAACAAATGGAGCCCTACAGGTCCTGGTAGGTGGGCTGTCCGTCCTGCAAAAGGTCAAGGGCCCCACGTATGGCCTGGCCGAACCCTTCAGGGTGGATCATCTGAACAGGTGTAGGGAACGGTGGTAGGTCCCTGTTAGCTGGCCACTGGCAGTGAGGCAAAGCCCTGTGGGGTGGGACATGGCTGTCCCGTGTTGTGGGCCTGCCTAGCCTGTTAGAGTTTATTTTCCACCCATCCAAATATTGGAACACATCACCGGGGTCGTTATTTGGCTGACAGGCTTCCAGCACTATCTGTAATGCTGACCTTGCCCGCAGTAGCCTGTCAAATGGAATATTATCCATGAATGGTATAATACTGCGGGCAAAGTCAGCATTACTCTGTTGCACACTTAAATGTGCTGACCCCGGGATCGGACCATAAGCTGGGCCTGCCGCTGGTGGCGTCGGTGGTGGTGCTGGCCCTGCCGCTGGTGGTGGCGGTGGTGGTGCTGGCCCTGCCGCTGGTGGTGGCGGTGGTGGTGCTGGCCCTGCCGCTGGTGGGGGCGGTGGTGGTGCGGACCCTGCCGCTGGTGGCGGTGGTGGTGGTGGTGGCGGGGACGGCGGTGGTGGTGTTGATGGGCCTGCCGCTGGTGGTGGCGGTGGTGGTGCTGGCCCGGCCGCTGGTGGCGGCGGTGGTGGTGCTGGCCCTGGCGCTGCTGGCGGCGATGCTGGTGGTGGTGGTGGCGGCGGCGACGGCGGTGGTGGTGGTGGCGCCGGCCGTGGTGGTGGTGGTTGGTTTTCTCCACGCCGCCTTCTGTTTGGCGGTGGAGGGTTAACAGCACGCCGCCCTCTGTAGTAAGCTTCTCTGTGGGTAAAGTAAAAAAAAATTTGGTGAATGCATTGCATTTGGAAACAAAAACATAGGTCAAACATTAAGTTGCACGCTTTTTAGACTCTGTGTATCTGTGTATTATTAATCAGATATTTGTTATTATTATGAAAGAATAACCAACTGTACATAACATAAAGGAATACGTGACTTTCTTTGCTAATTCCATACTAATACATAATTTTTCACCCCTGATTAACACCCATCCCCCCCCCATCCCATCTAATCTAGACGATCAATAACACCAATGGTTCACATGAAAAAAAAAAGTCCCCCTGACTTCACTTTTAACTTGACATACTTAATTCACAAAACTTTTAGCTTATATCATCTATATAAAGCAGGGAAGGGGTTGAAAGGTATACAATTTTATATATATATAAATCTATTTATATAATCGGGAGTTTGAAATTCCGGCACTGTAGCCGAATCCCAAACTCCTTAGCGTCACTGCGAGCGGAGACGCGTATGCGCCTTCGCGAGCCGCAGACGCTTAACTCACACAGCCGCTATAGCGTTTCTCGAGCGGCCTCGCGCCCTCCGCTCACAGCAAGACCTGCGCCCCTCACAGCGCCCAATCCGCCCCGGCATGCTGGCATTTGTACTTCCCCCGTCTGTGCACCCACAGGTCTTAGCAGATCACTGATGCTGACAGCGGGGGGGGGACAACACAGACAATCAAATCAGGAGGAGGTCAGTGTCAGGAGGAGATGACAGCCGCCCGCCGGGGCCTGTGACACTGCAGAGGTCACAGCGGGGCTGTGTGTGCGGACAACGGGGAGGCCGGGGGCTACGGACGTACCGGACACGTCCTCTGCTCCTGGAGATGTGCCGCGGTTCCGCGCTCGCAGCGTATCTGACGCAGGAGCCGCTCTCACCACGCCCACACCACGCCCTCTGCCAAACAACCCACACCTCTCACTAACCTCCTGCAGCTAACCACACCCCATGTTTACCTTTGCCATGATGTCATTTAGCTGCGGCCGCTATCTTTAATAAGGTCAGTAATGATGGCAGTAATCGGATCTCTGCTCCCTCTAGCACGCCCCAACACTGTAGCACCATCTATTAACCCTATTCTCATCACCTATATACTCTGCTACCCACTGAGCCGCCTGTATACTCTGCTACCCACAGACCCGCCTGTATACTCTGCTACCCACAGACCCGCCTGTATACTCTGCTACCCACAGAGCCGTCTTTATACTCTGCTACCTCAGACCCGCCTGTATACTCTGCTACCCACAGACCCGCCTGTATACTCTGCTACCTCAGACCCGCCTGTATACTCTGCTACCCACAGAGACGCCTGTATACTCTGCTACCTCAGACCCGCCTGTATACTCTGCTACCCACAGACCCGCCTGTATACTCTGCTACCCACAGAGCCGTCTTTATACTCTGCTACCTCAGACCCGCCTGTATACTCTGCTACCACAGACCCGCCTGTATACTCTGCTACCTCAGACCCGCCTGTATACTCTGCTACCTCAGACCCGCCTGTATACTCTGCTACCCCAGACCCGCCTGTATACTCTGCTACCCACAGACCCGCCTGTATACTCTGCTACCCACAGAGCCACGTGTATACTCTGCTACCCACAGAGCCGAAATGGAACCTAATGTATATATTAATAAATAATACTAAATGTACACAACAGTGCTGCAGACACATACCTTGGCATACGGGCCACCGGGTGAAGGAAGGACAGCCGGTCATAAAAGTGGTAGTGGTTGAGCAATGGAGCGGCTCCCGGTTGTCTCTCTGAGTACTGCCGGTACTGCTTCTTATGCTGGTCCCGGCAGCTCCTCCACCGTTTTTTAAGATGGTCAACTGTGAAATGATTTGAAACCGGGTTTAGAGATGTGTAATATTTGAAACAACAAAAGTATGTGTACAAATCAACAATAACATTTTATTCATTTTGTGTGTGTAATGTGTATACAAGGCACAGTGACACGACAGTGTGGAACATCATCAACAGCATTACGGACATTGAGCTCACGTGGCCACAATCACAAATGAGGCAGGACACATGTCAACGCATAGAGAATGTAATAGTGCGGGCACCAGACTCTGGTCATTAGTGGTATTTATATACACCCAACCCCTTGGCCGAAAGAGCCAGGAGGATCAGACATTAAACTCATTGTACTGTTGTGACCCCATCCAAATATAGGCAACTATGCGGTGGAGCATGATAACACATTCAGGGTCCTGTATACCCTGCTATGGGGGCCCTGTATTCCCACTGCTGGGGGCCCTGTAAACCCACTGGGCCACTGTCTACCCACTGCTGGGGGCCCTGTATACCCACTGCTGGGGGGGCCTGTACACACACTGAGGGCCCTGTATACAGGGACTGACTGGCACCCTACAGTTTGGGTCGCAACCCTCCCTCACCGGCCCGACACAGGTGAGGACGGGGGGTGGGGGGGGGGTGATGACTGGCGGCCGCCTCACAGTCACCGCAGCTCCCGCATTCTCCTATGGCTCGCTCCCAGCCGCAGCCTCGCGCTCCTCACAGCCGCTCGCTAACAGTCGCAGCCGCACGCCACTCACAGACGCTCACTCCCGGACGCAGCCGCGTGCTGATGACGTCATCGCGCGGCCAGGAGCTTCCGTTTCCGCCTGCTGCTTCAGGGACATGCGGATTATTCATGCTCCTGCAGCCGCATGACCCGTGGCACCTGGGCCAGTCCGCCCCTGCCTGTATACCACAATATGGGGGCATGTGGGGGCCTGTATACTCTGCAGGGGGAGGTGTATACTCTGCTGGGGGGCTGTCTACCAGTGATAGCCGCTGTATACCAGGATGGCGGTGAATATGTTTTCATAGTTTTTCGGGGCAAAAATAGGGGGGTCGGCTTATACACGGGTCGGCTTATACACGAGTATATATACAGTAAATGCAATATATAACGTGTGAACTCATTTAACTTACTTAGATTGCTCTGTTCCTCATGGTCACTCCGATGGAACGCAGGGAACATCTCTTGGGCGATCTCTCTCCAGGCTGTATTAATTTGGGTCGTATCCCCATAGTCAGGATCTGTAGGGAGCCATAGAAATGGACGAGCCTCCACAAGTGCAATAAGACGCAGTGTGTTCACCGTGCCACGTCCTGCTGCCATGATTGCACTGATGAATGGATTGCTCTGTGTGTGCGCCTGTCAGCGCGACTCGCTTCCTGTTTCCTTAAAGCATGGTGTGTGCTGGAGAATCGCTTCCCTCGCATCATCGGCTACAAGCCTCAAAATAAGAGAAAAACCAGCGAGTTTGGACTCGCACACTTTCAGAGACACATCAGCGAGTTGTAAATGTCATTATTCGCTATTACTCGGGTCCCTATTCATTAACATTGGACTCGCTGGACTCGCAACGAGTCCCGAGTCCTTGACTCGGACTCGTTGGGGTCTTGCGATTCCGAGTCTTTTCGGACTCGCCCATCTCTAGGTGTTTGTACGTCGCATATGAACAGAGATGAGCAAAAACCTGAGGCTTTAGATTTGGTTTGGTTAACCAAATTCCAGGGTCTTCACCAAATTGTTCAATGAAAAGGTCACCAAACCCCCTTAATCCCATCGAAATTAATGGCATGAAAACATCAGATGCATAAAAAATTCCTTAAAAGGGGTCCAAAAGCTGGCAAACACAGCTCAAACCATTTTACAGTGTGACCGCCCCTGTTTTGGCACAGACATTAACTACCTACACTATTTGTCAGGACTTCCTATATAATGTCTACCTTTTGGGCATTTTTACCTTCTTCAAAGATGGCGTCCTTTACTACAGTCCTCTTCATTTGCCTGACTTTATAAACTCCAGTTTGGCCTCTAGTTCTCTTCTTGACTATTCTGCCTGTTTCTGTGCTCTGGCCTGGGGGGTACTCGGGTATCAGGCTCAGAGGGGATGTCACAGGTGGCGGTGTATGAGCCCATGGCCTGGATGACACTTCAAAGAGGGGTTATGCACAAGAGGATAAGAGTATGTTGTCTCATGACGCCACCTGTAGTACGTGGTGATGGGTCACCAGCGCCGCCCCAGTCCTCCGGAGGGCAATGGTGTTGCAACAAGGATGGCAAAGCTACCTACAGGTGGAGCTGGTCCTCCAGGTCAGCGTATAGTAAAGGGGCAGCTTGGAGTGGGACTTGAGGCCAGGGTAAGAAGCAGTGGGGAAATCTATATGGAGGCTGGGGACGGAGAGGAATAACGCACACACGCTGAAGAAAGTCTTTTACCTTTTTACTGGTGGTATTCACAGGTAAAGATGTCCAGAGCACTGTCGGGTGACCAGGTGCACAATGAGTCTCCACAGCAAGTGGGTATAAGGCCTCCTCAGGTTTCCTGCTGTCGCTGAAGCCCTGTCTGTATGCAACACGACTGGCCTCCTCACTATCTCTGGTCCTCTCTCCTCCTGCGCGGTCCATGGGTTACCCTCTCTGATAACTGCTGTGTGATTCCACACTACGATGTCTGGCTCCCTTTTGCTGGGTACGCAGGGGGACCGGGTGACTAAAGTCTCCACGGTGTGCCGGGGCTCTCTGCAGTCCAGGAGTAATCCTGCAGGTGCGGACCCCCGAAGTCCGGTAAGTCTTGGGCAAACTTCCACTAGTTTCTCTACTCCCTTGGCTAAGCTCCTTGCCTTCTGTCCCCACTCCTAGGCTTGGCTGAACGTAGAAGTGCCACTCAGGGTCACTGGTTCGGGTCTAACCGCGGCACAGAGCACCAGGACATCTTTGCAGCTCTCCTAGCGTCTGCACACTCTAAATAACTCCTCCCCAGCAGAAGTATTTATAGGGGATCTCACCTAAAGTCAGTGAGTCTAGCTCCCCCTACTGTGCCGGAGTGGAAGGTGTTGCATGTAGTAGGTACCTGCTGTGGAAACCCAGCTGTGCAGTAGGGAAGGCTGTGGCTACCTGCATGAGCAGGGCACCACATACCCCCCTAAATAACATCAGTACTCCTGGACTGAGTATTTTTGGTTTCAAACAAAAGAAATAACAATAATTAACAATAATAACAGGTATCATATTTACAGAGTCTCAAAATATAAGAATTTACAAAAAACACTGAAAGAGATTGCAACAATAAAAACAGGTAAGTCCATACGGTGGCTAGTCCATTCACAGCAGGCTTTGAAAAAGAGAATTTTGCTGTCACACCAGTCCTATGACCATGGTCCTTTTAAATGCAATCTGGGGAAAAGTTCTAAGGGATAGGTTCAGTTCAAAAGAGTATATACAGTATAATTTCTGTATAGAAATTCCAATACTTCCAGGTACAATAGGTTCTGCTGGAGCATGTTTGTTAAAGTCCCTTTTTTGTTTCTCATGGGCTTACTCCAGGTTGTCTTCAACACAAGCTTGAACCATTCTATATTGCTTGAGGCGGTTTTCATTCCAATTGGGTGTTGAGGCATCTGCTTTGGGGTCAACTACTCCAAGTTCCAAGTGTACAGGTAACTTTCCTGTACGGGCTCTCATCAGGTAAGCTGATGTACAGTTTGTAGAACTTACTGGAATGTGGTTATACATGTCAATCAAGTCTGGTAGTTTCTCCATCCATTGGTTCCTTTCTTCCAAGGCTAGGATCTTCAACATGTCAGTGATGATATTGTTCATCTTCTCACTTCTCACATAATCCGTTGGTTTGGGGATGATATGGGGTCGTCCTAATCTTCTTACACCCATACATGTGGCAGAACTCTTGGAAGATCTCTGCTTCAAAAGCTGAAACTTGGTCTGTTAGGACCTGCTCTGGATAACCTAACGGTCTGCAGAATACATTTTGGAATGTTCTGGCAGCGATGGTAGCTGTCAAGTCTTTCACGGGGGCAACCATCAGGAACCTTGAGTAATGGTCTACCATGGTCAATGCGTATGTGTAGCCAGATCTACATGGAGTCAGTTTTACGTGGTCCAGGGCTACTATCTCCAGGGGCTGCTTCGTCACTATGGGCTGGAGCGGTGCTGTCTGGCTCTGTAAGTCCTTTCTTCTAAGGCTGCATGGTCCACAATTCTTACACCACCTCTCAATGGATCCACACATGCCTACCCAAAAGAGCCTATCTTTCAGTAGCATTCTTCCACCCAAAATGACCAGTCTGGTTGTGGTAGGCATTCAACACCACCTGCACTTCTGACTTCAGCACAATGATTTGCCAGACCATCTCGTGAGTCCGTGTGTTAATGTGTCTCCTGCAGAGCTTCTCCTGATAAATGAACAGCTTGCTCCTCTTGTTCCACAGATGTTTGGCCTCTAGTTGGGGGTTTTCTGGTAGCTTTGCTGACTCCTGGGTTATCAGCTTCTTTACCAAACCGATAGCCGGTTCATTGTATACTACCTGCTCAAAGTTCTTATACCCCAGGCAACTCTACATCAACCACTGGAAGGTTCCGGCTGCATTACCTAGTCCAAATGGCATGCTTTTAAATTCACATAGGCCCATAGGTGTGAATGCCATCTTCTCGCGGTCTTCCTCAGCTACGGACACCTGCTAATACCCACTTGTGAGTTCTAAGGTGGAAAAGTAATTGGCAGACTTCAATGCAGCTAAGGATTCTTCTATACGAGGTAACGGGTAAGCATCCTTCTGTGTTATACGGTTTATTTGCCTATAGTCTACACACACCCTCATACTGCCATCTTTCTTCCTGACTAGGACTAATGGGACTATAGTTATCTTGTATAACCCCTGCGTCCCTCATGCCCTGTAACATTTCTTTGCCGTTTTGGTAATGTGCAGCTGGAATAGGCCTGTACCACTCTTTGATTGGTGGATGTGTACCTGTGAAGATATGATGTTGTACCCCCTTTATCCTACCAAAGTCAAGTGAATGCTTACTAAAGTTCAAATTCTTTGACTACCTGGTAAACACCTTGCTTTTCATACACAGGAGTGGTGTCAGTCCCTACATGGAGTTGCTGGCACCAGTCCTCCAGTGGCCCTGTTGTATCATCAGGTTTTTGCCCCTTTGGCATGGGGTAAGGGTCACACTTCTTGGATCTCGTTGTTGTTGACTGTGTACAATTTAGCAACGGTTGCATACCTGGGTAACTTAACCTCTTCCCTGCCACAGTTTAAGATGCAAACTGGCACTCTGCCATTGTGTACATAAACCACCCCCCTGGCTGTCAAGAGTGTAGGTCTGTGTTCTGTGCTGATGGGCTCAACTAATGCCTGGTAGTCCTGCCCTCTCAGACCTATAGCTGCTCGACACCATATCATCATCTCACTCATTGGGGGAATCATAATAGGAAACGGGTCTGTCACCCGTGCAGTACCAATTTCACCACCTGTAATTGTTACCTGTTGATGGTGCAGGAGGGCTCTTATCTCACGCTAAAGGAGCTTCCTCTGACCAGGTTTGGCAGTATCTGTTGAAGTAAAGACAAAACTTCTCCCATGCAAACAACATTTGTACCAAGTATTATATACGGGTCATTTGCATTACTTGCTTTTGCTACTACTAGAACCCCTTGGTTTTGCAATTCCACCCTCCCCACCTTTATTGGTACTTCTCTAACCCCCATCACAGTTAGTGGTGCACCATTAGACACACTGAGGGTGAAGTCCACTGCAGGCTGTTTCAGTTCTGCATCGGCCAGTACTTTTTATAAAGGATATAGGGGATGGTAGTCACCTGCGACCCGGTATCCAGCAGAGCAGGTGTTGGGATGCCATCTAGTACAATTGACAGGAACGGCCTCTGTCCAATGAAGGTCTTGTACCAGGTGGCTGGGCCCTGTTGAATTACTCCTGGGGTTTGGCCCCGGTCCCCAGGGTCTGCTCGTTTGAAGAACAGCTCCTGGCAATGTGGCCAGTTCTGTTACAGAGACGGCAGATGGGCTCCCCAGTGGAGCTGTAGCAGCCGGTGGTTCTCCCTTGGTACGCTGTGCCTTTCCTCGCTCTAATCCAGGGTACATCCTCCGGGCTGTCAGCAAGTTGAATCAGCGGTTGAGGTCAGGGCTGGGGTCTTGACGCTGGCTGGGGACTCTGATGCAGCTTTAGAGTTTCCATCACTTTAGTTATGTTTTTACTCATTTGGCGCATTTCAGCACGCATCTCAGCACGCAGAGAATCATACTTGTCAGGCTGAGCGGATTGTACACTGTGCGCAGCCGTAGACACGGGTACTGGTATCGGGGTAGCCTACGCCTCACCACTGCACCACCGTTTGATAGCAGAATCATGGGTCTCTACTGGCTGCAACCCCTTTATGGCCATTTCCTTTAAAGTGTTAAAGTCAGCTTCCGGGTGGCTCAGCGGCCACCAACGCACAGTCTTTTTGTCCTCGGGGGATAGCAGTCCCCAGGTAAATTGTTCAATCAAGAGCTTATTTTCATGAGGTACACTGGCAAGGCTGACATGCTTAAGGTCTTTCAATGCTTACTCCAGGTGCCAAGCGTAAGCTCTGATATCATCTCCGGGTCTCTGGTAGCAGTGATGGAAACACATGCGTATATCAGCCTCATTGCACTCTTCAAAAGTAGCTCTCAATTTATCAAATATAGTAGTCACTGATCTCCGTTCAGCAGCAGACCAGGACTCACTCTCTTTCTCTGCCGCACCAGTTAACTGTCCGAGTACCACAGCAGCGCGCTGCTGACCAGTCATCGCATACATGTCCATGACACTAGTGATTTTTCTCCTGAAAACAGTCAACATATCAGGGTGACCATCATACTGGGGCAACCACTTGGCCCCCGGGATGTATGGGAGTGAGATCGGCATGATCCGGGCGACTGCGCCCGGTGCACTGGTGGAGCTGGTAGTGCTACTGGAGGCAGCCATGGTCACTTCGGGGTAATTCTCAGGGTCAGTGAACGTGCTTTCGGCGGTGCTGGAGGAGGCTGACATGCTGGAGGCCCCCCTAGCGTTCAAACAATTAAACAGTTCAGGAATTTCCGGACTAGGCCGCGGCTCTCGGGAATGCTCGACTGAGCAAGGGGCCGGCTTCAGTTTTGCGCTCTACAGGCCAACACGGCCCCTTCCTGCTCTTTGGCACAGTAATGGCGGCGTAGTTCAACAGTCATTCAATACAGTTCAAATCACGGCACACAGTATCCGGTAACACCGGGTACGGGATCCTGTTCGTGATGCCAGAAATTATGTCCAGCCCCAGGCCCGTGGGATACTCAGGTATCAGGCTCAGAGGGGTTCACGGGGATGTCGCGGATGGTGGTGCCTGTGCCTGTGACCTGGGTGACACTTCAAAGTGGGGTTATGTACAAGGGATAAGTGTTTGTTGTCTCGTGACGCCACCTGTAGTACCTGGTGATGGGTCGCCAGCGCCGCCACAGTCCTCCGGAGGGCGATGGTATTGCGGCAAGGATGGCAAAGCTCCCTACAGGGAGACAAGGCTTTGTCTTGGTGCGTCATTTTATCTTTAGTACATGATTAAATAAATGGTTACATTCACTACTACAAAAGTAGCAAAATCAAAGCAAAAATACAGAAAAAAGCAGTAGCTGTACTGTGTTTTACTGTTTTTTTTCCACTGGTTTTCCAATGTTGAAAAATTGCTGCAAAAATACTGAAAGAATTGACATGCTGCTTCTTTCAAAAATGCAGAAATTTTACATTTCAGTAAAATAAAGCAAGTGTGTGTGTGCATGAGAGTTCTGAAATCACATAGCTTTTGATGGTACAGAAAAAATCTACTTTTAATTTGCATGAAACAATTTTGCTAAAAAAAAGCAGTAAATATGCAACATGTGAACAAAGTCTTAATTGCCGGACTACTAGATGACACCAACAGAACCTAAAGCAGAATCAAATGTTCCTTTTTCTCTGGTGTATTCTGATGTACCCTTTCCCACCAAAAAAAAGGAATATGGTTCATGTCTTTTTTTTTACTTTTCTTCCTCCTTCACCACAATATCCTCAAGATCTTTATGCAGCCATGCTCCAAATGTTTAGAGGGCCATCAGGTGGCTCTCACTCATCTCTATCATAATTTTTAGAGGGCCAATCAAACTGATGTTTACTGTAAAACTAAAGAATTGTAAATATGGGTATGAGCTTCGCTATATTTTTGATTGCCAGCCAAGATAACCCAGGCAGCTGGAGGGTGATATTCTCAGAGTGATTAGGCCCAAATGTTCTAGGCGCACCACACTAAAAATTGCAGCCTGCAGCTGCTCCTGCAGTTACCTGGCAGTTACCATACTCTTCCAGTTGCCTTGGTGCCAGTGTCAGAATGGGTAGTAAGGGGTTAATGTCCACTGACAGCAAGCACAGAGGTTAGTAATGTCGATGCATTAATCAGATGCCTGATATTACTAACCAAGTCAGTAAGGACTCAAATAACCACACCAATAAATATTTTATTTAAAAAATTACCCTAAGACATTCCTCTATTTTTTAAACTGTAATCCATTTCTTTTAAAGCATCCCCATTCAGCCCAGCACCCCCAAAAAAGATGTAAGAAATTGTTAGAAAAAATAAAAATGAAACCCAAATAACTGCTGAAGTAGTCTCAGCATATGGGGGCAAGATCAGTGACTTCATCATTCATATGGTGGGACAAGAGGCACTGCATAGTTCCTGGCAGTGTGGCAAACTGTGACTTCCCTGAGGTTGTCTCAGGTTACATAGTGGAAATCACACTTGAGATGACCTCAGTGGCATCATTGCTCATAACACACTCTGTCTTGTGGAAGCCGTGATATCGCATGAGATATAGCAGATATATCTTGTTGGCATCGTGAGACAACACATGTGAGGAGCAGTAACGTCAGAGAGTGCAGTGTAGTTCAAACTTGAGGGATAGTCCCTGTGTGTCTCCTTGAGTCTGAATTGCAATAATCTTTGTGAGGGCACTGCTTGTCACAGTGTCTCCAGTGCCTCTGTGCCTGCATTCACAACATATGGGGGATGCTCTCTGTTATTGTGACCCCCATATGCTTGTAAGAGGAGCCTTGGAGCCTTGGAGACTCACTATTGCGGTGGAAGGGTTAAAAAATTTTGCTTGCCCCCTGGCTACCTCCAAAGACACTTCCAGAGACCTGCTCAGGTGATGATTCCAAAACCTTGTGCAATCCTAAGGAAATCCTGAAGACATGAACTCTTTGTGACCCTTGGAGACTGGAGTTGCCCAGCCCTGCTCTACAGGACTGTGTGTAGTGCCTTGTATTTCCAAACCTGACACCTACAGGCCAGAGGCCTCAAGCTTGTACTCCAGCATCTGTAGGGGAGTATCAAAGCGCATGTTACGTCGCACAGTCAACTACACAAGGAGTTAAGTTAAACATTTTTAGAGGAGGTAAAAATCAGATGTTGGTACAAAATGTCCATTTTCACTGAGGCACCTAGCATATATAATTAATTCTAGGTATAAAACACACATACCGTATTTTTCTCTTTATAAGACGCACCTAATTATAAGACACACCACCAAATTTGGTGAAAGAAAAGAGATTTTTTTTAAAATGTTAAATGGGGTCCATTTTATAATGCCAGTGTCCGCCTTACAATCAGTAAATATGTCCCTCATCCTTGTATATATATACATACCCCATCCTAGAATATATATCCCCTCATCCTAATACATGGGCACTCCCGTGCTGGATTTGCACCCTGTGATGGTACATAGCCCACAGTGATGGAACATAGCCCACAGTGATGGTACATAGCACCCCATCCTGCCTATGGACCCCAGTAATGGTAAATAGCCCCCAATCCTGGCTATGGTCCCAGTTATGGTAGATAGCCCCCATTCTGGCTATGACTCCCAGTGACGGTACATAGCACCCCATCCTGCATATGGCCCCCAGTGATGTTATATAGCCCCCATCCTGCATATTCCCCCAGTGATTGTACATAGCTCTCACCTTGGCTATGGCCCCTCATCCTGCACTCACCCCCACGTCCTGCACTCACCCCCTCCATTGTACACATGCCCCCATCATGCACTCACCCCCTCCATTGTACATATGCCCACCCATCCTGCACTCACCCCCACTATTGTACATACCCCCCATGTCCTGCTGTCTTCCCCCCCATTAAACATATGCCCCCACACATTCTGCACCAACCCCCTCCTTTGTGTAGATGGACCTGCGTCCTGCACTCACCCCGTCACTCTTATATGTCCCCATGCTGGTGCTCAGCAAGTAAAATAAAATAAGCTGATTACTTACCCTCCGGCGATCTGTACTCACAGCATTACTGACAACTCCACGTCTCTGTGCATCTGCCGATCATGTGACCGGGGTGTGACGAAATGGACCACTTTAACCCCTTCACGACCTATGACGTCGTGGGACCTCATAGAAGTCAATGCGTTCCCGACCTGTGACGTCCCACGACGTCATGGCAGGATCGCGTTCCCGCGGCACCGGTGATCGGGGCCGGTGACATGTCACTGGTGCCGCAGGAACATGAGGACCTGTACTTTGTCCTGGGGGGTTGGCATTCTCCCCCTCGTGGCTGAATTCGCTCTGATTGGCAGTTTAAACTGAACTACCAATCAGAGCGATTCTCCCCTCCAAATCTGATTGGATTTCTCCAATCAGGCTTGGAGGGGTGGGTGCGCGGGTGCCCTCCCCCTCCTCAGCCCCTCCGACTCCAAGTTAACCCCCCCGTTAGGGATGGGCGAATCTACTCGCTGGGACTCGTTACTCGGCGAGTAGTAAGGGACTCGCAGGACTCGGTACTCTGCGAGTTTCCCAGTGATTACTCGCACGAGTCCAATGCAAATCAATATCAATCCTAGTTTTGTCAGAAACGCTGACAAAACTAGGATTGCCATTGTTTGCATTAGACTCGGCTACTGTGCCAGTGATAGCAGAGAAACTCGCAAAGTAACTGCTGTTTCTTTGCGAGCCGAGTCCAGCTGTCTTCTCTGTGCAGCTCCAGGGTCCTAGAGCCCGCCTGCTGCCTGATGTAGCAGTGCTGAGATTGTTCTCAGTCTGCTCATTCCCTGTGCATAGACATCTATATTTATGCACAGGGGATGTAGCAGAGAGGACATCGCGTTTTGGACTGCGTCGGACGGAAGAGGATTTTTTTAATTAAAGATGGAGTCCCTAATGGTTTTTTTTTTATTTCAAATAAAAAATTTTCTCTGTGTTGTGTTTTTTTAACCCTTTATTGGAGATTCTTAGTGGCTGGGTCAAACGTGGCCTGACATTAAGAATCTCGGGCTTAATACCAGCTTGTATAACAAAGCTGGTATTAACCCCTTTATTACCCAGCGTGCCACCGCCACCAGGGCCGCTGGAAGAGCGGGGTTCAGCGCCAGAGGTGCCCAGAAAGCTTGAGCATCCCTGCGCTGCGGATTCCAGCCCCCAGCTGCTTAGCTGTACCTGGCTAGACATAGAAATTGTGCGGAGCCCCACGCATTTTTTTTTTATTATTTAATGAATTTCAGAGTCAGAGGCTCAGAGTCAGAGTCTCGGAGTCGGAGTCTCCTCAGAGTCGGAGTCTCAGAGTCGGAGTCTCAGAGTCGGAGTCTCAGAGTCGGAGTCGCCTCAGAGTCGGAGTCGCCTCGGAGTCGGAGTCGTCTCGGAGTCGGAGTCGTCTCGGAGTCGGAGTCGTCTCGGAGTCGAAGTCGTCTCGGAGTCGAGTCGGAGTCGGAGTCGTCTCGGAGTCGGAGTCGGAGTCGGAGTCGTCTCGGAGTCGGAGTCGGAGTCGTCTCGGAGTCGGTCGGAGTCGTCTCGGAGTCGAGTCGGAGTCGGAGTCGTCTCGGAGTCGAGTCGGAGGTGGAGTCGTCGTCGTCTCGGAGTCGTCTCGGAGTCGGAGTCGAGTCGGAGTCGGAGTCGTCTCGGAGTCGAGTCGGAGTCGGAGTCGTCTCGGAGTCGGAGTCGGAGTCGTCTCGGAGTCGGAGTCGTCTCGGAGTCGAGTCGGAGTCGGAGTCGTCTCGGAGTCGGAGTCTTCTCGGAGTCGGAGTCGTCTCGGAGTCGGAGTCGGAGTTGTCTCGGAGTCGGAGTCGTCTCGGAGTCGAGTCGGAGTCGGAGTCGTCTCGGAGTCGAGTCGGAGTCGGAGTCGTCGTCGTCTCGGAGTCGTCTCGGAGTCAGAGTCGTCTCGGAGTCGGAGTCGTCTCGGAGTCGAGTCAGAGTCGGAGTCGTCTCGGAGTCGGAGTCGGAGTCGTCTCGGAGTCGAGTCGGAGTCGGAGTCGTCTCGGAGTCGTCTCGGAGTCGGAGTCGTCTCGGAGTCGTCTGAGTCGGAGTCGTCTCGGAGTCGAAGTCGTCTCGGAGTCGGAGTCGTCTCGGAGTCGGAGTCGTCTCGGAGTCGTCTCGGAGTCGGAGTCGTCTCGGAGTCGGAGTCGTCTTGGAGTCGGAGTCGTCTCGGAGTCGGAGTCGTCTCGGAGTCAGAGTCATCTCGGAGTCGTCTCGGAGTCGGAGTCGTCTCGGAGTCGGAGTTGTCTCGGAGTCGGAGTCGTCTCGGAGTCGGAGTCATCTCGGAGTCGGAGTCGGAGTCGTCTCGGAGTCGGAGTCGTCTCGGAGTCGGAGTCGTCTCGGAGTCGGAGTCGTCTCGGAGTCGTCTCGGAGTCGGAGTCGTCTCGGAGTTGGAGTCGTCTCGGAGTCGGAGTCGGAGTCGGAGTCGTCTCGGAGTCGGAGTCGTCTCGGAGTCAGAGTCATCTCGGAGTCGGAGTCGGAGTCGTCTCGGAGTCGGAGTCGTCTCGGAGTCGGAGTCAGAGTCGTCTCGGAGTCGGAGTCGGAGTCGTCTCGGAGTCGAGTCGGAGTCGGAGTCGTCTCGGAGTCGGAGTCGTCTCGGAGTCATAAAAATGCGTGGGGCTCCACGCAATTTCTATGTCTAGCCAGGTACAGCTAAGCAGCTGGGGGCTGGAATCCGCAGCGCAGGGATTCCCAAGCTTTCTGGGCACCCCCCGCTGCAAATTGCAGCCCGCAGCCGCCCCAGAAGATGGCGCGTTCATTGAAGCGCCATCCTCTGGCGCTGAACCCCGCTCTTCCAGCGGCCCTGGTGGCGGTGGCACGCTGGGTAATAGAGGTTAGGGCCAGCTTTGTATTATCAGCTGGTCCTAAGCCCGAAATTTATGGCGGTCACGCCAATAGTAGACATGACCGCCATGAATTTCTATTAAATTGTTTTAAAAAAAACACAACACAGAGAAATTTTTTTATTAGAAATAAAAAAAAAAGCCATTAGGGACTCCATCTTTAATTAAAAAAATCCTCCTCCGTCCGACGTAGTCCAAAACGCGATGTCCTCTTTGCTACATCCCCTGTGTATAGATATAGATGTCTATGCATAGGGAATGAGCAGACTGAGAACAATCTCAGCACTGCTACATCATCTCTGTGCACAGACATTCATGTCTGTACACAGGGAATGAGCAGACTGAGAACAATCTCAGCACTGCTACATCAGGCAGCAGGCGGGCTCTAGGACCCTGGAGCTGCACTGAGCAGACAGGACTCTTATCTGTGCGAGTTTCCCAGCGATTACTTACAAAGTAAACGAGTCCAATGCAAATAAATGACAAAACTAGGATTGCTTCAGGCTGAAGCTTCCGAGACACATCTGCGATTTGTAAATCTCACACTACTCGCTATTACTCGCTTCCCCATTCATTAACATTGGACTCGCTAGACTCGCAACGAGTAGCGAGTCCTGGGCTCGGACTCGCTAGAGTCAAGCAATTCCGAGTAATTTAGGATTCGCCCATCACTACCCCCCGTCTCTTCCCTGGCTGCAACCCACCCACACCGGCACCGATCATCTCTCTGCAGCCTCCCGCATGCTGGCGCTGGTGCAGGCACCGGCGCGGTCTGGCACCGGCACTGGCCAGCGCGCGCGCCGGTGGGTGCCTAGTGCCCATCAACCCTCCTGCCCCGGATCCCACCTCCATCCACGACCCACTCACCCCCCCCCCGTGTCCCCTCTCACCCGTCCTCCGTTGTCCTCCATGGTGCCGCGGCTCCTCGGTGTGGCTCTCCTCCTCTTCTCCCAGGCTCCTTCTCACTAGAGGATCTTAAGAGAGAGGTAAGTATGTGTGTGTGTGTGTGTATGTGTGCGTGTTCATGGGTGGATGCATGGGTGCGTGCATGGGCACATGGGTGCAAAGATGGATGGGTGCGTGGATGGATAGGCGCATGGGTGCGTGCATGGATGGATGGACGCATGGGTGCGTGGATGGATGGGCGCATGGGTGCGTGCATGGGCGCATGGGTGTGTGCATGGGAGCATGGGTGCATGCATGGGCGCAAAGATGGATGGGTGTGTGGATGGATAGGCGCATGGGTGCGTGCATGGATGGATGAGCGCATGGGTGCGTGGATGGATGGGCGCATGGGTGCGTGCATGGATGCATGGATGGATGGGTGCATGTGTGGATGGATGGGCGCATGGGTGTAACAAGGGATCAAGTATCCTCTTGTTGTAGTCACTGGGGTCAGTCATGGTGCACTGTATGGCAATGATCTGCCGTACCATGCACCATGACTCTGACCCCAGAAACTACAACAAGAGGACACTTGATGCAGTCTCTGGATGTAGCAGAGGTGATTGAGCGTCGTGGGACCTTCGTTGTGGACTACGTCGGAGGCGATCGAGCGTCGTGGGACCTTCGTTGTGGACTACGTCGGAGGCGATCGAGCGCCGTGGGACCTTCATTGTGGACTACGTCGGATCTTTATAATAAAGATGGAGTCCGAATTTTGTTTGTGTTTTTTTTTCAAATAAAAAGATTTTTCTCTGTGTGTATTTTCTGACTATTTACCAGAGATTCCTAATGGCGGGTCTAGTTTCCAAAATGGGGTCACTTATGGGGGAGCCCCAATGTTTAGGCACACAGGGGCTCTCGAAATGCGACCTGGTGTCCACTAACAATTCCAATTGTTGGCAAACACCAGGTTGCGTATGGAGAGCCCCTGTGTGCCTAAACATTGGAGCTCCCCCACAAGTGACCCCATTTTGGAAACTAGATCCCCCAAGGAACCTATCTAGATGCATAGTGAGCACTTTGAATCCCCAGGTGCTTCACAAACTGATCCGTAATAAGGTAAAAATACTTTTTTTTCACACAAATTTTCTTTTTTAATTTTTACGGATCAATTTGTGAAGTACCTGGGAGTTCAAAGTGCTCACAATGCATCTAGATATGTTCCCTGGGGGGTCTAGTTTCCAAAATGGGGTCACTTGTGGGGCAGCCCCAATGTTTAGGCACACAGGAGCTCTCCAAATGTGACATGGTGTCCGCTAACAATTTGAGGTGATTTTCCATTCAAATTGTTAGCGGACACCATGTCGCGTTTGGAGAGCCCCTGTGTGCCTAAACTTTTTAGCTCCCCCACAAGTGACCCCATTTTGGAAACTAGACCCCCCAGGGAACTTATGTAGATGGGTGGTGAGCATATTGAACCCCCAGGTTCTTCACAAATTAATCCATAAAAATGAAAAAAAAATTTGCGTGGAAAAATAAGTATTTTTTAATTTTTACGGATCAATTTTTCGCAGCACCTGGGGGTTCAAAGTGCTCACAATGCATCTAGATATGTTCCCTGGGGGGTCTAGTTTCTAAAATGGGGTCACTTATGGGGGAGCCCCAATGTTTAGGCACACAGGAGCTCTCCAAATGTGACATGGTGTCCGCTAACAATTTCAGCTGATTTTCCATTCAAATTGTTAGCGGACACCATTTTGCATTTGGTGAAGCCCTGTTTGCCTAAACTTTGGAGCTCCCCCACAAGTGACCCCATTTTGGAAACTAGACCCCCCAGGGAACTTATCTAGATGGGTGGTGAGCATTTTGAACCCCCACATGCTTTACAAATTGATCTGTGAATATGGAAAAAGTACTTTTTTTTCACAAAAATGTTCTTTTAGCCTCAATTCTTTCATTTTCACATGGGTAACAGGATAAAATTCATCCTAAAATTTGTTGGGCAATTCTCCTGAGTACACCGATACCTCATATGTGGTCATAAACCACTGTTTTGACACGCGGCAGGGCTCAGAAGTGAAGGAGCGCCATTTCACTTTTTGAATGGAAAATTAGCTCCAAAAGTCAAATTGCGCTCTTTCCCTTCAGAGCCCTGCCGTGCGCCCAAACCGTGGTTTATGATCACATATGAAAAAATTGAGGCTAAAAGAACATTTTTGTTAGAAAAATTAAAATATCCATTTTTTTGTTTCCAATTTGCTTAGTTCCTGTGAAGCACCTGAAGGGTTAATAATCTTCTTGAATGTAGTTTTGAGTAGCTTGAGGGGTGCAGTTTTTGGAATGGTGTCACTTTTGGGTGTTCTCTGTCATGTACACCCCTCAAAGGGACTTCAAATGGGATGTGGTCACTAAAAAAATGGTTTTGTAAATTTTGGTGGAAAAATGAAAAATTGCTCATGAACTTTGAACCCTTACAACTTCCTAACAAAATTGTTTTTTTTTCCCAAAATTGTGCTGATGTAAAGTAGACATGTGGGAAATATTATTTCATAACTATTTTGTGTCACATAACTCTCTGGTTTACCAGAAGAAAAATTCTAAATTTGAAAATTGCTAAATTTTCAAAATTTTTGCCATATTTTTGATTTTTTTCACAAATAAACGCAAAAATTATCGACCTAAATTTAATACTAACATGAAGCCCAATATGTCACGAAAAAACTATCTCAGAATCGCTAGGATCCGTTGAAGCGTTCCCGAGTTATAACCTCATAAAGGGACACTGGTCAGAATTGCAAAAAATGGCAAGGTCTTTAGGGTCAAAATAGGCTGGGTCATGAAGGGGTTAAGGTATAACATATCAGGATTTCTTATTTATCCAGACAATATTGTATTTTGTTTGCAAACTTGTAATATGCCACTTATGGGTTACACAGGATTTCTAGGAGCCTGCTAGTATTTAAAGTGGGTAATGTAATTATCTGTATTTTATTTCCTACCTTGTGATAAGCAACTCATTGTTCTTAGGGTCTTGTAGATGCTTGGTGACGTTTACTGTGTGTAATGTAATTATTTCAACCCTTGTCAGAGAACGTCATGACACTCAAAGCACTTAATTCTACTAACATTCTATGTATAGCTATACTGGAACCCGCAGAAGTATCACTACACGATACGAAACGGTACCGTCGTTCCGACGGCCTCTCACTCCCTCTCCCCACCGCACCAACAATGTTTTAACGGATTAAGCCACCTGGATTAAAACACTCTTCCACCAGCCTACATGGTGAGTGCCGCCTTTCTTTATTCACTTCTTTATGAATCTTACATCCTTCATGATACAGCGTCCCAGCAGGGAAATTTTTTACAATGGGTCAGTGACCTAATAACAGGACTTTTTTAGGGCAGTCCCCTTTATTTGGAGGCCTATTTTGAAGTCTCCCACTTCATCAGCTTCTCTATCCATACTCCCTGGGATGGACGTGGCCATTACACACTGCAGGCCAATCCTGGTTGGTCTCAGGTGGTCACAGGGGCAAATCCTCGAAGGCCGGTTTCCAGGAGAAGGTTGAACTAAAACAAGGAATTTTCCAAAAAAGAGCTGGTTTCCAGGTGAAGGTTGAAGTAACACAAGGAATTTTCCAAAAAAGAGCCAGCATATGCAAAAAGTTAAGGTATATAGTCCTTTTCATATGTAAATAGGAAAACCTTAATAGTGCATATTAAAAGAGGTTACTTGTTTAGAGCAAAAAAATGCTCTTAGGCCTTGTTCACACATACCGTCCTTTTTTGCTTTAAATCCGTTTTTTGGAACATTTTGGACTGTTTTTTTTCAAAGTCCAAAAACGCATATGCATTAATGCATGGTGCACTTAAGTGTCAATGCGTTTTTTAACAACACATGGGTTATTTTTCAGCATCCCAAAAAACACTGCATGCAGCGTTTTTGGGTGCTGTAAAAAAAATGCATGCGCTTTTTAACATGGAGCCCTATGGGAAACGCATGCGTTTTTGCATGGCACATATAGGCACCATGCGTTAACGCATGTGTTTTTGCATACGTTTTTGGTGAAAAAATGACTATGGCCAGGGTCACATCGGCGTTTTTTGTTTAAAATCCTGATCCGGTTTTGAGCTTTAAAAAAGCTCAAAACCGGACCAGGAAAGGCTCCTGATGGAAGCCTATGCAAAACACCAGATGGCTTCACAAGCCATCCGGTGGCCGGATCCGGCACTGCTGCCTGCGTTAAAAATCATGCAGGCAGCAGTTTTCGCAGCGTTTGCCGTGACCGCACTGCGGTCACCGGATGGCTCAGGATGTGTAATCCTGAGCCATCCGGTAACTGCAGAGTGTGCGGATCCCGGCTCAGCAAACCTATCAAAGAGTTAAATTGATTAGTAAAGTAGTGTTTGAGGTCTGTAGGGGGCTTAGACCCCCCTACAGACCGGCCGCCCACTTCGGTGGCCTCCTAATACAATATCCCCGCTGTCACGGGCTCATCCGAGCCCGTGCAAGTCCCCACATCCCCAGCCCCCCGAATTACTATACAGGGGTGCCTGCACCCCTCTGGTATCCTTATTCCTGTATGGGGGGAAAATGATATCTTAAAGTCATGGTTAAAGTACATATTTACGTGTCTTCTTCTCCATTGTTGTGACGAATCCATGGGCGGGGCTGTTCGCGGCAGCCTCCGCCCCCTCATTTCTCATGGCCGCCCCCTCTATGCCTCATCCAATGATGGGAGGCCGGACGCGTCATCAAAGGGGCGGGGCGAACCACGTCACACCGTGCGCACCGCCCCTTTGATGACGCGTCCGGCCTCCCATCATTGGATGAGGCATAGAGGGGGCGGCCATGAGAAATGAGGGGGCGGAGGCTGCCGCGAACAGCCCCGCCCATGGATTCGTCACAACAATGGAGAAGAAGACACGTAAATATGTACTTTAACCATGACTTTAAGATATCATTTTCCCCCCATACAGGAATAAGGATACCAGAGGGGTGCAGGCACCCCTGTATAGTAATTCGGGGGGCTGGGGGTGTGGGGACTTGCACGGGCTCGGATGAGCCCGTGACAGCGGGGATATTGTATTAGGAGGCCACCGAAGTGGGCGGCCGGTCTGTAGGGGGGTCTAAGCCCCCTACAGACCTCAAACACTACTTTACTAATCAATTTAACTCTTTGATAGGTTTGCTGAGCCGGGATCCGCACACTCTGCAGTTACCGGATGGCTCAGGATTACACATCCTGAGCCATCCGGTGACCGCAGTGCGGTAATCAGCACACATTTTTGTAAAAAAATGTGTGTGCCCGGCATTGCGTTCAATGCAATTTAGGTTTCCAATGTGACCCTAGCCTAAGTCCCAAAAGTTCCAAAAAACATTCAGAACCTCAGGGGACACTGGCCATGTTCACACACATGTGTTTTTTTTGACCATCCCTGCATTTTTTGGCTGTTAAAAAAAACGGAGGTGCGTTAACGCAGGGTACATTTGAGTGTACATGCGTTTTTCAGCTCCATTTGCGTTTTTTCCTCCAGTCAAAAAAACGCTGCATGCAGGGTTGGCTTTGTTCACACACAATTTGCGTTTTTTTTAGCACTCCTAAAAGCACTTGCGTTTTTTTAAGAGTGCCAAAAAATGTGCCTTGTGTGTGTGAAAGCTCCAAAAACGTTTTTGGACTTAGTCATTTTTTTTACCAAACACCCAAATAACCAAAAACGCTTGGCATAAAAATGTTTGTTTTTGCTGAAGAAATTTTTTTTCCGTTTTTCTGACGACCAAGAGGGGGGGGTGCTATCATAAAAATTTTTTTTGTACTTTCTTTATTATATAGGGGGGTGCAATTGAAAAAAATAATATTTCATTTTTGATGACTCCTTTTACAAAAACGCTACCCTTAACGCAGGTGTCTGCATGTGCCATGCGTTTCCGTTTGCGTTTGCCTGCGTTTGCCATAGGGGCCCATGTTAAAAAACGCTTGCGTTTTTGGGTAAACACACCTGCGTTTTTTTCCAGCACCAAAAAACGCTGCATGCAGCGTTTTTGGGGGTATGGGAAAAAAACGCAAGTGGTCATGAAAAAACGCATGTACACTCATATGTACCCTGCGTTAACGCACCTGCGTTTTTTTTTAACACCCCAAAAACGCAGGGGTGGGCAAAAAAACGCATGTGTGTGAACATGGCTGTTTTTGGGTGCTGGAAAAAAACGCAGGGGTGGTTTCCCAAACGTACGCGTTTTTTTAACATGGGCCCCTACGGGAAACGCATGCGTTAACGCAGGGCACTTGCAGACACCTGGGTTATCGGTAGCGTTTTTGTAAGGGGCTCATCAAAAAGGAAATTTTTTTTTTCAATAGCACCCCTCCCCCCCTATATGAGCAGGAAAATGAAATAAAATTTTTCATGATAGCACCCTACCCCTCCCCCTTGGTCGGCAGGAAAACGAAAAAAAAAAATCCTTCAGCCAAAACACAAATTTTTATGCCATGCGTTTTTTGTCATTTGGGTGTTTGGTGAAAAAATGTCAAATTGCAAAAACGTTTTCAAAGCTTTCACACACACAAGGCACATTTTTTTGCACTCTTAAAAAAACGCAAGTGCTTTTAGGAGTGCTAAAAAAAACGCAAATTGTGTGTGAACAATGCCACTATTGGCACCCTTAGAAAAACGGATGTTTTTCTAAGGGCTTAAAAAACGCATTGGTATGTGTGAACAAGGCCTTAGTAATATAACACATATGCACATGCAAGAAATCTGTATTCTAAACGTATGGAAGCAAAGGAAAAAAGGAATTGCGAATTTTGGAGAAGTAATATCATTAGTCTGGCGTTTCATGAGTGTGAACAGACCTATAAGAATATGTATGTTAAGTATATAATCGACATATGCTATTTTTATGGGAATGTCTAGGAGATAAGTGAAGAGTTGGCCTTGCATGCTGTTGACCCTCAGCAATGATAAAGGTTTTGTCTTAAAATAAATAAATTAATAAATAAATAAATGAAAGATGTTTTAAAGGGATATTTAAAGAAGATTTTAAGGTTTCTAGAGTCCACAGCTGCTTGCACATCTGCAACTCTTTAAAATATTCAGAGCCCGCAGGTGTCTCAACACCTGTAAACTTGAGGAAGCTTAAGAACTCTTTTTAGTAAGGCCAGCTTCACACCATGATTTTTTGGGTCCTTGGCTGTCCGAATTTGTCCCCCATGTCTCCCTACGGGGCCAGGGCTTTTCTGGGAGGATCCAGTTTTGTCAGATTTTTGCATCAGACACAAAACCGAAGTTTGCAGCATTCTTTGTGTCCGATGCAAAAATCGGACAAAACCAGATCCTTCTGGATCCTTCCGGATCCGGCGCCCATAGCGTGGGAGTATATGGGCCCGGGATTGCGCTAGATATGGCAGAAAATCGTGCCGAATCCCGGATGCCTGGTGCTGAAAGTGTAATAAAGTTATATTTTACCTAAAACTTTTGATATTCAATTTATTCACTTTTACAAGAGATAGCATGACAAATTGGATGGGAACATTTGTTAGCCAATCTCTTCTGAATGCACTGATACCCTACTTGTAGTGAGAAACCTTTCTTTGAGCAAAAATGAGAGCTTGGAAGGGAAGGAGCGCTATTTGGATTTTGAAAAGCAAATTTGGCTGAAATAGATGGTGGGCACCATGTTGCATTTGCAGGAGACCTAAACAGCAGAAACCCCTCATATGTGACCCTATTTCAAAAACTATACCTCTCAAGGAGTTTATCTAGGTATATAGTGAGCATTTTGAACCCCAGGTACTTCACAGAATTTGAAGTCACAATAGGTCATCATCCGCAATTCTCAATTTCAAGTACAGTCATATGAAAAAGTTTGGGCACCCCTCTTAATCTTACTTTTTTTTGTTTAAAATTGGGTTTTGGCAACAGCTATTTCAATGTGATATATGTAATAACTGATGGACACAGTAATATTTCAGGATTGAAATTAAGTTTATTGTACTAACCAAAAATGTGAAATATGCATTATTTCAAAATTTGACAGGTGCAAAAGTATGGGCACCTCAACAGAAAAGTGACATTAATATTTAGTAGATCCACCTTTTGCAAAAATAACAGCCTCTAGTCGCTTCCTGTAGCTGTTAATGAGTTCCTGGATCCTGGATGAAGGTATTTTTGACCATTCCTCTTTACAAAACAATTCCAGTTCAGTTAAGTTTGATGGTCACCGAGCACGGACAGCCCGCTTCAAAACATCCCACAGATGTTCAATGATATTCAGGTCTGGGGACTGAGATGGCTATTCCAGAACATTCTAATTGTTCCTTTGCATGAATGCCTGAGTAGATTTGGAGCGGTGTTTTGGATCATTGTCTTGCTGAAAGATCCATCCCCGGCGTAACTTCAACTTTGACACTGACTCTTGAACAGTATTCTTAAGAATCTGCTGATACTGAGTGGAATCCATGCGACCCTCAACTTTAACAAGATTCCCAGTGCCGTCATTGGCCACCCAGCCCCAAAGTATGATGGACCCTCCCCCAAATTTGACAATGGGTAGCAAGTGTTTTTCTTGGAATGCTGTGTTTTTGTGGCGCCATGCATAACGCCTTGTTGTATGACCAAACAACTCAATCTTTGTTTCATCAGTCCACAGGACCTTCTTCCAAAATGAAACTTGCTTGTCCAAATGTGCTTTTGCATACCTCAGGCGACTCTGTTTGTGGCGTACTTGCAGAAACAGCTTCTTTCGCATCACTCTCCCATACAGCTTCTCCTTTTTCAGTGTGCGCTGTATTGTTGACCGGTGCACAGTGACACGATCTGCAGCAAGATGATGCTACAGGTCTTTGAAGGTGGTCTGTGGATTGTTCTTGACTTTACTCACCATTCTTCTTCTCTGCCTTTCTGATATTTTTATAAATCAGAGAGAAAAGAGCAATAGCTAGTTTTAATAAAGTGCTTTTATTTGTTATAATTTAATAATCTGGTCAAGGGAAGAAGGACGAGTACAGTGGGTCAAGGCCCCGGAACATATGGGTACATTATAGAAGTTTACAGGGTCATACAAAACTCACAGTAAAAATTAATGGGGGAAAAAAGGTTCTGCTTCCAGTATAATAATACATAAGTAGACAATGCTCAATCGATTATAATTATTGTACTATTTTGACACCACCAATACCACTATTTAAGCAGACTAAATACCATTTAAGCAGTCAAAATACAGAATATCTCTGTCTCATAGTACAAAACGGCGTATATCATGTATATAATATTAATCGGGTGACCCACCAGGGCTATACCTCTATCAGATATCAGATATCACAGTAATGTTCAATATTGATTGAAAACCTTACAAATTAAGTATCAACGCTGCCGATAACATAAGGTGCAATCTCTAGTGCAATATTTGTCTAGGACGACTACTGAGCCCAGCAGCCTTCTCTGGAATGGAGCATGGAACATAACGCTATAATTGAGAGGCAGCAGAAAATAACCCTTATTTACCAGTACCGCAATGTTTTCAGTGCCGAGGTGGAGGGAGACAAGTCATGGCTGCATACCCAGACGCCGTTTCGTGGCTAGGGGGCACACCTCACAGCCACTTCATCAGGGGGAAACTGGCTTGTCCAAATGTGCTTTTGCATACCTCAGGCGACTCTGTTTGTGGAGTGCATGCAGAAACGGCTTCTTTCACATCACTCTCCCATACAGCTTCTCCTTGTGCAGTGTGCGCTGTATTGTTGACCGATGCACAGTGACACGATCTGCAGCAAGATGATGCTGCATGTCTTTGGAGGTGGTCTGTGAATTGTTCTTGACTGTTCTCACCATTCTTCTTCTCTGCCTTTCTGATATTTTTGTTGGCCTGCCACTTCTGGCCTTTACAAGAACTGTCCCTGTGGTCTTCCATTTCCTTACTATGTTCCTCACAGTGGAAACTGACAGGTCAAATCTCTGAGACAACTTTTTGTATCCTTCCCCTGAACGACTATGTTGAATAATCTTTTTAATCTTTTTGTTAAGATCATTTGAGAGCTGTTTTGAGGAGCCCATGATGCCACTCCTCAGAAAAGATGCAAATCGGAGAACAACTTGCAAGTGGACACCTGAAATAGCTTTTCTCATGATTGGAAACACCGGGCTATGAAGTACAAAGCTCAATGAGGTTACCAAACCAATTTAGTACTTCAGTAAATCAGTAAAAAGTAGTTAGGAGTATTCAAATAATGAAAATCATAAGGGTGCCCATACTTTTGCACCTGTCAAATTTTGAAATAATGCATATTTCACATTTTTGGTTTGTGCAATAAACCTCATTTCAATCCTGAAATATTACTGTGTCCATCAGTTATCACATATATCACACTGAAATAGCTGTTGCAAAAACCCATTTTTAAACAAAAAAAAATGAGTAAGATTAAGAGGGGTGCCCAAACTTTTTCATATGACTGTATTTACTTTTTGGAATCAACCTCAACCGTGAATCTTATATTGCTTCTGCTTGCTCCAATTCTCCTGATTTTACGGAAGCTAAGATATTTGGAAAAACAATAGTTTCAACAAAAATAACTAACCGCCAAAGTTTATCAGAAACCTTACTCTTTTCTATTTGGATCTATTAGTCTCTTGATATTTCTGGTATATAATGGATTAATGTACATCATGAACACATTTCAGTGCAGCATTTTCATCATGCATTCTTGATGGGGCTTGCAACAGATGCGGCAAGTGGGGTATTTTCGCATTCCGGCACTTACGGTAGTTGTAGCCGTGAAAAAAAATGCGGTGAGCTGAGTTTGTTTTGCGTGGCCGCATCCGCCGCAAGTGCTGGATTGCAGCAATACTGCTCTTGCCATCCTTGCCGCAAGCCCCATAGAGAATGAATGGTGCCTTGCCCCAAGTGCACCGCAAGTTGGCCGTTAGGCGGCCGAGCCAGCAAATGTGGTAAATCTGCCGAAAACGCTGATGTGAATGGGGCCATAATTTAATTTTTTTCTATTTTGTATCCTATTGATGTACTGTATTATATTACTCATTTTATGATTGCTACATTCTAAATTGTCTTGCCAGACAACTCTTGCAATCCAATATATTGTTAATTCACTAAACTTTAATAAAAGTTTAATGTTTCAAAAAGAAAAAAGAAAAAAAATTTTTTGCACAAGAGTGTTGTTTTAGCATCAAATTTTTCACTTTTATTAGAGGTAATGCCAAAAAAAGTGAACCTCACAGTTTTATTACCATTTTCTTATGCGTGACCATATCCCACTAATCCATACCTCCATACATAGATGAATCAGCAGAAATCCCCCACAAATGACCCCATTTTGGAAACTAGACCACTCAAGGATTTTATCCAGTGGTATAGTGTGCATTTTGAACCCACGGGTAATTCATAGAATTTGATACCAGTAGATCATCATATTGAAAATTCTCTTTATTTCTCCAAAATGTTGCTTTAATTTTACAAGAGGTAACATCAAAAACTGGACCCCATATTTTGTAACCCACTTTCTTATGAGCGCTTCAATACCCCACATGTGGAAAAATTGGAGGACTCAGAGAGGAAAAAAGAATATTTGAACTTTGTAAAAGCTGAAATAAATTGCAGGCACCACATCACATTTGCAAGGATGCTAGGGGGCCTAAACAATAAAAACTCCCCACAAATACCCCATTTTGGAAACTAGACCCCTAAGGGTATGTCCATACAATCAGTATGTGCAGCAGTTTGGACACAGCATGTTATCACTATATCCAATCATTGCACTGTACATTACGAGAACAGCGGATGAGATTTATAGAAATCCCATTTCTACTGTGCTTGTTTTCTCTGCAGCGTAAACTGACCTGCAGGGAGCCTTTCCATGCCACCACTTGTCCACAGCATGTCAATTCATCATTGCAGAGTCAGAGGCAATCTCGGTGGATGAGTGAAGGTATAAAACCACCGTGCCCCAAACCCAGATCACTGTGTAGATCCCCAACGTCCTTGCAGGAAAGGAGACACTGCATCCAGGATGCTGTGTATCCAAATCATGTGCACATACTCTAAAAGAGAAAAATTTAGTGTTAAAAAAGAAATTGTTCAGTATGACTACTTATTGTTATCACATTGTGTGAAGTACCTGTGGGTTCTCACTATACCTCTGTATAAAATCCTTGAGGCGTCACTCCCATCTGCAAATAAAATCTGCAAGTGCAATGCAAGAAAACATCGCAATGCACTCACACTAATAGGTCAGAGCATATCTGCTACTGTTTCATGTTCAAAATTTGGTGTGCGGCGTAAATCACAGCATGCTGTTAGTGGTAGCATATCTCGCCAATACAAGTCAATGAGTGTGAGAAGAATATGCAGCACAAGGACCGCACACAGACCGCATATTGCCCCCACACAAACTGCAAACAGACAGCACAGAGATCACACATGGACCTCATATACAATGAGTTTTTTACGTCATCTTTTACATACTCTAAAAACCTAGTATAGCTAGATACATAGACAGATGTCCAACAGCTAAATAATATCCCATTCTCCACTATATTGTAGACTTGCACCCTTTAGTGCCTTTCATGTGGCACTAAACGGTGTTTAGTCTTGCATTTAGCCAAAATAGGGTAATTAAAAAAAACATCGTGCAATCCCCCTAGTGTGATGGCCAGCTATGAAAAAGTCAATTGAAAAAGAGAATAATGCAGTGTTTAAGGAGCGCTAAGGCTGCAAGAAAGGGCTCAGAAACGAATACTGACCTATTCTGTTTTATTAGTAAATTTGCAAATTGCTCTCTGTCACCACCTTAGCGCTCCTTAAACACCGTATTATTCTCTTTTTCATTTGCCTGTAATCTTCCTATGGGGAGAGTGGTGTGGTAGCAGCTTTGGGCAGTCAATATTCTGAGAGAACTCTGCTTTAAATCGTCGCTGGATTCCTGGATTACACACAGGACCTGTGGTGACATCATACGGCGACACCCCTTCTGATCACGGGACTAGTCACGTGACGATCGTAGGGAGATCTGTTTTCCAGCTGACCGCATTGTGATTGTTTGCCTCACCTATAGCCCACACTCGTGTTGTGCAAAGGCCATGCACAACCTCTCCAGGTGAGTGTAAATTTACCTACCATAAACTTCCTTCTTTACCACGGGTCTTCACCATGGTGCAATCTTTTCTTTTGATTTTGATTTTACATGAAAAGTCAATGGCTGGAACCTGCAGACCGCTGGTGACAGTTTTACCTTGGCTGGAAATCCATATCAGAGGCCACTCCAAGCTATTTTTTCAAATTATTTATTTATACATAAATAAATCTAATATATAAAGCTGAATGTGTGTGTGTGTATGTCCAGGATTGGCATCTACACCGTAGCATAGGCTATGTTGTGAGGTGAAATTTTAACACTGCGCGTTCCAATTCACCAAACAATTTTGTCCCTATCTACATAAGGGAGAGAAAGTGATAGTTACCAGTTGACAGTTGTGAATGAGAGGGGCTTAATGACAGCACCAGAGACTAACAGCATATACCAGCATATAGTCACTAAGGTGGGGCCCTGACATGGAATATTCACCACGCACGGGGACATGTATACACATCACATGCACACAAAGAGTAACAGCTAAGGTGGAGCCCCAACATTGGATACTCACCACGCACCCGAACACAAACACACACACCACAAAGAGACACACACAACACAGAGATACACACACCACACAGACACCCCACGCACAGGGACACACACACATACCCACCCTATAGGGACACATGCATTCACCCCACAGGGACACACACACCACAGAGACATACACATATACACACCCCAAAGGGACACAGAGACACACACACACACACACCCCAAAAGGAACACACAGACCCCATAAGGATGGACACACACCACAGAGACATCCCTCCCCCCACAATGGCACACACCACAGGGACACCCCTCCCCCCAAAAAAGGACACACACACAGGGCCCCCCACAGGGACACACACACACCACTGGGACACACACACTCCAGGGACACATACACACCCCAGCGACACACACACTACACAGACAGACACAGATGTGCACAAATCACCTCACATAACTCGCCTCACACGTCTGGTATCTTTAATTTCCAAAAATAAACATCTGATTAAAAAAAGCCAATGTGCAACACATGTGCCATATAGGGAATGAAGGCAGATGTCAGTCACATGAGCTGTCTTTTATGTGTATGTGTGAGGTAATATATACCGCCCAGCCGGGGGAGGATTTAATGTTGGCTGGAGATTTATTACGCTGCCTATAGCAACCAATCACAGCTCTGCTTCTATTTTCCTACAGGTCATTAATATGATATATTCAAATTCTAATTTGCTATAGCTAACAGCAGTTATTTATTAACCCAGGCATAGCCGGGTAGTACAGCTAGTAGTTTTATAAAAAAGCGTAGGGTCCCAACTATTTTGAAAAAACAGTTAAGATAAAGCTGGCAATTGGGGTCTAGTATCCTCAGGGTGGGAAGGGCCATGGTTATTGGCTCTCCCCAGCCTAAAAATAGCAGGCAGAATAGCAGGCAGAGGCTTTAAAGCCTCCATAAGATGTTCCAATCCTGGCACTTAACCCTTCTCGCTACCCTGGTGTCGGTGGCAATCAAAGTATGATATTTGGGGTTGATGTCAGCTGGATAATATTCACTAGCATCAAGCCCAAAGGTTAGTAATGTTGAGGTGTTAAGTCAGATTGTATTTCCACAATCTGGACGGTGATTGTGCTTGTTTGTCATACACATTAATGTATGGTAAACAACCTGTCATCATAGAGTGTCAAATAAAAAAATAATGAAAAAAAAAACGTGTAGGGCTTCGATGAAAGCAGACAGCTGTGAGCTGCCACCTTCAGCTGCCTAATTTTATTTTGGCTGGCAAAAAAAGTGTGGGCTCCACCCTATTTTCAGTTGCCAGTCAAGGTAAAACTAGGCAGCTGAAGGCTGGTATTCTCAGCGGGGAGAAGGCCCGTTGTTCAGGACCCCCCATGCTAAAGAATAGCAGTCTGCCGCTGCCCCTGAAAATTGGCGCATTTGTGAAAAGTGCTATTTCCAGGCGCTTTACCATGCTCTTCCAGCAGCCCTGGTGGCAGGTGACACGTGGGTAATAAGTGGTTAACCCTGCTATTCTCCTGGTTACCACTATACACTTGTTATATTACGGTCATTTTTGACCGGACCTAATAAATTCTTGATTTTTAGCTCGTTTAAGTGTATTAATTGAATAATTTTTGCAGTATTATATTGTATGTGAACCTGGTTGTTTATAAACAAATGAAAAAAGGAAAGAAAAACTTACTTTTTATTTTTTTTGTGTCAAAACATTTAGCATGGCTTTATTGGAATATTTCTGCATATTGCATATTTGCACATACAAAAATTATTATTCATCCAACTGTAAAACTATAACTAATAACAATAAACTAAATGTAATTATATTATTTTCCAACAAAAAAAAAAACAAAAAAATTAACAGTCCAGTTTTTTTATGTAAAATGATAAATAAGTCACGGTGCAAAATTTACTGTTTGCAATTGTCACAGGTATAATTGACATGTCTTTTGCATAAATATTTTTCACATCTGTAACACATTTAATTTGTGATTGCTTGATGTTGGACAGAAGTCGCATCGTTTCCGTTTTAGGCTGGTTGCGTTGCTGGTGGCGTCCAGGGGTATTGTAGCAGTGCTGGTGTAAGCTGTTGGTTCACTTTCTTTATATTGCTGTTGGATCCTGTGGAAAATGGCTGACGCTCCATCAGCTCTGGGTGTTACCTTTCATTCTTCAATATATGGGCTAACCAGTGATTTTCCCAACTCCTCTACAAAAAGTCTTCTCTTAGGGCCCTTTCACATCAGCGTTTTTTCAAATCGCGGCAGATGCGGTGAAAAAAACGCATCTGCCGCGATTACCGCATACGGCTGCACTTGCGGCACGGTTGCGGTAAACGCCATACAAGGTATAGGCGGACTTTTGGCAGGTGCGGCAAGTGCGGTTTTGGCACTTGCGGCAGGTGCGGCCGTGAAAAAAAATGCTGTCAGCCGCCTTTTTTTTCGCGGCCGCACCTGGCGCAAGTGCCAAAACCGCACTTGCCGCAAGTCCGCCTATACCTTGTATGGCGTTTATCGCAACCGCGCCACAACCGTGCCGCAAGTGCAGCCGGTATGCGGTAATCGCGGCAGATGCGGTTTTTTCACCGCATCTGCCGCGATTTGAAAAAAACGCTGATGTGAAAGGGCCCTTATATAGTTCATTTTTGTTCCAATTTGGGTCTATTCCCTTCCATAGCACGAATGCAGAACTGAATTGAACTATTTTACAGGAACAGCAGGGTAAAAATATTTGGCACATAACTATACTGGAAGGTAATCCATCAGCAGTATTGTAATGAGAAAATGTATGTATGTGTAAATCTGCATGGACCAAAAGGACCTAAATAAATTGATAAATAGTAGTAGATGTGATATATAGTCCAAAATGAGATTATAGCTCCTTCATTTTACTCATAAAATGGCTGGAGATCACTATAAAAGGCTATCTGTCATTTTTGACCGAAGTGTACAAGTGTATAAAAAATAGTGGAGCAAAAAGTAAACATAAAAAAATATATATAACAATACGTATAGTAAGAACCCCTCAAATGAGGAAAAGTCAATCAACCACAAGTTTCAGAACTGCATCTTGAATATTTTAAAAAATATTAAAGTTCAAAATTGGTCGTTTTTGACCGAAGACAACAGCAGGGTTAATATCAGCTTTTTTTTACCAACTGGTATTAAGCTCTGTGATACTTAATGTCAAGCCAAGTTAGACCCAGCCATTAAAAAAACTCCAAGAAAGGGTTAAAAAAGACATAACACAAGAAAAAAAGATGTATTAGAAATAAATACACAGACACACTTAAGGAATCCCTATTTATTACTCCCATGCACCCCTCCACGATCCTGGTCTTCTGTCTTCTGTCTTATTCAAATGATGCAGCTCTGCTATATCAGTTAGCACAGGGAGAAAGGACGCTTCTGCTCCCCGTGCTATCTGATCACTCATTGAGTCAGCAGAGACTGTGGATTGGTAAGCGGTGACATCACCGCTGCCACCATTGCCATAGTAACTTAATGAGCGGTTACTATAGCAATGGTGATCTCCGATCACCTGGCGCCCCTATTCATGCAGCTCCTGCATGAGCCGGCTCATGCAGGAGCTGCAGGAGATAACTCCCTGCTCACCGATGCTGCTATTCACACAGCGCTTGCATGAGCCGACTCATGCAGAAGCTGCATAAATTGCGGCATAAGTAAACAAGGAGTTAACTCCTGCGGCTCCTGCATACTCCGGGTCATGCAGGAGGTGCGTGAATAGCGGCGCTGGTAATAAGGTAATCAGAGATAACCGCTTGTTAGGTTACTATAGCATGGTGGCAGCGGTGACATCACCGCTTATCAAGCCACAGTCTTTTCTTACTCATTGAGTGAACAAACAGCATGGGGAACAGAAGCGTTCTTCCTCCTCCTGCTAACTCTTATACAAGTGCTACATTATTTGAAAAATAACAGAATACAGAAGACAGAAGACCACGATCATGGAGGGGTGCATGGGAGTACAAAAGATAGCATCCCTAAGCATGTCTTTGTAATTATCTAATATATAAAACCACAAGCGATTTGTGACGTCAGTTCTGTCACTTTGCACACACTTCCGTAACTTTGTCCCAAGGTACACCCGCTCAGGGTGGACCAAGATGGCCACCCTAAGTGGGACGACCATGGCGAGCCAGCCGGGAGACGACCGCCATTAGCCGGTCGTCTCCCGGCAAGCGATACGCTCGCCGGAGCTTTGCCACCGTAGGGGCCCATTCACTTTCAAATTTGCCCCAGTTCGCGAGCTGCCCCTCTGATTGGTCGCTCGTCGATGGCGCCGACCAATCAGAAGAGCGCCGCGAGACACGCACCCATAATTCAAACATGTAGCCTTCCCGCCGGATTTAAAATATAGCGCCATCTTTCGAGGCGCCATTCTCATTGGTCGCCGCCAGGCGCGAGCGACCAATGAGAAGAGTGGGGTGGGGCATGGCGCCATATTTGAAATCCAAAGTTCCCGCTGGATTTCAAATATGGCGCCGTGCCCCACTCTTCTCATTGGTCGCTTTCGCCTGGCGCCGACCAATGAAAAGAGCGCCGCAAAACACGGCGCCATCTTTCAAATTTTTTTTTTTTTACTTCTTACATTTTAAAACATGGCACCTTGCCGCGGCTTGAATCTGATTGGTCGCTTACAAGCGAGCGACCAATCAGAATGGCAGCGGCGGTACCGGGCAAATCCCGGCTGGCTCGCGGCTCCCTGGAGCTGAGCCGCGATTATGCCCGGCACAGAGATCCCCAGCGCCGGCGGAGTGGCCACGAGGTAGCCGGGAGCCGACCTCGCCTCCCGGCTACCTCGCGCCGGCAGAGCGAGCCGGGGATCTCCGTGCCGGGCATATCCGCGGCTCAGCTCGGGGGAGCCGCGAGCCAGCCGCGCGCGGAACGCGGCGACCAATCAGAATAGCGGCGCGCTGTATGGCACCATACTTCAAATACACTGACTACAGTGTATTTCAAATATGACAAATTTCAAAGAAAATTCAGCACACTGGGTCCATATTTCTTCAAAATGGATATTCCTTTATTTAGTGCTCATATAAAAAAATTTGAAAGCAACATCTTGCGGGGACAACCCGGTCAGACGCGTAGTATGGCGCCATACTTCAAGTACACTGTACTCAGTGTATTTCAAATATGGCGGCATTGAGCGAGCCGCTATTCTGATTGGTCGCCGCGTTCAGCAATTAGAATAGCGGCGCGCGCTATGCCGCCATATTTGAAATACACTGAGTACAGTGTACTTGAAGTATGGCGCCATACAGCGCGCCGCTATTCTGATTGGTCGGCGCGCTGAACGCGGCGACCAATCAGAATAGCGGAGCACACAATGCCGCCATATTGGAAATACACTGTAGTCAGTGTATTTGAAGTATGGCACTATACAGCGCGCCGCTCTTCTGATTGGTCAGCGCCGCCGCGAGCGACCAATCAGAGGGGCACCTCGCGGAAAGCCGCGAATTTTGAAATCTCCCGGCGGCATCGCTGCGGACCTCCGTGGCAGAGGTAGCCGCGGCTGGCCATAGGCCAGCCGCTAGCCACCCTACTCTCGCTCCCCTTTTTACACGCGCCTATACATGACGGCTCCGAAATCTCGCAGGATTTCGCGTCCGCCATTTTAGAGCGTGAAATTTGAAAATTTCGCGGCCGCCATTTTAGAGCGCGAAATTTGAAATTTCACCTCACAGCTTCATTCTACTGCGCAGTGCCTCTCAGACGCACGTCGCGTTTCGAGCTCCCGCTGAACTTCTTCAAAAAAGAGCTAAGACCTCTATTAATTATTTAACTTCGTATTCAGGAACTGTGAAATTACAACTTTGAACTGCTATATTTCACTACTCCATATTAACCCTTTCTGGGATATTGACTATTTCACCTTCTTTAAGGTGCTATATACAGACACTCCATTAACTGTACTAATTTGCTTCTCAAACTGTGTGACTGCTATTCGCCTATTCTGTACCATTACCACCAACTAAGATTAACCCCTTCATTGCCAATATTACTTCCTGGCTACTATTAGGCACTGCATTGATATTAAAGGACTATCCTATGTATTAATATTATATACTGCCTATTACTTGCTCTATCTTTCTGAAAAATAACTACACCTTATTACTCTCTTAGTTACTCCTAATACCTGCTGACTCTTATTACCCTCCTGTCAGTAACCCGTACACGTACGGTAATTTGGCCACGCCAACATGAGCTCCAATAATAACAATCAAAATGACAAGGACAAAAAAGCCGCCGCTGCAGCATGTAAACGACAACAGCGTGCTAACGAAACTGAACAACAGACACGCCATTGCCTGGACACCGTTAAGGCTGCTTTTAACACACGTATTCCCAATGAGGCTCCTGAGCACAAAGCCATACGTTTACAACAACAAGCTGCCGCAGCATGTGAACGCCGCAATAAAACTACCCCCCTTCCACAGTCATGCTTTTGGACCACAATAACACTTCAATGTGCACAGTTACTCAAGGTGCTCACACTGCAGATACTGGGCCAGCTTCACACACTAAACGTAAGCGCAAATACCGTGATGCTGAGACTTCAGAAGCTAAATGCTGTCGCCTGAACAAAGTTAACGCTGCATTTCACACACGTGTCACTAATGAGTCTCCTAAGTCGCACAAAAATCGCTTACAAAAAGCTGCTGCTGCCCGCCATTTACACCGTCAAAATAAACCTTCTACTACCTCAAATGAAGATTCATCACACCTTTAGGAGCCTATACCTGTCCGACTGTTAATATACGTGGCTCTACACAAACGTTCTAATGCCTCTTTAACAATGCCTCACCCTCTACTGCCTAAAGCTGTCACTCAAGATGACAGTACTATTCAAGAACACACCTGTGGTCCTATGAATTATGTGTGTCAACATTGTAATGCCCTACATTTTGGGGATGAAATTCCATCAGATAAAAGTTTTACCCTTTGTTGTCATAAGGCCAAAGTCCGTATACCAATACCACAATATCCAGACGTTTTGACACTTTTAATGAAAGGAGAAAGTCCATTCAGTAAAAATTTCATGGATAACATACGCAGCATTAACAGTTCATTTGCTTTCGCCTCCATGGGTGCAAATATTTCACCACCACCTGGACATGGCCCATATTGTTTCCGCATACATGGACAAATATACCACCGTACTGGAACCCTACATCCCTCTGAAGATCAAGTTCCTGCGTATGCCCAACTTTATATTTTGTTTATAAATGTAAGAGGTGCTGCACAGCCAATACTTTGAAAATTATAGTTGACAGGGGTGCTACAATATGTATGAGAGTGGAGAACTTATTATATAAAAAAGATCATACATAATACTTTGTGCACACCACATATGTTTTTTACATGATCTTTATTACAAAAATTACAAAAAATTGGTGCAAAACAACAAGTTAAAAACATCTAAAAACAATGCAGGTCCCATATCCTCTGTTGCAAAATCAAACAATTTGCCAGAATAAATCAATTATAAATAGCAGAGGCAGAATGCGATCCCTTAATGAAATGATAACCCCAATAAAGCATAGAGAAGTTCAGTCAAAATGACCCTGTGTTCTCTTATATATCAATCAGTGCAAGGATCCTATATATCAATCAATGCAAGAATACCAACCATAATATTTAAGGGGAAAATAATATAGGGGCAGAGACAATCTGCACACACCATTCACATCATGTTACCTATAGCTTGGCTGCAACCTGGAGGTATGGGGGCCCCACGCGTTACACTTTATATTTTGGACACTGCTACTGCTACAGAACAACGCTTGCAATGTAAAGAAAATCAAAAATGTCATCCCACTCTGATGAGTATTATTGCAACTCTCTTAGACACTGTCAATCCATTTGTAGCTGCGTACAAGATGTTAAGAGATGTGGAATATGAAGAACAGATTAAAGCTTAACAAAATAACACTGTTATGCCAAATATAACCATGGCCCTGAAACAAGATCGCACGCAAGATCCAAGACGCTATAATAATCCTGCTGTGAATGAAGTCGCCGTTGTCTTTGAAAATGATCAGGGAGAGCCACCATTTAATCACGACATATTAATTAATCTCAAACCTGACCCGAACAACCCTTTAGCTCCCAAAACGCAACAAGTAAGTATCCTCCACAGCAATTTAGATGCCTTATTATATCCTTTATTTTTCCCTCATGGAGACCAAGGATGGCATGATGGACTTAAGCACCAAGGACAAAATCCACGTAGGATTACACAACTACAATATTACTGCTATGTGCTGTCTGTCAGAAATGACTTCAATCCACTCCTCAATAGTGGAAAACTCACTCAGCAATATTTCGTCGATGCTTATGTGAAAATTGAAGCCAATCAACTCCATTACATCCGCAAACACCAAAAGGATCTCAAAGTGGAGGATTATTGCGTTCTACAAGAACATCTACTTAAAAAATCTATTGAGAAGGGAATCCCCATTGAAAAACTGTGATTTTACCATCCTCATTTGAAGGTAGTCCCAGAAACATGCAGCAGCGATACCAAGATGCCATGTCAATTGTCACAAAATATGGTCGCCCTGATCTCTTTATAACCATGACCTGTAATCCAAAATGGACTGAAATAACTGCTAATTTACAACCATGGCAGCGTGTGGAACACAGACCAGATTTAGTTGCACGTGTTTTCAAAATTAAGCTGGATGCTCTTTTAAGAGATATTAACAAGGGATTGTTTGGAAAAGTGTGCGCTATGGTTCATGTCATTGAATTTCAAAAACGTGGCCTACCACATGCTCACATTTTAATCATTCTGGATAGCAACTCCAAATTAAGGACTCAGGACAACATAGACAATACAGTGTGGGCTGAAATTTCTAATCCTACCCACTACCCTCAGCTCCATACAATTGTTCTCCAACATATGATTCATGGTCCGTGTGGAGAACACAACCCAAATGCTCCCTGCATGGATCTGGGGAAGTGTACCAAAGGTTTCCCTAAAGATTTGCAAACAAAAACCATCATAGTTAAGGATGCCTATCCTACTTATCGCAGACAATTTGGCCCATCTTTTCAACACCATTCTCACATGATTGACAATTCGTGGGTGGTTCCATATAATCCATTCCTGCTATTAAAATACAAGTGCCATATTAATGTTGAAGTTTGTGGTTCCATTCAGGCTGTGAAATATTTATTTAAATACGTCTACAAAGGACATGATAAAGCCAATCTTGAAATCTCCCAGACTAACATCCAACATGATGAAACACACCAATTCATGGACTCAATATATGTCAGTGCACCGGAGGCAGCTTGGCGAATATTCGCATATCCCATGCATAAACAATCTCATAGCATTATTCGCCTTGCTGTACATCTACCGTATTCTCAGCCACTCTATTTTCATGACGATGACTCTATTGGAAACATCAAACAAAAGCTCCATCGAAATTCTACACTCATGGCCTACTTTAAGCTTAATAATAACGACCAGCATGCTCATCAGTATTTACACCGTCAAATTACAGAGAACTATGTTTGGAAAGAAGGTTCTTGGGAAGTAAGAAAGCGAGCAGGTGGTTCTGTGATTGGACGAATGTATACTGTCAGTGTGAAAGACCAAGATTGCTACTATTTAAGATTGTTATTGTTACATGTCAAAGGTGCAACCAGTTTTGACAGCATAAAATCTGTACACGGAGTCACACATCAAAGCTTCTAAGACGCGGCATTAGCCCTTGGCTTACTTTTTGATGATAGTCTGTGGAGAAATACATTACTTGATGCCAGTATTCTCAACATGCCAGCACAGTTATGTGACATGTTTGCCTAAATTTGTATTTTTGGTCCTCCAGCTAAACCTCGGGACTTATGGGATGAATTTAAGAAACACTTTGTAGAAGACTACTGCCATGCATACCACTTCAATAGGAAGTGATCCAATTCTATAGTGGCCGCGCTCCCCGTGGTAATGATTTTAATGGTAACGCGCTGAGATTGGCGCCGCATGTTTGTTTTTTATATATACCCTACAGGGAATCACCTTAATGCATACCACTTCGACACTCTGGAGTGTGTTAATTGTGAAGGCTATGCTATGACAGATATCCAACATGTTCTTAAAGCTCATGGCAAAACTTATACTGATTTTAATTTGCTACGTCCAGTCAAAAAACAACACCTCCTCCCACAGTATGATAAAGATTATGAGTTATCAACAGCTGCTGAAATGAAAGCTACTCTAAATGAGGACCAACTTTTTGCTTTCGATGCTATCACTCAAGCTTTAGAAGACACAAATTCTACACCAAAGTGTTTTTTCCTTGATGGTCCTGGTGGCAGCGGAAAAACGTACCTATATCACCTACTCCTACATTAGCTAAGAGGACAAGGAGACATTGTGTCATCTGCTGCCACTACTGGAATTGCCGCCAACTTGCTACAAGGTGGACGAACCATTCATTCTCTTTATGGGATTCCAATTCCTGTGAATGAAACATCTTTTTCCAGGATTAAGAATGATACCGATGCAGCAAAAGATTTGCACTGCACTAAACTTTTTATTATTGATGAGTGCACAATGCTATCCAAATATGCACTCCATGTCATTGATAGAGTTTTACGTGATGTCATGACAACAAATTTAGCTCACAAAGAAAAAAACACCCTTTGGAGGTAGAGTCATTGTTTTTGGAGGCGACTTTAGACAATGTCTTCCTGTCATCCCTCATGGCACAAGAACTCAGGTTGTAGAGAGCTGTTTAAAATACTCACAACACTGGCAACATTTTACTCGCCTGCCACTTATTAACAACATGCACTCCATTGATCCTGACTACAGCAGTTGGTTGCTTCGACTGGGAAATGGTGAATTATCTAATGAAGATAACCTTGGAGATGATGTTATTGAAATTCCTCCATACATGATATGCACTGGCTCTTTAATAATTGACATTTTTGGACAACATCTTTGTATTGATGTAAATGACACGGAAAGCATAAATACAGCTGCTTGTCATGCAATTTTATGTCCAAAACATGAGGACTTGGAGAAAGTCAATTCTCAAATCATGGATTTATTGATAGGTGACTATACAGAATATATCAGTGATGATTCCATCGACCCTGATGAAGCTGATGACCTGGATCAATACCCACTTGAGTTTTTGAATTCCCTAACACCAACTGGAATGCCTTCACATCGGCTCAAACTTAAAATTGGCACCATTGTCGTGTTACTACGTTATCTGAACACGAAAAAAGGTCTCTGCAATGGTACGCACCTCATTGTCACTGCCTTACATGCCAATTTCATACAGGCAAAAGTCAATAGTGGCTCAGCAGTAGGAAATGTGGTATTCATTCCACGCATTGATTTGTGTCCATCAGAGACTAGATTACCTTTTAAGTTAAGACGGAGACAATTTCCCATCAAGCCCGCATTTGCAATGACCATAAATAAATCTCAAGGCCAGACCCTCCATCGAGTTGGTATTTATCTACCGGAACCTGCTTTTGCCCATGGTCAATTGTATGTTGCTTTTTCCAAAGTGAAGCAACGCTGCAATGTGAGAGTTCAAGTGGTTAATACACCACTTCAAGGACAATTATTGCCTGATAGTACCAAAGTCTTCACACGGAATGTACGTTAGTCTACACAAATATTTTACTTTAAAGTTACTTCTCTATTTTTTGGATTATTAGGTTTTTTTAAGAACATATAGACCTATAGGAAACTTATATGTATATAAATAAGGAAAAAAAACAAAAACAAAAAAAAAATAGTGTAGCCATAGAAATATAGTCAATAAATATTTAAAATACCAAAAAAATTAGTGCAGTCATATATATATAGATTTTAAGTACTTATGTAGGAAATACGTATATAACATACTAGCTGTAGTACCCGGCTACGCCCGGGTTAATAAATAACTGCTGTTAGCTATAACAACATTGAATTTGAATATGTCATATTAATGACCTGTAGGAAAATAGAAGCTGAGCTGTGATTGATTGCTATAGGCAGCCTAATAAATCTCCAACCAACAGTAATCCCTCCCCCTGGCCGGGCAGTATATGTTACCTCACACATACACATAATAGACGGCTCATGTGACTGACATCTGCCTTAATTCCCTATATGGCACATGTGTTGCACATTGCCTGTTTTTAATCAGATGTTTATGTTTGGAAAATAAAGATAGCGCACGTATGAGGCGAGTTGTATGAGGTGATTTGTGCACATCTGTGTTTGTCTGTGTTGTGTGTGTGTGACTGGGGTGTAGATGTGTGTGTCCCTGTGGGGGGGTGTGTGTGGTGTGTGTCTCTGTTGTATGTGTCTCTTTGTGGTGTGTGTGTCCCTGTGGGGTGTGTGCATGTGCCCCTATAGGGTGTGTATGTGTGTGTCCCTGTGTGGGGGGGTCTGTGTGGTCTGTGTCTCTGTTGTGTGTGTCTCTTTGTGGTGTGTGTGTGTCCCTGTGGGGTGAGTGCATGTGTCCCTATAGGGAGTGTATGTGTGTGTGTCCCTGTGGGGGGGTCTGTGTGGTGTGTGTGTATCTGTGTTGTGTGTGTCTCTTTGTGGTGTGTGTGTGTCCCTGTGGGGTGAGTGCATGTGTCCCTATAGGGTGGCTATGTGTGTGGGTCCCTATGGGGGGGGGGTCTGTGTGGTGTGTGTCTGTGTTATGTGTGTCTCTTTGTGGTGTATGTGTGTCCCTGTGGGGTGAGTGCATGTGTCGCTATAGAGTGTGTGTGTCCCCCCTTGGGGGAGGTGTGTGTCTCTGTGTTGTGTGTGTCTCTTTGTGGTGTGTGTGTGTTTGTTCGGGTGCGTGGTGAGTATCCAATGTTGGTGCTGCACTTTAGCGACTATACACTTGCTGTTACTCTTTGTGTGCATGTAGTGTGTATACATGTCCCCGTGCGTGGTGAATATCTCATGTTGGGGCCCCATCTTAGCGACTATATGCTGGTATGTGCTGTTAGTCTTTGGTGCTATCATTAAGCCCCTCTCATTCACAACTGTTAACTGGTAACTGTCACTTTTTCCCCATTATATAGATAGGGGCAAAATTGTTTGGTGAATTGGAATGCGCGGGGTTAAAATTTCACCTCACAATATAGCCTATGACGCTCCTGGGGTCCAGACGTGTGACTGTGCAAAATTTTGTCTCTATAGCTGACAGCTGTCGATTTTCCTCCAACACTTTTCCATTCACGTTTTCCCCATTATGCAGATAGGGGCAAAATTGTTTGGTGAACTGGAACGCGCAGGGTTAAAATTTCACCTCACAACATAGCCTATGATGCTCCCGGGGTCCAGACGTGTGACTGTGCAAAATTTTGTCTCTATAGCTGACAGCAGTCAATTTTCCTCCAACACTTTTCCATTCACGTTTCCCCCATTATGTAGATAGGGGCAAAATTGTTTGGTGAACTGGAACGCGCAGGGTTAAAATTTCGCCTCACAGCATAGCCTATGACGCTCCCGGGGTCCAGACGTGTGACTGTGCAAATTTTTGTAGCTGTAGTTGCGACGGTGTAGATAGATGCCAATCCCGGATATACACACATACACACATACACACATTCAGCTTTATATATTAGACTAGCTGTTAGCCCGATGCAAATGCATCGGGATTCTAGAACGTGCGTTAATTTGATTATAGTAGTTATAGCTGTTAGACTAATGCAAATGCATCGGTTGTCTAGAATATGTTTATTGTTTTTTTTAAAGATTTTTAAATAATAATCCAATTATTACAATGACATCTTTACAGCAACTACATATATTTGTATTGTTGATATCATATAAGGAAAATTGAATAATTATGTTGTAAGGGTCTTAGAACACAAAGTAGCAATACTTCATAATGCATCAATCATTAAAATTGATGAATTAATAACAGTAATAGGTGTATCAGCCAGTTTGTGTCAGCCCACCAATCGCGTCAAGATGCCCTTACGCCTGGTGAGTCCTAATCTAACTAAATCCGAATTGATATAATTTAGATATTTTTTATAGCTGAATTTTTCTTAGATTTTTTGAGGATTGTGATGTAAATAATAAAATTTTGTAAATTGATACAGAAGGAGTTACCAACTACAGACTTGCAGCAATATCCATGCAATAACAAAAAAACTTGTAATTAACCTACGGTAAATGGAGTTAACGTAGCTTCAGCAGGTGCATAAGATGCATCGACTAACTAACCACAGATGACTGCAGTTGATGTGGATGACACTGCCGCAACTATGTTGTCTGCACAAACCGCAAGTTAAGTACAAATTACATATATGCAATTATGAAAATTACAGCAAGTATGTTGTTGGTGAGTCCTTCATGATCAATTATTATCATTTAGTATATTCCTCAACAAAGTGAAAAAATCTAAGAAAAATGGTGTGGTAGAATCTAATTATTAATTTATGTTTGTCCCTATCTATCTAAACATGTGGAACACACCTTGCTAATGAGATGTGTGTGAACAGCCGTCCCACCCGTCTCTTAGCTGTTCACAAAAACCTCTCCCTGTAAAGACTAACAATGAAATCTCTCAGCACATATAGTGCTGGAGCTTTAAATAGTGGTTTTTATCACCCACTGTAGAAATATGGATGATACACATCTCTCATATTATCTTAAATGTGTGTCCACAAAAATATAGTAGAAATCAGTATATAAAAGAATAAAATGTGAAACAGTAAATTTTTTTTTTTTTTTTCCAAAAGATAAATAAACGGAAGAATAGTCATAGGGAAGAGTTCAGTGCAAAATATTCTTGTAGACAATATTTTTGGTAAATACTTTGTCACTGTTAGGCAGCAATTTGCCTTGGATTGGAGTGTCCACCACTTTCACTTTTACATTGGATCGTCTTCTCACTCTTGAAAAAGCCACATACAATTGTCCATGTCCAAAAACAGGTTCTGGCAAAAAAATCCCTACTTTCTCAAGTGTTTGTCCTTGGGATTTGTTTATTGTCATGGCAAAAGCTGGCTTCAGAGGAAATTGGCGACGTCTTAACTTAAAAGGCAAGCTGGTTTCTGATGGGCACAAATCAATCCTGGGAATGAAAACCACATTTCCTCCAGCAGACCCAGTAATGACTCTTGCTCGAATCATGTTGGCAAACAAACCGGTGACAATTAAGCGAGTCCCATTGCAAAGACCTTTTCTGCTGTTGAAGTTCCTCAAAAGCATTACAATGGTGCCAATTTTTAATTTCAGAAGATGAGATGGCATCCCCGTGGGTGTAAGTGAATTTAAAAACTCAACAGGGTATTGCTCTGGATCCTCTGTCTCGTCTGGATCAATGGAATCATCACTAATGTATTCTGTATACTCTCCAGCAATGCAATCCATGATCTTAGAGTTGACCTGATCCACATCATCATTTTTGGGGCAAAGAATGGCATGTGATGCTGCTGTATTAATGCTTTCATTGTCATTGACATCAATTACAATGTTTTCACCAAAAATGTCAAATATTAGTGAGCCTGTGCAAATCATATCTTCAGGGATTTCTATAACATCATCTCCAAGGTTATAAGAATTGGTCAATTGTCCATTTCCCAGCTGAAGTATCCAATTGCTGTATTCTGGATCAACAGAGCGCATGTTGTCAAGTAGTGGCAATTGAGTGAAAATCTGCCATTGTCTGGAATATTTAATGCAGCTCTCTACGATATCAGTTCGTGTTCCATGAGGAATAATAGGAAGACACTGACGAAAGTCTCCTCCCAGAACAATGACTTTCCCTCCAAAGGGTGTTTTATTTTTCTTCGAGATATCTTTGGTCATAACATCCTTTAATAGTTGGTCAATGACATGCAGTGCGTATTTAGATAGCATAGTGGATTCATCAATAATGAAAAGTTTAGTATTCTTCAAATGGTGTGCAGCATCAGTATCATTTTTAAATTCTTGAAACAGACGTTTCATTGATTGGAATAGGTATCCCGTAAAGTGAATGGATGGTTCTTCCTCCTTCCAATAAGTTGGCTGCAATCCCAGTACTGGCAGCAAGTGACACAGTTTCTCCTTCTCCTCTTATTTGACGAATTAACAAATCATACAAATATGTTTTTCCCACTGCCACCTGGGCCATCAATGAAAAAGCACTTAGCTTGCTGACTTGTATCCTGTAATGCTTCATTTATGGCATTATAGGCCAAAAGTTGTTGTTGATTTAAAGTTTCTTTCATTTCTTGGGCTCTTCTAAACTCCTCCTCTTTGTTGTATTGTGGTTGTAGTTGTTGTTTTCTTTTGGGGCGTGGTAGATTAAAATCCGTAAAGCTTTTGCCATGAAATTTTAACACATTTTGAACATCTGCCATTGCATAACCTTCACAATGCTCACAGTCCTCATTGTTAGGGTGATATGCACGGCAGTAGTCTTCAATAAAATCTTTTTTAAATTCTTGCCACAACTCCAATGGATAAGCAGGAGGACCAAAGATACATATGTAAGCAAACATATCCCGAAGCTGTGCAGGCATGTTTAGAACACAGCCATCCAGTAAGGTATTTCGCCAAACAGTGTCATCCAAAAGTAATCCAAGGGCTATTGCTGCCTGTTTAAAAGTTGGGTACTCGACTTCATTAACGGTCTTAATGTGCTCAAAACTTGTTGCTCCTTTTACATGTAGTAACAACAACCGTAAATAGTAGCGTTCTTCATCTTTCATACTGACCGTATACATTCTTCCAATGACTGTTGTTCCACGTTTCTGCCTAATTTCCCATGCACCAGCTTTCCAGACATAGTGCTCAGGAATTTGGCGGTAGAAGTATTCATGAGCACGTGGGTCATTCTCATTCAGTTCAAAGTAGGCCATAAGAGTTGATTTTCTATGTGTCATGGCAGCAATGTTCTCTACAGAAGCATCTTCATGAAAATAAAGTGGTTGTGACTGTGGCAGATGTACGGCAAGGCGAACAATGCTGTGTGATTGTTTATGCATTGGATAGGCAAAAATTCTCCAAGCTGCCTCCGGTGCACTGACGTATCTTGAATCCATAAATTGGTGAGGTTCATCATGTTGTATGTTTGTTTGACAAATTTCCAGATTGGCTTTATCATGCCCTTTGTAAACATATTTGAATAGATACTTGACACTTTGAATGGATGCACAGATTTCCACATTTATATGACACTTATACTTTAATAGTAAGAAAGGGTTATAGGGAACAACCCAAGAATTATCAACCATGTGAGAACGGTGTGTAAATGAAGGTCCTGCATTGCGTTGATAAGTTGGGTAGGCATCGTGTGCTATTAGAGTTTTTGGTTGGAAATTTTTTGGGAATCCTTTTTTACACTTTCCAATATCCATACATGGAGAATTGGGGTTGAATTGTCCACAGGGTCCATGAATCATATGTTGCATCACAATTTGATGGAGCACAGGATACTCGGATGGGTCAGGAATTTCTGCCCAAACATTATGATCGACATCAACCTCAGTGCGTAATTTGGAATTGCTATCCAGAATAACCAAAATGTGAGCATGTGGTAGTCCCCGCTTTTGGAATTCTATTACATGAACCATTGCACAAATCTTGCCAAATAATCCACTGTTTATATCTTTTAATAGGGCTTCTAATTTTATTTTGAAGACACGGGCGACTAAATCTGGTCTGTGTTCCACCCTCTGCCATGGTTCTAAATTGTGGATAATCTCGCTCCATTTGGGATTACAGGTCATCGTTATAAAAAGATCTGGCCGTCCAAATTTAGTCACAATAGCCATGGCATCTTGATACCGTTGCTGCATATTTCTTGGACTACCTTCAAACGACGATGGTAAAATGACCGTCTTGCCAATAGGATTTCCTTTTTCGAAAGATTTTCTTTGCAGATGTTCCTGTAGTACGCAATAGTCCTCCACTTTTAAGTCTTTTTGATGTTGACGTATATAATTTAAGCGATTAGCCTCAATTTTTATATACGCATCTACTAAATACTGTTGCGTTAGTTTTCCACCATTTAAAATAGGATTGAACCCAGGACGTACAGATAGCAAATAACAGTAATACTGCAATTGTGTAATTCTCCGTGGATTTTCACCTTGATGCTTCAGTCCCTCATGCCAGCCTTGTTCTCCATGCGGAAAAAATAACGGATACAGTAAAGCATCTAAATTACTGTGGAGAATACTGACTTGCTGTGTTTTTGGAGCTAAAGGATTGTTTGGGTCAGGTTTCAGATTAATTAAAATGTCTCTATTGAAGGGTGGCTCTCCATCAGCATTTTCAAAGACCACAGCAACTTCATTAACAATTGGCTTATTATAACGTCTTGGGTCTTGTTCTCGATCCTGTTTAAGAGCCATGATGATATTAGGCATGACAGTACCATTTTGAATTGCCTTCTCCTGTTCCTCTTGTTCAACAAAACGTAACATTTTGTATGCGGAAACAAAAGGATTGATGTGATCTAATAAGTTAGCAATGAGCCGCATCAATTTAGGATGACATTTTTTATTTTCGTCACACTGTAAACGTTGGTCATTAGCAGTGGCAGTATCTAAAATGTAGAGTTGGGCATAAGCAGGAGCTTGATCTGGAGCAGGATGTAGTGTTCCAGTACGGTGATAAATTTGGCCATGAATCCGGAAGCAATAAGGGCCATGTCCAGGTGGGGGAGCAATACTTGCACCCATAGAAGCAAAACCAAAGGAACTATTGATACTTCTGATATTATCCATCATATTCCGACTGTATGGACTCTGACCTTTAAGAATACATTCCAACATCTCTGGATACTGAGGTAACGGAACCTTGACCTTCCCCTTGTGACAACAGAGAGTATACTGTTTATCCGATGGCATCTCATCCATGAAATGTCGAGCTTCACAATGGTTACATATGAATATCATAGAGCCACAGGTATGTTCCACAATGCCAAAATCACTATCTGTAAATCCAGGTGGATATGAAGAGGGAGGTGTAGGTAGGTAAATACGATGTTCTTTCTGCAAACCGACATAGATGAGACGTTGAAGTAATAAAGCAGAAAAAGAGTCAGGATCCACTTGTGTAACAGTAGAAGACGTCTTTTTGCGGTGTTGACGACGGGAGGCACCACTTTTACGTAAGCGGCTCTGTTTGGATAGTGAAGACTCCTGAGCAATTTGTGCCTCCAAAGGAGTTTGTTGTTGTTCAAGGCGAAAACGTTTTGTGCGTGACGTCTCCTGAGCACAATGTTTACGCTTTGCTGTTGCTTTGCGCGGTGATGAAACTTGAGGAATTGTGCTCCTTTCATCCGGTGAACTGCTAGAAAGAGCTAGAGCAAACTGTAGTACTGGTGAGCTTACAGTTGGATCAGCAGACTGTAGTACTGATGAGGTTACTGTCTGATCAGCACACTGAGTTAGATCAGCAGAATATTGTACAGGTGAGCTTGCAGTTTGATCAGCAGACTGTTGTACTGATGAGGTTACTGTCTGATCAGCAGAGTGATGTACTGTGGTGGTACTTTTTTTTTTTGACGGCGTTGACGTAGCTTCTGAGCATTTTTGGCCAAGCGTAGTTGTTTTTGTTCCAGCGACTCCGTTGCAATGCGTTGCTTATACTCAGCTTTAGACTTATCCAAACGACATTGTCGCTCTTCTTCAGTTTCTTTAGCACGTGTCTTACGCATCCATGCGGCTTTGTACCCGCCAACATCCTTGCTAGTATCCTTTGAAGTCATGTTAGGACATACAAAGGTAATACTATGCTTGGAGAGGTATAGGTACGTAAGAGCTTTTACAAAAGCTTTTTGGGAGAAAAGAATTCTTGAAAAGTATAGAATAATTATTAAGGAAAATAATAAGTTCCAGATAGACAATGAACATATTTAAATATAATGTTTTGTATGTCCTTATAATGTACCCTACAACGTATTACAAATATATAAACATGTTTCTCATTCATATCAATAATAGTAAGAGGTCACTGAATACTTAAGGACATCGAATGTGCATACATAATACCAATACCATGAATACCAATACCATCATAAATACCATCATAAATACCATCATCAAAACCATCATCAAAACCATCATCAAAACCATCATCAAAACCATCATCAAAACCATCATCAAAACCATCATCAATAGCATCATCAATAGCATCATCAATAGCATCATCAATGGCATCATCAATAGCAATAATATTAGCAATAGCATTATTATTAGCAGTAATAGCAGTATTAATACCATTCTTAGCAGTATTATGATCATTAATAACAGTATTAATAACATTAATAGCAGTATTAATAGTATTAACAGCAGTGTGAATAGAGTAATAGCATTATAAATAGCATTAATAGCATTAGTATTAGCATTAATAGCAATATTATTAGAATTAATAGCATTATTATTACTATTAATACCATAAATATTAGCATTAACAGCATTATTATTAGCATTAATAGCATTATTAATAGCATTAATAGGAATATTATTTGCATTAATAGCATAATTATTAGCATTAATAGCATTAGTAGCAATATTATTTGCATGAATAGCATTATTATTACCATTAATAGCATAATTATTAGCATTAATAGTATAATTATTAACATTAATAGCATTATTAATAGCATTAATAGCAATATAATTTGCATGAATAGCATTATTATTACCATTAATAGCATAATTATTAGCATTAATAGCATAATTATTAACATTAATAGCATTAATAATAGCATTATTAGCAATATTATTTGCATTAATACCATTATGATTACCATTAATAGCATAATTATATAGCATTAATAGCATAAATATTAGCATTAATAGCATAATTATTAGCATTAATAGCATAAATATTAGCATTAATAGCATAATTATTAGCATTAATAGCATTAATAATAGTATTAATAGCAATATTATTTGCATTAGTACCATTATGATTACCATTAATAGCATAATTATTAGCATTAATAGCATAAATATTAGCATTAATAGCATAATTATTAGCATTAATAGCATAATTATTAGCATTAATAGCATAATTATTAGCATTAATAGAATTAATAATAGTATTAATAGCAATATTATTTGCATTAGTACCATTATGATTACCATTAATAGCATAATTATTAGCATTAATAGCATTAGTAGCAATATTATTTGCATGAATAGCATTATTATTACCATTAATGCATAATTATTAACATTAATAGCATTAATAATAGCATTATTAGCAATATTATTTGCATTAATACCATTATGATTACCATTAATAGCATAATTATTATGCATTAATAGTATAATTATTAACATTAATAGCATTTAGTAATAGCATTAATAGCAATATAATTTGCATGAATAGCATTATTATTACCATTAATAGCATAATTATTAGCATTAATAGCATAATTATTAACATTAATAGCATTAATAATAGCATTATTAGCAATATTATTTGCATTAATACCATTATGATTACCATTAATAGCATAATTATTAGCATTAATAGCATAAATATTAGCATTAATAGCATAATTATTAGCATTAATAGCATAATTATTTGCATTAATAGCATTAATAATAGTATTAATAGCAATATTATTTGCATTAGTACCATTATGATTACCATTAATAGAATTATTAGCATTAATAGCATAATTATTTGCATTAATACCATTATGATTACCATTAATAGCATAATTATTAGCATTAATAGCATAAATATTAGCATTAATAGCATAAATATTAGCATTAATAGCATTATTAATAGCATTAATAGGAATATTATTTGCATTAATAGCATAATTATTAGCATTAATAGCATTAGTAGCAATATTATTTACATGAATACCATTATTATTACCATTAATAGCATAATTATTAACATTAATAGCATTAATAATAGCATTATTAGCAATATTATTTGCATTAATACCATTATGATTACCATTAATAGCATAATTATTAGCATTAATAGTATAATTATTAACATTAATAGCATTAGTAATAGCATTAATAGCAATATAATTTGCATGAATAGCATTATTATTACCATTAATAGCATAATTATTAGCATTAATAGCATAATTATTAATATTAATAGCATTAATAATAGCATTATTAGCAATATTATTTGCATTAATACCATTATGATTACCATTAATAGCATAATTATTACCATTAATAGCATAATTATTAGCATTAATAGCATAATTATTACCATTAATAGCATAAATATTAGCATTAATAGCATAAATAATAGTATTAATAGCAATATTATTTGCATTAGTACCATTATGATTACCATTAATAGAATAATTATTAGCATTAATTGCATAATTATTTGCATTAATACCATTATGATTACCATTAATAGCAGAATTATTAGCATTAATAGCATAAATATTAGCATTAATAGCATAATTATTAGCATTAATAGCATAATTATTAGCATTAATAGCATTAATAATAGTATTAATAGCAATATTATTTGCATTAGTACCATTATGATTACCATTAATAGCATAATTATTAGCATTAATAGCATAAATATTAGTATTAATAGCATAATTATTAGCATTAATAGCATTAATAATAGTATTAATAGCAATATTATTTGCATTAGTACCATTATGATTACCATTAATAGAATAATTATTAGCATTAATAATAGAATTAATAGCATATTATTTGTATTATTAGCATTATTATTACCATTAATATCATAAATATGAGCATTAATAGCATAATTATTAGCATTAATAGCAATATTATTTGCATTAATAGCATTATTATTAGCATTAATAGCATAATTATTAGCATTAATAACATACATATTAGCATTAATAACATTATTATTAACAGTAATATCATTAGTATTAGCATTTTTTTTTAATTATTTTTTAAATTTTTTTATTTATTTTTATTATTTTTTTTATTATTAAATTAATTTATTTTTTTATTATTTAAAATTAATTTATTTGTTTTTTTTTTTTTATTATATTTTTATTTAATTATTTATTATTTTTTATTTATTTTTTTATTATTTTTTAATTATTTTTTAATTATTTTTTTTATTATTAAATTTATTTATTTTTTTAAGAGAGAGTGAGACATAGTTCTCATTCAGGTCCGCATTTTTTTTTTCACATTGACATACATTAGCGGTGTGTCGGCGATTTTATGGCCGGCCACCTGGTTCTATTTGTCGGCCCTAAAATCGCGGACACACCGCTAATGCATGTCTATGGGCAGTCAGCTCGAATTCTGATTGGTCGGCGTCCAAAAAATGTGGACCTGAATGAGAACTGCGTCTCAGTCTGACTTAAAAAAAAAAATAAATTTAATAATAAAAAAAATAATTTAAAAATAATTAAAAAATAATAAAAAAATAAATAAAAAATAATAAATAATTAAAGAAAAATAATAATGAAAAAAAAAAAAAAATGCGGACCTGAATGAGAACTGCGTCTCAGTCTGACTTAAAAAAATAAATAAATTTAATAATAAAAAAAATAATTAAAAAATAATTTAAAAATAATAAAAAAATGAGGGGCTCTTCTGATTGGCTGAGGGCAGTATACAGCGACCAATCAGAAGAGGGCCTCAGATCTCATTGAGATAGAATGGCGGATTTTTCGTCCATTCTATCTTAATGAGAAGGAAGAGGACGTCGGAGGTGGAAGTTTGCGAAAAGAAGACAGAAGATCCCCGGGGCCGGACGAAGAGGCGGAGATGGCGGAAAGAAGAGAGAAGACCCCCGGGGCCGGAGGAAGAGGACGCCTGGCCGGACGATCAGATGACTTGAAGGCATGTAAGTGATCGACGGGGACGTTAGGTTAGGGAACGGCGGGGGCTTCGGGTGTAGGGCGTTAGGTGTTAGCGCGAGCGGCGGGGGACAGCGGCGGGAGCTTAGGAAGCGGCGGGGCTTAGGGAGTAGGGGATGGGCGGCGGGGCTTAGGGTGTATCGGTGGGTGCTTAGAATGCGGCGGAGCTTAGGGGATAGGGGCGGCGGAGTTAGGGGGTAGGCGGCGGGACTTAGGGGGTAGGCGGCGGAGCTTAGGGGGTATTGATGGGGGCTTAGGATGCGGCGGGGCTTAGAGGGTAGGGGCTTAGGTGCGGCGGTTCTTAGAGGGTAGGGGCTTAGGTGCGGCGGTTCTTAGGGGGTAGGGGGTTAGGTGCGGCGGGTCTTATAGGGTAGGGTCTTAGGTGCGGCGACGCTTAGAGGGTAGCGGATTAGTTGCGGCGGGGCTTAGGGTGTAGGGGCATAGGTGCGGTGTGTCGGGGCTTAGGGTGTAGGGGTGCGACGCACTTAGGGGGTAGGGGCTTTGGTGCGGCGGGGTGGTTTTGTTGCGGGGTGGCTGTGCGGACATGGGGGGGTCTGTGCAGAGATGGGGGTGGGTGTGCGGAGATGGGGGGGGCTGTGGGGAGATGGGGGGGGCTGTGGGGACATGAGGGTGTGTGTGCGGACATGGGGGGGGCTGTGGGGACATGAGGGTGTGTGTGCGGACATGGGGGGGGCTGTGTGTAGATGGGGGGGCTGTGCGGACATGGGGGTGGGTGTGCGGACATGGGGGTGGGTGTGCGGACATGGGGGTGGGTGAGCGGACATGGGGTTGGTTGAGCGGACATGGGGGTGGCTGTGCGAACATGGGGAGGTCTGTGCGGACATGGGGGGGCGGCTGTGCGGACATGGGGGGGCGGCTGTGCGGACATGGGGGGGCTGTGCGAAGATGGGGAGGGCTGTGCGGACATGGGGGAGCGAGTTGCGGCTCAGGCAGCGACTCGCTCCATGATCCCCGGGTAGCGATTTGCGGCTCAGGCAGCGACTCGCAATGGCCTCGCGGCCATTGCTCGCGCTACCTGAGCGGTAAATGGCGAACGTTGTGGGCGAGCCTGTGGGTAGATTTTGGGCCAGCGACTCGCAATGGCCTCGCGGCCTTTGCTCGCGCAGCATTGGGCGCTTCGCGCCCAATGTTAAATTCGTATCCACATGACGACATCGGAAGTAGCGCGCGGAGGGGCGCTTTTCCGATTCGCGATTATATAATAGATGTAGTCATTAGCATATTAATTATTATTTTTTTTTTATAGTGCTTTGAATTTAATAGCACTTTACATACATCAGTAATGCTAGCTCTATTTACGGTTAGTAACTCGATATCATATCTACATACATTTAGAAATATAATATCTCAATACAAATTTTTATATGTAAGTGGAACACACATTAACTACAAGATGTTAAATGTGTATCATCTAAATGCCTTCATTTGGTGATAAGAACCTGTATTTGAAGCTCCAGCACTATAGCTGCTGAGAGATTTAATTTTGTTTTTAAACAGGGTGATGTTTTTGTGAACAGCTAAGAGATGGGTGGGACGGCTGTTCACACACATCTCCATCTTCAGGTGTGTTCTGTAAACTTAGATAGATAGGGAAATAGATAGAAAAAGAGAGATTTTGCTTTTACAGCAGCATTTTTCGTTATTTATGGAACTTTAAGTGGAAAAATAATAATTTCTGCACTTGCTGCATAACGGCTGACCTACGGCACACTTGCCGTAAGTTGCATGCAATATATATACAATTTGTGGTTCACTTGCGGTAGGTGCAGCACACATGGTCACAGCAGTTTTGGCCGCAAAAATTCCACTAACCGGTGGTTTTTTAGTGGCTGAATTTGGTGCACCTGCTGAAGCCATGTTTGCCACATTTACAGCAGGTTAACCATAAGTTCCATATACATTGCATGACACTTGCTGCAAGTGTTTCGCACGTAGGCCCTTAGGTGGCAATTGTGGACATTTTTGACTTTACATTCCCACTTTCTGCTAATAACAGAAAAATGCTGCTGTAAAACAGCTCTCAGTGTTAATAGATAGGGATTAGTTACATTAGGGACCCATCAGATGTAAGGGCACCTTGACGTGGTTAATGGGCTCACACAAACTGGCGAATACGCAGAATACCAATATTGATTTTTAAAATCAAGCTATTTACTGTGTAACAAGTATTAACCACTTTGTGTGCCAAGACCCTTACAACATAATAATTCAATTTTCCAAAAATAATATCGACCATACAAACATGTAGTCGATGGAAAGATATCATGGAATAATTGTATTATTATTAACTCTTAATAAATAAACTATATTTCGATTCTAGACTACCCGATTCTTTAGAATCGGGCCGCCATCTAGTTTCTAATAAACTATTTTTTCTCTGTGTTGTGTCTTTTTTAACCTTTTATAGGAGATTCCTAATGGCCAGGTTTAACTCGGCCTAACATTAAGAATCTTGGGCTTAATACCAGCTCGTAAAACAAAGTTTTATATTAACTTCTTATTACCCAGCATTCCATAGGGCTGCTGGAAGAGCTTGGTAAAACGCCTGGAAATGGAGCTATGTTAAATGCACCATTTGCATGGATGGCTGCAGGTTGCCACTCTTTAGCATGGGGGCCTAAAACAATGGACCCTCACCCCGCTGAGAATACCAGCCCTCAGCTGCCTAGTTTTACCTTGGCAGGCAATTAAAAATATGGCAAAGCCCATGCATTTTTTTTGCCAGCCAAGGTAAAATTATGCAGCTGAGGGTGGCAGCTTGCAGCTGTCGGTTTTCACTGGGCTAGACTTAAAATACTGCGAAACCCCAAGTGTTTTTTTTTAAATTATTTATTTATTTAACACCCTATGACAGCATATGATCCACCCTCACTAAAGACCTGCGATGGGCTTCCAGGTTTGCTGAGCGGAGATGAGAGAAATCCCATTCCACTGAGCACTTCACTTTATTTAAGCAGTGCTTCACTAAGTTCAAGTCTACACTAGCCACCACAAAACAAGCTTATACCTCTAATAACTTCCCTGCTTCACAATCCCAAACAGCAATTTAAAGCCTTCAATTCTCTACTCCGTCCCCAGGCACCTACTCCCTCTCCTCTTATCTGTGCCGATGATTTTGCCTCCTTCTTCAAACAGAAGATTGAAAACATCAGGGGCAGCTTCAAATCTTTGTCCCATTGCCTCTCCTTACAACTTCACTACCCTCTCCTTCCAAAGGCTGCTTCTCCACCATGACTGAAGATCAGCTCTCCTCTCTTCTGTCAAAATCACACCTCACCACCAGTGCCCATGACCCGCTTGCATCCCACCTCATTCCCAGCCTCACCTTATTCTTCATCTCAACTCTAACCCATCTTTTCAACTCATCACTCTCTTCCCCTTATCCTTCAAACATGCCTTGATCAAACCCATCCTCAAAAAGCCCTCCCTTTACCCATTCTTTTTTTTTTCTAACTATTACCCAATATCACTTCTCCCCTTTGCCGTCAAACTGCTGGAACACCATGTACATCTCGAGCTGACTTCCCACCTCTCCTCTTCCTCCCTCTTTGCCCACTTACAATCTGGCTTCTGACCATTCCACTCTGCTGAAATAGCCCTAACCTAAGTCACCAATGACTTGATAACCGCCAAGGGCAAACGTCACTACTCTGTCCTCCTCCTTCTTGACCTATCTTCCACTGCCTTCCACACTGTGGACCACTCCCTCCAGCTACACATCCTGCAATCTCTCTGTATCATTGACTTGGCCCTCTCCTGGATCTCTTCATACCTAAAAGACCATCTCTCTCCCCCACACCACCTCCTCACCTTACCCATTATCAGCGGTGTCCCCAAGGCTCGGTTCTTGGACCCCTACTTTTCTCCATCTCACCCTCGTTCTGGGACAACTCATCAATTCCCTCAGTCTTCAGTACCACCTCTACGCTGATGACACCTGGATCTATCTCTCCGGACCTGACGTCTCCTCCTTGTTATCCAAAAGTCCACACTGTCTGTTCGCTATCTCATCCTTCTTTTCTGCTCGCTTCCTGAAATTTAACATGGACAAAACTGAATTCATCATCTTTCCCCCAACCAATTCTCCCCCCACCCTGCCTGAGCTATTTATCACAGTCAATGGCTGCTCAATTTACCCAGTCCCCCACTCTCGGTGCCTAGGGGCAATCCTTGACTCTGCCTCTCCTTTAAAACCACACATCCATGCCCTTGCCATCTCCTGCCGACTCCAACTCAAAAATATTTCTTCATTTCTTGACCTCGACACTCCAAAAACAATTGTTCACACCCTCATCATCTCCCGCCTTGATTACTGTAACCTCCTGCTCACTGGCCTCCCCTCCAGCTCTCTTGCTTCTCTCCAATCTATCCTAAACTCTGCGACCCAGCTAATCCACCTGTCTCCCCACTATTCTCCAGTCTCTCCTCTCTGCCAAGCCCTTCACTGGCTCCCCATTTTTCTAAGGCCCCGGTTTAAAAACCTAACTTTGACATATAAAGCCATTCCCAACCTTTCTCCTCCGTACATCTGTGACATGGTCTCCCATTACCAACCCTCATGCAACCTGCGTTCTTCCCAAGATCTCCTTCTCTACTGCCCTTATCTCTTCTTCCCACAACCGCATACAAGACTTCTCCTGTGCTTCCGCTTTACTCTGGAATACTCTCCCCCACCACATCAGGCTCGCACCTACTCTGGCAACCTTCAAAAGACACCTGAAGACTCACGTCTTCCAGCAAGCCTACAACCTGCTGTTTGCCTCAGTCCACCAAACCACCAAAGACCGACAATACCCTCTCCTATTGTATCCTCTCCTGCCCCCTCGATAATTGTGAGCCCTCGCGGACAGTGTCCTCTATCCTTCTGTACCTGTGTGCCTCATATTGTCCCCTCTTCTTTGTACTTGTCTATGTAAACCCCTTTCTACATGTAAAGTGGAATTAATCGTGCTATAATAATAAATAATAATAATCTCCTCGTCAGGCACCATTTCAATTTACACTCTTTCAAGTCCTCTACAAACATCAGTTTTTAATAAACCCCAGCTATTCAGTGTCTCTCTGGGAATTTTATCGATATTATTCATACAAGTATTTTAATTACAGAAGTTTGTCCCTAGACAACAAGCAACTAGCTCAACTGTCTATTTACCAATTTCCAATTGTATTTTCTAAACACAAAGACAGTATGGAAAAGAGCAAAAGTTAAACTAATATCCATTGTGACTTTGGGACATTTCAGGTGTATTTATTTTAATTATTTTATAAAATACTGCGTTCAAACTAACACTGCCAAAAGTGTTCTTATTACCTTCAATCACAAATTCAATTGATATACAGTTGTCTGTATACTCTTCTTTACCTCTTATGCTGCTCACAAGCTCTGGTATATCTCAAAAGTTTACATACTCTGGCAGATTTTTTTATCTTGGCCTTTTCAGAGAATATGAAAATGCTAAAAGAAATTTCCACTCATGGATAGTGGCTAAATGAAGCAGTTTATTGTCAAACTACAGTGTTTTCTCTTTATAAATCATGATAACCAAAAAGATTCAAATAACACTGATCAAAAGTTCACATACCCCAGTTCTTAATACCATGTATTGCCCCCTCTAAGACTAATGGCAACTTGAAGTCTTTTGTGGTAGTTGTGGATGAGGCTCTTTATTTTCTCAGTTGGTAAAGGTGCCCATTCTTCTTAGCAAAAAGCCTCCAGTTCCTGTAAATTCATAGACTTTCTTGCATGAAATGAGCACTTGAGTTTTCCCCACAGTAGCTAATTTATAATGGGGGCAGCAGCATGCTTTGAGGCTCTTTCTCTGCCAATGGACCAGGATGAAAGATCCATGTACATGAAAGAATAAATGGGGCCATGTATCGAGAGATTTTCAGTGCAAACCTCCTTCCATCAGCAAGGGCATTGAAGATGAAACATGCTGGGTCTTTCAGCATGACAATGATCCCAAGCACACCGCCAGGGCAACAAAGGAAAGGCTTCGTAAGAAACATTTCAAGGTCCTGGAATGGCCTAGCCAGTCTCCAGTTGTAAACCCTATAGAAAACCTTTGGAGGGAGTTGAAAGTCTTTGTTGCCTAGTGATAGCCCCAAAACATCACTGCTCTAGAGAAGGTTTGCATGGAGCAATGGGCCAACATACCAGCAACAGTGTCTGCCAACCTTGTGATGACTTACAGAAAATGTTTGACCTCTATCATTGCCAATGAAGGATATATAACAAAGTATTGAGATTAATTTTTGTTATTGACCAAGTACTTATTTTCCACCAAAATGTAAAAAAAAATATTTCTAAATCAGACAATGTGATGTTTAGGATTTGTTTTCTCATTTTGTCTCTCATAGTTGAGGTCTACCTATGATGTTAATTACAGGCCTCTCTCATCTTTTTAAGAGGGAGAACTTGCACAATTGGTGGCTGACTAAATACTTTTTTTCCCACTGTACACATGTTTTTCTCATCATCCCACATGAAATCAGAATAAACCTTTCCTATTTTAGGTCAATTAGGAATACCATAATTATTTATATTTGACAAATTACACAATAATGTGAGAGAGAATGTTTTAAGGCATTTAATAACTTTCTGCAAAGTCACAAGTTCACATACACTAAGATTACTAAGCCTTTAAACAATTTGGGACCACCCATATGATGATGTCATGAGATTTGAAGCTTCTGATAGGTTTATTGACAACATTTGAGTTAATTTGAGAAAACCTGTGGATCTATTTTAATGCACTCCTAAAGCACGCTGCTTCGTTATGCATCATAATCGGAAAGTGTAAGGAAATCAGCCAAGATATTAGGAAGAATTGTGGGCTTGCACTTTGGTGCAATTTCCTTAAGGTGCCTCATTCAGCTGTACAAACAATTATACGGAGGTGCAAACAAAATAGGAATGTCCAGTCATCATATTGCTCTGGAAGGAGACAGGTTCTGTGGCCCAGAAAGGTTGATGTCAGATATTGAGAAAAACATGTATATGTGTCTTTTTATATAGTGTATGTAAACATTTGTTTTCAACTGTTCACACAAACATACAGGTACCAATCCATAGGCATTTGGCAAAAAATGATTTTACCAATAAATGAATGCACTCTGCAAAGTTTTTACAAGAATATTGTCCATAATGATTTTTTTACGTGTTTTACATCTCACTTCCTAAGGATGTCTGAGGATATAAACTGTGTTTTTAATGTTAAAACAGAAAAAAAATCCCTATATTTAATGGAACAATTCAGAAGATCCTTTCCCTTGAATGCAAACAATACAAAACACCATGGTTTAAACATATATAACCCAATAAGAAAGTAAATAGTATTCAATTAAGATGATTGATTTGAACAGTGGTCTGAACCTCTTAAATGAATGTCCCACCAAATGCTGCACAGAAATAGGTAAAAAAAATCACATTAACCAGGTAAAATTGACAATGATAACTTATCACTAATTACATTATTGTAATATTTTTGTGAGTAATATTTTAGATTTATTGTGTGTATCATCTCTACACTGAGACACACAGATCTACCTCCCTGGACCTGACATCACCTCCTTACTGACCAAAATCCCACAATGTCTGTCCACTATTTCATCTTTCGTTCCTGCTTACTTTCTAAAACTGAATGTGGACAAAACAGAATTCATCATCTTTCCCCCATCTCACTCGACCCCTCAACCAGACCTATTGTCAAAGAGGACTGACCAGCCTTTGGAAACAATGCCCCCTCAACTTGTCATAGCCCTAATTAGCATAGGAAAAGTAGAACTTATAAATACGTCTTGTTAAAATTGAGTTAAATGAATGACATTAGACAGGACTGTAAGGTACAAAATGTAGCCATACCGATGTGAAAGCTTCTTGGTTGGAGGGAATAGGAGACCTCACAGGTTCCATTTACCCTTAATGACCATGATGCTATACCTTCATGCTTTGAACTGTCACTGTATGTAAACACTCTATTTGGTCAGGAAAAGCAAAAATATATTCTAATTTACTACTAACATGAGTCCAATATGTATGAAAGTCATTCTTGGAAACATTAGGATATGTTGAAGCCTTCCAGAGTTATACCTCAGAAAGTGACACTGGTCAGAATGGCAAAAATCAGCTTGGTCCTTAAGGTTAAATTATGTTTCACATGTTCTATCTAATGATTTACCAAAATTTGCTCGTTAACTTTTCCCACAGCAGGATACAATGTCAGATTTTAATCGCCTTGAGGTATAAGATTGTACTGTATACGGTAATACAGATATCTACTAATAGAAAATATAAAAAAGGTTAAAAGATCTAAATCTATCCATATAAAGGTAGAGTCACGCTAGAATATGAATTGGATGCTAGAGCATCAAATGCAATATGCTAATGACTAGAAATGTGCAAACCTTTGGTGAACAAGTTTGCCAATTTTAAATTTGGCACAAACATTGCAGATTTTGTTTTGATCGGAAAACCGAGCAAATTCCAAAAATTCATCAAACACGGTTTTGTTTGGGAAAAAAAGTTTGAAATTTAAAATGGCCCTAAAACTTTCCCTGTTTGTTTAGGGTCAAAACTCTCGCTGGAAGACCCGTTAGTCGGGAACAACACCTAACCTTATAGTTAGGAGTGTCCCCAGTCATCATGTTTACGGCTTGTAGACTTTTTTGAAGCTTTGAATGAATGTTTCTGAGCTTCCTGGAGTTTGCAAGTGTTTTGACACCTGCAGAGTGTGAATTTTTGAAACAGTGTCGGATGTGGCAACAGCTAATAAGTCCAAGAACCTTACAATGTCCTTTAAACATCTATTTAAGAGATCTTGTTTTTATTATTATTATTTTATTTTTTTAGAGCAAACCTTTAATATTGCAGTGGGTTTGACGCTTGTGAGGCCATCTCCTCTACACTTATTTGCTAGTAAGTTAGATAAAAATAGCACATATCCATTACTTTGTGCTAATTGGGCTCTGTTGTATTTTTGGCCACAGAGCGCAGGTATGGGCTGTCACAAACCCTAACTGTCTAGTTTTACCTGGCTGGTAATCAAGAATACAAGGGGGCCCTTTTTTTAATTAACACTATAAATAATAAAAAAATATGTGGAGCTTCACTGTATTTTTGGTTGCCAGCCAGGTACAGCTAGGCAGCTGGGGACTGGAGTCCTCAGCATAGGGAACCCCAAGAATTCTGCCCCCTACCCCGCTGTGAGTTACAGCCTAGAACCGCACCAGAATATGGTGCATTCACAGAAGTGCCATTTACTTTCGCTATACTTGACTCTTCAGTTGCCCTGGTGCTGGTGGAAAACTGGGTGATAAAGGGGTTAATGCCAGATTTATATTGGAGTTAACACTAAGCCTGAGGTTCCTAACATTCCATCTTAGACCTGGCAATTAAGAACTTCTAAGTAAATATTAAATAATACAGCACACAGAGACAAATCATTTAATTGGAAAAACAACACAATGACAATCCTCTTTTCCATCCTTATAACTCTCCTATAAAACTGTCCACGATAGTCTGCAATGTCCTCTCATGTTGGTATCGGATACTGACTGATTTCCAGCTGCCACTGTGTCAGGGTTGATGTCACAGTCTGAGTCACCTTAGTTTGGCTACATATCTGAATTCAAATGACCTTTTCCTCATCACCCCGCTCACAGCGTGACCCAAAACAAGTGAGTTTTCGAGGCTCACTGTAAGCAGGGTGTCATCAAAATCTGGTTCACCTGAGTTCAGCTACAGCTCTGAAGTCAGACAAGCTTTCCCGCATCACCCCTCTGAGTATTGGGTCCCACGGAAAAGATTACCTGAGTTCAGAGCTGTACATAAACTCAGGTGACCCAGACTGTGAAATCACCCCACTCACAGCGGTAGCCGCAAATCATTCAGTTTTTGGTCCCATAATAGGATGTCAAAGAGGATCATGGAGGATTATGTTGGAGTAATAAAGATTGAATTGAGGTATGTGCTTGTAATTTTTGTTTAAATAAAATTATTTTTCCCTGTTGTGTATTATTTACTATTTACTAGAGATTAGGGATGAGCGAGTACCTTAATTATCGTACTCGCTATACTCGCAACGAGTAGGTAGCGGTACTCGCTACTCGTTGCAAGTATAGCGAGTACAAATACTTTCACAGTGTATCTATAGATCACGCTAGCAATCACATGGTTGTGACGTGGCACCATCTGATTGGCCAGATCGCTACCGTCCATCTGATTGGCCTCAAAAGGGACAAAATTCTCCCCTTCATTTGCAAATCTATTCGTCAACTGGTGAATGGAGTGTAATGTTTTTTGGGAAAAATTACTTTTCAATCTAAATAGTCAGTGATGCAAGATACATGGATGATGTTATCATATTGTGGTCATCAAGTGTATCTGACATTCCATCTTAGATTGAATTCCTAAATTCATGTAATTTTTTTTTTACATATAAATTTGATAGGAGAAGCTTTGTTTTTGGACCTGGTGATCTCAGCGGACACTTCCAGTGGTAAAGTAAAAAACATATTTTCCCCAAAAAAACATCTGGGAATACTATACTACGAGTGGATTCTTACCACCCATGACATGTAAAAATCAATATTCCTAGAGGTGAGATCTATAGAGCCAAAATGATTTTCATTGACTCTGATAGATTTATGTATGAAAGTAATGAGATCTACAAAAAACTAAGGGCCGCTTTACACACACCAACTTCTGTGACCAACTTCTGAACAGATCTCTGGTTGCAGTGAAATCATGGACACATTGTTCCATTTTGTGGCTGTGTACAAATGGAACATTGTGTCCATGATTTCACTGCAACCAGAGATCTGTTCAGAAGTTGGACACAGAAGGTTGGTGTGTGTAAAGCGGCCCTAATGAGTATAAGGTATCAAATATTTGCTTAAATAAGGCTGTAAAAACCGTGGACGGAATATCTTGGGTGGGTATGTTAAAAAAAACGGAAATTCTGCGAATGCAAAAGCTATAAAACCAAAATTTGTTACAACATATAATAAATAATGTAACAATCTTAAATATATTGTCAATAAACACCTGTGTTGAATAATGACCCCTTGCTAAGCTATATCATAAGACATGGTTGCTTATTTTCCACTCGGAAAGCACCTAGACTATCTAGTCTCCTGTCACCTAGTTTGGTGGAGGCAAAAATGGAAAGGAAAACTTGTCTATCTACGCAGGGGTTTCACAGGGTTGATCCTGGTTTACTAATATTTATATTGTCAGCTTTGAATAGTACTTGTCATTGGTTTTAATATATGTACCTTTCCATGTATTACTATTTTCTATCTGTATTTTACATGTAATCTATGTATGTCATGTGACTGATGGGTGGTGTTTTTTTTCCTGGGAGATTTAAAATTCTGCAGTTTTGGTATATCACCAGTTTATATTGGAGGCTCTGATGTCTGAAAAACATGTAAACTGGTGCCCGTGGTATACCACAGCATTTTATATTTGTACTTCCTTGCTATCTATGTTTGTACTAAGTTGGAATAAAAGTTTTGGAGTTTTACCTATACATGATGGATGCTTTGTTGTGCCTTTGTATGTTGCAGCGGCAGGGCCCAGAATGTTTTAGGCTTCCCCTCACTGAGGATTCCAGCCCCCAGGTGCCTAGTTGTACCTGACTGGCAATCAATAATACAGCAAAGCTCCATATATATTTTTTAATTATTTCAAGGAATAATTTAAAAAGGGCTCCCCTGTATGTTTTAGTATCAACCAAGTGAAACTAGGCACCTGGGAGTTGGTGGGCAGTCCATAGCTGCCTTCTGTACCTGTGCTGGTGACTAAAAATACAGCAGAGCCCTATGTGTTCAGTGCAAAATACTCACATAATCCATCCTAAATATACAGCAAATATGCACTCTTTGAACATTGTTGTGTATTTGCTGTGATTTAGGAGGTAACATTGAGATATTCATGAAATTTCTGCGTATTTCCACTGCACTGCTAGAGTGTAGTGTCAACTTAGTGCAAGCTGCCAATACAAAGCTGGAATATACCCCTTTATTACCCAGTTTGCCACCACCACAGGACAGATGGAAGAGTTTATGAATGTGCCATTTTCTGGGGTGGCTGCGGTCAGTAGTTCGCAGTGTGGAGGGCCCAGAATTCTTTTGCTTTAACACACTGAGGATTCAGCCCCCAGCTGCATAGGTGGACCTGGTTGGCAACAAAAAATACTGCAAAGTGCATGTCCATTTTTTCAATTGCTTTATTTTTTTATTTTTATAGTAATCTGATGTCTGTATGGTTGCCATACTGGAAACCAATCAAAATGCTGTCAGAGAGGGTGGGCAGAGCTAAATCTGACTTTAATCAATCAAGAGGGGGAAGTTGTGTTGTTCATGAGTGGGCCTCGTAAGCATGCTGATTATTCAGACCTCAAATAATGCAAAGAAAACAGGTTCATATTCATTTAGAAATAACAATACTAATGTTTTCACTCAGGAAGAGTTCAGAAATCAATATTTGGTGGAATAAACATGATTTTTAATTACATGCGTCTTGGCATGCTTTCCACCAGTCTTTCACACTGCTTTTGGATGACCGTATCCTTCTCCTGGAGCAAAAATTTAAGCAGTTCTTCTTTGTTTGATGGCTTGTGACTATCCATCTTCCTCCTGGTTACATTTAAAAAGTTTGCAATGTCTTCTGGTCTTGAGATTGTGCTGGCTATGACAGGGTCTTGATGTGGTGTTCCTTCATCCACACATTGATTGACCTAGTTGTGGGGCATGGTGCATTGTCCTGCTGGAAAAAACAATCCTATTTGGGGAACAGTGCCAGTGTTTTTCAAGGATAATCTTGTTTGCAGCTTGATTCATTTGTCCTTCGCAAAGATTAACCTGCCCAATTCCAGCCTTGCTGAAGGATCCCTAGATATCACCAATACTCCACCAAATGGTGCAAGACACTGTGGTTTGTACACCTCTCCAGATCTCCATCTAACCTTTAGATGACCAGATGTTGGGCAAAGCTCAAAATTAGACTCAACACATAAGATTACCTTACTTCAGTCTATGGTCCAATCCTCATGGTCTTTGACTAACTTCAGCCTGGCTCTCTTTTGCTTCTCATTGATGGCCTCACTCACACTTTTCTTCTCAACTCCTTTGGCATGGTTAAACATTATTTTTTCATTCAAATTACTTTTGGGCTATTCCTAGCACTTGTTTTGCCCACTAGCTTGTCCTATTGCTAGAGGATTGTGAAGACCACAGCAGGGATTTTTAAAAACTTTCCCTTGTTAAATAAGATTTGGTTCAGGCACTCACCTAATCAGAAGCACATTAAGTAGAATGAGGTGTACTTTGGCTGGAATTCAACTGACACCAGCATAGAATGGCTGTCAGACATGTAGAGAGTGATTTTTACAAAACTGTGCAGTGGTCTCTTAATTTTTGTTAGAGCTGTATATATCTTGCTATCATGATGCAAACATAATGAAAAAAGTCCAGACAGACAAATAAATATATACATGCAACCCCCACTTTTCAGTGCTGCACTACTTATATAAAATTAAAAATGCAATGAAAACTGGAGGCAGCATAACAGAAGAGTGTATTAAAGTTGCTACTTTTAACTTATAAGCACATAGAGGCAACAATATGGTTCCAACATGGAAACTTTTTTCAAAGCTTTAAAATGTTTACATATTGAACTAATATCTCACCAAAGGGCTTATAAATAAAAATAAATCAACTGTATGAAATGCGGCCTACAGTTTTCTTTTTTATGTGGATTGTTTGATATGTATCAGGAAGGCTTTTCACACTCATTTCTTAAAGATGCTGCTCAATTTTTCCAAATACAAAATAAACAATAGGCAATAGGCTTTATTTCTTATTAACTCCTTAAATCCCTCCAACAAGTAAGGAACTATTCATCTCTCCACCCATCCTCCCCAACCATCTTACCTCCTCTAGACTACTATTCCTCCACATACTGGCTGCATCACCTTGTCCTCCAGTCACAACATTTCATCCCCTGGCTGAAGCATCCCATCATCTCATCCCCGGCCAATCTACCTCGCCCCGGGTGCATCATCTAGTTCCTGAATGCCCCATCTGATCCCAAGCTACATCCCCCCTGGTCTGCATCTCAACCCTCGATCACCGCTGCGCCTTCTCATTCCCGGTCCATCACCTCGTCCTCGGCTCTACCATCTTGTCCCGGACTGCTTGATCTCGTCCCCAGCCACATCTCCCCTGGACTGTTAGCTCATGCCCTGGTGGCATCCCACCCCAGACAGCTCTTCACCACTGACCACTCGTCACCACTACAGCTCTCTTATCCGCTGCACCTGACCACTGCTGCATCGACCCTGTAACCCCTGCCCCCACCAACCATCCACAATGTTTCCGCTCCTTTGCACTCTCACTCCCATCCTCCTCCACTTCCTGCTACCCCCGCTCATCCCACCACCCAGCAACAAAATACTTCTCTCACCTTCCATTCTACCTAACCACCTCACCCATTTCTCCAAACTATTCCTTCTCGTTCAATCCTCCATCTCCAAACAGGCACGCCCACCACATAAACTCTCCTGCTCTTACCTGCTAACCCTCTCCTGCTCCCGTCCTTACTTCGCTGGCGACATTTCCCTTAACCCCGTCCCCCTGCCACATTCCCACAGTCACCGACACCCCATCCCCACAACCCACCACCAACCCTCGTAACCTCAGCATCACCCTCCCTCGCAACCTCACCAACCTTAGAACCATCCTCCCAGCCCCTGCTTCCCCAATCTCCCTGAGAGCGCACTCTGGAACGCCCGCTCAGTCTGTAATAAACTCACACACATCCACAAAGTCTTTATTTCTAATAAACTCTCATTCCTTGGCATCACAGAGACCTGGCTCACCCCCTCCGACACGGCCTCCCCTGCTGCCCTATTCTACGGCAGTTTCAGTCTATCCCACACCCCCCACCCCTCTAACAAACATGGCGGAGGTGTCGGCATGCTCCTGTCCAACACCTGCTCCTTCACCCCTATTCCACTAGCCCCCTCTGCTACTCTTCCCTCTTTCGAAGCCCACTCTGTCTACATCGTCTCCCACTGTAACCTCCAGCTGGCCTTTATCTATTGGATCCATACCCACCTTTCTCGACCACTTCACCACCTGGCTACTTTACTTCCTCTCTGCTGATATCCCCACCATCATTATTGGTGACTTCAATATCCTCATCAACACCACCCACCCAACAGCCTCTCAACTCCTTTTCCTGACCTCATCCTTTGGGCTCTCCCAAAGGTCCTCCTCCACCACTCATGAAGGTGGCCACACGCTGGACCTCATCTTTACCCGTCTTAGCTCCCTTTGTAACTCCACAAACTCATCCCTCCCCATCTCTGACCACAATCTACTGACCTTCTCCTCCCTCTCCTCCCCTACTATGCCACCTCGTCTCCGCAAACTCGATCACCCCCGCAGAAGCCTAGAACACATTGATCTACACTCACTCTCTGAATCCTTCCTCCCTCTCACCGACATAACATCCATACGCGACACAGACACTGCCACCACCCTCTACAACACCACGCTAACCAAGGCCCTCGACCTAGCCGCACCCCTCACACCCCACGCTCCACGTACTAACAGGCAACCCTGGAACACCGCCCTCACTAAAGACCTGAGACGAGCATCCAGGGTCCGAGAGGCGATGGAAAACATCAGATTCCACTGAGCATTTTGCACTGTTCAAACATTCCCTCATCTGCCTTCAAGAATGTCTTGCTACCGCCAAACAAACCTTCTTCTCATCCCTAATAACCTTCCTGGCCCACAATACCAAACAACTTTTCAAAACCTTCAATTCCCTACCCGCCCCCCGCTCCCCCTCCATCTCCTCTTATCTCTGCTGAAGACTTTGCCTCCTTCTTCAAAGAAAAGACTGACAGAATCAGAGGCAGCTTTGATCCACTGTCCCTACAGCCTCCCCTCTCGCCTATACTGCCCTCTCCTTCCATCAAATGTTTCCCCCCATAACTGAAGACCAGCTCTCCTCCCTCCTGTCAAAATCACACCTCATCACCAGTGCCCACGACCCGCTCCCATCCCACCTCATTCCCAACCTCTCCTCGTTATCATCCCAGCCCTACTCATCTTTTCAACCTATCACTCACCACCGACACCTTCCCCTCAGCCTTCAAACATGCCTTGATCACACCCAACCTCAAAAAACCCTCCCTTGACCTCACGGCTGTCTCCAACTACGCCCCATATATCGATCCTCCCCATCGCCTCTAAACTACTTGAACAGCACATCCACTCTGAGCTGTCCTCTCACCTCTCCTCCTGCTCCCTCTTCGACCGCCTACAATACGCTTCCGACCCCTACACTCCACTGAAACAGCACTGACCAAAGTCACCAATGACCTACTGTCTGCCAAAAGCAAGCGCCACTACTCGTCCTCCTCCTCCTCGACCTGTCCGCCACCTTCGACACTGTTGACCACTCCCTTCTACTTCAGATCCTGGAATCTCTTGGCATCACGGACCTTGCCCTCTCCTGCATCTCCTCATACTTAACAGACCGGCCTTCAGCGTCACACACTCCCACACATCCTCCTCGGCCTACCCCTTATCTGTCAGGGTCCCCCAGGGCTCGGTGCTAGGACAGTTACTCTTCACAATCTACACACTCGGCCTAAGGCAACTCATTGAGTCCCATGGCCTCTTGTACTACCTCTACTCCGACGACACCCAAATCTTCCTGTCTGGACCTGACATCGCCTCCCTACTATCCAAAATTCCGCAATGCTTGTCCTCCATCTCTTCCTTCTTCTCTGCTCGCTTCCTTAAGCTGAACATGGATAAAACCTAATTCATCGTCTTCCCCCAAGCCGCTCCCCCTCACTACCTGGACTATCCATTGTCGTAAACGACTGCTCTCTCTCCCTAGTCCCCCACGCCAAGTGCCTCAGGGTTATACTTGATTCTTCCCTCTCCTTCAAGCCCCACATCCAAGCCCTCGCCACCTCCTGCCAACTCCAACTCAAATACATCTCTCTGATAAAAACTCTACTTGACCACGACACTGCTAAAACCCTTATTCACGCTCTCATCATCTCCCGCCTTGACTACTGCAACCTAGTGCTCCCCTCTACCTCCCTTTCACCTATTCAATCTATCCTGAACTCCGCTGCCCACCTAATCCATCTGTCTCCCTGCTACTCCCCTGTCTCCCCCCTCTGCCAAGCCCTTCACTGGCTCCCTGCTTCCCAGAGATCCCCGTTTAAAACACCATGACATACAAAGCCATCCACAACCTGTCCCTTCCATACACCTCCGACATGGTCTCCCGATACCTACCCTCACGCAACCTGCGATCCTCCCAAGTCCTCCTCCTCTACTCCCCATTCATCTCCTCTTCGCACAACCGCATACAAGACTTCTCCCGTGCATCACCAATACTCTGTAATTCGCTGCCCCACCACATCAGGCATTCGTCTACCCTGGGAACCTTCAAAAGAGGCCTGAAAACCCACCTCTTCCGCCAAGCCTACAACCTGCAATGAGACCCGGTCCACCGCACCACCTGATGACTGACACCTCCCCCTCCTACTGTATCCCACCTGCCCCTCATACACTGTGAGCCCTCGTGGATTGGATCTTCTCCCCTATTGTATCTGTACGTTAGAATTGTCCACAGCCATTGTTACTTGTATTGTTACTATGTTACTTGTCCTAGTCTGCCCTCTTAACATGTAAAGCGCCATGGAATATAATGGTGCTATATAAATAAATAATAACAATAATAATTATAATAATAATATAATACAGACAGACCAGTTCATGTGTTTCAACTCAGTAACTTAATTTTCATTATAGAGAGACTTATACAAAAAAATGTTAATGTTAAAAAATGTGTATTCTTATCAAACAAAATAGCATAATGTAATATTCAGAACTGTTGATAATGAACCTTATTAAAAGGCCCTTGTTGCTACATTAGTTAGACTGTAAAACATTATGATTATATTTCTTGTCCCCAAAGTAAAAATAACTTATCAGCCGATGGTCATTTTCTATTAATCATAAGTGTGAGTCTGGAGGCAAGTTAAACTCATTACCTTGTGTCCAAAAGTCTTCAGAAATACATTAGCCGATGGCAGATTCTAATCCTTTCAATGTGATTTTTTATTACTTTTGAGTCTTTCATACGTAAAAAGCTAGAGAGGAAAATAAATAGACTGTAAGCACACTTACAGAACACACACATTTATGTGAAATGTATTAGTATATACAAGACAAACCCATTTGTACATTGGTTATTGTTATCTATTGTAGTACATATACAACAGATAGAATACTAATGATAATCTACAGTATGCTTCTAGTTATATAGCAACGCACATAAAAGATTTTTTTCTTCAAATGACTCTTAAATAGTGATGGGCAAACCAAAACTGTAAAGTTTGGGGTCCATACTGAACACCTATTGTTTGGAAATGAACCCCAAGCATGGGCTTCTCTGAGAAGTTCGTGTTACTGTTCGTGTTCGGCTGTAATAGAAAACAAAACATTGATTAAAAAGCAGTAATATACTTACTGAGGACCGCACACTTTTACTTCCAGACCCCTCTTTAACCATTATTCATTGGACTCTGCCTCCAACAGCCAATTACAGATGCCTACTCTCCACAATAGTGTTCTCCAACCCAATGTACCAGCATCTGTCAAAGATCCTGCTGTCATAGGGGGAGTAAAAGTAAATAAATAATTTACATTTCTTTTGAGTAGGGCTTTGCTATATTTTTTATTCTAACCACAGATAAAGCAGACAGCTATGGGGTGCCACCCCTAGCTGCCTGGATTTACCTTGGATGACAACAAAAAGTGCAGTGGAGCCCATTTTTAAAAAATATTTAACTAAAAAATAAAATATTGCATGGGCTTCACCCAAACGATTGCCAGCCCAGATACAAAACATCTGTTGCACACCAACACCAAAAATTCTAACAAGAAAAAAGCATAATGGCTGACATGTATTAATGCACAGTGTGAACTGGAGCAAAAGGCACAGTAGAAAACTACTCATAGCTTATGTAAGGAATAACATGAGAACTTAGCTGATGTGATGGCCATGACATCCAAACCCGGTAACCGCGGCAAGGTCTCTCATTCTACCGGGTCCTACTCTAGTCGTCTTATGTCTGCAGTGTGAACTTGCGTGTATGGGTATATGCCACTAAATGCAATTAAAACCTGCCTATGAAGGGCGTGTCCGGGACCAAAGCTACAAATAAAATGCAGAGTTTTCATTGCGGCTACAGGGCGGGGGGAGGGTGCACAGTCCAAAAATAACTATATGTATATATTAAAGATGACTGGCACACCTCTGTGTGTGGCAACCAAGCACAATCACCGTGCAGATTGTGGAAATGCACTCTGACTGCAACTGCCAATCACAACCTGTGATTGGCGGTTTGCCTGACAGTGCAGTGAATATGCAAGTAACTAAATGGAGTGATTCAGCTGGAGCAGGAGAGTGAACTGAACTGGGAGGAGCAGTAGGAGTCTGTTAAGCCCGATCTACCTGTTCTTCTCTCTATCTATCTTCAATAGATTCTGTCACTCAGAGCAGACAGCTATATGGCAAAACAGTATGCAGTCTACTTTATGTCTGTGTACTGTTCCCATGAAGTTTGAGCGCTTTATCAGCCATCTCTGCCTTTTTACAGCCCTCCCAGAACTCATCGCTTATTCTTTTAAAGCGTCTTTTTTTTATATACTGTGCCTGTCAATCACAGTAACACCATTATCAAGGGTGAATATGGCATTACTATGACTGGCAAGCAATACCAGCATGTTTATTGGCTGAAAATCTGTCAGGAAGCATGCTTTTCAGCTCACTCAAATATTACGAGTAAAATCCAAAACACTCACAGAGTAACTAATATTGCAAATAACTATTACTATCACTAGTCACTTATCAACACTCAGCTAAAAGTGAGCATGGATGTCAATCAGTGATGTGAGTCATGTAAAAGTGTGAAAAAATGACAAAAAATGTGCAAACACTGATTAGCAATCAAATTCTGACCAGCATTTGATGACAGAAGGGGTATTGGGGAAGAGGTTATGGAGGGCTAAAGAAAGGGGAGAAAGGAGGAAGGTTTGAATTGTGATGGATTAGCAAAAAGCTGGAGACAGAAACCAGTAAGGAACATGTTCTATAGTTAGGGTCACACTGGGTTATGGACCCACATTTCCAGGCCATCGCTAATACCATACAGCGTTAATGGCATGCGCTGCCTGGAAACGGAGCCCCATAGCAAACCATTGCTTACCTTAGTAGCAGCTGCACACAGAGAGGCAGAAGGTGCACTTTTCCTCAGTGCACAGGAAACGCTGCCTGCAGTGTTTTCCTGTGCGCTGAAGAATAGCGGCCGCTCAGCAGCTTTGTGTGCGGCTGCTACTAAGGTAAATACAGGGTTGCTATGGACCCACGTTTCCAGGCAGCGCTTGCCATTAACAGTGTCCGGTATTAGCGATGGCCTGGAAACATTGGTCCATAACCCAGTGTAACTGTAGGCTATCTTCTATTCTTTGGGCTTTCAATCAGCAGCAGAAGCAGCAGTACAAGTGGCTTCACAGGCTAAAATAATCTGTGTCATAACTAGTCCAATCAGACTTGCAGCAGAAAGACCAAATGACCACTCTGCACATGTCTCCATGCCAGAATTAGGTGAAGAAGTGCATTTATTGAGAGGCCAGACTACCCTTATGCTCACTGATTGGTGAAATCGAACATAATCGTCCGATCGAACCATTCAGCTCAGGGGTTGCTGACACTGATATTCTCTACCGCCAGCCTACAATCAATGCTTTTAATGTTTCAGACAATTTCATTTGCCAAAAAATTAAAATCATTGTTGCATGTGGGCAGTGAAATTCCAATGGCAATTTATACCAGTGCCCTAATAACAGTTACAGCAGGCATTGTCTTGTGATGATCATGTCTTCAGATGGTGCCTGCATAGTTGCCATTACATAACTATACGTTATTGGTCAGGAACCCTTTCCTTAACATGCCATATAGGTATGTCAAATGTCATGAAGAGGTTAAGACTCATCTTGACCCAAAGAAAACTGTTCAGAAATCAGCATGGGAGTAACTTACCAAATTTCCAAATGCAAATAAACCGTCAAACTAAATACCGTATATACTCGTGTATAAGCCGAGTTTTTCAGCCCAAAATTTGGGCTGAAAAGTCTCCCCCTCGGCTTATACACGGGTCATATACGGTGGGAGCTGTGTCCCGGAGCTGTGGAGGCTGCAGGAGGCGGGGGGGCTGCTGTATGAGCGGCCCCGTCACGTGGGGCCGCTCATTAAATATGCACTGCTTCCCCCTGTCAATCAGCGGCAGGGGGAAGCAGTGCATATAGCCCCCAAATGCTGGCACTCGCCCCCCCCTTGTAAGGGCCCCCCCCCCCGATGGTTATATTACCATTCCGGACTTCTGATCAGCGCTGCTCCTCGGTGCTCCTCGCTGCTCCGTCCGTCCTGCTACATCTGGGATCTCCGGCCGTCGCAGGCATATGACGTCATCGCGCGACGGCCGGGGATCCCGGATGTAGCAGGATGGGAGCCACGAGGACGGAGCGCCGAGGAGCAGCGCTGATCAGAAGACCGGGATGGTAAGAGAAGCGGGGGGGGCGGGGGGGGGCCCTTGCAAGGGGGGGCAAGTGCCAGCATTTGGGGGCTGCTGGGGACCCCCAGGGGGCTGCTGGGTACCCCCTGGGGGCTGCTGGGGGCTGCTGGGGACCCCTGGGGGCTGCTGGGTACCCCCTGGGGGCTGCTGGGGGCTGCTGGGGACCCCTGGGGGCTGCTGGGGACCCCCTGTGGGCTGCTGGGGACCCCCAGGGGGCTGCTATATGTACCCCTGGGGGCCTGCTGTATAACACTAGGGCTGTTGTATACTACCACTGGGGCTGCTGGGGCTGCTATATACTACCACTGGGGCTGCTGTATACTACCACTGGGGCTGCTGTATACTACCACTGGGGCTGCTGTATACTACCACTCGGGCTGCTACATACTACCACTGGGGCTGCTATATGTACCCTGGGGGCCTGCTGTATTCCACTAGGGCTGCTGTATACTACCACTGGGGCTGCTGGGGCTGCTATATACTACCACTGGGGCTGCTATATACTACCACTGGGGCTGCTGTATACTACCACTGGGGCTGCTATATACTACCACTGGGGCTGCTATATTCTACCACTGGGGCTGCTATATTCTACCACTGGGGCTGCTATATACTACCACTGGGGCTGCTGTATACTACCACTGGGGCTGCTGTTATACTACACTGGGGCTGCTATATACTACCACTGGGGCTGCTGTATACTACCACTGGGGCTGCTATATACTACCACTGGGGCTGCTGTATACTACCACTGGGGCTGCTATATACTACCACTGGGGCTGCTGTATACTACCACTGGGGCTGCTATATACTACCACTGGGGCTGCTGTATACTACCACTGGGGCTGCTGTATACTACCACTGGGGCTGCTATATACTACCACTGGGGCTGCTGTATACTACCACTGGGGCTGCTGTATACTACCACTGGGGCTGCTGTATACTACCACTGGGGAGGCCTGTATACCACTGGGGGGGGCCTGTATACCACACTGCTGGGGGCTGTATACCTGTACTGGGGTCCACCCTCGGCTTATACACGAGTCAATAGGTTTTTCCAGATTTTTGGGGCAAAAGTAGGGGGGTCGGCTTATACACGGGTCGGCTTATACACGAGTATATACGGTACTCACTAAAATATAACTTTTATTATTACTAAATATAATACGTATTAAGGGGAAAAATTAACAGACTAAATGATAAAAACGCTTAACGCTTTTCCCCTGATAACGCCAGTGTGTTGAAAAATCGTGGGGAGGCGTTTGATATATTTTAATCTTTTAATACGCTAGTGCATATAAAAAAACAGCCATATATACCATTCTAATATTGAGGTCACAGCCTTCCCACAGAGAGAAGCTCATAAACCTCAAATCAGTTGACATGTAAAATCTCTCTTTTACGCGCAAAACAAAGTATATCTTCTGTAAAAAGGAAAATGATAAATTACGTGATCATTTTTGTGTAGATAAATTCTGAAATTTCTTCTTGTTTCAGAAAAGAAAAAAGGAAGAAAAAAACTGAAATACCTGTGAAAGTCAGGTCAAGGCACATTATTTATGAAGCAAGAAGAAAATTCACAATTCACCTACACAAATACGATCACGTCATTTTTAATTTTTAGTTTTACGGATTGTATACCTTGTTTTGATTGTAAAAAGAGATTTTACATGTCAGCGCATTAGAATTTTGTGGGCTCTTTGGTCATATGTGTGTAGCAATGTCTATCTACCTTTTTTGACTACATGCTACTGCATAAAGTGTTTTCATTACTTAAAGTAGTTCAAACTTAAACTCAATGGTTATCTTATTTTGAAATATTAAGTTATATTTTAGTGAGTCCTAAAAGCTGGGGTTCTACCAGTGTACTGCATTCGATGCGTTAGCATCAGATGCGATATGCTAATGACCCTCGGCTCCTGCTCTGCTGCGAGCTGGATCCTCATATCAGTATGCTGTGATCCAATCTTACGATCATATCACAGCTGTGGAGCAGAGATTAATCTCTGATTACTGGCCTTGGCGCTTATCGCAATGCAGCCAGGTGACATCTGACTGCATTTCGATGTTTCACACCCACCCATACACTTGAATGACAGCGTGTGATCCTTGATTCGCTGCTAAATGCAGCATGCTGCTATTTTTTTCTCGCCACCATTTTGGCTGAGGAAAAAATAGCAGATGGACAAGGCATGATTGATTTACAACAGTCCGAGTGCAATCTGATGTTTTATCGGATTGCACTCATCTGTTTAAAACACAAGTGGAACCAAACCTGAGGGTACCATTACACGTCGCAACATTGCATGCAATTTCACTGGCAATTTGCTGGTTGCAGTGAAATCATGGACACATTGTTCTATTTTGTTGCTGTGTACAAATGTAACAATGTGTCCATGATTTCACTGCAACCAGCAAATTGCAAGTGAAATTGCATGCAATGTTGTGACGTGTAACGGTACCCTAATTCTCATCTTAAACAATGCAAGTCGCATACTAAATGTTCTTCCTTTTAATAAACATATATATCTCTCTATTCTATCCTGATTGCAGCAGCTAGGATCATATTTCAATCTAGCTGCTAATTCATGGCTCCATCCTGTGCCAGTCATCATTCCTTATCTCTGTCTACAACCTTTCCTGCACTCTCCATTTTGCTAATGATTTCAGTCTACAATCCTTCATAATGCAAACCTTCAACTGACATCTTGAAGACTTTTCTAGTGCTGCACCAGCTCCCTGGCATGCACTACCCACAAAAATCTTGTTAATTCCAAGTATTTTGTTTTATGCACGCAGTAAAAATTTATTTCTTATAATTTTACCTAAAAAAATCCATCTACTCTCTATTCATAATTCCTAAATTTTCCTCAGAATCTGGTCTCTGCATGATTTGGTTCAAAGCCTTCATGCACTCTGTAGCACTTGGTATCAGACAATATATAAATACTGTCTTGTTACCACTTCATTCAGATTTAATCTCTTCACACCCGGGTGATTTTCCGTTTTTTGTTTTTTCCTCCCCTGATTAAAAGAGCTATACATTTTTATTTTTCCGTCAGTATAAACATATGAGGACTTGTTTTTTGTGGAATTAATTTTTCTTTTGAATGACATAATTAATTTTACCATATAAGTACTAGAAAATAGGAAAAAATTCCAAGTGCAGGGAATTTGCAAAAAAAGTGAATTCACACAATTATGGAAGTGTTTTGTTAATTATGTTGCACGGTGGCTCAAGTGGTTAGCACTGCAGCCTTTGCAGCACTGGGGTCTTAAAGTCCTGGGTTCAATTCCCACTAAGAACAACATCTGCAAGGAGTTTGTATGTTCTCCCTGTGTTTGCGTGGGTTTCCTCTGGGCACTCTGGTTTCCTCCCACATTGTAAAGACATACTGATAGGATGTTTAGATTGTGAGCTCCAAGAGAGACAGCATTGCTCATGTATGTAAAGGGCTATGGAATTAATAGTGCTATATAAATGAATAAATTATTATTATATATTAAAACTAACATGTTGATTTGATGTCCCGGGTCAGTACAAGTTTACAGATGCCAACATGTTTACTTTTACTTTTAATTAAGTGTTAAATAAAAATTCAGATTTTTTTTTTTTTTTAAAGAATTGCGCTCTTGACGCTATTTTACAATATTGTAGCATTTTCATTTTTGAGATCTGGGGCTTGTGACAGCTTATTTTCTGCGGCTTCAACTGACATTTTTAATGATACCATCTTTGGAGTAGATGTGCAATTTTGATCACCTGTAATTGCATTTAATTGCAGTGTTGAAGTGACCAAAATAAACGTAAGTATGGGGTTTGGACTTTTTTTTCCAACATGTAGTCTACAAATCTGATTAAGGCGGCCGTCACACGCACAGATATCTTGCCCGATATCGTTTAAGCGATCTCCTTTTGATCGCTTAAGCGATATCGGGCTTGAAATCGATGCATGTAATCAAGCGATTCACGATGTGAAATCGCTTGATCGTGACATCGCTGATCTGAGGTTCGGTTCTCAGATCTAGCGATGATCGATTTCACGATCTCCTTCATCGTGGTGTTAACACACGATGATCCATCTCCCAAGCGGCAGAGCCTATGCTGGGAGATTGGTAACTATGGTAACGTCGGGTAACTAAGCGACGCGCGGCCTAGTAACCCGATGTGTACCATAGTTACCAGCGAGATCGCGGCTCCACATCGCTGGTGAGTCTGTCTGTGTGACATCTCACCAGCGATGTGAGCGATATTGTAAGCGATTGCGCGTGCACGTGATCGCTTACAATATCGCTATAGATATCTGTGCGTGTGACGGCCGCTTAAGAGAGATGAGCAAACTTTGCTTGAACATGTTCGTCTATTTCAAATTCAGCACAACCTGAACGCTTTCTCCAAAAGTCGGCAAATCCGACTGAGTTCAGGAAAAACTCTCAAATTTAAAATGGACCTAAAACTTTACCTGTTTATTTGGGACCAAAACGCTCGCCGGAAGACAAGTTGGCTGGAGACTTCACCTAACCTATGGTTAGGAGTGTCCATAGCCATTGGGTCTATCGGCATTTGTTAAGCTGCAGAATGTTGGGGAAATTTTGGGAATTTTTTTAAGCTTCCTGGAGTTTGCAGGTGTTTTGACTCTTGCAAGGTCTGAATTTTGGAAACCGTGACAGTTATGGCAGCAGCTGGGGAGTCCTGGATGCTTAAGACATCAGTATAAGAGAGCATTATATTTTTAGAGATATTTTTTGTGAATTTTTAGTTATTATTATTATTATTATTAGAGAGCAATCCTTTACTATTGCAGAGGGTCACCAGCATGCAAGACCATTTGTTCAACACTTATGCGAAAGCAATCTATTAAAAAAATAACATATGGCCATTATATGCTTCACATTCATGATCTTGTAGGTCTCTTCACACTGATGAAACCCCATAGTATTGCTATTGCTTTTTAAAGGGAACCTTTCACCACCCAGGACTTTTGAAGGTAAAAGAGCCATCTTCAGCAGCACAAAGGCTACATTCTGTAGCCTTGTGTATTATCACCAGGTTCACTTAAATAATCAATTTTATAAGTTTGCCTCCATACCTCTACTGAGATCGGGAGGTGTGTTCTCTCCCCAGGTCTCATTTGTCTTGCTGCTGTCCATCATCCCCCCTCTGTTTCCTGGGCACCACCTCCTCTCTGATCCTCACATTCCCGGTGTCTGCAATGTGCAATAATTTCTCAGGTATGTGCAGTGTGTGTGCTGCGACAACTGAGATCACATGATCTCTTCACATCGCACCTGCATATAGTGGAAGCTTCAACCCTGCAGTGTAAATACATCATAGCACACTGCAGGGCCGGGATCTGGGGCCTCTGCTATACGCAGGCGTGATCTGAGGAGATCATGTGATCACAGTTGTCAGGCAGCACACACTGCGCATGCCTGAGAAATGATTGCACAGCACAGGCACTGGGGACGTAAAGAGAAGATTGCAGGCAACACCCAGGGGACAGAGGGGGGAATGATGGACAGCAGCAAGGCAGTTGAGACATGACGAGAAAACACACCTCCCAGTCTCAGTAGAGGTATGGAGGCAAATTTATAAAAGTGATTATTTCAGTGTACCTGAGGATAATACACATAAGAGCCACCTTCGCAGAATGCAGCCTTACTGCTGCTGAAGGTGGCTTGTTTACCTTCATAGGCCCTTGGGAGGGTGAACGATTCCCTTTAAAAATGTGCAATTACTATTTAATGTCATAATAATCATAATACTACTACTAATAATATATATTCATTTATATAGCACTATTAATTTCATAGCACTTTACATACATTTTCAACCCTGTCCCCATTGGGCCTCACATTTCATGTATAATGCATAGATTGTAAGCTTGCAAGAAGGGACCTCACTCCTAATGGGCTCAGTGATGTATTTATCTATTTTTTGCCTCATATGGTTTGTATTGTATTATATTTGTACTGTTGTATTGTATCCTATTATATATTATTTTATTGTCTTGTATTGTATACCCTCTGAAGTGTAAAGTGCTGCGGAATAAGTTGGCGCTATATAAATAAAAATTATTATTATTAATAATAATAATGCATATTCCAGTTGTCCTGTTGTCCTGGCATTCCTGCAGTTCCCAGTGCCCAGTAGTCTAATTCAGCATTCCAGATGAATTAGTGATGAATGGTGACCTGAATAATTTTATTTATTTTCATCATTATGTTTCATATTAACATGCCATACTTCAATAATGACTGTACGGAAGCATCGGCAACCCGTTTATGTACATTGTGGCCTGACTTACAAGTGTTAATTAGCAGCTAGGCATTAGGCCACAATATTGTGAAAACAATAAACTGCAGGACTGATTGCTAAGGTCTGAATCGTGGTACTCAATGCAAGAGGCAGGGCCTTTAGGGAAATAAAACACACCAAAATCTGCAGAACTTTAACAGTGTGTGAACACTCAGTGGCATGCAAGGGCACTGCCTGGATTCTGCACTGAAGTTGTTTGGTTTCTTCATGAGTCCCCTGCAAGGCATGGCTGAGCTTGACTCAGACGATGATATAGTCTACCTAACATGGGCAGAAGTTGGGTTGGCAGAACCAGACAAAGAGTGACATCATGGAGAGAAGATGGAAAGTGAGACCTATGTCAGCTGGAGCTCTCTCGCACTTCCTAATTTGGGCATCATCTGTAATAATGCAGATCCAGTCCTGGGTTCCGATGCAGGCAGCGGACCTGAGGAACGAGTCCCAGCAGTCAGGAGACTTTTATCCTAATGCATTTTGGACTAAGACCACCACATGTCAGACTGCAGAGGATCTGGACAGTGGCGCACCATCTGCAGTAGCAGGGGTCGCAAGTGAGACCGGGCCCGCAGGTACAGGGGCCCATAACCCACCGACCGCTGTGACAGCTTTACATGGATGTGCATCCATGTCACTGTGCAGCGCTCTCCCCGGCCGGTCCCCAGGCGGCTGATGACGGCCGCCGGAGGACTGGTAGGCACTGCCGCTTTAAATCTCCCGCGGCGGGAGCACAAATGCAGAAGATCTGCAGCTCTTGGAGAGGGGGGGAGATCGGTATCCAGCACAGACCTTAGTGTCAGGAGGTGAGCGGGGAGCTGGGGGCCACAGACTGATCACACTGTGGGTCAGTTCAGTGTATCCAACTGCAACACATACCCCAGTGTCAGGAGGTGAGCGGGGCCCTGGGGGCCACAGTAACTGATCACAGCTGGGGGTAGGTGCATTGTAACCAACACATACCTCAGTCAGGAGGAGAGCGGGGGCCTCGGTGGCCACAGAGACTGATCACAGCTGGTGGTCGGTACAGGGAGTGCCAGTGTGTGTCACTGTGTGTTACTGTGTGTCATTGTGTGTGTGTGTCACCGTGTGTGTGTGTGACCGTGTGTGTGTCACCGTGTGTGTGTGTTTGACCGTGTGTGTGTGTTTGACCGTGTGTGGGTGGTTGACCGTGTGTGTGTGACCGTGTGTGTGACCGTATGTGTGTGACCGTGTGTGTGTGACCGTGTGTGTGTGTTTGACCGTGTGTGTTTGACCGTGTGTGATTGACCGTGTGTGTGACCGTGTGTGTGTGGCCGCGTGTGTGTGACCGTGTGACCGTGTATGTGCGTGACTGTGTGTTTGACTGTGTGTGTGTGGGGGCTGTACAGGGGGCAGTGTGTATGTGTGCGGGGACTGTACAGTGGGCTGTGTCTGTGGGGGGGGGGAGGGCTGTACAGAGGGCAGTGTAACTGGGTGAGTGGGGCAGGTTGTACAGGGGGAAGTGTGTCTGTGTGGGGAAGATGTATGCTATATGGAGGGCTGTGAGGCTGAATTATTGTGTTATACTATATGAAGGGCTGTGACACTGCATTATATTATCTGGAGGGCTATGAGGGTGCATTATCTTATATGAAGGGCTGTGACGCTACATTATATTATCTGGAGGGCTATTACGCTGCATTATATTATCTGTAGAGCTATAGCACTGCATTATATTATATGAAGGGCTGTGACACTGCATTATATTATCTGAAGGGCTGTGATGCTGCATTATATTATCTGCAGAGCTGTGATGCTGCATTACATTATCTGCAGGGTTGTGATGCTGCATTACATTATCTGGAGGTCTGTGACGCTGCATTATATTTTCTGGAGGGCTGTGACGCTGCATAATATTATATGAAGGGCTGTGATGCTGCAGTATATCTGGAGGGCTGTGAGGCTGCATTATATTATCTGCAGATCTATGATGCTGCATTATATTGTCTGGAGGTCTAGGAGTCTGTATTTTATTATATGACGGGTTATGAGGCTGCATTATATTATATGAAGGGCTATGAGGCTGCGTTATACTATAATGGAGGACCATATATACCAGGATAAGGGCATATTCCAGGAGGAGGACCATATATAGCAGGATGAGGGACAGTAACACATAATGAAGGGGAGAGAGGTCAATTTGTGAGTCTATGTAGGATTTAGAACATTACATGGGGCCAGTGGGGTAGCGTGAGGGGAGGCAGTCCGCCCCACGCGGCACATGTGTGGGGTGGTAGCAGAGACAGGGATTTGAAGTTCCCGCCCAGGCAGCACATCCGACGGCGGCGGTGGCACAGGCAGCGCTGCGCCGGGTAAGTGTGTGAGGAGCAGGCGGCAGGGCGGGTACAGCTTCAATGCCGGTGTCAGTACACTGTGCATCGATTCACGCTGTGCTCTAGTAGCTGGGAACAGCCGAAGATGGGGCACAGGAGTGCAGGGATGGGGCACAGGGGTGCAGGGATGGGGCATAGGGGTGCAGGGATGGGGCACAGCACAGGAATATGGATGGGGCACAGGGGTGCAGGGATGGGGCACAGCACAGGAATATGGATGGATGGGGCACATGGATGCAGGGATGGGGCACAGGGGTGCATGGATATGGATGGGGCACAGGGGTGCCGGGATATGGATGGGGCACAGGGGCGCAGGGATGGGGCACAGGGGTGCTGGGATATAGATGGGGCACAGGGTTGGGGCACAGGGGTGCTGGGATATGGATGGGGCACAGGAGTGCTGGGATATGGATGGGGCACAGGGGTGCTGGGATATGGATGGGGCACAGGAGTGCTGGGATATGGATGGGGCACAGGAGTGCTGGAATATGGATGGGGCACAGGGGGGTAGAGATATGGATGGGGCACAGGGGGGCAGGGATATGGATGGGACAAGGGTGCTGGGATATGAATGGGACAGGGGTGCAGGGATATGAATAGGACAGGGGTGCAGGGATATGGATGTACGCTGGGGTGGTCCGGGTGCCTGGTGCTAATGCCGAGTGCAGGCGAGCTGGAGACCGGGAGCCACAGTGGAAGAAGCTGCTGGGATGAGGGATCTAGAATCAGGAGCGTAGAGTCAGGTAAGGCGCTGTCACAGCCAAAGATAGCAGCCTGGGGGGACAGAATGGGATAGATGGATAGATGGGGCGGCCTGGAAGAGGGGGCAGAATGGATGGATGGGGCAGCCTGGAAGAGGGGGCTGAATGGGATGGATTAATGGATGGACGAGGCGGCTTGGAAAAGGGGGCAGAAGATGGATGGAGGAGGGGGGCATGGAAAAGGGGGCAGAAGATGGGTGGATGGGTGTCACATCGCCATTGGACTCGGTGGCCGGTGTTCCTGCCTCGGCCGCTGGGAGGAGCCGGATTCCTTCGGCTGGTGGCACCGGTGACAGGAGGGCCTTGTCCTCATATGGAACTGCTCCCGCGACGTCTGCCTCTGTCGCTGAGCGCCGCGGTGTTTCCCCTCTGGGTGGTGTTGGTTGCAGAGGAGCGGGCCCTGCAGAGGTGTCCGTTAGGCGCAGCCTGCGTTCTTCTGTCAGAGGTGGCGTGGGTCGAGCCAGTCGTGCATCTCCATCTGGCCTGGATCTAGGGGCGGTCCGGATGAGGTCATCGGGCTGTGAGCTCCAGCCTATGGGAGGTAACCGCGCCCTTCAAATACATTGGAGCCTGTCTTGCAGGCCGCCAGATATAGTTTTGGTTCCCCAGTGATAGTGTGTGTTTAGTTTCGTGTCTGACCTTGCCTGGATTTCTGACTCTGCCTCTGCCTATCGATTTTGTACCTCAGCTGCCCTCTTGGTTTTGCCCTTGACCCTTGCCTGGATTCTCGACTCTGCTACTGCCTGATGATTTTGTACCTTCGCTGCCGTCTCGGACATCTGACTTTGTTTTTCGGGTCTTGATTTTTTCCCCTGGCGACCTTCCCTGCTCTGTTGCTCATTATAGGCAGCTACCCCCTGGGCTCCGCTATAATTCCAGATCCCTGTATAGGGGTTAAGGGTCTCGGGGTTTCTCGGGGTGCTGCCTTACCAGCAGCTCAGCTTCACAGCGGATGGTTGTCACAATGGGGAGAAGGTACATGGAACGTAGGGGAGAAGCTACATGGATGAGAGAGAGGCTGCGTGGAACATGGGAGGGATATGGGGGGGAAGTATGAACTGCATGGAACATATGGATGGAGAATGAACTGCATGGGACATATGGGGGGTGAACAGTATGGGATGATGTATTGACTGGTTTTGGTGATGTATTACTGTATTCACAATGGTTCTGGCACTATACTGACAGGGGTTCTAGTAATGTGTTATTGTATTGCCGGTGGTTCTGGTGATGTAGTCATGTGGATGTTGTAATCTTTAACTTAACAGACTTGATCCTAAAACATTATAGACATTACTTCCGGATTATCAACGACCAAAGGGGCGGCAGTCGCGGCAAATTTTTCGACCGCCCCGGCCGCCACAAACAGTTGCTATGCCACTGCATGGGGCCTGTACATCGGACCAATGTAGGCGCGCGGGGAAGGGGGGGGGGCCAGGTCCAAATTTCGCATCGGGGCCCTTTGGACTCTAGTTACGCCACTGGATCTGGAAGTATATCTGGCTAAATTCCACTTGCAGCCAGTGTCACATTCATAGCTACTGCATCCCATACCCCAAAACTATCAGGACCATAACCTTTATTGGCAGCCGAACGAAGAGGAACCCTAGAAAGCAATGTTTCCCAGCTTAAAACAGAAGACAGGAGTTTTTATGAATCCTTTACAATATCATAAATGTAAAAAATTCAAGAGATTAATTTTTCAATATTTGCTGATTTTTATTAACCACCAAGTGAACGTAAAACTGGTATGACAGTACATGCAATTACAGAGATCAAGAACAAAGGTACTTAATGGAGATGCGCACAGAAAGACATAGCACAATATGTAAAAGTGGACATGGGTACTATTGTGGTCAATACTCAAAGGCGTCCCAATAAAAATTATATTACAGTGTAGCAGATAGAACAAAACACTATGCAGTCGCAAATAATTTACTGGATGTTATAGAGCCCAATGCTAAAGCTAGTTTCGCGAGGGGTTAATTCCCACCTCAATACACCTTATACAAAGAAGGACTATTGATGAACTTAAGGGGTTAAAAGATGTTGTCATCAAACCTGCGTACAAAGGCCGTAATGTTTTGATCTGGCCTATGGCCATTTATGAGAAAGAAGCACCCAAACAACTCAGGAATAAAGAGTTTTGTACAATTCTTCTCTCCAGTTCCTTAAACAGGTTTGCAACAGAGCTAACCTACATCCTCAATAAAGTGCACGATCTAGTAATCATCCAAAAGAAAGTCCATGATGGGCTACTGTGTAAGTCACCAGTGATACTGACCTATAAGTTGTCCTATAGTCTCTGACATCAGAGGGCTGTGCGATCCTGTTTGTAAGTTTATTGAATATTATTTTCACCCTTTAGTTGAGACGCTGCCTTCCTATGTCAGAGACATGTTGGCTGTTTTGAGGAGGTTGGACAGATTATCAGTAGGGATGGAGGTATCATTGGTGACAATTGATTGTAAATCACTTTATATCAATATAGAACATCAGCAAGGACTGAGAGCAGTAAGACACTATCTTAAGATAAGTAACTGGGAAGAGACCATTTTGAGTTTAGTTTTGAAGTTATTAGAATACATCTTGACACATAATGTTTTACATTTTCGGTGACCGGTTCTATCTTCAGCAATGCGGCACTGCTATGGGGGCGGCATGAGCTTTTGTATGCTAACTTCTTCCTTCGTTACTGGAAGAGGGAGATTTTTGGCTGTGGGCGCGTTCGTCTCCTCCCATACTCAATGCTGGCTTCATTATATTGACAAAACTATTGTTGTGCGTGTTGGGACCGGTCCTAAACTTGAGATTTTTGTGTTACATCTTAACTCCAATTACTACAATGTCCACCTAACATATAAAAGTGAAGATCAGGAAATTTACTTTCTGAAACTTAGGATTTTTATCCAGCCTGATAGGATGGTGGAAACTAACACTTTCTGTAAGGAAACAGCAGTCAACTCTCTACTGCATGCCACTTCTTCGTATACACCCACTATGATTAGAACTATCCCCATGGGACAATTTTATGCCTATGGAAGATTTGTTCAGTGAGCAGTGATTTTGAAGATCAGGCAGTGGACATACAGGAAATGTTTTGGGCATGTGGAAACATCAAGCACTGTATCAAAAAGGGCTATTTATGTGCAAAAAACACACCTCACTACCAGCTCCTTGGAGTGAAGCCTAAACAGGGTGAAGACACTAAACCTCAGGTGAGATTTATTTCAACATTTAATATTCAATGGAATGGAATTAACTCCATTTTGAATTGCCACTGGGCTGCATTGAAAACAGAACCAACTTTGCGTGACTTTCTTCACTTTTCCAACTGCTATGATGGCCAGGAAAGGTAGGAGTCTCAGGGATACCATTCTAAATAGCCATTATTTACCCTTTTTGGGATGGGACCACCTCGGGTGGGGTGTTTTCCTTTGGGCTTCTGTATGGTTTATCAAAATTTAGAGCGGTCTAAAACCTTTAAATCAATGGATAGTCGGAGGGAATTCATGATTAGAAAAAATATATCGTGCATCTCAAGATGGGTTATTGGATTGACCTCTAGGGAGCTAAAGGTACGCTTTACAGAACATGTTCGGGACACAACTGGTTCAAAAACAGTTGAGGATTTATCCTGTCTGACAACCATTCCTAGACACTACAAATTATACCATGATTGTAACCCGAAGTGCCTACACATACAAGGAATGGACATGGTTAATCTGGGTAGCAGGGGTGGTGATCTTAAAAGGATGCTAGCCCGCCTTAATTGCCAGTGGATTGTTAAACGTGGCACCATGAGTCCCAACCATTTAAATGAGAAGCTGAGGTTGTCATCCTTCTTGTGATTCTTTGCCTTATGTGTTTCCTAAACTCCCCAAATTACAAGTTCTAGGGAGCACTTTATATTTGCCTTTAATGATACCTATAAGAACGCCTTATGAGCCATTGTGTGTATATATATTAAATGAGTGTTTTTTCTTTTTTACTTCTTGTTCACAGTTTTTCTTTTCCAAGCCTGTCTTGTCTCAGATTCCATTGAATCCCTTGGGAGCAGAATATGGGATTTTGCCCTAAGTGACAGCCCAGTGTTCGCTACCGGATCATAAGCACCAGACGCCATACACAATACTCATATCTTACTGATTCAGTGCCTACCCTATATACATTTGTATGTTTTACAATTTCTGCTGGATACAGTCATATGAAAAAGTTTGGGCACCCCTCTTAATCTTACTCAATTTTTTTTTTGTTTAAAATTGGGTTTTTGCAACAGTTATTTCAGTGTGATATATGTAATAACTGATGGACACAGTAATATTTCAGGATTGAAATGAGGTTTATTGTACTAACCAAACATGTGAAATGTGCATTATTTAAAAATTTGACAGGTGCAAAAGTATGGGCACCTCAACAGAAAAGTGACATTAATATTTAGTAGATCCACCTTTTGCAAAAATAACAGCCTCTAGTCGCTTACTGTAGCTGTTAATGAGTTCCTGGATCCTGGATGAAGGTATTTTTGACCATTCCTCTTTAGAAAACAATTCCAGGTCAGTTAAGTTTGATGGTTGCCGAGCATGGACAGCCCGCTTCAAAACATCCCACAGATGTTCAATGATATTCAGGTCTGGGGACTGGGATGGCCATTCCAGAACATTGTAATTGTTCCTCTGCATGAATACCTGAATGGATTTAGAGCGGTGTTTTGGATCATTGTCTTGCTGAAAGATCCATCCCGGCGTAACTTCAACTTTGACACTGATTCTTGAACATTATTCTCAAGAATCTGCTGATACTGAGTGGAATCCATGCGACCCTCAACTTTAACAAGATTCCGGTGCCGTCATTGGCCACACAGACCCTAAGCATAATGGACTCTCGCCCAAATTTGACAGTGGGTAGCAAGTGTTTTTCTTGGAATGCTGTGTTTTTGTGGCGCCATGCATAACGCCTTGTTGTATGACCAAACAACTCAATCTTTGTTTCATCAGTCCTCAGGACCTTCTTCCAAAATGAAATTGGCTTGTCCAAATGTGCTTTTGCACACCTCAGGTGACTCTGTTTGTGGCGTGCATGCAGAAACAGCTTCTTTCGCATCACTCTCCCATACAGCTTCTCCTTATGCAGTGTGCGCTGTATTGTTGACCGATGCTCAGTGACACCATCTGCAGCAAGAAGATGCTGCAGGTCTTTGGAGGTGGTCTGTGGATTGTTCTTGACTGTTCTCACCATTCTTCTTCTCTGCCTTTCTGATATTTTTGTTGGCCTGCCTCTTCTGGCCTTTACAAGAACTGCCACTGTGGTCTTACATTTCCTTACCATGTTCCTCACAGTGGAAACTGACAGGTTAAATCTCTGGGACAACGTTTTGTATCCTTCCCCTGAACAACCATGTTGAACAATCTTTTTTTTAAGATCATTTGAGAGCTGTTTTGAGGAGCCCATGATGCCACTCCTCAGAGAAGATGCAAACATTAGAACAACTTGCAAGTGGACACCTGAAATAGCTTTTCTCATGATTGGATACACTGGGCTATGAAGTACAAAGCTCAATGAGGTTACCAAACCAATTTAGTGCCTCAGTAAGTCAGTAAAAAGTAGTTAGGAGTATTCAAATCATGAAAATCAGAAGGGTACCCATACTTTTGCACCTGTCAAATTTTGAAATAATGCATATTTCACATTTTTGGTTAGTGCAATAAACCTCATTTCATTCATGAAATATGACTGTGTCCATCAGTTATTACATATATCACACTGAAATAGCTGTTGCAAAAACCCAATTTTAAACAAAAAAAATGAGTAAGATTAAGAGGGGTGCCCAAACTTTTTCATTTCACTGTATGTGTTATGTGCTAACTCTGTGTTTGACTATATTGTAAACATTTAGATATATGTGTCTTATAATGCACACATTTGTCAACAGTGTTATTATTATCCCATATAGGAATAGCGTTAGATGCTTTGTAGATATTCTTATTTGTTCATTAATATCAGTACTTTGTCATTATTTGCATTTTAGCAGCTAGTATTTAAATGCCTGGGGCCTTGATCTGCTGCTTGCCCTTAGTTAAAATGGCCCTGGTGGTCTGGCTTATGCACTGTGGGAGCTCCGGATTACGCATATGTGGGAGGTGCAGTATAGAGTGTTCCATGTTATGACATCTTCAGAGGTTTTCTTATGACTCCTGAAGTACCTCAGACGCCTCACCACGGCTGCCACTGATCCGAACCCCTATAAGTGCTCATTATCATGATGCGCTGATGAGATGGGGCTGTGTATTTAAAGGCTTGGTTCACAACACTCCCTTTATAGAACTCCTTAAAAATCCAACAAAACACATGCCAGGGACTATGCCTGAGTACAGATGGCACAATAATAGTTTACTTTAGACATGGGTGAGTGACCATGTATAAGACTAGTTACTTCTGATCCAGTCTCTGCACTTTATTTACATGTTGGGCAACTAGATACTTTTCAACACACATGTTTTTATGTCTCTTGAATACTAGGGATTGCATATATGAGCCATATGCTTCATTGTTAAATTTGCATTGTACAGTTTAATGTATTGAGATGGGAAACAACATGGCAGGGCCACAGTGGGATTCCCTGCTGCAAAAAGCCAGCTGTGTAACCTGACATGAAATAAATAAATAATAGGAAAAAATATGTAGGGCTTCTCTGTATTTTTTGTTCTCAACATAGATAAAGCGGGCAGCTGTGGCCTGCCAAGCACAGTTGCCTTTTTTATGCTGGCTGGCAAAAAAATGCATCAAGCTCAGCCCTACTTTTAATTGTCAGCTTAGATAAAACTAGGCAGCTGGGGGCTGGTATTCTCAGTGTGGTTAGAGCCCATCCTCATAGGGCTCCCAACGCTATAGAATAGCAGCCCGCAGCTGCCCCAGAAATTCCTGCATTCATAAGAAGCACATATTCCTGGTGCTTTACCTGGTGTTTCTAGTTGCTGTTTAGCAGTGGTAAACTTGGTAATAAGCTGGCATTAAGCCCGAAATTCTTAATGCTGGGAAAATGTTAGACCTGGTCATTAAGTATTTCAAGTAAATAGTAAAGAAAACACAACACAGAGAGAAAAGATTTTATTAGAAATAAAAACAAAAACATGTATCTGGACACCTTCTTTACTCCCTCATATCCATCCTCAATTCTCTGTGATGTCTTGATTGGAGGCTGTGGTGAAGAATACAGCGTCTTGTCACTGCAGCCTCCAAACACTAAATGAATTAGCTTTCAGCTCCAGTTCAGTAAGCAGTGACTCCTGATGTTATTTGAGGACAGGTCAGGTAACCATGGTACCCGCTATCATTAGTGGCCACCATGGTTCCTGATCGGTGACCTCAGGTGACCTCAGTGAGTCATCATTTATAGGATGGGAGCTAGCGGTAAGTGACGTGGATGGTCAGCTGATGCAATTGCCATAGCAATTGTGTCACCTGAACAGATCGGGTCAGTTGAATTGATCATCTGACTTGATTACACAACGGCATTCAGTGAACCGAACCGAATCCGAACACTCAGGTGTTCGCTCATTTCTAATTTTGATGTCTCTATAAAGAGAGACTCTGAAGTTTTTATGAGTTCATGCAGTGATGATTTTGACACTAACATTTGTTTTAATGAAACTCTTCCTTTCATAAGTAGCATAAAAATTAACATTTAGTCACTCTGTGGTACCAGGTAATATCATTGATGTTTTTCATTACCAGTTTTAAAGGCTAAAGAAGCTGTCATTTATCCTAAGGCCAATAGAAATCTAATCAAGGGTGAGATTCAATCCCTAAATTTCATGAAAAAGTTGAATGTATCATAGGCAGGTCAATAAGGGGGAAAATTCTGTTAACAAGAATTTTTACTTTCAGGAAGCCAAACACCCACTGCTGGATGAGAATACTTATTCCATCATTCTATTTAATCCAACTGTAAATTTCCAGGATCAATTAAAATCAGTTTTGAAAAAACATATACATACTTGTATATTATCAAAAAAACAGGCTGAAAAACTGCTACCAGAATATCCAAAATAGCCGCATTAGTACCATATACCAAAAGTCCACAAATCTTTAAACTATCCCTCAGGATTTCAAATTGTCTCAGGGGTGGGCACACTTGCAGAACTACTTTCCAGCTATATTGATTGGCTGCTGCACCCCCTTCTTAAAAGCATATTGTTTTATATTAAAGACAAATATTAATTTGGCGGGTTCATTTTCAGTGGCCGAATGGGTCCTGTTTAGAGAGCATTGATGTGGAGGATATGTTTACACGGATCACACATCAGCTGGCTAATAGTGTGGTGGATGAAGTTCTTATTTTAGTTTGTAAAGCTCAGGAATTTAGGGCCTTTATCCCTGGAGTTAATCCTCACTGAAAATGCTTAGAGTTCTTGATACCTGGTATCTCCAGCAAAATGGAACCAGCATAGGCACACCAGTCTCATGCACATTGGTGATCCTATTTCTGGGTATGTTTTCAAAGGAATTATGTGTTCTCAGCTTAAAACAAGTTTTTGAAACACAAAAACATAAACTATTTGTATGTTTTGTAGATGATATCTGCTTTGTGTGGGATGGAACAAAGGGGGATTTTGATAATTTCCTGGATTTCGTGAATGCTGACAGTAAAATAAATATGTTTTTCACTCTTCATTTTGGGAATGAATCATTAGAACGTCTCGATGTTAAGTTAACTGTTAAGAATGGCACTATTTGCTCTAAATTGTATAAAAAAACAACGGCTGGTAATGTCCTTTTGTATTTTGACACACACAAAAAGGGCACTTCTATATAGACAATTTATGCATCTAAAAAAAAACAATGATGAAGAGATGCTTAGGTTCAGGTGTTGGAAGCAAAGGAGGCTTTTAAAAAATCTCAGAAAGTCCCAAGGAAAACCCTATTATGTCCACATAATTCTAAACAATGTGCAAACTTGGATTATAATGAGAAGTGTTTTGTTTTTAGCTTTAAATATAGTCCTTTAGAGCATCAAATTAGATCTGTGATCTATAACCTGACACCTGAAAGCAATGCTAGTCTGAAAAAGTAGCCGAGCGTAAACCACTGTTAGCCTATTGTAGATCAAAAAAGATCAAAGATATTTTGATAAAAATAGAGTAAAATCTGCTAAATGCTGGTTCAATAAACATGATATGATAGGCAATTACCAACGTAAAAATTGCAGATTGTGTAAAATGCACATAACGCAAAATCCTATTAGTTTTGGTGACATGGTGGGAGAATTCATTACATGCAAAAGTAAATAGATTGTTCACATAGTTTTCTGTCCATGTGGTAGGTTCTATATTGAGAAAACCATTAGATTAATCTATGTGTGCTTTAAAGAACATTAGAACCCTGTCACATCAGTAAAAGATTGCCACGGTTAATTGATCATATTAGATCATGATGGATATCCTAACAAACTCACCTTTGCAGGTTTGTTACGTGTCAATTCTCATCCGCATGGTGGTGATTAGCACAAGCAGCTTCTTAGGCTGGCTTCACACTGCAGTTTTTCACTGATCAGTGTCCTTCAGTGTTTGGATGCCAAAACCAGGAGAGGAACCAGGAAAGGAACTTGCAGAGAAAAACTATAATTTAAAGATTGACATGTATTCTGAGTTTTGGAGACACTCCTGGTTTTGGCACCCAAACACTGATGGACACTGATCAGTGAAAAACTGCAGTGTGAAGCCAGCCTTAGAATACAGGTCAATTTGATTGTGAAGTGTGGTGCCAAAAACAATTTGGGACTTATTGAACGCAATTATTTATTTTATTGCGAAATAACTACTGTCTTGTTCATTTTAAAGGGAACCTGTCACCAGGAAAATGCAGTGCAATATGCAGGCATCATGCTATAGAGCAGGGGGAACTGAGTAGATTGATATGTAAGTTTGTAACTAAAGATTCAGTATAACCTGTGATTTGATCATTTAAACCCCTGCTCTTTCAGGGATTTTGGGTCCAGTGGGCGGTCCTATCAGTGACTGACAGCTGTTTCTGTATGTATAGTTATACAAGGATAGCTGTCAGTCACTGATAGGACCGCCCACTGGACCCAAAATCCCAGAAGGAGCAGAGGTTTAAATGATGAAATCACAGGTTATACTGAATCTTTTCTCACAAAACTATATATCAATCAACTCAGTTCCCCCTTATCTATAACACTAGCTGTGAGCCCGATGCAATTGCATCGGGATTCTAGAATCGGTGTATAGTTTCTTAAATTTGAGTTTTAACTAATAATCCTATTATTCCATGATAGATGGCGGGCCAATGTTAAAGAATCGGGAGTGTAGCATGCATACATACATTATTCATTCAAATTTGACAATAATGCACATAAGACATGATATCTATCTATCAATTACCAATGTTTGTATGGTATATGTGAGTGTAGTACATGTCATGATTCTAAGGCAAGGCTTTTCGTACAGATACTGGCACCGATGTTTTGTACAGATTACGTATATTCAATTTATATATGAATATTAATAATCTATGATTGAGCCAGTACATGTTTCCCCACCAACCACGGGAAGGTAGCCTTACAGCTGGTGGGACCTACTCTACTCTATCCCTAATAATTAATAGTTAGACTCCTTTTAAATCAGATCTTTTTTGGCTATTTGCAGAAGGTATGGAATAACCAAATACAATTTCTGAACTTGGCACCAAAGGGACTACCTACAGCTCACTTTCAGCAAGTAACATGTAATAAATATTGAACTTGCATTTAGCTTGCAGTAAATACGGCAAGCAGAGCTTTAACAGGTTGACTAAATGCAACCACAAAAAATGAGAGCTAACTGATTTTGGCGATTGAAACTGTTGAAAGCACATGTGCCGCAACTACCGCAAGTAAACCACAAATTCCATAAACATTTCATGCAACTTACATTAAGAGTACTGTAGATCACCATTAGGCAGCAAGTGGCAAAATTGTTTTTTTCCCAACTAAAAATTCAACAAATAGCAGAATAATTCAGATGTAAAATAAAAATGTCTATTCTTTCCCTATGTGTCTAAATATGTACCTATGTGTATATATGTATTTATATGTACAGAACACACTTCAAGATAGAGATGTGTGTGAACAGCCGTCCCACCCATCTCTTAGGCTGCCTTCAGACTTGCAGATGCATCTGCAGCGTTTTGCAGATGCATCTGCAAGTATGTGCATGCAGACGGCAGTCCCTCTCTTTATAATGGGACACACGGTGTCTGCAGATTCTTGCAGACAGCCGTGCGCACCCATTCACTCCTATATGTGATCTGTGCGCAGGCGGATGCCTTCGTACAGATCACAGACTCTCCTCCGCACCAAGGACGCCACATGTTGCATCCCTGCTGCGGGCGGGATTGTGTGATTTGTATGCAGGCATGCGCCTGTGCAGAGATCACATATAGGAGTAAATGGGTGCACACGGCTGTCTGCAAGCATCTGCAGACACCGTATGTCCCATTATAAAGATAGGGGCTGCCGTTTGCATGCAGATGCTTGCAGATGCATCTTCAAAATGCTGGAGATGCATCTGCAAGTCTGAAGGCAGCCTTAGCTATTCACAAAAACCTCACCCTGTGTAAAAAGAAAAAGAAATCCCGCAGCAGCTATCCTGCTGGAGCTTCAGGTTTTTATCACTAAATGCAAGCATTTAGATGATACACATCTACAATCTACAAAAAAAATGTGTGTTTACATACATATACAATGAAATGAAAAAAGAAATTTTCTAAGCTAAAAAAGTAATTACTATATATTTTAAATAACTATTTTATATCTAAAAAGTAATTATAATATCTTTATAACAAAATTAATATTTTTGTTATTTTTGTATATTTCTATTCCTATACATCTATAGCTAAATTAATTTATTGTAATATTTGTGTTTAATTAGAAAGTAACTGTATCTAAATGTAATATGTATCTAAAGAATTAAAAGTAAAATATTTTTATACAGTATATTTTTAGTGAAAAATGAAAATAATGACTATATATCTTAAATTACTTTTATATGTAATAACTAACTATAATGTCTTTATCTATAACTAAACTATTTTTTTGGTATTTTGATTTATTTATATTGATATACATGTATTGCTAAACTAATTTATATAGTAATATTTGTGTCTAATTGAAAAATAACTATGTATTTAAATGTAACATATATCTAAAGAATGTTAAGTAAAATATTTTTCTACACTATATTTTTAGTGAAAATGAACACAAACAACTATATTTCTTAAATAACTATTTTATATCTAATAACTAATTATAATATCTTTTTCTATAACTCAAATAATTTTTTTGGTATTTTGATTTAGTTATATACATGTATTGCTAAACTAATTTATATAGTAATATTTGTGTCTAATTGAAAAATAACTATGTATCTAAATGTAATATATATCTAAAGAATGTTAAGTAAAATATTTTATACACTATATTTTTAGTGAAAATGAACACAAACGACTATATTTCTTAAATAACTATTTTATATCTAATAACTAATTATAATATCTTTTTCTATAACTAATTTTTTTTTTTTTTTTTTTTCTATTCATCTATGGCTAAACTAATTTATTGTAATATTTGTGTTTAATTAGAAAGTAACTATGTATCTAAATCTAATATGTATCTAAAGAATTTTAACTAAAATATTAGAGAGATTATTTAGAGTAAAGAGTATTTCACTACTGGGCAGCAATTTGACTTGAATGGGTGTATCCAGCACTTTCACCCTAACATTGCATAGTCTTTTCACTCATGAAAAAGCCACATATAACTGTCCATGTCCAAAAACGGGTTGTGACAAAAAAATCCCTACTTTCTCCAGTGTTTGGCCTTGGGATTTGTTGATGGTCATGGCAAAAGGAGGCTTCACGGGAAATTGTCGACGTCTTAACTTGAAAGGTAAGGCAGTCTCTGATGGAGATAAATAAATCCTTGGAATAAACACCACATTTCCTTCTGCAGACCCAGTAATGACTTTTGCTTGAATCAGATTGTCAAACAAAGTGATGACAATGAAGCGATTCCCATTGCAAAGACCTTTTATGCTGTTAAAGGTGCGCAAAAGCATGACAATGTTACCGATTTGTAATTTGAGGCGATAAGGCATTCCCATTGGTGTGAGTGAATTTAAAAATTCCACTGGATATTGGTCTGAATCTTCAGTCTCAATGGAATCATCACTAATGTACTCTGTGTATTCACCAGCAATGCAATCCATAACCTTAGAGTTCACCATTTCCACATGGACATTTTTAGGGCAAAGATTGTCATGTGATGCAGCAATTTGAATGCTTTCATTGTTATATCCATCATGTATAGAAATGTAATATATATCTAAAGAATTTAAGATAAAATATTCTTATAGACAATATTTTTAGTAAAGACTTTTTCAGAAGTAGGCACCAACTTTCCTTGAATGGGTGTATCCAGCACTTTCACCTTAACATTGCATCGTCTTTTCACTCGTGAAAAAGCCACATATAACTGTCCATGTCCAAAAACGGGTTCTGGCAAAAAAATCCCTACTTTCTCCAATGTTTGGCCTTGGGATTTGTTGATGGTCATGGCAAAAGCAGGCTTCACAGGAAATTGTCGACGTCTTAACTTGAAAGGTAAGCCAGTCTCTGATGGAGATAAATCAATCCTTGGAATAAAGACCACATTTCCTTCTGCAGACCCAGTAATGACTTTTGCTTGAATCAGATTGTCAAACAAAGCGATGACAATCAAGCGAGTCCCATTGCAAAGACCTTTTCTGCTGTTGAAGTTCCTCAAAAGCATTACAATAGTGCCGATTTTTAATTTCAGACGATGAGATGGCATTCCCGTGGGTGTAAGTGAATTTAAAAACTCAACAGGGTATTGCTCTGGGTCCTCTGTCTTGTCCGGATCAATGGAATCATCACTAATGTATTCTGTGTACTCTCCAGCAATGCAATCCATGACCTTAGAGTTGACCTGATCCACATCATCATTTTTGGGGCAAAGAAGGGCATGTGATGCTGCAGTATTAATGCTTTCATTGTCATTGACATCAATTACAATGTTTTCACCAAAAATGTCAAATATTAGTGAGCCTGTGCAAATCATATCTTCAGGGATTTCTATAACATCATCTCCAAGGTTATAATAATTGGTCAATTGTCCATTTCCCAGTTGAAGTAACCAATTGCTATAATCAGGATCAATGGAACGCATGTTGTCAAGTAGTGGCAATTGAGTGAAAATCTGCCATTGTCGGGAATATTTAATGCAGCTCTCTACGATATCAGTTCGTGTTCCATGAGGAATAATAGGAAGACACTGACGAAAGTCTCCTCCCAGAACAATGACTTTCCCTCCAAAGGGTGTTTTATTTTTCTTCGAGATATCTTTGGTCATAACATCCTTTAATAGTTGGTCAATGACATGCAGTGCGTATTTAGATAGCATAGTGGATTCATCAATAATGAAAAGTTTAGTATTCTTCAAATGGTGTGCAGCATCAGTATCATTTTTGATTCTTGAAACAGATGTTTCATTGATTGGAATAGGTATCCCGTAAAGTGAATGGATGGTTCTTCCTCCTTCCAGTAAGTTGGCTGCAATCCCAGTACTGGCAGCAGGTGACACAGTTTCTCCTTCTCCTCCTATTTGACGAATTAACAAATCATACAAATATGTTTTCCCACTGCCACCTGGGCCATCAATGAAAAAGCACTTAGCTTGCTGACTTGTATCCTGTAATGCTTCATTTATGGCATTATAGGCCAAAAGTTGTTGTTGATTTAAAGTTTCTTTCATTTCTTGGGCTCTTCTTAACTCCTCGTCTTTGTCGTATTGTGGTTGTAGTTGTTGTTTTCTTTTGGGGCGTGGTAGATTAAAATCCGTAAAGCTTTTGCCATGAAATTTTAACACATTTTGAACATCTGTCATTGCATAGCCTTCACAATGCTCACAGTCCTCATTGTTAGGGTGATATGCACGGAAGTAGTCTTCAATAAAATCTTTTTTAAATTCTTGCCACAACTCCAATGGATGAGCAGGAGGACCAAAGATACATATGTAAGCAAACATATCCCGAAGCTGTGCAGGCATGTTTAGAACACAGCCATCTAGTAAGGTATTTCGCCAAACACTGTCATCCAAAAGTAATCCAAGGGCTATTGCTGCCTGTTTAAAAGTTGGGTACTCGACTTCATTAACGGTCTTAATGTGCTCAAAACTTGTTGCTCCTTTGACATGTAGTAACAACAACCTTAAATAGTAGCGTTCTTGATCTTTCATACTGACCGTATACATTCTTCCAATGACTGTTGCTCCACGTTTCTGCCTAATTTCCCATGCACCATCTTTCCAGACATAGTGCTCAGGAATTTGGCGGTAGAAGTATTCATGAGCATGTGGGTCATTCTCATTCAGTTCAAAGTAGGCCATAAGAGTTGATTTTCTATGCGTCATGGCAGCAATGTTCTCAACAGAAGCATCTTCATGAAAATAAAGTGGTTGAGACTGTGGCAGATGTACGGCAAGGCGAACAATGCTGTGTGATTGTTTATGCATTGGATAGGCAAAAATTCTCCAAGCTGCCTCTGGTGCACTGACGTATCTTGAATCCATAAATTGGTGAGGTTCATCATGTTGTATGTTTGTTTGACAAATTTCCAGATTGGCTTTATCATGCCCTTTGTAAACATATTTGAATAGATACTTGACACTTTGAATGGACGCACAGATTTCCACATTTATATGACACTTATACTTTAATAGTAGGAAAGGGTTATAGGGAACAACCCAAGAATTATCAACCATGTGAGAACGTTGTGTAAATGAAGGTCCTGCATTGCGTTGATAAGTTGGGTAGGCATCGTGTGCTATTAGAGTTTTTGGTTGGAAATCTTTTGGGAATCCTTTTTTACACTTTCCAATATCCATACATGGAGAATTGGGGTTGAATTGTCCACAGGGTCCATGAATCATATGTTGCATCACAATTTGATGGAGCACAGGATACTCTGATGGGTCAGGAATTTCTGCCCAAACAGTACAATCGACATCAACCTCAGTGCGTAATTTCGAATTGCTATCCAGAATAATCAAAATGTGAGCATGTGGTAGTCCGCGCTTTTGAAATTCTATTACATGAACCATTGCACAAATCTTGCCAAATAATCCACTGTTTATATCTTTTAATAGGGCTTCTAATTTTATTTTGAAGACACGGGCGACTAAATCCGGTCTGTGTTCCACACGCTGCCATGGTTCTAAATTGTGGATAATCTCGCTCCATTTGGGATTACAGGTCATTGTTATAAAAAGATCTGGCCGTCCAAATTTTGTAACAATAGCCATGGCATCTTGATAGCGTTGCTGCATATTTCTTGGACTACCTTCGAACGACGATGGTAAAATGACTGTCTTGCCAATAGGAATGCCTTTTTCGAAAGATTTTCTTTGCAGATGTTCCTGTAGTACGCAATAGTCCTCCACTTTTAAATCTTTTTGATGTTGACATATAAAATTTAAGCGATTAGCCTCAATTTTTATATACGCATCCACTAAATACTGTTGCGTTAGTTTTCCACCATTTAGAATAGGATTGAACCCAGGACGTACAGATAGCAAATAACAGTAATACTGCAATTGTGTAATTCTCCGTGGATTTTGACCTTGATGCTTCAGTCCCTCATGCCAGCCTTGTTCTCCATGCGGAAAAAATAACGGATACAGTAAAGCATCTAAATTACTGTGGAGAATACTGACTTGCTGTGTTTTTGGGGCTAAAGGATTGTTTGGGTCAGGTTTCAGATGAATTAAAATGTCTCTATTGAAGGGTGGCTCTCCATCAGCATTTTCAAAGACCACAGCAACTTCATTAACAATTGGTTTATTATAACGTCTTGGGTCTTGTTCTCGATCCTGTTTAAGAGCCATGGTGATATTAGGCATGACAGTACCATTTTCAATTGCCTTCTCCTGTTCCTCTTGTTCGACAAAACGTAACATTTTGTATGCGGAAACAAAAGGATTGATGCGATCTAATAAGTTAGCAATGAGCCGCATCAATTTAGGATTACATTTTTTATTTTCGTCACACTGTAAACGTTGGTCATTAGCAGTGGCAGTATCTAAAATGTAGAGTTGGACATAAGCAGGAGCTTGATCTGGAGCAGGATGTAGTGTTCCAGTACGGTGATAAATTTGGCCATGAATTCTGAAGCAATAAGGGCCATGTCCAGGTGGGGGAGCAATACTTGCACCCATAGAAGCAAAACCAAAGGAACTATTGATACTTCTGATGTTATCCATCATATTCCGACTGTATGGACTCTGACCTTTAAGAATATATTCCAACATCTCTGGATACTGAGGTAACGGAACCTTGACCTTCCCCTTGTGACAACAGAGAGTATACTGTTTATCCGATGGCATCTCATCCATGAAATGTCGAGCTTCACAATGGTTACATATGAATATCATTGAGCCACAGGTATGTTCCACAATGCCAAAATCACTATCTGTAAATCCAGGTGGATATGAAGAGGGAGGTGTAGGTAGGTAAATACGATGTTGTTTCTGCAAACCGACATAGATCAGACGTTGAACTAATAAAGCAGAAAAAGAGGCAGGATCCACTTGTGTAAGAGTAGGAGACGTCTTTTTGCGGTGTTGACGACGTGAGGCAGCACTTTTACGTAAGCGGCTCTCTTTGGATAGTGAAGACTCCTGAGAAATTTGTGCCTCCAAAGGAGTTTGTTGTTGTTCAACGCGAAAACGTTTGGTGCGTGACGTCTCCTGACCACAATGTTTACGTTTTGCTGTTGCTTTGCGCGGTGATGAAACTTGAGGAATTGTGCTACTTTCATCCGGTGAACTGCTAGAAAGAGCTAGAGCAAACTGTAGTACTGGTGAGCTTACAGTTGGATCAGCAGACTGTTGTACTGATGAGGTTACTGTCTGATCAGCACACTGAGTTAGATCAGCAGAGTATTGTACTGGTGAGCTTACAGTTTGATCAGTAGACTGTTGTACTGATGAGGTTACTGTCTGATCAGCAGAGTGATGTACTGGTGGTGTTACATTTTTTTTTTGACGGCGTTGACGTTCCTTCTCAGCTTTTTTGGCCAAGCGCAGTTGTTTTTGTTCCAGCGACTCCGTTGCAATGCGTTGCTTATACTCAGCTTTAGACTTATCCAAACGACATTGTCGCTGTTCTTCAGTTTCCTTAGCACGTGTCTTACGCATCCATGCGGCTTTGTACCCGCCAACATCCTTGCTAGTATCCTTTGAAGTCATGTTAGCACATACAAAGGTAATACTATGCTTGGAGAGGTATAGGTACGTAAGAGCTTTTACAAAAGCTTTTTGGGAGAAAAGAATTCTTGAAAAGTATAGAATAATTATTAAGGAAAATACTAAGTTCCAGATAGACAATGTACATATTTAAATATCATGTCTTGTATGTCCTTATAATGTACCCTACGACGTATTACAAAGATATACACATGTTTCTCATTAATATCAATAATAGTAAGAGGTCACTGAATACTTAAGGACATCGAATGTGCATACATAATACCAATAGCTTGAATACCAATACCATCATAAATACCATCATCAAAACCATCATCCATACCATCATCCATACCATCATCCATACCATCATCCATACCATCATCCATAGCATCATCCATAGCATCATCAATAGCATCATCAATAGCATCATCAATAGCAATAATATTAGCAATAGCATTATTATTAGCAGTAATAGCAGTATTAATAGCATTATTAGCAGTATTATGATAATTAATAACAGTATTAATAACATTAATAGCAGTATTAATAGCATTAACAGCAGTATTAATAGAGTAATAGCATTATAAATAGCATTAATAGCATTAGTATGTGCATTGATAGCATTATTAATATCCTTAATAGCATAACTAATACCATTAATAGCATAAAGAATAGCATTAATAGCATTAGTATTAGCATTAATAGCATTAATAGCAATATTATTTGAATTAATAGCATTATTATTACTATTAATAGCATAATTATTAGCATTAACAGCATTATTATTAGCATTAATATCATTATTAATAGCAATAATAGTATTAATATTAGTATTAATAGCATAAATAATAGCATTAATAGCATAAATAATACTATTAATAAAATTAATAGCAATATTAATAGCATGCTTATTAGCCTTAATAACATTAATATTAACATTAATAGCATTATTATCATTAATAGCATAATTATTAGCATTAATAGCATAATTATTAGCATTAATAGCATTAATAATAGCATTGATAGCAATATTATTTGCATTAATACCATTATTATTACCATTAATAACATTATTATTAGCATTAATAGCATAATTATTAGCATTTATAGCATTAATAATAGCATTAATAGCAATATTATTTGCATTAATAGCATTATTATTACCATTAATAGCATAATTATTAGCATTGATAGCATAATTATTAGCATTAATAGCAATATTATTTGCATTAATAGCATTATTATTACCATTAATAGCATAATTATTAGCATTAATAGCATAATTATTAGCATTAATAATAGCATTAATAGCAATATTATTTGCATTAATAGCATTATTATTACCATTAATAGCATAATTATTAGCATTAATAGCATAATTATTAGCATTAATAGCATTAATAATAGCATTAATAGCAATATTATTAGCATTAATAGCATTATTATTACCATTAATAGCATAATTATTAGCATTAATAGCATAATTATTAGCATTAATAGAATTAATAATAGCAATATTATTTGCATTAATAGCATAATTATTACCATTAATAGCATAATTATTAGCATTAATAGCATAATTATTACCATTAATAATAGCATTAATAGCAACATTATTTGCATTAATAGCATTATTATTACCATTAACAGCATAATTATTAGCGTTAATAGCATAATTATTAGCATTAATAGCATAATTATTAGCATTAATAATAGCATTAATAGCAATATTATTTGCACTAATAGCATTATTATTACCATTATTAGCATAATTATTAGCATTAATAGCATAATTATTAGCATTAATATCATAATTATTAGCATTAATAGAATTAATAATAGCAATATTATTTGCATTAATAGCATGATTATTACCATTAATAACATAATTATTAGCATTAATAGCATAATTATTAGCATTATTAGCAATATTATTTGCATTAATAGCATTATTATTACCATTAATAGCATAATTATTAGGATTAATAGCATTAATAATAGCATTAATAGCAATATTATTTGCATTAATAGCATTATTATTAGCATTAATAGCATAATTATTAGCATTAATAGCATTAATAATAGCATTAATAGCATTATTATTACCATTAATAGCATAATTATTAGCATTAATAGCATAATTATTAGCATTAATAATAGCATTAATAGCAATATTATTTGCATTAATTAGCATTATTATTACAATTAATAGCATAATTATTAGCATTAATAGCATAATTATTAGCATTAATAGCATAATTATTAGCATTAATAGAATTAATAATAGCAATATTATTTGCATTAATAGCATAATTATTACCATTAATAGCATAATTATTAGCATTAATAGCATAATTATTAGCATTAATAATAGCATTAATAGCAACATTATTTGCATTAATAGCATATATTATTACCATTAATAGCATAATTATTAGCATTAATAGCATAATTATTAGCATTAATAATAGCATTAATAGCAATATTATTTGCATTAATAGCATTATTATTACCATTAATAGCATAATTATTAGCATTAATAGACTTAATAATAGCAATATTATTTGCATTAATAGCATGATTATTACCATTAATAACATAATTATTACCATTAATAGCATAATTATTAGCATTAATAGCAATATTATTTGCATTAATAGCATTATTATTACCATTAATAGCATAATTATTAGGATTAATAGCATTAATAATAGCATTAATAGCAATATTATTTGCATTAATAGCATTATTATTAGCATTAATAGCATAATTATTAGCATTAATAGCATAATTATTAGCATGAATAATAGCATTAATAGCAATATTATTTGCATTAAATAGCATTATTATTACATTAATAGCATAATTATTAGCATTAATAATAGCATTAATAGCAATATTACTTGCATTAATAGCATGATTATTACCATTAATAGCATAATTATTAGCATTAATAGAATAATTAGTAGCATTAATAATAGAATTAATAGCAACATTATTTGCATTAATAGCATAATTATTAGCATGAATAGCATAATTATTAGCATTAATAGCATTAATAGCAATATTATTTGCATTAATACCATTATTATTACCATTAATAACATAATTATTAGCATTAATAGCATAATTATTAGCATTAATAGCATAATTATTAGCATTAATAGCATTAATAATAGCATTAATAGCAATATTATTTGCATTAATAGCATGATTATTACCATTAATAGCATAATTATTAGCATTAATACCATAATTATTAGCATTAATAGCATTAATAATAGCATTAATAGCAATATTATTTGCATTAATACCATTATTATTACCATTAATAACATAATTATTAGCATTAATAGCATAATTATTAGCATTAATAGCAATATTATTTGCATTAATAGCATTACTATTACCATTAATAGCATAATTATTAGGATTAATAGCATTAATAATAGCATTAATAGCAATATTATTTGCATTAATAGCATTATTATTACTATTAATAGCATAATTATTAGCATTAATAGCATAATTATTAGCATTAATAGAATAATTATTAGCATTAATAGCATTAATAATATCATTATTATGAGCATTAATAGCATAATTATTAGCAGTAATAGGATTATTATTAGGATTATATATTTTTTTTGTATTATTATTTTTTTTTATTTTTTTTTTATTATTTAAATTATTATTAAATTTATTTATTATTTGTTATTTTAAGTGAGCAGACACAGTTCTCCTTCAGGTCCGCTCAAAGGGCTCATAGAGATACATGGCGGCTAATACTGGACAGTGATTGGTCGTATTTTCCCATAGAGAAACATGGCCATGTTTCTCTATGGGAAGACGCGACCAATCAGCGTCCAGGATTAGCCGCCATGTATCTCTATGAGGGGTTGGAGCGGACCTGAATGGAAACTGTCTTTACAAACAGTCTCCATTCAGGTCCGCTCAATGGCCTCAGAGATACATGGATAATGCTGGAGGCTGATTGTTCGCGGAGCTGAAGGAGGACCCGGAGCTCGGTGGAGGAAGACAGAAGACCGCTGGATGGAAGACTCGTGGGCCGGGCTGAAGGAAGAGGATGCCTGGGCCGAAGGAAGGGCTGGACGTGGACCTGAGGAAGCAGATGTGATGAAGACAGGTAAGTGATCTACGGCGTCGGGGGGGGGGGGGTTACTGTGCGGATATTGTGGGGGGGCTGTGCGGACGTGGGGGGGCTGTGCGGACATGGGGGGGGCAGTGCGGACATGAAGGGGGCAGTGCGGACATGGGGGGGGCAGTGCGGACATGAAGGGGGCAGTGCGGACATGAAGGGGGCAGTGCGGACATGGGGGGGGCAGTGCGGACATGAAAGGGGCAGTGCGGACATGAAGGGGGCAGTGCGGACATGAAGGGGGCAGTGCGGACATGAAGGGGGCAGTGCGGACATGGGGGGGGCAGTGCGGACATGAAGGGGGCAGTGCGGACATGAAGGGGGCAGTGCGGACATGAAGGGGGCAGTGCGGACATGAAGGGGGCAGTGCGGACATGGGGGGGCAGTGCGGACATGGGGGGGCAGTGCGGACATGGGGGGGCTGTGCGGACATGGGGGGGGGGCTGTGCGGACATGGGGAGGGCTGTGCGGACATGGGGAGGGGCTGTGCGGACATGGGGGGGGCTGTGCGGACATGGGGGGGGCTGTGCGGACATGGGACATTGTGGGGGAGCTGGCGGCGGAGGTGTATGGGCAGTAAGGGGGGGCGTTGGTGGTGTGCGTGGGTGTGGAGCGGTGCTGGGTTGTGGATATACGGCGTCGGGGGGGGGCCTGTGCGGACATTGGGGGGAGGACTGTGCGGATATTGTGGGGGAGGGCTGTGCGGACATTGTGGGGGAGGGCTGTGCGGACATTGTGGGGGAGGGCTGTGCGGACATTGTGGGGGAGGGCTGTGCAGACATTGTGGGGGAGGGCTGTGCGGACATTGTGGGGGAGGGCTGTGCGGACATTGTGGGGGGAGGCTGTGCCGACATTGTGGGGGGGAGGGCTGTGCGGACATTGTGGGGGGGGGGCTGTGCGGACATTGTGGGGAGGTGTGCGGACATGATGGGGAGGCGGTGCGGACATGGTGGGGTGCGGTGCGGGGCTGTGGAGCGTGGCGGGGCTGAGGGCGGTGCTGGGGTATGTGGCAATGTCCGGCGGTGGTCGGCATCGACGGGAAGGGTTTTTTGTGAGGACAGGCGGGAGTCGGGGTTATGGCGGGGGTAGTGTGGCGGGGTGGGCGAGATAGGGAATAGGAGTGTAGAAGGCATGATAGGGGAAAGAAGAAAAAAAGGTAGAGAAGTAGTGTAGATAGTAGAAGTATGAAAAAATAGGGAGTGTAGAAAGGGTAAAAGTAAAGAAAAAATGTAAAGAAAGGTAGTTAGCTCCGAAGGGATATCTTAGCTGCAGGGTAGTTGGGGTCGTCTTGAAACTTGCTTCGGAAAATCCTCCGGAACTCCGTTTTCGAGGTAGCGTGTAGTAGAAAGGAAGAGTGATTTCAAATTTCGCGCCTTATAAAAGCGGCGGTGAAGTTTGAAACCACAAAATGCGGGGGGGGCGTAAAGCAAGTGATGATTGGCCTTTGAATGGAAACTGTCTTTACAAACAGTCTCCATTCAGGTCCGCTCCAAGGCCTCATAGACATACATGGCGGCAAATCCTGGACGCTGATTGGTCGTTTTTTCCCATAGAGAAACATGGCCATGTTTCTCTATGGGAAGACGCGACCAATCAGCGTCTTCCCAGTGGGGACATGGGGGGGGGGCAGTGGGGACATGGGGCGGGGGGCTGTGCGGACATGGGGGGGGGGGGCTGTGCGGACATGGGGGGGTCTGTGCGGACACAGGGGGGCTGTGCGGAGACGGGGGGGCAGTGCGGACACGGGGTGGCTGTGCGGACACAGGGGGGCTGTGCGGACACGGGGGGGCTGTGCGGAGATGGGGGGGCAGTGCGGACATGGGGGGCTGTGCGGACAAGGGGGTGCTGTGTGGACATGGGGGGGCTGTGCGGACATGTGGGGGCTGTGCGGACATGGGTTGGCTGTGCAGACATGGGGGGGCAGTTCGGACATGGGACATTGTGTGTGGGCTGGCGGCGGAGGTGTATGGGCAGTGAGGGGGGGGGCGTTGGTGGTGTGCGTGGCTCATAGACATACATTGGGGCTAATCCTGGACGCTGATTGGTCGTTTTTTCACATAGAGAAACATGGCCATGTTTCTCTATGGGAAGAGGCGACCAATCAGCGTCCAGGATTAGCCGCCATGTATGTCTATGAGGGGTTGGAGCGGACCTGAATGGAAACTGTCTTTACAAACAGTCTCCATTCAGGTCCGCTCAATGGCCTCATAGAGATACATGGCGGCAAATCCTGGACGCTGATTGATCGTTTTTTCCCATAGAGAAACATGGCCATATTTCTCTATGGAAAGACGCGACCAATCAGCGTCTTCCCAGTGTGGACATGGGGGGGGGCAGTGGGGACATGGGGAGGGGGGGCTGTGCGGACATGGGGGGGGCTGTGCGGACACAGGGGGGCTGTGCGGAGACGGGGGGGCAGTGCGGACACGGGGTGGCTGTGCGGACACAGGGGGGCTGTGCGGACACGGGGGGGCTGTGCGGAGATGGGGGGGCAGTGCGGACATGGGGGGCTGTGCGAACATGGGGGGGCTGTGTGGACATGGGGGGGCTGTGCGGACATGTGGGGGCTGTGCGGACATGGGGGGGCTGTGCGGACATGGGGGGGGCAGTTCGGACATGGGACATTGTGTGTGGGCTGGCGGCGGAGGTGTATGGGCAGTGAGGGGGGGGCGTTGGTGGTGTGCGTGCCTCATAGACATACATGGCGGCTAATCCTGGACGCGGATTGGGCGTTTTTTCCCATAGAGAAACATGGCCATGTTTCTCTATGGGAAGGGGCGACCAATCAGCGTCCAGGATTAGCCGCCATGTATCTCTATGAGGGTTTGGAGCGGACCTGAATGGAAACTGTCTTTACAAACAGTCTCCATTCAGGTCGGCTCAATGGCCTCATAGAGATACATGGCGTCAAATCCTGGACGGTGATTGGTAGTTTTTTCCCATAGAGAAACATGGCCGTGTTTCTCTATGGGAAGAGGCGACCAATCAGCGTCCAGGATTAGCCGCCATGTATCTCTATGAGGGGTTGGGCGGACCTGAATGGAAACTGTCTTTACAAACAGTCTCCATTCAGGTCCGCTCAATGGCCTCGTAGAGATACATGGCGTCAAATCCTGGACGGTGATTGGTAGTTTTTTGCCATAGAGAAAGATGGCCATGTTTCTCTATGGGAAGACGCGACCAATCAGCGTGCAGCATTATCCGGCATGTAACTCTGAGCCCTTTGAGCGGACCTGAATGAGAACTGTGTTTTTAGAAAAGACTCAGTTCTCCCTCAGGTCCGCTCGAAGGGCTGATAGTTACATAGCGGATAATGGTGGAGGGTGATTGGTCACGGACCTGAAGGACGACCCGGAGCTCGGTGGAGGAAGAGAGAAGAGCGCCGGATGGAAGAGTCGTTAGGCGGGCTGAAGGAAGAGGATGTGTGGGCCGAAGGAAGGACTGGACCTGGACCTGAGGAAGCAGATGTCATGAAGACAGGTAAGTGATCTACGGCGTCGGGGAGGGGGGGTGCGGACATATGGAGGGGGGGGGGGGTGTGCGGACATATGGAGGGGGGGGGTGTGCGGACATAGGGAGGGGGTGTGCGGACATATGGAGGGGGGGGGGTGTGCGGACATATGGAGGGGGAGATATGGAGGAGGGGGTGTGCGGGCATATGGAGGAGGGGGTGTGCGGGCATATGGCGGCGGGGGTGTGGGGGCATATGGCGGCGGGGGTGTGCGGGCATATGGCGGCGGTGTACGGGCAGTGAGAGGGGTCTTGGTGCGGCGTTGTGGGAGGGGGTGTGCGGGCATATGGGTGTGCGGGCATATGGAGGAGGGGGTGTGCGAGCATATGGCTGCGGGGGTGTGCGGGCATATGGAGGAGGGGGTGTGCGGGCATATGGCGGCGGGGGTGTGCGGGCATATGGCGGCGGGGGTGTGCGTACATATGGCGGCGGGGGTGTGCGGGCATATGGCGGCGGGGGTGTGCGGGCATATGGCGGCGGTGTATGGGCAGTGAGAGGGGTCTTGTTGCGGCGTTGTGGGAGGGGGTGTGCGGGCATATGTGGAGGAGGGGGTGTGCGGGCATGGGGGTGTGCGGGCATATGGTGGCGGGGGTGTGCGGGCATATGGCGGCGGGGGTGTGCGTACATATGGCGGCGGGGGTGTGGCGGCATATGGAGGCGGGGGTGTGCGGGCATATGGCGGCAGTGTACGGGCAGTGAGAGGGGTCTTGATGCGGCGTTGTGGGAGGGGGTGTGCGGGCATATGGGTGTGCGGGCATATGGAGGAGGGGGTGTGCGGGCATATGGAGGAGGGGTGTGCGGGCGGGGGTGTGCGGGCATATGGGTGTGCGGGCATATGGAGGAGGGGGTGTGCGGGCATATGGCGGCGGGGGTGTGCGAGCATATGGCTGCGGGGGTGTGCGGGCATATGGAGGAGGGGGTGTGCGGGCATATGGCGGCGGGGGTGTGCGAGCATATGGTGGCGGGGGTGTGCGGGCATATGGAGGAGGGGGTGTGCGGGCATATGGAGGAGGGGGTGTGCGGGCATATGGCGGCAGGGGTGTGCGGGCATATGGCGGCGGGGGTGTGCGGGCATATGGCGGCGAAGGCGGGGGTGTGCGGGCATATGGAGGAGGGGGTGTGCGGGCATATGGAGGAGGGGGTGTGCGGGCATATGGCGGCGGGGTGTGTGCGGGCATATGGCGGCGAAGGCGGGGGTGTGCGGGCATATGGCACGGTCGGCATTGCGAGTCGACTTCTAACGGCTCGCAGGGGGTGTGCGGGCATATGGAGGAGGGGGTGTGCGGGCATATGGCGGCGGTGTACGGGCAGTGAGAGGGGTCTTGTTGCGGCGTTGTGGGAGGGGGTGTGCGGGCATATGTGGAGGAGGGGGTGTGCGGGCATGGGGGTGTGCGGGCATATGGTGGCGGGGGTGTGCGGGCATATGGCGGCGGGGGTGTGCATACATATGGCGGCGGGGGTGTGCGGGCATATGGAGGCGGGGGTGTGCGGGCATATGGCGGCAGTGTACGGGCAGTGAGAGGGGTCTTGTTGCGGCGTTGTGGGAGGGGGTGTGTGGGCATATGTGGAGGAGGGGGTGTGCGGGCATATGGCGGCGGGGGTGTGCGGGCATATGGTGGCGGGGGTGTGCGTACATATGACAGCGGGGGTGTGCGGGCATATGGCGGCGGTGTACGGGCAGTGAGAGGGGTCTTGATGCGGCGTTGTGGGAGGGGGTGTGCGGGCATATGGGTGTGCGGGCATATGGAGGAGGGGGTGTGCGGGCATATGGAGGAGGGGTGTGCGGGCGGGGGTGTGCGGGCATATGGGTGTGCGGGCATATGGAGGAGGGGGTGTGCGGGCATATGGCGGCGGGGGTGTGCGAGCATATGGCTGCGGGGGTGTGCGGGCATATGGAGGAGGGGGTGTGCGGGCATATGGCGGCGGGGGTGTGCGAGCATATGGTGGCGGGGGTGTGCGGGCATATGGAGGAGGGGGTGTGCGGGCATATGGAGGAGGGGGTGTGCGGGCATATGGCGGCAGGGGTGTGCGGGCATATGGCGGCGGGGGTGTGCGGGCATATGGCGGCGTAGGCGGGGGTGTGCGGGCATATGGCACGGTCGGCATTGCGAGTCGACTTCTAACGGCTCGCAGGGGGTGTGCGGGCATATGGAGGAGGGGGTGTGCGGGCATATGGCGGCAGTGTACTGGCAGTGAGAGGGGTCTTATTGCGGCGTTGTGGGAGGGGGTGTGCGGACATATGTGGAGGAGGGTGTGTGCGGGCATATGGCGGCGGGGGTGTGCGGGCATATGGCGGCGGGGGTGTGCGTACATATGGCGGCGGGGGTGTGCGGGCATACGGCGGCGGGGGTGTGCGGGCATATGGCGGCGGTGTACGGGCAGTGAGAGGGGTCTTGTTGCGGCGTTGTGGGAGGGGGTGTGCGGGCATATGGGTGTGCGGGCATATGGAGGAGGGGGTGTGCGGACATATGGCGGCGGAGGTGTGCGAGCATATGGCTGCGGGGGTGTGCGGGCATATGGAGGAGGGGTGTGCGGGCATATGGAGGAGGGGGTGTGCGGGCATATGGCGAGGGGGTGTGCGGGCATATGGCGGCGGGGGTTTGTGGGCATATGGCGGCGGGGGTGTGCGGGCATATGGCGGCGGTGTACGGGCAGTGAGTGGGGTCTTGTTGCGGCGTTGTGGGAGGGGGTGTGCGGGCATATGGGTGTGCGGGCATATGGAGGAGGGGGTGTGCGGGCATATGGCGGTGGGGGTGTGCGAGCATATGGCTGCGGGGGTGTGCGGGCATATGGAGGAGGGGGTGTGCGGGCATATGGAGGAGGGGGTGTGCGGGCATATGGCGGCGGGGGTGTGCGGGCATATGGCGGCGGGGGTGTGCGGGCATATGGCGGCGGTGTACGGGCAGTGAGAGGGGTCTTGTTGCGGCGTTGTGGGAGGGGGTGTGCGGGCATATGGGTGTGCGGGCATATGGAGGAGGGGGTGTGCGGGCATATGGCGGCGGGGGTGTGCGAGCATTTGGCTGCGGGGGTGTGCGGGCATATGGAGGAGGGGGTGTGCGGGCATATGGAGGAGGGGGTGTGCGGGCATATGGCGGCGGGGGTGTGCGGGCATATGGCGGCGGGGGTGTGCGGGCATATGGCGGCGGTGTACGGGCAGTGAGAGGGGTCTTGTTGCGGCGTTGTGGGAGGGGGTGTGCGGGCATATGGGTGTGCGGGCATATGGAGGAGGGGGTGTGCGGGCATATGGCGGCGGGGGTGTGCGAGCATATGGCTGAAGGGGTGTGCGGGCATATGGAGGAGGGGGTGTGCGGGCATATGGCGGCGGGGTGTGGGGGCATATGGCGGCGGGGGTGTGCGGGCATATGGCGGCGGTGTACGGGCAGTGAGAGGGGTCTTGGTGCGGCGTTGTGGGAGGGGGTGTGCGGGCATATGGCAGCGGGGGTGTGTGGGCATATCGTGGCGGGGGTGTGCGGGCATATGGCGCGGTCGGCATTGCGAGTCGACTTCTAACATGACCACGCCGGAAGTTGCGCCGAGAGGGGCGGATTTGCGATTCGCGATTATATAATAGATGATGCCTGAAGATTGCACTGCATTTTCATGGTGACCGGTTCCCCTTAAGCTTGACTGTGATTTTATACTGTCTTATGACGTTCAGGTCTGCTCCACCCTAAAAAAAGGAATAGAATTAAGTCACAGTGTTAGTGGACCCATTGAAGCGCTAGAGTAAGGGCCAAATGGCCATCATCTGGGTAGGATCGCCCCTGCTTGTCACCTGTATATCCCTCCTTTTAAATGAATGAATAAAAGACAAATTTTTAGTTTCATTCATTGGGTAAGTGCTGCTTTTCTTCTCAACTATGATAAGGGTATGACGTTCCCTGAGTCAAATGAGGTGACAAAATTTTGTAATTGTAAATGTGACGATGCAAATTAGTGTAAAGATAAAATAGGGAGGGGGACAAGAGGCGCAATAGTGCCCTATCACTAGTGACACTTATATACAGTGGTGGTGCTGTGAAGCTGCTCACCTGGTCCAGTTGTGATCCCCACAACTGGTTTGAAGGCGTTTTTGGAAACGATGTTCCAGCTGCTGCAGGACCTCCACCGACCACTGGATAGTGGTATGTATCAAAGAAATGATGGGAGTGCTGGTGTCTCACGGTCCGCGCTGCTTCAGGGTTAAATAAACTCACCAAAGAGCCAAATCGATTTCCATCCTTTTATTCCTCCTCTCTCCTGGCACCTTCATCAGGGAAATCCCTGATGAAGGTGCCAGGATAGGCGCTGAAACACGTAGGAGAGAGGAGAAATAAAAGGATGGAAATCGATTTGGCTCTTTGGTGAGTTTATTTAACCCTGAAGCAGCGCGGACCGTGAGACACCAGCACTCCCATCATTTCTTTGATGCAAATTAGTGGACATACATACACATACACTCAACTATATATAGTAGACATATATTTAAATTTGAGCTTTAAAAGTTCAGTGTTCTAGTCATAAATATCTGCTGTCTTTTATTTTCTTAAGTTTACCTTTTTTTATTCCAAGCATGTATGTACAAGTCCATTATCAAGGTAGCTAATAAGAAAGATTAACATCACAAGCAGATGAATTCTGGTACAACTAAGTAGTACTAATTAGTTATTTTAATAATTTTAGATAGCAAAATGAAATTCAGTGTATTATACAGTAAGGACATACATTATGTAATCTGAATAAATACCTACAGCTTTGAATCATATTAAGAAGTCATATTGTATAACACCATCCTTTCTGGAAAAGGAAGAATAATATTTTGTAGGTTTATTTGCTAAAATGTTGCCTGCATGCTACGTTCATTAATAAATGTTGAAAACTCATTGAGATAAGATTGATTCCATCAACTGTAATGGTAGATTAATTTACAGCTGAGTACTAAAGCACTTTATGATGATACATTTATCTGAAAGTCCATAATAATGTTTTCATAATTCACTCAAATGGACAAGATAAAAGCATTTTAGTCTCCTATTTTTTTTACTGCAACTACAGTAAAGAAAACTTAAAAAGGTACTTGTCAAGTTACCAATCTTATTTTCCTTTTCATGCTTTTGACTTTGTTCTCAATATTGTCAGAATTTCATATTATTTGACTGATCTGCTCCTCAGGGTCTTATTTTTAACTGCCTAGTCACTTCACAAGATGATCTTCTTGTAAATTATACAAAATAGACCCCTCCATTTTAGACCTCATAATATGTTTCAATTCATGCATTCAGTGATATTTATATTGCATATTTAAAAGTAAAATTATATATACCGTATATACTCGTGTATAAGCCGACCCGTGTATAAGCCGACCCCCCTACTTTTGCCCCCAAAACCTGGGAAAATCTATTGACTCACGTATAAGCCGAGGGTGGACCCCAGCACAGGTATACAGCCCCCAGCAGTGGTATACAGGCCCCAGCAGTATGATATACAGCAGCCCCCAGTGGTATATACAGCAGCTCCCAGTGGTATATACAGCAGCCACAGTGGTATATACAGCAGCCCCATTGGTATATACAGCAGCCCCCAGTGGTATATACAGCAGCCCCAGTGGTATTGCAGCCCCAATATACAGCAGCCCAAGTAGTATTGCAGCTCCAGTGGTATTGCAGCCCCTATATACAGCAGCCCCAGTGGTATTGCAACCCCAGTGGTGTATACAGCAGCCCCTATATACAGCAGCCCCAGTGGTATTGCAGCCCCAGTGGTATTGCAGCCCCTATATACAGCAGCCCCAGTGGTATTGCAGCCCCAGTGGTGTATACAGCAGCCCCTATATACAGCAGCCCCAGTGGTATTGCAGCCCCAGTGGTATTGCAGCCCCTATATACAGCAGCCCCAGTGGTATTGCAGCCCCAGTGGTGTATACAGCAGCCCCTATATACAGCAGCCCCAGTGGTATTGCAGCCCCAATGGTATTGCAGCCCCTATATACAGCAGCCCCAGTGGTATTGCAGCCCCAGTGGTGTATACAGCAGACCCTATATACAGCAGCCCCAGTGGTATTGCAGCCCCAGTGGTATTGCAGCCCCTATATACAGCAGCCCCAGTGGTATTGCAGCCCCAGTGGTGTATACAGCAGCCCCTATATACAGCAGCCCCAGTGGTATTGCAGCCCCTATATACAGCAGCCCCAGTGGTATTGCAACCCCTATATACAGCAGCCCCAGTGGTATTGCAGTGCCAGTGGTGTATACAGCAGCCCCAGTGGTTTTGCAGCCCCAGTGGTATTGCAGCCCCACAGACTCCACACAAATGCTGGCACACGTCCCCCCCTGTTGTAAGGCCCCCCCTGCTGATTACTTACCATCCCTGGTCTTCAGCAGCACCTCCGCGCCGGTCCTCTGTGCTCCGGTCCACCTTGGTCCCGTCCTCTGTGCTGCCGTCCACGGCTGCATCCGGGGTCCCCGCGCGTCGCAGAAGCGATGACGTCATCGCTTCTGCGACCCGGCCGGTCACATGATACAGCCGGGGAACGGAGCACAGAGGACGGGACCACGGAGGACCGGAGCACAGAGGAGGTGCTGCTGAAGACCAGGGATGGTACGTGTTCAGCAGGGGGGCCTTACAACAGGGGGGGACGTGTGCCAGCAGTTTGGGGGCATTATCTACCGATATGCACTGCTCCCCCTAGCGCTGATTGACAGGGGGATGCAGTGCATATGTAATGAGCGGGCCCACGTGAAGGGCCGCTCAATATACAGTATCCCCACCGCCTCCTCCTGCCTCCCCAGCCCGACACAGCCCCCACCCCAGTCACCCTGTATAGTGACTCGTGTATAAGCCGAGGGGGGGACTTTTCAGCCCAAATTTTGGGCTGAAAATCTCGGCTTATACACGAGTATATACGGTAAGTTGGACATATACAGATAGAAAATACTATCATAAGTATCGGGAGGTTGACACATTTAATTAGACAAATGGCAATATCAAGACTACATGGATAGTGATTGTTAGGATATGGACAATTAATAGAGAGATTTAACACCTACAAATTGGACTGTGCATCCTGCTGGATCATGTAATATAAATAACCTAAAAATTTCCCAAAAAGATCTCCAACCCAGAATTCAGGAGGCAGAAAAATAGATCCAGACTCATTATATAAAGAGCACATGATTTAATCAGGCCACGCCTCCTGATGAAGCCATCATGTACGGAGAAATGTGTCCGCGTCGAGTGTGTAGGTTGTGGTTCTGTGGGCACTCTCTTTTCCTATGCTTATAGCCTCTCAATCTATTCAAACAATGTCTCAAGGTATGTGTAATTGACTTTTGACCTGGGCACATAACCTCAATATAGGTGGGATGGGACTTATGGTACCTTTACACGCCGCTACTGGATGGTGGCAACAACCGGGTACATGAGAGAAATGTATCTTGCACCGCCAATTCAACCCGTGGTAGCGGCATGTGAAGACGGTTGTAGCCACCCGCCAGTAGCGGCACCTGTTTCCGAGCACTGCCCTAAAACAGGTGGCTACCCAGGCAATTGTAGCGACCTGTATCGGCGTGTAAAGAAGGAACATAAGGGTTGTTTCTACACCATGCTATGTTCCTGGTATGTACCTGGGGCGTGACACAGCCTCCGGGAAACCTCCCCCCTTCAGCGATCATTGGAGGAAGCTCCTGCATTACGATTGGTTGTTGCTGCATATTTAAGGAGCTGACCAGTCACACTACACAATTGCTCGAGCATCATGTATTAATCAGCCTCCTGCGCTGCCTGGCCAATCATGATGTTATTGCTTTGTCCTATCAGCGTACGGACGTCTCGTAATCCACAATTGTGGCATGCCTATGTGTTGTCCCTGCTGCACCAGGTCCGCCCATATTAGCTTGTTGTAGCGGTGTGTAAATGAGGTAAGGTGCTCGGCAGAAGGTAACTTGAGACACCCGGTGGTGTATCTAGAGATAGATGTAACCTACTGTAGCGCACCTTGTTGCGGCGTGTAAAGGTGGTGTGATTACCGTTTGCAACCGTTTGTGCGTGCTCGTGCACGTGAAGTACCCGGTTGTTGCCACCATCCAGTAGCGGGTGTAAAGGTACCATCACTCACCATATTTATCATTTAGACCATGCATGGGGAATTTAGGGTGCGTAATATTGGAACCTGAACTGAGATTGCACAAAAACTGTATTCAATCATAGTCTCAGTGAGAAGCATATGTGTATGTATACCCCAATGGTCAGTAGCGTTGTTCAATTTAAAAGTGGTTCCCATTAGGATCACATAGTCTCATATGTTCTTCTGTTTGTGGTTTCCCACAGCCAGTAGCTTATTTATCACTGCCCTTGAGTATGGGGTTCCTGTCTGGTTGAATCGATGCCTGGCGCCTGGGCGGATGCCCCCCGGGAACCTAAAAAATCTGCACATTCTCCTTCAGAGACAGATGAAGCACTCGTGATGGAGGGGGACCGAGCAGCCACCTTATTTTTATTATTGATGTGTTCCTCTGTTTGTGGTTTCCCACAGCCAGTTGCTTATTTATCACCAAGGGTGTTTGGTTATGTGTTGTAAATTATATTACTTAAATAAAAGAAGTTATAGCATTATTAAGTACTTTGTCTGGATCTATTTTTCCCGATTTTTCTGCCTCCTCAATTCTGGGTTGGAGATCTTTTTGGGAAATATTTAGGTTATTTAATCAATAGAGAGATGTTTGTATTATAATAGTATCTAATAGACTACTTGTATCTACTTGTTTAACTCTGATGGCCAAAGGAAAGACGTAAGTACATGTAAAAATGTATAGTTCTTTTTTCCTCAAAACAGGTTCCTAGTGGAAATGATATCATGATTATCAATAGTCTAACATTGGTCTAACAACAAAAATCCTAAAGTGGTGCTACTGCACTTACCTAGTAAAAATGAGGCTTGCCAATTAGAGGAAAGTTGGACCGCAGTCTCCAAGCCAGTGCCTGACAGATGTTTCAAAGTTTTTTCAGCAGTAGCGTATAGGAAATTCTGCGATGTCAGCTTATAAAGGAGCCCAGGACCCATATATAATGAGCCGAAGAAGATTCATTTGTGATGTATAGCGCTGTATAGCGATGGGCTCCGCCCCTCTGCCACGTCACTTGTTGATTCCAACCAGTGACATGCAAGCACCAGACATCAGAGATGTACATGTGTGCCAGCGCTATCACAGTGGTCACAATCCAGAAGCACAGAGAGGTGGTCCCAGAGTGCATGCTCACTCCTTGAGCAAATCAGGGATCTAAATTGGACTCTCATATAGACATATGTAAAATCACATTGGGGCATATACTGCAACTAACATGCCATATTAAAAATCTAATATATAAAGCTGAATGTGTGTATGTATGTACAGTATATGTGTGTGTGTGTGTGTGTGTATATCTGGGATTGGCATCTACACCGTCGCAACTACAGCCACAAAATTTTGCACAGTCACACGTCTGGACCCCAGGAGCGTCATAGGCTATGTTGTAAGGCGAAATTTTAACCCTGCGCGTTCCAGTTCACCAAACAATTTTGCCCCTATCTACATAATGGGGAAAAAGTGAATGGAAAAGTGTTGGAGGAAAATCGACAGCTGTCAGCTATAGCCACAAAATTTTGCACAGTCACATGTCTGGACCCCGAGAGCGTCATAGGCTATGTTGTGAGGCGAAATTTTAACCCCGCACATTCCAATTCACCAAACAATTTTTCCCCTATCTACATAATGGGGAAAAAGTGACAGTTACCAGATGACAGTTGTAAATGAGAGGGGCTTAATGATAGCGCCAAAGACTAACAGCACATACCAGCATATAGTCACTAAGGTGGGGCCCCAACATGAGAGATTCACCACGCACGGGGACATGTATACACACCACACGCACACAAAGAGTAAGAGCAAGTGTATAGTGGATAAGGTGCAGCCCCAACATTGGATACTCTCCATGCACCCGAACCAACACACACACACCACAAACAGACACACACAACACAGAGACACACACCCCCCAATGGGACACACACACACCCTATAGCGACACATGCACTCACCCCACAGGGACACACACACACACACCACACCACAAAGAGACACACACAACACAGACACACACAACACAGACCACCCCACAGGGACACACACACATAGCCACCCTATAGGGTCACATGCACTCACCCCACAGGGCACACACACACACATCACAAAGAGACACACACACCACACAGAACCCCCCCACAGGGACACACACACATACACACCCTATAGGGACACATGCACTCACCCCATAGGGACACACACACCACAAAGAGACACACACAACACAGAGACACACACACCCCACACAGATACCCCCCCCACAGGGACACACACACATACACACCCTATAGGGACACATGCACTCACCCCACAGGGACACACACACACCACAAAGAGACACACAGAACAAAGATACACACACACACACACACCACACAGACCCCGCCACAGGGACACATAGGGACACATGCACTCACCCCACAGGGCACACACACCACAAAGAGACACACACAACAGAGACACACACCACACAGAACCTCCCCCCACAGGGACACACACACACACCCTATAGGGACACATGCACTCACCCCACAGGTACACACACATACACACACCCCAGGGACAAGCACACCCCAGGGACACACACACCACACAGACAGACACAGATGTGCACAAATTGCCTCACACAACTCGTCTCATACGTCTGGTATCTTTAATTTCCAAAAATAAACATCTGATTATAAACAGCCAATGTGCAACACATGTGCCATATAGGGAATTAAGGCAGATGTCAGTCACATGAGCTGTCTATTATGTGTATGTGTGAGGTAACATACTGCCCTGCCAGGGGAGGGTTTACTGTTGGCTGGAGATTTATTAGGCAGCCTATAGCAATCAGTTACAGCTCAGCTTCTATTTTCCTACAGGTTATTAATATGACATATTCAAATTCTATTTTGTTATAGCTAACATCATTTATTTATTAACCCGGGCGTAGCCGGGTACTACAGCTAGTCTAATATAGAAAGTTGAATGTGTGTATGTATGTCCGGGATTGACATCTACACCGTCGCAACTACAGCCACAAAATTTTGCACAGTCACACGTCTGGACCCCGAGAGCTTCATAGGCTATGTTGTGAGGCAAAATTTTAACCCTGCGCGTTTCAGTTCACCAAATAATTTTGCCCCTATCTACATAATGGGGAAAAAGTGAAAGGAAAAGTGTTGGTGGAAAATCGACAGCTGCCAGATGTGAAGAAGGGGGACTTAAAGAATGAGAGCAATGGCGCCAAAGAGTATATTCCGTACAGTTGCTAAGGTGGGGCCCCGACATAGGATACTCACCACACATGGGGATATGAACACACACACAAAATGCGTCACACACTACCACGTGCTTGAACACATATACCACCCTCAGCACACATTTCGCCACACATACACTAACCTCACCACATAATCACCCTAAAACACACACAAGTCTCGTATTATCCTTCAAAAATATAAATCTGATTAATAAGCAGCAAAACTGCAAGAGATACAAAGTGTACCATATGTAATATATAAAGCTGAATGTGTGTATGTGTGTGTGTATGTCCGTGATTGGCATCTACACCATCGCAACTACAGCCGCAAAATTTTGCACAGTCACAAGTCTGGCTCTCAAGAGCGTCATAGGCTATGTTGTCAGGCTAAATTTTAACCCCGCGCGTTCCAATTCACCAAACAATTTTGGCCCTATCTACATAATGGAGAGAAAGTGACAGTTACCAGTTGACAGTTGTGAATGAGAGGGGCTTAATGACAGCACCAAAGACTAACAGCATATACCAGCATATAGTCACTAAGGTGGGGCCCTGACATAGAATATTAACCACGCATGGGGACATGTATACACACCACATGCACACAAAAGGAACAGCTAAGGTGGAGCCCCAACATTGGATACTCACCACGCACCCGAACACAAACATACACCACAAATAGACACACACAACGCAGAGACACACATCACACAGACACCCCCCTCACAGGGACACACACACATACACACCCTATAGGGACACATGCACTCACCCCACTGGGGGGCACACACCTCACAGGGACACAGAGACACACACACACAACCCACAGGAACAAACAGACCCCATATGGATGGGCACACACCACAGAGACACCCCTCCCCCCAAAGGGACACACACCACAGGGACACCCCCACAGGAACACACGCACACCACTGGGACACACACACCCCAGGGACACACACACCACACAGACAGACACAGATGTGCACAAATTGCCTCACACAACTCGTCTCATACGTCTGGTATCTTTAATTTCCAAAAATAAACATCTGATTAAAAACAGACAATGTGCAACACATGTGCTATATAGGGAATTAAGGTAGATGTCAGTCACATGAGCTGTCTATCATGTATATGTGTGAGGTAACATATACTGCCGGCCAGGGGAAGGGTTTACTGTTGGCTGGAGAATTATTAGGCTGCCTATAGCAACCAATCACAGCTCAGCTTTTATTATCCTACAGGTCATTAATATGACATATTCAAATTCTATTTTGTTATCGCTAACAGCAGTTCTGTATTAACCGAGCGTAGCCGGGTACTACAGCTAGTATATTATATTACTGATAGGTAAAATGATATATTGTATACAGTATTCCAAACTACTTTCTATTGATTGTGTATATCCTAACAATCACTATCCATGTAATTTTGATATAAGAGCAAGAGAGAGAGAGAGAGAGAGAGACTCGGAAAGGTAGAATTATTTAGATGACCAGAAAATAAAATGGAGCATGCTGAGTGGGGGAATATGGATCTGATTGGATGGTTCTGCCATTTCTGGTCCCCATTAGAAGATATTATATTTGTTATAATTTTATGTTATGTTAACAGTAGGTAATTTTAACATGACGGATAGAATATCAAAAATAAATCCAGAAAATCACATTGTCTAAATTTATAAAATTATTGCATTTTGAAGAGAGCAATAAGTATTTGATCCCATGGCAAACAAGACTAAATACTGGTGGCAATATCCGTGTTGGCAAGCACAGCTGTCACAAATTATTTGTAGTTGATGATGACATCTCCGCACATGTCAGGAGGAATTTTGGTCCACTCATTTTTGCAGATCATCACTAAGTCATTAATATTTTAAGGCTGTCACTTGGCAACTTGAAGCTTCAGCTCCTCCATATGTTTGTATGGGCTAAGCTATGGAGACTGTTCATGTCTTTGTCGTGGGCAAATTACAAAATCATCAATGAATCAATATATATATAGCTGTGGTCTCCGCATTGCCGGATAGTAATTAACTGTTCTTACCTGTAACAAATAGGATGGGTTAACAAATTATTGCTTTTCCCTGCTGGGATTCTCAGCTGCAAGTGTAATTCAATGCTTTTTGGGCTCCTGGTGTAATACAGGTGCTATGTGGGTCACTGGCTCTAATACAGAGGCTATGGAAGGCATAGGCTGTAAGTGTCATACAGGGGCTATGTGTGGGTCTATGGGGTAATAAAAGGCTACATGGGGCACAGGCATTAATAAAGGGGCTATGAAGGCTCTGGTGTAATGCAGGGCTATGTGGGGCACAGGCTGTAATACAGGGAGCTTTTTGTGAGCTTCTGCTCTAATACAGGGAGCTATGCGTGAGCTCCTGTGTAACACTGAGGCCATGTAAGGCCACTTGTTGTAATACTGAGGACTGTGTGTAGCCTCCCGATGTATACAGGGGCTATATGTGGCCTCCTGCTGTATACTAGGGGCTGCATGCGGGGTCTGCTGTAAACTTGGGGCTTTGTGTGGACGTCTGCTGTATGCTTGTGGATGTGTGGGCCTCCTATTGTATACTGGGGCTGTATGTGGCCTCTTCTATATTCTGGGGCTGTGTAGCCTCCTGCTGTATAATGAGACAGGAAAGCAGTTTAAGAACAGGGTATTTAGTAAGTTTTTTGCAAAAAATGTACAAAGTTCTACAGCTTTGTTCACACATACCATCAGTTTTTGCATTCTCTGCATTTTAGCTGTTAATAAAAAACGTACATGCGTTAGCGCATGGTACACTTAAGTGTAGCTGCGTTTTTTAACAACACATGCGTTTTTTTTACCATGTTAAAAAAACGTATGCGTTTTTTTAACATGGGGCCGTTTGGGAAACGCAAGTGTCTATATGTGCATGCGTTAACGCATATGCGTTTTTAATGAAAAAATGACTAAGTCCAAAACTTGCCAAAAACGTTCAGGACATCAGGGGACACTATTGGCACCCTTAGAAAAACGGATCCATTTTCTGACAGCTTAAAAAACGGATTGGTATGTGTGAACAAGGCCTACCAATGTTAATGTAACCCGTATCAGAATGGTCCCTATCTAACTTATTTAAAACCTGATCCTATGTACAATACCTATGGATGCAGGATACGGAAGGGACATAGTCCAATATGGACATGCTGCAGAAAACGGCATTTTATGCTCCTGGCTGTATGTGACCTCCTGCTGTATTCTGGGCAGGGGCGGACCTACCGTGGTGCAGCAGGTTCAGGGGGCCCCTCAAGCACCTGTAGGGGGCCACCCGTGACCCTGTGCCACAGGAGAGGTTAACTGAGGGAAGCTTCATGCTTCCCTTGGCTGATCCCGCCCCTCCTCTGCAATCCCGGCTCCCAGACCTGCAATGAGCAGGTCAGCGCAGGTAGGAGCCGCACGCAAAGCCCCCCTGCTAGAAACCCCCCCCCGCGCCTCACCTAAAGCTGCTAGCACCCCCCCGCCCCCCCCAAAACCTAGAGCTGCTAGCACCCCCCCCTGCTCCTCACCTAGAGCTGCTAGCGACCCCCATCCCGCTCTTCACCTATAGGTGCACCAGGGCCCGTCGTGCGGAAGGTCCGCCGCTGATTCTGGTGGCTGTTTGTCCTTCTGCAGTATACTGAAGGCTGTGTGTAGCAGGTTGTTAAAAGAATAGCAAAGATGTGTGTTAGTCTCTTTGAGATTTGTGTGGCTTCTGCTTCATTGAGTCAGGTCCCAGTGTTTATCGTTTTCCAGAAACCCTTATCTTCGGCAAGCTTCCCTGAATGTTTCATAGACAAGCAAAAACTGTGTTATAGTAAGAATGTCCTTCATTGCTTATGATGAAGATTTGATGATTGTATCCGTGAAGAAGAAGCAAAGAGAGCTCCAAAATGTGTTGCAAATAAATACATCATTGCATCAGACCTATTTGTGGTCCTGGTTTCCCTACAGCAGCGCGGAAGTTTGGAGCTCTGTCCTTGGTTTAGAGTCCAATATGAACATGCTGCAGAAGACGGCATTTTATGTGCCTCGCTGTATGTGGCCTCCTGCTACATTCTGGGTGTTTCCTCCTGCTGTATACTGAAGGCTGTATGTGGCAGGTTATTAGAAGAATAGCAAAGAGGTGTGTTGATCGGTTTGAGGTTTGTGTGGCGTCTGCTTAATTGAGTCATGTCCCAGTGTTTGTCATTTTCTAGAAACCCTTATCTTCCCTACCTTCCCTGAGTGTTTCACAGACATGCAAAAACTGTGTTATAGAAACAATGTCCTTCATTGCCTATAGTAACCAATCAGAAGCTGAGCTGTGATTGGTTGCAATAGGCCCCCTGATAAAAATTCAGTCTAAGGCCCCATTCACACACTGCTTTTTTTGCTGCGTATTTTTACGCACAAGCTCAAAAAAAGCCAGGAGTGGAACAATCAAAACCGGGAGTGGCACACTCAGAGGAAAGATCTAAAGGGGGGTTTACACGTTGCGATATCGGCGTCCAATTTCAATGAAAAGTCACGTGGTTCGATCGTTGGAGCCGATTTCGTTCCTGCGTTGTATGGTGTGAACGTCCAATACGATGCAGAAACGATGTCAATGCGATATCGGGAATTGAATGAGCATGCTATTCAATGCTCCGATATTGAATGGAGATTGGAGCCGGATCCTGCTGTGGACAGCCCAACTACGATGTGAAGTTCAACGTCACCCATTCACTCCCATGTTAAATGGTCGTTCCTGGGTTGGGGGGCGTAGACATCGTACGGACGTTGGATTCCTAAATCGCAACGTGTAAACCTCCAATGCGATGCGGTAGAAACGTGCACTAAATGCACGCTCCCGCGCCATTGAATTGCGATATCGCAACGATATTGAAACGTGTAAACCCACCCTAATAGAAACAAGTTCTCCACTTATATGTTTAATCACCCACTCCTGGTTTGTCATGAGCTTGTGCTTAAAAATATGCAGCAAAAAAAGCAGTGTGTGAATGGGGCCTAAATCTCAAAACAGGCAAGGCAGTATCTATTACCTCATACAAACAGTAAATAGGCCCGTTTTTTGCAAATGACTGGAAAGCTCAGGGTTAAAAAATTTCCCCTCAAAACATAGTCTATTACGTTCCTTGAGTCAAATGATATGGCTGTGCAAAATTTTGTGATTGTAAATGCGAAGGTGCGGATTCTTTTAGCAGACACACATGCATACACACATAAACTTAGATCACAGAGAAAACAGTATAACAAACGTGTAGAAATACATATGCCCACACATACACACATAAACCTAGCTATATATATATAGCTATATATATATATATATATTAGTGATGGGCGAGTCCTAAATTACTCGGAATCGCTTGACTCTAGCGCGTCCGAGCCCGGGACTCGCTACTCATTGCGAGTCTAGCGAGTCCAATGTTAATGAATGGGGAAGCGAGTAATAGCGAGTAATGTGCGATTTACAAATCGCAGATGTGTCTCAGAAGCTTCAGGCTCTATCTGCTACAATAGCTAAATCATGTTTAATAGGCTCCCGCTGTCACAGCACAGTTAACTCTCTGCTTACCGGCGCTGCAACAAGAAGAAGAAGGAAGACAGAAGACAGAAGAGAGAAGAAAGAAGAGAGAAGACCTGGGTCTTTGAAGGGATATGTGGTGGTAATAAAGTTGGTGTCCCTAATGGTGTCTGTGTCTTTATTTTTAATAAATAATTATTCTCTGTGTAGTGGTTTTTTTTAACCCTTTATTGGAGATTCTTAGTGGCTGGGTCAAACCTGGCCTGACATTAAGAATCTCGGGCTTAATACCAGCTTGTATAACAAAGCTGGTATTAACCCCTTTATTACCCAGCGTGCCACATCGGGAGGGTAGTGACGTCATTACAGGGGCGGGATCTGTGGAGCTGGGTGTGATGGCTATGTCTCCCCCGTCCGCGCTCTCTATACCCGCTGTCCGCTCTGTCTCTCTCCTCTGGGCTGTCTTCTCTGTTCTGTACTCTCTCCTTTGTCCTGTCAACCATCTGTGTGCTGTTTCCATGAGCTCTCACTTGTGTGCTGTCTTCCTGACTCATGTGCTCTCTCCTTTGAGATGTCTCTGTGGAGCCCACTGGGACGGGGTACTCGGTACCGGACTGGGGTACTGCTGGGGATGTCACGGAGGTCATGATCCAGACAGTGTCCCGGGTTCTCACAAGTAAAGGGATATTTACAGGGATTAGTTTGTCGTGACGCCACCCACGGGTTGTGGTCAGTAATGGGACCACCACTGCAGCGCAGCTCTGCCAGGTGGATGGAGGGATGGATGGGCTGCAGTTGGATGGATGAGCCCGCCGCGGGTCGGGCAGCTCCTGGCAGGGTAAGAAGTACAGTAACAGTTCTGTATACCTGGAATCAGACACGGACACTGAGGCAGGGTTCACCGGGTTTACTTGTAAGTCCTTCAAGCAGGTCACAGCAATTCACAGTACAGTTCTCAACACAGTTCAGTTAACTCTGGACACTTGAACCCTCTGCAGCCAGGCTGTCACTCTGAGACCCCTTGCTCCTTCTAATGTCCTTTCAGGCTGTTCTCTCCCTCTCTGTTCTCTGCGCGGGTAGCATGGCGGCAGCTCGGCCCCTTGTGGGTCCTCGTGGTTGCTGCTGTGCCTCCAACCCTATTATGGGAACTCCAACCTGGAATTAGAGCTCCCCGTCGGTTTGTCTGGGAAGCCAGTATGGAACTTCAGTTCCCCTCAGAGCCGACACTCTGATGTGTGCCTAGCCTGCAGTAACCCTATCTTCCAAGGTGTTACCAGGCTCCATCTAACCCGTGTGATTCCAGCACAATCAGGGAAAACTTCTCCACCAGTTAGTCAGTGCTGCCGCGTTCCTCGGACCCCGTGATACCAGTCCGATCTCTGCCCTCACACTCCCCTGGGATACCGGCTATGGATGAGCTTTCTGTCCATGGTTTCTGTGACTCTGTGGATTCTGTATCTCCAGGAAGCCCAACCCCACCAGGATGTGTGTCACTCTCTGCTTGGTGTCTTTACTTCTCTGCTCACTCTGGCCTACTGTGTCTTTTCAGCTCAGCCTACTCCGGCCTACTAACTCCGTCCCCCTCTTTCTCTTCTATTTGAGCTCTCTGTCACCTGATCTACATTCTTTCCCACCCACTTTCCTCTAAACCCACCACCCTTGACCGCCTAGAGTTCCGGGCTCCGGGTTGGGTGCTGCCTCTAGTGGGTGTGTGTGTGCTGTGAGGGTGTTTGATGCAGAAACTGTCTATCTTCCTGCCTGGCTGCAGTTCCCTATGTGGCCACCCTTGTCGCTGGGTCGTAACATCTCTCACTGTGTGCTCTTCCTTTTGTGCTCTCTTCCCCCTGTGCCTTCTGCCTGCCCCCCTGTGCTCACTCTCTGTCTACTCCACCTGTGAGCTCTAGCTGCTGCCCCATGCACTCTTTGTGCCCCCTCTGTGTACTCTATGTGCCCCTATGTGCACTCTCAGTACCCCTCTGTACACTCTCTGTGCCCCTAGTGTGCTCTCTTTTCTCCCCAGTGCAGTCTCTGTGCCCCCTGTTCTCTACCTGTGCCTCGTGTATGCTCTCTGTGCCCCCCTGTTTGCTTTCTGTGCCACCACCCCTGTGCTGCTCACACTCCATGTCACATATACAAAGCAGGGAAGCAGGACGGTACATGTGTCAGCAGCACTGCTGGCAGTAGTACAAAATGGTCCAGTACCACTAGCATGCACCATATTTGCACACCCATTACATGGGTGAGCAAATATGGCTGCCGCCAGTGCGTGATAGCAGGATGTCGGGATGGAAGCAGATTATGGATGGGACTTTGGACTATGTACCGTATATACTCGAGTATAGGCCAAATTTTTCAGCACAATTTTTGTGCTGAAAACTTACCCCTTCGGCTTATAATCAAGTCAGTGTCATGTCAGTGTGAGGGTGGTGACCGGGGGCTGGAGGAGGGGGGAAAGGGCTGCAGAAGGAATGGGAGGTCATGTGCTCTTGCTCATTAGTGTAAAGTAATATGCACTGCATCCCCTTGTCCATCCCTGACAGGGGAGCGGCGCACATTACATTGCACTAAGTGATCTTGCCCCCCATCAGTGTATATGTCCCCGTGCAGCTGCACATTAAATAATATAACATTGAACTCACCCTCCAATGCTATCCTGAAGGTACCATGGCATCCTCCCCCTACTCTTCCGCTTGTTCCCGGCTTCTATTGATGAGACCAGCGCATCAGTGACATTATCGCTGCTGCGGCGATCACATGATTAGAAATCGAGTACAAGCAGGAAGAACGGAGAGAGGACGCCACGGTGCCTGCAGGACAGCATCGGAGGGTATGTTCAATGGTTTATTATTTTTTTGTGCGGCACCATGGGGGCTGTAACCAGTGATCGAGGCTGTAACTCGTCATGGGGGACCTGTATAGATAGGGGTCTGTATACCAGTTATGGGGGCCTGTATACTAGTAATGGGAGGCCTGTATACCAGTGATGGGGGCTGTATACCAGTGATGAGGGCCTGCATACCAGTGATGAAAGGCCTGTATACTAGTGATCAGAGTTTGCATACCAGTGATGGGGGTGCTATATACCAGTGATGGGGGTGCTATATACCATGATGGGGGCTATATACCAGCGATGGAGGCCCTATATACTAGTGATGGGTCCTATATACCAGTGATGGAGGTCCTATATACCAATAATGGGGGCTATATACCAGTGATGGAGGTGCTATATAGCAGTGATGAGGGCTATAGACCAGTGATGGGGGCTATATACCAGTGATGGAGGAGTTTTATACCTGTGATGGAGGCACTAAAAACCAATGATGTCTGCTATATACCAGGATGGTGGGCTATATACCAGTAATGGGGGGCCATTTACCATGATGAGAGGGGCTGTATACAGTGATGAGGAGCTGTATACCAGGATAAGGGGCTATATATAGCGATGAGGGTCTGCTGCTTTTTCCACCATAGGCTTATACTTTAGTCAATAAGTTTCATTAGTTTTGGAGGATAAAATTAGGAGTCTCGGCTTATACTCTGGTTGGCTTATACTCGAGTATATACGATAAGTAGATATGAAAAATTTAGATGTATACATTAATATTATAATTAGGTGGAAATATCAAATCAAAACATGAAAATAAAAATGTTTAACCTATAATTTATTTACTTTGTTTTGCTACTGAATGCTGAAACTGATATATCCACAAATTCAGCAAGTATATATCAGTGCACCTGTGTGTGTTCTTGATATGTTGATGCATTATTTCAAAAAAACAATAGAACAATCTGATATAAGATAATTCAATATAGGATACACATCCATCATTTTGGCAGGCGTTGGATAAATATTTAAGTATATTGCCGCAACATGTCAAGAATATCTTAATGTAAAATTCACATCTTATCTACTAAGTATATTTTCACCTTTGGGAATTAACTGATATTTAATAGCAATCTTGATATGATGCAGTATATTTGGTAAAGTTTAAAAAGACTAATATATCATTGATTTATAATTTTTTTCATTTATAAACTGTCAATATTTAAAAAGATATTTTGTTAAAGTATATGAATGAGGTTTTAAATTTGTATAGCATTGCATTCATATGGATCTAAAAGGTTTGTAAGAAATCTTACACTGAAGTAATCTGCTCTTCTGCTGCTTAGTTCTTCTTAATACAGGGATGCTGTGGTATAGAACTGCACTGTGAACTTGTTGAAGGCTATCATTATGATTATCAAATGTAATATTTTAGAAAAACGTTTGAAATCCTGTATAATAAGATATTAAGCTGCTTAGTCTCAGTTCACATCTCTGTACTTATTACCAGATTTAGGTTTGATTACAGAAAATGCTCATATCCAATGCAGTAATGAATTCACTGCTGTGTCAATATAAAAAAATACGGATGCAGCAGCAAAGAGTCAATAGAGCAGGGTAAGGTAAGTAACTTGCACATTTTTCTTTTTCAATTACCACAAGCTGATCAACATAACAACATCCCACAAACCACTTAGAGGATATGCTCACATGTAGTGCTGAGATGTTAATGGCCATCAGGAATCCGTATTGGTAGCCTGTCTTTAAAAGATATTAAACAGTAATGGTACATTTACACGCGGCCACAGGAAGGTAGGAACAGGCAGGCATTGGACACAAATTGTGCCTGTTGCCTTTAAAAGACCACGATGTGGCTGCGTGTAATTCAGGACTTTCCTTCCTTCAGGGAAGACACAGGAAGTAAAGTCCTGAATTACATGTAGCCACATCGTGGTCTTTTCAAGGCAACAGGCACAATTTGTGTCCAATGCCTGCCTGTTCCTACCTTCCTGTGGCCGCGTGTAAATGTAACATAACAGTTTAGCTTTGTATCTTCTGTAATTTTACCAAAACCTGGAGACTGCATAGCTCTTTTGAGAATGTACGTGTTTATAGTGTCACCCAGTACCACATAGCTTTTTTTTAATCAATATTTAGTGAGAAAGCGCTATGTTAATAATATCATCCAATTACTGCATAGTCCATATTTAGTGAGAAGTGTTGTGATTATATTATAAAAAATTAGAGAGAGGGGAAGCGCACTAAGGCGGTAAATAGGGACACCAGCGTGTTATTAACAAAGGTAATCCACTCACCTGGTATGGTTGTGAGAGTCACAACCACCTGTAGAAGTTTTGGCTGCTGCAGATCCCGGGATGCAGATACATACAGTATAGGAGAAAAAGAGCCGGGGTTTGTCCGCGCTAGACCACAGGGAAAACCGAGGATGCAAGCAAACCTTTATTTACACTCAAGCCCAGGGTTTGCTGCCCTGATGAAGTGTGCAGGTGGCCATGAAACGCGTTGGCTTGAGTGTAAATAAAGGTTTGCTTGCATCCTCGGTTTTCCCTGTGGTCTAGCGCGGACAAACCCCGGCTCTTTTTCTCCTATACTGTGATTATATTATGGGAAAACACATAGTACCAAGTATGCAAGTTTCAACCGGTGACATTTTTGTCCAGTTTAGATTGACATCTAAAGAGCTGGCCACTCAGAAGAGGGACAAATACAACCTATTAGAGCTTGTTATTAATCATGTTTCATCGGTCTTGGAGAGTTTCTATACCAAATATACACTTGCACCAATAAACTGCTTTTCTTATAAATGCTTTTATTAGTACATCAAGAATAAAATTGCAGATATAAAGTGCTCAATTTCATATTAAAAAATCTTGGAATTACATGGATAAGGATGAGAGGACATGGAGGGGTTAAAGTCCTACTCCAAACACAATAATGCAAGACATGGTAGCTTTTTCAAACACAGATTCTGTGATACATAGACATGTAAACTAGGTTTTAGGGCTTTCACCCATAGTATATAGAAGTTCCAGTCTCTAGTCCCTTCTCAATATACCATTTACTGATCCCTGGCTCAATCATGTCAGCATTTAACTAGCCACATATCACAATCTCATAGTTTCATGCTTACCCATGCCTGGTACTATGTGCCCGGATGACCTCTAGGGGATTTTTAATATGAAATTGAGCACTTTATATCTGCAATTTTATTCTTGATGTACTAATAAAAGCATTTATAAGAAAAGCAGTTTATTGGTGCAAGTGTATATTTGGTATAGAAACTCTCCAAGACCGATGAAACATGATTAATAATAGATATGGGAGAGCCCTAATATATTTTGATAATCATTCATGTGTGACCAAGTCTTATAAAACTAATTAGAGCTTGTGTAACATTTAGTTACCCAAGCATTTGTTTTTAAATGAGATATACGCTAGTAAAGATAACAGTGAAGAGAGAAGCCAGTGCTGACCTGAGGATTAAAAGGAGACACTCTGGACTCCACAGTGTGGATCCCAGGAATTTCTCTGTCTTCGCCGTTTTTCTTCTAACAGCTGATGTTTCCTGGACAGATGATGTGCTTTTCCTGGTGAAGTTTTTCGTGTATAGTGTGCAATGTAAGTATTTTACCTTTGTGATTTATATTACGCAAAATTGTAAGCAAAATCACGCTATTTCCTATTTTTTGCAGTAATTTAATTATTATAATAAAATTAATTGTCTTCTTTAAAGCAGTATCCGATACCTTTTATTACTTGCCAAAATATTTTGTGTCAGAAGTGGGATACGCAAAAGGCTTAAACTTTAAATTTTAGCTAAATTCCAATAATCCAGAATTTTGAGGCCAAATTCTGATAGTCTGAAAAAGTGAGTGAAATTGCGTAAAACATGTATCTCTTAAAGGAAAAAGAGGTTGGAAATATATCAGTTGATATTCCAAGCTTGGAGCAGGCTCCCCACTTTGTTTTGCCCAATGAGTGCTTACAATGTTTTGGATTAAGTGAATCATGGGATAAGTGTATGAAAGATGCTAAACCAGCTGATGTGGTGACATGCTTGCAGAGGGTGAAAGTTGAAAGAAACAAGGAATTGAATGCAGTGAGCAGGATTGGTTGGATTCTGTTACATACCTATAAGAAGCAACATGAAGATCGTATTTATCTGTTGTAAAAAATGCAAGCATTAAAACAGCAAGTAATTGAAATGCAGAGTGCTCTGACAGTGGCACAATGCAGAACAGGCCACTTATGGATACATGTGATAGGTATCAACATGAGGGATGAGCGAGTCTACTCATTACTATTCGTTACTCGCCGTATAGTAGGGTACTCGGGCTACTCGTTACTCTGCGAGTTTCCTAGTGATTACTCGCACAGTAACAAGTCCAATGTAAATCATAGGAAATGCAATTCCTCTGCTGCTGGACCCTGTAAAGAGGTCTGGCAGCAGAGGAAGAACCTGCAATTCCCTAATTCATTGTTTAGAAGCCTGCAGTAAAAATCTGTAAGCTGTTAATGAAAACCGGATTGTCTCGGATTGCCCCGGTCCTGGGCTATCCGGTACCATAGAGTCCCATGTTACTGTGCGCCGGATTGTCCCGGACCGGTTTTGGCCAATTTTTTAACGGATCAAACCGGATTGCCCTGGTCCGGGGCAATCCAGTGCCACCTAACATGGGACTCTATGGTCTATGGTCGGGGCAATTTGGTTATAAAATCTGACAAAACCGGTCCGGGTGAATCTGGGGCAACATAACATGGGTGTCTATGGTGCCTGATTGTCCCAGAATCGTATCCAAAACCGGACCGGTTCAACAGGACGCCCGCTGTCAGGTGCGAGTAAGGGATGAGCGAGCCTACTCCCATATTCTGTATTCGGTACTCGCCGAATACAGAATATGTAAAATGTGAACAGCCAGCCCAGCATGTTAGCCAATCATAGTTAGTAATGCCGCAGCCATGTTGGTTGTGGCATTACTATGATTGTCCAGCGTCATGCATATGTCATTCATGACTCAGAGGCTGTATATAAGCTTTGCCCCTGACATTTTGGGCACATTCCTCAAGAACACAGCTAGTGTAGGTAGAGTGTGAGCTGATTCTAGGGATTGTGAGTGTGGGCAAAACACATCTAACAAAAACCTAAACTTTAACCCAAAAGCTCTTCTGAGAGCTAACCGGAGGAGTACTGTAAGGGACAGTAGGGCAGGGAGACAGGCAGGAGGGAGCGTTACAGTTCCACTCAGTACCTCATAACTGAGCTTAGTCAGGTCTTCTCAGAGCTGAACTCATAAGCTTAGACCTTTTTTTTCACCAGATAATTTTGGGGTCACTTTTACCCCCGCAGCGTAATTTTTTCAGGGCCAGTGCGTTGCTATACTAGCTAATAGCTCGCACGGTACCTTATATCTGTCACGCAGCCAGAACCGCAGTCCACGGTGGTGACTGGTTTGCGTAATATTTAATTTTTTCAGGATAGTGCGTTGCTATTCCACCAAATAGCTCGCACGGTACCTTAGTTCTGTCACGCAGCCAGCACCGCAGTCCACGGTGGTGACTGGTTTGCGTATATCTAATTTTTCAGGGATAGTGCGTTGATATTCACAATAGCTTGCACGGTACTTAGTTTTGTCACGCAGCAGCACTCAGTCCACGGTGGTGACTGGTTTTGCGTAATATCTAATTTTATCAGGGACAGTGCGTTGCTATTCCACCAAACAGCTTGCACGGTACCTTAGTTCTGTCAAGCAGCCATCACCGCAGTCCACAGTGGTGACTGATTTTGCGTAATATCTAATTTTTTAAGGGCCAGTGTATTGCTATTCCACCTATAATAAGCTCGCACGGTACCTTATATCTATCATGCAGCCAGCACCGCAGTCCACGGTGGTGACTGGTTTTGCGTAGTGACTAATATTTTTAGGGCCAGTGCGTTGCTATACCAGCTAAGAGCTCGCATGGTTCCTTATATCTGTCACGCAGCCAGCACCACAGTCCATGGTGGTGACTGGTTTTGCGTAATCCCGCCTGTAACCTCTTGGCGATTGTTGTGTGCAATATCGTTTCTGTTAGTAATACAAGAAGCATTACTAGCCTGTTGTGTCCTTCTTCCAGGAAATAGTAACTGCTACTTGTTTGACAAAATCTGCAAATAAACATCTACGACCATGTCTCAAAAACCACAAAATCCCCAAAAAATTGTTGCAAAGGGACAGGGACGTGGTCGTGGCCGTAGCAGTCGTGCCCAACAATGCACAGAGTCAGGTAGACAGAAGAAGATTGATAGATCTACCTTCCTGTCGCAATTTCCCAGTATGGAAAGAAAATGTGTCTTGAAGCCGGAAGAGCAAGACCAGAAAATGTCTTGGATGGCTGATAAGACCTCAACGACTTGTTCTAGCAGCACCCAATCTTCCTTGACCACACAGTCTACTGGCGCTAGAGACAATGCTGAGTCATCAAATCCTCAACCTGTTCCCATTTCCTCACCCCATCCGCAGCCCCAGGAAAATTTGGACCACAACCTTGGGCACTCTGAGGATTTGTTTGGTTCATATGATCCTTTGCTTGACTCTGGCCCTTCAGCGTCCAACCTTGACGACGTACGAGAAGATTTATTCTCTATTCAGGGCCAAATTTTTTAATCACCATGGCCATAAGAAAGCCACTTTCAGCCACGTCATACACCGTCTCAGAAGGTAGACGATGATGATGATGAGACATTGTTGTCATCTGGCCAGCCTAATACATCGAGTAATCCTGAAGAAATTGACGACGAGGTGGTTGATGATGAGAACAGAGATCTGACCTGGAATGTTGCCATGCATAGCCAGCACAGCAGCACGGAGGAAGAAAGTGTATATGTACCACCTACAAAGGCACCAAGGCCTACTGCTTTAAACAGGATGCAAACAGTGTCAACTGTTGCCCAGAGCAATCCCTCTGTGCCACAAATCATGCCTAGAGGTCGTTCAGCTGCTGTCTGGAATTTTTTTAAAGGATAACCCTTCAGAACCAAATGTGGTCATCTGATTGATCTGCCATACAAAGCTAAGCAGAGGCCAGGGCAAAGGCAACATGAGCACCACAAGTATGCTTAAGCACATGGCAGCTTAGCACCCTACTCGGTGGTCGCAACAGCAGGGTACCAAATCAGTGTCTTCTGCTCAAAACACTGCCATAATACCTGTGAACCGTCGTTCACAATCTATTGCAGATGAAGCAGGTCCTGCTCATACTTACTGCTCACAAGCTGCGGTTGAAGAGAGACAGGACACAAGTCCAGCCACTTGTCTGTCAGTGCCAACCATCAAATTGTCCGTGCCACAGCTCTATGAAAGGCAGTGGAAATACCACACCCACTCGCCAAAAAAATTAATGTGTACATTGCGAAGTTGCTTTCTGTGGAGATGTTGCTGTTTAGGCTTGTGGGTACAGAGTCTTTTCGTGAGCTGTTGGCTGTTGCCGCACCACCATACTCAGTTCCCAGCCGCCACTACTTTTCACGTTGTGCCGTCCCCGCATTACACCAGCACGTGTTAAACAACATAAAGCGTGCACTGACCAATGCTGTAACCGGGAAAGTCCACCTAACAACGGACACATGGACAAGTAGTTGTGGACAGGGACGATACATCTCTGTCATGGCACACTGGATCAACCTGGTGGAGAGAGTGACAACTTCTCAAAGTGGACCATCTGAGATACTACCCATGCCATGAATAGCAGGCACAACATCATTTAGGGTGCCCGCATCCTCATATACATCCACTCCACAGTCTTCATCTTCCGCTTCCTCGGTCACTGCTGACTTGCCCTTGACATCATGGCCAGGTTGGGAGCTTTGCAGCAGTGCTTCAGCAAGGTGACAACAAGCTCTGCTGAAGCTGATGTGTTTAGGTCAAACACTGCACACTGCAGAAGAGCTCTTGAAAGGTCTAAAGTAACAGACTGATGAGTGGCTCTCCTCACTGCAACTACAAATCGGTCTGGTCGTCAGCGATAATGGCCGTAACCTCATGGCGGCTCTAAAGCTCGGTAACCTCGTACACGTGCCTTGCATGGCTCATGTGCCGAACCTAGTGGTTCAGAAATTTTTGAAAACCTACCCGGAGTTAACAGACCTACTTGAAAAGGTGTGCCGAATTTGCGGCCATTTCAGACATTCTTCAACAGCTGTTGGCAGTCTTTTATCGCTTCAAAAGCACTTTAATTTGCCCAATCACAGACTCATTTTTGACATGCCCACACGCTGGAAATCAATTTTTCATATGTTATCAAGGATTAGTGAGCAGCTGAGGGCAATTGCAGAATATCAGCTCCAACATGCCCATCAGACCGAGACTCAGCCAAGACACACTACAACTCTCGAGTGGGTGTGTATTGCAGACATTTGCAAGGTGCTGGATAACTTTGATTACTGTACCAAGCTTGTGAGCAGTGATCAGTCTACTATCAGCGTAACTATACCGATGCTATGTCTGCTGAAAGAATCGCTCATGAATCTAAAAACTGAATCTTTGAGGGCCCAGCGGCTGGCTATGGAAGCCTGATTTAAACATTGCTGATCCTACCCAGCACAGCCAATCTCATCAGGAAACATTGGGTCAAGAAGAACATGCTGATGAAGACGAGGATGAAGAGGACTTCTTTTTCGGTGGCACCAATGGGAACACTGATGCTCCCGATGGTACTCCCAACCCTAGCTTTATGTCGGTACAGCATGGGTGGTCTGGAGAGAAGTATGTGGAGACTGACTTGGGTATTGTTCATCCTTCTGGGGACACTAAACATTTGAGTCTTTGCATCTTGGCACACATGGCTGACTTCATGTGTAATTGTCTGTCACAAGACCCACACGTCATTCAGATATTTAACAGCAACCTATACTGGTTGTCCACCTTTCTGGACCCACATTATAAGGACAAATTTACTTCGCTGCTGTTGCAGTCACCAAGGGGCTTAACAATAGATTACTTCAAGAGGGCTGTTGTGGAGAATTTGCTGACAAGATCATCCTCAGAGACCACTCACCCCAGAGGTAGCAGCTCTTTGCAACAGCAGCCATTGATCGGGACACACATGCCTACCATCTCCAAAAGAGGTGGTGGGAAGATGTCCACAAACTGGGCCATGTTTAATAAACCATCTAATCAGCAACGTCTTATTGCTACGGTTACCATGTCTAGGAGACAGCAAAATTGAACAACATGGTCAACAATTATGTAAGTGACAGTACCTGCTTCCTTACTGACCCTTCAGTTCCGTTCAATTACTGGGTCTCAAAACTTCACACTTGGACAGAGCTCTCCTTATATGCCTTGAAGGTGCTGGCCTGCCCAGCTGCTAGTGTGACTTCAGAGCTGGTTTTCAGTGCCGCTGTTGCTATCATCACTGATACACGGAGACGGCTGACTCCAGAGAATGCAGACAGGCTGACTCTGATAAAGTTCAATAAGGACTGGATTTCACCACAGTTCTTAAGCCCTCCAGACGACATAATACAAAGCTAAAGTCACACAATCAAAATACATTTTATGTAATGATTAAAGTGTTAATCTTCATCCCTTTATGGCCAAAAAGTATGTACATCATCTTTCACGACTACCCTACTCCTGTTCCTGCAACATGTTCATCATCATGATCATAATCATAAACCTACACACAAGGTTACAATCATTTATATTTCCCATCAAATCCACTTCGGATGATGAGTCCTCCTTTGTTTGACATCTTGAACAATACAGCCCCTTGGGCTACTTTTTGGAGACCACAATAGTATGCATGTACACTGGGCATTGCAAGTACTATTTTGAAAGTACTCTCACGACGAATATATGGCCCCTGAGGCCTGCTTCCTTAACACGGTACAATACAGCCCTTTGGGCTAATTCTTTTAGGCACCAAACCTATGCCTGCACACTGGGCATTGCAAGTAGTATTTTGAAAGTACTCTCACGACGAATATATGGCCCTTGAGGCCTGCTTCCTTAACACTGTACAATACAGCCCTTTAGGCTAATTTTTTTAGGCACCAAGCCTATGCCTACACACTGGGCATTGCATGTACTATGCTTCAAGTACTAGCAAGGCTATATTATGGCCCCTGAGGCCTGCTTCCTTTATACTGTTCAATACAGCCCCTTGGGCTAATTTTTGGAAACCACATGACTATGCCTGCACACTGGGCATTGCATGTACTATTTTGAAAGTACTCTCACGACGAATATATGGCCCCTGAGGCCTTCTTCCTTAACACTGTACAATACAGCCCTTCGGGCTAATTTTTTTAGGCACCAAGACTATGCCTGCACACTGGGCATTGCATGTACTATCTTCCAACTCCCGGCTCCAATACTTCGCCCGAGCCGCACCAATTCTCTGGAATGCTCTACCACAAGAAATCAGGACCATCCACAACTTGAATGGCTTCAGATGCTCACTAAAAACACATCTTTTCAAGGCAGCCTATCATGCTCCATTACAAAATTCCTTTATACTGTACATAGCCCATTCACTATCTCTCTCAACATACATCTTCTTCAAACTCAACCAAACCCAAACGTTCTACACAGATTGTCTGTTGACCATTCATGTAACTTTATTTCTATCCCCAAATTTCCTCAAGATGCCTGGACCATAAGTGTTCTAAGCCCCTGTACTTTGTATAACCCCTATCTCGTTGTAGATTGTAAGGTATTGATCAGGGTCACCCTTAACATTTTTTTTCATGTATTGTATTGTATTTTTCACATTGAATGTATGCTTATTGTATAGTTTCAGTTTCCTATTATTGTACTGTTTTCTTTCTCTACTGGAATTAATGTATTATAATGTGTATTTTCTTACTGCATTATACTGTGTATTTTCATCTATTACCCACTGTATTGGAAAGCGCTGCGGAATATGTTGGCGCTATATAAATAAAGATTTATTATTATTATAACAATAAAGAACAACATTCACAGGTTGTTTCACAAAAAACTTTACTTATTGTGAATTGTGATGTAATCAAAAATATTTACGGGTCTGTGAATTCCCTGTTTGGGGAGCAGCAGCCCTGGTCAACATCAGGGTGTGCAGTGTTGCTACTGCTCGGTGTGGTATTCGGGTCATGGCGGACATTGGACCTTAAAGAGCTCCATGAAGTTGTTGGCACATTTGTTGCAGATCTGGAGGGTGGACTGCACACTTCAATTGTTGGGCTTGGTGGAATCCATGATAAACGTGGCACTTCCAAGCCACTCATTGAGGTCTGAGTGTAGGTGGGGAAACGAAAGGGGGAATTGGGCTCTATGTTCCTCCCATAGTGCCTCTCTGGTTGATTCTCCGATGCAGTGGTGGTTTCTGCACGCAGGGGGAACACTTTCACTACTTTGTCCTTGATGTTTGAAGACAGAGCTGGTAATGGGCATTTGACAAAATGTGGAGGGGGCCTGTACCTGAGGGTAGGGGTACCCATATGAAAGCATAAATGTTTGTGCCTGGCTAGGCAGGGTTGACGCCCTGTTAATGGGCATGGCTGCAGTACTTATTTGGGTTTGGGGCAGAGAACCCATATAGCCAAGTTGTGTATAGCCAATGTTCCAGGGATGGACATTTTCTGTGTGCCTCATATGTGGCAGGTTCAGATCATGCCTTGAACTGCTTGTTTGCCTGATGTAATGTGCGCTTGTGACACTTAAGGTATGTGCCTCAGCTGGTGAGGAACAAGGGAGATTTTGATCAAAGCTGCCTTCTGGAGGAGGACTGTGGGAAGGGTGCTGTGTGGCCCTAGACTGTTGGGCTGGCTGCATATTGGGCCCATCATTCTGGCTGTACGCACAGCCTTCTGGCAGCACACGATTATGTATGACTGCTGCCATCGACATGCTCTCCATCTCCCTGGACAATGTGTTCAGATAGGTATTGGACTGAATTTGTACATTTGACTTGAGATCCGTCAAGTCAATGTGGAGGAGCTGCAATCCATCTGTTATTTAGAGAGACAGCTCCTTCCACATCGCCTGAGGGATCTCAGTCATATGTACCTCCTCAGGGTGAATACTCCCATCTGTTCCTCTCTGGCTCAGGCATCCAGGCCGAGGACCAGCTTGACTGGTTGCACCTGAGTCAGATGGTTCAGATAGGGGAAATCCTGTCTCACTGGCTTGTGTGTGACTCGTGTGTTGACAGGAGCCTGCAGTAGAGCCAGCATGCTGGGCTCCTGATGCTCCTGCAGCCTGGCCAAAATTGTCACCGCTGTTATCTTCAGGGACTGTTTCCGGCGCCTGGGAGCCTGGTGAAGAATGGTGCTGCAGGAGACGACCTTGTGCCCTATGGATGAGATAGAAAACCAAAAATTAGCACAGATCTGTAAAGGCAAAAGATCAATCACAATTGGGAAAGAATGATGGTTAGGCAAAGTAAAGACACATGAACCATTTTGGACAAGATATTTGTCCACATTAACACATTATCTACCAATGTCCTTTTTTTGGGACGGCTAATCTTTTGCTTATCGCAAGTAATAATTTTCAATTAGGTCCAATTTTTTTTGTTGTGTTTGTAAAATGAATGTTTTCAAAACAGAAAATCCTGTCATTGTCAGTTTTAATTGAATATTTCTCCACCCAGAGATATTTCAAAATACCTATTTTTGCTTATTAAAATAGCTAATTTGGCAAGTAATGTGTTAACTCCTCAGATAAAGACCATCTGGACACCAAGATATTCATTGTCAATTCTGCAGTGACTCAAACACTTACCCTCTTGCCAACATGCACGGTTTCAAGAAGTGGAGCATGTTGGCATACTTGTATGGTGTTTTAGTCGGCCCACAACCCCGGCGAACCTTGTCTTGTGCTCTCAGATGCTTCCGGTAACAGTCCCTTATATTCCTCCATTTACACATCAAATCTTTGCCTGCAAGGAAATGTCAAAATCAACATGGACCTAATGTGTGTGTGTGTGTGTGTTCGATAAAGAGACATTTGGCCATTTTCTACCCTTAGGAACCTGTTTAGAAATGTAAAAACTCCATTGTCTGCCGAACACAACAGTTACACCGAGTAATACACCAGTTTTTGGCTAGGCTGAGAGTGTCTGGTTAGGTCCAACCAAGTTTAAGTAAGCAGAAAGGGCCAAATGGAAACAAAAAGCTATTGCGACAAAAAACAACAGTACACTGCAGTAAAAATATTAAAATGCAAGTGCAGTATAAAAATGGTATAACAAATACAGGGTACTTAGTTAATCCGTTTTTTTGCGCAGAAAAAGTTATTTTAAGCCACGTCACTATCTTCAAAGTGTACCCATCTCAGACGCGGTCCTAACTGTTGTATTAAAAACCTGACTGGTGTGAATACTTACCAGTAAGCAGGAGCCAGTTTGACCAGTGTCTGAAGTGGAATGAAGGCGACGGGGCTCTATGTGTGCAGGGCCCAGAGAGGGGCGGGAACTCCATCTCTTGCATGGCAAGAGGCAATTAATTATAACACAGATGAGTCCTGCACACAGAGAACAGGTCTGTAGGAACCTGTTCACACCGCCAGCATAATTGGAAACAAAAAGCTATTGCGACAAAAAACAACAGTACACTGCAGTAAAAATATTAAAATGCAAGTGCAGTATAAAAATGGTATAACAAATACAGGGTACTTAGTTAATCCGTTTTTTTGTGCAGAAAAAGTTATTTTAAGCCACGTCACTATCCTCAAAGTGTTACCCATCTCAGACGCGGTCCTAACTGTTGTATTAAAAACCTGACTGGTGTGAATACTTACCAGTAAGCAGGAGCCAGTTTGACCAGTGTCTGAAGTGGAATGAAGGCGACGGGGCTCTATGTGTGCAGGGCCCAGAGAGGGGCGGGAACTCCATCTCTTGCATGGCAAGAGGCAATTAATTATAACACAGATGAGTCCTGCACACAGAGAACAGGTCTGTAGGAACCTGTTCACACCGCCAGCATAATTGGAAACAAAAAGCTATTGCGACAAAAAACAACAGTACACTGCAGTAAAAATATTAAAATGCAAGTGCAGTATAAAAATGGTATAACAAATACAGGGTACTTAGTTAATCCGTTTTTTTGCGCAGAAAAAGTTATTTTAAGCCACGTCACTATCTTCAAAGTGTACCCATCTCAGACGCGGTCCTAACTGTTGTATTAAAAACCTGACTGGTGTGAATACTTACCAGTAAGCAGGAGCCAGTTTGACCAGTGTCTGAAGTGGAATGAAGGCGACGGGGCTCTATGTGTGCAGGGCCCAGAGAGGGGCGGGAACTCCATCTCTTGCATGGCAAGAGGCAATTAATTATAACACAGATGAGTCCTGCACACAGAGAACAGGTCTGTAGGAACCTGTTCACACACCGCCAGCATAATTGGAAACTAAAAGCTATTGCGACAAAAAACAACAGTACACTGCAGTAAAAATATTAAAATGCAAGTGCAGTATAAAAATGGTATAACAAATACAGGGTACTTAGTTAATCCGTTTTTTTGCGCAGAAAACGTTATTTTAAGCCACGTCACTATCTTCAAAGTGTACCCATCTCAGACGCGGTCCTAACTGTTGTATTAAAAACCTGACTGGTGTGAATACTTACCAGTAAGCAGGAGCCAGTTTGACCAGTGTCTGAAGTGGAATGAAGGCGACGGGGCTCTATGTGTGCAGGGCCCAGAGAGGGGCGGGAACTCCATCTCTTGCATGGCAAGAGGCAATTAATTATAACACAGATGAATCCTGCACACAGAGAACAGGTCTGTAGGAACCTGTTCACACCGCCAGCATAATTGGAAACAAAAAGCTATTGCGACAAAAAACAACAGTACACTGCAGTAAAAATATTAAAATGCAAGTGCAGTATAAAAATGGTATAACAAATACGGGGTACTTAGTTAATCCGTTTTTTTGCGCAGAAAAAGTTATTTTAAGCCACGTCACTATCTTCAAAGTGTACCCATCTCAGACGCGGTCCTAACTGTTGTATTAAAAACCTGACTGGTGTGAATACTTACCAGTAAGCAGGAGCCAGTTTGACCAGTGTCTGAAGTGGAATGAAGGCGACGGGGCTCTATGTGTGCAGGGCCCAGAGAGGGGCGGGAACTCCATCTCTTGCATGGCAAGAGGCAATTAATTATAACACAGATGAGTCCTGCACACAGAGAACAGGTCTGTAGGAACCTGTTCACACCGCCAGCATAATTGGAAACTAAAAGCTATTGCGACAAAAAACAACAGTACACTGCAGTAAAAATATTAAAATGCAAGTGCAGTATAAAAATGGTATAACAAATACAGGGTACTTAGTTAATCCGTTTTTTGCGCAGAAAAAGTTATTTTAAGCCACGTCACTATCTTCAAAGTGTACCCATCTCAGACGCGGTCCTAACTGTTGTATTAAAAACCTGACTGGTGTGAATACTTACCAGTAAGCAGGAGCCAGTTTGACCAGTGTCTGAAGTGGAATGAAGGCGACGGGGCTCTATGTGTGCAGGGCCCAGAGAGGGGCTGGAACTCCATCTCTTGCATGGCAAGAGGCAATTAATTATAACACAGATGAGTCCTGCACACAGAGAGATGGAGTTCCCGCCCCTCTCTGGGCCCTGCACACATAGAGCCCCGTCGCCTTCATTCCACTTCAGACACTGGTCAAACTGGCTCCTGCTTACTGGTAAGTATTCACACCAGTCAGGTTTTTAATACAACAGTTAGGACCGCGTCTGAGATGGGTACACTTTGAAGATAGTGACGTGGCTTAAAATAACTTTTTCTGCGCAAAAAAACGGATTAACTAAGTACCCTGTATTTGTTATACCATTTTTATACTGCACTTGCATTTTAATATTTTTACTGCAGTGTACTGTTGTTTTTTGTCGCAATAGCTTTTTGTTTCCAATTATGCTGGCGGTGTGAACAGGTTCCTACAGACCTGTTCTCTGTGTGCAGGACTCATCTGTGTTATAATTAATTGCCTCTTGCCATGCAAGAGATGGAGTTCCCGCCCCTCTCTGGGCCCTGCACACATAGAGCCCCGTCGCCTTCATTCCACTTCAGACACTGGTCAAACTGGCTCCTGCTTACTGGTAAGTATTCACACCAGTCAGGTTTTTAATACAACAGTTAGGACCGCGTCTGAGATGGGTACACTTTGAAGATAGTGACGTGGCTTAAAATAACTTTTTCTGCGCAAAAAAACGGATTAACTAAGTACCCTGTATTTGTTATACCATTTTTATACTGCACTTGCATTTTAATATTTTTACTGCAGTGTACTGTTGTTTTTTGTCGCAATAGCTTTTTGTTTCCAATTATGCTGGCGGTGTGAACAGGTTCCTACAGACCTGTTCTCTGTGTGCAGGACTCATCTGTGTTATAATTAATTGCCTCTTGCCATGCAAGAGATGGAGTTCCCGCCCCTCTCTGGGCCCTGCACACATAGAGCCCCGTCGCCTTCATTCCACTTCAGACACTGGTCAAACTGGCTCCTGCTTACTGGTAAGTATTCACACCAGTCAGGTTTTTAATACAACAGTTAGGACCGCGTCTGAGATGGGTACACTTTGAAGATAGTGACGTGGCTTAAAATAACTTTTTCTGCGCAAAAAAACGGATTAACTAAGTACCCTGTATTTGTTATACCATTTTTATAACTGCACTTGCATTTTAATATTTTTACTGCAGTGTACTGTTGTTTTTTGTCGCAATAGCTTTTTGTTTCCAATTATGCTGGCGGGGTGTGAACAGGTTCCTACAGACCTGTTCTCTGTGTGCAGGACTCATCTGTGTTATAATTAATTGCCTCTTGCCATGCAAGAGATGGAGTTCCCGCCCCTCTCTGGGCCCTGCACACATAGAGCCCCGTCGCCTTCATTCCACTTCAGACACTGGTCAAACTGGCTCCTGCTTACTGGTAAGTATTCACACCAGTCAGGTTTTTAATACAACAGTTAGGACCGCGTCTGAGATGGGTACACTTTGAGGATAGTGACGTGGCTTAAAATAACTTTTTCTGCACAAAAAAACGGATTAACTAAGTACCCTGTATTTGTTATACCATTTTTATACTGCACTTGCATTTTAATATTTTTACTGCAGTGTACTGTTGTTTTTTGTCGCAATAGCTTTTTGTTTCCAATTATGCTGGCGGTGTGAACAGGTTCCTACAGACCTGTTCTCTGTGTGCAGGACTCATCTGTGTTATAATTAATTGCCTCTTGCCATGCAAGAGATGGAGTTCCCGCTCCCCTCTGGGCCCTGCACACATAGAGCCCCGTCGCCTTCATTCCACTTCAGACACTGGTCAAACTGGCTCCTGCTTACTGGTAAGTATTCACACCAGTCAGGTTTTTAATACAACAGTTAGGACCGCGTCTGAGATGGGTACACTTTGAAGATAGTGACGTGGCTTAAAATAACTTTTTCTGCGCAAAAAAACGGATTAACTAAGTACCCTGTATTTGTTATACCATTTTTATACTGCACTTGCATTTTAATATTTTTACTGCAGTGTACTGTTGTTTTTTGTCGCAATAGCTTTTTGTTTCCAATTATGCTGGCGGTGTGAACAGGTTCCTACAGACCTGTTCTCTGTGTGCAGGACTCATCTGTGTTATAATTAATTGCCTCTTGCCATGCAAGAGATGGAGTTCCCGCCCCTCTCTGGGCCCTGCACACATAGAGCCACGTCGCCTTCATTCCACTTCAGACACTGGTCAAACTGGCTCCTGCTTACTGGTAAGTATTCACACCAGTCAGGTTTTTAATACAACAGTTAGGACCGCGTCTGAGATGGGTACACTTTGAAGATAGTGACGTGGCTTAAAATAACTTTTTCTGCGCAAAAAAACGGATTAACTAAGTACCCTGTATTTGTTATACCATTTTTATACTGCACTTGCATTTTAATATTTTTACTGCAGTGTACTGTTGTTTTTTGTCGCAATAGCTTTTTGTTTCCAATTATGCTGGCGGTGTGAACAGGTTCCTACAGACCTGTTCTCTGTGTGCAGGACTCATCTGTGTTATAATTAATTGCCTCTTGCCATGCAAGAGATGGAGTTCCCGCCCCTCTCTGGGCCCTGCACACATAGAGCCCCGTCGCCTTCATTCCACTTCAGACACTGGTCAAACTGGCTCCTGCTTACTGGTAAGTATTCACACCAGTCAGGTTTTTAATACAACAGTTAGGACCGCGTCTGAGATGGGTACACTTTGAAGATAGTGACGTGGCTTAAAATAACTTTTTCTGCGCAAAAAAACGGATTAACTAAGTACCCTGTATTTGTTATACCATTTTTATACTGCACTTGCATTTTAATATTTTTACTGCAGTGTACTGTTGTTTTTTGTCGCAATAGCTTTTTGTTTCCAATTATGCTGGCGGTGTGAACAGGTTCCTACAGACCTGTTCTCTGTGTGCAGGACTCATCTGTGTTATAATTAATTGCCAAATGACCATAGTCAAAATCAGGGAGACTAATGTGATTCGGCAAACATGTCGGCTGAACGCACAACCCAAATGAGTCACGAAATGTGATAACAATTACTTATGGTGCCAATCTTGGCCAGATTTATTCAGCCTGTTCCATCCGTGGAGCACCCCAGCACAGACCTCATCCCACAGCTGTATGCTGTGCGCCAAGTTCGCATGTTGGTGGGAGTGCTGGTCCCACAAGGGAGTTCGTGCTTCTACCATTTGGATGAGGAGTAGTGTGTCCAGCACATCCTCGTCACCTGCTCCACGAGACCTTTTGGTAGCCTGAAAGACAATAAAGAGACAAATCAAACATTTAAATTACAGAATGTTGAATGTCCAAACACATTGTGATTTACACATGGGGCGGGGAACCTTTTTTCTGGTGAGGGCCATTAGAAAATTTCTACAAACCTTCGGAGGCCGTACAAAACTATCAACTAGAAAATTACCTGCTATATTTGATTAAACAATTAACTCACACTTACTGAGGTGTCTGGGGCTGCTTCTCTTTGGTTTGGGTGACATTGGTCAAGTATGTTACTTCTCAACTGCTTTTCCAGGTTTGCTACACCCCTAGACATCACAAGAGAGGCTTGGAGCATATACCTCACTGGGAAAGCTGAGGATGGGGCATTGAGATGAATGGGGAACTGGATTTCAAAGGCAGACACACAGCAAAATGCGTCTGCCAGTCTGAGCACTGCGGTCCCTAGGAACCTGCCCAGGGACAGCAAAAACGTAATCAAGGGACGGATTCGGCCATGGGGCCTGAGGTTCCCCACCCCTAATATACAGAAACACTATGGAAAAGTACTTACACGTCTACCCCCCACCACCGGCTTTGGCGCGACCACTGTGGGATGGGCCGTCAGTCTCTCCTCCAGATGACTCTGACCTCTGGCCACAAAAAGAACAGTGTCAGTACAGAAGGCCAACTACAATACACATGCAGCCAAATAGGGGGGACCACATCAGGGTACTTACATGCTCCTCTACACCACCAGCCACATGCTCCTCTTCTTCAGGCTCCCATTCCGATTGGGAGGAATACTGTGGAGGACAAATTGAAATAAAATCACCACTACCCAAACACGTTAAATAAAATGCTCAAACAAGGAAGACAACCACACAACACCCACCTAAACCAGTCCAAAGGTTAAAAAAAAAACGATCGCAGGCCACTAGTAAGCTAGGCAAACTCAAAACAACCACAACCTATCAAAAAAGAGTTTATAGCCCAAATTGTTGATATAAAAAGTCATTTTTTATTGGTACATACCGTATATACTCGCATATAAGCCGAGTTTTTCAGCCCAAAATTTGGGCTGCAAAGTCCCCCCTCGACTTATACGCGAGTATATACCGCCCGCCACCTGCATCAGTATACAGGCCCCCCCATCAAGATCCAGGGCTCCCCCCCTTGCTCGGCAAACCTGTAAAGTAAAATCCTTATACTTATCACTGTCCTCACGCCGCCGTCCCGCCACTGCCGGCACCGCGATCCTCCATCTTCATTCAGCGTCTTCCGGCTTCCTGTGGTCGCAGGCAATGACGTCACTGTCAGCGCCGACCACAGGAAGCCGGAAGACGCTGAATGAAGATGGAGGATCGCGGTGACGGCAGCGGCGGGACGGCGGCGAGAGGACAGTGATAAGTATAAGGATTTTACTTTACAGGTTTGCCGAGCAAGGGGGGGGCCCTGGATCTTGATGGGGGAGCCTGTATACCCCTGGGGCTGGTGCTGTATATACCCCTGGGGCTGCTGCTGTATATACCTCTGGGGCTGGTGCTGTATATACCCCTGGGGCTGGTGCTGTATATACCTCTGGGGCTGGGGCTGTATATGCCCCTGGGGTTGCTGCTGTATATACCCCTGGGGCTGCTGCTGTATATACCCCTGGGGCTGCTGCTGTATATACCCCTGGGGCTGGTGCTGTATATACCCCTGGGGCTGCTGCTGTATATACCCCTGGGGCTGGTGCTGTATATACCCCTGGGGCTGCTGCTGTATATACCCCTGGGGCTGGTGCTGTATATACCCCTGGGGATGCTGCTGTATATACCCCTGGGGCTGGTGCTGTATATACCCCTGGGGCTGCTGCTTTATATACCCCTGGGGCTGCTGCTGTATATACCCCTGGGGCTGCTGCTGTATATACCCCTGGGGCTGCTGCTATATATACCCCTGGGGCTGGGGCTGTATATACCCCTGGGGCTGCTGCTGTATATACCCCTGGGGCTGCTGCTGTATATACCCCTGGGGCTGGTGCTGTATATACCACTGGGAAGGCTGCTGTAACGCTGCTGGGGCCTGTATGTACCACTGGGGAGGCTGCTGTATACCACACTGCTGGCGGCTGTATACCTGTGCTGGGGTCCACCCTCGGCTTATACACGAGTCAATAGGTTTTCCCAGATTTTGGGGGCAAAAGTAGGGGGGGCGGCTTATACACGGGTCGGCTTATACACGAGTATATACGGTAATTTAAAAACAATATATTAATAATTTGCACTAAAAATATTAGGATCAAAAACACCATGATTGTAAGCATCCAATTATTATTAATCCACTATAGGAGCAGGAGAGAACCAAATGAATAAAAAAGACCAAAATGGTTAAGGTAATGGTTTCATGAGGAGCTATATTACTTCTCAATGGTAAATGCCGTTCCAGGAAACTCAGAAGACAATAGAAGTATGTTGTGGTCAAGGTACTACATTATAGTTTGTTCAAGCAAAAACTAGCCCAAATTAGTGCAAAACTAGTGATAAAAATGTATGTGAATAACACTTTAAAAATATTTGACACTGTAAAAAAGAATCAGATTATAACTAAACACTCCAGTGATAAGCAAGCTAAAAAATAAATAATAAAAAATAATTTTAGCTAGTTTTTGCTTGAACAAACTATAATGTAGTACCTTGACCACAACATACCTCTATTGCCTTCTGAGTTTGCTGGAACGGCATTTACCATTGAGAAGTAATATAGCTCCTCATGAAACCATTACGTTAACCATTTTGGTCTTTTTTATTCATTTGGTTCTCTCCTCCTCCTATAGTGGATTGGATGCTTACAATCATGGTGTTTTTACTCATAATATTTTTAGTGTAAATTATTGATATATTGTTTTTTAAATTGTACCAATAAAATTGACTTTTTATACCAAAAATTTGGGCTATAAACTCTTTTTTGATAGGTTGCAGTCCAAAAGTTCGTCTAGACATGTCGCCGACTCGCAGTTCTTAGCCTTCCAACCAAACCTAAATATCTGCACATAAATAAACACATATATGAATAGGCACAATAAATGCCCATGTACTTAAACACAGAGTACATATGAATAGCAAAGAGAAGATGTTAAGGCACCCCAAAACAACCAAGTTCTACAACAATAAACAAACACACATCACACAACGAAAAACACACACACTTGCAGAGGAAACAGCAATGCCTAGGCAACATTAAAAAATTCATACACATAAAAAATGAAACAAGCATCCAAAAACACATTAAGAGATAACAACTGGTAGAGATCCATCAGGGTGCCCATGCATTCATGGCTATGAAGCTAATGTGGCTGACAGTTGTACTTGCATGAACACTTGCACGTCTGTGCATACTGCAAGCACGCCTGTGCATGCTGCAAGCAGTCTGTGTGCATGTACATGCATACATGCCTGAAAATGCTGCAAGCAGGCCGTGTGCATGTACATGCAGGCACGCTGAACATGCTGCAAGCAGGCTGTGTGCATGTACATGCATACATGCCTGTGCATGCTGCAAGCAGGCCGTGTGCTTGTACATGCATACACGCCTGTGCATGCTGCAAGCAGTCTGTGTGCATGTACATGCACGCATGCCTGAACATGCTGCAAGCAGGCCGTGTGCATGTACATGCATACATGCCTGAAAATGCTGCAAGCAGGCCGTGTGCATGTCCATGCATGCATGCATGACTGAACATGCTGCAAGCAGGCCATGTGCATGTACATGCATGCATGCACGCCTGAACATACCGTAAGCAGGCCATGTGCATGTTCATGCATACACACCTGAAAATGCTGCAAGCAGGCCGTGTGCATGTCCATGCATGCATGCACACCTGAACATGCTGCAAGCAGGCCGTGTGCATGTACATGCATACATGCCTGAAAATGCTGCAAGCAGGCTGTGTGCATGTACGTGCATACACACCTGAAAATGCTGCAAGCAGCCATTGTCAATGTACATAATATCAATCATTGGTAAATCTGGCTCCAGAGCCACCTGCTGGACACTGAAAGATTATGCAGTGATTGTATCAACAGATACAGCAGCAGGATGGTTACACTTATATTAGGCGGCCGTCACACGTCTCGACATCGTGAACGATATTGTAAGCGATCACGTGCACGCGCGATCGCTTACAATATCGTTCACATCGCTGGTGAGATGTCACACAGACAGACTCACCAGCGATGTGGGCCAGCGAGATCGCTGGTAACTATGGTACACATCGGGTTACTAGGCGCCGCGCGGCGCTTAGTAACCCGACGTTTACCATAGATACCATCTCCCAGCATAGGCTCTGCCGCTGGGAGATCGTTCATCGTGGTGTCATACACCACGATGAAGCAGATTGTTAAATCGTTCATCGCTAGATATGAGCTCTGGCTCTCATATCTGCGATGTCACGATCAAGCAATTTTACAGACACACTATCCCCACCACCCCAGCACGCTGCACAGCCGCTCTGCCTAAGGTAAAATAGCATGGTTTGGGCATTAGACCCTGACTCTGCCTCTTTTCACTGTTTATGCTTCATTTGCAGGCATTTTTCACCTTTCATGTTGCACAGTCCCTGTGGGCACTGCTAGAAGCCAGGGGCTCACCACCTCTTCTTTTCTCAAGGTAGACATTAAGTAATATGTGTACAATATTATGATTGAGATAATTGTTACCAAGAGTACTATAGTGACGTTTTATATTTTGTCCATCCCCAGGCAGTCTTGTTAGTGAGATAAACATCTAGAGGTTACTGAGAAACTATGTGATCTATAAGGTCTGTCTCTTTAACTATTTTTTCATACTCAGCATGATTATTTCCCTTGTCTTGGACTATTTGTCACTTTAATGTAGTACTATAATATGCTCATTTGTCCGGACTCACTTTCAGACTACTTATGGGGTACTTAGAACCATAACAGTATTTAGAACCACGGACATAGGCTCCAGGTAAACTTCCAGTGTTTGCTTTTCTTGTCTTGTAAGTACTTGGATGGCAGAATCTATCCCTTATTGTTTTATATACACAGAATCCTATTGACCACATTTGTAAAAGGAGCTCACCGTTTTTCTGCGTGATCACTATAGAACCAAGTGGAGATCCCCTGACATTCTGATACAGATGACCCTAAACACTGTGCTTACCTAAAGCCCTATGGTGAGCCTAATCATATATGACCCCAACCTTCCCTTCTTTGGGATACTTACTCCCTCTTGTTTTCCCCCCTTTTTTTCCATTTTTTCATATTTTAGCTCAATGGTCTTTTGTTACGTAACTCTATTACTCCCCGCATGGTATATCTTACCTGAGATAGGACGTATGGTTACATGGATGTACATTCAATTATGTGTTAATAATTGTATGTTTGTTTCTACACACAGAGTTGTGACATTGCTTTCATTTATCCACGTTGCAGTTTTCCTCTTAGCACAAAAAACGCACCTAGGTATGCCTAGTTTTGCTTTACCATGTTTCTCCGCACCATTGTATTTGGATACTTTTGTTCGATTTTTTGTATCTGTGTTTTTTTTATTTTGACTCTTGTATACAATTATGTGAAGAAATATTTCATTGTTATATGTTTTGTGACATTTTTTTCTGTTATTTGTTTACTTGTAGCTAGTCTAAAATCAGTGTCTGAAGAAGGCTAAAGCCGAAACGTTACACTGTATTCTTATACATCGTGCTCGACTGCAAGAGAATAAAAAACACAGTTCATTCTACCTACACCGTTTGATGTGTTTCAATTTTCCTCATTATACTTTTGAGTGCCGGGTTTTTGCATTTACTACACACCACGATGAAGCAGATTGTTAAATCGTTCATCGCTAGATATGAGCTCCGGCTCTCATATCTGCGATGTCACGATCAAGCGATTTTACATTGTAAAATCGCTTGATTGCACGCAGCGATGCACAAACGATATCGCTTAAGCGATCAAAAAGCAGATCGCTTAAACGATATCGTTCAAGATATTGCAGCGTGTGACGGACGCCTTAGGGTATGTGCACATCGGACGGTTCTGCATCTTTGCAGACCGTCCTAAAACCGGTGTAGAATTGCATAAACTGAGTTTTCTGAGCTCAGCAGTGTCCCTCGTTTTGTTAGCGTTTTGCTAACGTTTTGCGATCGGTTTATTAGCGTTTGTACAGCGTGTTCTTGGCGATTTCCCCGGTGTTTTTCTTAGCGTTTTCCAGACTGGTTTTTGGTGCACTTGTTAGCTAGATCCGCTGGAAAAACGCTCAAAAGAAGTCACTTGCTTTATCTTTGAAAACCGGTGGAAAATCGGTGAAGAAACTGGAAAGGAGACAAAAAAAAACGTTCTAATGTACACAGCATTTTCTAAACTCCATTGACTAGCATGTTAATCCAACCGGTGGCTAGGATTAACATAAATTAACATAAAACTCAGCGGAAACCGCCGACGGAAAACGCTAAAAAACAGCCCACAAAACGTCCGATGTGCACATACCCTTAGTCTCATCACAGCTCACAATCTTGGTGCAGTACTCAAAGTTTTCAAGACCCTTAAAAATGTCTTTGGTCCACATGCACTTTACAGTTGTTTTGTGTGGTGGCTGAGTATCAGTCTGGCGGGCATGTTGAAGCTGTTATTCAGCTACTGACCTCTACTACTCACTAATCCTTGCCAATATATGAGGGCAGGTCATAAATGAGTCAGTCACTAGACAAATTAAAGCAATTTTTCAGCACTGCAAGACCAGCAAAAGTGGTAGAGGAATGTTCTAAATGGGTGCTGATATGGCATACCTTCTCAAGCAGGTAGGGCAAGTCAGTATATTTTTAGAAATTTCTGGACAACTAGGTCTAGCATGTGAGCTATGCATTGAATGTGTACCAGCTTGGCCAGCTTTAAAGCGCCACCAGTAGCCACTGATTGGTCTATTATTTTATCCCCTGCAACAACTCTACTGCAGTGTGTGATTTATGACTTAAACAGATGAGCCCCCAGCAGAGCGTATAGTCTCTTTTCTGATGCACTGCTGTACATATTCCAGCTTGAGAGTGATAAGTAGGGTAATTCAGCAAAGGATGAGGAGCAGGAGCAGGATAAACAGAAAGTGGAATATGAGAAGGCAGAAAACCTGATAGAATTTGGGCCTGCTATTGTTATGTGGGTGGGATGTTTGATGTTGCAGTTTGAGAGTTTTTCCCACCTTCCACCAGTTTCACACAGTGTGCCATGATAGAAATGTGTTGTCTCTGTCCACAAAAACGTGTCCATGTATCTGTTGTTAGGTATACCTTTCTGGTTACGACATTGGTCAAAGCACTATTGATATTGTTTAACACGTGCTTGTGTAACAAGGGACAGCACACCATGAAAATAGTGGTAGCTTGGAACAGAGAACTGTGAGGTAGATACATATAAAAGATCACAGAAAGATTCCGTTCCGACAAGCCCAAACGGCAACATCTCCACATCTGGCAGTTTGGAAATAAGAGCGTAGGTATTTGTGTTTTTGGGTGCTGGCTGGTATTTATGCTTTGTTTCCAATTCCTTTCCAAGTCCCCAGGCAGGGACAACTGGACACTCCTCTGGTATGAAGAAGTGGATCGGGTTGATGTTTACTCTATCTGTGAAACTTCAGCTTGTGGGTAGGAGGGTTGAGCATCTGCCTCCTGGACATCAAATTGTGAAGGATGGAACACACGCTAACGGCAGTGGTTTGACCTGCAGACACAGATTTGGTACCTTGGAGTTCTGCCCACTTATTGGGGTGCTTAGCTGCCAGTGCGTCTGCCTACTGGTGGTGCTCAGGTAGCCATTGCCCTGGCCTGTGCTCAGCTTGGTATGGCAGATGATACAAATTACAATGTTTTTCTCTGAAGGACTATCAGAAAAAATTTTCATACAGTGGCTGAATGCCCCTTTGCTGATCCAGATTGGATCAGTGGACCCATCTTTGACCACCTCATGTTCCATCTCTTCCTCCTTCCCAGTTGAGATTGTAGCAGACCGACCTGATGGCAGCTGTGTTTTATCATCATTGTCCTCCACCTCTTGAGACAGTAAATCACATTGATCAAAGTGGCTTTCTTCTGGCCGTGAGTGTTCAAATATGTGCGCAAAAACTTCCACCACCTCCTTACATCCCTTTTAAATACTGGATGGTGAGACATCAGAGCTAACAAAAGGATACTACAAAATCAAGTCCTCGGAGTAGCCAAGCTTGGGGTCATATGTCTCCTGTGACACATGATGGGGATGGAAGGAGGACCAGGTTTATGATTGGATGTGCCAGCCTTTTGGCTACTAAGACTTCACTGTGTGGAAGATTTGGTGCTGCTTGAGAAATGAGTGAGGCCTTGTCTGGCATTTAAGACAGAATCTAATGGCGCTCTTCTGGCTTTCAGACACATTTATGTTCCAGATCGAGAAATTTTGCAGGAACACAGGGGATGCAGCAAGCTTTTTCTGAACTGTCACAGACTCAGTGTCTTGTCGGGCACAACTGTTAACACGATGCCAACATTCACACCCTTGTTCATGTCCCTGTCTCTTAACGGCAGTTTTTTTTTAGCATTTAGATTTTGGTAACATATTTGTGAGCTTTTGGTGGCACATGCCAAGCTGGGACCCCTAAAATGACAGGGGTGAAAAGGACCAGAGTGTGCTTTATACCTGGTAGCACAAAGGACTAGTAGTACTGCTTTTGATTTTACAAGCACACTGTGACTCCAAAAATGACAGGGGAAAAAATATTAGTGCTTTTAAACAGGAGGCATCTCAAAATGCAACTACTCTATTTGTGCTGAAAAAAGGAGCTCTAGCAAGAGCTGTTCTAACATTGAAATACTGGAACAAGAGTTTAATCTCTTCCTACTCCACAAACTCTTCCTCCCTATAATATAGTGACATAGTTCACTGAGGTTTGAGCTCTGAAAAGAGCTGAGTATTTCTGGTAAAATGAAGCTACTGGAATGCTGCTTTAAACACTTTTCCCTTCTCCACAAACTCTCTCTCCCTACACTTCACTGCCCTGGCATACACTCCATGTAGCTCTGAAAATTTTTTTTGCTATATAGATGTCTGAAACACCCTGCCTACATGCTGTTTGCTCTCTTCCTACACCACTACTACGCTGTTTCTAGATGCAATGTATGCAAGATTGCTGCGACAGGGCTTATATAAACCCTATGACACTGGGCGGCCAGCCTATCACCGTAATGCCACAACCAACATGGCTGCGGCATTATTGTGATTGGTTAACATGCCTAGCATGTTTAGTGCAACAACTACTATGAGACCAATATGTCAAAATATCAAAGACCCTTCATAACAACATCAAAATTAGAGGCTGGCTGGCTGAACTTAATCCAGGTAGCGGCATGACCCTGTTAGCCCTGTTAGCACTGAGGTGGAAGGTGAGGAGCAGGAGGGGTGGGCAGTGCTGTCAAGTCCGGCCGGGTGAGGAGTGGGGGGTGCTGTCTGGTCCGGCAGGGGGGAGGGGGGTGCTGTTGGGTCCAGCCTGTTGAGGGGCGGAGGGGGTGCTGTCAGCTCCGGCACTCACTCACCGCTGTGCACCTGCTCTGTCACAGTACAGCAGCTGCGGCCGCAAACTGGGAGCCCGGTTGGCCCATTTCATTAAAGGGTCAGCCCTACATTAGGGCTAAACCACCAGCCTGTCTCCTGGGCCAGTCCGCCCCTGATCAAAATCATATACAAAAACACAGGAGATTGGCCAAGTATGTACAAATGTAACAAGCTTTATTGTGTAAACATGATAACAGCAAGGAAATGTTAAAGGGCTGGCACACTACAACAGGATCATTGCTATGCCACTTAAACTGATGAGAGAAACGAGGTTTAGGTGGTGAGGGGCAGTTGGTGACATTGGAGATGGAGAAGAGACTAGATGTACGTTGTTTCAGCTCCTGTGAAAAAGAAAAGAAAAAGGAAAGGACCTGAGCTAGCAAACCTAGTCCTCTGATGGAGTGCAGCAGTTTTGTGCTCCTATGATCGGTTACACAAGGGACTAGAGATGAGCCACCACCCCGGTGTTCGAATTCGATTCGATTCGTCGAATCGAGGGGTGTTCGACGAATGTTCTTCGAATGCTCGACGAACACCGTCGAACACCCCGGAAAACGAACAATCCGGGCTTGTGGGGCTTTTTCACTTCCACAATGTATATACATACATTGTGGGAGTGAAATAAAGTCAAATAAAGTGTTAAAAATAAAAAAATAATGTATGCTCACCTGTCCGCGGTCCACCGAAGCCTCCGGTATGGTCCTGTGTCTTACAGGACCTGTGGTGACGTCAGTTCTCACGGGAACTCCGGTCACATGACCGGAGTTCCGCGAGAACATGACGTCACCACAGGTCCTGGAAGCACAGGACCTTGCCGGAAAGCTTAAAATAGATATTTTTATGATTCGGACCCTTTCTTTAAGTAAAAGTTACTTAAAGAAAGTGTCCAAAACATAAAAATATCTATTTTAAGCTTTCCGGCAAGGTCCTGTGCTTATAGGACCTGTGGTGACGTCATGTTCTCGCGCGATCCCGCGAAGGAGCTGGGTATTAGCTCCGAAACACGTCGGAAAATAAAACAGAAGATTACTTGGTTCAAAACATTCCGGTGTTTCTGATACTTTCTTGGAGCAGCGGCGCTGACCGAAAGACAATTGGTCCCGGATAGAGTTGTGAAAGTATTTGGCCCCCTTGAAACTTTTCAACCTTTTGCCACATTACAGGCTTCAAACATAAAGATAAAAAATTCTAATTTTTCTGTGAAGAATCAACAAGTGGGACACAATCGTTATTTTACTTTAATTTTAAACTTTTATAAATAATTAAAAACTGAAAAGTGGGGCATGCAATATTATTCGGCCCCCTTGAGTTAATACTTTGCAGTGCCACCTTTTGCTGCGATTTCAGGTGCAAGTCGCTTGGGGTATGTCTCTATCAGTTTTGCACAGCGAAAGACTGAAATTCTTGCCAATTCTTCCTTGCAAAACAGCTCGAGCTCAGTGAGGTTGGATAGAGAGTGTTTGTAAGAGAAGCAGTTTTCAACTCTTTCCACAGATTCTCGATGATTAAACAGAACCACAGTAATATATTCCTATCCAGCATGTATATTAATAATGGTCCCTTTACACGCGGCCATAGGAAGGTAGACACCGGCAGGCATCGGACACAATTGTGCCTGTTGCCTTGAAAAGACCACAATGTGGCGGCGTGTAAATCAGGACTTTCCTTCCTTCAGGGAAGACACATGAAGGAAAGTCCTGAATTACACGCCGCCACATCATGGTCTTTTCAAGGCAACAGGCACAATTGTGTCCGGTGCCTGCCGGTGTCTACCTTCCTGTGGCCGCGTGTAAAGGGACCATTAGGGTAACCAAATTCATAAGATATTTTAGGAATATTTCTGGACTTCATTATCATGGGACTAATCGTACATCTAACAATTGTAACTATTCTCCCAGAGGAAGACACAAAACATGATTCTAGCGTCCCAGATTACAATAATACATATTTATTATATAAGACAAGTGCGATACAAGAAATTATAAACATGCGATATTCTTGTTATATATACAAGCAGTTCATACAGGAAGAGGTATCCTCAAATTATATAAATTATAACAAGCTATTAAAGTGACTGTGCTATTAAATAAGTAAATTATTGCAACTGGCCCGTATTTGATATCAATTAATCGACAATATTATCATTGTGTCCCCATATTTAATCAAAAAAGCTAGTGGTATAACCACTCAGACTATTTTACTGGCCCTTTAAGGATTTTTTTACACCAAAACTATCATTGAATTTCCACATTCCAAAGGTGGAATCCACATCTCTGATATAATCCCATACATGTGATCCATCTACATATGGGTCCTATTTTATTTACCGTATTTTTCGCTTTATAAGACGCACTTTTGTTCCCCCAAATTTTTGGGGAAAGTGGGGGTGCGTCTTATAAAGCAAACCTACTAGTGTGGAGTAGTGGGATTGGGGGGGGGGCTGTGGAGCGGTGTCCGGGGGCTGGGGAGAGGCTGGAGGAGGCAGTAGCGGCGGTCCCTGATCACGTGGGGCCGCTCATTATCTCCTCTAATATGCACTGCATCCCGCTGTCAATCACAGCGGGAGCAGCGCATATGACAGGAGCGGTCCGCAGCCCCATGTGAACAGTCAGTGCTTCCCACGCTTTAATTGCGTGGAAAGCACTGTCTACCCAAATAATCTCATACTCAACCTCTCATATCGTTTCCTGCAGCCCGCGCTATTCCCACTGTCTCCGCTCAGCTGTGCTGGCCTCCGGTCATGTGAGGATCGCTCATAGTGACATCATCACTGCGCGCCGCTCACAGGATTGGATTCCGGTATAAGCAGGCAGCGGGGATGGAGGCTGCAGGGAGCGGTGGAGAGAGGTGAGTATGAGATCGTTTGTGATTTATAAAGTGGCGTGCACCATGGGAGAAAGTGTGCCAGGGTGGGGGCTGTCAGTACTATGGGGGGGACAGTGTGCCAGGGTGGGGGCTGTCAGTACTATGGGGGGGGGACAGTGTGCCAGGGTGGGGGCTGTCAGTACTATGGGGGGGAAAGTGTGCCAGGGTGGGGGCTGTCAGTACTATGGGGGGGACAGTGTGCCAGGGTGGGGGCTGTCAGTACTATGAGGGGGGACAGTGTGCCAGGGTGGGGGCTGTCAGTACTATGGGGGGACAGTGTGCCAGGGTGGGGCTGTCAGTACTATGGGGGGGGACAGTGTGCCAGGGTGGGGGCTGTCAGTACTATGGTGGGGACAGTGTGCCAGGGTGGGGGCTGTCAGTACTATGGAGGGGACAGTGTGCCAGGGTGGGGACGTCTGTACCATGGGGGAAGCAATGTGCCAGGGTGGGGGCTGTCAGTACTATGGGGGGGACAGGGTGCCAGTGTGGGGGCGTCAGTACCATGGGGGAAGCAGTGTGACAGGGTGGGGGTTTTTGTTCCTTGGGGAAGACAGTGTGCCAGGGTGGGGGCTGTCTGTACCATGGGGGGGCAGTGTGACAGGGTGGGGGCTGTTTGTTCCATGGGGGGACAGTGTGCCAGGGTGGGGGTTGTCTATGCCAAGGGGGATAGTGTGACAGGGTGGGGACTGTCTGCCAACTTGGGGGACATTGTTTCAGGTAGGGGCTGTCTGTGCCATCGTGTGGGCTGTCTGTGCCAGCATGGGGGACAGTGTGCCAAGGTGGGGGCTGTCTGTGCCAGGGTGGGGGGACAGTGTGCCAGGGTGGGGGACAGTGTGCCAGGGTGGGGGCTCTATATGCCAGCATGGGGGTCCTTTGTGCCAGCGTGGGGGCCCTGTGTGCCAGCATGTGAGGCAGTGCGCCAGCATTGGGGGCAGTGTGCAAGCATAGGGGGCAGTGTGCCAGGGTGGGGGCTCTATGTGCCAGCATGGGGGAGAATGTGCCAGGGTGGGGGCTCTGTATGCCAGCATTGGGGCCCTGTGTGCCAGGGTGAGGAACAGTCCATCCGCATGGGGCGGACAGTACGCCAGCATTGGGGACATATATACCAGCATGGGGGGTTCGTGTACGAGGATGGGGGTCATATATACTGATTATAAGGTGGACACTGGTATTATAAGACAGACCTCATTTAATATTAAACATTTATTTTTTTCTCTTTTCCTTCACCAAATTTGGGGGTGCATCTTATAATCAGGTGCGTCTTATAAAGCGAAAAATACGGTATATGGATTTTAGTTCCCCTTATACATGTGTAAAGAGGACTCAGTCTCCCTCACACAATCAGGGCTTTTCAAGGTTGTAACCACTTATATACGCGCGTATTCGCAGTGTATATATGCAGTGCTGTCGCCGAGCTGCAAGTTGGCGCGAAATTCGACATTGGCCAATGTGTGTACTAAGAACTTCAGATTTAAAAAAAATAATAAGAATTTTGAGTTTTTTGAAAAAAACGTAAGTTTTTAAATTTTTTCTCATGTATTATATAGCTTGTCAGCATATGTACATCATTGGTAGTAGCTGAGTGCTGCAAGGTTTTTTTCTAGTATATTGACCCAGCATCCCTGCTGGCACCAGTTCACATTGTCTGTGAGTGCTGTGCAGTTTTTTTCTCTTTTGTATCGTGTGGAGTGGCTGGCTCCATTACTGCAATTTGCACCCTCATTGCCTACTGGTGATCTAGGGTCTAGATGGTGTCCGCCCACTTAGTAGTGGGGTAGGGTGGACAAGGAGGACTTGGGTGTCAGCGATAGGACTCGTCGGACCTGAAGTCACTTTGTCGCAGTCGACGAGCAAGCAGACATTGGCCAATGTGTGTACCAAGAACTTCAGATTTAAAAAAAATAATAAGAATTTTGAGTTTTTTGAAAAAAACGTAAGTTTTTTAATTTTTTCTCATATATATACAGCTTGTCAGCATATGTACATCATTGGTAGTAGCTGAGTGGTGCAAGGTTTTTTTCTAGTATATTGACCCAGCATCCCTGCTGGCACCAGTTCACATTGTCTGTGAGTGCTGTGAAGTTTTTTTCTCTTTTATATATACAGTATATATATATATATTGTGATTGAACATGGGGCACACTCCACAATGGTATCAGGCCGTCTGCACAATAGCACTGTAAATCACATCACCCACCCATCAGCATATTACAGCTAGCTGACCACAATGAATCACACCTGCTTCCTGCTCTCTGCTCTATCTGCGCGTATACGCGCGTATACGCAGTGTATATATGCAGTGCTGTCGCTGGGCTGCAAATTGGCGCGAAATTCGAACTTTGAATTTGCGTGCCTATTTGCATAGTCTGCGCTCATTGGTGGTGGCCTCGGGCGGCCACCAATGAGCGGCCTCTGTCTGGATCGCGATTTCTGTGACCGACAGACGCCTTAGACAATTATATAGTAGATGCATTAGGTAAGATGGACATCCTTATTTTAAGTGCATGTATTTTGGTTTTTCTTATTTTCATTATTCCAGAGACTAAGGTTTTCTATTCATTATTTGCAATTCTAGCATTTAATGTTAGCATTTATTTTTTGCTTGCAATCTCACACACATGCACACACCTTGATACATCATGCTGGTCATGATACAACATTACTCTACATGTATTTGCATCCACAAGTAGCATGCAGCACACTCCTTCATGCTTTTCTGATAAAATTTGCCTCACAGTGTAAAGTCTAGAGTTGCTCTTTCATAGAAACATTGAATCTGACCTTTGCTTTTGTGAAAGTCCTAAATCACATAAACTAGATATTGCTCAAATCTGAGAACAAGTTAATTTCATTCTATTCCCTCCACTGTGATATATAGAAGTTTTCTTGCCAAAGAACTAAAGGAGGATAAAAATGAAGGCATTTGCTAGTAGAGGCATGTACACTTTTATTAAATTAGGAGTGAAAAAAACTGCAAAAAAGAAGAAAATGCAATAATGTTCAAAAAATCAGCAGGTGAAATGAAAAAATAGAAGTTATCACTTTACTGTGAAAATTTATAGACTTGGGTAAAACATTTCTATTGTTAATTTTAGTGATTTTATGTGCTTCCCTTTAACATAGAAAATTATATTATTTTCTGATAGTCCAATTTTAAAATAGAACTCAGTTGTAGTTTTTATGTATTCCAATTTCAATAATTTATCATTGAATTCAGCTGTTGTAGTTAATTATTCGTTAACGAAAATAATAAACCTAGCTAGTGTAATATAAAAAGTTGCCAAAATTGCTATGCTTAATTACTGTATATACTCGTGTATAAGCTGACCCGTGTATAAGCCGACCCCCCTACTTTTGCCCCCAAAACCTGGGAAAATCTATTGACTCGCGTATAAGCCGAGGGTGGACTCCAGCACAGGTATACAACCCCCAGCAGTGAGGTATACAGCAGCCTCCCCAGTGGTAGTATACAGCAGCCTCCCCAGTGGTAGTATACAGCAGCAGCCCCAGTGGTAGTATACAGCAGCCCCAGAGGTATATGCAGCCCCAGAGGTATATGCAGCCCCAGAGGTGTATACAGCAGCCCCAATATACAGCAGCCCCAGTGGTATTGCAGCCCCAGTGGTATTGCAGCCCCTATATACAGCAGCCCCAGTGGTATTGCAGCCCCTATATACAGCAGCCCCAGTGGTATTGGAGCCCCAGTGGTGTATACAGCAGCCCCTATATACAGCAGCCCCAGTGGTATTGCAGCCCCTATATACAGCAGCCCCAGTGGTATTGCAGCCCCAGTGGTATTGCAGCCCCTATATACAGCAGCCCCAGTGGTATTGCAGCCCTATATACAGCAGCCCCAGTGGTATTGCAGCCCCAGTGGTGTATACAGCAGCCCCTATATACAGCAGCCCCAGTGGTATTGCAGCCCCTATATACAGCAGCCCCAGTGGTATTGCAGCCCCAGTGGTATTGCAGCCCCTATATACAGCAGCCCCAGTGGTATTGCAGCCCCAGTGGTGTATACAGCAGCCCCTATATACAGCAGCCCCAGTGGTATTGCAGCCCCAGTAATGCAGGGCCCCTATATACAGCAGTCCCAGTGGTAGTATACAGGCAGCCTCAGTAATGCAGGGCCCCCCCCTCATGCTCCGGTCTCCTGTAAAGCAAGTTATACTTATCAGTGCCCGCTGCCGTCCGCGCCGGCCGCTGCCGACATCCCGATCCTCCGTCTTCATGCATCTTCTTCCTGTTTCCTGTGCGCGTCGCCGGTAATGACGTCACTGCCTGCGACGCGCACAGAGCAGGAAGAAGATGAATGAAGATGGAGGATCGCATGTCGGCAGCGGCGGGCACGGACGGCAGCGGGCACTGATAAGTATAACTTGCTTTACAGGTGACCGGAGCATGAGGGGGGGGGCCCTGCATTACTGGGGATGCGGGGGCTGCTGTATACCGCTGTATACAGCAGCCCCCGCACTGACTCGCGTATAAGCCGAGGGGGGTACTTTTCAGCTCAATTTTTGGGCTGAAAAACCCGGCTTATACGCGAGTATATACGGTAAATAGAGTTTGTCATCAGGTTTTGCTATTTAATTTCAATGGAAGCTTTAGTTTCCTTTTTTGCTTCCACTATTTCCTCATAGATTGCAGGCTTGCGAGCAGGGCCCGCCCACACTCCTCTTAATTAGAGATGAGTGAACCTTTCAAAGTTCAGTTGGGGCTGTCAAACCTCCCGGTGTTAGGAAAACATGTTTGGAAGTCAGGTACTTTATGTTTGCAAAGCCTTGGAGCGAGCATCAACGTGGCTGGGTACAGTTCGTGCTTGGCTCAGCACAAGCCGCATATCATGTATGATTGGCTCGCGCTGGGCTTAAAAACACAGTATTTGGGTGTAGTGTGTTTTCCAAAAGTAAAGTTTTACTTATGATTGGCTGTATGTGGACAGAGAGCTGAATTGCCAATCAATGACTTCCAGTTCGGGACAAGTTCTGGGTCACAGAGCAGCTGCTCCAACCAAACCCTAACTTCAAAAGGTTTGCTACTCACTATTCGTTATTTCTGTTGAATAGCGTTACTCTCTAATTTCTTATATTCAACTGTAAGGAAGGAATCTGGGCACTAGAGGGCTTTTGGTGTTTTTCCTAGGCTTGTATGTGCTGCCAGCAATATGGTGTTGCACAGGTCTGCACAAGGTCCAGTCACAAAAATGTCCAAAAAATTTAGAAGAAACAGACAGCACTCACCATTAGATGAGGGTTCTTTTAATCCAAGTGCTCCGTTAGGAGGTCGATGGGCGCACCAATTCGCCTGGTTAAGCTTCCATGGGACCCGTGGAAGCCTAACCAGGCGAAACGTCGTCCTCCCTGCACCTCCCTCCCCGCTACATAATGTTTGTATCCCGCACCTCCTAACGGAGCACTTGGTTTAAAAGAACCTTCATCTAATGGTGAGTGCCATCTGTTTCTTCTAAATTTTTTGGACATAATTTCTTATATTGACTGTACATGCCACTTCTGAATTATAAAGTGCTACAGAATACGTTGGTGCTATAAAAGTAAAAATATTTATTATTACCTAGTCTGAAAGCATCATAATGTACTGGCACAGACCCTGATTTGAGCAATTTTACATTTACTGTTTTGATTGGTGTAGTCTTTGTCAAGAAGATTTAATTGTTTTCTCAAAACTTTTTTTAATAATAAACAGATTATTGTTCAAAAGTTTTTATTGAGTTTTATAATACAAGGTAAATGATTAAACATACATATGATATAACTGAGTCTGCGGCAATTTCAGTTAGTTCAAACAAAACAGGTAAGGTAATGTCCTTGCCAACGAGCATAGGACTAGTCTGCAGTAAATCAGCATAGTTAAGGTTAACAACACATCTCGTAATTTATGAGCTTTTATAACTAATTGAATGATATAATTCAATAAACAAAAGTTCTGCAGTTTGGTTAAAAGGGGGAGGGTGAGAATAGAAGGATCGAGAGGGAGGGGGGAGGGGAAGGGGTAAGGGGGAGGAGAAAAGTCATCCCTGTTCAAGAGTTTGGAAGTGTGTTTGTGAATGGCTTCATCGATACAATTTATGTGTGTTTAGACTTGCGAGTTGGGGAAGTGACCAGAGGGAAATAGCCTGTTCCAAGGGCCCCATTTTTTGTTGTATTTATTAATTGATTTGTGCCTAAGTGCGTAGGATAGCTCATAAGCATTGTGTGTAGAGACCTTCTCTAGAAGAGTAGAGAACGAGGGTGCTTTGGTGTCTCTCCACAACGATGCGACAAGTGTCATTGCTGTTAAGATAATGTGAACAGTCAGAGGTCTATAGTGAGGGGGGATGTGTTCAGTATCAAGAAGGAGGATGACAAGTTCCGATGATAGAATACATCCATCATCTGTTAAGTCCGTGAGCAGCATTTGGGTTTCGCTCCAGAAAGACTCCAATGCTCTACAATGCCAAAAGATGTGAGAGATGTTTCCAATCTCCATGAGACAGCGCCAGCAAAGTGGGGAGTTCTCCTCTTTGATCGAGTGTAGTCTCTGTGGGGTGAAGTACCATCGGGTGAGAGTTTTGTAATGGGTTTCTATGAGTGATGCATTCGGAATCGTCTTTTGGAGTTTCGCAAGTGAGTTGCTAAGAAGCTCGGGGTGAATTGTGGTTCCCAATTCCCTTTCCCAGGCGGTTAAGTTGTGTGTTTTAGTAAGAGCACTATCAGAATTCACAATTTTATAAATGCTTTTGGTGGACCAAAAAACTAGGGATAGGTTGTGCTTGTATAATTGGGCAACAGGTTGAGGGAGAAGAAAATGTGGTGTTTTTTTGTTTATGTATCTGAATATCTTTTCCCAAGTGAGGAGTTCAGATTCTTGTAAACAAAAAGTTGCTTGTAGCTGATCTAGTGGAAACAGCCAGTTGTTCCTGTCGATAATATCAGAAATGTAATTTATCCCAGAGCTTTTCCATGTGTCTTAGGGCCCTTTCACATCAGCGTTTTTTTAAATTTGCGGCAGATGCGGTGAAAAAACCGCATCTGCCGCAATTACCGCATACCGGCTCCACTTGCGGCACGGTTGCGGTAAACGCCATGCAAAGTATAGGCGTACTTGCGGCAGGACCGCGGTTTTTTTCGCTGCCGCACCTGCCGCAAGTGCAAAACTGCACTTGCCGCACCTGCCGCAAGTACGCCTATACTTTGCATGGCGTTTACCGCAACCGCGCCGCAAGTGGAGCCGGTATGCGGTAATTGCGGCAGATGCGTTTTTTTCACCGCATCTGCCGCAAATTTCAAAAAACGCTGATGTGAAAGGGCCCTAAGTTGATGTTCGGGATCATAGATTTTAAGATGTCGATTGGTATCCAGTCGTGGGATAGTACTGTTGAGGTTTCTTTTGCTTTTGATGTGGAAGAGTTTCCCAGCCTGAATAGTCGCTTTGATGGTTAAGTCCTGAGGAAGTCTCTTGCAGGCTTCGCATAAGTGAGCTAGGAGCAAAAGAAAGAGTTTGTTTTTAGGGTGCTTGGATTCCTCTAGAGTGATCCAACTGGGTCTTGCCATCTCGCTCCACCAGGTCCTGCTTAGGGTGATTAACGTAGCTGTATAATATGCCATGAGGTTGGGGACTGCCAGGCTTCCGTTAGCTCTGCTCTTCTCCAAAGTACTTCTTGCAACCCTAGGTTTCCTCTGCCCCCAAATAAAAGAGGATAATTGGGACTGGAGTTTCCTAATCCAACTTTGTTTTATGGGAATTGCAAGGGAGCGAAAAATGTAGAGAATCTTCGGGAGCGTGAACATTCTATAGGATTCGATCCTTCCAATCCAGGATAATTCTATTTTTGACGCGTGGGCAAGATCCAATTGGATAGTGTTAAGGAGAGTGTTTTTGTCTATAAGATTAGAGGTGTGGTCTGTGATTATAACCCCTAAATAATTTAGTTCCTTCTTGTCCCACGCAAGATCATGCTCAGCTTTGATAGAGGAGAGAGTTTCAGGATCAAGATTAAAATGCAAGACTTGAGTTTTGGTGAGGTTAATCTTGTAGGAAGATACTTCAGCAAATTCTTCGATAGTCAAGAGTAGATTCCTCATTGAATTAATGGGGTCCGATAGTGTGAGGATGATGTCATCTGCAAACAGACTAATCTTGTACTCTTTTGTTACGGTGTTGGACGCCTTTTATGAGGTAGTTCATTCTAATCTTCTCTGCCAGCGGTTCAATGAAAAGGTCGAACAGTGAGGGTGATAGGGGACAGCCCTGTCTAGTTCCATTTGTCAGGGGAAAGTGTCTGATAGGGTATTGTTAGTCAGTATGCTAGCTGTTGGGTGTGAATAAAGAGCTTGGATCATGTGGAGAATGTTGCCCCTGAATCCGAATTTTTTGAGGGATTCAAAGAGGAATCCCCAATGTACCCTGCCTTTTCGGCATCAACTGATACAAAAATTGCAGGAGTTTTACGGTTTTCGACTTGTGATAATAGGTTAATAATTCTTCTGGTTGCATCTGCTGAGCCCCTGTTTTTGGTGAATCCCACTTGATCACTATGTATCAATTTTGGTGTGATTGTTTGAATTCTAGAGTTTAGAGTCTTAGAGATTATTTTTAGATCTGAATTTAAAAGGGAAATGGGTCTATAATTTGAGACATCCTCCGGATCTCCCTTATTCTTTGGTATCATAGTAATTATGGCTTGAAGGGTTTCTTTAGAAGGGAGAACTTTAGGGTCTGTGAAAGAGTTTAAGAGTCTGGTTAGATAGGGGGCTAGTATGCCTTGGTAGGTAGAATAGTATTCATTTTGGAGGCCATCTGGCCCTGGGGATTTCAGCTTTTTGAGGGATTTAATAGTATCCATGATCTCTCTCTCTGTAAAAGGGGAGTTCAGGAAGTCTAGATCCTCTTTTGAAAGCGTGGGGAGTAGGGATGGGCGAATCTACTCGCTAGGACTCGTTACTCGGCGAGTAGTAAGGGACTCGCAGGACTCGGTACTCTGCGAGTTTCCCAGTGATTACTCGCACGAGTCCAATGCAAATCAATATCAATCCTAGTTTTGTCAGAAACGCTGACAAAACTAGGATTGCCATTGTTTGCATTAGACTCGGCTACTGTGCCAGTGATAGCAGGGAAACTCGCAAATAACTGCTGTTACATTGCGAGCCGAGTCCAGCTGTCTGCTCTGTGCAGCTCCAGGGTCCTAGAGCCCGCCTGCTCACAGACATGATGTAGCAGTGCTGAGATTGTTCTCAGTCTGCTCATTCCCTATGCATAGACATCTATCTATGCACAGGGGATGTAGCAGAGAGGACATCGCATTTTGGACTACGTCGGACGGAAGAGGATTTTTTTAATTAAACATGGAGTCCCTAATGGCTTTTTTTTTTATTTCTAATAAAAAATTTTCTCTGTGTTGTGTTTTTTTTATACCTTTATTGGAGATTCTTAGTGGCCGGGTCAAACGTGGTCTGACATTAAGAATCTCGGGCTTAATACCAGCTTGTATAACAAAGCTGGTATTAACCCCTTTATTACCCAGCGTGCTACCGCCACCAGGATTCCAGCCCCCAGCTGCTTAGCTGTACCTGGCTAGACCTAGAATTTCAGAGTCAGACTCTCAGAGTCAAAGTCAGAGTCAGAATCTCAGAATTTCATGAAATAATTTAAAAAAAATGCGTGGGACTCTGCGCAATTTCTATGTCTAGCCAGGTACAGCTAAGCAGCTGGGGGCTGGAATCCGCAGCGCAGGGATGCCCAAGCTTTCTGGGCACCCCCCGCTGCAAATTGCAGCCCGCAGCCACCCCAGAAGATGGCGCGTTCATTGAAGCGCCATCCTCTGGCGCTGAACCCCGCTCTTCCAGCGGCCCTGGTAGCGGTGGCACGCTGGGTAATAAAGAGGTTAGGGCCAGCTTTGTATTATCAGCTGGCCCTAAGCCTGAAATTTATGGCGGTCACGCCAATATTAGACATGACCGCCATGAATTTCTATTAAATTGTTTAAAAAAAAACACAACACAAAGAAATTTTTTTATTAGAAATAAAAAAAAAAGCCATTAGGGACTCCATCTTTAATTAAAAAAATCCTCTTCCGTCCGACCCAGTCCAAAACGCGATGTCCTCTCTGCTACATCCCCTGTGCATAGATATAGATGTCTATGCACAGGGAATGAGCAGACTGAGAACAATCTCAGCTCTGCTACATCATCTCTGTGCACAGACATTCATGTCTGTACACAGGGAATGAGCAGACTGAGAACAATCTCAGCTCTGCTACATCAGGCAGCAGGCAGGCTCTAGGACCCTGGAGCTGGCAGCCAGCACACTGAGCAGACAGGACTCTTATCTGTGCGAGTTTCCCAGCGATTACTTACAAAGTAAACGAGTCCAATGCAAATAAATGACAAAACTAGGATTGCTTCAGGCTGAAGCTTCCGAGACACATCTGCGATTTGTAAATCTCACACTACTCGCTATTACTCGCTTCCCCATTCATTAACATTGGACTCGCTAGACTTGCAACGAGTAGCGAGTCCCGGGCTCGGACTCGCTAGAGTCAAGCAATTCCGAGTAATTTAGGATTCGCCCATCACTAGTGGGGAGGTCAATTGAGTCAAGAAAAGTTAATATTTTGGAATGAGAGGTTGGTGGATCTGAGCTAGTTTGATTCAAGTTATAAAGCGACTTATAGAATTCCGCGAAAGTTTCTGAAATCTGTCGTGGGAGTTTTTGTGGCACACCTTGTTTGTTCTTTACTTGGGAGATATTAGTTTTGATTCTCCGGTGTTTTATAAGTGAGGCAAAAAGTTTGGAGGGTTTATTCGAACGGTGATAAAAATTTGACTTGCTTAGGCAAACTATTTTATCATAATCGGAGACCAATAGTGCTTTGAGCTCAATTCTCAGTTTAAGAAGTTCTTTTAGGGTCGTTTCATTAGGGTGGCTTGCTATTGATAGTTCAAGGGTTCTTATTAGTTGGGTCAGGGTTTCTGTTGCTAAAGTCAGGGATTATTTGTGTTAATTTGTATTAGAAATCCTCTTATTACGGCTTTGTGGGCAGACCATATGGTTGTTATTGGTGTGTCGTTGATGTCATTTTCATTAAAATAGAGTTTTAGGGTTTGTTCAATTTCTTTTTTGAAGTGCGGATGGTTGAATAGAAAAGAGTTAGCCTTCCAATTACTCCTACTGTTTGAAGGGATCCCTGTGTGGCAACAAAAAGGACTGGGGAGTGGTCTGACCAAGTTTTAGGGAGAATTTCAACTGCTTTTATGCATCTAAGGGAGGAAATGTCTGTAAGGACTAAATCAATACGGGCTAGGGATTTGTGGATGTTGGAAAAGTGAGTGAACTCTACTGACGACGTGTTGAGGCTTCTGAAGGCATCATATAACTCCTCTTTTTTTAGTAATGGATCCAATTGGGTGTTTTGGTTTTGACTTTTATTGGATGAGTCCAAGTTGCTATTTGGCACGGAATTAAAGTCTCCAAATATGTACAGAGTGCCTTCTTGTTTTTCTCTGATTAAGCGGGTAAGTTTTTTTAAGAAAGAAATTTGACCAGAATTTGGGGCATAGATGTTGACTAGAGTGTGGGTTACATCATTCAGCTGACATTTAAGGATTATGTATCTCCCTTCTGTGTCGTTTGTGACTTCTTTCAGTTCAAACTTGACCGATTCCTTGATGAGTATAGCTACTCCCGCCTTCTTCTTATTGTTTGAGGAAAGAAAGATGTGTGGATAATGTGTGTTCAAAAATTTCGGTGGGTGGTCCTTACTAAACCGTGTCTCCTGGAGTCCCGCGACATCTATGGTCAGTTTTCTCAGATCCCTCCATACATGAAAGTGCTTCTGGGGCGAGTTAAGGCCATTGGTGTTTAGTGATAAGAATTTCAGAGACATATTTATGTCGGGGACAAAGTGATTCAGTTGGGTAGGATGACTCTAGAGGGGAGGAAAAAATAGGTGGGAGAGGGAGATCTAGGAAGGTGAAATCGGGCCTTATCAACTGGACAAGGTTTTGTTACTAGAACACTTTAAGTACTTTATCAATAACAAATCAGGAAATAAGTTTTGAGGAAGGGTCAATAGACCAATGGAAGTCTTCCTTTTGGCTAATGGTTTGGCCACTGGTGCATGGTTTTTCGACTGTGAGTAAGTAAGGCTCCATTAAGTTAGAGAATCAGGTCAGCCTGGTACTCTTATGTTGAGGTCCTTTAGAATCTTGAGTCCTTCCCCAGATTCTTCAATGATGTAGGTCTTTTCCTTGAGTGTGACTATCACGTTCGATGATGGATGACTCCACCTATACTTTAATTGGTTGGTTCGAAGGGCGTCCGTGAATGGTTTAAGGGCTTTCCGTTTCATAAGGGTCTCCTTTGAGATGTCCTGAAAGACTTTAGTGTCCTGGTAGGGTGAAGGGAGTGTTTTGTTTCTTTTCAGGTATTCATTAATTTGGTTTTTGGTGGGATCGAAGGAAAATTTGGCAATGACATCTCTCGGAGTATTGTCTGGTAGACGAGGTGGTTTGGGTAACCTGTGAGCTCTTTCTATCGAATATTCAATGTCCTGTTTTCCCGGTATGATCTTTTTGGTTAAGTTTTTGACAAATGTATCTAGATCATGATGTTTAACTGTTTCTATTACACCCCTGAATTTCAAATTCACTCTACGGTCTCTGTCCTCTCTATCAGCCAGTTTTTCTTTTAGAAATTTGGATTCTTCTCTCATTTTGGCGCAATCGTTCTTAACTAGTCTTAAGTCATTTCTTAGGTCAGAGATGTTTTGGTTTTGTTTATCTACTCTTGCAACTATCGTGGCGATCGTAGTTTTCATGTCTTCTAGATGCGTGTTCATGTTTTCTTCCATCTTAGCTTGAAAGTCCATGAAGAGGTTATCCATAAAGTCTCTGTTCAAGGGTTGTTCTTGGGTAATGTTAACGATTGGTTCAGGTGCCATGGGATTAGGTTTTAGTTTTTGTCTAACCGGGCTATTGCTACTGGACTCATGGCCCGAGTTCTGGTTAAGTGTATGAGAGGCCAGGGAGTCTGCTTTTGAGGGTGTGCCCATCTCTTTCCGTTTTGTGGTACCGTAACCTGTTTCATTCATCGGTGACTCTGTTGATTTCTCTGGAATCTCTCCCTCTCTGTCTTTTTTATTGGTGCGAGTGGTTTGGGATGGTATGGGAATGTTACTTTTATGTGGAGATTTCTGTAGGTCCCCTGCAAGTTCAATCCCTCTTGGGGAGGAGTTTAGTCTGTTCTTGCTAGACATAGTTCTGTTTGAGTAGGTGGTTTAAGGGAAGTCTCAGGGGAGAAGGTACTAGCTTGTTTTCCACTTAGAAGAGGAAATATAGACTATAACCAGTCAAGGGGAGCGTCTGGGAGAGTACTTGTAGTGCCTCTAAGGTTGGATGGCCAAGTCAGTTGAGTAAAGGTCAATGAAAGTATGTAAGTAAATTCAGGTCAGTGTACAGGCTTGTAGTATTCCCTAGTAGAGGTTAACAGGGTAGTTATACACAGTAGTCTAGTACAGTATGTTGTTATACGTGCAATTACAGAGGATTTATATGTTACTGTTAGTTAGACAATAGATAAAGCTTTCCTCTGCCATGTCCAAAGATGTAAAACCAGCTAGATTCAGGACCACAATAGGAGGTGAAAAGAAATTTTGAAGTAAGAGAAAATATTTCACACGTTCCTATTTATCAATAAATGGAGACTCTACCAAAGTCGCCGTCCCACAGTGGTGAATTGGTGCTGAAATGTACAGAAAGCTATAGGCTGCTATGTAAATAATAGCCCAATATATCTGATTGAGTAGTTAACGGTTATCTATCCAAGTAGAATCACCATAATAAGTTCTGTAATGTTCAATGCAGTGAAAAGTCACAATAACTGTGGTTGAAACTAAGAAGGTTCATAGGGCTGGTGGTAGCGTAAGCTAACTGCCTCCTTCACTCACCCAGAGTAGCTATATGTAAAAAAAAGTTCAGAAGCTGTATGGGGTTGGAGGGGGGTGAGGGATCAGCAAGTGCCCCCTATAATGATTACCTCTGGGATTGATGAGAAGGAGATTCTTAGGTGTCCAGTAATATGGTAACAGGAGATTCTGAGGTGTATGGTCGCAGTGATGATCCGGTTGAACACTCCTCTGTCTGCAGGGCTCTGTCTTCTTTTCTTGCCTTCAGGATCCAGGCTCCAGAGCTGTCTCCTCTCACTTCTCTGTGCTGCTTCACTCTGCACTCTGAGTTAAGTCAGAGCGAGCACCGAACACTAGGTGGTGCTGTTGCGCTGTTTATAAGTGAGTACAATAGGAGGCTATGATATCCATCTGCAGTCTTCTCCTCTCTCCACGAGGTCTTGCAGGCCCCCAAACAAAGAGTCCCCTGGTCTATGCCCTCCGTTCCTCGGTTCCTCCAGCAGCTCGTTCAGGTAGGAAGCCTTGTTGGGTGTTGGCAGGGTCTTCTCCTCAGTCGGGTACCAGATATTGGGTAAGGGGTGCAGGCACCACAGTAATGGCTGAGCTCCCCCAGCTCCCTGCCTCGCCTGTGACAGTGTGGATTTTCTGGAGTTCACCTTTCTGTCCTGCGGCCAGTCAGGACCTCTGTGAGCATTCCGTGGGCCAAAAGGTGGTGGAGAAGGGGAGATCCCGGGGGTCAGCTCCCAAAGGGAAGATGGCACTCTGTGTCTGCTGGATACCGGACCTGTACTTAACTTGGTCTTGCTTCACAGTCCTGTGCCAGATCTTTTCTCAATTCGGTCCAGGTGACCCCTGGGGCGTATTGGATCAGTCGGTGTAGCTTGGGTGGGAGAATCTATCTTGGAACAGACCAATAATCCCGTCGCTTTTTCCTGGGCACCAGAGCTCCAGGAGGACACGTCTACTCCATAGGGCTGCTAGCCACGCCTCTCATAATAAACAGATTCTAAGGGAGTGAATAAGAGAAAATAAAGGATAAGCAAACTTTAATAGAGAAAATAACAGGAGGAAAAGGGAAGGTAAAAGGGGATAAGGTGATCTATAAAATAGGGATCGCAGTTATACATATACATCCTAAGAAATCCTCGATAATCTTAAACAGTTTTACTAGAGTTTATCACATATCTATTCATAGAATTGTAAAAAAGGAGGAGAGGGAAAGAAAACTAAACTAACAAACGAAAGTGGGAAGTAATATATATATATAACTGTAATTGGGAATTCCAATATAAACACTAAAATCAGGTTTCCACAAAGAATGTAAATGATATTTGCATAAAATAATCTGCAATAATCCTTCTATGGGCTCGATAAATTGTAGCCTGGGGTTATATTTGCTAATCAATGGACCACATTTAAAAAAAGTACTTACTGATGTTGTTTTCACTAAGAACAAGATTATATTACCCTTCATCTGCAGTAGCGCAATATGGAGTTCCCATTCCCTTGTGTGCCAGTGAGACAAAGAGGAACTTTTAAAAAGTTTAACACCATGTCTCCCAAAATAAAAGGGGAGTCTCACTGAATTAATTAGTTTTAGCTTTGTCCCTTACCAGTGCAGGACTTGATTTTTCCCTCCTGCCAACTCTGCTACCTGCTTTCTGCAGACACTGTGTTTCCTGGTGGCTCATGCAGTTGTTCGCTGCTCTTGCCATGTTCTGTGCAAATTGCCATCTTGGGAGTGAGCACCTCCAGCGGGGTATTTCCCATCAGCGCTACGGGCATTGCAATCCATTTGGTGGCATAAGGAACTGACTAATGTGATCCGCAGAGTGGGAAGGGGGAAAGGAGAGTAGTCTCCTTCCCCTTAATTGATTGTTTATTTAAAGGCTGTCACTGGCATCCTGCTGCTCCTGTTTAGGATTGCTGGTTCTAGAATACAAATTAACATATTCTTATACTTTTTATACTTTTTTCCCTAGTTTTCCAGGGTTAGTCAGTGTAAATTGGTGATGGGGATAAGGCTTAAATTAATTAAAATTTCCTTAATTTTGCAAACTGTCATCTCAGGACTATGCTGGCCATGGATATGACAGTGGGCAGGAGCTACCTTAAAAAGACATTATCTGCTTTTTGCAGATTACCTCCCCTGGATAGTTGACTAAAAGCTACCTGCAATATCTGTGTACCCATATTAGAGGAACCCACTGTTAGGGGCGTGGTCATATGGGTAAAAGATCTATTGGATAGATCTAGGAAGCCAATGCCAAACACCTTACCCTCTAGGCAGAAATAATCCAGGCCTTCTCCTTTTTCCCAAAGAATTTACTCCCAGTCAGATGATTTTATGGTCATTAATTAAGTTAAATTACAGTCATATGAAAAAGTTTGGCACCCCTCTTAATCTTACTCTTTTTTTTTTTTTAATTCTTTTTTTGCAACAGCTATTTCAGTGTGATATATGTAATAACTGATGGACACAGTAATATTTCAGGTTTGAAATTAGGTTTATTGTACTAACCAAAATTGTGAAATATGCATTATTTCAAAATTTGACAGGTGCCAAAGTATGGGTACCCTTCAGATTTTCATGATTTGAATACTCCTAACTTCTTTTTACTGACTTACTGAAGCACTAAATTGGTTTGGTAACCTCATTGAGCTTTGTACTTCATAGCCCGGTGTATCCAATCATGAGAAAAGCTATTTCTGGTGTCCACTTGCAAGTTGTTCTCCAGGTTGCAACTTCTCTGAGGAGTGGCATTATGGGCTCCTCAAAATAGCTCTCAAATGATCTGAAAAAAAGATTGTTCAACATGGTTGTTCAGGGGAAGGATACAAAAAGTTGTCTCAGAGATTTAACCTGTCAGTTTCCACTGTGAGGAACATAGTAAGGAAATGGAAGACCACAGGGACAGTTCTTGGAAAGGCCAGACGTGGCAGGCCAGCAAAAATATCAGAAAGGCAGAGAAGAAGAATGGTGAGAACAGTCACGAACAATCCACAAACCACCTCCAAAGACCTGCAGCATCATCTTGCTGCAGATGGTGTCACTATGCATTGGTCAACAATACAGCGCGCACTGCGCAAAGAGAAGCTGTATGGAGAGTGATGCGAAAGAAGCCGTTTCTGCATGCACGCCACAAACAGAGTTGTCTGAGGTATGCAAAAGCCCATTTGGACAAGCCAGTTTCATTTTGGAAGTAGGTTCTGTGGACTGATGAAACAAAGATTGAGTTGTTTGGTCATACAACAAGGCATTATGCATGGCGCCACAAAAACACAGCATTCCAAGAAAACACTTGCTGCCCAGTGTCAAATTTGGGGGAGGGTCCATCATGCTTTGGGGCTGTGTGGCAAATGACGGCATCGGGAATCTTGTCAAAGTTGAGAGTCGCATGGGTTCCACTCAGTATCAGCAGATTCTTGAGAATAATGTTCAAGAATCAGTGTCAAAGTTGAAGTTATGCCGGGGATGGATCTTTCAGCAAGACAATGATCCAAAACAGCGCTCCAAATCTACTCAGGTATTCATGCAGAGGAACAATTACAATGTTCTGGAATGGCCATCCCAGTCCAATGACCTGAATATCATTGAACATCTGTGGGATGTTTTGAAGCGGGCTGTCCATGCTCGGCGACCATCAAACTTAACTGAACTGGAATTGTTTTGTAAAGAGGAATGGTCAAAAATACCTTCATCCAGGATCCAGGAACTCATTAACAGCTACAGAAAGCGACTAGAGGCTGTTATTTTTGCAAAAGGTGGATCTACTAAATATTAATGTCACTTTTCTGTTGAGGTGGCCATATTTTTGCACCTGTTAATTTTTGAAATAATGCATATTTCATATTTTTGGTTAGTACAATAAACCTCATTTCAATCCTGAAATATTACTGTGTCCATCAGTTATTACATATATCACACTGAAATAGCTGTTGCACAAAAAAAATTAAAAAAAAAAAAAAAAAGAGTAAGATTAAGAGGGTTGCCCAAACTTTTTCATATGACTGTATCATCATCTGACACGGAAGAAGAAACTACTTCATGGTGGAATAATTTAGTAATCTTATTAGGGCTGTTCAAATAGAACTGCACCCATCAGAGTTGCCTTCCACTTCTAAAGCACCTAGGGCCTTTACCATGGAAGCCAAGGTCATTTATCTTATGAAAGGTGAATGGATAAAACCTGAGAAAGCGCCAGTTATTTTCAAACATTTTAAAATGCTCTTTTCCCTGAAGGAGTCTCAGTCTAAGGACTGTGCGTTGCCCCATACAGTGGATGTGGCAATCTCCATATTGTCCACAAAAACTATCGTCCCTTTGGAAGATACCACTAATCTGAAAGACCCTATGGATAGGAGAATTGAGGTTACCCTGAAGAGATCTTACTTCTCGGCCTCTGCACAGTATCCGTTGGTGTATTTTGAAACATCTAGAGCCCTTAGGCGGTGGATAGATAGACAGGAGGAGGATATCGATATAGGAGAAACTAGAAAGGATCTCTTGAAAGGGTTCAGACACATTAATGTAGTAATAGAGTTTTTGTGTGATGTCTAGTAGCAAATGACAAGAACTGCTGCCAGGACGATGGCCCTATCTACAGTGGGGCGGAGAAAATTATGGCTCAGATCATGGTCATGAGATGTATTCTCCAAATATCATCACTGCAGCTTAGAGTATGACCCAGGAAGATTTTGTGACCAGGAGCTGGATACTATTATGGAAAATGCATTACAGTGTGGGTAAGGTTAATACATTTTGAGTAGAATTGAAAAAATCTAATAAAAATCACCTTGGTGATCAGCATTAGAGAAGGTGGAACGTCCATCCGACAAGGATTTGGTAAGTATAAAAAGTGATTATTGTGCATGTAGTTAAGTACATTTAGTCAGTCAGGGATGGTTAGAATAGTCATTTTAGGCTCCAGGGACAGATATTTATAGGTTAGATAGGGTTTTTTCAGTGGTTGGTTCCCTTTAAGGTTCTCCCATTCAGAATAACCAAACCACAATATGTGTTCACCAAAGTAGTATTGGTAACGATATCCAGACTCCAGGTTCAGATAATACAAATTGTTCCATATCTTGGCGATTGGCTGCATCTCTCCCTCTCCTCCTAGAGCACCTAGACCTGGACCTTCTCACGAAACTTGGCTGGCTGATGAATATGGAGAAGTTGAATATGCTTTCAGGCACCTTAAAATCCACTTGGGATTTGTAATCAAGTATCTGGGAATTAATATTTATCTCTCTCCCCAGAGGAAAATGGCTTACTCAATGAGGTTCACTTTCTTACACAGAATCGCAGAATTCCAATAAGAACTGTCATGATATTTCTAGGGTTAATAACCTCCACAGCCAAGGCTGTTCCATGGGCCGTAGCGCACAAGAGAACCTTTCAGGCAGAAGTCCTAAGGGGATTGGACAGAAGTCTTTCCAACCTGGGTACCATGCATTTTCTTTCCATGGCATCAAGATAAACACTCTCTTGGTGGGAAACAAATTCAGACAGATTGGATATAAAATAACAAATTTGGATAACACTAACAACAGATGCTTTAGTAAAAGATTGGGGAGCCCACATTTTGGAAACAGTACCCTCGGAGGGACTTGACCAGCACTGAATGTCTGCTAGCCTACAAGGTGAGAGAATTAAGAGCTATCTCTCTCACTCATCTAGCCGCCTTCAAGAGAGTGCCTTAGAGGTCAATGAGTGAAGGTTTGCACTAACAATATTGCCTGTGTGTGCTAAATAAACATTCAAGTCAAAACGAGATCTCTACCTTATTTGGCAGAGATGGCTTGGCTTTTCCAGTGAGCAGAGTCAACAATAATGAGGTTATCAGCCGCCCATATTGGGGGAAAACAGAATGTTCTCGCTGTCAGACCTAGTCAGAATATGTTTATCCCCAAGACAATGGTCACTGAATCCAGAAGTGATTAGACAGGTTTAACTTATGTGGGGCTCTCCAGAAATCAACCTAATGGCTACAAAGGAGAATGTCAGGGCAATGAATTCCTTATCCCTATATCCAGAGGACAGCCCGATGGTGTTAGATTCCATGTCCGTTTGGTGGATCGTCAAGCTAGCATATAGTAATCAGCCCACTTTCCATACCAAGGGTATTGATTAAGATCAGGCAGGATCAGGTGTCTGTCATAGCCATCTTTCTTTTTTAACCATTTAAATTTTTATTAAGTGATTTACATATATACAAAATTCAAAATTAAACAGTAGTGGAGAGGGGATAAGGGGTGGGGGAAGGGTAGGGGGATGTGCAGTCTACATAAATGAAAAAGTGCATAGGTATCATTGCAAATTTCAGGATAAAATGTAAAATCAGAAAAATGCGTTATATGTAACATGAGAACAGACTGGAAACAATACTAATAACATTAGGTATGATGTGGAGAAGGATTCAGGTCCGAGGAGGAGGTATGTGAGGCCCATGGGTCCCACCATGTCAGAACCTTATTTTTTTTTGAGAGAGAGTTCGCTGCCATGAGTTCGTAGGTATAATGCAGGTTAATATTGGCTAAGAGCTCCGCTTTGGTAGGAACTGTGGGGGCTCTCCAATGTTTGGCCAAACTTTGTCTAGCAGCGGTTAGAATGTTTGCTATTATTGGTTGTAGAGGAGAAGGAAAATTAATCAAGGATATCCCCAAAACTGCTAGTTGTTTAGATAACGTGAACGGAAAAGGGATAATGTCGCTCAATATTGCCTCCACCTCTCTCCAAAAGGTTTGAACCTGTGGGCAGTCCCACCAAACATGGGCCAAAGTGCCTCTATTGCCACAGCCCTTCCAGCAGAGAGGGGAGGAGGCCAGGTGGAATTTAGTCATTTTCACCGGTGTTAAGTACCATTGTAGCTGAATTTTTTTGGACAACTCTAAATGGGTTATACAAGAGGAAAATTTGGATGAGTGAATCATAGCAAACTGCCAGTCTTCACGAGTGGCTTCAAATGAGAACAATGATTCCCACGATGCCATGTATTGTAGTTTGTTGCTAGATTCTTTGCAAATTAGAGCTTTGTATAGTATAGAAAGGCCATGATTCAGCCGCGTTCCCGGTTTGAAAAATCGTTGGACAGGAGAGTCCAGTAGTGTAGGAGGATCAATAAATAGGTGGTTAGCCCGAAGGAGGGCACGAAGTTGCAAATACGGGAATACAGCTGAACCAGGGAGAAGATATTGTCTTTGTAAATCTGGAAAGGTTTTCATTCCATGTGAGTGGAAGTAATCCATTATTCTCTTTACTCCACAGCGTAGCCAAAATGACACATCTAGGTTGGGGATGACGCATGCAGCGGCTTGTAAAGAAATATATTGGGCCACAGATGGAAAGGACAAAGGACACTCCACGGTCCATATTTTAATCGCTGCTACCATAGAGAGGAGGGGGATGTTCAGAGATTGTGGACGGAGTAGCTGTGCTTCTAGTAGTAATCTAAGGGAGGAACGAGGGACATAATGGGATTCAATTGTGAGCCAAGGAAGCGAGGAATCCTCCCGCCACCATTCCCCAATAAGGCAGCTTTATGATAGAGAGCTATTTTAGGTGAGCCTAGACCTCCACTTTTGTAGGGAAGCGACATTATTTGGCGTTTAATTCTGTGGGGCTTTTTATTCCAGATAAAATTGTCAATTATGGTTTGAAATTGGGTTAAGTATTTAATTGGAAAGCTCAGGGGAAGGCACCTGAATAAGTAAATAAGTTTCGGTAGTAGGAGCATTTTGGCGGCCTGGATTCTCGCCATCCACGAGAGGGGGGCTTTAGAAAACCCGTCTATTTCTGCTCTCAAGTCTGCAGAAGTTTTATCGCAGTTGATGCGTATTATGTCAGCCAGACGTGCCAATTGTATTCCTAGATATGTGAAGCCCGTCGGAGACCAGGCAAAGGGGTAAAGGGATTGTATTTGGTTTTGGAGTTGAGGGGAGAGAAATAGTGGGAAAAGAGTGGATTTAGTCAAGTTGAGTTTGTAAAATGAGGCTTGAGAAAAGTCCTCAATTAGGGAGGAGATTGCGCCCAGCGAGGACAACGGGTCCACACAGGTGAAGACCACATCGTCCGCATAAAGTCCAATTTTATATTCTGAGTCTCCAACTGGAATGCCCTTAATGTTGGGGGACTGCCTCACTATGGCGGCGAGAGGCTCCATGATTAGAGCAAACATAATGGGTGAGAGGGGACAACCTTGACGCGTACCATTGGTTATTTGGAACGTCCGGGATGTAAATCCCGAGGCTCTAACATAGGCGCAGGGGTTGGAATAAAGCGCCATAATGGCCCTAGATATCATACCCGTTAGGCCAAATCGTTCAAGAGTGTTGTGTATGTATCCCCAGTGTACCCTGTCGAACGCTTTTTCAGCGTCAAGGGACAGGAATACACTGAGGAGTTGGCCCCTCTCCACCACGTCCAGTAGATCAATCAGTCTCCTCGTGCCGTCTCTAGTCTGTCTCCCTGGTACAAACCCAACTTGATCGGGGTGGATAAGCGAAGGGAGGACAGCCATGAGTCTGTTGGCCCAAATTTTTGCATATATTTTGATGTCTGTGTTAAGGAGGGCTATTGGCCGAAAGTTGCCGGGGGTGGTGGGGGGTTTCCCCGGTTTTGGGAGAGTAGCAACAGAAGCTTTAAGTCCCTCTGGTTTAACAGAGCCAGATGTAGACCAAAAGTCATAGAGGCGCCGGAGGTATGGGGCTAGGACAGGGAGGAATTGGGTATAGTAGGAGAAGGAGAAGCCATCTGGTCCGGGGGCAGACGTCTTTTTGGATTCTTTGAGAATTTGGAAAATTTCAGAGTCCTGAAGGGGTGCGTTTAAAAAGGAGAGCTGAGTTGGTGAAACTTTAGGTAGGTTTGCTCGGTCCAGGAAGGTGGAAATAATGGTTTGGGAGGGCTGAGGAACAGATGGGTCTACGTTGAGGTTATAGAGGGAAGAGTAATAAGAGACAAATTCTTCTGCTATGTCAATAGGGTTATAAATCCGGGAGGAGTTTGAATTGCATAAATAGGGGATTCTGGATTGTATTTCTTTTTTTTTGACCCGTCTGGCTAACAACGCACCAGCTCGATCTCCCATGGAGTAAAATTTAGCTCTTGATTTTCTGAGGTTATGTTCAGTTTTTTGCAATAAGAGCTGCCGAACCTGAAGCCTAATGGCAGTTAGTTCAGACAATAATTGTTTGGTAGGGTCTTGTTTGTGGCGGGATTCCAGATCCACCAATAGAGTGAGGGCCTCTCGGAGAGACTTAGTATATTTACGTTTAAGGGTTGCTGACATTTTTATAAAAAGTCCCCTTATTACTGCTTTATGGGTGAACCATAAATTATCAATCTGAGTATCGCCAGTGTCGTTGATTGAGAAAAACTCTTTGAGAGAATCCTCAATGAAGGACGAGTTGGCTTGGTCTGTTAAGAGCTGGTTATTGAGGCGCCATTGTGAAGGGGGGGAGATAGCTAGGGGGTCCATCAGGGACACTGAGACCGGGGCATGATCCGACCAGGAGATATTACCTATCGATGCCGAGATACATTGTGGGAGAGCGACATCATCCACCAGTACATAGTCGATCCTGCTGTAGGAGCCATGCCTCGGTGACATATATGTAAAATCTCTTTCATTGCAATGGATATATCTCCATATGTCATGCAGTCCAAATGAACGAACAAGAGGGCCAATCTCTCCCCTTGAGACCGAGGGTGTGGAACAATCTAGGGACTTGGATATAGGTATATTAAAATCTCCAGCAATCAGTTTATAGCCATGATGTATGTCGCCGACGGTCTGAAGGAGTTTTCTCAAAAATTTAAACTGCCCAATGTTGGGCGCATATACTGATACAATAGTATAAGGAACATTATTGATAATGCAGAGAATTATTAAGAATCTGCCCAAGGGATCAGGAATCTTTTTAACTAATTGAAAGGAGAGTGATTTACTGAAAAATATGGCCACTCCTGCTTTTTTTGAGCTATTATTGGCAAAGAACTGGTGTGGATATGAACTGCATTTCATTCTTACGTTATCACATTCAAGAAGGTGCGTTTCCTGTAAGCAAAGAATTTGGTGATTGGTTTTGAGTAATTGTCGCCAAACTAATGATCTTTTACACGGCGAATTGAGACCGTTAACATTAATAGAAGTGAGAGAAACACTCATGGTACAGCTTCAATAGCTTGCTGATGGATTGCAATCTCTACTAATATCTTAACAACTTTAAGTCGGTAAGACTTAGTGGTACAGTGCCTGCAAGAAAGGGGGGGGAGTGGGTGGGGGAAGCGGAGAACAGACAAGACAGAAAAACAGTAAACAATGACTTGTAAGTCCATTCAGCAATAGCTGAATGCCCAGGTGAAGTGAAAAGATTTTTTCCACAGAGTCACCAGAGGGGCCTTGAACTGAGAGGCTCAGTATCAAGAAAACAGAAAAAAAAAAGAGTACAAAGAAATTAGTCCATCTGTTAAGAAAAAGTCAAAAACTTCAAAAAGAAGACTATCCAATCCACAGAGGACCAAAATGGTGGCGGGAAAAGTGAGACCAGGAACCTGCTACATCATGTCCCTTCAGGCAACATCCCAGTCTGGGTTGACGCGGGGTCTGGGAGTTTTCTTAGTGTTCGGCTTGGTGAAGCCTGCAGTGACCGGAGAGCCAGGGGGGTTCAGACCCCACTGAGATAAATACTTCGCCGCTTGAGGGGGGGTTAGGCAAGTGAATGTGGATCCATTCCTGCGGATCAAGAGCCTTGTGGGGAACCCCCAGCGGTAGGGAATATCCTTATCTCTCAGAATTGCTGTGTAAGGGCAAAGGCCCTGCGGAGAGCCAGTGTTCCAGGAGATAAATCAGGGTACACTGTGATGTGGGCAAAACGTTCATCCAATGTGGGCTGTTTCCTCAGGGCTGCCAGGAATTCATCCTTTATTTAAAAAAATGTATCCGTGCAAGCACGTCTCTGGGCACAGAGGGAGCCAGGTTTGCAGGCTTAGGAATGCGATGAATCCGATCTATGATCACTGTCTGCTTGTTAGCTTGTGGTAAGACTGCCATAATAAAGTCCTGCAATAAGGGCTTGAGGTCGGGGGCTAAGATGTCCTCTTCAATCCCTCGCAGTTTTACATTGTTGCGCCTGGACCTATCTTCTAGATCCAGGGTTTTGTACTGAGTTTTGGTAGCAAGGGAGTGCAGGGAGTCATGTGCGTCCCACAGCTCATTATGAGAGGCCACCAGTTCCTCCATTTTGCGCTCCAGTCTATCTGTGCGGCCGCCGAGCTCCTCCACCTCCCCCTTTAGATCTGCCATCATGTTGCGCATATAATCTTGAAGGGATGATCTAAGTTCTCCCAGCATAACTTTGAGGAGGGCTGCTGTGACAGGGGCATCATGATCAGCGGCAGCAGACACACCAGGGGCACCCGATGCTAAAGCAGGCTGAGAGTTCCTGCGCGCGGCGCGGGCTGCTCTGGGGGACGGCGGCGCCATCTTGTCCAAGTGTGAGGACTGGAGGGGGGCCGCAAAGAAGTCCGCGATGCGTCTAGAGGGATCGCGGAATCCGGTCTTAGACTTCCCCATTCACTCACCGGTGTCTTAGGCAGCGATCGGTGCAGGACTGGATGGTTTGGAGAAGGCTGGGACTGTGCTGTGAGCTGCTTCTTGGTTCCAGGTCACGGAGCTCCCGCAATGTGCGACCTACTCCATGCAAGGTTAGGCCACGCCCCCCTCATAGCCATCTTTCCATTCTGGCCCAAGAAATCGTGGCTCACTTTCTTCATTGCAATGAGCAAGGGTCATATCTTGAAACTTCCCCTCCAGTAGAACCTAATTTCCCAGCCACTGATTCAGTGTGAAAGCCTAAGAGCTCTCAGTCTGACAGTCTGGAGGTTGATTGTTCCTTACTGAAAACCTGGCATTTTTTGAACAGGGTGTTGGACTCACTAGCTCACTCTAGAAGTGATGCAACCAACAGGTCCTAATCACCTGTAAAAAAGATCTTTTTCTCTTGGTGCACTCTGGAATCTATGAACTCTGAAGAGCCTTCTATCCTACCTATCTTAGCGTTCTTACAGGATATATTTGATAGAGGACTTAAGAATAATAGCATCAGGGTTCAGTTTGCAGCTATTTCTGCTTGTCTTAGAAGATGTCTAATGGAGTAACAGAAGATTAAGCATTATCTTAAAGCCATTTCTAGCTTAATGCCTTGAATCTCTAGACTGGATTATATTTTTCCCCCTGAAATGAGGCAACGTCTAGACTTGTGGGCGTTCTCTCCAGATCCATTCCTCCCCTTCGTTCTGTGGTTAGCAGTGATAACATAATTTTAAAGCTGTGGGACCCTTTCTGGTATAATACTGTGGAATTTCCAGTCCTGAGCATTGTGCAGGAGTAACTGGGTGTACTCACCGGCTTCTGAATACACAGACGGCCAGTAGATCCTATACACCCCGACAATATGTAGGACCGGAAATAACACACCAAGGCATTGTACCAGGAAGGAGCCCACAGTTTACAATTTAGATTATCACACTCACCAAGCTGTGATAATCACAGAGCAAGGGGGAGAATGGACCCTGAGAGAACACCCACACGTCTAGACGATGCTTCATAACGGGGGTGGGAAATGTAAGTTATAAAAAGCGTTAATATACTACACATTTAGGTCAGACAGGGATGCTTAGGGATGTACTAGGAAGATGCAGGGACAGGTAGTAATAGTTTGGGGGACAAAAATTAGCTGACAGGTTCCCTTTACATTCAACTTTTGTGTCCTGAAGTACCATCTGGAAATTACTTTATAATGAGATTCCTGTAGTGAGGAACAGGAAGAATTAGAATATGTTATGCTTAATTTTCTTTGTAATTGAGTGTCTTCAAGAGAAGTACAGACAGAAAGTATACTTATCAGTCAGTCCATCAGTGATACCTGATGCCTAGACATAGGAAGGAAGGAATAGCATGGAAGAAAAATCCAGCTGATCACTGGAGATACAAGAAAGAAAAAAGGGGGTAATAATCCAACAATCCAGTAAATAAAATTCTGCATTTATTTCTAGATTTTAAAATTTATAATGAACAAAAATGGTTTAAACACATACATGAGTAAAGATCAGATGATGACTTTCAGATAAATAAGATCCTTTCTCATATCCTAGAAATGAACAACTAAACTACACATCTCAAATAAATTACAACATGCCAAACTAGACATCCACGATTAAAAGGAAAAAAATACAATTATCATAAATGTTGACACCAAACAATCAAATTTAATATACAGAATGTCCAAATGAAATTCGGAAATCTATAATAGAGGAAGCATGATTAGTGATGAACGTATCCATGGATAGTGCATTTGATTTTACCAATTTCGCACAGGGTAAATAAAAGGGTTCAGGAATTGAATTTGACTTGAACCTGATCCCGGATAATGATCACCATACAAGTCAATGGGAATGAGAAGTTCTGGGCTGTAAAATTGTGGTGGAAAGGGCTAGGGGGTTAAAAAGGAAGCTAATTGTGTGGTAAGAGCAGGATAGTTATGTGGAGACAAAGGGTCAAAGGGTGCTCTCGTCCGCTGGCCTGGCCACCATTAGAAAGACAGCAAAGACTAACTGAACGCCTTGTCTGCTTAACATGGGCGGAACACTACTCAGACAACACAGGGTGAGGGAACCACAATATTAACACTTTATTGGATCCCCAAACAGTTAACATCATTTAACACATAACCAGCAATAACACAGAATATTACAGCAAACAGAGTCTCACACTCCCTGGCTTACCAGGGAATTACAAGGTTCTGAAGTAACCAGGTGACCGACCTGTCCCAACCTGGGTTTCTCCCCTATGTAGTGTTTGATATCCCACCTGAATCCTAGCATTTGATGCTGAAATCCATGTAGTAATATAATCCAGGTTCTGTTCCCCTTGGTCGGCACCAAAGTGACTAGGCCTCGGGTTATGACCTGCCAATTGGATTGGTAGATCCTTGATTGGTATTGGTGCTATGTAGCTTGACCAACTAGTCAAATGAGCAGTCCTCCTTATATACCCTTGAGCACTCAATTCAGAGCATTGGGAACTTCACGATTGATTTACTAACAATGTGCTCTCATTGGCTAGATTTCAAGCTGCACACACAATATCTCTAGTAGTATTGCATTTCTGGCAGAGGGGAGCAAAAGACAGGTAATTTACATATAATCTAGTAATCCACATAGTAATTAAATTGAAGGCTTGGATACTTAATTTATTTTTGTTTTATGACCTTCTCTGATAAAGGGGTAAGATAATTACATGATTAAACACAAGCTTTGAACAATAGAGGGACTTTTTAGAGTCTAGAAGAAACAATGTCCCAGTAAACATAAGATAAAAACAAAAGTTTCTATAGTCTGGCTAATATTAAGAAACCTAACCCAAGGTATACATTGAAAGAGTCCATGTCGTCACACGTTATACTTACCACGTTTCACAGGAGATAAAGACCACTGTTTCCTCCGCCCAGCCTCTTTGCCAGCATCTGTGATTGGTTGTAGACTGCTATACCACCCTTTGTGTCAGTGTCTGGAATTGGTTGCAAATGAGTTTACTCTATGGTAGTGTAAAATAAATTATTAAAAAAAAATGATGTAGGCCACTGCTCTATGATTTGATAATTAGCACAGATAAAAGGGCACAGCGGGGGGTTGGTATTCTCTGTCAGGTTAGGCCCATGGTTATTGAGCCTCCCAGGCTAAAAATTACAGCCTTCAGCCATCCAAGAAATTGACACATCTAATGTCGCTTAAAGGAAAACTGTCAGTTCAAAAATCCATTTGTAACTGCTATCATTTTCTTATTCCTCACTCTAAACACTCTCTCTTGATGTATTTCTTCTATTTATATTTCTCTCCTATCTTCTTTAAACTTCAAATAAAGATATTCATTCCATCTGTCACTCACAGTGAATGCTCCACTTAGTTCTCTGCTGTCCACTCCCCATACATGAATATGCATGTCACATACTCACACCACATCTCTACACAGGAGATCACTGGGGGGGCTGTATTCTCCTCCCTGTGTCTGCAGCCAAAAAAGAGGTGAAATACAACACAGTAACTGTCACAGCATAATTCCTGTTTACAGAACCAGATTGAGTCTAGATAAGTCAGATCAGCAATAGCTGTCTCCCTCCTTGTCTTCATCAGAACAGAAGCTACTGAAACCTGACACTGCACTGTTAGCAAAGGGAGGAAGGAGGAGAGAGCTGCTGAGAGGAAAGGCAGAGCTGTTGAGAGGGAGTGCATTATTACATGACAGTTTATACAGCACTGGACTATTCCCGTTTGGTTATAATGGAGAGGACTGATCCAGGAGCTCACTGCAGGGTCTGACAACGCTGATAACATGTGAACTACAAACGGTACAATAATGATTTTACATGTTTTTGAAAGGTCTGTCCAGGCACTATTCAAGGGTAATATTAGTATCATACTGAAAAATGACCTGACAGTGTCCCTTTAACTGGCTCATCTTCAATGTCCTAGTGTGGTGGCAATAGGGATAATATAAATGATTAATAACAGCTATGATTTATCAAAAATCACAGCTATCATCAAACCCTAGGTTAATGATGGGTAGGGTTGTATGAAACACCCCATCACTAACCTTTAAGTAAAATAAATAAGCACAAACACAGGAAAAATATCCTTTAAATGTGATCAAAAACACACACATGCCATCTTTCACTCCTTTACTAACCACAAAAACACCCTATAAGGTCCAAAGTAGTCCATTGAGGTCCTGCTTCATACTAGAGGATGCAGTGATGGAATACGCAATCACTCATTGCAACTTCTTGGATACCCTGACAGCCATGGGGGAGAGATGACATCAATGAGTCACTGAGGCGTTCCCTACTGCTGTCAGTGAACTCAGGTGAGCTCGCAATCCAGCAGCAGATTCAACTACGTTCACAGCTGTAGTTATCCACAGTATGAACCCAGTGAACCTGCTGATGGATTGCCGGAAACCTGTGCCGCTGTGTTGTGTAATCTGGCAGTGGATTCCACTGAGTTGCAGCTGTGATTTCCCCAGTGTGAATTCAGTTGAACCTACTGCCGTATTGCGTGATTTCGGGATAGCTTTGCCACTGTATCCCGCAATCTGGAAGCAGGTTCAACTGAGGTTACACCATATGATAGTACAGTTGTGAACTCATTTGAACCTGCTGCTGGATTGCAGTAAAGCAACATCGCAATGTTCTGCAATCCATTAATCTAGCAATGGGTTCCTTAATGGCATTGGGCAAGCCCTCAGTGACTGAGTGACATCACCACTCCCCTGTGGCTGCCAGTGTGTCCCAGGAGTTACAGTAAGTGGTCACATTTTCCATCACTGCAGCATTTGGATGTAGCAGAGCCAACCAAGATCGTCATGGGAAGTTGTATGGTGGACAACTTTGGATCTGCAGGGGTGTTATGGGGGTTAATAAAGGGGTTTAAGAGGGTGTGTGTGTGTGTTTTATTCACATAAAGGAGTTTTTGTGTTTGTGTTTATTTCTTTTAACTTAAAGGTTAGTGATTGGGGTTTTCATAGACACCTATCCAATCACTAACCTAGCGTTTGATGACAGTTGTGATTTTTGACAAATCACAGCTAACATTTACCCCTTATATTACCCCAATTATCACCTCATCAGGGCAATCAGGATGAGGTGTGTAAAAACCAGAACTGGTACATTCATTAGATGTTGCTATTTTTTGACTGGCGGGCCCAATAATGATGAGTCTTCCCAGGCTGAGAAAATCAACCCCCAGCCACGTGCTTTATTTGTGCTGGTCTAAAAAAATGGGGGACCCCACAGCATTTTTTTCATTATGGGATCCCTGCTATTTTTGATAAACAACCATGATGAAGGTCACTGCTTGGAGGTGCAGCCTGTTGATGCTGCTTTACCTGCACTTATTATCAAACATAGCGTGGCCCACCTATTTTTTTTTTTACAGCGGTTCTGGCCAATCACAGCAAGGCCAATACTTCTCATAGCTGTGATTGGGCTGGAAGTGTCCACACTTGAAAAGCTTTGTTTCTCTTCGGCCTTTCAACTAATTTAATCAGATAACAAAGCCAAACAGGAAGTGGACATACACTAAAAAGTCAATTTTCAGGATTCAGCACCAGACCAATGTATTCGGCACAAAGCCCAAACTTACAGTTCAGGTACACTAATTCGTAAATATAATATAGATTAACAGACAAGAAAGGAAAAAGACAGGGAGCAGCAGATGAATAATAAGTATATTACTTCAGTTTTAAAATTTAGTCCCTGTGAGGTCCTAGTCTCCAAATCCAAAATCCATTTTGCTGATCTATGATTAAATTATGACACCATTCTCCTCCCCTCTTGCTTTTATTAGCTTGTTCTATTCCCATAGAGTAAACTTCTAAAAAAATGCCTGGAAACTCCAGACAGAGTTCTCTCTGGGAAATTGTTAAGTGTCTGAGAATCATTAATTTTTTTTGTTGTTGTTGTTTTATCAGTATACTGTTTGTTGCATGCAATTACAGATGATATTATAAACTACATACATTATTTCCAAGTTAATAAATGTTTTTATACTATAGGTTTTCTGAATGGCAGAGGAAATAAACTATTGTGTCTTTTATGCATACTTGCATGCACTACATCTAGATTAAAGCTCTTGGAGAAAAAACAGCAATTGATAGCCAAGATAATACAGACATTTTATTCTTGAAACAACTAGGTGAAAACATATTATCTATAGTGCCATGTCTACTTAAGCACTGTATACTTTCTTTTAGGATTTTTGTAGACTTTCATTTCATACAGAATCGGAAGGTGTCATGCAACACATGTTGTGGAGGCTGATATTGTTTGGAGAGATGAATTTAAGGTGTGTCGTTTATAAGATATGAGCAAAGATCTTATTGGTTTGAAATGCTTCATCTAAATGTTCTTGAGCAATTTTTTTTGTTTATTATGGATTTTAAGATAAAGAAATAAATACAGAGATTTATTTACTGGATTGCTTATTATACCACCTTTGTTCTTTCTCCAAAAGAGGTACTTACCGTATTTTTCAGATTTTAAGACGCACTTTTCTTTTCCCTCAAAGCGCGAGTAAAACGGGGATGCGTCTTAAAATCTGAATAAAAAAAAAAAATTACCAGAGCTGTGGGGGAGTCGCAGCCATTTCTGGTGGGTGCCGCCATTATTATGTCCCAGCATGTATTGCTGAGAGGCATTACATGCTGTGTCCAGACTTCAAGAAAATGGCCATGGGTCGCAGTCTGGGCATGCGCCGCCTCAGCCATTTTCCAGCAGTCTGAACACAGGAGCATGCTTGGACATTATAATGGCGGCAAAGCTCACATATACCAGGATAGTAGACATATATATTAGGATGGGGAGGGTTATGTACAAGGATTAGGGACATATATACTAATTATAAGACGGACAAAGGAATTATAAGACAGACTGCATTTAAAATTAAACATTATTTTGTTTTCTCTTTTGCTTCACAAAATTTGGGGTGCGGTGTATAATCCGGTGCATGTTATATAGGGGAAAATATGCCAATTCTTTCTCCTATGATATTATGTTAGAATCTCTACATATTGTCAAACCCTCATTGAATTTTTGATATATATTGCCAGTTTTCCAAAAAGTCAGTTCAGTGGAATTGTTTAATAGGTCAACTACCTTGCTCCTGTCCATATGTTCAAGCTTTCTTGCCTATATAAACTCTGGTCCATTTTCCAGTCCTTACTTGAGTATTTTGCTTGGATCTCTGGCTCCTGTATGCACCTCAAGTTTGTACTCTTTGACCTGCTAGTCCGATTTGGCTCTTTCTAGCTTATCTGCAGTCGGAAGTCAAGCTAATCTCTTCTTGCTTCCAGTTGGTCTCGCTGCATCAAGTTGCTCTGTCTAAGAGTTTGTTCCTGCTTCAGTTTTCTGCCAACTTAAATAAGGAAAAATAAAAATAAAAAATCACCCTTCCACATATATGCCATCAGGGTCCACTGGTGCACGGAATTCCTTGGTAGCAATCCAAAGGGTTAACAGAAAGTGCTGGGTTTCATAGATCCACCGCGCTGACCTCCAGTGAAGACAAACAGAGTGATGTATAAAACTCTGTTTAATGGGTAATTTGCCAACCGGTTTCGTGATTTCAGTTATCACTTCATCAGGGCATCAAGAGCAGCAGTATTAACAAGATATTTATACACACAACAACATTATATGACTCCACCCTTCAATTGTGATGGTGTTTCCTGTGGGAACGCCCCCTTCACACATGCAGGGTGGATAACATCTATTAAAAGACATATTAATAACAATAATTCATTAAAAACACCACATCTATTACAAAAACACTCTCCAATTCACAAATTAGATAAAAATGGACCAAGATCCACATGGGGGATTTAATCCGCCACCTCCAAAACTAAAAGCTCATAGAGTCAGCATTAGATCACTAAGCTATTCATATAGATAGAAAGACTCAGTAAGTGTATGTAGGGAGAACATACCTACTGGGGAGTTAGAAAAGATATATCCATTATATGACCCCACCCATTCAGGTATGAAGGTAGCTCCACTAGGAACGCCACCCTCAAACTCTGATGGGCTTATAACTTAAAAAAAAAATAAAAAATAATATTTTTTTCTTTCTTTTAAATACATGTATTTATATCAATAAAAACAAAAAAACTGAAGTTCAAACCCTGGACTCCAAAACTTGTGTTTCCATTAAAAAATCAATTATCCACTAAGCTATAGGGGTGCTCACACTTAAGGCAATTTAAAGCTAGTCATGAATAATATCTTCACCATTAACTGTATACACTAATAGCAGTATCAATTGGTACCAACCACAGAGGAGGGATAAAAATAGTATCATCATTCTATCATACCTCTATATATATATATACACATACACTAGTAACGTGCACATAATAAGACCATTTTTAGTAGACTGATTAGAATAGGTCACTCACCTCATTCAAACCACCCGGCTGGAGGGTCTTTAGTTTGAATATCCAGTAGGTCTCCCTCTTTGCCAGCCGGTCTAATCTATTTGTGTTATTAAATGGTATATGATCTATGGGTGTGAATGGCTTAGTGATCTAATGCTGACTCTATAAGCTTTTAGTTTTGGAGGTGCCGGATTAAATCCCCCATGTGGATCTTGGTGCATTTTCATCTAATTTGTGAATTGGAGAGTGTTTTTGTAATAGATGTGGTGTTTTTAATGAATTATTGTTATTAATATGTCTTTTAACAGATGTTATCCACCCTGCATGTGTGAAGGGGGCGTCCCACAGGAAACACCATCACAATTGAAGGGTGGAGTCATATAATGTTGTTGTGTGTATGTATATCTTGTTAATACTGCTGCTCTTGATGCCCTGATGAAGTGATAACTGAAATCACGAAACCGGTAGGCAAATTACCCATTAAACAGAGTTTTATACATCACTCTGTTTGTCTTCACTGGAGGTCAGTGCGGTGGATCTATGAAACCCAGCACTTTCTGTTAACCCTTTGGATCCTTACTCTTGCTGGGCACCTGCTGTGACCGTAAGAGAGAGCGGAGTTAGTTGGTTGTGACTTGCACAACCAAATCAGGTGAGTCCTTCCACTAAAGGGGGGCACTGAGGTTATTTGTACAAAAGGAAATTACTCTATGTGCGCTCCATTTCCCTTTTTATGGTAGCAATCCAGGGATATGAGGCAGGTATAGATGATTAGAAAAACTCCAGCACCTTCTCCATATCCATAACAGAGATGTTAGATTAAAATGTCCATGTTATTAATTCTATTAAGAAAGACACACATGAAAACATGAGTAAGGCTAACCTTACGCGTTTCAAACCTTGCAGGGGTTCTTAGTCATAGGTTACATTGCTATAGTTAAAAGACATATTTATACATATGGACTAAAGAGAGATCAGATAAAAAAAGAGGATGGAGGTGAGGTGGAGACCAACAATAAACAGGAAGTTCATTAGTGAATGAGAAACCTCCTAGTGTCAATTAATGGTATGTATGGTTTTAAATTATATGCATGACATACTAACACAATGTGTTCCCAAACAATATAACAAAAGATGCTGGAAATTATAATAAATTAGTATGCAGCAAAAAAATGTCAGGGAACACTTTGCTGAATCCCACTGTGGTGACCTTTCTTCCCTAAGGTTAGGGTCACACTTGACAGCATGTATCTGTTTACTGGATGCATTAATGGATCCAGTTTTTTAAATCGCCATTTTCATGTTATTTTTGCCTCAGCTAACGCTGGCGTTAATGCATATGTTAATGCATGGCACATATATGTACCATGCATTAACGCAAGCATTTCCCATAGGGGCCCATGTTAAAAAAACACAAGCTTTTTGGAAAGTTCCTAAAAACGTTGCAGACCATGTTTTTACCGCTAGTAGCAAAAACACAATGCGCTAAACGTAATGCTCTTTTGCATTGCGTTTCTTTTCATTGGAGTCTATGGGTGTGTTAACGGATGTGTTTTTACACATTTCCACATGTCAAAAACAGATCCAGTTAGCAGATGCATGACGCAAGTGTGTCCCTGGCCTAAGGATTATTGATATAGAAAAGGTGCAAAGACAAATACTTGGCAGGAACAGAGGCAAGCTGCTCTAGTCCAGAGAAACGCTATAGATACTAAAACTTAACTCTTGCATCCCCACTGGTCTCAATTTTTTAAATAATTTAATGCACATTTTTTATGTAATCTATGATAAATTTTTGCTGCATATTAATTTATTTTAATGTCCAGTATCTTTTGTTATATGACTTGTGAATAAATTGTGTTATTATGTCATGCATATAATTTAAAATCATACATACCATGAATTAACACTAGAAGGTTTCTCATTCACTAATGAACTTCCTGTTTTTTGTTGGTCTCCACCCCACCTCCACCCTCTTTTTTTCTCTGATCTGTCTTTAGTCCATATGTATAAACATGTCTTTTAACTATAGCAATGTAACCTGTGACTAAGAACCCCTAAAAGGTTCAAAACGTGTAAGGTTTGCCTTACACATGTTTTTATGTATATCTTTTTTAATGGAATTAAAAAAAATAGATGTTTTAATTTAACATCTCTGTGATGGATATGGAGAAGGTGCTGGAGTTTTTCTGCCAACCTGCCCTGCTTCACGTAAGCTCTGTTCTTTTTAAAAGATTCCACTGTAGCCATTCAGTTAAGTTTATGTAAGTGCAATTCCAGAGCTCTGGACTCTTAGGGACTCGCATTTTGTTACTCTGCACTGCATCCAGATATGGACTGTGTTCTCAGAGACTATACTATTTCCAAGCCCCCCTAGATATAAACTGTTACTTATAGACGTTTCTATTATTGGTTCAGTTACTTATAAACTTTTCTGTTTTAGCCACCCACAGTGTGAATTGTTACTCATAGATTATTCCGATATCATCAGTGACCAGTGTGAGCTTTAATTTAGAGACTTTCATGCCTGTCTTCACAGTGTTTGAACTTCTATTTGTACTGCTTAATTACTTTGCTCCTGCTTGCTGCACATATACTCTTAATTTGTTGCATGTGTGCTATAATACAGATTTTCCCCTTAATTGCTTTTCTTAGATATGTCTTTGCTCCCACATCATTAGATTCCTGATATATCTGCAATAATTGTTACACATTGATTGCTATTTTTATGCTATCTTCAAGCCTCACATCCAAGCCCTCGCCACCTCCTGCGAACTCCAGCTTAAAAACATTTCCCAAATCCGCACTTTCCTTGACCACGACATGGCTAAAACACTTGTTCATGCTCTCTTCATTTCCTGCCTTGACTACTTCAACCTCCTGCTAACCGGCCTTCCCGCTACCTCCCTCGCACCTCTCCATTCTATCCTAAACTCTGCTGCCTGACTCATTCACCTGTCTTCCCACTACACCCTGGTATCTCCCCACTGCCAAGCCCTTCATTGGCTCCCCACCTCTCAGAGATCCCGCTTCAAACCCCTAACTATGACATACAAAGCCATCCACAACCTGTCCCCTCCAAACATCTCTGATATGGTCTCCTGTTATCTACCCTCACGCAACCTATGCTCCTTCCAAGAACTCCTTCTCTATTGCCCTGTCATTTCCTCCTCTCCCAACCGCATACAAGACTTCCCTTGTGCATCCGCTATCCTCTGGAACTCTCTCGCCCAACACATCAGGCACTCACCAACCCTGGGAACCTGAAGACACACCTCTTCAGACAAGCCTACAACCCGCAATGAGACCCAGTCCACCACACCGTCTCATGTTCGGCACTACCCCCTCCTACTGTATCTCCTACGGTTCCTCATAGACTGTGAGCCCTCGCAGACAGGGTCCCATCCCCTCCTGTTCCTGTTTGTCTGGTCTACACATATATATTGAACTTGTCCTCGTCTACTCTCTTATCATGTAAAGCGCCATGGAATCTAATGGCGCTATATAAATAAATAATAATAATATGCATAGTGTACACAAAAGCTATCCTTCAGGCATATGTGCTTAACAATACAGATCTCAGCATTCAGTGAACTGCTTGATCTGTAGCAGATAAAACAGTTGGGACTCAATATTGCAGTAACCAGTAAAGTAAATGATGTATTACAGGATTCAGGGTTTCTGCCTCCACATTATGCTGCACTTAGATAGGGTAGCAAAATCCTGGGTTATACAAGGCCATACATTCTCTCATTCAAATGACATTCAAGTGCAGTCCAATGTTTAACACGTACCCATAAAGCCATTACAACCCCTCCATATTGAAACTTCATTATGCCTTTCTTATCCTTATAAGTGTTTTTAAGTTTGATATAGAAATAAGGTTAGGCTTATTTGATCTACTAGGAATATTGGTACTCCAGATGTGGAGTTGAAGCCAGACGTTTACATACACTATATAAAAAGACACATATGCATGTTTTTCTCATTACTTGAGATAATGTCAGAATAAACCTTTTCCATTTTTTGTCAAATAAAAATATCATAGAATAAGTAGAGTGAAAGAAATAGATCACCACACTGCAGGTTGCAATTTAAAACATCAACTCCAATAACATGGCTGCTGCTCGACTTCCACTGTTTACCAACATATAATCCAAAAGTTCATAGGAAAAGATGGCACTCTATACCAACTGATATGCTTAGGCCTAATGGGGATGTCACACGCGTCAATATCACGTGCACGATCGCTGCTGCACATGACTTTGCAGCGATATTGATGCGTGTGACAGGGCGCATCAACTAGCGATGGTTGATGATCGCCAGGTTTTAGAACCTGCTCTAAAACCTGGCAATGGTCGCCCGATGGACACGCCGCACAGCAAGCGCTGGGAGCTGGTATCCATGGTAAACATCGGGTAACTAAGCGCCGCACGGCGCTTAGTTACCCGCTTGTTTACATGGATACCAGTGCGCTCGCTGGTACTGATCGCTGGTGAGTTTGCCTGTGTGACAGCTCACCAGCATTCAGCCGTCAATGTCGTCAGAGATCTGATCACGGACGACATTGACGCATGTGACGGCACCATAACATGATTTATGTGTGAGATCTGCATCTTGCAAGCGTTCCATACAGAACATAGATAATTGATTGTTTCTCCTACACCAGCGGGGTGTGACTGTCAAGTTCTTCATTTTAAAATTCACTACAGCACAGTGCAATTTTAGTTTATGATTAAGAGCTTAGTGGCACCAGAAACGCATCAGCTGTTCCCATATTATGTGTCTGTATTCCATCATTTGATCATGGACTAATTAACAAACAAGCACAGTCAGAATTTTTATCGGTTGATATGGAGTGCCATCTTTTACTATGAACTCTTAAAATTAACATAATTATTTATATTTGCTACATTCCAGAATAATAAGAGCACAAGAATGTTTTAAGGCATTTTTATTACTTTCTGCAAAGTCACAAGTTTACATACATTAAGATTACTATGTCATTAAACAATTTTGGACAGCCCATATGATGATGTCAAGTGTTTGGAAACTTCTGATAGGTTTATTGGCAACATCTGAGTTAATTAAAGAAACACCTGTGGATGTGTATTGCCCCTCTGGCTAGGCACCACAGGGAGGTATTGCACTTTAGCAACAATACAAAGCATTCACTGATCTCCGGGATATCTGGCTAGTCCTGTGTTTGAGACTCCTAACCGAGGCTCCACAGACTCTATTTGCATACTTTAACAACAATGTGATATCTCTGTAAGTTGTCAGCTCATGGTTTAACCTATGGAGTCTGTTTTTGCACACACACACCTAGGATTAGGCCACTTAGAATAAGGGGAACCAGTAATTTAGTAAGTCCCAAAAGTAGGTGAAGCCTAGGGTGGAGTAATGAGGGAGAGAGACAGTTTAGAAACAGTGCCGGGAAGGCAGTCAGTGAGGATGGGCCTGACAGTTCGGTTGACTTGACAGGAGGGAGCCCCATCTGTAAGTGGGGGCTCAGGACAGAAGGCAACGGGCCAAGACTGGTTGGAGCCAGCTGGTCATGTTGGGGGAAAATACACCAGCAATGCAGGAAGCCGAGGTGGTCAGAAGTTCACCTCTGACCACAGACCGACGAGCTGCGGGCCCTTAGTAACCGGGTTGCCAACAGCACCAAAAGGACAATTCACCCCTCAGAACAGAAACTGGTTGAGGGCACTAGCGGTTGTGGGCCGAATTCCGGTTGTGGGAGAAACTGTGCGCTCCTGCTGCTCCTGCCTGTACCGGTAAGAGACCGACCTAGATGACTAGTGACATACCGTAGGACTGGCGGGAGAGCACTGTCAAGGTGGTAGAGACAGGAAGAATAGGACTGACCCCGAAAGACAAAGAAAGAAAACATCTAGAGACTCCATAAGAGGAAACCAAACTGTACGGTGTTCCGTTTTACCATCTGCCGGTACTTAGTAAAGTGGAGTCAAATTTGAACTGGTATCTGTTGTTCCTTCCGCCGGTGCCCGAAGGGCTCCAACACCATCGCCAGAAGCTCATCAGAGGGGTAAGAACCACCACTACAACTCCCCTCATCCTCATCCATCACCGCTGCCCTGAGGTAAAAGCTCCTCCTGTGGGAAGCTTGACTACTCTCTGCTGCACCCACCATCACCTCAGCGGCTGGCTTGCAGCGACGGTATATATATTACCGGGATCCACAGGTGGCGTCACGTTCCCTTGTAAATATTCCCTCCGCAACCATCTAACAAATGACAGCCAGGGCACGGAACCGGGAACCCGACCACCCGTGACTTCCCCCAGTTAATACCATCAAACTCAGGCCTGGTATCCGAGTACCCCTAGTCCTGGGCTTATCACATGCACACCTGAAACACACTGCTTCTTTGTGTAGCATCATAGGAAAGTCTAAAGAAATCAGCCTAGAAATCAGGAAGAGAATTGTCGTTTGCACAAGTCTGGTTCATCCTTGGATGCTATTTCCAGATACCTGAAGGTGCCTCGTTTTTAAAAACAAACAATTATATGAAAGTACAAATAGGATGGGGATGTTCAGCCATTATGCTGCTAAGGAGGGAGACAGATTCTGTGTCCCAGAGATGAACGTGCTTTGGTTTAACATGCATATCAACTCAAGATCAAAAGCAAAAGACCTTGTGAAGATGATGACTTATGGTGGTAAGATTGTGTCATCATCCAGAGTGAAACGAGTACTGTATCAACATGGGCTGAAAGGCGTCACTGCCAGGAAGAAGCCATTACTGCAAAAGAAACATAAAAAAAGACAGATTAATTTTTAAAAATGCACACAGGAAAAAAGAGCTACATTTTGGAGACTTGTTCTGTGGTCTGACATAACTAAAGTTGAACTGTTTGGCCATAATGACTATCGTTAAAATAGAGGAAAATGCGAGAGGCTTAGACGCATAAGAACACCAACCCAACTGTGAAACATGGGGTGACAGCATCATGTTTTGGAGTTGTTTTTCTGCAGAAAGGACTGGTGTACTTCATGAAAAAGATGGCATCATGAAGAAAGAAGATTATGTGCCAATACTGAAGCAAGATCTCAAAACATCAGCAAGGGAGTTAAAGATTGGGCAGAAATGGGTCTTCCAAATGGACAACAACCCAAAGCATACTGCCAAACTGGTCACAAAGTAGTCTTGGGATAAGAAAGTCGATGTTTTGGAGCGGTCACAAAATCCTGATCTCAATACTATTGAAAATTTATGGGCAAACCTGAAAAGGCAGGTGCGAGCAAGGCGACCTGCAAACATAGCTCAGTTACACAAGTGTTACCAGGGGGAATGGACCCAAATTCCTACCAACTATTTTGAGAAGCTTGTGGAAAGATATCAAAACATTTGGCCCATGTAATACAGTTAAGTGGCCAAATACTAATGAAATGTATGTAAACTTGTGAGTTTGCAGAAAGCAATAAAAATGCATTCGAATATTCTCTCATTATTCTGGCATTTGGCAAATATTAATAATTATGGTAATCCTAATTTACTTAAAACAGGAAAGTTTTATTCAAATTTTATGTCAAACAGTAAGAAAAATATACACGTGTCTTTATATATAGTGTATTTAAACGTCTGGTTTCAACTGTAACTAAAGAGGTTCCCTGTCTAGTTTCCTTGGCTGTGCCCATAAAAAAAGATGTAATGGGAAGTAAATTATCAAATGTATGTTGTTAGCAAAGGTCCCGGAGGAAGTCTGGGTTTAAATCTGCATATTCCAAAATGAATGAAGCTTCATTTGCACCTCCTCCTCCTCCTTATCTCACCTTAGAATGAGAGTAGCAGCTGTTTGTCACTTGAGATTAGGTAGGTATAGAAACTATACCTGGTAATAAAGAAAGGAAAAAACATACAGTGATACAGAAAATTAAAGGGCTATTTTAGACAATGGTGCATTTCTATTATTATATTTACATGACACATACAAAGTAACCAGGAAAGGAACATGTTGTCAAAAACATAACATTGTCCACCTTATGTAAAATAGTACAAATAAGGTGAGAAGTAAACTACCATATTATATAAATCCTATACAAGTCCCTCAGACTGGAGGAGTAACTTTCCAGTGTTGGAACAAAATCTCAGTTTTATTAATGACTCAGATACACTGTATTTACATGTGGACCAACCAGTTACAAAAAAAAATTAGAAGATGAGGTGAGCAAAAGAAGGTCCAGAAAAATCCAAGAATTAGCCGGCATGGATCAGGAATTGCACAATAGTATTAGGGTATAAAGTAGATGATATACTAGGTAATAGAACAATGGAAGTGGTAACCAGAGTGATAGAGAAAAAGGAACATAAAATAGGGATCAACTTAACAACTGACTAGTACAAGTACATATAAGATTGAAATATATCCAAAGAAAAGTAGAGTGCAAACTATCATTGGCAATGTATAGTACTTACCCATGTTTAAGTGCCGTTACTATGGGTATCAGCGCCAGAGAGTGTGACAGAGAGGAGTTAAGAGAGTTGTCAACTCCTTGACATTCTGCTGCACTGATCCCACCTTCAGACAAATTAGACATCAACAGGAAGTGAGTATCTCTTAAAGAAGAAAACACAATTTGGATGAACAGCTGTTCACAATGAATAATGGCTGTCCAAAATGGGTCTTGAGCATCATTGTACAGATCTAATTTTTTTTTTGTCTGGGCCAAGTTGTTTCACTACTTTGTAATGTATTAATAAAGGAAAAGTTTTAATCAACGATCTTCATCTCCAATATTGGACAAACGTCTCGTTACATTGAAAGTCCAGATCTAAACTCTTTGAGAATCATTATCAAAACTTGAAAATTGCTATTCACAGATGCTCTTCATCTGTTTACACTAAGATAGAGTTAGTTTTCAAAGAAGAATGGGCAAAAATGAAGCCTGTAGATGTGCAAAGATGGTAGAGACATATTCCAAAAGACTTGCAAATGTAATTGCAGAGAAAGGTGGTCCTATAATATATTGACTTGGGGGAGCTGAATACATGTTGACATCCCTGTTTTCAGATTTTTTTTTATATTTAGAGAACAATGTATTATTTAATTTACACTTCACAAGTACTTGCTTCTTTGTGTTGGTGTATCATATAAAATCTCAATAACCTATATTTATGTAGATGTGCGTAATATAAAAAAATTGCAAAGGTTCACAGGGTAAGAAGACTTTTTCAAGGCACTAAATATATATGGTGCAGAGTAGGAGGGGGTAAATGTTTTCCTGTATGGAATACTGGACCGAAATAACTAAACTCTGTGAAGCTATTATTTTCTTTGGGAGAGTCAATTAACCCACAGGATCCACAATGTGAAACAAATCCATATCCATTTTAATTATTAGTATTAACTTATATCTGTATAAAGCATTGCATTACTCATTGAAAACCTTCCTAAACTATTATTTGATTCTTCTTTCACTTCGTATTTATTTTTAGATTTCTATACTGTTATTGAAAAGTACATCTGCAATATATTGAAAGGAGAAGAACAAAATAGAGAAAATATGTTGGATAAAACCTTAAGTACATGAAAAACCGTAGAAAATAAAATTGAAAAAAAAATCAGACCTTATGAGTGGTGGTTATTTGTTTACATTGTCATTGGGAGGGAATTTACTAGAAGAGGAATTTAGTTGTTTCATCAATTTTAACTTTAGAACTGTGAATTATGCGTCTTCACAAGCCCAAAGCTGAATCTTTGTCTGCCAGTACTATTGAAAAATGGTGAACATTGCAACAAAATGAGACCTAAACCCAAAAGGTCATGTTCACACAAGGCGACTTGTCCTTGAAAAAGCAAAATACTGTACTTTACCCACTTACAAAGATAGTAATATAAGGTTGTGTTCTGCTAGATTCTCAGAAATATATATCGATTATTTTGCAACATTTGATCAAAGTATGTGAGCCCATCTGAATAGGTGACCACTTTTTAGATGAAACCTGTATTATAAGACTTACCTCTATCTATAGTACAACAAAGGAGCATAGAAAAAAGTTTAGGGCATAAAAATAAACATTTATTCAAAATATGTAATATTAAAATTCAATACATAAAACCCAGCAAACGAATATCAAATGCTTCGAAGTGCCAGAGAATGGACAGATACTGGTCAAATATTTCAATACATTATTATATGTTCTTTACCTAGATACTGTATATAGATATATTACTGCACTGTTATTCTAAGATACATAATTAGAATGTATATATCCTATTTATATAATTAAATTTGTTTATATGAAACAAAAATATTGTGTACCCAGTGAAACAGTAATTATATAAATGTCAGGTGTCTCTTAGGAAAGAAATACAAAGAAAAGGGGGAGACAAAGAGGCAAAAATGGGTCTTATTGTTTTAAGGATAATGATTCAACCAGAGCTAGGGTGGTTGAGGGACTCGGACACCGGGGCTATTGTGTGGGAAGTCACGGATGGTCGGGACCCCGGTGCCGTGCCCTGGTGATCAACTATACCAGATGTTGATGGTAAACGGTGGGGGTTAAAGGGGTTATTTACAGGGGAACGTGATGCCACCTGTAGAGTCCGGTAAGATGGTACCGGCGCTGCCAGCCGGCCACTGAGTTGATGGAGGGGGCAGCAAAGTGTGGTACAGCTCCCCACAGGTGGAGCTTCACTTCTGATCATGCACACACCAGCTTCAGAGGCTCAATTATGTAAGGGTAGAAAGCTGTGCGCATTTGTGTGATTTGTATAGTACTGGCAATAATGCTGACTCTCATAAAGAATGTTATCATGCCCACAGAAGTGCAAAAACATGCTAAGTGGGCTGACTAGGCTGGAGAAATAATGCCTCATCGACTAGTCAAAGGGAACATTTGCATATCCTACACAAACATACTTTTTATAATGATCTGTTTTTGTTCAATGTAATAAAGTGTTAGGCAGGGAATTAAGACATGTAGCAAAAACTGCTGGCAGTTCTGGGTGCACAGGGGATCTGTATACTCACTGGACATCTGCAGGAAGTGAGTCATGAAAGCATCCAGGGTCGTTAAAGAATTACAGGACCACTAATACCAGCGGGGAACGGCGCGTTCCCCGCTGCGGTGCTTTAGGTCATGCTGTCAGTGATTGACAGCACGATATAAAGAGTTAACATTGGCAATTGGATCACTAATCCAATTGATACTGTTAACTGCACAGGTCAGATGATCATAGTCAGCTGACATTTGCAGGGAATGGTGCCAATTCATCGCATGAGCTCACATTACAGAGAGGGAGGCAACCTTGGACGTACCTATACATCTATGGTCATTAGGGGGTTAAAGCACCACAATAAGTGTTTTTTTTTTCTTAATTGCAATGATGGAGGGGTGCTTTAAATCTAATTCCCCTGGCTCCTATATTATACTCACCCTTTGGCGAATTCATCTTCTTTCACTGCTGCTTTGAGCATTCTCCGGGTTCTAGAATTATAGTAGAGCCTAGTAGATGAATGGATAAGAAGCAGTTCAGAAGTAGAAATGATCACCAAACAAGGGCAAGCTGGGAGGTTAGGAAATGCTCAAAACAAGATCCAATAGTGTGGTCAGGGAATCGGGTCAAAATCGAGATAGCCACAAAATACAAAATTGTGTGTAAGAAGAAAAGTCCAAAAAAATGCATGCCAAGTCTAACCAATTAACAATAGATGCAATTCATGCTAAATAGTGGAACAAAAAACAGTTTCTGGCAGATTGCAGAAGATGGCTGAAGGTATATGTAGGGTGTGGTACTTTCCAATAGACTGGAACTCCAGAAATAATGACCTCACCAAGACCGCACACACAATAGCACTATTAGACTGTGAAGCACCACAGGTCCAAGCCTCTCTAACCCAGTGAATGAGTGAAGCCTGCGCTTCCAGGATCTCCTGCAAAGACTTTTACCCTATCACTAGCACCTCTTACAGTGTGAATACGGCGGTGCCTAGTAACAAGAGCAGAATTTGCAGAAGCAGGCTCTGGCAGGGACATAACATCTTTTTCACCACCACCAACAACAATGGAAATACATTGGAGCCTAAGTGACAGGAGCCAAAGCTGCAGGACCTGGCCCAGGTGGGGACGAGACAGCATCTCTATGAAAACCTTGCAGAAGTTACAATTGTAAGATGGCGCCGTTGGACTGACGCGGTATAGAAAAGATATGAGAAATCCAGAGTATAATGATAAGGTTAGGGGGCTTACACTTAATGTGTTACTCCATTACTTAAAAAAAGAAACACTGGAGTGGTGCCTTAAATTTATTTTCATATTTTATATCAGTAAATAAATAATATATTTTGTTTCAAAGAAATCTTTCATATTTTTCCAATTGTTGAATTTTTGTATTTTTGCTGAAGCTTTCCCTTTCAAACAACACTAAAAGCTGATCATGATTTAAGAGGTTGAGTGGATGTTTGAAATAGGTAAAAAAATATTTTTTTCTGATTCTGTATAACCATTTTGATAAGAAATTATCTGAAAATAGAAGTTTCCAAGCCTTTGTTGATGATACTGTAAGTTATTTGTTCCTACAAGTAAGGATAAGGTTGCAATTTAATTTATTTGAGTGGCACTAAAATCTGCTTTACCTATAATCCTTTTAAATTTGATAAACATAGTTTTCATCATCTAGTGTCCACAAATTTATTTCTGACTCATTGTGGAAAGAGGAATGTTTATCAGTATGATAATAAATTTCACTGAAACATTAAAATCCATCCATGACTCAGAAAGATGATCTTTTTGACATGTAGAATGACTAAAATTGAATTCAAGCTGCTCAGTTTGCATTTAAATCAGAATGATATGAATATGGAATTCAGTTCAACCCTATTCACTGGTATGAGTTACCTCTCCTTGATTTGTTCTCATGTGTCTACCTTTGAATATATATATACCGTATATATATATATATATATATATATATATATTCAGTGCTGCTCAACATTATTGGCACCCCTTAATTTTTTTCATAGACTGTAAAATATCTTCAAAAATAAATGGAAATGTACCAAAAGAGAAAGAGAAAAAGAGAAAAAAATGTACCAAAGCTATATACTATATATACTCAAGGTTGGTTGCATACCCTTTGGCTTTGATGACAGCTTCAAAATGTTTTTAGTAGCTATCTATAAGCGACTTGTATCTCTCAGCTGGTATTTTCTCCTACTCTTCCTTTGCAGTTTGTTCAAGCTCTTGAATGTTAGCAGGTTTATTTTCCAAATGACAGATTTCAGCTCAATCCAAAAATGTTCAGTGGGATTGAGGTCAGGACCTATTATTGGCCATTTTAAACAGTCCATGGATTTTTCAATCGTTCTTGTGTACTTTCGAATGTGTGCTTTGGGTCATCGTCTTGCTGGTGGTGCCATGTTCTTTGTCATAAATCAAGTTTTCTTACACTGGTTAGGACATTTTGCTCTAAAATATCTCAATAGCTTTCTGATTTTATGATTCCTATGTTTCTTTCAAGGCGTTAGTACCAGATGCATCAAAGAAACCCCACAGCATCATGTATCCTACACCATGTTTTAGTATTGGTAGGGTGTTCATTACCTTATAAGCTTTATTGCGTCGTCTGTAAACAAACTGTTGCTTTGCATTGCCTGAAAGGTTTATTTTTGTTTCATAGAACATTTTCCCAGAAGGAATGTGGATTGTCAAGATACACTTTGGCAAAAATCAGTATTCATTTTAATGTCTTTTCTTCAACAATGATTTCTTCCTTGACCTTCTCTCATTAAGCTCTCTTTGGTTTAGTGAGAGACGTATGGCACTTGTTAAAACCATGACCCAAGACTGCTCAAGGTTGGCCTTCAGGTCTTTAGATGTCTGATGTGGTATTTTTTCCACTATTGGCAAAAACATAAGAAGACATTTCTTGCCAATTTTCCTCTTTCACCCATGTCCAGGTGAGTTCTTGACAGTTCCATGTTTGGCAAGCTTCTTAATTATATTTGTTTACTGTTAAAACTGGAATACCAAGGTCTTTGAAGATGGCCTTCTTATAGTCCTTGAAAGTCTTGTGTTTGCTAATAATAGCAGTTCTGATGTCCTCGGAAAGCTCTTTTGTCTTCACCATTGTAACAAAGGAACTAAGCCTAACATTTGGCTTTTTAAAACAGTAAAGTCATCATTCATTGGCTAACTCATGTAACATGGGCACTGATTTATCACTGGTGATTGTCATTTGTGATGTTCAACAGGCATGTAAAAATGTGTCTCCATACTATATTAATGTAAAGGGTGATAATACAAGTGTCACAGCAAGCTTTAGATTTTTCTATTATTCAGTACTCTTCTGATTGGTCGCCGCAGCCATGGCGCCATATTTTATTTGAAATATGGTGCCATGACGCATGCCGCTATTCTGATTGGTCGGCGCTGAACGTGGCGATCAATGAAAGAAGTGGCGCACGGTTTGAATGCCGCTCCTCTGATTGGTTGCCGCGTTCAGCGCTGACCAATCAGAATAGTGGCGCGCGCCATGGCGCCATATTTCAAATACAGTAAGTACAGTATATTTGAAATATGGCGCCACGGCGTGCACCGCTATTCTGATTGGTCGGTGCTGAACGCGCGACCAATGAGAGAAGCAGCGCGCGGTTTGAATGTCGCTCCTCTGATTGGTCGCCGCGTTCAGTTGGATAACTGACAATCCTGGGTTGAAAGAGTTCCAATTCAAATAAAGAATAAAGGTTTAAACATATTTCTATTTTGGTTCCTCAAATAAAAAGGGTGTTGATCCAAGTGCAAAATCAAATTATCTTATACAGATACAACACACTAAAGGTCACTTCACACGCTACGATATCGTTAACGATATTGTGAAACATCACAGATTTGTGATCATTCAAACGATATCGTTAGTGCGTCATTGCATGTAAACGAACAATGTAGGAAGGGAAAATCATTGGAACATTCATCCAAAATTTGAGATCCTGACCTCAAATCCATCGTTGGTTGTTCAATTAAGGATCTGTGAAGCAGCAACATCGTTCAGTGTGACACCTTTGTGAACGATATCGTTCATATTTCTCCTATTCCTGCCGCTATTTAACATCATTCATACATTCTTCTCTGCATCGCTGGCGCGTTGCCAAATTTAGGATCGTTAACGATATCCTTGTGTGTGACAATGCACTAACGATGTCGGAATGATCGCAGTCACGTGACATAGGTATCGATATTGTTCACCTATATCCGAGCGTGTGAAGCGGCCTTTACTTTTTTGACAGTTATACCAATCATACACAGTGTTCATTATTTACTTCTGTATCAGTATTTTCTTTTCATTTTGGTATTAACAGCAGCACATTTCATATATGAACACAAAAAACACCCTAGTGTGAACCTTTTGAAGTTCAGGCTCGGGTGGTGCAGCCGCACTGTTCATGACTGTTCATGACCCCGAACTTGATCCAAAACGTAATGGACGTCACTGATTGGCAGTTCAGCTCTCCGCCAACATACAGCCAGTCATAAGTAAAACACTTCAAGGGTGAAAGGACATTAATTTATTTTTTCAAAATAATTTTGGACATACTGCACCTACAAACTGTGCTTTTAAGCCCAGTGCAAGCTGATCAAACACTGCAATGTGCTCGCCCTTGGCCAATCACCAACTGTACTCAACCACAGCAATGCTTGCTCCAGTTCTTTGCAAACATAAAGCATCCAAACACCGAACCCAAACAGGCTTGTTTAACACTAAGATATTCAGCGACTCGAACAGAACCGAACCTTGGAAGGTTTACTCATCTTGTGTCAGTAGTTCATTACTTATGTCAGATAGACATGTATTACTTCGACATGCTTCTTATTTTTAGCCTCATAGCTTTTGTTTTTTGATATACATACAAATGAGAACAAATACATATTAAAAGATAGTTAAAAAGATAAAATTAATAAACAGCAATTTTCTTTTATACTTAGTTCTTGGTTTTCTACCTAAAATATTACAAATTTTATTTTCATGCTCAGTTAAAAACAACCTAATATCTAAAGTGAAACAACGGTAACTTTGAGATAAATACTAAGTTAATAATTTAAGATATAAATGAACAAAGGCTGCAAACTGTTGTGGAGTTTAAAGGTAAGGATATAAATCATCAGTGGGTAATAAATTGTTTGTATCACTGGGTTTTGAATGATGTATGGGGTTGTCATAGCATAGAGAACTAAAGAACTCTACACTGTGGAATACTATTTTAATACTGCAACTTTTTCCTAGATTTTTTTTACATATTAATTTCATAACATACTCAAATGAAACTTCATATCGAGAAAAGTAGCACGGTTGCTAATGTATAAGTGGAAGGTAGCTGGTTAACTTTCACTTTAATGTTGAAAGATACATAAAATCAATTGGTTAAGATTCAGATATAGAATTTGGGGAACTTTTTCACTATTGTATTTTTGAGAAAAAATAATAGTTTTATAATGAGTTGAGTTACCAGGTGAATATAAGAAAACCTTTAAATATATCTCATTTAACTATTATGATTTGCTCTCTTTTTGGACTTAAATTTCACTAGTGATATCTGTCTTCAGTGAATAGAGATTTTCAGCCCAGTGACACCAGCTGCTGACTATCAATGAAGCTAGATGTAGACACAGGTATGCTGCAGCAAGCTCATGTCTTCAAGTTATGATTTAACCTATCAACTGTCCTGTAACCATAGCTCCAGTAACCTATAATTACCTAACCTATCTATTGCCATTGGATGGGAGACTTATGAATCTTTTCCCTTCTCCACAGGTGGTGTGACATCATCTGTGAGTCATTACACAATAATGACATCATGCTAGCTGGGCTAATCAAGAGCTACATGCAGGATACCAAAGACATCTGACTTGGCCTTTGAATGAGAGTTTTGGGAATCGATCTGCCCAGCTCCATTATAAACCTATTAGGCTGCATACCCCCGATCAGTATACACAGCGTTTTAGACGCAGCATCTTGCAGCTGCATCCAAAATACTGCGTAGTACAGTATAAGCATAGTGGATGGGATTTCAAGAAATCCCATCCTCACTATGATTAACCTGACCGCAGCGATCTGACAGCTGCATTGTGGGTTGCTGCCATTCCGCTCCTCCGCAACATGTTCATTTCATGCTGCGGAGTTGGAAGCGGCTGCCATCGGGTGACTGCAGGGAGAAGCCACCCTTCACCCGCCACACACGGTGAGCACAGGGCGGCTGCCGTCTCCCTGGGGTACCCTCGGCTTCACTCAGGTCTGGAGGAGCTGCATCCAACACGCAGCTCCTCCAGACCGTGAGCACACAGCCTTAATTTTAGCATGTTTTATTCACCACAGAGCTTTTTCTCACAAATTCTGCAATATTTGTGAGAGTTTTGGATGCAGTCTTGAACCAAAATATGGTTAGGGTCACACTTGCAGATTTTACATGCGTTTTTGGAGACTTGGTTTGTAAAAAGCACCCATAGGTCCCCATGCAAAAAACGCATGCCCCAATAGCAAAAACGCATGCCTAAAGTGACATGCATTTTTGGCATGCGTTTTTGCACTTAAGTGAAGAGCTGCCTTCAAAAATGCATGCAAAAACGCATGGTACATTAGTACCATTTAGTACCATGCAAAAACGCATGCGATTCCCATAGGGGCCCATGTTAAAAAACATGCCTAAAATGCATTTTTAAATCAGCACCAAAAAATGTGCATGAACTTTTTTTGGGTGCTGATTCAAAAAGCGCATGGAAAAACGCATGGGTGCCAAAAAGCACCTAAAAAAAAACATGCAGAAATGTAAAAAGCATGCAGAAATGCATGCTTATTTTTAAAGCACTTAAAAACGCATGCCAAGTGTGACCCTAGCCTATGACTTCAAAAGAAAGGAAAACTTTTACTTCTCCTACCTTTTAAATCTACTCCTTAAGTTTCTTTAGCATTTGTCAGATGATCTGTGCATAATTACTTGGAAGTGCTTCAATGGAAGATCTGTTGACTAAATTCAAACTTTGTGGAGAAAACCCCTTTAATCCCTTAACACTTATTAAGGAATCTGGGCTTAGGGCTCGGACACACTCTGCTAGTTACATGCGAGTCTCTCAGACGAGACTCAGAAATAGGCTGTAGCAGTGACCCTGAACGGCCTTTCCCTCTCTGATGGGGAGTGTGGAGCTGCACAAAAACACAATCAACTGACAGACCTGTCCAGAGAGGGAGAGGCGTTCAGGGTCACTGCTCCAGCCTATTCGAGTCTCCTCCGAGAGACTCGCATGTAACTAGGAGAGTGTGTTTCCAGCCTTACATAGAGACCATTGGATTTGGTCTACAGAGAGGCACTGGCCAGTGGAAGGAACTAGGATGGTCAGAAAGTAAAGATGTAAGGAATAGGAGCAGAATCTGTCAAGCAAATAAATTGTGAAAACACAGCAAAGTTTAGGCCCCTTTTCACATCCCGGATTTTTGCTGATTTGCGGCAGATCCGGCAGATTTACCGCATCTGCTACATCTCCGTGTAACAGCCAACTTGTGACAAGCCCCATTCATTCCCTATGGGACTAGTGGCAGGTGCAGCAAGTGCAGTTTTTGCCATGATCCGGCAAATCCGGCAGCTGCAGCAAGTCAAAAAAAAACTTATTAATGTATGCGCATGGTGGGTAATTCAAACTCGCCGACTTTTAACAGCCGTCGAGTTTGAATTCCCGACAAATGCTGGCCGTGGGTCCTTCAGGACCATGGACAGCATCACAAACCACACGCACCACACACCTCACACTCGCAGCACACTCACATCAATACATGCAGGCACATTCACCACACGCACCACACTCGCACCACACACACCCCACAAACACGCATTAACTAGCATCACTTTCGTGCATCAAACATGCTCCGTTTTTGATGCACGACAGTGTGCCTCCAGCCTAAATTAGCTGAAAAAAAAACAGGATTTAACCCCTAAGCTTCCTGCCTGGAAGACACCGCTATTCCCACAGTAACACACAAACTGCTACACTGGTATCCAGTGTTAGGCCTCTTTTACACATCCATGCCTCCGACATGTGTGCAGTCAATGCAGCCACATCATGGAGGCAAGGACATACGGAGACACATTTTATTCTATGGTCCCTTTTGCATGTTTGTTTTTCAGCATGGACCATGTCTCCATGTGGAGCAGATGCGTGTCAGTGTGCTCCACATAGAGACATATTTGTTTTTGGCCAGCAGCAGGGGCTCATTCAGATTAATGTACCTCAAACTGATGACATCCGTGTGACATCCATGTGCATGGACCTGAGCAAAAAGTTTTCAATATGCTAGATCTAATTTTTTTTTTAATTATTTATTTATTTAACACCCTATAACGGCAGGTTGGTAGCCATACACTAATGTGTATGGTAACCAAGCAGAATTACCGTCTAGATTGAGGAAATGCATTCTGACTACAACAGCCAACCACAGAGGCTCTCACAGAGTGTGAGCCTCTGTGATTGGCTGTTTGCTTGACAGTGCAGTAAATATGCAAATAGCTTAATTGGCAGCCCTGGAAGAAGCAGCGGGAGTCTGGTAAGCCCAATCTAGCTATTCCTACTATTTATCTATCTATCTATCTATCTATCTATCTATCTATCTATCTATCTATTCTAACTTTTACCAGCATGGAGAAGCCCATGCTACAAACTCTCAGTGTGCTTTCTGTGTGCAATTATTTATCTAAGGGTGGAGGCACACTGGCGTATGAATCGCGTGGGTGCACTGCGAGATAAACTCGCATTTCACTCGGACCAGTATAACTAAATGTCACTGATTGGTCATATTAGTGCGTTTTGAAAACACTGAACTCGCATTGCGAGTGGAATGCTTGTTCAATTGCAGCATGCTGCGATTGAATGCGATATCCTCACGCAAGTGGCCATTGAAAGTATATGGGTGTAAGAAAATCTCACACCCATACAGCACACTGTGCGATAGTAGCATGTGTGTGCGATATTTCACTGTCGGCTTTTACCAACAGTGAAATATGTTTGCTTTTTACTGTCGGCCGCTCTCACAGCAGCGGTGTTTGAATTTGCTGGGTTGCCAGCACAGCAACCAATCATCTTTCACTGCTGCTGTCACAGTCAGTTCTTTCAATGGTGCTGAAGTGTGGCAGTGTTTTAATGTCAGTGCTTTCCATGGTGCTTAAGTTGAGAAATCCAGCCGATAAAACTTCAGCACCATGGATAGCACTGACATTAAAACACCATTTCACTTCAGCACCATGGAAAGCACTGACTTTAAAACACCACTGCTGTGACAGCAACGGTGAAAGCCGATTGGTTGCTGTGACGGAAACCTGGGAAAAGCAAGGTGAAAGCCAATTAGTTGCTGTGCCAGCATCCCAGCAAATTCAAAAACTGATGCAAAAATCTTTATTATTTAAAAAGTGATTTTAGAGTGATGGTGAGAAAAAACTAAAAGAACTATAAAAGAAAATTTTATCTAGGCACATTGGTGATTGCTTTTGCAAAAACGCAGCAAAACCTTTGGGGTTTCAAGTATCTCCTTATTTCTTGGTAGATTTGCTGCATTTTTTTTGCTGCAGATTTGCTAAATTTTTCATGAGTTTTGGTACATTTTTACTGTGTTTTTGCTGCATTTTTATTTGCTGTTTTTTTTGCCATAGAACACTGCAAATCTGCAGAAAATAATTGGCATTCTCATTCTTTCAAAAACACAGCAAACCCTGGGGTGTTAACGCTTTGGCTAGAGTCAGACTTGTGTCAATGCATTTGCTGAATGCATGCACTATTTTCATGTGCAAATCTTGAAAAACGCATGCGTTAACGCACCCATAGGTGCCAATGCAAAAAACGCAATGCAAAAGTGCTATGCGTTTGACGCTGTGTTTTTGCAAGTGCACCAAAAAACACGGTATGAAGCGTTTTTTGGTGTTTTTGCAAAATGCATGTGTATTTTAAGTGAACCTGTCACTTCAATAAAGCCCCAAGGCTATCACTACCTGTCCCTACACTTTCCTATTACTACTCTAATTATCCTTGTCTCTCCTAATTGTGTCCTGTGACTGTGGAATAAAATGTTTTAATCACTTAATCATTAGTATTATAATGATCCGGGGCCGGGTGGACTCCGTTGCTAGCTCCCCTGAGCGTCCTCTCTGTGTCCCCCTCGCCATCTTCTTTACTGTTCAGCACTCCATGATGAGCGTGATATTCACATCTAAATGCACTCCCCCCAGCCTGCCTCTACGCTCTGCATAGTTCCAAGCATGACGCCGAACGCGTAATTTCCAGTACTCTGCAGCTCATCCACAGATCTACGCATTGCTCATGCTCTGTGGAACACATTACATCAGCTCATCACAGATGAGCTGACATAATGTGCTCCATAGACCATGCGTACTGCGCAGCCTGATGTCTGGCTGCGGAGTACCGGAAATTACTTGTTCAGCGTCATACTCGGAACTATAAAGAGCAGAGAGGCAGGCTCGTGGGAGCGCATTTGGATGTGAATATCACTCCCATCGGGGCATGATAAACAGTAAAGAAGTTGGCGGGAGGGTCACAGAGAAGACGCCGAGAGGGTCTAGCAACAGTAGCCCCCCGGATCATTATACTACTAATGAGTAAGTGAATAAAACGTTTTATTCCACAGTCACAGGACACATTTAGGAGAGACAGGGATAGTTAGAGTAGTAATAGGAAGGTGCAAGGACAGGTAATGACAGGCTGGGGTCACACATGAGCTTTGGAGCCGTTAAAGGCATCCGTTTTTAAACTTTAGAATTCTAAGGCTAGGGTCACATATGTGGAAAATTTTTCAAATCCTGATTCGGTTTTTGAGCTGTTAAAAAGCACAAAACCGGATCAGGAACCGCTCCCCATAGGAGCCCATTATAGTAACCGGATTGCACTACATGTAATCCAGTTACCGCTTGCAGATCTGCAGCCTGCGTTAAAAATCATGCAATCTGCAGTTTTCGCAACGGTTAGGAAACCGCAGCGGGAATTGCTATAATGGGCTCCCATGGCAGCCCATGTGGCTGCCGCAAGACACATGTCAATGACTGCGGCAGTCGTATGCTTTTTTCATCCCTGCTGCTGCAGGGATGAACGAAGGGTTAAATCTTAATAATAGCTGTGGGCAACATGTCTCTAGGGGGTGCCCACCCTCCCTAGAGACATGCTGTCCACTCAAGTGGGCATGACAGGGGTTAATGTTGTCAGTATAGTATTGCCGGCTATTGTCTTATTTGTCAATTTTATGAATGAATGCGGCGGCTCCTCACAGTAGAGGAGATACTGTACATAATGTACGCAATGTATGAGCCCCTGTCCTTGGTCCTGAAAGTTGTAACATTAGTTCTATGGGAAGCTCACCATCATAGAACTAATGTTACAACTTTCAGGACCAAGGACAGGGGCTCATACATTGCGTACATTACGTACAGTATCTCCTCAACTGTGAGGAGCCGCCGCATTCATTCATAAAATTGACAAAGCCGACAATAGCCGGCAACACTATGCTGACAACATTAGCCCCTCTCATGCACACTTGAGTGTCTCTGGGGATGGTGGGCACCCCCTAGAGACATGTTGCCAACAGCTATTATTAACATTTAACCCTTTGTTCATCCATGTGGCAGCAGGGATGAACAAAACATACGGTAACCGGATTGCTCTGGTTACACATCCGGAGCAATCCGGTTATCGCATTCCGGTTTGCAGAACACATTTTTGACAAAAAATGTGCCTGAAGGCAATTGTGGTTACCACATCTGGATCTGGATGCGGTAACCGCAATTACCTATCCAAATGTGACCCAAGCCTAAGTCCAAAAACTGATTCTGTTAATGGATCGTGGACTCCAGTGTGACTGCTCTGCTTTGCATTTTGATCCGGTAAAAAATGGCACCATCCGTTAACGGATCTGTTTTTCTAGCATTTTTAGGCAAAAAATGGCAAAGTCCAAAAAACGCATAGCTGCATAGGAGCCTCAAAAAACATCCCAAAAAATGGATTTGTTATTGGATCCTTTAAAAAAACTGATTGGCATGTGTGACCCCTGCCAATGGGTGCATTAACGGATGCGGTTCTCAAGATTTCAACATGTCAAAAACTGGACACAGTTACTGGATGCATGACGCAAGTGTGGCCCTAGCCATAGGCTTGAGGACTTTATGGAGGTGACAGGTTCCCTTTAACATGGGAGTCTATGGGGAACGCATGCGTTAATGCATGGTACATTCAGTATGTGTACCACGCGGTTAATGCATGCACTAAAAATGAAAAAAAACATTGCATAAAAATGGCAACGGGAAAAAAAGGATCCTTTAATGCATCCTTCAAATGGATGCAAGCTCCCAAATGTGACCTTTGCTTTTCTCCAATGAAATTTTACTAATGTGTGTGGACAGCTTATCACAGAATAAGGCTGGGGTCACATTTGCGTTTAAAAATTCAGATCCTGATCCGGTTTTGAGATGTTAAAAAGTTCAAAACCGGATCAGGAACCGCAGACCATAGGAGCCCATTATGTAAACCGGATTGCACTACATGCAATCCGCTTACCGCATCCGGATTTGCAGCCTGCGTGAAAAACCATGCAGGCTGCAGTTTCCGGAGCGGTTTGCAATCTGCAGCAGGATTGCTATAATGGCCTCCTAAGGGAGCCCATGCGGCTGCCGCAAGGCACTTGTGAATGCCTGCGGTAGCCGTATGCTTTGTTCATCCCTGCTACCGCAGGGATGAACAAATGGTTAAATGTTAATTATAGGTGAGGGAAACATGTCTTTAGGGCAGTGGTGGCGAATCTATGGCACGCGTGCCAGGGAGGGCACGCAGAGCTGTCTCCGCTGGCACGCGGCCTCACCACTACACTGCCGCTTTGATCTTCCGGCGTACACCACGCCGCCAGCAGTTCAAAGCTGTGTCGGATCAGAGGAGACATTTCTCCTCTCTCCGACACTCCTAGACCCGCCCTCCCGGCCAGCGTCATGTGACAGCGGTCATGTGATACGCCCGGCGTCACGTGACCGCCCTCAGTGCGGGAGACAACAGAAGATGAAGCTGCAGCAGCGGTGAAGGCAGAAAGGTGAGTATGACACTTTTTTTTTTTTTTGTTGCCAGCAGCCAGGATGAGGCAATATTAGGAGGAGGCAGGATGGATGATGGGGCAATACAAGGAGGAGGATGGATGATGGGGCAATACTAGGAGGAGGATGGATGATGGGGCAATACTAGGAGGAGGATGGATGGGGCAATACTAGGAGTAGGATGGATGAGAGGAGGATGGATGATGGGGCAATACTAGGAGGAGGATGGATGATGGGGCAATACTAGGAGGAGGATGGATGATGTGGCAATACTAAGAGGAGGATGGATGTATGGGGCAATACTAGGAGGAGGATGGATGGGGCAATACTAATACGAGGATGGATGGATGGATGGATGGGGCAATACTAAGAGGAGGATGGATGGATGGGGCAATACTAAGAGGAGGATGGATGGATGGGGCAATACTAGGAGGAGGATGGATGGATGGATGGGGCAATACAAAGAGGAGGCAGGATGGATGGGGCAATACTAAGAGGAGGATGAATGGGGCAATACTAAGAGGAGGCAGGATGGGGCAATACTAACAGGGGGCAGGATGGGGCATATTATTATGTGATGGGGCAGGATGGGGCATATTGTTATGTGATGGGGCAGGATGGGGCAATACTAACAGGGGGCAGGATGGGGCATATTGTTATGTGATGGGGCAGGATGGGGCATATTGTTATGTGATGGGGCAGGATGGGGCAATACTAACAGGGGGCAGGATGGGGCATATTGTTATGTGATTGGGGCAGGATGGGACATGTTGTTATGTGATGGGGCAGGATGGGACAATACTAACAGGGGGCAGGATGGGGCATATTGTTATGTGATGGGGCAGGATGGGGAATATTATTATGTGATGGGGCATATTATTATGTGATGGGGCTGATGGGGCATATTATTATGTGATGGGGCAGGATGTGGCATATTATTATGTGATGGGCAGGATGGGGAATATTATTATGTGATGGGGCATATTATTATGTGATGGGGCTGATGGGGCATATTATGTGATTGGGCAGGATGGGGCATATTATTATGTGATGGGGCTAATAGGGCATATTATTGTGTGATGGGGCAGGATGCGATATATTATTATGTGATGGGGGCAGGATGGGGCATATTATTATGTGATGGGGACAAGGATGGGGCAGATTACTATGTGATGGAGGCAAGAATAGGGCAATACTACCAGCAGGCAAGTTGGGGCATATTACTATGTGATGGGGACAAGGGTGGTGCAATAATACCAAGGGACAAGGATGGGGCACATTACTGCTGGATGGGGCATATTACTACATATGGACAAGGATGAGGCACCTTAGTGCAGGACGGGGTATGTTACTGTAGCGGGAAAAGGATGGGGCATATTGGTGCAGTATGGGGCATATTACTGCATAGGGCCAAGGATGAGGCACATTAGTGCAGGATGTGGCATATTAATGCAAAGGAATAAGGGTGGGGCATATTAATGGCAAACGGACAAGGATGAGACACATTACTGCAGAATGGGGCATATTACTGCAAGGGGACACGGATGGGGCATATTACTACAAGGGGAGAAGGATAGGGCATTACTGCAGGATTGGGCATATTGCTGCAAGAGGACAAGGATAGGTCATTACAACAGGATGGCGCATTACTACATGATGGGGGCAGGATAGGGACATTACCACAAGGGGACAAGGATGGGACATTACCGAAGGGGACAATGATGGGGCATACTACAAGGGGATAAGGATGAAGACATTACTACAAGAAGGGGGTCAGGATAGGAACATTACTGCCAGGAGAGGGTCAGGATGGAGCACAATTGCAAGGAGAGGGTCAGGATGGATCATATAGCTAGGAGAGGATCAGAATGGAGCAAAAAGCTAGAAGGAGAGGATCAGGATGGAGAACATGGCTAGAAGGAGGTGGTCAGGATGGAGCACATAACTACAAGGAGAGGATCAGGATAGAGCCTGTAACTAGAAGGAGAGGGTCAGGATGGAGCACATAGCTAGAAGGGGAAGGACAAGATGGAGCACATAACTACAAGGGGAAGGTCAGGATGGGAAACATTACTACAAGGAGCGGGTCAGGATGGAGCACATAGCTACAAGGAGAGGGTCAGGATGGGACACATTACTGCAAGGATAGGGTCATGATGGACATATTACTACAAGATTAGGACCAGGATTTCAGTATGAAATCTGCTTGCATACCATGATAAAATCTATATCCTGATTCAAATAATGTTTATTAAAGTTTTCAAGATAACAAGAAAATCAGATCAAATCATATAAAGATAGAATATAATACAGTATATGGGGTTAAGACACATTTGAGTAACAAATAAAGCAAGTTAGGAATACAAAAAAAAAACAAAATTGTCTGAAGAGTATAAATATTAATAGCAGTCCCAAGATAATCATTTTATTAAGATTATTTAGATTAAGTTATCATCTATTATAAAATAATATATGATCTTAGCAAAACAAAATAAAATCAAAACAAATATAACTAGCTACTAGCCAGAAAAAGAAACAAGTAATATATATAACAACATATCAAAGAAAATAAAGGAGTTACCAAACACGAAATAAGATTAAATATGTCAAAAATGTCTGTAATATAAAAGGTATATTATACACATATATGGCGCAAGGAGAGATAAACAGCCCCCATAGAGTGCCCAGGTACCAACAACTATTTCTGCAAGTCATAAAAGTAAATAAGCTTTTACCAATGTCAATGGAATATGGGATTTACCTTGCTATAAATTTTGTCCAGAGGTCCCACTTATTATAGAATTTATGTAGAGCACTGTGTTTCATTGAGTAAACAAACTCTAATGACTTTTGCACATTTATCGTCTCAATGATGTCCTGTACAGTAGGAACCACAGGCTGCCTCCAATAAAAAGCTATAGAGCTTTTAGCTGCCACTAGAATATGAATTAACAGTGGTCTACAGGTTTGTGGAAACTTGTCAATTTCAAACAAAAGAAGTACCGTATATTCTCGTTTATAAGCCGACCCGTGTATAAGCCGACCCCCCTACTTTTGCCCCCAAAACCTGGGAAAATCTATTGACTCGTGTATAAGCCGAGGGTGGACCCCAGCACAGGCATACAGCCCCCAGCAGTGTGGTATACAGCAGCCTCCCCAGTGGTATATACAGGCCCCAGCAGTGTTACAGCAGCAGCCCCAGTGGTATATACAGCAGCAGCCCCAGTGGTAGTATACAGCAGCCCCTGAGGTATATACAGCAGCCCCAGTGGTAGTATACAGCAGCAGCCCCAGTGGTAGTATACACGCAGCCCCAGAGGTATATACAGCAGCCCCAGAGGTATATACAGACCCAGTGGTAATATACACGCAGCCCCAGAGGTATATACAGCAGCCCCAGAGGTATATACAGCCCCAGTGGTAGTATACATACAGCCCCAGTAGTAGTATACAGCCCCAGTGGTAGTATACAGCCCCAGTGGTAGTATACAGCCCCAGTGGTAGTATACAGCAGCCCCAGTGGTAGTATACAGCCCCAGTGGTAGTATACAGCCCCAGTGGTAGTATCCAGCAGCCCCAGTGGTATATACAGCCCCAGTGGTAGTATATTGCAGCCCCAGTAGTAGTATACAGCCCCAGTGGTAGTATACAGCCCCAGTGGTAGTATACAGCAGCCCCAGTGGTATATTCAGCCCCAGTGGTAGTATACAGCCCCAGTGGTAGTATACAGCCCCAGTGGTAGTATCCAGCAGCCCCAGTGGTATATACAGCCCCAGTGGTAGTATACAGGGCCCCAGCAGGGCCCCCCTCATAATTTGGCGCCCCCACCTCACTTGCTGGGCCCCCCCGCATGCAGCGCTGCGCATATACATTACCTGTCTAGCAGCTGTCACCCTCCGATGGCGGATCGCGGCTCCCGGCTCCGGCTTCCATCTTCCTCTGTGTCTTCCTTGTCATGTGACCGGGACTCATCGCGATGACGTCATCGCGACGCCGGCCGGTCACATGACAAGGAAGACACAGAGGAAGATGGAAGCCGGAGCCGGGAGCCGCGATCCGCCATCGGAGGGTGACAGCTGCTAGACAGGTAATGTATATGCGCAGCGCTGCATGCGGGGGGGCCCAGCAAGTGAGGTGGGGCGCCAAATTATGAGGGGGCCGTATTGACTCGCGTATAAGCCGAGGGGGGGACTTTTCAGCCCAATTTTTGGGCTGAAAAACTCGGCTTATACGCGAGTATATACGGTACCAATTCTGGAGTAATTACAATATTAAGAGCAAATACTGAATTAATCAATACCTGAATTTCTTGCCAAAAGTTACGTATATATGGACATGTCCAAAATATATGGTACATATCACCAGGTTTTCCACAAAGTCTCCAACATTTATCAGAATTATTATGGTCAATAATATGCAATTTAAATGGAGTCATATACCAACTAGTAAGAATCTTGTAATGCGATTCCATAAAAGAGACACATGCTATATTTTTATAGAAAATAGATAAGGATTTTAATACTTTTTCCTCAAACTGAGAATCCGTAGACTTAAACTTATTCTTCCAAACATCAATGAATTTTAAAGAACAAGGTTGTGTGTCTTCATTGAAGATCACATAAAAATTTTTAGTTTTCCATTTATGCAAATGCTCTGAATTTTTCAAAATGGTCATAATATTACTTGGAAGATGTAAATCAACAGTAGACTTGTTCAAAATTTTTTCTAATAGCTTCCAAGTTTTCTTTTCCGTTGTTTTAAGATTAAATTGTTTGGCCAAAAGTTCGAATGATTTTAACTCACCCTTAGTAAATAAATCTGCAATATTTTGAATACCCTTGGATTTCCAAGTATCAAAATGAAGTCTAGATGAAAATGCCCCCAGAATGTCTACTGTCATCCAATCAATACTTTCAGGTGGAAATGTTTTCCTAGAAAGAACTGCAAATTTCCTCCACACTTGAATGATAATCCTAGTAGTGACCTCCTTAGGTAGTCGCTTGGCAATGTCACACAAATAAGCCACCACCAGGTCAGTAAATTTAGCATTAGGAAAATTCAACTCCTCCAGAGCCACCCAAGTAGGTTTAGCCAAAGAACTCCAAATTTCTGACTCAACGTAACAACAGTGGCTTGATAATATGCAGAAAGGTTGGGAAGACCTAAACCTCCATTATTTCTATGTTTTATCAAAATAGATCTTGCTACCCTCGGTTTAGTTTTACCCCAAATAAAGTTAAGTAACTGTGTTTGGAGTTTTTGTAATAATTGTTTTTTAATAGGGGTTTGTACAGTTCTAAAAATATACAGGAGTTTTGGTAATTCAAACATCTTATAGGAATTTATTCTTCCCAACCAAGATAATTCCATCCTAGACAGATGTAATAAATCTTTTTGAAGTATATTATACATATCAAGAACATTTTGATTAGCACAATCTTGAATTGGTTTCGTTAATTTAATACCTAAATATGACATAGAATCCAATTGCCATTGAAAACCAATTTCTCTCTTCAATATTTGTAATAACTCAGAATCCAAATTATGGCAAAGGACTTGTGTTTTACTCATATTAATTTTGTAAAGAGATACCCCAGCAAATTGATGAAAAATGTCTAAGAGCTTCCTGATCGAGCCCAGTGGATCAGTTAACAAAAGTAATATGTCATCTGCAAATAGTGAGATTTTATACTGTCTCCCATTAATTGGAATGCCCCTTATCCCATCATCCATCCTGATCCTCTCAGCAAGAGGCTCTATAAAAAGATCGAATAGAGACGGGGACAAGGGACACCCCTGTCTTGTACCATTGGAAAGATGGAATCTTCCTGATAAGAGACCATTACTTAACACCCTCGCGGACGGTTTCAAATAAAATGCTCTAATGAGATTCAAATCAGTACCCCGAAAACCAAATTTTTCCAAAGTATGGAAAGAGTAGCTCCACTGGACCCGGTCAAACGCCTTCTCAGCATCAATTGAAATATAAAGGGCTGGAATACCTGTTTTCTCTGTATGTGACAGAAGATTAATTGTTCATCTTGTGGCATCCTCCGCCCCTCTATCCATAATAAAACCCACCTGGTCTCTATGAATAATGTGGGGAATAACCTTTTGAAGTCTGGTAGCTAAGGCCTTTGCTAAAATCTTTATTTCAGGATTCAAGAGAGAAATGGGCCTATAGTTAGCAATTAAATGTCTTTCACCCTTTTCTTTATAAATAACAGAAATTGTAGCTTCCTGCATTTCTTCTGGTATGTCCAAACCAACAGATACAGAATTAATAAATTTTGTAATATATGGGGTTAATATTGAAGAAAACGTTTTATAGTATTCATTAGGAATACCATCAGGGCCCGGGGCCTTGTTATTTTAAAGGGAATGGATAGTAGCAACCATTTCATTACTAGTATATGGGGAGTTTAAGTAAACTATATTGTCTTCCGATATTGCTGGAAGGTCAACGGAGTCCAGAAAAGATTTAATTGTATCACTTGGAATTCGAGGTTCTAGTATATTGTCTTTGAGATTATAAAGATCTCTATAAAATTCCTCAAATAATCTCGATATGTCCCTAGGAGTCTTAAATATTTTGTTGGTTTTATCTTTAATTTGGAGAATTTTAGTCTTAGATCTTTACAATTTAATTCTTATTGCAAGGAATTTAAAGGGTTTGTTCATTTGATGATAAAAGTTTGACTTAGAATGTAAAATGAATTTTTCATACTCATTAGTGACAATAGACCTAAGTTCCACCCTAAGGTCCAAAATGTTTTTCTGAGTTTCAGATGAAGGCATAAGGGCTTGAGAACCTTCCAGATCTTTAATTTGATTAATAATATCGTCTGTTTTTTTTTTAATTTTTGTCTACGAATTCTCGCATTTAATTGTATTAACGACCCTGTAATCACAGCCTTATGGGCTTGCCACAAAGTAGAAATAGACATACCATCAACATCATTTTCTTTGAAATAATTTTCCAAATCTAATTTAATTTTAAGACTATGTTCTGGGTGATTCAGCAGAAAAGTATTAGCCCTCCAAGGTTTGTTTGGAAAATGATTACCGTATATACTCGTGTATAAGCCGAGTTTTTCAGCCCAAAAAATGGGCTGAAAAGTCCCCCCCTCGGCTTATACACGGGTCAATACGGTAATCCTATGGTGGGAGGGGGCGCGGGGGTGGGGGGACGCTGCGCAGTATTTCTTACCTTGTCCCCCGTTCTGCAGTGCTTTCCGGTGTCCTCCGTGCTCCGTTCCCGGTCTGCTGGGCCTTGTGGTTCCTCCTGGTTCCTCATATTTCGGTTCTATCATGGGGGCTGCCATCTTGGGTCTTCTCTCTGCCCCCGGCCAGTGATGTCAGAGCAGGCCGCGCTGTGATTGGCTAGCACCCGTGACATGTGATCACGGGTGCTAGCCAATCACAGCGCCGCCTGCTCTGACATCACTGGCCGGGGCGGAGAGAAGACCCAAGATGGCAGCCCCCATGATAGAACCGAAGGATGAGGAACCAGGAGGAACCACAAGGCCCAGCAGACCGGGAACGGAGCACGGAGGACACCGGAAAGCACTGCAGAACGGGGGACAAGGTAGGAAGCTGTGTATGTGTGTGTGTATGTGTATATATGTGTATGTGTGTGTGTGTTGTGTGTGTATATATGTGTGTGTATGTATGGGTATGTGTATGTAAGTAGGCTGGCTGCCAATATAAGCCATACCTCTGGGGCTGCTGTATATACTTCTGGGGCTGCTGGATGCTACCACTGGGGCTGTATATACCTCTATGGCTACTGTATACTACCACTGGGGCTGTATATACCTCTGGGGCTACTGGATACTACCACTGGGGCTGTATATACCTCTGGGGCTACTGGATACTACCACAGGGGCTGTATATACCTCTATGGCTACTGTATACTACCACTGGGGCTGTATATACCTCTGGGGCTACTGGATACTACCACTGGGGCTGTATATACCTGTGGGGCTGCTGGATACTACCACTGGGGCTGTATATACCTCTGGGGCTGCTGGATACTACCACTGGGGCTGTATATACCTCTGGGGCTGCTGGATACTACCACTGGGGCTGTATATACCTCTGGGGCTACTGGATACTACCACTGGGGCTGTATATACCTCTATGGCTACTGTATACTACCACTGGGGCTGTATATACCTCTGGGGCTACTGGATACTACCACTGGGGCTGTATATACCTGTGGGGCTGCTGGATACTACCACTGGGGCTGTATATACCTCTGGGGCTACTGGATACTACCACTGGGGCTGTATATACTTCTGGGGCTGCTGGATACTGCCACTGGGGCTGTATATACCTCTGGGGCTGCTGGATACTACCACTGGGGCTGTATATACCACTGGGGAGGCTGCTGTATACCACACTGCTGGGGGCTGTATACCTGTGCTGGGGTCCACCCTCGGCTTATACACGAGTCAATAGGTTTTCCCAGATTTTGGGGGCAAAAGTAGGGGGGTCGGCTTATACACGGGTCGGCTTATACACGAGTATATACGGTACTTAAGACTTGAAATGTAACTGGGGAATGGTCCGTCCAAACCCTAGGGTGAATAACAACTTGATTTATGAAGAGTAAAGATATCTGATAGGACCAAATCTATTCTAGAAAAAGATCCGTGAGAGTTAGAATAGAACGAATACTCAATCGAGGAGCTGTTAAGACACCTAAAGGCATCATAAAGTTCCTGAGTATTAATCCAAGAATCCAGGGTAACATTAACAGATCTCCCCTTATTTGATGAATCCAATAAAGGATTAGGAATAACATTAAAATCACCGAATATTAAAAGTGAGCCCTTATGGTGATCCCTTATTAATGAAATTAGTCTATTCAGAAAACTGATCTGGCCTTTATTTGGGGCATAAACTGTAACTAAAGTGAAAAGAACATTATTAGGTTTACAAATAACTAATAAATATCGTCCATCAGGGTCAGCTATAACTTTCAATTCCTCATAAATGACTGAATTTTTAATAATCAAAGCCACACCTGCCTTCTTTTTCTCTTTATTGGATGACAATAACACTGTTGGGAATAATTTATGGGTAAATTTAGACATTTTCTCTAGTACAAATTTTGTCTCTTGTACTCCAATAACATCAGCATGGTGTCTCTGTATGTCCCTCCACAAAAGATATCGCTTTTGAGGTGAATTTAAACCATTGACATTGGTAGATAAAAAATGTATTGTCATCCTGGATATTGGTCGCTTTTCACCAGACTATAAGAACCCAAGACCTCCAAGTAGGCCACTCCCATCACGCCACAAGTGAATGCAAAAAATAAAACAATCATGTCAGCATATAAAGGCAACTCCTATTTAATCTATTATATAATTGCCGTAGCGACTTCCGTCGCACACGGCGCCACTTCCGTGGCTTTGTTCGTGGCTTTGTTCGTGGGCACGGGGCGCCCACTCGACTCACTCGCAATGGCTGCTTCGCGGCCATTGCGAGCCATTGCAGGGGCGTGAGCAATGGCCGCTTCGCGGCCATTGCGAGTCTCCCGCCCCGGCGACGACCGACAACAGCCGAGCGCCGTGGCCGAAAATAGAACCAAGGGCCGGCCATGCACAGCTCTAAAGACCGCTATGTATCTCAATGGGAAGTGAAGCGCTATGCTCATTGGTCAGCGCCAGCACACAGCGACCAATGAGCATAGCGCCTCACTTACAGTGGTAAATTTAAAACTCAAAGTCCTCCATTATATCTCAATGGGAAGTGAGGCGCTATTCTCATTGGTCGCTGTGTGCTGGCGCCGACCAATGAGAATAGCGCCTCACTTACAGCGCTAAATTTAAAACTCAAAGTCATCCATGTATCTCAATGGGAAATGAGGCGCTATTCTCATTGGTCGGCGCCAGCACACAGCGACCAATGAGCTTCGCGCCTCACTTACAGCGCTAAATTTGAAACTCAAAGTCCTCCATCTATCTCAATGGGAAGTGAGGCGCTATTCTCATTGGTCACTGTGTGCTGGCGCCGACCAATGAGAATAGCGCCTCACTTACAGCGCTAAATTTGAAACTCATAGTCCTCCATGTATCTCAATGGGAAGTGAGGCGCTATTCTCATTGGTCGGCGCCAGCACACAGCGACCAATGAGCTTCGCACCTCACTTCCTATGGAGATACATGGAGGACTTTGAGTTTCAAATTTACCGCTGTAAGTCAGTCGCTATGCTCATTGGTCGGCCCCAGCACACAGCGACCAATGAGAATAGCGCCTCACTTCCCATTGAGATACATGGAGGACTTTGAGTTTCACATTTAGCGCTGTAAGTGAGGCGCTATTCTCATTGGTCGGCGCCAGCACACACCGACCAATGAGAATAGTGCCTCACTTCCCATTGAGATACATGGAGGACTTTGAGTTTCACATTTACCGCTGTAAGTCAGTCGCTATGCTCATTGGTCGGCCCCAGCACACAGCGACCAATGAGAATAGCGCCTCACTTCCCATTGAGATACATGGAGGACTTTGAGTTTCACATTTAGCGCTGTAAGTGAGGCGCTATTCTCATTGGTCGGCGCCAGCACACAGCGACCAATGAGAATAGCGACTCACTTCCCATTGAGATACATTGAGGACTTTGAGTTTCAAATTTACCGCTGTAAGTGAGGCGCTATTCTCATTGGTCGGCGCCAGCACACAGCAACCAATGAGAATAGCGCCTCACTTCCCATTGAGATACATGGAGGACTTTGAGTTTCAAATTTACTCAAAGTCAAACTCAAAGTCCTCCATGTATCTCAATGGCCAGTGAGGCACTTCTCTCATTGTACTCATGACAGTAGCAACATTAACCCCTTACATTCCGTTTTATCTGTAATTTCTATAACACAGTGTGAAGTTGTACTGCCACTGCGAAGTTAACCCCTTATATACCATTTCTGCCTTAACTCCATACTTTGTAGTCTCTATTACTACTGCCAGTAGCAACATTAACCCCTTATATTCCATTATTGTTGTTATTTCTATTACACAGTGTATAGTTGTAATGACACTGCGAAATTAACCCATTATATACCAGTTCAGCATTAACTGCATATTTGGTAGTGTTTATAACTACTGCCATTGGTACATTAACCCCTTGAACACCTTTTTGGATATAATTTACAGCGCTGAGTCTGTTGTGGGAGTGCCTGTGGCACATTAACTCCTTCAATAACATTTTTAATATCATTATAAGTTCCTACTCTGTTATAGTCCTGTTAGTCGGACATTAACTCTTTCTACATCTCCACTATATTGCTACCCTCACAGTTCTGCCTACATCGCCTACTTAGTCATATATCTGGTGTTTAAGTCTATTATTTAAAACTCTTAAAAAATTATATACAGATTCTAGACTCCCGATTCTTTAGAATTGGGCTCACAGCTAGTAAAAATTATAAACTTTATAAACAAATAACTAAATACCAATAGAAAAAAAAACCTTAACAGGAGAGACTATATAAAAATCCTCCCTCAAAGGCTAACGATCTTGGCCCTAATTAGAGCTCCATGTGTATTGCGAACCAACAAAATGTTTTCCAGAAACTAAAATCACCCCCTCAAACCTCTTTCTCAATGTGAGTCGTTGGAATACTTAATTCTCTGAAAATCTTCAAACCATCTTCTAAATCAGAAACCGTAAAGGTCTTCTGCTTAAATTTGAAAAGTATATTATTAGTAGGATGAACCCAACGATAAGAAATGTCAGATCTTCTAAGAGCATCAGTTAGGGGCCTCCTTTTCAGCGTTTCTTTAGATAAATCAATAAATACTTTTAAATCTCTGTATGGAGATGGAAGTGAACCATTTTCTCTACTTGACTCCATAAGTCTTTCCTTAGTTCTATAAAACGAAAATCTAGCAATGACATCTCTGGGTTTCTCTTCAGATATAAATGAAGGTTTAGGTAATCTGTGGACCCTCTCTAAAGAGTACTCCACTTCTGGTAAGGAGGGTAAGGTTTTCTTCACTATGGTTTGAACATGGGACATAAGATCTATACTATTAATTGTTTCAGATATTCCACGAAATTTTAAGTTACTTCTCCTATCTCTATCCTCTCTGTCAATCCGTTTGTTACGCAAAAATTTGACCTCCTCTTTAAGTTTGTCCTGTTCAAGTTGCATGGCTCTAGTGTTTTCTATATAGGGTTTCCACCTCCCTTTCCGTTCTCTCTGATCGTGATGCAATATGTGCCATAGATGTTTTAATATCCTCCAAATCAGCTTTAAGGGATCTATTATAAGTTTTAAAGGGAACTAACCACCCCAAATGACCCCCCCGGACTGTTAATATGTGCCCCTACACCCAGCACACACATTTGGGGCAATCGTTTTTGCTAAAAAAACTGTTTAGTAGAAGCTAAGATATAGATTTATGAAGTTTAATAAATTCAGACGAATGGGTGTTACCTAGTGCAGTGTTCCTGTGCCTGTCAGCCTCCTCTCCCCCCTCCCTTCAGTGAAGCCCTTCTGTGCAAGCCGAAAATGCCCCGCCTGTCTGCTGATGCCTGGTAAATTATGCACGCCCCTCTCACCTTCTAAGAGCCTGGCTGCGTCATGAAAGGGGCGTGGCTAAATCGTGGCATGCCGGAGCCCCGCCTCCTTTCATTTTCGGTTTGCACAGAAGGGCTTCACTGAAGGGAGGGGGAAGAGGAGGCTGACAGGCACGAACACTGCACGAGGACAAGCTAGGTAACACCCATTCGTCTGAATTTATTAAACTTCATAAAGCTATATCTTAGCTTCTACTAAACAGTTTTTTTTAGCAAAAACGATTGCCCCAAATGTGTGTGCTGGGTGTAGGGACACATATTAACAGTCCGGCGGGGTCATTTGGGGTGGTTGGTTCCCTTTAAATAAATTGTGAAAAAATTGTTTATCTAAAGGCTGCCCTGTTGCATAATCAAATGAAAATTCCTGATCTGAGGAATCTCCTCTTGCACTCCGTTTCGCAGGACTAGATGATACAGGTGAATCATCCTCCGAACCTGAATCCTCCTGTAAGTCATTATTAAGATGAGATTTACCTTTACTCGAACCCCCCATCTCTTTCCTTTTAGACAGACTAGGACCAGACTCTTTAATGACTGATGTTGATGTTAGATTAATATGAGTCGATGGAGTTTGATCCATCCGATCATCCAGTTCTGAATCAGTCAGTGTATGTTTAACATTAGAACTGTTTTTAGATTTTGGTGGCATTGTGTAAGAGAAAATACAATAATAATATTCAATGTAAAAAGGTCTTCTCTACACAAACTATATATGTAAAGTATAGCATAATATAATGAGTGTCAGCCTTGACCCCAATGTGAGTCTAATACTGTTTCCAAGTATTCAGATAAATAGAAGTTACTATGCTCACACTTATATCTAAACAGTATTATTTTAAGAATAAAATGAATAATGTCAGTGTCCAAAAATCACTATAACAGTTCCATAGACATTACTAATTGACTGACAGAAAAGAAGAGAGAGTAAAGGAAAGAAGAAGAAATAAGAAAAATACAAAGAGCTAAAAAAAGAAGAAAAAATATAAGAAGAAACGGATCCAGATCCAGAGTCTGCGTAGCTGGAGATCGTAGGAAGCCCTGCGGCTTCACTTGCTTGAAGAATCTGTTATACACCACCTCTCAGCACGATGAGGAAGCCAGAAGTAATATAGAAATATTTGTCCAATAGGGAATCCAGACTGCAGCACTGATCTCCTAGGAGACTGTAAACAGCAGAAATCCCAGGTGCTTAAATGTGGTGCAGATCTAATGACACATGCGATCTGTATAGAGCAACTGCTTCACAGATGGGATAAAGGCCAAATACTCCGCCACGGTATGTAGCTTGAGAGCGCTGCAGGTCTAACCACCTGATTTTCCTTTGAAAGAGTCGTTCACAGCACCGCAGCAGCCGCCGCTCGCAGTAGAGATAAGCAACAGCTGTTAATGACAGCCGGCACTACTTCAGGGCAGGAGATCACTCCGCCAGAACTTCAGAAAGTGATAATTAAGTAGTTCCTCTCCTGGTTATAGGCAGTAAAGCACAACTAAATAAGGGTGTTAAAAAGAAAAAGAAAAATTCCTATACACCCAGAAAAAGCATTAGAGAGTAAACTATACAGAGAATATTATAATAATTACCAAATGACTGACTAAATGGTCATGACAGGAATGTGTAATACACATAGGACCTGTTCTGTCAGTCAGAGAGATATAACTCTGAATCAGAGAAATAAGCTGAAAATAATCTCTGTCACATCTGGGAAGAACCCAGAAATCAAATTAAACAATGGACACCAGAATAAAATTCAGTCCAGTGACACAAATGGTTGTGACAGGAAAAATGGTTATTCAGAAGGTCTGGCCTTTCAGTCAGGGAGAAATAATCCAGAGGAAAGTCAGGGTCACTTGACAATTAACAATTGAATAGTAGTCCCAAATACAGTTATTATGGAATAAAGTGTAAATATAAGTCACCTCCAACAAGTAGAAGGGAAAGAGGGAACCAGATGAAAATGTCTCCTCAGGGTTTAAACATGGATCCCAGGCTCAGCATTGGATCCAAGCGAATTCTGAAGCGATTTTACCTCTGAAAAGATCAAATCGTATCCCATGTGTTCTTGAAGTTGGTATAGACGCTTTTTGGCAAAATAGCCTTAAAAAAGGCTAATTTCCCAGTCGCTTTATAATAAGGCACAGGAGCTCCAAAATTCCTGTCACCTCACATCAGGATGCAGGCCACGCCCCTCTCTATATCCTATCTGTCTAATATTCTGCATTTTTTCCATACAGATCAGTCCACCTGCTGTTTCTAGAAAGGGCAGTGGGAGCGGTTCAGCTTCAATGTGCAGTACACATGAGATGTCTGACCACTGCCGAAGAGAAGAAAACACTGCAAAGGTAAGTTTAAAATCAATTAATTGTTAAAATAATTGAATTGATAATCAATGTTTCAGGACTACAAGCCCTGTACAGGGAAGAGAGTTAGCATCTGCTGGCTCTCCCCCCTGTGCAGCGCTTGTGATTACCACTCCTGCTGTAATTTAGGTTATATTATTGTGTTGGCACTTCGCCATAAATAATTTTGCTTTAGGTTGCAGTTTGGGCACTCAGCCTCAAAAAGGATCGCCATCACTGGACTATGGAATGCCCTAATGCAAAATATATTGGTAACAGATAGTATAATAACATTTTAAAAAGGGTTGGATTCTTTACTTACAACAAATTATGAGTTACACATATTCTAGTGATAGAGAATAGGATTGGCAAACACCTCAGGGTTTGAATTTGGCACGCATACACCAAATGCAGGTGTTCGCTGAACTGTTCAATAAACAATTCACCAAACAAACTGAACACCATTGAAATCAATGGCAGGCAACATTAAACTCATAGAAAACACCTTCAAAGAAGTTCAAAAGCTGCCAACCACAGACACACACAGATTATCTTACCAGTTTCCAACAGTTTGCATGCTTCCAGGTCTGCTCTCCTGCGTTTTCTCTTATTCACTTCTGATTCCACCCATTAACCTTTCTGCATTTTCACTTCACTGACTCCACAAAAGCCAATCACAGACGTTCATGCGCTGTGAGGGCGTCTGTGATTGGCTGTTGCAATTAAAATGCATTTTCACAATCTAGATGGTGTCTGTGATTGGTTGTAAAACATTAGTGTATGGCAATTAATCTTACATAATAGGGTGTAAAATAAATAAATAATGAGAAAAAATGGGTAATTTTTTTCAGCCTCAGCACAGATAAAGCGGACTGCTACGAGCTGCCATCCTCACTGCCTATTTTTACCTTGGCTTGCAAAAAAATGCATGGGGCCCCACCATATTTTTAATTGCCAGCCAAGGTAAAACTAGGCATCTAAGGGCTGGTATACTTAGCAGGGTGAGGACCCATGGTTTTAGGGCCCTCCTATGCTAAAGAATAACAGCCCACAGTCACCCATGGAAATGGCACATTCATTGTATCACCATTTTCAGACGCTTCTCCCAGCTCATCAGCGGCCCTGGTGGAGGTGGCATGCTGGGTAAGAAGGGGTTAAAAAATACTTTGCATTACCAGCTGGAATTAAGCCCAAAATTCTTAATGTTGGGCCAAATTAGACCCGGACATTAATAATTTCAAGTAAATAGTAAAGAAGACATAACAAAGAGATTTTTATTAGAATAAATAACACAAAGACATTTATTTACTCCATGTTTATTAACCTCTCACCCTCATACCCCTCCACAATCCTCTGTGATGTCTTGTTGAATGGAGGCTGTGATGAAGAATTCAGCATCCTCATCACAGCCTCCAGTCACTGAATGAACCAGCAAGCTCTGGTCAGGATGGGCATTGACTAACTGAGGTCACCTAAGGTCACTGTTCAGGTAAGCCTCAATGCCTATCTGAACGGTTACCTCAGATAACCTCAACGTACTCAATATACACCCGTTCGCTGATCTGGTCACCATAATAACCAAGTCAGGTGGCCAGATCACCTAAAGCATTTGCTATGGTGACCAGATCAGGTGACTGCGCACATTACTCTAGCTCTGTCAGTTGATCTGGTCACCATAGCATCACGTTACGTGACCAGACTGGGTCAGCTGATTATGACACAATGCTATGGGGACTAGATCACCTGACTGTGCTAGAGTGATGTGCGTGGTCAGCTGATCTGGTCACCATAGTAATTGTGTCTGCTGATCTGGTCATCTGACTTGGTTACTATTGTGACCAGATCAGCGATCTCTGGTCCAGGTGTATGGTGACTCGCTGAGGCTATCTGAGGTCACTGCCTAAGTAAGCATGGTGGCTGGAGGCTGTGATGAGGATGCTGTATTCTTCATCACCGCATCCATTCAAAGAGACTTGCAAGATAGGCAAGTATAGTGCCTGAAGGCTTTGATGAAGATGCTGAATTCTTCATTACAGCTTCCAATCAACAAGATATCTCAGATTATCATGGAGGGATTTAAAAAAGATGGAGTTACTAAAAGTATTTGTGTTTTTTTTCTAGTAACTTTTTTTTCTGTGTTGTGGCTTCTTTACTATTTACTTTAAATTCTTAAAGCCGGGTGTAACTTTGCCCAACATTAAGAATTTCGGGCGTAATGCCAGCTGGTAATACAAAGATGGTATTAACCCTTTAATACCCAGGGTGCCACTGTGGGGGTGTGGAATGTAACAGCATCTGCAGAGCACTAGGACCCTGTGAGTTCAGCCTTCCTGAATAGGAGAGAGAGAGGCTGATGGTGAAGGGAAGCTGAGAGCTGCCCTGCTAGAAGAGACAGGCTGTAAATTGTGTTAAAAACAAACAGTGGTGATAAGCCTGGAGATTAGACTTTGATAAGACTTTTTGTGCAAGCTGTTCGCAGAGGTGGCTGATCTCTGTCCTGGGAGAACTTGTGATTTTAATGGAAGATATTGCAGAGTCAGTGAAAATTGTTTGGACTAGAGACCACATGGTGAGCTGACCAGTAGGGATGGGCGAATCTACTCGCTAGGACTCGTTACTCGGCGAGTAGTAAGGGACTCGCAGGACTCGGTACTCTGCGAGTTTCCCAGCGTTTACTCACACGAGTCCAATGCAAATCAATGGCAAACGCTGACAAAACTAGGATTGCCATTGTCTTGAATTAGACTCGGCTACTGTGCCAGTGATAGCAGGGAAACTCGCAAAGTAACTGCTGTTACTTTGCGAGCCGAGTCCAGCTGTCTTCTCTGTGCAGGCTGCCACAGCTCCAGGGTCCTAGAGCCCGCCTGCTCACAGAGATGATGTAGCAGAGCTGCGATTGTTCTCAGTCTGCTCATTCCCTGTGCATAGACATCTATATCTATGCACAGGGGATGTAGCAGAGAGGACATCGCGTTTTGGACTACGTCGGACGGAAGAGGATTTTTTTAATTAAAGATGGAGTCCCTAATGGCTTTTTTTTTAATTTCAAATAAAAATTTTTCTCTGTGTTGTGTATTTTTAACCCTTTATTGGAGATTCTTAGTGGCTGGGTCAAACGTGGCCTGACATTAAGAATCTCGGGCTTAATACCAGCTTGTATAACAAAGCTGGTATTAACCCCTTTATTACCCAGCGTGCCACCGCCACCAGGGCCGCTGGAAGAGCGGGGTTCAGCGCCAGAGGATGGCGCTTCAATGAACGCGCCATCTTCTGGGGCGGCTGCGGGCTGCAATTTGCAGCGGGGGGTGCCCAGAACGCTTGGGCCTCCCTGCGCTGCGGATTCCAGCCCCCAGCTGCTTAGCTGTACCTGGCTAGACATAGAAAATGCGCGGAACCCCACGCATTTTTTTTTAATTATTTCATGAAATTCATGAAATAATAAAAAAAAAGGGCTCCCCTATATTCTTGTGTCCGGCCAGGTACAAATAGGCACCTGGGGGTTGGGGGCAGCCCGTCGCTGCCTGCTGGATCCGGCTGGTTCCAGAAATACGGCGAAGCCCACGTGAAATTTTTTTCTGACAAATCCATAAAACAATGTAAATAAAAGGGACTGCATCTTTATTAACCCCTGGACCATGGGCAAGGGGTTAATAAAGATGCAGTCCCTTTTTTAGGATTGTTTTATTGATTTTTCAGAAAAAAAATTACATGGACTTCGCCGTATTTCTGGAACCAGCTGGATCCAGCAGGCAGCGACGGGCTGCCCCCAACCCCCAGGTGCCTATTTGTTGGGTAATAAAGAGGTTAGGGCCAGCTTTGTATTATCAGCTGGCCCTAAGCCCGAAATTTATGGCGGTCACGCCAATATTAGACATGACCGCCATGAATTTCTATTAAATTGTTTTAAAAAAAACACAACACAGAGAAAATTTTTTATTAGAAATAAAAAAAAAAGCCATTAGGGACTCCATCTTTAATTAAAAAAATCCTCTTCCGTCCGACGCAGTCCAAAACGCGATGTCCTCTCTGCTCATCCCTGTGCATAGATATAGATGTCTATGCACAGGGAATGAGCAGACTGAGAACAATCTCAGCTCTGCTACATCAGGCAGCAGGCGGGCTCTAGGACCCTGGAGCTGCGGCAGCCAGCACACAGAGCAGACAGGACTCTTATCTGTGCGAGTATCCCAGCGATTACTTGCACAGTAAACGAGTCCAATGCAAATCAATGGCAAAACTAGGATTGCTTCAGGCTGAAGCTTCCGAGACACATCTGTGATTTGTAAATCGCACACTACTCGCTATTACTCGCTTCCCCATTCATTAACATTGGACTCGCTAGACTCGCAACGAGTAGCGAGTCCTGGGCTCGGACTCACTAGAGTCAAGCGATTCCGAGTAATTTAGGATTCGCCCATCACTACTGACCAGGGTTCCCCTACCAGAAAAGAGACTGAGGAGAGACTGGCTCCACTGCCATCCAGATCGAGAGGATCCTGACAAGTCCTGTTAAAGAATGCTCCACAGACTATATCCCGAGGTTACAGAACTAAAGCACTGGACACGTGAATCTGGCATTGGCTGGTAAGCCACCGAATTTTGCTGTTTTACAATAAGTTTTTTGGTGCCAAAGGTTTTTTTTTCTGCACTTGCTGCAGCCAACGTGGAATATAGGCCGGTGTGAAACTACATTTGAGGTTGAAGGTACCATAGCTTTTAAGATACCCGGGTATCCCTGTGCTAAGTGTATAGCCACCATTGATATAGTTTAATGCATTGTTATTAGCTATGATAAGTTATACTCAGTGTGCCATCTCAGAGGTTGCATCAGACCGCTCTCAGCTGATGTACATTGTCTTTCCAGTTAGTTAAGTTAAATCCTTGATCAATTTAATGTGTAGGTAAATTTGCTCCTGGTTCTGAGTGTGATTTACATACCCTGGGAACTCTGAGATCGGTGCATTGATGTCGGCCAATGCTGAGAGTGTAAAATTGTTATTGGTGGTGTTTTAAGGGGATTTTGAGACTATTACATTCTATACTGAACCGTACTTTGATCCCCATATCAGTAAAAACACTTTTGTTAATTTCTGCCTCTGTCTCAGTCTGTGTAAGAAAAAAGAGAAGGAGCGCAAATGTGAAGCACCTCAGGGTTAAACCGTATTACAAGGAAAGCGGGGTTTCCACTCACCTTACAGAGTTGTACTGGCTGGGTACAACTCCAGTGACAGCCTCCTATGGAGAAATACTGGCGGGGCGTCCCCGAGACAATCCTCGTGCCAGGGAAAGAGCAGCGTCACTTCCAACCGGTCACGTGATCCAAAACGGTGACATCAGAAAGGTCCTAGTAGTCCTTCAGACTCGGATAATCAGATCCTTTAGTAAGCGATGCCTCTCTTACAAAGCTGCTGAACCGCACGGTCCCTCGGAAGGGAGAGAAGTGCACAGGAAAAAAATAGTTGCGGTTCTAATAGCGCTAAGGAAGGAGGGCAAGGGAAATTATTGTAGTGAATAGACCTTTATTACAAACACGGTCCCTCAAACTCCACTACGCGTTTCGATGTTACCGTCTTCATCAGGACACTACATACAGTAAGAGATTGTAATGCTGCAGATGGAGAGATGGAGAGGTGAATTAAATTGTTTATTTTTATGTGTGTGCACCAGGATAAGAGGGTCATATCCAGGATGGCGGCTATATACCAGGATGGGGTCTATATCAAGGATGAGGGGACTATAAACCAGCATGTGGGGCCATATCCAGCAGGGGGACTGTATACCAGGATGGGGCTAGATCCAGGATGGGGCTAAATGTCAGGATGGGGATTATAAACTAGGATGGGGGCCATATCCAAGGTGGGGGGACTATATATCAAGATGGGGGCCATATCTAGGATTGAAGGTTATATACCAGGATTGGGGGGGCTTATGCAGGGTGTGGGGCAATATCCAGGAAGGGAATGATAAACCAGGATGGGGGGTCATATCTAGAATGGGAAAGGTTCCCCCAGGTTGATCTAACACATCAGGGTACATCATTTAGTAAACCTGGAGGTTTTGTGTTTTGTGGGACTAGAGAAGGTCTATCAATCCCTGCAAGAGAGTGACACCCATAAAGCCATGCTAAGGAAAGAGACGCTTTGGAAAATAGAGCTAAATGCTCATGGTGCTCCAGGTCTGAATGATAACAATAACAAATTTATGGAAAAATGAAGTGTGGTCAGATCGTGGCAAGCGATTATATGGTCTAAGAAAAGGTTTGTCTACCACTAATCATATCCAGTGTGTTCTATGTGCCTTAGTACTATACGAGCTGACTGCATTTAATTTCTCTATAATATCGCTATTCCCCTTTGAGGGATTGTGTCTGAAGCAGCTCGGGACATAGTCACTGTTTTGGTGATGTAGCAATTACGTGACCGGACTGATTGTCCACGTGACCGGACCAGGAAGGACGAGCATTGGAGTGGTCCTGGAGGAAAACCGCTGCAGATATGCTTGCCTCAATGGTTGTGCAGAGATGAGCAACCCGTCCAGGTAAGAGGCTAATTCCCCCACCTTGATTGGTTTTATCCCCTCTATACCACTGGGTGTTTTTCATTGCTGCACTCTTCCAACTTTTTTCTTTTGAATGCTAAGAATGACCTTGCATTGTTCCTGTAATCACAGGGGTGGTTAGTTTTGACTGTTAATTTTATCAGTCTGTTTGATCTATATTGCACAGTTAGATATATTGTACTTTTCACCCTTTTTATATGCCTATTGTATTGCAGTTGTTGTTTTTTGTTTTAATTAACACATTTTTAATGGGACAGTGATGTAGGGCAGCACTTAGCTTCTTAACAGAGAATGTGACATCACGCGCCATTCCTGGACCCATTGAAGGACTTGAGAAGACTGAAACAGCAAGCCATTGTCTGTCACACCTCCTCCCCAACTCAGAACTTGCTGTAACATGCGCCAAAAATTAAAGTGAAAAAAGCATCAATCTGGTGAATGCCACTTTGTTCTTTCTAAGGATATATTTGATGTTTCAAAAGAGAGAGGAGGTAGTATACTTGCTGCGGTCAGTGATCGCTATATAATTTTATGTATTAGCTAATATATAAAAGGTAGCCGTGCACCACTCAGCAAACCATGAGGGCCCACTTAGGGACTCCTAGATACTCTCTAGAGGCTGACGGTTTTACTAGGGTGCATCTCAGTAGAAAAAAAGTCCAACAATTAATTCAAAAGAAGTGAAACAGCACTCACCGGTACTTTTGTGCTCGCTTTATTGATGCAGAACGGGGTTACATAAGTGCAGGGAGAGGGCGCTAAAGAGCCGGACTACGGCTTGCCAATTCGCTCAAATTGAACTTCCACGTAGTCCAGCTCTGTAACACCCCTCCCTACACCTATGTAACCCCATTGTGCTTCAATAAAGCGAGCACAAAGGTACCGGTGAGTGCTGTTTCACTTCATTTAAATTAATTTTATGTATTGTGACGTAGCGATAACTGGGTGTATTGGGGGTTACTCATTTGGCAGCAATAATAAAACACACAATAGTCTCTTTATTTAAATTATATATAATTAAGTCACTGGTGCAGTATGAGTTTCACAATGTTCAACTTGCTCACAGGAAATAAACTAAAATGTAATTTTTGGGGAACCATTTCACTGTATACTGTTCATCACATAGATACAATATAAACACATAATTGAGGTGTATTACTGTACGTCACTTTGGGAGTAGGTTTATCCATTTTTATACGATTGAATAAATATCTCCAGATGCAGAGAAAACATATGAACTGAATTAATAGTCCCACTTGAAGGCATCCCTAATTCATCTTATTTCCAAAGATGTTTCATTTAGATGTTTGAGACTTATTATATGACAACTAAAGCAACAATTATTTATCCTGCATGGTCTTTTTAAAATGTAATGTGTCATGTCTAAGCCATATTCCCTCTACTCTTGCTTTAAAGTCATTAGTGTTGGATCTAAAAGAAAGATGCCATGGAATACAGAAAGGTGATAAATATGCAAAACATTCCCTGTGTGTTGAAGATGTTTTTTCATTTGATTCTGAAGCTGCCATTCTTTTGTAGATGGTACATTTACCTTTTGCATAGTCTCAAGGTATATATTAAAAGTTTTAAACCAGAATTGATGTAATTATGTAAGACATTGTACCTTTAGTGAAAACAATAACCTAATTTAGGACTAGCAAGCAATGTAATTTTTTTATTGCCCCTCTGTAATCCCTCTTTTCAAATTACCAAAAGTAATTAGTAAAATGTGCAGTGAATTACCTAATTGGCAAAACCTCTTGTTTTGTCAGGAATAATCATTAAAATGGCAACATATCCTTTCATATTCAGAGGTTGTTCTATCATAGAGGCCATTTATATGATGCATTCACAGAAACTGAATGAGACTTAAATGTGCCAAATGGTTGTTTGACATTTCATTAAAAAAACAGTACTTAATTTTTAAAATAACAGTACTTACCTGGCATTGCTCTTTTGCCATCATTGTCAAGACTTCAGCTTAAAGGGACTGTGTCAGGTCATTTTTCAGTATGATGCTAATATTACCCTTGAATAGTGCCTGGGCAGTCCTCTTAAAAATATGTAAAATCATTATTGTAGCATTTGTAGTTTTTATGTTATCATCATTGTCAGACCGTGCAGAGAACTGCTGCATTAGTCCTGTCCCATTATAAGCAGAGATGATTAGTCCTGTGCTGTATAAACTGTCATGTAATTATGCACTCCCTCTCTCAGCTCTCTCCTCCCTTTGCCAACAGTGCAGTGTTAAGTTTAATTTACATGTCTTCAGTTAATATCACCATGGAGGGAGAGAGCTACTTGTTGTGTCCCATAAATGGGAACAACCTGTAATGTCTATGTAATGCATTGTGTATTTTTACTCCAATCAGGAATATTCTTTATTGTTGCTAGGTAAATTAGCCTGTATTAAGATTGTCCCTCCCTCCCTCCCTTAGCTGGCCTCTGTACAGGATACTCCTCCTTTATTCCCCAGTTTAGTTTAGAGAAGCCATTGTTGAACACGCATGTCTGCAACCCTGTAAAGATTATTCCTTTTCACCTGGTGTTATGTTGAACTTAATATAAGATTCTGTAAAACTGCAGTGTTTCTCCTGTCTTACTACAAGTCATCATTCTAGCTCAGTTCAAAGCTGTCTCTTTGCCCCTGATAGTGTAAGTACAAGCATACAAATATCTAAAGGACTGGTAATTAGAGCGCTTGGGATTTGCAGTCATCAGAAGGCGACAGCACCCTACTGCAGGTCTGCCTTATCTAGACTCCATTTGTTTCTGTAAAGCAGATACCCTATTGTGCTGTGACAGTTTCTGTGTTGTAGTTCACCTCTTGTGATGCTGCACACAGAGAGCAGAGAGGAGAAAACAGTCCCCCACTGATCTCCTGTGCAGTGATGTGGTGTGAGCATGTGACATGCATATTCATGAATGGGGAGAGGACAGAAGAGAACTAAGTGGATCATTCACTTTGAGTGACAGATAGAATGATTTTCTTTATTTGAAGTTTACAGAAGATAGGATGAGAATATACATAAAAGAAATACATAAATAGACTTTAGAGGGAGGAAATATAAAATGATAGCAGTTACATGTGGATTTGGAACATGACAGTTTTTCTTTAACACCTCACCTTCAGCCCTTACAAGTACAAGAGTGGGGTAGAGCAATTAGCTGATTATGTAAGAAACAAAGGTCATATCCACTTAATTTCCCTTTTAAGGATCATTGAAATTGAAAACTGCCATCCTGCTCAAATGTTTGGAATGTAGCTAATTTCATCCTTAACTGTAACAGTCTTAAGACTCCCTTAGGGCCCTTTCACATCAGCGTTTTTTTCAAATCGCGGCAGATGCGGTGAAAAAAATGCATCTGCCGCGATTACCGCATACCGGCTGCACTTGCGCTGACCGCGGTTTTTTTCGTGGCCGCACCTGCGGCAAGTGCAAAACCGCACTTGCCGCACCTGCCGCAAGTCCGCCTATACTTTGCATGGCAAAAACCGCAACCGCGCCGCAAGTGCAGCCGGTATGCGGTAATCGCGGCAGATGCGGTTTTTTCACCGCATCTGCCGCGATTTGAAAAAAACGCTGATGTGAAAGGGCCCTTACACATTAGATTGCATTAAACAGGCAAATCTACCAATCTCAGATTGCTCAGATGACAGTCTAATGTATATATAGGCATCCCAACACTAAATAACATGTCAAATTTTCGATGTCCAAACCTTTTGTTCTGAAATCGGCTAACTCATTGAAAACACAAGTGTGATCAAGAAAGAGAACTTTTTAGAGGAGTCAGAAGAGATGAAATGGCTGAACCATTGTTCAGTGACAGTTATGTATATGAGGTCCTTTATAGCTAATGGATAGCCGAAATGTTGCGGTCCTTGGGGAATAAATAAGTCCACCGTTTTTCTTTCATTATGGTGGGCTGCCATCCATTTTTGTTTTTTAGATTTATCAATAGATAGAGGAATAGTTGGATGTATAGATAAATGTCAAACAGCTATGTAATGGTCCACCCCTCTATGCATTGTAAGCTTGCACCCTTTAGTGTCTTTCATGTTGACCTAAAGGGTGTTTATCCCTGTATTTAGCCCCAAAAAAAATTATTAATTAAAAAATAAAATGTGGGGTCCCTTCCATTTTTTATACCCAGCTATAGTAAACCAGACATCTGGCAGCTTTTGCTTAACTAGGAATCAAAAATATAGGTCACCCTATGCTGTTTTTTAAATTATTTATTTATAAGCAAACTATTTAAAAAAGTGTGTGGTCCCCCCAAAATTGGATCACCAGCCAAGTTGAAGCAGACTGTTGGAGTCTGGTATTCAGAGGGTGGGAAGCGCCATGGTTATTGGCCCTCCCCAACCTCTACTAGATGTTCCAGTCCTGGCACTTTGCCCTGGCTCTTCTTGCTGCTCTGGTGCATTGGCAAATGGGGTAATTATATTAAGAGTTGATACTAGATGTATAATGTCATCTGGCTTCAAGCCCAGGGGTTAGTAATGTTGAGGTGTCTATCAGATACCTGGCGTTACTAACAAAATTAACCACAACCAACATTTTTTATTTGATAAAATATCTCCCCAACACATTCTCTCATTCAGCAGTTTGTAAAAAAAAGAAAAAAAAAAAAACACAAGCTGGAATAAAACCCGTTTCAAAAAACTCTGTCCCAAAAATGACTAATAATCCACTGAATCCGACAGAGTCCAGACAATGCAAACCTGAAATACATAAAATAGAGAACACATTCACCATAAGTTAGGGGAGTGGCCACTGACCGACTCAAAGTAGCCACTGACCGACTCACTGCAGTGTGAAGAGCAGTGATGTCAATGAGGATACCTCAGGTCACACTGAACAGCGGGTATCCCTTGCATGTGACCTGAGGTAACCTCAGTGACATCACTGCTCATCACACTTTTGCACTAACCGCTGTGTGACCTGCAGTAACCTCAACTATGTCACCACTCATGATTCCCGTGAATTTGCACAAGACATAGGAATAATGCTCTACCCCAAGAAATTAGGACTACCCAAAATTTACTTAGCTTCAGGTGCTCACTAAAAACACATCTTTTTAGGGTGACCTATCATTCTCCCTAATCAGAGTCAATCAGACATAGGTTTTCCACTACTTCCTTGAACATAACTGTTTAACTCTATCAGACTCAAAAGCTCTACACAGATTGGCTGGTGGGCACTTACACCACTCTCATCTATTCCACATTTCCTCAAACGGCTGGACCATAATTATAAATAAGCACCTGTACTTTGTGTCACCCGCACCTTATTGTACATTGTAAGCTCTTGTGAGCAGGGTTGTCATTATTTTTTGCTTTTTAATTATTGTGTCTTCCAAAACTCTTTCTTATGACTATTTGTTTGTATATGATACACATAAGCATCCCAAGTTTATCGTGCTTCACCATTCAAATCAACCACAACAAAAGAACACCAAGCTGCGCCCACAGGGGTATGCCAATACCTTATAGTGAATTATGCACCAAACAATCAAGTAGACACAAATATAATCTCTTTATTATTAAAATACTTCATATAATATCAATGCTATTTGTCCACCTTATAAGGGCATATTGCATCAATTTTGCACAGTGTGCGCAGTTTCACAGAGGAATGCCAAAAACTATATCATCAGGTTCTTATAATACTCAATTAATGGTACTATCACTTTAAGAGAAATAAACCACCATTTTTATAGTATTACTAATAACTGGTGCTATCAAAAATGGTGGTTTATTTCTCTTAAAGTGACAGTTCCATTAATTGAGTATTATAAGAACCTGATTATATATTTTTTTGTATTCCTCTGTTAAACTGTGCACACTGCAATATTGATGCAATATGCCCTGATAATGTGGACAAATACCATTGATTTTATATGAAGTATTTTAATAATAAAAATATTATATTTGTGCCTACTTGATTGTTTGGTGCATCATTCACTATAAGGTATCGGCATACCCCTTTGGGGCAGCTTGGAATTCTTTTGTTGTGGTTATTTGCATATTAATATAATTTGTAAATTGCTGTGGAATATGTTGGCGCTATATAAATACAGATTATTATTCTAATACACATAGCATATATACAGAACACATACATACACATTTGTTTCTTCACAAACATATAATTGTATCTGTATATATACTGCAAATAATAATAATAATAATAATTTTATTTATATACTGCAAACATATTTCGCAGCACATTACAATTCGGAGGGGACATGTACAAACAATATGAGACAATACAGAGCAACAAAAAATTCAAATACCATGAGGATTGAGGGGCCTGCTCGCAAGCTTACAATCTATGAGGACATAGGGGAAGCAAAAAAAGTAAATGGTAAAAAGTGCTGTCATATATGGTCCAGCCATCAATATATAAATAGGAGATTCATTTAATGCTGCATGAACTGGTCACCATACAGGATCTCTACAAATACAGATAAAATGCTATTAAGTGCATGAAGGGTGTAGGCAGATGACCAAAAACCAAATTTGGAAAGGGAAGGGAAGGTGCATCTCAATGAATTTGAATGTCATCAAAAAGTAAATTTTTTTAGTAACTCAATACAAAAATTGAAACCTATATATTATGTAGAGTCGTTACAAACAACTGGTCTATTTTAAGTGTTTAATTATGTAAATGGTGATGATTATGGCTTACAGCCAATGAAAACCCAAAGAACATTAACTCAGAAGATTAAAGTATGGAAGATGAAGGGTTAAAAACCATACTGCCATATACCACAACACATCAAAGAGCGAATACAATATTGATTTATTACTCAACGCATTTCAGGGGTCCCTGAAGTGCCCTGAAACATGGCAATGTGATATTAATTTGTCCCGAGGAAGGGGTCAGGAAGTCTTGAAATGGGTTGACTAATAAATCAATAATATATTCACCCATTGATGTCTCAAGGAATAAGTGAGCACAGTTTTTAACCCTTCATCCTCCCTTCTCTATATGCACCATGCTGGAGACTGAAACAGCTGTGATATGCTTTTATAGTGGTTGTGACTCTCACAACCACACAAGGTGAAGCCTCTGATACCGATTTAGGTAATATTTTATCTTTCAGACACTTTATCGTCACTCATTTAATTTTATGAGATATTAACCTTTTTGTTTTCATAAGCTGTAAGTCATAATAATCAACAATAACAGAAATAATCTCTTGAAATAGATCACTCTGTTTGTAATGACCCTATACAGTTGTGGCCAAAAGTATTGACACCCCTGCAATTCTGTCAGATAATACTCAGTTTCTTCCTGAAAATGATTGCAATCACAAATTCTTTGGTATTATTATCTTCATTTAATTTGTCTTCAATGAAAAAACACAAAAGAGAATGAAGCAAAAAGCAAAACATTGATCATTTCATACAAAACTCCAAAAATGGGCCAGACAAAAGTATTGGCACCCTCAGCCTAATACTTGGTTGCACAACTTTAGCCAAAATAACTGCGATCAACCGCTTCCAGTAACCATCAATGAGTTTCTTACAATGCTCTGCTGGAATTTTAGACCATTCTTTTTTGGCAAACTGCTCCAGGTCCCTGATATTTGAAGGGTGCCTTCTCCAAACTGCCATTTTAGATCTCTCCACAGGTGTTCTATGGGATCCAGGTCTGGACTCATTGCTGGCCACCTTAGAAGTCTCCAGTGCTTTCTCTCAAACCATTTTCTAGTGCTTTTTGAAGTGTGTTTTGGGTCATTGTCCTGCTGGAAGACCCATGACCTCTGAGGGAGACCCAGCTTTTTCACAAATTTTTTTTATGGATGCAGCACCCTCCCCCACCCAGTAGCTGCTGTGAGAACCTACACATAGTCCTGGACATTTCCTTTATAAGCAGGATTTTAATTGCACTCAGGGCATTATCCCATACATATATCCAGACTGCAGACATGAGGTTTTAGATAGGACCCAGTAGTGTGAAAAAACCTTGTTGGCGGTTACTGGGCTTACGGTGTCATGATCATCACATCAACCAATTTTTCACATTTATCCTAGATAGCTTTCAGTAGCTTTCCAATATAATCTTGGTCCCTGTTCACGTAATGAAATAGTACATGTCAGCCATTTTGGTTTTTCCTTTAATGGCATGCAGTGCTGGTGTGCAGCAGATCATCTTTTAGTAAGGATAGTACGGGTTGACACTGTTGTACCTCGGACTGCAGGGCAGCTTGAACTTTTTTGGATGTTAGTCGAGGTTCTTTATCCACCATCCGCACAATCTTGCATTGAAATCTCTCGTCAATTTTTCTTTTCCGTCCACTTCTAGAGAGGTTAGCCACAGTGCCATGGGCTTTAAACTTCTTGATGACACTGCGCACGGTAGACATAGAAACATTCAGGTCTTTGGGGATGGACTTGCAGCCTTGAGATTGCTCATGCTTCCTCATAATTTGGTTTCTCAAGTCCTCAGACAGTTCTTTGGTCTTCTTTCTTTTCTCCATGCTCAATGTGGTACACACAAGGACACAGGACAGAGGTTGAGTCAACTTTAATCCATGTCAACTGGCTGCAAGTGTGATTTAGTTATTGCCAACACCTGTTAGGTGCCACAGGTAAGTTACAGGTGCTGTTAATTACACAAATTAGAGAAGCATCACATGATTTTTCTAACAGTGCCAATACTTTTGTCCACCCCCTTTTCTATGTTTGGTGTGGAATTATATCCAATTTGGCTTTAGGACAATTATTTTTGTGTTTTTTTCATTGAAGACAAATTAAATGAAGATAATAATACCAAAGAATTTGTGATTGCAATCATTTTCAGGAAGAAACTGAGTATTATCTGACAAAATTGCAGGGTTGTCAATACTTTTGGCCACAACTGTATATTATATGTGTTTCACTTTATGTATTGAATTACTGAAATAAATTTACTTTTTGATGATATTCTAATGCATTGAAATGCATCTGTGTATATACAAATGTATATATTATGGGTTAAAATGTTTTAATAATATGGTGTTATATGTCAAAATTGTTACATAATATTATTAATAATATTCTTCATATTATTTGTAAAAGTATTAGCGCTAGTAGTGCTATGTGATCTGCTTTTTCAAAGTTTCTCTATCCTTTTTATGCATTATAAAGTCATATAGCTGTCAAAAAAATTCCAATTGTATGATACTAAAAAACTTTGCTGAGTTTATAGCTGATGAAGCTGACAACCTTAAACTTTGCACATTCTGACATATCTAACGGAAAATGAGAACTAAATAAGAGAGAATAATTAAACTAAATGGGCTACTGAAGTCTCTCCTGCAACATAAACAACACGTGTAGCATGAAGATTGAAAATGTTACAGTATTTCTAAAGGTTAGGGAGTGTAAATTATAAAAATTGTCAAAACTCTCGACTATAGTTTTAAATGGCAAAACATTAGTGTAATAACTTGTAGAGAGAAAATAATGAGAATAAAAGGAAGTCTACTTGGAAAATGTTGTATTAGAAGATGTCATCATATTGTGCAAGTCATCTAATACACTTAGCAAAATATCACACTCATACATTTAAATGAGCTGCGGAAAAAAAAATCAATCACTTTAGGTCAGGAGTGTGGCTTTATGAAAAGGTCACATGCATACAAGCATGCCATCATGCATCTGCCAAATACTATTTATGCTACAAGCAACATTAGTGAAAACTAGCAAGTTTTAGACACGTTCATTCTGAATAATATTATTTATCAAAGGCAAATACAGAAAAAAGAGCAATTCTTTATTTTTAGAGTGATAGCATACAGCCAGGGTTTCTGAAACATAATGTCATATACTCAATTAATACCATCATTGAATTTTAAGAAGCCTTTATATGTAGACAGAGCACAGTTATTTTATCATCTGCTGCACTTTTATAGAAATTTTAAAATAAAAATACTAAGATATTTAAAACATATAATACACCTAAAGAGTAAGAAAATACAAACAAATGCACAGTCACATATACAAATATAGGTAGGCTATAAGACATCCTTACAGTGTTGGCCAAAAGTATTGACACCCCTGCAATTCTGTCAGATAATACTCAGTTTCTTCCTGAAAATGATTGCAATCACAAATTCTTTGGTATTATCATCTTCATTTAATTTGTCTTCAATGAAAAAACACAAAGAGAATGAAGCAAAAAGCAAAACATTTATCATTTCACACAAAACTCCAAAAATGGGCCAGACAAAAGTATTGGGACCCCCAGCCTAATACTTGGTTGCACAACCTTTAGCCAAAATAACTGCGATCAACCGCTTCCCGTAACCATCAATGAGTTTCTTACAATGCTCTGCTGGAATTTTAGACCATTCTTCTTTGGCAAACTGGTCCAGGTCCCTGATATTTGAAGGGTGCCTTCTCCAAACTGCCATTTGTAGATCTCTCCATAGGTGTTCTATGGGATTCAGGTCTGGACTCATTGCTGGCCACCTTAGAAGTCTCCAGTGCTTTCTCTCAAACCATTTTCTAGTGCTTTTTGAAGTGTGTTTTGGGCCATTGCCCTGCTGGAAGACCCATGACCTCTGAGGGAGACCCAACTTTCTCACATTGGGCCCTACATTATGCTGCAAAATTTGTTTGCAGTTTTCAGCCTGGCCCGAGGAATCTAATTGGTTAATTGTAAAATTCTCACATTTAACCCTTAATAATCCTAATACTCTGGTCTCAGGCTTCCCACAATCCATAATAAAAATGTACTTAATATGTAAAATACATTAAAACACCCTATAAAAACACATTATATGTTGTAAAGAAATCTATAAAAAAAAATACATATAATTCCATATAAATTCATAAATGTCCATATAAAATACATTAAAATTCATACTCATAAAACCAATTAAAAATGACCACAAATTATTATAAAAAAAAAAATGTCCATAATTATCATCATTCTCCAACCGCTGCCCACTATATACACTCACATCCCCAAAATTCATGTATATGTGATCTAATAACTCCCCCATCCTATGTATATAAGTCTCTATGACTGTCAAAATGCATTGTGGTGTATAGGGGACATCTTAATAAAGGTTTGGATGCTTTGATATATGAATAGTATTCCTCTCCTTCTTAGCGCTCTATTAGACCGCCCTTTTTTTGTTTATTATTCGTGTTATCCCTACTGGGAGGCTGGCAGGAGCTGCTGTGGGAAGGAGGAATAAGTGTTAACCTCGGTGCCACTCACTGGAGCTAAAGGACCTGTGGTTGCTGGGCGACTGGGAACATCACTAAAGGACCTGCGGGGATGTGTTTCCGGCCCCTTGATCATGTGAGGTGAACTTCCTGGAAAGGATCACAGGAGCGACGGCGACGGTGCCTGGCGGGTTCCGGAGATCTAAAGCCTTGAGTGCTAACTGGTGTTGTGCGGAGGCGCATAATACACAAAGGTGAGCAAAATTGCTACCCACCACAGACCATCATAGTGTCTTAGGTGCTCCTCAATTTGCTCCCCTTGTTTTTTGTCACTTAGAAAATTAAAGTAGGATGAATGAAGGGTTAAAAACCATGCTGCTGTATTGTACATCGAAGGGTGAATGTAATATTGATTTATTAGTCACAGCTCCCTGAAAATCCCTGAAACATGGCACTATTACATTGATTTATGATGATATTCAAATCCATTGAGAAGCATATATATATATATATATATATACAGAGAGAGAGACTGCTGAGCTGGCAGTATAACTAGAATATAGAGGCTGCTTGCTGTACCGATGAGCGACCCTTTGGAAGTTCAGATTTGGTTTGTCAATTGGTAAACATCCAAACCCCATTATAAACAATGGCAGGCAAAATAAAAAAACAATGAAAGGCCTAGAAAACACCTTAAAAGGGGCCCAAAAGCTGCCTAAAGCAGGTCAAGACATTTTACAGTGGAGCCACGCTTTTTGGAACAGACATTACCTTTCTACACTATTTTTTAGTAAGCTTCAATGCCCCTGTCACACTCCTCATGCTTGCAGGCCCGCTGATGAACCTAAGACATCCTTATCGTGACTTCTCTGATGTTGTCTCAGGTCACACAGTGGGTATCACACAATAGTGAATACTGCTGTGCCCACGGTACTTTGATGCTTCTTTTTAAGCAGATTTTGTAAGTCTGCATCAAAATCTCTTTATCTATTCTGGTGTCTATTTTGAGGCTAGCAAAGTCCATAAAAGTTCAGAAGTGCTGTACCAACGTGTATTTTTTTCCTTGCAGATTCGGTGTACATTTGCTACATGTGCAAGGAAAAAATGCAACATCGGTACAGCACTTCTGACCTTTCCTAGACTTTGCTGGCTTAAGGATAGACAGGCAGATTTTGATGCAAATTCTCAAAATCTGCATGAAACACCATCAAACAAAAAATTGTAGACACAGGACCTAACAGGGTCCAGGGAGAGCTGCAGTTGTGGTGAATGGGCTCAAGGATTCCTCTTGCCCCCCTGGCTACTTCCTCACAGACTTCTCTAGAGGAGGCGTGGCCAACAACAGTCCTCAAAGTCTGAAAACAGTGAAAGTTTTCAAGATCTCCTTAGCATAGCACACATTTGCTAATTTGTTCACCTGCTGAGGTGATGGATGACTCCAGCACCTTGTGCAATGCTAAGTAATTCCTGAAAACATGCACTGTTTGCAACCATTGAAAACTGCACTTGACCAACCTTGTACTACTGGAGTAGGTGTAGCGACTTGCATTTCCATACCTCAGACCTGTGGGTTTTTCACCAGTCTCTGCAGGGCTGTATCAAAGCATCTGTTTGCAGAAACAGTCCAGCACACAAAGACTCAACTTAAAAACTTTACTATAACACGGATCATAACTTTCAAACACAAACATAACAATATACATAGTATATAAATATAACAAATGTCCCACAGGGATAAGCAGCATGCAGACTGTTATAGTGGTGGAAATGCCATGAAGGCTTCATTAAGGTCTTTGAGTTGGGCCCCAAAGGCTGCATGCATGCACAGTAGGGGGAAGCACAAATGGTGCAAAATGTGGAAAGGGGAAAGGGGAAATATAACTGGCAAAAACACAGACCTTGGTCAAGGAAAACCTGAGAAAAAAACAACAAAAAAAAAGTCCATCTCTAGCCAAAATGTCAACAAAGGAATGGGTCATTGATGACACAAGCTGCCTTTTTTAGTAAAGTTCAGTGTACTTGGCATACCAATTCTCTTGCAGCATCCTCAGCCTTGCTTGGGCTAAAGATTGGCATTGGTGATGGTACTTCACCGTCGGATGGTCTGTAAGGGTGACAGGGGCTCCTCCTGCTGTGGTATTATCTGCTTCCACCTGCCCCCCCAGCACACTCCATCATGGCAACCAGTGGAGAAGAAAATGGAGGACCTAGGGGATGACCACACCCTTTAGGACAGACAGGACCTGCTTAATGAACACTAAAAGTCCTTCTGGGTTTGTGTGCAGATGGCTGGCCAACCAAGACAGACCTTGGCTGCATCCAATGCCACATTCTCTCCAAGTCTGTGTCCTCCTGCCTCTTTCCAAAGTTTGTTGGTGGTGCCAACCCGATTTACACCAACCATGAACCATCCCTTCCTACCTCATAACTTTATGAAAGTGACCCTTCTCCCCAACAAAGATGATGTGTAGTCTTTGGAAGATTGTTACACAACAGGGTAGACAGGTTGAGCTAGCACCAATGCCACATAACTTGTTCCACTATGAAACTAAACCCCTTATCCTCCAAGAATGCAATCACCCTGCCTTGGGTACACTTGTTGTAGAAGTCATTAACCTTAGGCTCATGCAACCAGTGCCGATCAATGGCATCCGTGAACTGAACCTCCTCAATAAAGGACACAGGATATTTTGGTTCATGACTTGCCAGAGAGTTGCTTGGAAGGGGTTGGGGTCCCCACATGGCATAGTCCCAGCAAACTCCTCTGGCGGGGGTGCTACAAATGGCTGGGAAACAGGGCCTTCTGCCTCTTCTACTTACTCCTCTTCCTTCTTTGCCTCCTCCTCACATTCCTGGTTTTGGTGGTATTGGTGAATGAGATCCAGTAACTGCAGCACCTGCTGTAGGTGGAATCCAGCCAGACATGCTACAAGATCATATGCAGTCTGACAACTAGTGCTCCTGCAGTTAGTTGAAAAACGGTCTGTAGAGCGCTAGAGCTAGAAATAGACTGTGGACCAATGTAATTATTAACATCGGTTTATTAACCTCTTACATAGGCCTATGTTTTTTCTACTAACTGCAATCTAATCCCCTTGGGGAATCCGGCAGGAGCTGCTCTGGGTTTTAGAAATATCTATTAGGTCCTATACCTAAGGACCTGGCTTGTCACATACCGCCAACACTGCTATAGGACTTGCGGTGACATTTTTCCGGTGTGTGCCCGTTCACGTGATCAAACAAGAAGTTCCCCGGGAGCAGCGGTGATCGCGGCCAGCAGCATCACAAACACCTCAATGGAGGGGACTATCCAACAAGCCCTCGACCGGAGTTGTGCAGGGGTGCACAACCATCGTGGTGAGTGGCCAATCTAGCCCCCTGCTAAACACATTGCTTAAACTGTTCTTCACATTGCGCTCCCTTAAACTTTCTTGCATAACTAGTGCTCCTGGTCCCAGATGGGGAAAAGGTCACCTCTTGACTGTTTGGAGCTCCACAAGCACATATATGGCATCGGGGCCTAGGATTGGATCTTCACCTCATTGCATATGAGGCCCAAAGTAAAGCTGGTTTTAGATATTAATATAAAATTTCCATTTTTAGAAGAAAGAATTTAAAAAAATAAATGTACAGGACAGTAAAATAAAACCATGTAGGTCAAACAATAAAAATTATGATGCGTTTTGGCTAACTGCAAGCCTTATGGATGGTATAAACTCAGCGCACAAATACAAGGAATATACACAAAAGACTGGGCAGCCTAATATAAGGTGACTAATTAATTAAGCAAATGAGTAAATCTACTGGTTCTTCTAACAATTTCTTTGCATCAGAGTCGGGTTTCTTGCAGTGTTCAGAGTTTCTTTTCATTATTATTCAGTTTTAAGGGATGGAAACCGATCTTTAATCCTTCCATTGGTATTAATATAAAAGGATTATTAATATACATATATGCATTATTCTGGGTACATAATCTCTAGTGAATTTCAGTAAAGATTATATCTTGGGAAAAGAGATTTTTGTTTATATTACATAAAGCCATATCAACAGTCCTGTCCCATTTTATCCTCTCTAAAAGTTATTAATATGTTATGAGAGATTTTAATAACCACAGCTACAACTCCAATATTTCATATTTTAACAATAATCTATATGGCAGATATAACATTCCTTTTTAGATTTTGATATTAGAGATCTAACTATCCAGATAGAAAATTTGATTAGGAATATTTTTTGTTTGAATTCAGTATCTTATTCAAAATAATTAGTTAGACCCTAAACTGTACCTCTATCTTCTCACTATATAGATATGTACCAAGTATACATTGAGGAAACAACTCAGTTCACAATCTCTGTAGATGTCATTAAAGAGCGGAAAAGAGAAACTCATTCACACATTTCCAATATTTTAAAATGTTAATTTGTTCTAATGAAACTGTAATAGAAAAAAACAGGACATATTAGATGATAATAAATATGCATCACCCAAAATATTAAATTTGGATTTCCATTGAATTAATATTGCAATCAGTTATAATGCCAATAAACTCATTAAAAGGAATAATATTCTTACCCTATTTTAGTTGTGAAATGAATTGGCCTCCCCCTCACTAGACTCTCCCCTCTCCAGTCGATCCCTAATGCAGCACCCAGGGTCACCTATCTAGTTAACCGTTACTCAGACGCTTCCGCTCTATGCCTGTCATTGCACTGGCTGCCTGTACACTATAGGATCCAATTCAAACTGCTTGTTTTTACCCACAAAGCTCTTCACTGTGCTGCATCTCCCTAACTCTCTACCCTCATCTCTGTCTATTACCGCACCCATTCTCTTCGCTCTGGAAGTGACTTTAGACTCACTTCTGAATTAATCCGAATCTTCCCCTCCCAGTTCCAAGACTTCTCCTGAGCTGCACCAATTCTCTGGAATGCTCTACCCCAAGAAATTAGGTCTATCCACAACATACATAGTTTCAGACGGTTCCTAAAAACCCATCTTTTTAGGGCGGCTTATCATGATCCCTAGTCAAAGTCATTTAGACATAGCCTATCTGCTCCACCAGTCTCAAATACATTACAAATAATGGTTGGTGGCCACTTATGCTGCTCTTACCTATTTCCCATTTCCTCAAGTTGACTATACCATCACTGTAAATAAGTACCTGTACTTTGTCACCCCCACGTCATTTTTAGATTGTAAGCTCTTTTGAGCAGGGCTTGCATTATTTTTCTTTAATTATTGTATTTTCTGATAACTGTTAATTATGATTGTTTGAATATGAACCTCTGAATTGTGAAGTGTTGCGGAATATGTTGGTGCTATATAAATAAAGATTATAATTATTATGATTATTATTATTAGTTACAACAATCATACTTTGAAAAAACTAAAAGTAGGAACAAATGAGCTCATATCAAGAAAATCAAATTCACAGTCATCTATATGCATCCCATGGTTCCCAAATGTGAATCAATGCACAGAGATTCTTAATCATGATATGGGAAAGAAAAGTACAAATGCTAAAATAACCCCTAGTCATATAGAGATACATTGTAGGATGTCTCATAGAAATACTAAGTATACTGTAGGACAAGGTCCCTTCTTATATTGAGACCAATACGGTGCCTCCTATTCATCTTAAACATCCCAAGTTCAACAGCACTTTACACACATCAGTAATACTGGCCCCATTGGGGCTTATAATCTAAATTTCTTATCAGTATGTCTTTGGAGTGTGGGAGGAAACACGAGAACCCTGAGGAAACCCATGCTAACACAGGGACATCATACAAACTCATTGCAGATGTTGTCCTTGGTGGGATTTGAACTTAGGACCCAACCGCTGGAAGACTGCAGTACTAACCATTAGCCACCTTTCTGCCCATTATGTTTCATAGAAAAATGTTTGGAGATCGCTAAAATACCAACTTTTAATTCCCAACTGCATCTGACATGTGTTTCTCTAATCTGCTTTTTCAATGGGCTGATTGTACACCATATGTATTGAAGCTGATGTTCCATGCACTTAACTAAACAAACGACCCCCGTCGTATTGAAATTCATGAAATCAAGTATTGGATATGATATGCTCGTGCACATAAAAGTGAACTTTTACACTTATTTACATGTTTGCAGCTGAAACACACATTTTGACCACACTTAAAAAAAATGTCATATTTAACCAATTACTCTGCACACATCCTTCATTTCTTGTGAAAAGACTAGATGAAACAATTGACTCAATAGTGGGTGCTTTCCTCGCTGAAAAGTGGATCTCATTAGACTCCAACGCTTTTGCTATTTTTTTACTTTTGATCCTGATATAGAATAGGTATGAACTTTATTGATGGTACTTATAATTTTTCCATATTCCACACTATACTGAGTTGTGAAATTTATGTAGTTACTTTTTCTTTTCAGTAACTTTCATTAAGACCCGACATAGATTTTTTTCTGAGTAACATCTGTTCTGGAGACTCTTACATTTCTTCTCAATCTCATCGCTCAGTAATAATGGGTCTTAGCCATTTCTTTTAACCTGTAAAAGCTCAACTTATGGAATCCTATGTGTGACATGGCAATGATGACATAAATCAGATTTTAATAATGTGTTGGCATCAGTCTTTTTGCTAAAGGGGGAAACAGTAACAACCGATGACCCCCCCACTGGTACGGAGAGTGACGTCAAGGAAATTTATTTCTGTTTTATGATGCTGGTAGAAAATTAGATTAAAGTTATTCCCATTAAGAAAGGTATGAAACTTTTCCGTTTCTCTATCGTCACCTGCCCACATAAGCAAGAGGTCAACAATTATCTTCAAAGCCAAATTATTTTATCCAAAATTGGGTTGGTGTCATCAAGTAGAACTTTATCTTCCCAATATACCATTGTTATATTGTGGTTATCATTTGGTATAGGCTCAGCACTAACTGGGACCCCTAACCAATGGCTTATAGTGAAAAGAGAAACATCCCTCTCGCTTTAGGAACCACCCATGTGCACCCTATAAGCCACCAACAGTGGAAAGTGAAGTGCACAATCTAATGTAAGAAAATAAGTAGCAGGAATATATTGAGCATTCATAAATCTAGAAATCTGATACCATGAACCTCTTTTCTTAGCACCTCCAAGCAAAACAGGAAACATCTACACCCATAAGTAATAAACCATGCACTCTAACAAGATTGCCTATATAGGTAAGAACACATTACACACAAACATTTCTAAAAATCTCTAAATAAGCAGTTTAGAGGTGAACACAGCATTTTTACTAACATTTTTCACATTATATTTTTTAGGCCAGGAGGGTTTCAGAAGGTCTTCTCAACATCTGAAGTCCAGTCATCTACAGTTGACAAGTACCATTCCGTGGGTATAAGATAAAAAACAAAACACTAAGAACAGAAAAACCTGCTCTAATATACTGATTGCATTTTTAATCTTAATCTTAATTTTAATTTTAATAAGAATTTTATCCAGTTTTTACTTTCGAGTAAACACTATTTTTAACCTTTTTAATTAGTTTTGTCATTTTTTATTGTGTTGATCTAATAAACATCCCAAAGCAGGGTTAACTACACATCAATGAAAGGCATTGTCCACACACCTGCGCTTCAGTATTTAGCGCTTCTTGCGCTAAATACTTAGATTCTGGCAGAGAAGCGCAGGTGCGTGTATGCGGCCGCTTCCAACAGACGCTGTCCCTGGTTACCCGATGTGTATCGTGGTAACCAGTTCAGACAGCAGCCTGCATAGTCACCGCTTATCCCGGGCGCACAGCGAAACGCTGTAAGCAGCGTTTACCTGTGCGCTCGCAATAAGCGGTGAATATGCAGGCTGCTGTCTGAATTGGTTACCACGATACACATCGGGTAACCAGGGACAGCGTCTGCTGGAAGCGGCCGCATACACGCACCTGCGCTTCTCTGCCAGAATCTAAGTATTTAGCGCAAGAAGCGCTAAATACTGAAGTGCAGGTGTGTGGACAATGCCTATCTCTTTTAACTATAAGCCATTGGTTAGGGGTCCCAGTTAGCGCTGAGCCTATATCAACTGATAACCACTTTGTAATAAACCCAATACGTGGAGGCAAACACGTTCACTCCTCCCAGGCCTTCTAGCAGCAACTATCACACTACCGAACCCCCTACAGCTAGCTCTAGTGTTCAGTCATAACCTAGTTCATTGTTATATTGGCTAATGAGTGGGAGGATTTTCCCCCTATGCTTACACCCTTTTTCTGGAAGTAATACACCCCATCAAAAGAAAAAAAAATTCCTGTTCAGCATAAATTTAACTGCATCCACTATAAATTATTTAGTGTGTAAGACATACTCACCATGTATATCTATCCTGAAAGTATTTTAGGGCCAGGATAGCTACCTCAAAACAAATGGAAGGATATAAGGCTACAACAGCTGTCAGTCAACTGTAATTATTGTTCTATACCATTTTATCAAAAAGCTGAAGTACAGCGTTGGTATCCTTATATAGCCAGGTATATCCCTCATTAATGGTTGGAGCATACTATCAACCCATGAGCCCAATTTTTCATTATTGGAATCAATCACAGAAAATATGGGTCTGAATTTTGGAGGAAACTTTGGCATACGAACCTTAGGAAGAGATTGGAAAATAGGTGTTACTGGAGTGTCTACCTATAAGTAATCAAATTATTTTTTTGATAACACTTCACTCTCTAAATCCTCCTTAAGTAATGATAGAAGTTCTTTTTGAAATGCAAGTGTAGGGTCACCCCCCAAAACACTATAGATCTCCCGGTTTTGTAAAATAGACACAGCAGGCAATCAAAACATTGTATGTACACCAAAATGGTATACTTAAAAATGTCAGCTAGGGACGCAAGAAATAAGCCATCACACAGCTCTGATCCAGAAAAATGAGAACTTGACACATCTCAGAAATTCCAAAAAAAAGCTCAATTTTTTTGACAAACTTCTGATTTTTTTCCCCACTTAAATAATAAAAAATCTATATGTTTAGTACCGACCAGAGAATTCATACTGTCAGTTCAATTGTACCATATAGTGTCCATGGTAAATTTAAAAATAATAAAATATTGTGTAAATGCACTTTTTTAATTTAACAAAACTTGGAATGTTTTTTCCCATTTTTCAGTATACTATATGGTAAAATGAATAGTGTCCTTCAAAAGAAAAACTTGTTCAACAATAAAACAAGCCTTCATACAGTTATATTGAGGGAAAAATAGAAAAAATTATTATTCTTGAAAGAAGAGGAGGAAAAAGCAAAAACAAAAATCGCCTGGGGAAGAAGGGGCTAAATATAATGTAATATCATGTATCTTTATGGTAGGAGAATATTGTTCGTGCATAAAAACTACCTGACATCTGTTTATCCATTTCTAAAGTCCTATTACAGTAAAGCCCTGCGGACCTTTGTTAGCTTTAGAAAGACAGTTCTGGTGAGAATTGTGAACAGAAGATGCTTGTCATGCAGTCTCAACTTCTGTGACCCACATGGTAACAATGTTGCATGTATTTCTTAATTTATCATATATTTAAGTAATTTATTAAGTCATTTGTTTGTCATGCATATCAAATGTGGAATTACGAAGCAATACAAAGTGTAAACTTAGCATAACATTTCTATCAAATAGGAGGGAAAGGAGTCAACAAAATATAATTTTGCAAATGGAGTTACATATTCCTAGGTCATCCTTGGAAGCAGTAGTCTTCTTTAAGTCTTCTTTAACATTATCTGATGCTTGAGAAGGTTGCTATTCACTCATAGGCCGAATTTACGACACGTTTTTTCGGGTCTGGGGCTGTCTGGTTTGAACCAGACAGGCCTGGATCCAATTTTGCCCCTATTGTATCCCTATGGTGCCAGATATGACCTGATAGCATTTATTTGCCATGAGGTTTGGTGTCTGTCTGGCAGGATTCGACTGTTTTCGTTTTTTGCCCCGGACACAAAATCGGAGCTTGCAGTACTTTTTGTTTCCGGGGCAAAAATCAAACAAATCCGGATCCTCCTTGATCTTCCCGGATCTAGGGCGATCCGACACCCTTAACATGGGGGTCTATGGGTGCCGGATATAGCAGAAAATCGTGCCGGTGCCCGTACGCCGGGTGCTGAATTTGAGCACCTGGAGAGCTCCACAGCTGAAATATCAGGACCGCGGCCAGCTCCCCTGCAAGCTGCTGTGCTGATATTTCAGCACTGGACAGCAACATAGATGATTCCGGTACAAAACAGAATCGGAGGGCAGATTTGCCGTCCGATTCTGTTTGTCCAGGGCTGTTAGGCTATGTCCGGTGCTTCCTGCAAAACACCGGACATAATATGACAGCCAAAAACCATGGTATGAAGCCGGCCTTAAAGGTTTTTTGACATTAGAGAACAGAACTTCTACTGATATGTGTGAAACACAAAGAGAATTTGATTGTAAAATGGGGAAAGAAACAAGCAGAAATGAGTGCAATATGATTCATGCGACCCTTGGCCGATGACCAGGATTAATTCAAGCCTAAATAGGGATTTTTGATAATTAATGTGTATTAATAAAATCCCAATTTTATTGTGTGCTGTTTAGTGATGGGCGAATCCTAAATTACTCGGAATCGCTTGACTCTAGCGAGTCCGAGCCCAGGACTCGCTACTCGTTGCGAGTCTAGCGAGTCCAATGTTAATGAATGGGGAAGCGAGTAATAGCGAGTAGTGTGAGATTTACAACTCGCAGATGTGTCTCGGAAGCTTCAGCCTGAAGCAATCCTAGTTTTGTCATTTATTTGCATTGCTCGTTTACTTTGTAAGTAATCGCTGACTCGCACAGATAAGAGTCCTGTCTCCTCTGTGCTGGCTGCCAGCTCCAGGGTCCTAGAGCCTGCCTGCTGCCTGATGTAGTAGTGCTGAGATTGTTCTCAGTCTGCTCATTCCCTGTGTACAGACATGAATGTCTGTGCACAGAGATGATGTAGCAGAGCTGAGATTGTTCTCAGTCTGCTCATTCCCTGTGCAGAGATCTATATCTATACACAGGGGATGTAGCAGAGAGGACATCGCGTTTTGGACTGCGTCGGACGGAAGAGGATTTTTTTAATTAAAGATGGAGTCCCTAATGGCTTTTTTTTTTATTTCTAATAAAAAATTTTCTTTGTGTTGTGTTTTTTTTAAAACAATTTAATAGAAATTCATGGCGGTCATGTCTAATATTGGCGTGACCACCATAAATTTCGGGCTTAGGGCCAGCTGATAATACAAAGCTGGCCCTAACCCCTTTATTACCCAGCGTGCCACCGCTACCAGGGCCGCTGGAAGAGCGGGGTTCAGCGTCAGAGGATGGCGCTTCAATGAACGCGCCATCTTCTGGGGCGGCTGCGGGCTGCAATTTGCAGCGGGGGGTGCCCAGAAAGCTTGGGCATCCCTGCGCTGCGGATTCCAGCCCCCAGCTGCTTAGCTGTACCTGGCTAGACATAGAAATTGCGCGGAGCCCCACGCATTTTTTTTAAATTATTTCATGAAATTCTGAGATTCTGACTCTGAGACTCTGACTCTGAAATTCATTAAATAATTTTAAAAAAATGCGTGGGGCTCCGCGCAATTTCTATGTTTAGCCAGGTACAGCTAAGCAGCTGAGGGCTGGAATCCGCAGCGCAGGGATGCCCAAGCTTTCTGGGCACCCCCCGCTGCAAATTGCAGCCCGCAGCCGCCCCAGAAGATGGCGCGTTCATTGAAGCGCCATCCTCTGGCGCTGAACCCCGCTCTTCCAGCGGCCCTGGTGGCGGTAGCACGCTGGGTAATAAAGGGGTTAATACCAGCTTTGTTATACAAGCTGGTATTAAGCCCGAGATTCTTAATGTCAGGCCACGTTTGACCCAGCCACTAAGAATCTCCAATAAAGGGTTAAAAAAACACAGAGAAAATCTTTTATTTGAAATAAAAAAAAAAGCCATTAGGGACTCCATCTTTAATTAAAAAAATCCTCTTCCGTCCGATGTAGTCCAAAACGCGATGTCCTCTCTGCTACATGCACAGGGAATGAGCAGACTGAGAACAATCTCAGCACTACTACATCATGTCTGTGAGCAGGCAGGTTCTAGGACCCTGGAGCTGCACAGAGAAGACAGCTGGACTCGGCTCGCAAAGAAACAGCAGTTACTTTGCGAGTCTCCCTGCTATCACTGGCACAGTAGCCAGTGATGACTCGCACGAGTCCAATGCAAACAATGGCAATCCTAGTTTTGTCAGTGTTTCTGACAAAACTAGGATTGATATTGATTTGCATTGGACTCGTGCGAGTCATCACTGGGAAACTCGCCGAGTACCGAGTCCTGCGAGTCCCTTACTACTCGCCGAGTAACGAGTCCTAGCGAGTAGATTCGCCCATCCCTAGTGCTGTTGCATTATAAAGCTTATTTTTTACATCATGCTGTTTTCAGTCCTAAAAATATAAAAAGGAACAATCCAGCAAATTAATGTCAAATCATCAGCTATTCAGTTCTTACGGACATGTTTTGATTGCATTAACAATGTAAGATAATAGCCTAATAACGTATTCACTGCATACAGCTGTAACAGACAAGGAATACTATTTTTGTCATGATCAGTTTTTCCTAGAGATTAATATTATCTGATTGTTTTATATGTTTGGAAAAGTGAAGTGTAGTTAATTTCTTTTTTTTTCTTTCCAATTCACTTTTAATTATATTGTTTTATTGTAACATGCTTGATGTGTTATTTTAGGTTAAATAGCTTGCTGATAGTTAACTTAAACATTTCTATACAGCAAAATTGCTTTCAGTACAAAAGATAATGAGTAAAGTTAATACAAAAAGTACAACCTGATATAATATTCTAAAGATGTAAGGGTACTTTCACATCAGCGTTTTTTTGAAATTGCGGCAGTTGCGGTGAAAAAAACGCAACTGCCGCGATTACCGCATAACCGCTGCACTTGCGGCACACTTGCGGCACACTTGCGGCAAACCCCATACAATGTATATGCGGGCTTGCGGCAGGTGCGGCAAGTGCGGTTTTGGCACTTGCGGCAGGTGCGTCCGTGAAAAAACTGCGGCTGACCACGTTTTTTTTCGCGGCCACACCTGCCGCAAGTGCCAAAACCGCACTTGCCGCACCTGCCGCAAGCCCGCATATACATTGTATGAGGTTTGCCGCAAGTGTGCCGCAAGTGTGCCGCAAGTGCAGCGGTTATGCGGTAATCACGGCAGGTGCGGTTTTTTCACCGCATCTGCCGCGATTTAAAAAAAACGCTGATGTGAAAGCAGCCTAGGACATGCATTTTTTTAATATTATATTTGATAGGATTTTTGGTTCATATTTGATTTCTTTACAAGTCATCAGATTACATTCCTCTGTGATCCATCCTGGAGTAACAACCCTTTTCCCTTTGAAGGCGACCATATGAAAAATAGAGTATCAGGAGTGACTCTAGAGCAAAAAAGGATAGTAGGTTCTTATATGAGGTAAGTAAGCATTAAAATAGTACAGAGATTTGCTCACCTGGAAGGCTGTGTAATACATTAAATGAACAAGGCTTGCAAAATTAGCTGCTTTAAACACATGGGTTGCCAAAATAATTGAATGCCTGAAGGGAGAATAATGTAGTTCCTCTCCCTGTTGCCGATAGTGGTCCAAGGGAAAAAATCCAGGAGACTCAGTAATCTGAGTGCAGCTTTTAAATAAACTTAAGTAAGACATGTTTTCAAATAAAGAACATAGATGAGTGAACCTTTCAAGGTTCAGCTCAAGTCACCAAACTTACTGGTGTTGGGCAAACTTGTTTGGATTATAGTTTGAGCGCTAAAGCACTGGAGTGAGTATCGCTGTGGTCAGGTACAGTTGATGTTTGGCCCAGTGCTAGCCACGTGTAGTGTATGATTGGCCGCACTAGCTCTAAAAGCATAGTTTTTGTATAGTAGTGTGTATCCAAATTTTGGTGAATAAAACAAAACCAAGCACTCACACCCTTGAAGTGTTTTACTTATGGCTGGCTGTCTGACTAAAATTCAATGTATTGTCAGAAGCGCCCTGTCCTCTTCAGCAGAAACAGAAACCTTTCCCTGCAACCAGAAAAGGTGCAAAACCTGTCCATCTATAATGACAACCGACAAGATAAATATTCCTGGGACAGATCAGGACTTCAAGATCCCAGGTAACTTCAGTTGCATCACAAGCAATGTGGTGTATTTAATTATATGTACCAAATGTCCAACAGGTGGCATGTACGTAGGGGAGACCGGACAAAAATTCTGAACAAGAATTAATTCTCATCGCCACTCAATAAAAGATAAGCGTATCGATCTTCCTGTAGCAAAGCATTTTTGCAGCCCTGACCACAGTGAAACCCATATTAGTCTGCTAATTTTAAAAAGCAACTTTAAATCTCAGAAAGAGAGAAGAATTTGGGAATACAAATTAATAATGATCTTTAACACATTCATAACAGGATTAAATATCTCACATGGATTCATACATTTTTATATAAAATGAAAAGGCATTTGGGGATATCACAGATTCATGCATTTTTAAATAAAGTGAAAGGGCATAAGGGAATATCACATCTCCCAACAGACTCCAGTTAGAGGACAATGAATTTTGATACTTCTTATGTGAACTGTCTCGCATCGATTTATGGCTTTCTAAACTCACTGAAGAATCTTCAGGTCTCCACAGGCCACTAATCATAGAACAATAATACAATTGGTTCCTCTTACTTGACTTTACCTTCCCAACTCCTCTCCCCCTCCCTAGCCGGACTCTGGTTTATGTCACCTGTCATATTTACTACTTCATCTAACCCTGCTTATTTATATATGTATGTGTCTTCAGAACATGTGTCATTATCAGCCTGATAAAGGGGCCATAGTGTCCCAAAAGCTTGCTATGCTTACCATCTTTTCAGTTAGCCATTAAAAGGTATCAACCACTGAAAACTCTCAGATTCCAATATTTTTCTGGCTGTATGTGGGCAGAGAGCTGAACTTCCAATCAGTGACTTCCATTGAGTCTCAAGTGAAGCTTGGGGTTGTATACAGTGTGACAGAAAGTTTGTCTGCATTGTCCGAACCCAAACTTCAGAAAGTTTACTCATCTGTAATTCCCCAATAGTACATCCTTGACTGCATCCTCTGTAATAAAAAATCTGGTGTGGCAGTGGCCATAGCAGCCTCTTTTCTTTGACTTTCTTAGGGCCCTTTCACATCAGCGTTTTTCGTAATTCGCGGCAGATGCGGTGAAAAAACCGCATCTGCCGCGTTTGCCGCATAACCGTTCCACTTGCGGCACGGTTGCGGTTTTTCCCATAGGAAGTATAGGGGGACTTGCGGCAGATGCGGCAAGTGCGGTTTTGCACTTGCGGCAGGTGCGGCAGCGAAAAAAAAACGCGGCTGACCGCGGTTTTTTTCGCTGCCGCACCTGCCGCAAGTGCAAAACCGCACTTGCCGCATCTGCCGCAAGTCCCCCTATACTTCCTATGGGAAAAACCGCAACCGTGCCGCAAGTGGAACGGTTATGCGGCAAACGCGGCAGATGCGGTTTTTTCACCGCATCTGCCGCGAATTACGAAAAACGCTGATGTGAAAGGGCCCTTAGACTTTTTTAAGCATAGAAAAAGTTAAAGGTTTAAAAAACAAACATTGCATTGGTAATTGTCACCTTATGTCAAACTACTACAATGGTGTTATGAAAAAAATCAATAAAATTACTTGAGCTTAACCCCTTCACCTCCAAGCATTTTGTTTACTTGACTGGACCATTTTTTGCAATTTTGACCAGTGCTACATTATAAGGTATCACACTGGAAAGCTTCAACAGATCCCAGTGATTCTGAGAATTTTTTTTGTTGTGACAAATTAGACTTCATGATAGTGGTAAATTTAGGATGATAATTTTTGTATTTACTTGTTAAAAAAATGGAAGTTTGGTGAAAATTTTGCAATATATTTACATTTTTATACTCTTAAACTGAAGAGTAATGTCACACAAAATAGTTAATAAATAAAATTTCCCACATGTCTACTTTACATCAGCTCAATTTTGGAAACTATTTTTTTTTGTTAGGAAGTTAGAAGAGTTCAAAGTTTATAAGCAATTTCTCATTTTTGCAAGAAAATTTATCAAGCCACTTTTTAGAAGAAAATGGACCCTAAATTGTGTTAAGCAATTTTTCCCAAGTATGCCAATATCCCAAATGTGGTAAAAAAATACTATTTGGGCGCACAGCAGGGCTTGGAAGGGAAGGAGAAACATTTGACACTTCAAGCGGAAAATTAGCTGGAATCCTTAGCTAACACCATGTCACGTTTGGGGAGCCGCTGTGTACTGAAATAGTGGAGCTTCCCCACACGTGACCCTATTTTGAAAACAAGACCCCCAATAAACCTATCTAGATGGCGGATGAGAACTTTGTACACCCAGATGCTTCATAGAATATTAAACAGTTGAGCTGCGAATATTAAAAAGGCTTTTTTTTCCACATAAATGTGGTTTTAGCCTCAATTTTTAATTTTAACAAGTGTAAGGCCCCTTTCACATCAGTGTTTTACGCTGATCGCGACAGTTGCGGTGAAAAAAACGCAACTGCCGCGATTACCGCATAACGGTCGCACTTGCGGTTCACTTGCGGCAAGCTCCATGCAATGTCTATGGGGCTTGCAGCAGGTGCGGCAAGTGCGGTACAGTTGTACAGAAACCGCACTTACCGAACTCTTACCACAAGCCCCATAGACATTGCATGGGGCTTGCCACAAGTGAACCGCAAGTGCTACTGTTATGCGGTAATCGTGGCAGTTGCAGCTTTTTCACCGCAACTGCCGCGATCAGCATAAAACGCTGATGTGAAAGGGCCCTAAGAGGGTAAAATAGATTCCGAGATTTCAATACAAAGTTCACTTGTACATATATAAAGTAGGAACACTTTCATCAATATAATGTGTCCTCTGCAAATGCGCTTCCCAACTTTACGTCTGATTGGAGTTAATGTGATCCAGACCCAATATTGGGGATGCTGCAATAGCAAACAGCACTGTTCCCTACTACCAAATAAAAAGAAAATATTCAAAAAATATGGAAAACATTTTTTCCCTGTGATTTAAAAACATTTTTTCTTGTGCATCCTGAGGTAATACGTGTACATATAGTTTAAAAGAAGCAGCTTTTGAATAAAGCACAAGTGAAAGCTAACTGAAAGATAATCATTATAATACCTGACACCCTGGGTAGGGAGTAAAGAGTCTAATGAGCGGATGTATCATTACCTATTAGCACACATACGCAATAGAAACCGTTAGAATAAGGCTGGTTCCACACTGCAGTTTTTTGCCTGCTCAGGTTCCATCCAGTTTGTGTGCCAAAACCAGGAGAGGAACTTGCAGAGAAAAACTGTAATTGAAAGATTGACACCTGTACTGTGTTTTGGAGCCACTTCTGGTTTTGATACAAAAAACGGATGGAACCTGATCAGGGAAAAACTGCAGTGTGAAGCCAGAGTGTACGGCTGAGTTAGGAAATCCATATTAAACAATCTTTTGGTTGATATTTGTCAATGAGGGATATATATCCCCTTAGGTGTGTAAACTCAGATTGTACACTTCTCTTTGTACTAGCACAATTTGCGCAATAGCAATCCAAAAATTCTGTTTTGTTAGATCCTAAAATTTGTTGGGTAATTTGCTAGAAAACCACTGTTTGAGGACACGACAGGGCTCTGAAGGGAGAGACATTTGGGACTATAGATTTATAAGGGACTCTGTCAGGTCATTTTTCAGTATGATACTAATATTATCCTTGAATAGTGCCTGGACAGACCTTTTAAAAACATGTAAAATCATTATTGTACCATTTGTAGTTTCTTTTCAATAGGCATTTTCACACCCTGCAGTCAGCTGGCCCATTACTTTCACTGTCGAATAGTCCAGCTATATAAGTGTGATTTAAATATACATGCCTATCCAAACTGGTGTTCTGTCCCTCCCCTCTGTGCTGAGGAGGGGGAGGTGTTTTGTTCTACACTGCATTTCATCTGTAGGGCCTGTTTCACACATCCATGCCTCCGGCACATATGCGGTCTGTGCTGACATATGCTGGAGGCAGGATCATACAGAGACATATGATCCTCTATGGCCCCCTTCTGATGTCCGGTATTCGGCACGGACCGTGTCACCTTGTGGAGCAGATGTGTGTCCATGTGCTCCACATGGCCACATGTCCATTTTTTGCCAGCATCATGGATTGCTTTTGGCCCCAAATGTCCATCTTCTCACTTCCGGAAGCTGCTCATTAGGCTCATGAATATTCACTTCACTGAGAGCTAACAGTGGATCGGAAGTGACAGGAACTGAGGCGCTGGAGGGAGGTGAGTATGCAATGACAGGCTGTCCATGTGCTATCCACGGATCCACGGTTAGCACACGGATAGCACACAAATGTCACACGGTGTGTGACACAACAGAAGTACCGCCCCCAAATACAGCCTGTCTCACATGTCCCTGGTTTTCACGGATGTGTGAAACAGGCCTAAGATATGTCTATTATATGAATGTTGGTTTTTCTGCATATACGTATTGTGTGTACAGTTGTGGCCAAAAGTATTGACACCCCTGCAATTCTGTCAGATAATACTCAGTTTCTTCCTGAAAATGATTGCAATCACAAATTCTTTGGTATTATTATCTTCATTTAATTTGTCTTCAATGAAAAAACACAAAAAGAATTGTCCTAAAGCCAAATTGGATATAATTCCACACTAAACATAAAAAAGGGGGTGGACAAAAGTATTGGCACTATTAGAAAAATCATGTGATGCTTCTCTAATTTGTGTAATTAACAGCACCTGTAACTTACCTGTGGCACCTAACAGGTGTTGGCAATAACTAAATCACACTTGCAGCCAGTTGACATGGATTAAAGTTGACTTAACCTCTGTCCTGTGTTCTTGTGTGTACCACATTGAGCATGGAGAAAAGAAAGAAGACCAAAGAACTGTCTGAGGACTTGAGAAACCAAATTGTGAGAAAGCATGAGCAATCTCAAGGCTACAAGTCCATCTCCGAAGACCTGAATGTTCCTGTGTCTACCGTATGCAGTGTCATCAAGAGGTTTAAAGCCCATGGCACCATGGCTAACCTCCCTAGATGTGGACGGAAAACAAAAATTGACGAGACATTTCAACGCAAGATTGTGCGGATGGTGGATAAAGTACCTCGACTAACATCCAAATAAGTTCAAGCTGCCCTGCAGTCCGAGGGTACAATAGTGTCAACCCATACTATCCGTCGGCGTCTGAATGAAAAGGGATTGTACTGTAGGATACCCAGGCAGACCCCACTTCTAACCCTGAGACATAAAAAAGCCAGGCTGGAGTTTGGCAAAACTTACCTGAGAAAGCCTACAACGTTTTGGAAGAATGTTCTCTGCTCAGATGAGACAAAAGTAGAGCTTTTTGGGCAAAGGCATCAACATAGAGTTTACAGGAGAAAAAAAGAGGCATTCAAAGAAAAGAACATGGTCTCTACAGTCAAACATGGCGGAGGTTCCCTGATGTTTTGGGGTTGATTTGCTGCCTCTGGCACTGGACTGCTTGATCGTGTGCATGGCATTATGAGTCTGAAAACTACCAACAAATTTTGCAGCATAATGTAGGGCCCAGTGTGAGAAAGCAACGTCTCCCTCAGAGGTCATGGATCTTCCAGCAGAACAATGACCCAAAACACACTTCAAAAAGCTCTAGAAAATGGTTTGAGAGAAAGCACTGGAGACTTCTAAGGTGGCCAGCAATGAGTCCAGACCTGAATCCCATAGAACACCTGTGGAGAGATCTAGAAATGGCAGTTTGGAGATAGCACCCTTCAAATATCAGGGACCTGGAGCAGTTTGCCAAAGAAGAATGGTCTAAAATTCCAGCAGAGCATTGTAAGAAACTCATTGATGGTTACCGGAAGCGGTTGATTGCAGTTATTTTGGCTAAAGGTTGTGCAACCAAGTATTAGGCTGAGGGTGCCAATACTTTTGTCTGGCCCATTTTTGGAGTTTTGTGTGAAATGATCAATGTTTTGCTTTTTGCTTCATTCTCTTTTGTGTTTTTTCATTGAAGACAAATTAAATGAAGATAATAATACCAAAGAATTTGTGATTGCAATCATTTTCAGGAAGAAACTGAGAATTATCTGACAGAATTGCAGAGGTGTCAATATTTTTGGCCACAACTGTATCTGCTGAGCAAATGATCAAATGTTCTTAAAATCACAGAGAAATATCTCAAACATCACACACTACACAGATGCCTCAGATACAAACAATGATATGCAGAGCGGAAGTTAAGATCACACACTCCTCCTCCCCCTTCCTGTCTGCTCTGTCTGCAATGAATGAGTCAGACAACATACAAAGCAGAGGAGGGCAGACAGTGTAGCGATGCATAAATAATCATTCTTTGGGGAGTGGGCAACAGTGATTGAAAGATGGAATGAATCTTTTATTTTAAAGTTTACATAGGAAAGGAGAGAAGCATAAATAATAGAAATACATCAATAGAGAGAGCTTAGAGAAATTAATTAGAAAATGATAGCAGTAACATATGGAATTTTGATCTGACAGATTCCCTTTAGTGGAATGGTCTGTGGGTTATCATGTCACGTTCGGAGAGCCCTTGATGTGCCTAAACAGTTGAAACCCACTAGTTACCCCATTTTGGAAAACTAGACACACAAGAAATTCATTTTGATATGTGGTGAGCCATTGGATCCTCAAGTGCTTCACAGATTTTTATAATGTTGAGCTGTGAAAATAAAAATATGGACGCTAAAGGAATATATTTGTGGACAAAAAAGTTTTTTTTATTTTCACAGACAACATGATAAAATGGACTCCAAAATATGTTGGGCAATTTCTCCTGTGTACGCTGATACTCCTTATGTGGTGGGAAATCAATTTTTGGGCACATGTCTGGGCTCAGAAAGTAAGGAGTGGCATGTTTTTAGCTGGTACCTGGTATGTTTATATTGGGCTATATGCCGACGCCGTGGATTTCCCATGTTTTTTTGCCTTGATTTTCCCACATTTTGTCTTTGTATGTTTGACAATTCCACAGTTCAGCACCTTCCCTGCAAACTGTATGGGAAATTAGAAGTGCTGTGCCCATGCTGCTGATTTTCATTCAGAAGAATAGGTGCACATTTTTTTCCAGTGGAAAAAACTGCAGCATGTCAATTCATTTAGAGTATTTTGCTGCAATTTTCATCTATAGAACTTAATTTTAGCTCCAAGCTACTCAGGAAATACGCAGCACTGTTAAATCAAAATATATTGTGTATTTTGTGTAGATTTTGTGTTTATGATTTTGGGGCTGCACTGTTTTGTTTTGTCACCACCACAGGTACAGCAGGTATGGGCTGCCACTCACCCCCAGCTGTCTAGTTTTACCTGGCTGGTAAACAAAAAAAAGCAAAACCTTTTTTTATTATCTCTAGAAACAATTAAAAAGAATTACATGGAGTTTCACCATATTTTTGGGCCAGCAAGCGGCAATTAGGCAGCTACAGGCTACTACCCACCCCCAGGTGCCTAGTTGTAAATGGATTGTAGTCAAAATACAGCAATGCCATTTTTTTTTATTATTTTTCGAAATAATAATAAAAAAACAAAACTATGTGGGGCTTTGTTGTATTTTTGGCTTCCAGGCAAGTACAGCTAGGTGGTTGGGGCTGGAATTATCAGTGTGGAAAGTCCCAAGTGTTCTGGGACCTCAAAACTGCAAACTGCAGCCCACAGCTGCCCCAAAAAATGGTGCATTCATTAAAGTGCTAATTTATGGCGCTGTACTTCGACTCTTCCAGTTGCCCTGGTGCCAATGGCAAACTTCATAATAAAAGGGGTTAGTGGCTGGTTTATATTGGCAGATAGCACAAGCCCGAGGTTCATAATGTCGGGCCAATGTTAGATACGGCCATTAGGAATCTCTAAATAAATGGTACTGTATATAAGACACAACACAGAAAAAAACTCAATTTATCAGAGCAAAAAACAAAAACACAAATTTGGACTCCATATTTATTACCTCAACATACCTTCAGATGTAATCCATAATGAAGGTCCCACATCATTCAATCACCTCCAGAGACTGCAGGAAATAATCAAGTGTCCTCTTGCTGTAGTCTATGGGGTCACACCGATGGTGCACTGTTTGGCAATGATCTGATTGCCATACAGTGCAGCTCTCAGTGCTGCAGACACAAGTCGCAGATGACACGCCCTCCCAAGAGCCGTGGGTTACTCGCAAGCGGGCTACAGTACTGCTCGGGAGTCACAGGGGTCAAGACCCTGGCGGTGTCAATAAAAGTTCTAGAGTCAAGGTTTTCGTTGTTGAAGACGTGACGCCACCTGTGATGTTCGGCAATTGATGTGGCCCGGAGACTCCAGTCCATCGCTTTTGGCTGCTAAGTCTTTAGAAACCAGACAACCTCGGACTCCAGTTTCCATTTCTGGCGCTCTGCTCTGGAGTGAGTCGGCAACTGGCTCCACTCCTCAGGTCCTCTTTTCTCCTTCCTCAGGCCCTCTTTGATGGGTCCCTCATACTTGCTGCTCTCTATCCTGGGACAAGCTCCTCTGGCTCCAGTCCTTAAGATGTCTGTACTGTCCTTCCTGTCAGACTGACTACTTACTAACTGCTCCCTAACCCCTCCCCTAGGCCAGAATTTATAGGGAAGCTCCCCTGAACCCAGGTCTAGATTTCCCCTTCAGGTCTGGAGACAGAAAAAGTGTTGAATGCTGTGGTTTTACCTGGTGTGGATACCCCTTCTTGCTTCCAAGCATGACATCACCCCCTGAGGGAGGCAATGCCATTGTGGTAACTGGTCTCGGGAGTGTCACATTCCCACCTACTTAATCTTAGTACTCCCAGCCTGAGGAAACATTTTTAAGAAATGTAATAATAGAAAAAATGTACAAATTCTTAACAATAAAAAATAAAAAAAACAATAAAATATTGAAAACACAGTCACTACGGCGCTTAGTCCTTCCATTGTTGTCCAAGAATTGTCTCTTTCCAAGTATCAAGACCAATAGTGAACTTTATACAAAATTGTCCTGACCACACCCAGTCCTGTAGCCCATTTGTCCATTTTAAATTAAATGTTCAAGAATGCTCAAAAGTTCATACAGTAAGTCCTGTAGGCATGGTACGTTTCGTGGTTGCTTATTTACATAGTTACATAAAAACAAAACATATTTACATTTTAACCTGGCTAAACTTGTCTACTTAACTCACTAACAGTCCCTGTAACATGCTGGGATCTGACCTCTGTTACTATGGGTGGATCTCGGCAGTACAGGTATCTCGGATGGTCTACTCTGTTCTCTAGTGTCTTCTGCTGGTGTTGTGGGTGCACTAGTCATTTTTCTACATGTGAACCTATGAAGCACGAGTATATCAGAATGTTGTCTTAGACTCATATCCCTAGAATGCATACCTGGGGCCTTGCAGGCCTGATGGGTTACTTGTTTTCTATTTTCTGCAGGATTACTTTAGTTAGAATTTTGAAACTCTAGGTATTCCTCAGGTATATAGTTGTTAGTAATTTCCAGTTGTTCACATATTTTTATGTTATAAGCATTTCGGTAAAACAACTCTTTTTTGGGACTACCCCATATTTACATACCTGGGGTCTTTTAGGCCTGTACTTGGTTTACATGTGATCCTCAGTCTTTTTGTCTGTACTGTTGCTAGGGAAGACTTTGTCTTTATTACTCAGTCTTTATGACTCTGCTGTTGCTGGGAAGAGTGTGATTCTGCCTGACTACATGGTCATGTGATCTTGGGAGGGAGGCTCCCTCACAAAGTTATATGTCTCTGACATCATCGCAGGTCATGAACACACAGGAATAGGAGGACAGACAACATCCTGTTCATTGTGTGCTACTTGCTGAAGAGACTTTGGAGGAATGAGTCAGCTTTCTTGTTTCTGGAAAAAGAAACTTTCTGAGCTTCAAAAATCCAGAGGCTTCTACTGTACCTAAAAGAAAGCGGTGACCTGCTGAAGGTAAGAGGAGGGGGGCTGCACTTTACCTTTAGCACACACACACTTACAAAGAGTGCACAACCCTGATTGTAATCATTCTTTTTTTATTTTAGTTTACTGACATCTAAGGTTACAATGCCACAGTCTACATCCAGGAGTTTGACTGACCAAGAAATCGAGGCAATCATTTTTGATAGTGATGAAGACAGTGAACTTTCTTTGTCCGATGAAGAGTACATGCTACCAGCTAATGTCTCTTCTTAATCGTGCAGTGATCTTCAGATGATGAAGAAGTAGTGGATCCAGCAGAATGTACAAATAGAACATCGAAAACTAATGGTTTTTGGAACAGTACTGCTGAGGTTCTTGGACGCACCCCATCACATAATATTATGAGAGTTGCTGAAGACGCTGTAGGAATTCCCCAATTCTTGTCCAAAAGAATGTTTACTGTAAATTTTTTTCAGATTATATTGCAGATTAGGTAGTTTTGTGTACTAATTTATAAGGAAAACATCACTTCAGGAAGAAAAAAAACATGGAAAAATATAACAAAAGATGAACTATATGGTAATATTGCCCTTACTCTATCGGCAGGGTGTACAAAATCGTACGATGTTCCAATCAGAAAATTATTTCTGATCCCTTTTTCAGATCCACACGACAAAGCTACAATGTCAGTTAATAGATTTTGAGAATATTCAGAGAAGTCTTAGTTTTGATGATAAGAGAAGAGAAGTCGCCCTGTGTGGTTGGAAACACAGCCCCTAATTTGTGACAGTGGATGAGCAACGTCTTGCCTTTAGGGGATGTTGCAAATTCTTTCAGTATATGCCCAGAAAACCTGCCAAGTATGGCATAAAAATTTTCTGGATGTGCGATTCAGCAAGCTGTTATGGCATGAATGGTCTGATTTACTGTGGCAAAGAAGCTGATGCTCCAGTCCAGAAAGACCTATGTTCTGAAATAGTAAAAACACTTGCAGTACCAATTTTCAATTCTGGAAAAAATATAACAATGGACAACTACTTACCAATCTGGAACTGGGCAAATTTTTGCCTCAGAAAAAACTCACATGGTACTATGAGGCCAAACCGCCGCTAAATTCCTCCAATCATGAAGCACAATCCCAAGTGACCACTTTATGAGAGTGTCTTTGGTTTCTGCAGTCAAGCGACAATGGTATCTTATGAAGCAAAGAAAGAAACTGAGTACAATGCATCATGATGGAAGTATTGACACCGATGGCAGGAAACAGAAACCTGAAATCATACTGCATTATAATAAGACAAAAGGAGGTGTGAAAAAGATGTATATAAAATGATTGGAGAGTATTCATACAAGAGGCAGACAAAACGTTGGCCTGTAGTCATTTTTTATAATATTCTATTATATTGAAGCACAACCTTATTATTGACAAGCTGCAGTCCTACCAGGTGTTATCCGTGCATATTACACCCAGGATATAATTAAACGTGATTTGACTTTATGGTAAGTGAGGTGCTATGTCTATATGGCTTTATTGATTTGCTTACCCATACAATCAAGACACCTCCTGTATTGTACTATTTTCTCCCTTACTACGGACCTGTTTATTCAAAAAACTTATTTTTTAAATATAACTCATAAAAAACCTTTAAAAACATAAAAGTTAATTTATTCTTCCTTTGCTGTTTCTTATTCAGAATTTTCGAACTTTCTTGATGGACCTAAAAAATGGGAAATTTATGTGTGTGATTACTTGTCTATAGACATCAGATTATTTGTCTTTTTTTAAAAATTCACATTTGTTATTCTTACCGGCGTAACTCGCTTTTAGTATGTACTGTTTTTGATCTCCACGTCAATTTTTCTATGCAGATTCTGAAATCATTAAAATAATTTGGTATTATAAAATCTTATAATTATTTATAAATTGTTTTAAAATTACTAATCTGGTATTTTACCTTCAGATTCGTAATATTTGGAGCTTTCAGTTATTTGATTATACCGCTTTGTGTGATCTCTACTGGTACCTTTACACGCCGCGACGGCAGGCTGGATACATCGCGCTACAGGCTACAAATGTAGCTTGTAGCGTCAATGTAGCCCGTCGTAGCGGCGTCTGAAGACGCGACGCTACAGCCGGCGACAGATACATCTGTTTATGGGCTCTGCTCGAAAACAGATGGCTATATCGCCGATGGTAGCGAGCTGTATCGGCGTGTAAAGAAGCAACGGAAGGGAACTCTGGACACCCGGGGCTGTAGCTGCAATGTAGCTAAGGCGTGACCTCGGCTCCATGTTACCGCGCCCCATGTGCGATCATTGGTGGAGGCTGCTGCATGACGATTGGTAGTCGCTGCATAGGGAGGCATATTTAAGGAGCTGACGAGTCACACTACACAATCGCTCGAGCGTGCTGTATTACTCAGCTCCTGCGATGCCTGCCCAATCATGGTATTATTGCTTCGTCCTATCAGCGTACGGAAGTCTTGTAATCCACAATTGGAGCACGCCTATGTGCTGTCCCTGCTGCACCAGGTCCGCCCATAGTAGCTGGTTGTAGCGGTGTGTAAATGAGCAACAGCTGGCTACTTGAGACACCCGGCGATGTAGCTAGCTATAGATGTAGCGTGGCGTAGCGAACCTTGTGGCGGCGTGTAAAGAGGGTGCGTTGACCGTTTGTAGCCGTTTGAGCGTGCTCGTGCACGTGAAGTAGCGGGATGTATCCAGCCTGCCGTGGCGGCGTGTAAAGGTACCATACAATATGTCACTGGAATTATAAGACACTATATCAATTATATCCACTATTATAGTTTTATCTTTGCATATAGTATATTATTATTGGTGATCCCCAAACTAACCACGTATGTATATATTATATTACTAATGGTGATTCCAAGGTTAGCTACGTATGTGCATCGTTGTTACTGACCACAATACCTTTTCTCCCTGCAGGTGATGTGTTGTTCAGGGCTGCATGTGATATCGGACTGGTGTGATCTGCAGTATGCAATTTTTGTTGATCCAAGTATAGCGTTCAGACTCGGCTATTGGTTCCTCTGCTTTTCCCCTGCACAACTTCGGGGCTGGTAGGGTCCACCGTCAGCTATGCTCCGTGGCAAGTGGGCACAGCGACGCGTCCTGTCTCTCGCTCTTGTTACTGGAATTTGCGTCAGACGCTGTAGCAGTCATGTGATCACAATGGGGGGTTTGTTTATCAGTGCAGACGTCTCCGTCAATGCTGTTATAGGGATCCCTTCTGGGTAACTAGTAAGCATGGTTATTTGTAATGCAATTTATCTGCCTGTAGTCAACACACATTCTCATTGTACCATCTTTTTTCTTTACCAGGACTAATGGAGCTGCCCAGGGGCTTCAACTATCTCTGATCACCCCAGCCTCCTTCATTTCCCATAACATCTCTTTGGCACATTGATAGTGAGCTGGTGGTAAAGGCCGGTACCTCTCTTTAATGGGTGGATGGTCTCCAGTGGAGATATGATGTTGTACCCCTTTTACCTTCCCAAAGTCTAAAAGATGTTTACTAAAGACCCAATCATATTATTGAACTACCCGGTAAACTCCATACTTTTGGTGCAAAGGAATGGAGTCAGTGCCTACGTGTTCTGCCCCTGGGAGCTGTGGTCCTCCGCCTGGTCGAACGGAATTAAATTTTCCACTGCCTTGCATTGTTACTGACAGTGAACAGCTTAGCAATGGTAGCATACCGGGGTAGTTTAACTTCTTCTTCTCCACAGTTCAAGATATGTACCCTCCCCTTACGGACATTGACTACCCCTCAGGCTGTTAGGACAGTGGGCCTACTATCTGAGTACGCGGGCTCCACCAGGGCCTGATAGACTTGACCCCTAAGGCCTATTGCTGCCCGACTGGAGATGAATATTTCCCTTCTTGGGGGTATTGTAATGGGGAACAAGTCACTTACTCTCATGCTGCGGACTTCTCCACCAGACAGCTCCACCTGCTGCCTCTGCCTCAGGGCCTTTTCTCTTTCTGCAGGACTCTCTGCTGGCAGTTTCAGCTACCTGTTGTAGCAAAGCAATAATTTCTCCTAAAGAATTCTCAATTACATTAGTGCCTAGAGTAATCATTGGGTTACATTTTCGCCGGTCAACATCAACAATTATCATTCTCGGCATTTAGTTGTGCATGCCCCACCTTAATGGTTTCCTATTAGAACCCCACTTCGGCAAAGGTTGGCCATTGCTGACATATATTGTAAAGCTATCATCTGGATGACAGGTGAAGTCAGAGTCAGCCTAGTACCGTTTATAAAGGCTATAAGGCATCGTTGTCACCTGCAAACCGGTGTCCAGTAAAGCATTCATAGGGATTCCATCCAGCGTGACAGGCAGGACCGGTAGTCCTTCCACATACCTGTCACGCCCGTTCTGTGGGCAAGGTCGTCTCATTCCTGAGGAGTGGCCCGCTGCCCCAGGGGTTTCTCGTTTAAAGTACAAAATCTTGCTATGTGGCCCACTTCATTGCAGCGGCGGCAAATAAGTTGTCCTGTAGAATTTTAGCGATTGCTGGCTCGTCCTCTGTCAGTAGATTTCTCCTTTTGGCGTAGCCAAGGGATGTCATCAGGGCTGGAGGCCAACTGTATCGTCTCCGATGGTTTGTGCTTCTGCATGAATTGTACAGCCTTCTTTTAGTTCAGCAATATATTTGGTTAGTTACTGTACCTGCAATCGTAAGTCATCAGGTGTAACAGTTTCTAGAGTCTGTGCACTCGCTCCCACTGTGGTCAGGGAAGAGGGTGCCACCTCCGGGTAGTATGATAGAGCCAGTAGCTGGGAGGGTGCTGTGCTACTCGCAGTTGGTTTTCGCAGCACCCGAATGACCCTATCTTTAAATTGTGTAAAGTCCAGGTCAGGGTTATGTAGGGCCAATATATGTAGCTAAGTTCGGTGGGCATGAGATAGGAGCCCCTCAATAAACTGCTCAGTCAACAGCTTGTTTTCATCTTGTGCACTGTCGGGGTCGACCTGCTTCATGGCCCTCAGCGCTTCCTGGAGATTTAAGCAATAGTCCCCTGTCCTGCACCTGTTGTTTGCATCCATAAAACTTAATTTTAATTTCTGCTGCAGTATGTGTGTCAAAGGCTTCTTTCAACCTGGCCAAAATTTGTTTAACAGTTCTTTTGTCAGTGTCCAGCCAGGACTTTACCTCCCTTTGGGCTGCACTAGTCAATTGTCCTATTGGAATAATAACTTACTGGCTCTCAGAGAGGGTATATACTTGAAACAAGCTTTTCAGTCCCTCCATGAAGTCGTTCAGGGTGTCCAACACCCCTGAACATTGCAGTAACTAGGTCGCTCCCGATACATACTGCATTAAGAACGGCATGGCTGACGCTGCTGCTGGGGCCGGGGCTTCGGCTGGGACCATGACTGGGGCTGCGGTAGTGACTGGGGCTGCGGCCGGCACCACCGCAAGTTCTTCTCCCTCCAGATCAGACATCTTTCTCCCCCCTAGTGAACCTCAGCCAGGTCCTGCATTTCTTTTCCGGAAAGTCTAGGGTTAATAAGCAGCCTCCCCATCATCGGGGATTCTCTTCGTGCACTTTGCTGAGTTCCTCCCACGATGGCATGCCCCCTCAGCCTCCTCTACGCCGCTTAGTACAGTAATGGCGACAGTCACACACAGTTCAATAAAACTTACAGCACACAGAACCCAGGTGTACCGGGCCATGAAATCCTGTTTGTGATGCCAAGTTTGACACATCCCCAGTGCCATGAGATACTCATAACCGGGCTACAGTACTCCTGGGGAGTCAAAGGGGTCAAGACCCAGCTCCATGACCATGTCAGTGTCAATAAAAGTTCTGGAATTAAGGTTTTGGGGGTTGAAGTCGTGACGCCACCCGTAATGTTCGATTATTGATGGCCGACACTGCGGTGCAGGACCTCTAGGGATGATGGAATTGCACTAAGGTGATATCGCTCCCCACAGATGTAGCGGTGCCCCAGGGAAACCAGTATAGTCTATAGCGATGGTAGGCCATTGGGGTGCAGGACTGAGAGCACGGAATAACTGACAGATAGCATAGTACGTAGTCTCCTTTACCTTTACTGATAGTTGAAGGTTCAGACCAGGACACTGACCGCATGTGTTGTTGTGAACCTGGACGGTGTGGAAGCAAGTTGGGAATTTCCTTACCAGGTGAGTTCTGAGGCCTCATGTTGCGATTCTCTTTGCTGGTCCTGGCTGCCTGTAGCTAAGCTGCGACCCTCTCTTCCTGCTGGTAAGTCTCTCACCTCTATGGCAGGCAGCCTGAACCCTTCTCCTGACCCACTCCTCTGGTGGCTGTCCTTGAGCTCCCAGGTGCTGTTGTACCTCCAGGTACTTTGATGTGGCCGGGAGACGTGGAGTCTCCCGTCCTCCACTTTTGGCTGCTGGGTCTTTAGTACCTGCACAACCTCGGATTCCGGTGTCTGTTTCTGGTGCTCTGCTCTGGGTTGAGCCGGCAACTGGCTCTGCTCCCCAGGTCCTGTTGTCTCCTTCCTCAGACCCTCTCTGACAGGTCCCTCAAGCTTGCTGCTCTCTATCCTGAGACAAGCTCTTCTGGCTTCAGTCACCAATATGCTTATACTGTATATACTCCCAGACTGACTACTCACTGACTGCTCCATAACCCCTCCCTTAGGTTGGAATTTATAGGGGAGCTCCCTTAAACTCAGGTCTCGAGCTCCCCCTTCAGCCCTGGAGTCAGGAAAAGTGTTGCATGCTGTGGGTTTACCTGGTGTGGATATCCCTTCTTGCTTCCAAGCATGACATCACCCCCCAAGGGAGGCAATGCCATTGTGGCAACCGGACTTTGGGGTGCCACACAGAGATCACATGATCTCTGAGGCTTGTATCAGGTGACCATGTGCCAGGTTGCCATGATAACATTGGGTTACCATGGTGATTATCGGCCCATTGCATCTTCATTAAGATGTACTGATCACTGCAGGGAGAGGTGAGTGACGGTGCACTTCCTCTCCCCAGACCCTAAGTCCTGCAATCAGTAAGATCACAGCACTTAGGGGTTAAACAGAGCCAGGGACAGTGAGCACAGAGCAATGGGCAGTGGGCAAAGGCAGAGAAGTGGCGGCCACAGGACATGGAGGGGCAGTAGTCACAGGAGTAGAGGAGCAGCAGGCAAAGGAGTTGAGGGGCGGTGGGCAGAGGCAGATGGGCGGTGGACACAGAACTGGAAAGGCGATGAGCGGAAGCAAAGGGGTTATCGGCACAGGACTGGGAGGGCAGCGGGCAGAGGCAGCAGGTACAGGATTGAAGGGGTGGTGGGCAGAGGCAGAGGGGCGGTGAGCACAGGACATGGAGGAACAGCAGGTGGAGGTAGAGGAGCAGTGGGCACAAGAGTGCAGGGGTGGTGAAAAGTGTAGGCACACATGATGATGGAAGTGATCATATGCTGAACCCAAGGAAAAAGTGACGAGGTAAGATAGGGACCCATCAAATCTAAAATCACCTTGAAGCTTTTTGATGGGTAAACAGGTATTGGCCAATATGTGTAGCAAGAACCTTAGTTTATAAAGATAAAATATCCAAAAAATACATAGACGATAGACACATAGGTAGGTGATAGATGGATATTGTGTATTCCTTGCTTTATTGTTAAATCTTCATAAATAAACTACATACATATTCTAGAATACCCGATGCGTTAGAATCGGGCCACCATCTAGTATGTAGTAAGCAGCTTACTCTGAGTGATCCTTCACAGGTTAGTGTATTGCGTACTGTATATGAGGATACGCTCTTCAGCTAGTAGTATGCTGTCACCACTAGTGATGTGAGAATTTTCCTCTAACATATTTGCCAATCACAAATTTAGCAAGTGCCCGGTCGATTTGATTTGACACCTTGAATTCAAACGCTTTGCTTAAAAGTCAGTATATTTGTTGAATGTTCAGTAGTGCTTCAGATGACAAAAAACATTAGTGCATTTGCACTAATGCTTCTGTTCTACATTCTCAGACTGTCAGTGTCTAGCATATGGGAAGGGGGGAGAGGTCTGTGGGTCTCATGTCAGATAACTTACCACAGATAAGCGCAGGTCTTAAGGTGACGTTACACACAGCGATGTTCCAGCGACACCGACAATGACCAGGATCGCTGAAACATCGCTGTGTGGTCACGGGGGAGCTGTCAAACAGGCAGATCTCCTCAGCAATCAGGGACCAGGGAACCACCTCCTCATTGCTGGTAACCATGATAAACAGCGGGTATCTAGGCAGAGCGTGCTGCTTAGTTACCTGATGTTTATCATGGTTACCAGCATCCTCCCACTTACAGGCTGCGCTAAGCGGGAGGATGCTGGTAACCATGATAAACACAGGGTATCTAGGCAGCGTGCGTTGCTTAGTTACCCAGTGTTTATCATGGTTATCAGCATCCCCTGCTTAGCTCAGCCTGTAAGCAGAAGGACGCTAGTAACCATGATAAACATCGGGTATCTAGGTAGTGCGTGCTGCTTAGTTGCCCAGTGTTTATCATGGTTACCAGCCTGTGAGGTCACTGATCACTGGTCTCTCATTGTCACACGCAGCGATGCGTGATGACCAGCGGGAGAACAATGACCAAAAAATGGTCCTGAAGGATGTGCAGTGATCAGCGACCTCACAGCAGGGGCTTGATCGCTGCTACTTTTCACACACAGTGATATCGTTGGCGAGGTCTCTGATTTCAGCGATATTGCTAGCGATATCACTGTGTGTGATGTACCCCTTACTATGGGTGGTCGGGTCTGTCATCCAATTAGCACCCATAAAGCAAATACTACTTTCTGCACACAAGTGCTTGTGTCATTGGCTGGCTATGTCACATGTCCTTGCCATATAAGAACCTGTCATTTGCCCTCATTGACATTTTATCGCTGCTGATCTTGTGTTCGCTAGTTAGCGATTCTATTTCTTTCTAGATAGAGAGATAGAGTAGGTTTATTAACCTCTTCCTACAACAGCCCTTTTTAGGGCTTAGTACCAGTGTTTTTGGCAAGCCACCTGTGTTACAGTGGTCTGCATCTGCTTGTTTGCCCCAACCCTGTGCTGACAGGCAATTTGTGCCATTTCTGCCCAGTGGCCACATCCTCCAGGCAGCAAATTTTTCTTAGGGCTTATCAGCAGTGTGTGGGAAGCCCCCTGTGGTGCAGTGGTCTGCATCTGGTCATCTGAACCAACCATGTGCTGACAAGCATTTTATGCCACTTCTGTCCAGTGGTAACATCTTCTAGGCAGCAATTTTTTCTAGGGGGTTAGTACCAGTGGTTTTGCAAAATCCCCTGAGGTTCAATGATGCTTATGAAACCTATGTCAAAATTATTTTAGTGGCACATCCAGGGATCAACCACATTTTGGCTAGTACCATTTATTTGCCAATCTGGTGGGCTGCATTCACATGCCCAGATTTTTTAGACCTACACCAACTGACTTGCAAATCTGTTACTATCAAATATGAGTGGTAAAAGCCGTGGTCATGGGGAAAGAGGAATAGGCGTGGTGGTAATGGGAAGATGCTTGGTGTCCGTGGGGTATGTGGTAAAGTAACCGAAAGCTATGCTCAACAAACACTGCCTTCTAGGCAAAGAGAAATGTCAACTTCTTTTACTTGACAGTCTGGTATAATCCCTTTCTTTGACAGTAGCACATCAGTGTGACTTGTAGATGAGGCCAAAAAAGAGCAGGTGCTACAATGGATGCAAAGCACTCCGTCAAGTGGCCTCTCATCCACCTTAAATTCCACAATACACACAGTGCATTCCTCACAGGTGTCACAAGTCTCCAGTCCCCCCTTGACTGTGGGTTAACACAGATGACCGAGTCTGCAGAGGTATTCATGCATACTATAGCCTGGGAATCTGAGGTCAGCTCCAAAGCTTCACTGACTCAGAATCAGGAGAAAGAAATGATCTGCATCGAAGCACAAAATCCTTGTGAGTCGGATCCAGGGTTGGACAAACAAGAGTCCGGGAATAATATAAAGCCTCATTATCAAACTTTAAGCCCTTTTTTAGGAGACAAAGCGGCTGGTAATGATGATGAGACTCAGATACCTGAGGTCAAGGCTGAAAGAGGGTGGCTCTAATGGAAAGTATTGTGACAACATAGACGGTGATGATAAGGTTCTAGATCCCATTTACTGTCAACCCACAGGCAGGCAGTTGATTAGCCCAGCAGAGGAGGTGGAAGAGGAGGATGATGAAGCTCACAAGGTTAGGTTGCGGCTTCCTAGACTGAGACGGAGTGCTGCAAGCACATCAAGCACTGCTTTGTCAGCCACAACTTTGCCTCTCTGCAGAAGCTGTGGCGGCTCTGCAGTTTGCATGGATGCTAAGCCTTGCCTAGCCTAGGTCTTTTTTATGATCACAATGGATGACCCAACTCATGTCATTTGCCAAATCTATAAGTAAAATGTGAGTAGAGGCAAAAAAAAATAGTTTGAGTACTTCATGTATGAAACAACCCATGGAGATGAATCATAAATTATAGTGGGAAGCTCATGTTGCTAAAACATGGCTTAGCAGCCCTATCCAAACACTGACCACCCCATCAAGTGAATCTGTGGCTTCTTCATCTTCTGTGCCTGTGGGACAGTTATCTATAAAATGAGAATGCGCATAGGGTCTTATCCTCAATAGGAATCAAATCTCATACAGTATGAAAACTGCTCACCTGATTTAGTTGTGAAGCCCACAACTAGCTTGATCGCTCAAACACAGCAGCCGCAGCCGGGACCACACTTCCACAAACGTGGGGGTGAAACTCTATCAGGGACCAAGTGTCTTTCGGTCCGCGCCGCTGCTCCAATGAGTATCAAAAAACACTGGAGTGCTTTGAAACAAGATATCTTCAGCTTTATTTTCCAACGCGTTTCGGAGCTAACACCCAGCTCCTTCCTCAGGGAATGACCTGAGGAAGGAGCTGGGTGTTAGCTCCGAAAACGCGTTGGAAAATAAAGCTGAAGATATCTTGTTTCAAAGCACTCCAGTGTGGGACAGTTGTCACACAGACCTTCGGCCACACAACCACCTTTTTGCAGCAACAGCAAGTGTGATTGTCAGCCCATCACATATTTTGAAAGTGGATATGCCTGCTGGTGTTGAGCCCTATGAGATATCGAGAGAAACCACCTCTTTATGAAGGCAACATAACCTCTCTGCCTGCACCTGCCTCAGACTCCAGCAATTTGTCTAGTATACCCTACTCCAACCTGTCTCAGCACAACAGCCAGCCCTCGGTCCAGCAGATGTGGTCAAGTAAAAGACCATTTCCTCCTTGCCATGTCAAAGCTAAGGGGTTAAATGTCACCATCTCCCATTTATTAGCCACAGAAATGCTGCCTTTCTGCCTGGTTGATACCAAGGGTTTTTGAAAGCTTGAGGTCGTTGCAGTCCCCCAGTACCAGAGGCCCAGTCGCCACTACTTCTCGAAAAAAGCTGTGACTGCGCTAAACAAGCATGTCGCAGACAACCTCACTGCTCTCTTGAGAAACTCTGTATGTGACAGGGTGCATTTCACCACAGACACTTATATGAGTAAGCATGGCCACAGGCATTACAGGTATTACATGTTGCTGACTGGGCAGTGGGGGACTTTGCTGGCTGCTGGGGAAGGAGCTGGTGGACAAATCTTGCCATCTCAATGGTCTTGGAGTAAAACCTCTGTATGTAGCAATTCTTCTACTGCTTCTGCCTCCTCCACCTCCTCTTAGGCCTCCACCTGCCCCCAAAATATGTCTAGGAAAGTGACACGCATTTCAACTGTGCAGAAGGAATCAAGCAAACCTTATTACACTGCCAACAGGGCAAAACAGCATCAGGCTATGTTTACATTAAAATGCCTTGGAATTTGATACACACAGCTGAGCATTTGTGGTCAGCTTTGAAGTTTCATTAATGGCTATCTCTACTGAACCAGCAGCCATGCAAGGCTGTGTACAACAATGCTGCAAACCTGAGTGCGGCCCTATGCTAGGGCAATGTGACACATGTGCCTTGCATGGATTATGTCCTTAAACTGGTCATACAGCATTTTCTAGCCCACACTCCTGGCCTGGATGCACGACGTACAACGCTGGGCCAATGTTATCCTGAGGTGGGTCAAATCATGCTAGTGGAGTTGTAACAGATCAAAGACCTCTGCCCCCTTCTGCTCACTTTTGAAATGTCGACTAAGATGTTTAGTGCTGAAGGTGCTGTTATCAACATGACTATTTCAGTAATCTACATGTTATACCACATTTTGACCAGTATGCGGAGTCAGATGGTGGTCCAAGAGGAAGAGGACGAAGTACAGGAGGTGGTGTATGCAGAGTGGAAAACAAGATCTAAAATGTTTGCCCAGAGGTGGGTGGCATTGGAGGATTGGGGAGAGGAATCAACAAGAGGTCACAGTAGCAGCCAAACAGTCGATGAAGGTTCAGGAGGCATGGAAGAAATGGAGGAGGAAGAGGCAATGTTGACAGAAGACTCAGCAGATGAGGGAGCTTTGGGTCATATTTCTGTTATGGGAAGTTGGCGGGAGAGGACAGAGAAGCCAAGCTGGAATGTGTCATGCTTGGGAGGTAAGGGAATCAGGTATCAGGTAGGTGAATTGGGCAAAAGGGGGTCAGGAGAGCCTAATCTGACCCTGATTCTGGGGTCCCTTGCTCGCCCTGATCTCGGAGGTACCTCTGATGGTGAGGAGTTCCAAGCCGCAACCCTGTACCCGAAAACTCCTGATTAGCCCTAGGCTGAGGGCCCCTGCCTCCACCCACGGGTCAGGAATCACAGCTTCTCCCAAAGTAGGACTTTAGCCCAGCAGCTAAACATCAGCACAGCACAGCACCAAGACCTAGAGCACATAGAAATCAGCAGCACCTGACAGAGGAGAGGGAAGGCTATTTAAAGCCAGGGGAGGGGATTCCAGGTGAGTCACACATTAACTCCTGAACCAGCAATTGAACATAATAGTGACTGCAGTTATGGAGCACACCACAGGAGGCAAAGACCTTCACAACCATCAACCATGCAACTCCTAAAGTCAAACCACATACAGAGCAGCATCCAACAATGTCAGCGCCATCTAAGCGTGTGACAGAATGTTACCCTGTCACCACCAACACACCCAGAACTTGGGCCTCCTGGATGGGCAAGATACATGAGTGCTTGCTTTCTGCACTACCTGCAACATGATCCATTGATTGTTAAAAGGAACCTGTCAGGTCATTTTTACCCTCTAACCTATCTCTACATATGCCTGCACCTTCCTAGCACATCCCTAACCATCTCTGTCTGACCTAAAATTGTCCTATATTGGCTGTGTGAAATCTATAAGATGCATACCACTTTGCTGTGGTGTGACACAAATTTTTTTAAATGTGGGGACACTTGATAGGGTCTGCTTGCAGTTTGATGCATGACTGGAGCAGGGCTCTCTGAGTGACATGACTACACCTGTTTATGATCCTCCATTTACTTCAGCTCCTCATTTAACTTAATATATAAAACTGCTGTCACTTTTCTTCTGTGACTCAGCCATCTGTCAATTCAAACTGAGTTTCACCCACCTCTAAAATGAAAGTGAATGTGAGCCACTTCCTATTTTGCAATGATTTTGAAGGGTGTGCATGTCTCATGCATTCATGTTACGCCATGACACTATTTGTACTGTAGGTAGATTATTGTCCCTTTTCCTGTGGTCTGGCAATAATATAAGCAGTTTTGCAGCTTTAGAGCCCCTTTCAAGGTATTTTCTAGTCCCTTGATTTTGCCTTCTGTCGCACCCTGGCACCTGTTGGGCACCACAGAAATCCTTAGGGCACAAATGGAGTAAGTAACAGCAAAGCAAAACCCACAAACACCACAACACCTTAGAACACCTGGTTTCACCCCGAGCCTCTAGGGGGAGCTCCACTGGTGACTTTGAGCCAGTTCCCCCTATAAATAGAGTCTTGGAGGGAGAAACACCAGAGTGTGCAGACGCTACAAGAGCTGCAGGTTGTGTACGATCTCAAGCTTATGAGACACACACCAGGCCTAGTCAGCCTAGCTACCAGTGAGGAAATCCCTGCAATTGGGATACTAGGAAAGGAGAAGCACCTCTCAAGGAATACCAGAGTTACACCAACTCTTGAACTCAACTCAACCAATGAAGATCACCTCCAACACCTGAGTGAAGTGTTCGAGTCACTGTCCAAGTACAGGATGAAACTGAAACCGTCCAAGTGCCACCTGCTGAAACCCAAGGTCCAATACCTAGGACATGTGGTCAGCGCCGAGGGCGTAGCACCGGATCCGGACAAAGTCACCGTAATCAAGGACTGGCCAGCACCAACCAACCACAAAGAGGTACGTCAATTTCTAGGACTGGTAGGGTACTACCGACGCTTCATCAAAGGCTATAACAAGATAGCCGCACCCATGCAAGATCTCTTAGTAGGTCAATCCAAAAACGGCAAGATCAGTGGACCCCTGTTCCACTGGGGACCAGAACAGGACAAATCCTTCCAAATGCTGAAAGATGCTTTAACTGGAGAAGAAATCCTGGCCTACCCTGACTACAATCTACCGTTTTTACTGTACACCGACGCAAGCAATGAAGGTTTAGGAGCAGTCCTATCTCAACGTCAGCAGGGCAAGGAGAAGGTGATAGCCTACGCCAGCAGAAAGCTCCGTCCCACCGAGAGGAACCCGGAGAATTACAGCTCCTTCAAGCTGGAGTTCCTGGCCCTGGTCTGGGCGATCACAGAGCGTTTCAAGCATTACCTGGCATCCGCCCCGTTCACAGCTTTCACAGACAACAACCCTCTAACACACTTAGAGACTGCAAAGCTGGGAGCCCTAGAACAGCAATGCTGATGCCCTGTCCAGAATGCCTCATCTTCCTGAAGAGGGAGAAGACATAGATGACCTGGAAGAGATTGAACTACCTGCTTTCCACCGTTCGGGTACAGCAACATGTCATCAGAGAAACCAGACACGTGTAGAGAGGACCGTGAACCCGTTACCTCACCATGACTGGAAGGAGGCTCAGGCCAACGACCTAGATGTCAGCCTGGTAAGGGATCTGATCACTCAAGAACACGCCAACATGGACTCTGATGCCTCACCAACTGCTAAGCGCCTGTGGAAGGAGAAAGTAAGGTTGTTTGTCTACCAAGGTAAACTATGCAGAAGATACCTCAATCCGAGAACCCATGAACTAATCTGGCAGATTGTAGTTCCCAAGACTGAAGTCCAAATGATCCTTGAAGCATACCATGATGATGCCGGACACTTTGGATGGAAGAAGCTGGAGGGACTCCTGAAGGATCGGTTCTACTGGGTCGGTATGCGAGGCTCAATTGACAAGTGGTGTAAAAACTGTGGACCATGTCACCTTCGAAGGAAAGACCATCTAACTCAGAAAGCTCCGTTGCAGCCCATTGTTACCACCAAACCTCTTGAAATAGTTGCTCTCGACCACGTGAAGCTTACCCCAAGTCGAACCAGGTACACCTACGCTCTCACCATTGTTGACCACTATTCAAGATTCCTGGTAGTCGTTCCAGTTAAGGATTTAACTGCTGAGGTAGCAGCCAAAGCGTTCCAGAGTTACTTCTGTTGCCCCCATGGATATCCAGACCAAGTCTTAACTGACCAAAGGCCAGCCTTCGAATCAGCTCTGTTCCAAGAATTCTTAGGGCTATATGGGTGCAAGAAAATCCGCACAACACCTTATCATCCTCAGGCGAACGGCCTATGTGAGAAGATGAACCACATAGTCATTGACATGCTCAAAACCTTACCAGTTGAAGAGAGAAATCAATGGCCAGAGAAACTTCCAGATCTCGTGGACATCTACAAGCACATACCTGTCAGTTCGACAAACTATACACCGGCTTACTTGATGAGAGCAAGACCAGGTAAACTGCCTATTGATTTGCAGATGGGAACCATCAAACCCACAAAAGACTCTTCTGATGAAGACTGGGTCAGCCAACGCCAAGAAAAGTACAGGAAAGTACAAGAAAGTGTTGAGAGAAATCTAGAAATCAGTAGAACCAAACAAGAAAAAGACTTCAACAAGCACGCCTCAGCTGAACCGCTAGCTATAGGTGACGTAGTGCTAAAAAGAAAGCGAAAAACCAACAAATTGGATAACAGTTGGGAATCTATACCCTACACCGTTATGCCGTCACACTATGACAACTCAAAAACTTGTGTTATTAGTAAAGACAATGGGAATACTATTGCAACTGTTTCAAGGGATCATTTGAAGAAATGTCCGCCACAGTTAATCCCACAAGCAACCAGTTACCCTGCAGTAACTACAGATGAAGAAACCAAAGAAAACCTAGTCCTTACAGACATTGGATACTTACCAGCTGATTGGCCACAATTAGGTGAAGCATTCCTCATACCAGTTATGCATTTCTACCAACCTGTTGAAGATCAGCAACCAAATCCAATTCAACAAGTCCAACAAGAACAAGTCCAAGTGCAAGAATTGCAGCCTGTTATTATGGAACCTGAGATTCCTGTAATTGGTCAACCTGCTAGTCCCACAGTAAGAGAAGCCATTCCTACTCAACTACCTACAGAAGTTAGTCCAGTTGATAGACTCCGCACTTACTATGGTCTACCACAAAGCAGACATAGAGAATCAAGAACCACTTCGTACACTACAGCAACAGCTTTGGAAACACCCACACTACGCAGATCCACACGTAGTACATTAGGTCAACCCCCACACAAACTTGGAGAATGGGTTTAAAATGTAGTGGAAAATGTAACCTGTAAGTGTTTGTAAATAGCAACCGTTTTCAAAACCTGTAAAAAGTAGTGTACAGAAGGGTGGAGGAACTGGGCTCTGTCCCAAGTATACTAAGTTGGGGACAGAAAGCGCCTGGTAAGGTATAGAAGGTTAGTACCGGCCTCCCAAGCAGAGACACCCGTAGAGAATGTATAAAGTTACCATGTATCCCTGGACTTTACCTTTTTCCCCTTTCATAAACTTTGGACAATTGTCACAGGACTTGTGTGACCACTAACTTTACCTTTTTCCAGCCTGCGGCAGATGGACAAGTGCCGTACGGACTGCTTTTCACCTTTTTCATATTTTTCACTTCCTTTTCAGTGATTTTTGTGCTTTCTTTAAGACTCTGTAACTTGAATGTTTATAAAATGCTTAGTGTTAAGTTGTAAAAAGAACTTTTTGCTCAGCCGGGAGAACTGAGGTTAACTAAGGGGGAATGTGGCACCCTGGCACCTGTTGGGCACCACAGAAATCCTTAAGGCACAAATGGAGTAAGTAACAGCAAAGCAAAACCCACAAACACCACAACACCTTAGAACACCTGGTTTCACCCCGAGCCTCTAGGGGGAGCTCCACTGGTGACTTTGAGCCAGTTCCCCCTATAAATAGAGTCTTGGAGGGAAAACACCAGAGTGTGCAGACGCTACAAGAGCTGCAGGTTGTGTACGATCTCAAGCTTATGAGACACACACCAGGCCTAGTCAGCCTAGCTACCAGTGAGGAAATCCCTGCAATTGGGATACTAGGAAAGGAGAAGCACCTCTCAAGGAATACCAGAGTTACACCAACTCTTCCCTCATCCTCCGGATACTGGAACCGAAGCTGTGAGAGCTACCCAGCCACCACAAAGAACCAGCACATCCAACAGGAGGTTTAGCCACCTGTTCCACCTGATGCACCCATCCACGAGACGCCAGGGAAGAGTACTGATCCTGCTCAGACCCTTTTACAGTGCCCTCAATGCTGTTAACCAGGTGAAGCAAGTTCCATCGAACACACTGCCCGGTCCGGCTGGATTCCACATCCACCCGACCTTAGCACCAGAACTAGAGAAAGGAAGCCTAACACTGCTTGCTGTGAACCTTCAGAAGTGCCGACTCCACTATCCCGGTCCGAGTGTACCTGATTACCACCCAGTAAAGGTACCTAAAAGAGACTTTGTGTGGTTGTACGTTACTCCTGGATTCAGCGCGCAGCACCCCGCAGCTGCCTCACAACATCTTGCGCAGCTCCCGGCTTCGGGGACTCCCGCTCATCCTGTGGGGAGCGTCCCATCTAGCTGCTTAACATCCCCCGGAGAATCTGCAGCGCTGGTAAAGTTGCCAGAACACCCGCAGGTGGCGTCACGAAGACAAATCACCCCTACTGTTCCGCCATTCCCCTATTGATCTGGACCACCGGGCCTACACCACCGCAGGCGCGGTTCCGTGACTGGAGGAGAAACAACGCCCGCTATGTGTACCCCCAGCTATGGTGAGTCACTTCCATTGAATTCAATGGCATTAGGAAAATTTATCAAATGTTTGTCGATTTATTCAATGAACACTCCACATTCGGCAAACAAATCTGAATTTGAACACCGTGGTGTTCATCTTTAGTCACAACTAGAATTATGCCACAATACTTCAGTAATCAATATAATGTGATCTTGGGACAATACTTTACAGACAGGTGCATTGCCGTATGTAGGGCTGAAATCCTGCTGGCTTCCTTCAGCAGTCAGAATGCAGCAAATTTTGGATGGTTCTTCACAGACAACTGTATATGGTGCTGCGTGCAGAAATGATTTCATAATTGAATTCCTCAATGTATTCCTCAATGTACCACACCTAAAAGTCCATAATAAGAGGGATACATTGTTTTCACGATTTGGGTTACAGCATATAGATGTGAAGCATATAAAGTATCTTGAGTACATATAAATAACAAGCTGGGCTTTTCATTCAACGTATGTTTCAGAAGCAGTTCAGCTTCCTTCCTACTTTTCTGTTTATATCTATTCATCTGTAAAATAGTTTTTTTCTTATATTTATTATTTTTGCTATATAGTGAAAATAGATAGCTATTAGGGCCACTTTACACACACCAACTTATCTGTACAACTTCTGACCAACTTGCTGGTTGCAGTGAAATCATGGACACATTGCTCCATTTTGTGGCTGTGTACAAATGGAACTATGTGTCCATGATTTCACTGCAACCAGTAAGTTGTTCAGAAGTTGGACAGATAAGTTGGTGTGTGTAAAGTGGCCATTAGCGCTAGCACTATCTTTTCATTATTGTTCTAATTCCATTTTATTTATCTATTATTCTATTATCACTATTCAACTGTTCATGTATCCATTAAAGATAATATGTCACTATTTTTGCTACCTCATCTGTGAGGGAACCGTTACACGTTGCAACATTGCATGCAATTTCACTTGCAATTTGCTGGTTGCAGTGAAATTATGGACACATTGTTACATTTGTACACGGCAACAAAATAGAACAATGTGTCCATGATTTCACTGCAATCAGCAAATTGCAAGTGAAATTGCATGCAATGTTGCAACGTGTAACGGTAACCTGAGCAGCATAATGTAAGAAGAGATAATAAACTAATGTAGGAAGAAAGACACTCATTTCAACAGAGCATTACTTAAGGCCACTTTACACACAGATATCTGTTCAGATATTGGTCACAGATCTCTGGTTGCAGTGAAATCATGGACACATTTTTCCATTTGTACACAGCCACAAAATGGAACAATGTGTCCATGGTTTCACTGCAACCAGAGATCTGTAGCGGCCGTCACACGCACAGATATCTTGAACGATATCGCTTGAACGCGCGAGATGAAACATCGCTTGAACGATGTCTGTGCGTGTGACGGCAGGATACGACGAGCGATACATGATCAAATCGCAAGATCGAGATCTGAGCCCCTGACCTCAGATCTTGCGATTAACGATTTGACGATCTGCCTCATCGTGGTGTATAACACCACGATGAACGATCTCCCAGCGGCAGAGCCTATGCTGGGAGATGGTAACTATGGTACACGTCGGGTTACTAAGCGATGCGCGGCGCCTAGTAACCCGATGTGTACCATAGTAACCAGCGAGATCGCGGATCCACATCGCTGGTGAGTCTGCCTGTGTGACATCTCACCAGCGATGTGAGCGATATTGTAAGCGATTGCGCGTGCACGTGATCGATTACAATATCGCAAGAGATATCTTAGCGTGTGACGGCCGCTTGTGACCAATATCTGAACAGATATCTGTGTGTGTAACATTTCCTTTAGTTTACTGGGTTTAGCAGTTGTGGCACCATCAGAGTTTTGAGATGCAGTATGTAAAGTAGAAGCGCTAAGTGCTACGTCACACACACAGATATCTGTGCAGATATTGTTCACAGATCTCTGGTTGCTGTGAAATCATGGACACATTGTTCCATTTTGTGGCCGTGCACAAATGAACAATGAGTCCATGATTTCACAGCAACCAGAGATCTGTGAACAATATCTGTACAGATATCTGTGTGTGTGACTTGGCCCTAAGGCGGCCGTCACACGCTGCAATTTAATGCACGATATTGTTTAAGCGATCTGCTTTTTGATCGCTTAAGCGATATCGTTTGTGCATCGCTGCGTGCAATCAAGCGATTTTACAATGTAAACTCTTGATCGTGACATCGCAGATATGAGAGCCGGAGCTCATATAAGCGATCATCGCTTGTTCAATCTGCTTCATCGTGGTGTGTGACACCACGATGAACGATCTTCCAGCGGCAGAGCCTATGCTGGGAGATGGTATCTATGGTAAACGTCAGGTTACTAAGCGCCGCGCGGCGCATAGTAACCCGATGTGTACCATAGTTACCAGCGATCTCGCTGGTCCACATCGCTGGTGAGTCTGTCTGTGTGACAGCTCACCAGCGATGTGAGCGATCTCGTTAGCGATCGCGCGTGCACGTGATCGCTAACAATATCGCTCACGATATTGATGAGTGTGACGGCCGCCTTAAGTCCAATATCTGAACAGATCTCTGGTTGCAGTGAAATCATGGATACATTGCTCCATTTTGTGTCTGTGTACAACATGGAGCAATGTATCCATGATTTCACTGCAACCAGAGATCTGTTCAGATATTGGACTCAGATATCTCTGTGTGTGAAGTGGCCTTATGAAAGATAACCCCCCACACACACACACACACACACACCTCCACCTCAGGTTTCTGGGTACATTTTATAGTGGCACTGAGCTGGTTATCAGAAAAGGGGGCGTGGTTGGACCCGATCCTGGCAGTGATAATCTCTTGCAGATAAAACATTAATTGTATTGAAGCAATAACAATCAAAAGTGACATATTCCCGAAATCAGTCACTCAGCCCCTACGTCACGCTATCCACAGGATTATTATCAAGAACATGCAGATAAATTCCCTGTAAATACACTGTTCATTTACATAAAAACAACTACCTACTTCCAATAAATTGTACAACGCCTTTCAATACAGGATTATCGCATACCTACTGTACAGATTCATTTTTCAAATATCTGATGGCTCAATCCCATGACGAATAAACTCTAATTATATTTTTAGTAGAAATTATTGATATCAACACAGTAATAATACTAATACCACCCACTAACAACAGGTGGGGGTTTCAATATACCGTGTCTTTTTAAAACCAATAATGTGAAAAGCCCTTGGCAATCTGCTGACAAATGCAATTATCATTAACACCATGTGGAGATAAAGGCTGCATTCTAAAAATATGTATAGCACTGTACACTATCCTTTCTCACTGTGTTTGTCATTTTAAGCTCTTAAGTGAACATACAGTAGTTATACAGGGCATGAATTGATTTATTGCACATGAATGAAGCTCAACTATATAGATCTCTCTATTTTATGTCAAGCTTAATACTATTGATATGAGCAGCTATAAATGCAGATAATATATTAAAATTCAATAAAGAAACAGTTAGATGTACAGTACAAATTAAGTTTCCTTCATATAACACCACTATATTGATAGTTTTAATGCGTAACATGATTCATTGTGGCTGATGCCTATTTTCCTGCATTCATCAAATATGAATATTTTAAAAGAAGAATAAAATTGAGATTCAATTGTACAAAAAACATCTGTGCCTGTTCTTTCTTTTGACCATATCCTCATGATATTCATATTCATGCTTAATTATGAATATGTTTTCAAATTGCTTTATTTTCTTTTTTTCTGTAACTTTGCACCATATGAGCATTTATTTTAATTGTTAGTCATTTTACCTACCCACATAAAAGGGAAAATGCAAAATGTATAATATATTCATTAGGCTCCAAAATCGGATTGGGGCTACGGAAACACTTGGGTTCAATGTCCTTTTTATTTACCATTATCATTAGTCCCTTACAGCAGGTTTGCTTCCTAATCTGAGAGCAGCATGGTGTAAGCAACGAGACTCTGAATCCAACAATGTATTAAATAGACTACTGGCTGCAGCCTTTTGGCATAACCAAAGATTTATCCATGTAGCAGAGCTGGAGGAGTTGCCCCACCCACGCCAGACTCTCAATAGAGATTGTCCACTGCAAGTGAGGTGTCACTCATGGGAGGGAATGTGTCGAACTGTTATGCACATGACAATATAGTCTAGTAATAGTAATCACCAGGTGATAAAGCCTTTAGTTTTTGTAAAAAATAGCACACAGCCTGATAAGAGATGCATAGTTGATCTTTGTTTTTTATTCCCTACAGAATGCTGTCCTCAGCTTGCATATAAAAACACTGACAGTTTCACTTTAAAGCAAGGCAGCAGCATAATCAAGAGGACTTGATACAAGAGTCACCAACCAGTCAGTATGGAGAGTGAGGCAGCACATCCAGTGAAATGCTCTCTGGTCCAAGTGTATAAGGTCCTCGCCGCTACTTGCCAGCTAAACCCGACTTGCATTTTCAAAATTGCTGCTCCCTCCTGTGTACAACCGCTGAGTGACAGGAGCACTCGTTCCTGCGCAGTGGAGCAGGTCACCGTGCTCCATTGAAGATAGTGCCGAAGTCTCGCGAGACTTCAGCACTATCTTCAGTGGAACACAGTGACCTAGTCCAGTGCACAGGCACAAGTGCTGTTGTCACTCAGCCGCCGTCCACAGGAGGGGGCGGCTATTTTAAAAATGCAAGTAGATTCAGAAAAACCCTTTTCAGTATAAAAGGCCCTCCAAAAACAACATATAATTCATATAAAACAACCAGGAGTCAGGCCATAATTGAAAAGCAAGTGCACTTTATTAAAATAGCAGCATCAGCTGCATTTAAAAGTGATGCAACACTGCACACACATATAGGTGACCACATGAACATATGTGATTAACATCCAAAAGATTTAGCATAACATTGCAACCAGTGTAATACAATGACTTGCCCCACAAAGGGTGCACAGCAATTTCACAAATCACAAGGTACACATAAACAACTTAGTTCATGGGTCAGATTATTACCTATTGGTGGCAGTGGCCCCCTGACGCGTTTCGCCAAGCTTCTTCCTATTTTAATAAAGTGCACTTGCTTTTCAATTATGGCCTGACTCCTGGTTGTTTTATATGAATTATATTTATATTTAAAAATGCAAGGCAGGTTTTGCTGGCTAGGGGTGGAGAAGACCTTATAGATTGGGACCAAAGAGCAGACCTCACGGACCTTCTAGGATGCCGTGTGGCAGAGAATAAAAGTCGATTTCTCAGGTATGAGGGGGACGTCTGGGCACTTGAAGGGGTTTCAAGAACCCCATTTACATCGTGTTTAAGCTAGTGGGCACAGTTTAAAATGCCCAAAGGGGGTTACAGGCAGACATGAGCGATGTTTGATGGAACACGTTTGCCAATTTCAAATTTGACCTGTTTTGGGCTATGTTCGAGACATTTGACGAATGCGAACGATTTGCTAAAAATTCGGTAATTCGAGGTTATGTTTGATAACGGTTCATTGACCAAAAGCGTTACTGGCTTTTCACAGTAATGCTTTTGTTCAACGTTATTATGAGTAGGAGTATCTAGGAATAGTGGGCGGGAGGGGAACTGGGGAGAGGTTTGTGGTCAAATAATGCAGATCTCCATTTTTTTTCCTTCATGCACTTACTTTGGGTGGTCCGATCTGTCAGCCTATCAGCACGCGTAGAGCAAAGTGCACTTTTTGCACACAAGGACTTGTGTCATTGGCTGGGTATGTGACATGTCCTTGCCATATAAGAACTGGCCATTTTCCCTCCTCGCCATTTTATCAGTGTTGGAGCTCAGTGTCAGACCCCACCGCTACTGCTTTGTGCGCTACAAAGATAGATAGCGATTCCATTTCAAGTTAGATATAGATATAATAGGTTTAGGAACTATTTCCAATGACAGCCCTTTTTTGGGCTAAAAAGCACTGTGTGCCAGGCAGGTCTGTTTCAGTGCTGTGCAAGCATTTTTTACAGCATCTGGCCAAATCTAGCCAAGCAAATCCTTTTTGGCTAGTAGCAGTGTGTGCCAGGCACTGGTGTAGCACTGCTGTGAAGAAAGCTACACCTCCTGTGTTTACTAGTCTTTTTTTACTGCATCTAGCCAAGCAAATCCTTTGTGGCTAGTAGCAGTGTTTGGATAAGTAGCTGTGGTCCAAGATGTTCTGTTTAAATCTTCTGCCACACACCGCAGAAACAATTTTGTATTGCATCTGCCCAAACCTACTTACCAAAACTTATTTAGGGTAGTACCACAATTTGACTAGGTAGCTGTGGTCCAGTGTCTTGTTAAAAATAATGTCACACAGTGCAGAAAACACATTTGTATTGCGTCTGTCCATGCCTACTTACCAAAACCTATTTAGGGTAGTACCACTGTTTGGCCACTCAGCTCTGCCAGCGTTACATCCATAAGCTTTTGTGCCAACAACAACAGAGTTGACTATTAGTTACCCTAAAATATGTGTGTTAAAAGGTCTGCTGATGGTGTAAAGGTGAATAGGCATGTTGAAAATGGTAAAAATCTTTTTGTCCATGTGGTAGGTACTAAAGTAACAGAAACATCTGCTGAATAAATACCTTCTTCAAGCCAAACTAAAATGTCTACTTCTTTTCGTGGATGATCTGCTATCATCCCTTTCTTACACAGCAAAGCATTGCTAAAACTTGTAGGTGAGGCCCAAAAAGAGCAGGTGCTTCAATCGTTAGCAAGCGCTCCATGAAGTGGGCTCTCTTCCACCTCAACTTCAACATCACAATCACTCCAGTCTTCAGAGGTGTCACCCCAATCGCACTTGCTTCCTCAAAGCTTACAAGTCTCCAGCAGCCCTACTGCCTATGGGTTAACACAAATGGGTGAGTCTGCAGAGCTGTTCACTCATACTATAGCCTGTGAATCAGAGGTCTGCTCCAAAGCTTCAGCAAGTCAGAGCGAAGAAATGATCTGCACCGATGCCCAAAATCTTTGTGAGTCGGATCCAGCCCCAGATGAAGAGAGGTCCGAGCAAAATGTAGACCCTCATTCCCAAACTGTAACCAATATTGGTGGAAACAATGAGGCAGATAATGATGAGATTCAGATACATGATTTGAACGACAACTTGACTTTGCGCTTAGGGCAGGAAGAGGCAGGCTCTGAGGATGACGAATGTGAAAACACACAGGGTGATGATGATGTTGGAGATAACACTTACTGTCAACACACAGGCAGGCAGTTAATGAGCTCAGCAGAGGAGATGGAGGAGGGTGCTAGTAACGAGGTTAGGTAGCGGCTTACTGGACAGCGACGGAGACCTGAAAGCATGTTATCTATTGCGTCCTCAGCCACAACTCTGCCTCTGTGCAGAAGCCGTGGTGGCTCTGCAGGTTGCATGGGTGCTAAGCCTTGCCTAGCCTTGGACTTTTTCCAGATAGCAAAGGATGACCCAACTCATGTTATCTGCAAAATTTGTAAACAAAATCTGAGTAGAAGCCAAAAAATCAATTGTTTGAGCACTTCATGCATGAACCGTCACATGGACATGAAGCATAAGTCACAGTGGGAAGCTCACTGTGCTACAATGCAGCTTAGCGGGCCTGACTAACTACTGTCTGCCCCTTCAAGTGCATATGTGGCTTCTTCAACTTTTGTGACTGTGGGGACAACTATCACACAGGCTTTCGGCCACAGAACTTCCACCTCTTCACTTGCAACAGCCAGTGTGATTGACAGGTTGTCAGCTGTTTTGGAAGTGGAAACACCTGCTGGTGTTGAGCACTGTCAGACATCAAGAGCACCACCTTTTTATGAATGTCTCATATTATGTCCACCTGCACTTCCTTTACAGTCCTACAGTTTGTCTGGGACACCCTACTCAACCCTGTCTCAGCACAGAAGTCAGCCCTCTGTCTCTCAGATGTGTACAAGTAAAAGACCATTATCTTCAATCCATGCCAAAGCTAAGAGGTTGAATTTCACCATCTGCAAGCTGTTGGCTACGGAAATGCTGCCTTTCTGGCTGGTGGATTTAGAAGATTTTCAAGACCTTATGGCCGTCGCAGTGCCCCAGTACCAAATTCCAGTCGCCACTACTTCTCATAGAAAGCTGTGCCTGCGCTACACCAGCATGTTGCACACAACATCACCACTTCCTTGAGAAACTCTGTGTGTGACAGGGTGCATTTCACCACAGACACCTGGACGAGTAAGCTTGGACAGGGGTGTTACATGTCGCTGACTGGGCACTGGGTGACTATGGTGACAGAAGGAGAAGTGGCTGCTGTACAAGTCTTGCCATCCCCATGGGTTGTGTGTCAAACCTCTGTATGTAGAATTTCCTCCACTGCTTCTGCCTCCTCCACCTCTTCTAGGTCCTCCAGCTGCACCCAAAGCCTGTCTGGTAATTTGACATGCATTCAAACTGAGCAGAAGGAATCTAGCACACCTCCTTACTATGCTGGCAGCAGGGCTCAATGCCATCAGGCGGTGTTTATGTTAAAATTTCTGGTCAATTTGAATCACTCAGCTGAGGAGTTGTGGTCATCTCTGGAGATCGAGTTTAATCAATGAATGTCTCCACTGAACCTGCAGCCAGTGAAGGCCGTTTGCAACAATGCTGCAAACCTGGGTGCGGTCCTTTGCCGGTGCAAGGTGACACACGTGCCTTGTATGGCTCACGTCTTGAACTGGTCATCAAGCAATTTCTAGCCCACTATCCAAGATGTGCTTGTGCAGAGGGCACAGTCGCTGTGTGCTCACTTCCGCCATTCGCATCCCGCAGCTCAACGACTTGCATAGCTACTGAAGTCTTTCGGCCCGCCAATTCACTGCCTGAATGTGAGGTGTCAACACGATGGAATTCCACTCTGCACATGTTGCACCGACTGTGGCAGCGATGAGCTCTGGTGCAGTATATAATGTCATATAGCCTGGGCCAACGCGATCCAGAGGTGGGGCAAATCACGCTGCTGGAGTGGTCTCAGATCAAGGACCTCTGCACCCTTCTGCAAAGTTTTGAAATGGCTACTAAGATGTTTAGCACACTTTAACCAGTATTCGGAGTCAGGTGGTGGGCCAAGAGGAAGGGGTGGAAGTAGAGGAGGAGGCGTATGCTGAAGGGATAACAAGATCTCAAAGGTCCAGAAGGTCGGTAGCACCAAGGCGGCTGGCATGGGAGGGTGGGGGAGAGGGAACAACAAGGGCGCATGGTAGCAGTCAAACTGTTAATGAAGGTGCAGGAGCCGAGGAAGAAATGGAGGATGAACAGGCAATGGGCATGGAAGACTCAGCAGATCTTGATCACATTTCTGTTGTGCGAAAGGAGAGGGCAGAGGAAGGAAGCATGAATGTTACTTTGCAGCCATTAACACAACAAGGACTTGGAGTTTGCAGGTTAAAGCCAGCACCACCGCTTCCTCCGTGCATCTCTGTCATTTCCAGCAGACCTCCCGGATTCCCTGGGACCTCTCATGCAGGTCCCACACACTGTGAACCTCTATTATTATTGCACACTTCCTTCACACAGCGATATGTCACTTACAGTTTAGAAAAAGAGCAAGGTTGCACACAGGATAAAAGTGCTCATTCCATTTAATGCATCACAGGGGTGTTACAGGTGGGGGTGCAAAGGAAGGAGGACCAGGTAGCCCCGATGGTACAACAAACATTTCGCGAAACGTTCGTTGTACCATCGGGGCTACCCGGTCCTCCTTCCTTTGCACCCCCACCTGTAACTCCCCTGTGATGTATTAAATGGAATCAGCACTTTTATCCTGTGTGCAGCCCTGCTCTTTTTCTAAACAACAAGGACTTGGGCCTCCTGCATATGCAAGACACATGAGTGCCTTCTTGCTGCACTACCTTCAATATGATCCTCAGATTGTTAGAATTCAAAGTAATGCCGACTACTGGGTTGCCACACTGTTAGGCCGGTTTCACACTTGCGCTCCCCGCCGCTGCGTATTGCGGCAATGAAGCGCAAGCCGAGCGCAGACACCGCGTATCCCTATGTTTATCATGGGGATGCACAGTGATGCGCTTGGCTGCGAATGGCCATGCACACCCATTCACTTCTGAGTGTGATTTGTATGCATGCTGATGCTTGCATACAAATCACACATTCTCGTCCACACCCTGAACGCGGGGAGCGCAATTGTGAAACCGGCCTTAGATTGATGGGAGCGCTTACATGAGCTTTGAGTTTATCCAGCCTACTAGTCCTAAACAGGTCACTGAGCGGCCTGACTAGTTTTCCGGTAATATTCCACAAAACTTATAGTTGTCCCACCTGTGTGGCAGGGCATAACATTGATGGGAGCATTTGCATGAGCTTTGAGTTTATACGGCTCACTAGGCCTATACAGGTCACTGACCTAACTGACTAGTTTTTACGGTAATATTCCATGAAACCTATAGTTGTCCCACCTGTATGTGGGAGGGCATAACATTGATGGGAGCACTTGCATGAGCTTTGAGTTTTTCCAGCCCACTAGGCCAAAGCAGGTCACTGACCTAAATTACTATTTTTTTCGATAACACTCCACGACACTTACAGTTGTACCACCAGTGTGTGGCAGGTTATAACATTGATGGGAGCACTTGCATGACCTTTCAGTTTATATGTCCTACTAGGCCTAAACAGGTCACTGACCTAAAATACCTGACTAGTTCAGTATTATTCCATGAAACTTATAGTTGTCCCACTTGTGTGTGGCGGGGCATAACTTTGATCGGAGCTCTTGCATGAGCTTTGAGTTTATCCTGCCCAGTAAGCCTAAACACGTCACTCACCTACCTCTCAATTATTTCCTGTATTACTCCACAAAACTTATAGTTGTCCCACCTGTGTGTGGCGGGCCATAACATTGATGGGAGCGCTTGCATAAGCTTTGAGTTTATCCAGCCTACTAGTCCTAAACAGGTGACTGAGCGGCCTGACTAGTTTTCCGGTAATATTCCACAAAACTTATAATTGTCCCACATGTGTGTCAGGGCATAACATTGATGGAAGGATTTGCATGAGCTTTGAGTTTATCCAGCTCACTAGGCCTATACAGGTCACTGACCTAGCTGACTAGCTTTTTCGGGAATATTCCATGAAACCTGTAGTTGTCCCACCTGTGTGTGGCAGGGCATAACATTGATGGGAGCACTTGCTTGAGCTTTGAGTTTATCCGGCTCACTAGGCCTATACAGTTCACTTACCTACCTGACTAGTTTGATTGGTAATACTCCACGACACTTACAGTTGTTCCACCTGTATGTGGCAGGGCATAACATAGATGAGAGCACTTGCATGAGATTTGAGTTTATCCGGCCTATTAGGTCTAAACAGGCAATTGACCTACCTGACCAGTTTTTTCGGTAATAGTGAATGAAAATTATAGTTGTCCCACCTGTGTTTGACAGGATATAACATTGATGGGAGCCCTTGCATGAGCTTTGAGTGTATCTGGCTCAGTAGACCTGAACAGGACACTTACTTACCTTTTTATTATTTCCTGTAATACTCCATGACACTTATAGTTGTCCCACCTGTATGTGTTTGCATGAGCTTTGAGTTTATCCGGCACTGTAGGCCTAAACAGGTCACTAACCTACCTCTCTATTATTTCCTGTAATACTCTACGACACTTATAGTTGAACCACCTTTGCATTGCGGGGCATAACATTGATGGTAGCGTTTGCATGAGCTTTCAGTATATCCAGCCTACTAAGCCTAAACAGGTCACTGACATAACCTACCTAACTAGTTTTTTTGAGTATTATCCATGAAACGTATAGTTGTCCCACCTGTGTGTGGCAAGGCATAACTTTGATTGGAGCACTTGCATGAGCTTTGAGTTTATCCTGCCCAGTAAGCCTAAACAGGTAACTCACCCACCTCTCTATTATTTCCTGTATTACTCTACAAAACGTATAGTCGTTCCACCTGTGTGTGGTGGGACATAACATTGACGGGAGCGCTTGTATGAGCTTTGAGGGTATCCAGCCCACTAGGCCTATACAAGTCACTGACCTACCTCTCTAGTTTCTCCAGTAATACTCCACAAAATTTATACTGTAGTTGCTGAGCAATGTTTAACCTTGAAATTCTAGGTCAGGTCCTGTTCCAGACCCTGTGCCATGCATGCAGGCTGGGCCATTTAGCAGTTTTTGGTTTGGGACAATTAATGCCAATTTGATGTGGTGTGACCCTTTGGGAAGAGTGAGGACTGATGTTCGGGTCCCCTTGCTGTGTGGTACATGATATAAAGAAGTTTTACAATTGCACACTCTTAGTTCTTGATGCAAAAAAGTGTTTTTTATTTAGGAGCAACAGAGATGTCAACGCATTTCAGTCCACATTGGACCTTGGTCACGACAGTTGCCTCTGTTATATTGTCTCCTTAGAGAAACAGGCGTGCTTCACGCTATCTGCTTCTTTTGAATCTGTATGTAGGAATATACAAGGGATTCTTGGATCAATAGGGATTGGTGAGATGCCTTATTTCAGTTCTGTCCCAGGTCAGGGGGTTGTTTCTAAAGAAGCAGATAGGGCGAAGCACGCTCTCTAAGGAGTCAATATAACAGAGGCAATTGTCGTGACCAAGGTCCAATGTGGACCGAAACGCGTTGACACCTGTGTTGTTCCTAAATAAAAAACACTTTTTTGCATCAAAAACTAAGAGTGTGCAATTGTAAAACTTCTTTCATGTCTAGCGCCGCTTCTTCCAGACCCTCAATTAGCACCACTGCTTACGAAAGAAGCCTCAGTGTGCACACCATCTTTGAAGCGACAGTGTTCGATGAACTTACGACGAATAATTTGTCGAACACACCCCAATTCGGCGAATCAAATCGAATTCGAACACTTAGGTTGTGGCTCATCACTAGTGACAGGTTCCCTTTAATGCGTCATTATTTAGCATATGGTGCCGTATGGGTAATATTTAGTGCTATGGTGTGCATTGGTTAAACGCTTCACTCCCAAGGCTATTTTTACTTTCCTGACCAGTCCAAATGTTAAAATTCTGATATTTCCAAAACAAAATGTACTGTATTACAAAATTAATAAAAAAAATATTAACAATAAAAATAACACACAATTGAGTCATATAAACTAATTTTATTGGTACTGAATAAAAAACATAAACACATGAAGACACAATTAAAAAAAAAGGAATTTTGAGCTTAGGGAGCAGGAGGACCATAAATAATACATAGTGTCAAAAAAATAATGATAAATAATTGCCAAAAAAATATATATTATTTTTATATGCTCTCTTTAAAAATAAAATTTACAAGAATGTATTAGTACCTAAAACTTTCATTGACTGTCGTAAAATTATATTATTATAAATAAAATTGACAACTCACACAATAAAGTGCAAAGAAAAAGATATAAATATATTTAAAAATAAATAAATAAAATATCTACTATATAATCGCCTTATTACGTCTTTCTTTCTGTAACGGAAATCCCACATCGTTGATTGGTCGTGACCGGCTGCGACCAATCAGTGACAGGCGAAGTCTGGCCATGAAATGGTGCGACATTTGAACCACGCAGGCCACCACTACTGTCAGGAGATCAGCGGCGTTGATCTCCCAACAATAGCCGCAGGTCAACTACTGCCGCACAGAGGTCCGCTACGAGGAAGCCAGCAGATTACCAGTGCCAGACGGTAATCTCAAGGCTGCTCGCAGCGGTGGTACCCCGACCGCCAGATTGGAACACCCACATTATGGGTATTCCGATATGGCGGCTGGTATTCAAATTCTCCACCAAGCCGTGCGCCCGTTCTCTGATTCATCGCCGTGGCTGGCGGCGACCAATCAGCGAAGCAGCGTGGCTTGGCGGGGAATATGAATCCCACTTCCCTGATTGGTCGCTGCGCTCAGCGGCGACCAATCAGCGGCGCGGGATTCAAAATGCCCGCCAAGCCACGCTCTGCTTTGCTGATTGGTTGCTACCAGCAAAGTGTGTTTTAAATCACGCTCCAAGACCGCTGATTGGTCGCTGCGGCTGGCGGTGACCAATCAGCGAAGCGGCGTGGCTTGGCGGGGAATATGAATCACACTTCGATGATTGCTGCACAGAGGTCCGCGGTGAGGCAGCTGGGAGATTACCGGCGCCTGCCGATCATTTCCCGGTAGTACACTGACAGGCATATTGGAACACCCACGTTATGGGTATTCCGATATGGCAGCCGGGATTCAAATTATCCGCCAAGCTGTGCACCTCTTCTCTGATTGGTCGCCGCGGCTCTTGGCGCCTATTTTAAAACATGGTTTGCTGATTGGTTGCGACCAATCAGCGGCTCTGGATTCAAATTCCCCGCCAAGCATGCGACCAATCAGCGAATGGTGTTTTAACACAGGCACCAAGAGCACTGATTGGTCACCGCAAAGTGCGGCGACCAATCAGCTATGTTAGTGCAGAATTTAACCACAACTCACAGTTTGACGCAGTTTACTAATTTTTACAAGTTATGTCAGCCATATTGTGACGTCATTCAGTCTTATTATTCTTAAATCTTAATAATTAAAATACATACATATTCAAGAATACCCGATGTGTTAGGGTACCGTTACACATCGCAATATCGTTCCGATATCGCATACAATTTCACGGGATAGCGCACGTTTTTGGCATTTGTTCAAGATCGCATAGGAGAGGTCACACGGGAGATATTGGCAGGCAACACCACTAGGATGTTGTACGCAACTTTTGTGCGCTAGGTATGAGCAACCCAGCGTCCGAGCATTAACATTGTAGTGAATAGGGGAAGTTGCAAACAAGATCGTAGTTGCGCCATCATACAGCACGATCATGCCAGATCGCATATGCAACATTGTAGGGTTGAAGGGCTTGTACAATCTTCTTGCAATATCGTACCTGCTACTTATTGCAGTTGCATTGACCTGTTACACGACACAATGCACCAACGATATCAACTGCATCGACCACACCACGTGACTTTTTGTCGATGTTGCATTGCGATATTGCGACGTGTAACGGTACCCTTAGGATACCGTTACACGTCGCAACATTGCATGCAATTTCCCTCTGCAACTTACTGGCTGCAGTGAAATCATGGACACATTGTTACATTTGTACACGGCAACAAAATGGAACAATGTGTCCATGATTTCACTGCAACCAGTAAGTTGCAAGTGAAATTGCATGCAATGTTGCGACGTGTAACGGTACCCTTAGAATCGGGCCACCATCTAGTGTTTTAATAATTATCCACTCTAATTATACACAAATATGTTGAATATATTATTTATATAAAAATTATCTGCTATCAGAAAATTAAATCTGATATATACAACTCGTGCACAGATCCAACCAGAAAAAAATAATTCAAAGAATGGACACCACAATTGAAATAAATATATGATACAAGTAGTCCTGCAGTTTCTGCCATGCACTCCACTGACCATTTATGGCTAGGGTCACACTCAGTGCTGGCCCTGTGGCAGCCGCATTGCGGTACAGCAGAGCTCAGCCTGCGGTAACCGCCGACGGTACCGTCGGGTACTTCAGGTGAACGCAGCCCTTAGTTACCCGATGTGTATCATAATTACTGGCCACACTCAAAGCTGGCTGGACTGCAGTAATCCTGACCGCAGAGAAAAACGTTCAGGCAACGTTTTTCTCTGTGGTCAGGATTACCGCAGTCCGGCCAGCTTTGTGTGTGGCCAGTAACTATGGTATACATCGGGTAACTAAGGGCTGCTTTCACCTGAAGTACCCGACGGTACCGTCGGCGGTTACCGCAGGCTGAGCTCTGCTGTAACACAATGCGGCTGCCGCAGGGCCAGCACTGAGTGTGACCCTAGCCTAACTCATGCTTCCTCAGGGAGAGGGCAAATGTTACAATTCTGACAAGTGTCAGTTTATAAGGTAATAAATCTGGAAGACGTCAATATTTCCCAATGAGTATGAGAGTTTTGATCATAGCACATTGTACTTCATGGAAGAGTTGAATTTTGGTCAATTCGGTTTGTGTTTATTATAAAAATATCAAAAATATTATAAAACATTAAAAAATTTCACAATTTTCAAACATTCAATTTTTTTTGCTTTCAACCAAATATAGTTGAAACCAGAAGTTTACATACACTATATAAAAAGACACATGTTTTTCTCATTAGCTGACATGAAATTGAAATACACCTTTCCTGTTTTAGGTCAAATAGGATTACCATAATTATTTACAGTTGTTCAAAAGTTTATGCAACCCGGCAGATTTTTTGCTTTCTTGGCTTCTTTTCAGGGAATATGAATGCTAACACAAAAACAATTTTTCTCCTTATGGTTAATGTTTGGGTGAAGTCATTTATTGTGAAACTACTGTGTTTTCTCTTTTTAAATCATGATGATGATTCGGACAGGGCTAAGGGGTACTCGGACACCGGGTCTGCTGAATAGGGAGTCACGGATGGACGGGATCCCGGGGCCGTGCTCTGGTGATCATTTGAGGAGATGTTGATGATGGGGGAGAAGGGGTTATTTACAGGGGATCGTAACGCCACCTGTAGTTCCCGGTAAACTGGTTCCGGCACTGCAAGCATGCCGCTGAAGCGATGGTGGGTGCAGCAGAGTGTGCTGCAGCTCCCTACTGGTGGAGCTCTTACCTCAGGGCACCGTTGAAAGTAATTATGGATGAGGGGGATGAGGGGAGTAGTAGTAGGTGTTAGTACTGCAGTTTTTACTCCTCAGCAGAGCTGCTGCTGATGCTGAGCCCTCAGGGCATGACAAAAAGGATGACAGAGTCCAATTCAAATTTACTCCACTTTAATGAATAGCGGCAGATGGTGATGGTATATGGTACAGTCCGGTTTACCGGGGGTCGGTCACCAGCTCCAGGTTCCTTGTTATGGAGTCTCTAGATGTCCTTCCTTCTATGGCTTTCTGGGATAAACTTGTCCTTCTTACTCTCCACCCTCTCAGAGCTCTCCCGCCAGTCGCCTAATCTCCCACGGTGGGGCACGGTTATCCTTTACCGGTTCTAACGAGGTGGTGCTACCTTCGCCACCGGTACTCGGGCCGTTGCTCCTGCGGTCCTGGATCTAGTATGGTCCTGGGGGGCGAGGTACCTTGTGCTGCGTACGGCAACCTGGTTATATTGGGCCCGCAGCTTGTCGATCTGCAGCCAGGGGTGAACACCTGACTGCTTTGGCTACCTGCACTGCCGATGCTTCCCCAATGTAACCAGCCGGCTCCAACCAGTCCTGGCCCGTTGCCCTCTGTCCTGGTTCCCCCCGTGAAGGTTGGGGTTCCTCTCTGCAGCGTCGCTGTCAGGCTAGTCCTCACTGACTGCCTTCCCAGCACTGTCTGACTAACTATCACTTTCCCTCCCACTACTCTATCCTAGGCTCCACACCCACCCCTTCTGGGACCTACTAAATTACCGGCCCCCCTATTCTAAGTGGTGTGGTGCTAGGTGGGTGTAAAAACAGACTCCATAAAGTGAACCTTGAGCTGATGACTTTACAGGGTTAACACATTATTCTTAAGGTGTAATACTACCCTGTGGCGCCTAGTCACAGGGGCGCCACAATGACAACCAAAAACATCCAAATGACCCTGATCAAAAGTTCACATACCTTGGTGATTTTGGCCTGATAACATGTACAGAAGTTGACACAAATGGGTTCACATTGCTAATAAAGGTAACATCCTCACCTGTGACCTATTTGCTTGTAATCAGTGTGTGCATAAAAGCTGAGTGAGTTTCTGGGATCCAGACAGACTCTTGCATCTTTCAGCCAGCCATGACGTTTCTGGATTGTGAGATAGGGAAAGCAAAAATATTGTCAATGGATCTATGGGAAAAGATAGTTGAACCATATAAAACAGGAAAGGGATTCTAAAAGATATCCAAGGAATTGATAATGCCAGTCAACATGTTCAAACTGTGATTAACAAATGGAAAATTAGGGGCTGTGTATGAACCAAACCTTATCAGGTAGACCAACAAAAATTTCGGCCACAACTGCCAAGAAAATGGATCGGGATGCAAAGAAAAACTCACAAAAAACATCACTGAAATATATGACTCACTGAAAGCTAGCGGTATGGCTGTTTCAAGATGCACAATAAGGAAGCACTTGAAGAAAAATGGGTTGCATGGTCGAGTTGGCAGAAGAAAGCCATTGCTATGCAAATGCCACAAAGTATCTTGCTTATAATATGCCAAACAGCACAGAGTCAAGTCTCTAAACTTCTGTAACAAGGTAATTTGAAATGATTGAGACCAAAACTGGACTTTTTTGCCAAAAGCATTACATTTGAAGAGGTGTCAACAAGGCCTATGATGAAAGAAACACCATTCCTACTGAAAAGCATGGGGTTGGATCAGTGATGATGTGGGGATGTGTTAGCTACAAAGGCTCAGGAAACTTGGTCAAAGTTGAAGAAAAGATGAATGCAGCACATTATCAACAAATACTGGGGGCAATTTTGCACTAATCAGCCTTGAAGGTGCGCATGGGATGTACTTGGACGTTCCAACATGACAAAGATCCAAAACATAAGGCCAAGTTGAACTGTCATTTGCTACAGCAGAACAAAGTGCAGATTCTGAATTGGCCAGCACAGTCTCCCGACTTCAGTATTATTGAGGCACTCTGGGGAGAACTCTAGCGCGCAGTTCAGGCAAGAAAGCCCAGGAAGTTGCAGAAACTGGAGGCTTTTTGCCAAGAAAAATGGCCAGCTTCATATGAGAAAACAAAGAACCTTATCCACAACTACCACAAAAGACTTCAAGCTGTTGTTGATGTTAGAGGGAGAAATGCATGGTATTAGGAATTGGGGTATGTGAACTTTTGATCAGGGTCATTTGGATGTTTTTGGCTGTCATTGTGGTTTAAAAAGAGAAAACATAGTAGGTTGACAATAAATTGATTTACCCAAACACTAACCATGAATGGAAAAAATGTTTTGGTGTTATCATTAATATTCTCTGAAAAAAAGGGCAAGAAAGCAAAAAATCTTCTGGGGTACGTAACCTTCTGAGTACAACTGTATATATTTATATATACAGCCCTGGCAAAAATTAGGAAATCACTGCAAAATTTCAGTTTCTCTGATTTCTCTATATGTATATTTTTGAGTAAAATGTACATTGTTTTTTTATTTTATAAACTACTGACAACGTGTCTCCGAAGATCAAAGCTAAACATTTTGTATGGAAACTTTTGAGCACAACTGTATATTTGCCAAATGCCAGACTAATGAGACAGAATAATGTTTTCAAGGATTTGAATTACTTTCTGCAAAGTCACAATTTTGCCTACATTTCATGAGTATTGGGTACCATTGCCCTTAAACTCTATGACTTGGGACAAACATTTTGGATATCTTTCCATAAGCTTCTCACAATAATTTGTATGAATTTGGGCCCATTCCTATTGACAGAACTGGTGTAACTGACCCATGTTTGTAGGTCACCTTTGCCCAAAAATTTTCAATAGGATTGAGATCAGGACTTTGTGATGACCACTCCAAAACATCGACTTTGTTATCCTAAACCAACTTTGGTTTCAACTGTATATATATCCTACAAAACCATTTATAAATAATATTTGCCACACATCTTTACATTATCACCATTATTGAAACATACATTTTTGTTAGAAACTAAGAAGGGTAAGGCTGGCTTCACACCACGGCGCAGTCCGGTCCGGGGCTGTAAACCAGTGTAAACCAGACAGCCCAGGACCAGTTTTTGGCCCCATAGTAGCCTATGGGGCCGGATGGAGCCAGATGGCAGCTCTCTGACATCCGGTTTCCATCTCTACGGATGAATCCGGGAGAATTCGGATTATTCTCACCGGACACAAAAATATTGTTTGCTACGTTTTTGTGTCCGGGGAGAAAAATCTCCCCAAAAACCCGTATCCCGGATTCGCCCGGATTCTCCCGGATCCGGGGCAATCCGGTTCTCCCTAACATTGGAGCCTATGGGGCCGGATTGCCCCGGTCCGGGCGAATCAGGGACCCGGATACCTGCGGCTGCACGCCACTGTTGTTTCAGGACCGTGGCTAGCTCCATGCTAGCTGCGATCTTGAAAAATCAGCAGCTGCAGCTGCAATTACAGCCATCCGGCTGCACACAGCATCGGAGCCGGACCGGACTGCGCCGTGTTGTGAAGGCAGCCTTAAAAACTTATCAGCAACTTCTTATTGTTCTAACAAAATGTATAAAACCAAATTTTTAAGGAACATATCACATTGAAGTGACTTTGAGTGTCCTATGTGATAAAAAAAATACCCCAAAAGGATAAAAATCTAAAAACTACCCCCTGAAAGTGCTTAAAACCACAGTCAAAATGTTTATTAACCCTTTAGGTGCTGTACAGGAATTAAGCCATGTAGAAAGCAAAAAATCTAAATGAAATAAGCTGACAGGTCAAAATGGACCATAAAATTTGTTATGCAACTATTTCTGAGTACACTGATAACCCATATGTGGCAGAAAAATTATGTCGAAAAAAAGGGGGGTTGGTGCTGCACAGCTCTCAAATAAATAAGGGGTGCAAGACTGCATATATGTCCATGTTCATATTGACTTTCATCCATACCATGTCTAATTGGTTCCTCCATGCACATGGAGGACCTTGTTGTATAGTTGTTTCACAGACTTCACATGGTGTGCTATTTTTGTTTAATCTTGACATTTCATCTGTCATTTCATTGGTATTGATCTGCTTGCAACCGGCACACTGGGACCTACTTTGTTTTAAGTGGTTTTAATTTTGTGTCTCATGTGTTGTTTGCCTTAGTTATTTTCTACAATAAACTCCATGTTTTGATCTTGGGTGTGCAAGTTTGTTCTGCATAATCTTTTTTTCTTCCCTCTCAAGAAAAATTATGTCGGGATGCACAGCAAGGCTCAGAAAGAAAGGAGCACTATTTAATTTTTGGCACGTAATTTTGGGTGGAATAGATTGTGGACACCATGTTACATTTGAAGATATTCTGACATGCTAAAACAGCAGAAACCCCCACAAGTAAATAAGTCTGGACACTATGCCTCTCAATGAATTTATTTAGGGGTATAGTGAGTAATTCTAACCATCAGGAGATTCACAGAATTGTATACATTGGGCTATGAAAATAAAAAATTATGATTTTTTTTTTCATAAAAATGTTGCTTTGGTCCCAAATTTTTAGTTTTAAATAGGATAATATGAGAAAATGACACCTACAATTCATTAAATACATTCTCCAGAGTTTGTCAATACTCCATGTGTGGTCAAAAAATACTTTTGAGCAACAGAGTGAAGCTCAGAAGGGAAGACATGCCATATCAGAGTTCAGATATAGCTGGAATGTTTTGGGGATTCACGTCACATTGGCAGAGCCCCTGATGTGCCAAAAAAAGAAGACCTCAATAAGTGACCCCATTTTACATACATTACCACTCAATTAATTTATCTAGGGGTGCAGTGAGAATATTGACACGAGAGGTATTTCACTAAAATTTGTATGTAAAAGAGAAGAAAAGAGGGGCGCACTGTAAAGAATCATTAAAAGTATCGAGGGTATTGGGGCAGGGGGGCCACTAACCTGATAGAGTTGTGCACCCCTGCACAAACCTGGTAGATGCCTTTAATATGCTTGCACCCAGCTTATGGCTGTGCACTCCTCTGTTCGTCTGGATCCGCCACTCCCATTTCTCCCATTTTGTTTCCAGGTGCAGTCACGTGATACGGTCGGCAAGAAATACGTCACCGCAGGTCCTTCAGCGTTCTTCAGCATTAGGTATGTTGCTAAACACCGTCAGGTCCTTGTAGCCAGGTGATACGTTTCTGGAGCTGCTCCTGCCTGTACTCCCTCAGCAAGGGCATTGGAAGTGCATTGAGCTGTAGGTTGGATTGCTGGTAAAAGAAAAAAAAAAAAACTCTTAACGTTACCATCGGACGGCATGATGTTGAAACAATATCGGCAACAATCTCGGGGGTGGGCGGTCATTTTTTACATCATTTCAACATCACTGGTGAGATGTCACACGTCTAGATATCGTGGACAACTCACCAACGATGTTGTGAGCAGGTATTGTTCACAAACCCCGCAAACGATCCCTGCTCATTGCTGTGAATATTAAAATTAAGATCGACTAGCACACCTGTCAGTGGAGGTGCGAGCATGAAAAAAACATTACTATATAGGAATTATCTGCTGCACACTACACATTTAAGGTATAGGTACACTAGGTATAGCATAATGGCTGAACAATGAATAAAGCTAATACAAATTTGAGTGAGGAAAATGCAGAAACTGCTAGGAATGTACATTGAAAAAAATGAGAATTTTAGCTTATGTAATGCATTACACGTGAGCCCGATAACCAGCGACAAGGTATTCTCATGTATATCAGGTCTCTACCGTATGCCTCTGTCTGCGGTGTAAAAAAGCATGTGAGGATGTAAGTGCCTCTGGGAGCATTAACCTGCATGTATGGGTGTAGTTGGAAACCTCTCAAAACAAGGAAACAAACTAAATGGTAACTGGACTGGCTATCGGATGGTGGAGGGTGCTCAGTCAGAAAAATATACTAATATTAACATTAAGATCGACTGGCACACCTGTAAGGCCAGGGTCACACATAAGCCCTTGGTCCGTTTTTGGCATCAGATTTTGGATTTTTTTTGTCTAAGTACAAAAAACTGTTAGAAAAACGGATTAGATGTATTAAACACCCTGTCCGTTTAAAAAAAAAAAAAAAAAATTTAACATGGGCCCTATGGAAAAACGGATCCGTTTTTTTTTGGGTGTCTTAAAAAAACGGATCAGTTTTTTCAAGAATTTTGGTCAAAAAATGACTAAGTCCAAAAACGTTCAGTGGTACAGGAGGCTCAAAAAGCACTAAAAAAAACGGATTGGTCATGGAAATCACTTCCAAAAACAGATTTCTATGTGTAACCCTAGCCTAATTTGTATTAGCTTTATTTATTGTTTAGCCATTATGCTATACCTAGTATACCTATACCTTATAAAGTGTAGTGTGCAGCAGATAATTCTTATATAGTAAATGTTTTTTTCATGCTCGCACCTCCACTGACAGGTGTGCCAATCGATCTTAATGTTAATATTAGTATACTTTTCTGACTGAGCATCCTCCACCACCCGATAGCCAGTCCAGTTACCATTTAGTGTTTCCTTGTTTTGAGAGGTTTCCAACGACACCCATACACACAGGTTTTAAAATGCACCCAGAGGCACTTACATCCTCATATGCTTTTTTACACCGCAGACAGAGGCATACGGTAGGGACCCGATATACATGAGAATACCTTGTCGCTGGTTATCGGGCTCACATGTAATGTATTACATAAGCTAAAATTCTCATTTTTCAATGTACATTCTTAGCAGTTTCTGCATTTTCCTCTCACAAATTTGTATTAGCTTTATTCATTGTTTAGCCATTATGCTATATTTAGTATACCTATACCTTATAAATTATATATATTTGATGAACGATGTTGTTAGCGATCACATACACGCGCAATTGCTAACAATATCGTTCACATCGCTGGTGAGCTGTCACACAGGCAGACTCACCAGCGATATGGACCAGCGAGAACACTGGTAACCATGTTACACATCGGGTTACTAGGCGCCGCGCGGCGCTTAGTAACCCGGTGTGTACCATGGTTACCAACTCCCAGCATAGGCTGTGCCGCTGGGAGATCGTTCATCACGGTGTCACACACGACGATGCTGCAGATCGCTCAATGGATTATCGCTTGATTTGAGGTCCTGCTCACAAATCTTCCACCAAACAATCAAGCGATTTTTCATTGACAGATCTCTCGGTTACACGCAACGACGCACAAACGATATCACTTAAGCGATCAAAATTCCGATCGCTTAAGCGATATCGTTCACAAGATTGAAACGTGTGATGTGGCCTTTAAGGCCACATGCACACGTTGAGTATTTGGTGAGTTTTTTACCTCAGTATTTGCAGCCAAAACCAGGAGTGGAACAATCAGAGGAAAAATATAATAGAAACACGTCACCACTTCTATATTTATCACGCTCTCCTGGTGCCAACACGCTGGAATTCCATTCTGCACATGTTGCAGCGACTGTGGCAGCACCGCCGAGCCCTGGTGCAATATGTTATGACGTATAGCCTGGGCCAACGAGATCCAGAGGTGGGGCAGATCATGCTGCTGGAGTGGTCTCAGATCAAGGACTTATGCACCCTTCTGCACAGTTTCGAAATGGCGACGAAGATGTTTAGTGCTGACGATGCTATTATCAGCATGACTATTCCGGTCATCTACATGTTGGAGCACACTCTAAACAGTATTCGTGGTCAGGTGGTGAGACAAGAGGAGGTGGAGGATGTACAGGAGGAGACCTATGCGGAAGGGATAACAAGATCACCAAGGTCCTTACGGTCAGCAGCACCAAGACAGCAGACATGAGAGGGTGGGGGAGACGGATTAACAAGGGAGCATGGTTGCAGCCAAACTGTTGAGAAAGGTGCAGGAGCCCAGGAAGAAATGGAGGACGAACTGGCAATGGGCATGGAAGATTCAGCAGATAAGGGAGACCTTGATGACATTTCTGTTGTGCGAGGTTGGGGGGAAAGGGCAGGGGAAGGAAGCATGATTCTCACCTCGTCGCCACCAACACAACTACGACTTGGTCTTCCTGAATGAGCAAGACACATGAGCGCCTTCTTGCTGCACTACCTGCAACATGACCCTCAGATTGTCCGAATTAGCAGTAATGCAGACTACTGGGTTGCCATACTCTTAGATCCCTGTTACAAGACAAAATTTAGCAAAATAATTCCTGCCATAGAAAGGGACGCACACATGCAGCAGTATCATCAGAAGCTGTTACACAATCTTAGATCGGCTTTTCCACAAAACACCAGTGGTCCACAGAGTGAATCTCACAGGAGTATCTCCAAGTGAACATCGATGCCATGACTGTGGAACTGGACCCTTGCTCATTTTGGGCTTCCAATCTGGAAAAATGGCCTAAGCTTGTCACTCATGCATTGGAGATCCTGTCGTGCCCCGCAGCCAGCGTTTCCTCTGAACGTGCCTTCAGCGCTGCTGGTGGTGTGCTGACAGATAAGCACACGCGTCTGTCCAGTCAGAATATGGACAGACTAGCGTTCATCAAGATGAGCAAGTCATGGATCCGCAAGGACTTTTCTACCCCTGTGTCATCCTGGGGAGACTAAAGGCTTGTGGATTTTTGAATGTGCTTCATGAAAGTAACCATTTTAAGTTTGCAACTGTGGGTCAATTGATGCTACTTAAATGGTGTCTGTGCCCAAATTCTTGGAAAAAATGGAGACTCTTGTTTTAGTCCCCTTGATGTGTTTTACATGATTTTAGACGGGCATGACATGCCTATATCTGTGTCTCCTCCTTTTACTCGTCCAGATCTTTTCTTTTTGCATTTTTATATGTACTTGTCACTTTTCCATGAGTTTGTTCTGTCTTCTGAGTAGTTTGTCACCTTTTGGACACCTTAGAATGTGTTTTCTATGTGTTTTCTATGTGTTTGTATGTGTTTGTGTTTGCCTGCCATTGTTTTCAATGGTATTCAAAGGTGTTCGACTGTGTTCGACGAACATTTGACAAACATTTGACGAACACACGACCAATTCGACAAAACTAATTCGAACATTCGGTTGGTGGCTCATCTCTAATCTACAGTAGCTTGGAAGTCAAACTGCTAGGTCAGTTTCACCATATAATGAACAAGGTACATTACAGCGAAACCATCATGGAATTGAACTTTTTTGCAATTGCACTGCATTTGAAATTTCCTTCCCATTTTTCCAGTACCAGTACCATACATATGGTAAAATGAATGATGTTATTCAAAGTACAATTTATCTCGCATAAAAACAAGCCCTTGTATGCCTACACTCCCTGACAGAAGTTATGTCGCTTATCCATATTATGTAAATAAAAGCTTCTAACCTGACGTTATATTCATCCATTCATCCATTGGTTGAATAAATTACTCTTCTGAAAGCTGAAACCCTCCGAAATTTGGTCTAGGTTAAGAAAATAAATTGGCATCAATGCTGAAAAATTGATCATTTAATGAACACAGAATGGTCAGATTTTAGCAAGACAAAGTTTTGTCGCCTGGTCGTATAATGCACCCAATCCTAGTTTACATCCTCACCTATGCTCAGTAAATGATCGGTTAATTAGTGGGTGTGTCTAAAAAGAAACCCAGCACCTCAGAACTTCACTTGAACTGCAACTTGAGCTCTGACAACATGCCAAAAAGCCACTCTGCAACCAAAGCCTTGATTATCAAGAGGCTGAAGACCAGATCCACTGCAGAGGTGGCTGGCACCTTTAATGTGTCTCAGCGTCAAGTACAAAGAATTAAAAAAAGATTTGAAGACACTGGAGATGTGTTTGACAAGCCCAGGTCTGGCAGACCCCGCAAGATAACTGCTCAGGAGGAATGTTTGTTAGTTGGAAAATCCAAAGCAATTCCCTCTTCCACTGCAGCAGAGCTCCAACAGGCCTGGTCACCTGAACAGTTTGTAGGATTCTGTCTCAAAATGGCCTCCATGCTCGAATCAGTGCCCAGAAGCCAGCACTAAACAAAAGGCAAATAAAAAACTGTGTGGCATTTGCAAAGTCCCACAGACTGCTAAACAGAAGGATGCTGGAAAAGTGTCAGAAGGAGATTTCTCTGATGAATCTTCAGTAGAATTACACCACAGCCACCGCAAATACTACAGGAGACCTACTGCAGCCAGTATGTATCCACAATACACCCAGAAAACAGTTACATTTGGTGATGGAAAGATCATGGTCTGGAGTTACATTCAGTATGGAGGTGTGCAAAACATTTGCAAGATAGAAGGCAATATTAATAGCCTAAAATATCAAGAAGTATTAACTACCTCTTATATTCCAAATCATAAAAGGGGTCAAATTCTGCAGCAGGATGGTGCTCCATCTCATACATTCATCTCTACAACAAAGTTCCTCCAGGCAAAAAAGATCAAGGTGCTCAAGGACTGGCCAGCCCAGTCACCAGACATGAACATCATTGAGAATGTTTGGGGTAGGATGAAAGGGGAAGCTTAGAAGACAAAACCAAAGAATCTAGATGAACTCTGGGAGGCATGTAAGACTGCATTCTTTGCTATTCCTGATGAGTTCATTAATAAATTGTATGAATCATTGTTGAACTGCATGGATGCAGTCCTTCAAGCTCATGAAAGTCACACAAAATATTAAATATGACTCTAATAGCACCACAACTTCATTCACCAATGTTATGCAACATATATTTGTATTTTAAGTTAATTTTTTGTTTGAAAATCACATTACTTTCTGTGGCTAATGCTCTCTCCCACGATGTACTGCAATGCTATTAAATTATATAGTGTGCTTCCTTAGATCATCATTCTATAGCAACAGTTAATTTTATTTTGCTGATATAAAAGAAACTTGTAACGTGATTTTGGGGAGCCAAATAAATTACATAGTATTAGATACATCTAACCATACGCTCTTAGCCACATCTCAAAGAATATTAACAATGAATCTTTATGCAAATGAGGCTGATTGACGTTCCATCATTGCCATGAGAAGATATAGTTGTACAGGAGGGGAGTCAATCAATTACAAGAGAGTGTTGCTAAATAATGAGGAGGATCAATGGGCTAACTGGGATTATTCCTGCCCTCAGTGCACTTATCATCTTATTTACATAAAGATCTAAAGTTGTTTTGCAGCTTTGGAAAATCCTTGAACTTGTCTTTTACTAGCCAACCCAAAAAATGTAATTAGCTTCGTGACACTCAAGCTCTTGAAAGGTCACCTATTCATTAATGGTTTTCCAGTTTGTCTTAAAAATTTCTATCCAATTTATTTTTTTTTATGTTGTCTGCAAAAACAAACGAAGTCATAAAGTCTTCTGTATTTTTAGACAAAAGATACATGAATTGCATGTTACTTTGATAATGGATATTTAAAAATCATAGCATATACAATCAGAAATAAAATTATATTAATCTATTTATAGTTCCATGTATTGAATCATAAAGCAGGTGTCCTCCTGCTCAAGTACTAGTGCATCTCAATGAATTAGAAAATCACCAAAAAGTAAATGTATTTCAGTAATTCAATACAAAAAGTGAAATGCATATATTATGTAGAGTCATTACATAGTTAATTATTTCAAGTGTTTATTTCTGTAAATGTTGATGATTATGGCTTACAGCCAATGAAAATCCAAACCTCACTAATTCAGAAAATTAAAGAAGGGAGGATGAAGGGTTAAAAACCACGCTGCTATATTGCACGAGACTTCAAAGGATGAATATAATATTGATTTATTAGTCAGTGTGTTTCAGCGCTCCCTGAAATGCCCTTAAACATGGCAATTTTATATTGATTTTTGATGATATTCTAATTCATTAAGGCTACCTTCACATTTGCATTTGGAGCGCAGTGCACCAAACGCAGCCAAACGCTTGCGCACATGCGTTCCTATGTTTAACATGGGAACGCATGTGCCTGCGTATGGCTGCGTTTGGCCGCATTTGCGTTCGGATGCGCATAATTTATGCGCCCTCCGACCGCGCTCCAAATGCAGCTTGCAGCATTTTTTTGTGCGTTCGTGGTGCTTGTTCTATCCGCAAGCGCACAAACAATGCATTGATCTCAATGGACCCGCAGTGTCCTCTGCATGAAACCGCAGGAGAACGCTGCGGATCTCATTCAAATCTCTCCTGGTGGCCGCCGGTGAACACCGGCGGCCACCGGGAGATCATGCAGAGCTGCCGCTGATCTCCCGCCGGTGTCAGCGGGGAGATACAGCTGATCTGACAGCTGTTTAAATCTCCCTCTCTGACACCGAATAGGGTGAGGTTGGCGCGGGAGATTTGAAGCAGCGATTAGCTGTTTCTTATCTCCCACGCTGATATCACCCTATCCGGTGTCAGAGCGGGAGATTTAAACAGCTGTCAGATCAGCTGTATCTCCCCGCTGACACCGGCAGGAGATCAGCTGTGCCGGGAGGAGGAGATCTCTGCTGCTGATCTCCTCCTACCAGCCGCCCCAGAGGCAGATGATTGGCTGCCGGGGCACCATAGTAATGTGAACGCATGCAGAGATTCTCTGCTGCATTCACATTTTTATGGGCTGCTTTTGCCTGCGTTTGCATCTTCATGCCCTCTGCATGCAGACACAAACGCAAGTGTGGAGCCAACCTAAGATGCACTAGAATAACAAATTTATTTAGAAAATATAAATATTTTTCCTATGTAGAGATATGGTTTATATTGTTTGACATTAGTGAGGAGCGAGTTCTGAAATATTCGTAATCGCTATTCTCGTAACGAGTACTTTGTAATAATCGCGTATTAGTTCTGAATAGCGAGTACAAGCAATTCAATGGGAAATGCCTGGAGAATATGCCTGCATGCATTTCTGACTCACATATGGTTTATGGGAATAACTTTGACGCAGCATTACGCCACTTTACAGTTACACATACAGTATATATATGTATACATATATATATATGTGCTACCGTTAAAAAGTTTGGGGTCATTTGGAAATGTTCTTATTTTTTAAAGAAAGGCACACTTTTTTTCAATGAAGCTAACAATAAAGGGATCCTGTCACCTCCAAAACGCCTCCTAAGCTATCAAAACATGTCCCTGCAGCATACCATCACTAATCTCACACTTCTTTTGTCTCCTAAAAGCATCCTGTGAAAGTGCATAAAAACGTTTTAATACTCACTCATTAGTGACACTCATTAGTGATTATACTTAGCAGTGACTATATTCATAGTCACTAAGGCGGGCTGTTATGCAGCTCCAGGATCCACCCTGTCTCTGTGTGTTCTGCTGTGATGTGCAGGCATTGCCCTCCCCCCTCTCTATCATTCACAGAATGCAAATCATTAGTCCTTCCTTCAGTTTCAGTTTCACAATAGCACAGACAGAGAGAGGGTGGATCCTGGAGCTGCAAAAGAACACCCCTGGTGATTAAAGAATATAGCCTCTGCTAATTATAATCACTAATGAGTAAGTATTAAAACGTTTTTCTCCACTTTCACAGGATGCTTTTAGGAGACAAAAGAAGTGTGAGATTAGTGATAGGATGCTGCAGGGACATGTTTTGATAGCTTAGGAGGCGTTTTGGAGGTGACAGGATCCCTTTAAATGAATCAGAAATACACTCTATACATTATTAATGTGGTAAATAGAGATGAGTGTTGTTCTATTCAAATTGTTCACCAATCTCAAATTTGAGCTGTTTTTGGCGGTGTTCGAGTCATTCGCCGAATTAGAACAATTTGCTTGAATTTCGGCAGTTTTAGTATATGTTCGATAACGCTTCGATCACCAAAAGCTTAATCTTCCTAACCCTAAATCTAGCCCTAATACTGCAAATGAATGTTAATATCCAGTTTGTGTGTATATTGTGCAGGGGGGGTTGTATCAGAGCTGCAGCAATAAGGCCGCGCTCTTTTTTTTTTTCTCCTAAAGCATGTACAGAGGGGCGGTTCAAGCTGTTAGCCAATCACAGTGCCACACTGCAAAGTGCATTTTTTCACACAACCAAGGTCATCATTGGCTGTGTCTGTCACATGTCCTAGCCCTATAAGACTTGGCCATTTTAACGATCGCCACCATTTTGCTTATAGCTGCTGCAGGGTGTTAGATGGCACCCGCGGCTGCTGCTGTGTGCGACCGCTAAACAGTGCAAACTAAATTGTGTTCTCTCAGTCAGCTAGTGAGCGAATACAAAGTTAGATAGATAGGTTTAGGGAGTAGGGACTAGTAATATCTGCCTTTTTTAGGGCTGTTCCATAGGAGTAGCGATTAGGGATAGGAACTAGGGACTAGTAGTCTATCAGCCCTTTTCAGGGCTACGTTATAGAAGCAGGGACTGATTTTAATTGCAGCCCTTTTGAGGGCTAGGTTAGAGCAGTCTCTATTAGTTTTTGCCAGGCAGGGATGTGTCAGGTGTTTGCCAGTACTCTGCAAGCCTTTCTCACAGCATCTGGCCACAGTAATATAGCTCTTTGAATACATTAGGGCAGGTAGTGTAGCACTGCTGTGAAGAAAGCTACACCACCTGTCTTAATTAGGCATTTTTTTTGCTGCAGCTAGTCCAGGCACTTTGTTCGGGCTAGTAGCAGACTAGCAGTATCCCACAGTAGTGTAGCCCACTTGTGAGAGAAGCTACACCTTCAGTGTAGTTCCTTCTACTAATCAGTTTTTGCCTAAAAGCAGTGTCCACAAAAAACTGTAGTGTATTCCATGTGTAATACAACCAAGTACACCTTGAGTGTAGTTCATTCTACTAATTTTTAACTGCACCAAGCAAACCTGTCAGTTTTTGCCTAAAAGCAGTGTCTACAAAAACATTACTGTAGGCCACGTGTAAAACAACCAAGTACACCTTGAGTGTAGTTCATTCTACTAATTTTTTACTGCACTTAGCAAACCTATCAGTAAAGTAAAATTCACCAATTACTCATCTTCTGAACGTGACCTTACAGATACTGAAGTGAAATGCACCAAATAATCATCATCTGAACATGGCCTTACAGATACTGAAGTAAAACTCACCAAATACTCATCGTCTGAACATGGCCTTACAGATACTGAAGTAAAACGCACCAAATAATCATAATCTGCACATGGCCTTACAGATACTGAAGTGAAACGCACCAAATAATCATCATCTGAACATGGCTTTACAAATACTGAAGTTAAATTCACCAAGTACTCATCGTGTGCATGATGCCTTACAACTACTGGAGTAAAAACTGATTTTGTAAGGGCATGACATGACTATATCTGTGTCTCCTCCCCCTTTTACTAATCTATCTCTTTTCTTTTCGCATTTTTATATGTGCTTTTCACTTTTCCATGTTTGTTGTATCTTCTGTGTAGTTTGTTACCTTTTGGACACTTTAGAAGGTGTTTTCTAAGTATTTTCTATGTGTTTGTATGTGTTTGTGTTGGCCTGCCATTGTTTTCAATGGGATTCGACGGTGTTCGACGAACATTCGATGAACAAATGCCCAATTCGGCGAACCGAATCGAATTCGAACACTAGGGGGGGTGTCTCATCTTTAGTGGTAAATGGCTATTCTAGCTGCAAACATCTGGTTTTTAATGCAATATCTACATACTGTAGGTGTATAGAGGCCAATTTCAGCAACCACCACTCCTGTCTTTTAATGGTACATTGTGTTTGCTAAGTGTGTAAGAAAGCTAATGGATGTTTAGAAAACTCTAGAAAACCCTTGCACAAGTATGTTAGCACAGCTGAAAACAGTTTTGCTGATTAGAGACGCTATAAAATTGACCTTCCATTGAGCTACTGTAATTGAGTATCTGAAGCATTACAGTTGTTTGTTCTATGAACCTCTCAAAATGGCCAGAAAAAGAGAACTTTGGGAATTTCAGGTTTTACAAACAGAGACAGGTGCCTCACGGCTCACTAGGGAGAAGGAACTTGCAATACAAAATTATAAGGCATGTTCCAGCCTCACAATACAAGTGCTGCACACAGTAAATTATCAAATTGTAGATGTTCACTGGTCTATTAATGAGGACTATACGATAATTAGATTAACCTCACACCAATATATACCCTCTCTGCAGAATGATTCTACAATAAATTATAATTTAAAATATGAAAAAAGGAAGAATTAAGGAATAAGAAAGAGAAAAAAAGGGGGCAGAACAATGAAAAGGACCAGAAGGAAGAGAAAAAACGAAAAAACACAGACATAAAAAAGGAAAATGAGAATAATTTGCTGTCCTTGTATATCTCAAGTTAAAGTGGCTATGTGAAAAAGTCCACTTGTATGCAGACAATATATATTCAAAGAGAAGGGTGTCTGACCAGATGGGTCCTCTTTGGTGAAGAATATACAATAACAACGCACATCCAAATATCTAAACATTAGTGACCTATAGCTCAATAAAAATTTACTCAGTGCAGGAAATGGGAAAAGAATTTGCAAAAAGTATGATCATTAGACCAGTACCAGGGTAAGTGCCACGAGCAGCCCAAATTTTTCAAATATGACCAATGTGCTATTTATACTGGTGAGCAATTATAACGGTTTATAAGGAAATTACGATCCAAAAATAGTAATAAACTCAAAGAAAGGAAATCACTCACTCAGACGCTAATGACAAGCAGAGTCAATGTTAAATCAAAATTATGGCTAGAGATACCACTTACCCCACATATTGTTGCAAGTCAGCTATAGTCAAGTTCCAATTCATGATTGTAGAGAGGTGTAAAAAAACACACCAATGAAATGGAAATATCAAAATTGTGGTCCTGAACTCCACATGTCCCTACGTGCGTTTTGTACACAGGACTTCTTCAGGAAGGATCAGTGTGCCAACTAAGGTCATATTCAGCGGCCATATATAGGGAGGAGCTGATCATTTACTCAAAGCATCTGTGCATCGTGTCCGTCCACTCCACTTCCAGTGCTGTGGTCATGTGACAAACGTCGATCACATGACCACTCCCACTTCCGGTATTTGAAACACAAACAGAGGTTCTGTCACCTCCTGATGGCACATCTTTCAGTGACCAGGCACCTTCAAAGGGGGAGGGTCAGGAGACAACCCAAGAACACAGTGCTCACATAGAGCAGAGGGAGTGAGGCCAAATGGGGGAGTTTGCTGCAATTAACACCAATACAAATGGATAATGGAAAATAGAAACAGCCAGAAAACGTGTATAATTGACCGGGATCAGGGAAAAAAAAGTGTGTACACCATAGAAAGTACAAAATCTTTACTGAAAATTTTGTAAGGGACACAAGTGGACAAACAAGTTATAAACACCTATAAAATGTGCATAACAGTACCAAGGAAAACTGCTATGCCTCATTAAATTCACCCTATCAGGATATTTTAAGGGTACCCGTGACCGGGTTATTAAATGTAATATTTGATGACACAGAAAATATAATGTTTAGGTATTTCAGTAGAGCAGTTAGACAAGATCAAAATTACACCAAGATGCTTTATGACCACCTCTGGGTATACAGAAATCAAAAATATGCTCAGTACAATGGATGGCACAACTTGTGCAATTGTCTGAAGCCAACAGATGACCCTAGAAAAAAACTTCCCAAGATAGTATATAACAGGAAGAGAGTTTTCTTCCATGACCTGAAGGGAAGAAAAATGTAAGCTGAATAGGGGCTTGGAATCCATACACCCTAAAGCCCTTGTATCAAGTCAACCGTGCCCTACAGAGATGGAGGCCAACTCGTATGAACAATCAACATCATCCCCTTATATGAGGCCAAATTGTGAGGTGGCACAATAAAGATATCAGCAGCTATAATGTCAGTCACTGCATGACAATTCAGAGCTCTGGAGGAAAGAAAACCCAAACATTAATTAAAATGAAACAGACTATATCAAGGACCTGTGCATAAGAAGATTGTAGTCACCAGGCCCGGACTGGCCATGAAGCATACCGGGAGTTTTCCCGGTGGGCTGAAGGGGAATTGCACCGCTGCGGCCGCTCTTTACCTTTAAGAGGTCGCCTGTGGCCCCTTTCTGTCTTTCTGCGACTGCCGGCCGGGCACAGACAGGGAGCTGCACAGTAGCCGCAGCCGCGTTTCCGGTGTGGAGCTTCCGGCTCTGTTCCTGCAGCCGGTTCTTGGAGAAGGAGTATGATGACTGCTCCTCCACTCCTCAGTGGCTCCAGCCTCCCTGAAGCTTCTGTACACCCTACCCTGCTGGCCAGGGGCCTGGGGCCATGCAGTACCTGCACTGTCGGCTGGTACCGGGCACGTCCTCTGGCTTCATCTCCTGCGTGGGCTGAGTGAGCTCCTTCATCCTGGGTGGTAAGAAGGAGTATTATGCCTCCAGCCTGGAGGTTTCTGCAGTGAGATGTCTGTCTGGTGGCTGCGGTGTGCATCTGAGGCACAGGGGATTTATGGCAGTTGTTTGACCTTTCTCTGCCCCCCTATCCCCCCAGATCTGTGACCTGTCAAACATCTGCCATCAATCCCACAGACAGAGCGATGGACCGCAGAGCAGAGTCCTGTCCTGCATGGTAATTGTGACTCAGGCAGCAGAGCAGCACTGTAAGACTATGTATATCCCTCCATGTATATGTGTGTGTGCTGTAAATGTGTGTGTGTACTGTATGATTGTGTACATATGGATGTGTGTGTGTATACATGGATATGTGTGTACATATGGATGTGTGTCTGTGTGTATATATGGAAGTATGTGTGTACATATGGATGTGTGTCTGTGTGTACATATAGATGTGTGTGTATACATGGATGTGTGTCTGTGTGTACATATGGAAGTATGTGTGTACATATGGATGTGTGTCTGTGTGTACATATGGAAGTATGTGTACACATGGATGTGTGTACATATGGAAGTATGTGTGTACATATGGATGTGTGTACATATGGAAGTGTGTGTACATATGGATGTGTGTGTGTGTATACATTGATGTGTGTGTACATATGGATGTGTCTGTGTGTGTGTATACATGGATGTGTGTCTGTGTGTACATATGGATGTGTGTGTACATATGGATGTGTGTCTGTATACATGGATGTGTCTGTGTGTGTACATATGGATGTATGTGTGTATACATGGATGTGTGTGTACATATGGATGTGTGTGTACATGTGTCTGTGTGTACATGTGTCTGTGTGTGTGCATATGGATGTTTGTGTATACATGGATGTGTGTGTACATATGGATGTGTGTATACATGGATGTGTGTGTATGTACATATGGATGTGTGTGTATACATGGATGTGTGTGTGTGTACATATGGATGTGTGTTTACATATGGATATGTATATGTATTTATATATAAAAATATATATATAATGTATATGTGTGTACAAATGGATGTGTCTGCATATACACATATACTGTGTGTGTACATACGGATGTGTGCGTATATAATGTATGTGTGTACATATGGATGTGTGTGTCATATGAATGTATGTGCATATATATATACACATACATACTGTATATATATAGGCCCAGTTCACATCTGCGTTTTGGCTGTGTTTGGCTTAATTTAATGCAAAACGCATGTGTTTTTGCAACTGCAGCCCAAAGCGTTGCAGACAACACTTTTGGCTGCACTTGCAAAAGCACGTGTTTTGCGTTTTGCATTGCTTTTGCATTAAACCCTATGGGTGCGTTTTGCAATGTGCTTTTAGGGGTAAAAACACATATAACCGCAAATGAAGGCAAACACAGCTAAAACGCAGATATGAAAAGTCCCATACTGTATGTGGGTACATCTGGATGTGTGTGGTGGACACTGCACAGTACCACTTCTCTTGTCCTGTATACAGGGTGTGATCCTCAGTATCTGTATTATTCTGTATATATACACTGCAAAGTACCACTTCTCCTGTCCTGTATACAGGGTGTGATCCTCAGTATCTGTATTATTCTGTATATATACACTGCACAGTACCACTTCTCCTGTCCTGTATACAGGGTGTGATCCTCAGTATCTGTATTATTCTTTATATATACACTGCACAGTACCACTTCTCCTGTCCTGTATACTGGGTGTAATCCTCAGGATCTGTATTATTCTGTAGATATACACTGCACAGTACCACTTCTCCTGTCCTGTATACTGTGTGTAATCCTCAGTATCTGTATTATTCTGTATATATACTCTGCACAGTACCACTTCTCCTGTCCTGTATACTGGGTGTAATCCTCAGGATCTGTATTATTCTGTAGATATACACTGCACAGTACCACTTCTCCTGTCCTGTATACTGGGTGTAATCTTCAGTATCTGTATTATTCTGTATATATACTCTGCACAGTACCACTTCTCCTGTCCTGTTGTCAGAGAGGCAGAATTGGACTTTGTTATTTTCAGCATTTAAATGGTGTTTAAATTAATTATCCCCAATATGGAGTCATCACTTCTCTTCTGTACAGGTGATGACTTTCCCTTCGCTCTGGATCTGACCGCTGGGACCCCACAATCCTGAGAAACGTGGCTTTGTAGATCACCATGTAAATGGAGCTGTGGTTGATTTCCCTTTGCTGCACCATTCACATGTGGCTCTTCAGAAAACTCCTTTAAGAAAGTGATGAGGCCACGACAATGTAAAAGCAAACTTCACTGATCGTGGCTGATGGGTGATATAGTATGTGGGCTGCTGGGGCTTGTTTTCCAGGGCTGCTTTTTGGTCCCAGTCCGGCCCTGGTAGTCACCATTATCCTGTGGGGAAAAAAGGCATAGAAAGAAACGCCCTAACACCCAACACATGTCACCAACTGGATCGACGGCTTTCTCGGGGCTAAGGAACCACGGACGGACCCTCCTGTGTTCCTTAAATCATAAGCACATTGGTTAATTCAGTACTACACCTGCGTATGTGGATCCCTGGCATGCGACCGCAATAACCAGAAATGCTGCATTGTGCAGATGCGGAAGGAGGCCTGTGTGGATTGTTTAGCATTGCTATGTTGTAATATATGTGCATAATAATGAGCTGCTGCTGTGATCCAGACTGGATAGCAGCCAGGGCTCATTAGAGTAGGTCATTGGTGGTGGACAAACTTGGATGCCCAAAAGAAGGCCCTAAACATATCAGCTGAATGGAAAAAGGGTTGAAACAGTAGGGAGAAACAGTATATAGAGCTACAGTAGTAATCAATCTTTAAAAACATTAGAATCATAATCCAATGTTCTTTGTGTACTAATAAGATGGTTATTGGTGGAGATGACATTTGCCACCGTATACTAGAAAAAAGAGTGTTAAAAAACGTGTAGGAGATTGAATGAATGTATATTAACCATGAAGGAGAAAACACTTGAAAATTAAGAAAAAGATGAGGACATGTTTTAAAGTATGTAAATATATAAGACTGGCATCGACCGTATACGTAGGTGCTGGCAGAAAATAGTCATACTTACAACAACAATAGATATCTGCCGCGACACTACTATATATATGTGAAAAATTCAAATTAATGAGCGGCACTGAAAAGAGAAGATCAAACTGCAATGTGAAAATGTGTAATGCAGAAAACTGCCCTGTGCTATAGTTGAAAACAGAGGTCTTGGTCTCATCAGCGGCCACTGAGGATGAAGCCTGGCACCCACATCAAGGGGCCTCCACTGCCAGGTCCTGACACTATGCCCTAGTGAAATGGTGAGCTGGTGGAATCTGTGTGGGCTTATATGTCTAAAGGTGTAATTAAAAACAGGTGTGTGCTAGGACCTCACACTGGAGTCCATGAGTGGTTACCAGACTATGAAAGGAGGAAAGGGGAAATAAATATATATATAATGGGAGCTCAGTCAAAAAAGGACAATATGTAAATATATAAGACTGGCATCGACCGTATACGTAGGTGCTGGCAGAAAATAGTCATACTTACAACAACAATAGATATCTGCCGCGACACTACTATATATATGTGAAAAATTCAAATTAATGAGCGGCACTGAAAAGAGAAGATCAAACTGCAATGTGAAAATGTGTAATGCAGAAAACTGCCCTGTGCTATAGTTGAAAACAGAGGTCTTGGTCTCATCAGCGGCCACTGAGGATGAAGCCTGGCACCCACATCAAGGGGCCTCCACTGCCAGGTCCTGACACTATGCCCTAGTGAAATGGTGAGCTGGTGGAATCTGTGTGGGCTTATATGTCTAAAGGTGTAATTAAAAACAGGTGTGTGCTAGGACCTCACACTGGAGTCCATGAGTGGTTACCAGACTATGAAAGGAGGAAAGGGGAAATAAATATATATATAATGGGAGCTCAGTCAAAAAAGGACAATATGTAAATATATAAGACTGGCATCGACCGTATACGTAGGTGCTGGCAGAAAATAGTCATACTTACAACAACAATAGATATCTGCCGCGACACTACTATATATATGTGAAAAATTCAAATTAATGAGCGGCACTGAAAAGAGAAGATCAAACTGCAATGTGAAAATGTGTAATGCAGAAAACTGCCCTGTGCTATAGTTGAAAACAGAGGTATTGGTCTCATCAGCGGCCACTGAGGATGAAGCCTGGCACCCACATCAAGGGGCCTCCACTGCCAGGTCCTGACACTATGCCCTAGTGAAATGGTGAGCTGGTGGAATCTGTGTGGGCTTATATGTCTAAAGGTGTAATTAAAAACAGGTGTGTGCTAGGACCTCACACTGGAGTCCATGAGTGGTTACCAGACTATGAAAGGAGGAAAGGGGAAATAAATATATATATAATGGGAGCTCAGTCAAAAAAGGACAATATGTAAATATATAAGACTGGCATCGACCGTATACGTAGGTGCTGGCAGAAAATAGTCATACTTACAACAACAATAGATATCTGCCGCGACACTACTATATATATGTGAAAAATTCAAATTAATGAGCGGCACTGAAAAGAGAAGATCAAACTGCAATGTGAAAATGTGTAATGCAGAAAACTGCCCTGTGCTATAGTTGAAAACAGAGGTATTGGTCTCATCAGCGGCCACTGAGGATGAAGCCTGGCACCCACATCAAGGGGCCTCCACTGCCAGGTCCTGACACTATGCCCTAGTGAAATGGTGAGCTGGTGGAATCTGTGTGGGCTTATATGTCTAAAGGTGTAATTAAAAACAGGTGTGTGCTAGGACCTCACACTGGAGTCCATGAGTGGTTACCAGACTATGAAAGGAGGAAAGGGGAAATAAATATATATATAATGGGAGCTCAGTCAAAAAAGGACAATATGTAAATATATAAGACTGGCATCGACCGTATACGTAGGTGCTGGCAGAAAATAGTCATACTTACAACAACAATAGATATCTGCTGCGACACTACTATATATATGTGAAAAATTCAAATTAATGAGCGGCACTGAAAAGAGAAGATCAAACTGCAATGTGAAAATGTGTAATGCAGAAAACTGCCCTGTGCTATAGTTGAAAACAGAGGTCTTGGTCTCATCAGCGGCCACTGAGGATGAAGCCTGGCAGATGCGGAAGGAGGCCTGTGTGGATTGTTTAGCATTGCTATGTTGTAATATATGTGCATAATAATGAGCTGCTGCTGTGATCCAGACTGGATAGCAGCCAGGGCTCATTAGAGTAGGTCATTGGTGGTGGACAAACTTGGATGCCCAAAAGAAGGCCCTAAACATATCAGCTGAATGGAAAAAGGGTTGAAACAGTAGGGAGAAACAGTATATAGAGCTACAGTAGTAATTAATCTTTAAAAACATTAGAATCATAATCCAATGTTCTTTGTGTACTAATAAGATGGTTATTGGTGGAGATGACATTTGCCACCGTATACTAGAAAAAAGAGTGTTAAAAAACGTGTAGGAGATTGAATGAATGTATATTAACCATGAAGGAGAAAACACTTGAAAATTAAGAAAAAGATGAGGACATGTTTTAAAGTATGTGACAAGTCAGAATTTTAGGTTTGTGAAAGAGATCTCGTATCACCATGCCATAAGGTATGCAGGAGAGAGCAGGATAGTGGGACCTGTGGAAAAATTAAAAATGTTATTAAGTGACCTATAGAAAAAAAATGCTAATAATTTGAGAAGTTGGAAAATTAAGCACTTTTTGAAAAAGTTTTTTGAGAAGTTGTTCAAACAAGTAGGATCCATTGAATCTCCTAAAACCATAGCGGCTGTCAGACCAGTAAGTTTCTCATGAGGGGTAAAGTTCAAGAGAGATTACTGTCCAAAGATGTCCATAGTGTCCCAGTTCAAAGACACAGGACCTATGTTTCACTCACACGATGAAGAGGTATCCTGATGGTTTTTTGTTGTTCCAGATCCGACCCATTAATATAACGTGAAAAAGATCTGAGATTGATTCTGAGAAACACAGGTTCGACCAGGTGTATAAGTCTAATTCAGTATGCATAAGACAGGACAGACATCTTCGGGAGCAGCGGAGATGGAGTCCATTTTTGTCCAATCCAGGGTGTCTCCAAGGATCTGGAAGTGGATATATAAAGAAGATTAGAGAATAATTAGGGATACAGTGATCTAAGAAGACACAAGACCATATTCCAGGGTTACTCATACGCCCTATTCTTACTGTTTATAAAAAACGTTAAAAAGGAATTCTTCATTGATACTTCTTGGTGCCATGATATGAAGTTCAAGATTCATACAGTGCTATGCAAATTTATTGGGACAAATCATTTTTGTAAGTAAAATCATAAGTTGGTTACCAGTCAGTGATTCAAACTGCTTTGAACAGGTGTGAGTGTACAACCTTGAGTAATAAAATGTGGTTTGATTAGTTTTAGTCAGAAAATAACAGCTAGCCGCCCCCTCAGCTTCAGTTGAGAGCTTGTTTCTGTGAGGAGTGGTTTAGTGTACTTTTTCTCTGTGTGACTCGTGCCTGTAAAAATGAATGTTAGTCCACGGAGGAGGTCTAGAATTATTACTCTTAATGAACATACAAGTCTTACTGTAAGAGAAATCGCTTCCACTGTTGGTATTGGAAAATCTACCGTTTCAAGAAAAATTCGCACGCACAATGAAACTGGATCGTTTTCTCCAAAACGAAAAGGGAAATGTGGAAGAAAAAGGAAAATGACTCCAAGAACTGATAAAACACTTATCAGCAATAGTAAAACTAATGCAAGAAAAACAAGTAAAGACTTGCTTTGTCCCAATTAATTTGCACAGCACTGTACATCTTAGGGGAACTGCAAAGCAACACATAAACTACGTTACATGTTTAACAGTTAGAGAAGTGTTTGGTTGTAATCCGACCAGGGGAAACCGTTCAAATCCACTGTATATGGGCAGATCGAGCATTCGTTGCAAGGGTATGTGCCAATCATAAAACGTGGAATGTGCAGCTCACGGGATTGGAATAAATGCGAATGTCTTTATTCAAAATTCTTCAGGCTCCAAATTTACAGTAATGCATCAATAATGTACAATAAATATGGCAGAGGAGCATCAAGGCAACACGTTTCAGAAAAACATCCTTTCTCAAGCTTGAGAAAGGATGTTTATCCGAAATGCGTCACCTTGACGCTCCCCTGCCATATTTATTGAACATTATTGATACCTTGCTGTAAATTTGGAGCCTGAAGAATTTTGAATAAAGACATTCGCATTTATTCCAATCCCGTGAGCTGGACATTCCATGTTTTCTTCATGTTGCTGTGCCTCCAGGACGCAGGTCCTTGCTGCCGGGACACCTGTGGTGAGTTGTTGTCTTCACTTGTTTGATTACGTGCCAGTCAACCTTGTCCCCCTCCCAAGGGCAATAGTTGGTCTTGTAAAGTGACTTGCAAAGTGAAAGTCCTTCAAGTTTCTCGCTCTCCATGCCACCAACCTGGGTTTTGGCAATATAAACTGTCTGATTTTTGGGCCGCCCAAATTGCGGTTAAGGGTACGATAAATGTCGTCCCAATGATTATTAAATGTTGTAATGACATTTAATGTCTAGGGGCCCGTCTTGCATTTGTTCGTGAGAAGGCTATTTCTTTCCGTAGTTACTGTGGACTGAAAGGCATGGGAGATGACTATGTATGGGTAACCTCATTTTTTAAAACTCATAGATTTTTTGCCTCATCAATGAAAGTCACATTGTTTGTGCACTTCCTTTTTAAACGGTAAAACTGCCCTTTTGGAATTGCATTTCACACATGCAATGAGTGGAAACTTTGATAATGGAGGACACTGTTGGTGGCAGTGTCTTTTCTATGAATGCTGAGCTGATCTTACCTTCCCATTGGATGATCTTTAAGTCTAAAAAGACCACTTTCATCCATGAATGTTGTGAGGTCAGAGAGATTTTCAATGTGTTGATGTTCAATATTTCTATGAATTTTTGACACCGCTCCATCGTACCTGTCCAAAAAAATAAAATATCATCGATATATCTATACCAATGTGTCACATGGTTCTTAAAGTCCAGGTAGGGTGCGAATGCAGGTCTATTCCCACCATCCTAGAGAAAGATTTGCATAGGATGGTGCGCATTTTGCACCGATTGCAGATCCAGATACCTGTCCGTAGACCGTCCGGTCGAAGGTAAAGTAATTTTTCTCGAGTACCATCCGTAAAAGGTCTAATAGAAAGGAGTCATGCAGGCAGCTGCCCATTGATTGCTGATCTAAAAATGAGAGACAACATGGATACCCAGATCATGACCAATGCAGATATACAAACTTTCAACGGCCATTGTGATCATCAAAACCTTCTGAGATGTACCGAAATCCTCCAGTTGGCCAATCAAGTGTGAAAAATTTCTCGCATAAGATTTTAGAGATAGTACATGTTGTTGCAGATAGAAATTTATATATGTGCATGGCCTCTCAAAAAGGCCACCAATCCCTGCCACAATTGGTCTCTTAGGAGGCTTTGTCAAAGACTTGTGCACCTTGGGAAGCATGTAAAAAGTAGTGACCACCGGATGTTTTGTCTGTAAAAAATCTTTCTCTTTTTTTGAGATTATACCGAGATCAAGTCGACAGTAGACTAAATTTTCCAATTTCCATTTGAAAACGTCAGTTGGGTTAGATGGTAATCTGAAATAACATGATCTGTTGTCTAATTGTCTCTTTTCTTCCTCTAGGTACATCGCAGTGGGCCAGATGTCTATCAGAATAACACATACACTTAGGGAGTTTTTATGCTTGTTAGTGAAATTTATTGAAACAAGTGCTCTTATAGTGATTGCGACAGAATGACGTTTCGGTCATTCAAGACCTTAATCACATAAGTCGACTTGAGCTATGTTGTGGTTCATGGAGGATGTGGTCCTTATGGTCAGTATAGGAACAGCGGGTATGCCCTTAGTAGTTCTGAAAATGGAGGGCTGTCCTGTACAAGGTAATGGTCACTTATGCCATTAGGTTAGCCAGGGTCAGAGCGGTCACTCTATGTGGGGTGGTGGCATGGCGGTGTAGTGTGTTCACACTCAGTTGTAGCAAGGAGGAGTCAGTGGGCCAGATTACTACATTACCGCCTTTATCTACTTCCTTGATAAGGAAGTCTTTATGTTCTTTCAATCTTTTAATTGCTGATTGTTCACCTTGGGAAAGATTATTTGTCTGAAAGTTGTTAGTTTTTATATTCCTGATTTCTTTCATCATTACATTGTTTTCATCCTTTCAAATCTTTTTCAATGAGAAGTGGGTGTGGCTTGTGAGGGGACTCTTTCATTTCAGTGAACTTTTTTTTCGTGTCACTGTACCTGTGGTCTCCTGTTCGTCTGCTAATTCCAGTAGGTCTCAAAAGGTTGCTTTGTCTTGAGGTGGTAAGGAATTTATAGCAGACAGGCGGTGGTACAACAATTTGAAGGTCAGTTGTCTACAAAAAAGATAAATATCTTTGGTTAGTTCAAATTTATCTAATTTATTCATCGATGGAAACGAGAGGCCTTTCTTAAGTAACAACTGTTCGGCCTCAGTTAACTGACACACAAGTTAATGATCTGAAGATCATTACTCACATCACCACTGCTATGATGATTCACCATCTTCTCCCCAGTCTGGCTCCGAGTGGCAAAATGGGGGACGTTTCGATTGCATAAGTTTGACGGGATTACGTTTCCCTCTCCTGGTATGTGTTCTGGGTCCGTCTTGTCTCCTGATTAAAAAATCCTCGCTGGCCGAGGAAGTTGAAGGAACTGATGGTGAGGTGGTAGAATCCTTCCTATCCTCAGAAGATCTTACAGGTCTATCTGGTTTGCCTAGTTTGGGAAACCTGTGTTTTTTTTTGGTTTGTTAGGTCTATTTGGCTGTCAATTATCCCAATGGGACCACTTGAATACCCTATTTTCCTCCATATCTCTCCTGTCACGAGTGATCTTTTGTTGTTTGCCTTATATAATATCATCTTCAAAACGATCTATGATCTCCTTAAGTTTAGTTCTAAAAGGGGCAACCTGTTTTTCCAAATCAAAGTCCATCAACTTGGCTTCTAGGTTTTTGATTTATATTTTAAGTTTGGTGAGCAAGGCCTTATGGTGTTTGATCAGCATCTAGATAATAATCTCAGAGCATTTTGATAGGCCCATCTCTCATACTTTTTTGAAACCTGAATCAACCTCCCAAGCAGGGAATATCTGCACTCTTAATCCTCTTTATGCAACTCCTAATTTACTTGTATTCCTCCAAAGCTTTGATATTCCAATAGGTCTTACACATATGCTTGTGTAGTTTATTAAGTCTTGAAGACACACCCTTAACTGAGTTGTCTTCCACCACTGACTCTCTAGCATTAAATACAGTCATATGAAAAAGTTTGGGCACCCATCTTAATCTTACTCATTTTTATTTGTTTAAAATTGGGTTTTTGCAACAGCTATTTCAGTGTGATATATGTAATAACTGATGGACACAATAATATTTCAGGATTGAAATGAGGTTTATTGCACTTACCAAAAATGTGAAATATGCATTATTTCAAAATTTGACAGGTGCAAAAGTATGGGCACCTCAACAGAAAAGTGACATTAATATTTAGTAGATCCACCTTTTGCCTCTAGTGGCTTCCTGTAGCTGTTAATGAGTTCCTGGATCCTGGATGAAGGGATTTTTGACCATTCCGCTTTACAAAACAATTCCAGTTCAGTTAAGTTTGATGGTCGCCGAGCATGGACAGCCCGCTTCAAAACATCTCACAATTGTTCAATGATATTCAGGTCTGGGGACTGGGATGGCCATTCCAGAACATTGTAATTGTTCCTCTGCATGAATGCCTGAGTAGATTTGGAGCAGTGTTTTGGATCATTGTCTTGCTGAAAGATCCATCCCCAGCATAACTTTGACACTGATTCTTGAACATTATTCTCAAGAATCTGCTGATACTGAGTGGAATCCATGCGACCCTCAACTTTAACAAGATTCCCGGTGCCGTCATTGGCCACACAGCCCCAAAGCATGATGGACTCTCCCCCAAATTTGACAGTGGGTAGCAAGCGTTTTTCTTGGAATGCTGTGTTTTTGTGGCGCCATGCATAACGCCTTGTTGTATGACCAAACAACTCAGTCTTTGTTTCATCAGTCCACAGGACCTTCTTCCAAAATGAAACTGGCTTGTCCAAATGCGCTTTTGCATACCTCAGGCGACTCTGTTTGTGGCGTTCATGCAGAAACGGTTTCTTTCGCATCACTCTCCCATGCAGCTTCTCCTTGTGCAGTGTGCGCTGTATTGTTGACCGATGCACAGTGACACCATCTGCAGCAAGATGATGCTACAGGTCTTTGGAGGTGGTCTGTGGATTGTTCTTGACTGTTCTCACCATTCTTCTTCTCTGCCTTTCTGATATTTTTTTGGCCTTTACAAGAACTGTCCCTGTGGACTTCCATTTCCTTACTATGTTCCTCACAGTGGAAACTGACAGGTTAAATCTCTGAGACAACTTTTTGTATCCTTCCCCTGAACAACTATGTTGAACAATCTTTTTTTTCAGATCATTAGAGAGCTGTTTTGAGGAGCCCATGATGCCACTCCTCAGAGAAGATGCAAATAGGAGAACAACTTGCAAGTGTACACCTGAAATAGCTTTTCTCATGATTGAATACACCGGGCTATGAAGTACAAAGCTCAATGAGTTTACCAACCCAATTTAGTGCTTCAGTAAGTCAGTAAAAAGTAGTTAGGAGTATTCAAATCATGAAAATCAGAAGGGTGCCCATTCTTTTGCACCTGTCAAATTTTGAAATAATGCATATTTCACATTTTTGGTTATTACATACCGTATATACTCGCGTATAAGCCCAGTTTTTCAGCCCAAAATTAGGGCTGAAAAGTCCCCCCTCGGCTTATACGCGAGTATATACGGTACTTAATACAGCAGCAGCCCCCGGAGGTATACAGGCCCCCCCATCAAGCTCCACGGCCCCACCCCCTCTTGCGCGGCAGCCTGTAAAGGAAAATCATACTTATCAGTGTCCCGCGCTGTCCCGCTGCTTGCCAACACAAGATTCCGGGCTTCATTCCGCGTCTTCCGCACTTCCTGTGGTCGCGGGAATGACGTCATTGCCCGCGACCGCCGGAAGACGCGGATTGAAGCCCGGGATGGTGTGTCGGCAAGCGGCGGGACAGCGCGGGACACTGATAAGTATGATTTTCCTTTACAGGCTGCCGCGCAAGGGGGGGGGGCCGTGGAGCTTGATGGGGGGGCCTGTATACCTCCGGGGCTGCTGCTGTATACAGCCCTTGGGGCTGCTGCTGTATAGAGCCCCTGGGGCTGCTGCTGTATACAGCCCCTGGGGCTGCTGCTGTATAGAGCCCCTGGGGCTGCTGCTGTATACAGCCCCTGGGGCTGTTGCTGTATAGAGCCCCTGGGGCTGCCGCTGTATAGAGCCCCTGGGGCTGCCGCTGTATAGAGCCCCTGGGGCTGCTGCTGTATAGAGCCCCTGGGGCTGCTGCTGTATACAGCCCCTGGGGCTGCTGCTGTATACAGCCCTGGGGCTGCTGCTGTATACAGCCCCTGGGGCTGCTGCTGGATACTACCACTGGGGCTGTATATACCTCTGGGGCTGCTGTATATACCTCTGGGGCTGCTGTATACTACCACTGGGGCTGCTGTATACCTCTGGGGCTGTATATACCTCTGGGGCTGCTGTATACTACCTCTGGGGCTGCTGTATACTACCACTGGGGCTGCTGTATACTACCACTGAGGCTGCTGTATATACCTCTGGGGCTGCTGTATACTACCTCTGGGGCTGCTGTATACTACCTCTGGGGCTGCTGTATACTACCACTGGGGCTGCTGTATACTACCACTGAGGCTGTATATATCTCTGGGGCTGCTGTATACTACCTCTGGGGCTGTATATACCTCTGGGGCTGCTGTATACTACCACTGGGGCTGCTGTATACTACCACTGGGGCTGCTGTATACTACCACTGGGGCTGCTGTATACTACCACTGGGGCTGCTGTATACTACCTCTGGGGCTGCTGTATACTACCTCTGGGGCTGCTGTATACTACCACTGGGGCTGCTGTATACTACCACTGGGGCTGCTGTATACTACCTCTGGGGCTGCTGTATACTACCTCTGGGGCTGCTGTATACTACCTCTGGGGCTGCTGTATACTACCACTGGGGCTGCTGTATACTACCACTGGGGCTGCTGTATACTACCTCTGAGGCTGCTGTATACTACCTCTGGGGCTGCTGTATATACCTCTGGGGCTGCTGTATACAACACTGCTGGGGGCTGTATACCTGTGCTGGGGTCCACCCTCGGCTTATACACGAGTCAATAGGTTTTCCCAGGTTTTGGGGGCAAAAGTAGGGGGGTCGGCTTATACACGGGTCGGCTTATACACGAGTATATACGGTATATCACAATGAAATAGCTGTTGCAAAAACCCAATTAAAAAAAAAAAATGAGTAAGATTAAGAGGGATGCCCAAACCTTTTCATATGACTGTATGCATCCTGTGTAATTATTCCATGCTGCTTCCCTCAATTCCAAATCCATACCACTTGGAAGGGGAGCTAGCCCGTATTCCCAAAAATGTAATGTGCACACTCAGAAAAAGTGACCAAAAAACAAATGGATAACCAATCAGGAGAAAAATTACAAAACAATTTGCACAGTGAAGCTAAGATATTATTGTTGAGTTATATAAGAATATTACCGTACTAAATGCAATACTGAGAAGGAGTCCCCCTTCATATTAATATTGTATGTACCATATAAAATGCCAAATAGATATATACATGAAATAAATACATGGTAAAAAGTACATATAAATGCTACGGTGTGCAATATTAGTGCATAAGGTGAAAGTGAAAATTAAGTGATGAATAATCATAATAAAAAAAAAATGTTTGTAGTAATTGTTTTTAGCACTGCTTTGGTTAGGGCACTAGCACCGTATTAACAAGACTGATGTGGACAGCAGAAGCCAGGCTGTGACCCCAAAAATAGTGGGGAAAATTGACTGATCCATGCTTTGAAGCAAGCAGTAGTAAATGCATGTAGCACTGCTTTGGCTGGGGCACTAGCACTGTATTAATGTAAATGTGATGATGAATCCAGCACCGGACACTTTTCCAATTTTTCAAGTTTATTATAGGTTAAAGTGAAGTCATAAAATCAAGCTGGGCTGCGCTCCCCAGCTTGATTTTATGACTTCACTTTAACCTATAATAAACTTGAAAAATTGGAAAAGTGTCCGGTGCTGGATTCATCATCACATTTACTCATCTTGAACGTACGGGACGTTTTTTCCTGGCACCAACCGGTCTGTGATCATGTTGCTTATCAACTGCTTTTCCAGGTTGTTAGGGCCATAGACATCAAAGGAGAGGCCAGGGGCATATACATCTTTGGGGAGGCTGAGGATGGAGCATAGAGATCACTGGTGAGCTGGATTTAAAGGGCAGGCAGTCAGCAAAACGTGCCTTCCTGCCTGAGCACTGCAGTTCCCAGGAATCTGCCCAGGGGCCGCAGAAAACGTCATCATGGGCCACATATGGCCCTAGGACCTGAGGTTCCCCACCCCTGCTATAGAGTATTATGGGTAGCCCATGAGATAACACAAAATTTAATAAGCCTGCTCTTTCATGTTTTAGCAGTGTAGGAAATTGTGTTAGACAAGGATTTCTTTTTGCAAACACAAATTGAGTTTTACAATGTTTTAATGTGTGTGAAATCACAAGGTTCTGAACATTCTACTCAAGCTTAATTCTCTGATGACTTATTTACTTGGCATGCATCTCAACTAGTAAAACAGGTTTGGTTCTTCAAGTTTGTTGGGCTTTATCTTGGCAATGAAATTTGTAGCAATGACACACTACAGTGAGATCATATGCCCATCAGCCCATCAGACTTTCTTTGGATTGAGATAGCATATATAATACTAAAATATAGAAATGTAATATACCTTTCTGTAAACTAGCATAGCTCTGTGTGAAGTTAGAATAACAAAGTGCATGCGCGGAACACATACTACAGTAAGTCCTATGTGATCTGGCCCTTTGTTTTGCCCTACTTATCTCCTAAACTAATTTGACACTTTGTGGAGCTAATGTGACGCCGCGAATGCATGGATGACAAATTAGAATGAGTACACTATGGCAAATAGACTTGTGAGGACTACAGACATGTGTAGTTGCTTTAAATGGATGCTGAGTAGGGATGAGCGAGTATGCTTGTCACTACTCGGTACTCGCATGAATATCTCGGTACTCGGGGAGTACCGAGTAATCTCGCGATACTCTTGCTATGCTCGGGGTCCACCTCCCTGCATGTTGGCACTCTTTACAGAGCCATCCCGCAAGCAGGGATTGGCTGCCAGACACTGTAATGCCACAGCCATGATTGAGGGACAGATTTGTGGCCTTTCAGCTAGTGTAGGCGCAGGGCTGCCAGTCTAATTACCACAACAGTCCTTCTGAGGACTAATAGAGCTGTATACAGGAAGGCAGGGTATATAGCAAACTTCGTTGTGCCAGTATACCAGCCTGCATCACATCTGGGGCTGGTGTACAGGCTTATCCATACTAAAAAAGTGATTTTAGGGATTAATTTAGCTCTCTATACGCAGGAGTAGGTTATAGCGTAATTAGGATACGCCAAAAGACTCGATATTCTCGTCAGCGCTTGTGTCTGACCAGTCCACTTGCAGGGCCTTAATCTCTAATCTCAGTGTCGTGCTAAAAACCAAACCTTGTCTGCATTCATTTAGCATCTTAGTGCAGCTGCAGTAGGTTTTATCGTAAATTAGGATACGCCAAAAGACTAGCTATTCTCGTCAGCGTTTGTGACTGACCAGTCCACCTGCAGGGCCTTAATCTGTTATCTCAGTGTCCAGCTAAAAAACAAATCTTATCTGCATTCATTTAGCATCTTAGTGCAGCTTGAGTATGTTTTAGCATAAATTAGGATACGCCAAAAGACTCGCTTTTCTCGTCAGCCTTTGTGTCTGACCAGTCCTCTTGCAGGGCCTTAATCTCTAATCTCAGTGTAGTGCTAAAAAACAAATCTTGTCTGCATTCATTTAGCATTCCAGCTGCCGGGATTAAACCACTGTAATCTGTAATCTCAGTGTGCAGCAAAAAAACATTTTTTGGACGCCTTCATTTAGCTGTATACAGTCAGCACTACATTGAAAGTGCGCAAGGCCGGTGGCATGGGACAAGGAACTGGACGTGATGGTGGTGCAGGCAGAGGCCGAGGCCGTGTGCAAGCTCGAATTGCGCCACGACAAACGCCCACATCATCTCGCTCGACTTTCCTGTCCCAATTTCTAGAGGACCGCAGCAGTTCACCACTATTAAACCAAGACCAGTGTCAACAGGTTGTTAGTTGGATAGCGGATAATGCTTCCAGTTAGTTTGGCACCACCACAAACACCCTGTCTTCCACACGGTCAAGTGTCAGTAGCCGTGAGACTGGACCGCACATTCCACACCCTGATCCTCCTTCCTCCCACCATGTCGAGTGCCCTGCCCCGGACTTAACTGATCCCACACTTGGACACTCTGAAGAGCTGTTCACTTATCCATTCATAGATTCTGGCCTCTCGCCAGCTCCAGTTGAAGTGAGTCATGAGGAGATCGTATGTACCGATGCCTAAATATTTGAGCAGCCACGGTCTCACGAAGGCAACGGTGGGAGCGTGTCTCAACAAGAGGTGGACGATGATGAGACACAATTTCCAGAAAGTCAGGAGGAGGACCAGGGTGTGGAAGTGGAAGACGACGTGGTGGATGATCCAGTAACTGACCCAACCTGGCAAGGGGTCATACAGAGCAAGGACAGCAGTGCACAGGGGGAGTTATGCATATCATCACAACAGGCCGGAAGAATCAGGGTGGTGTCCGCAGGCAGAAGGCAGGCAACCGTTCCCCGGAACAACAACACGACAGAAGTTGCCAGTACAACTGTTAGGTCTTCCCGAGTCTGGCTGTTTTTAAGGTGTCTGCAGATAATTCCAAAAAGGCCATTTGCAACACCTGCCATGACAGTATCAGCAGGGGTAGCAAAACTAGCAGCCTGACCACCACCAGCATGATCAGGCACATGGCAGTAAAGCACCAGACTTTGTGGGATGTCCAGAAGCATTGTCGGCGGTTGACACCACTGCGTCTTCCACTGTTGTGTGTGCAAGACAATCCCCTGTCCATACTGCAGACAAAGATGCCTCCTGTCCTTCACCTGTACTTGCAGAAGCAGAAATAGCACCATCATCAGCCATCGTCCTTGTCCCAGCCCAGCATTCAGTTATCCATACACCAATCTTTGGAACGCAGGCGCAAGTACGCGGCCAACGCCCCACATGCCACAGTTCTAAATGCACACATTTCGTGACTGCTTGCGCTGGAAATGTTGCCTTTTAGGCTGGTGGAGACTGAAGCATTCCGCAACCTGATGGTGGCGGCTGTCCCACATTACTCAGTCCCCAGCCGCCACTATTTTTCCCGGTGTGCCGTCCCCGCATTACATAAGCACGTGTCACAAAACATCATACGTGCCCTTATCAACGCAGTTTCAGGCAAAGTCCACCTAATCACGGACACGTGGACAAGTGCTTGTGGGCAGGGCCGGTACATCTCGCTGACGGCACACTGGGTTAATATTCTGGAAGCTGGGACCCAGTCTGAGCTTGGGACGGAACACGTCCTTCCGACACCAAGGATTGCAGGCCCTAACTCAGTCAGGGTTTCTCCCACAGTGTACATCTCTGGCACGTCATGCTCCTCAGCCTCAACCTTCTCCACTTCACCTTCCACACCAGTCCCAAGCTGGAAGCACTGCAGCATTGCCTCAACTAAGCGGCAACAGGCTGTGCTGAAGCTAATATGCGTAGGTGACAAACCCCACAACGCTGAAGAGTTGTGGACAGCTCTGAAACAGCAGGCAGATCACTGGCTCACACCGCTGAACCTACAGCCAGGCATGGTTGTGTGTGACAATGGCCGGAACCTTGTGGCGACACTGAGGCGAGGCGAGCTGACACATGTTCCATGCGTGGCCCATGTGCTGAACCTCATGGTTCAGCGGTTTCTGAAATCCTACCCTGAGCTATCTGATTTGCTCATCAAAGTAAGCCACCTGTGTGCCCATTTTAGAAAGTCACCTACTGCTTCTGCCAGCCTTGCCGGCTTCCAGCTCACAGATTGGTGTGTGATGTCCCCACGCATTGTTCCCACTGCACATGTTGGTCAAGATTTGTGAGCAGAGGAGGACAGTTGTTGAGTACCAGCATTAACTAGGCCATCGGCATACGGCTCAAACTCCACACATAAGACCTCAGGAGTGGACATGGATGTCCGACAAAACTTTGAGGACTCCACCAAGATAGTGACCGGTGATGACGCCATCATTAGCGTCACCATCCCGCTTTTCTGTCTTCTAAAATGCTGTCTGCTCAAAATCAAAGACGATGCATTGCAGGCGGAGCACGATGAGTTGCAGCAAGAAACCATACTGGGTGATTACACACAGCCCAGCCTCGCCTCATCTCATCCCAATGTGCATTGGAGGACTATGACGAGGAGGAGAAGGATGAAGAAATAGAGCTACTTTCATGCGGAATTGACGATAATACATGCACAACCATCAGACCGTCCATTCAGCGTGGATGGCCAGAGGACAGGGGAGAGGAGGAGGATGATGAGGCCAGCATGGCCAGTCACGCTGTTGGTGAGGACCATGTTAACAGTCAGACTTTATGTTACTCTGCCTGTCTCGTAACCCTCACGTTCTCAACATCTTGGTGGACACTCATTACTGGTTGGTGACACTTTTAGACCCACGCTACAAGGTGAACTTTATTTCTCTTATTCCCGAGGCGGAGAAGTCTTCAAAAATGCTGCAGTACCAGAAGGCCATAGTCGCGGAATTAGTAAAAAAATTCCCTTCTGAAAACGCTAGCTGCCGAGCTCACGATTTGGTGGACAACCAAGGCGTCCGGCTGAGAGAGGCACAAGTCCAATCCAGCAGAGGTAGGGGAATACTCTCAAAGATCTGAGACACTTTTCTCAGCACCTCCCATACCACAAGCCCTGAGGTGCAGGGTTGTGTCACAAGGACTGCAAAGTTTGCTAAGATACTGATGGAGTACCTTGCCGATCGTACTAAAGTGCTCCTAGACTCCTCTGTGCTTTATAATTATTGGATATCCAAGCTGGACACGTGGCAGGAATTGGCTCTCTACGCCTTGGAGGTCCTGGCCTGCCCTGCCGCTAGCGTTTTGTCAGAGCGTGTTTTTAGTGCCGCAGGTGGAATCATTACAGATAAACGCACCCACCTGTCAACTGAAAATGCTGACAGGCTGACTCTGATCAAGATGAACAAGGGTTGGACTGGGCTTGACTTCACCACACCACCACCAAATGATAGCGGAATGATTGCCATGCACTCCGCACACCCACACATCGGTACACACTTCATGTGTTTGGCTAATTGCTGTACTGCTCCTCCTTCTCCTCATCCGCCACCATCATATGATCAGTGCGACCGTGGTTCATAATGCCACGAAAACATGATTTTTGTACATCATATTTATGATGATGATGATGATGACGACCCTAACCATTCAAAAGTTAGGCTGGGGTCACACATGGCATGAGTTTTTTTAGTGTCTTAAAAAAACTCATGCGTTTTTGCATGCGTTTTTTCATGTCAGCATGAGTTTTTTAAGGTGTGTGATGGCACCCTGCATTTTTGCATGCGTTTTTAAATCTGCACCCAAAAATAGTGCATGCACTATTTTTTGGTGCTGTGTTAAAAACGCATGCGTTTTTTAGAGAACGCATGCGTTTTTTTACATGGGCCCCTATGGAAAACGCATGCAAAAACGCATGGTATATTATTACCATTTAGTACCATTCAAAAACGCATGCGTTTTCCATAGGGCCCATGTTAAAAAAACGCATGCGTTTTTGGATGGTTAAACAAGGAAACTCCAGCACTTGGCAAATCTTCATAATAGTTCATTTATTTGTGCAGATTAAAAATGAACATACGATTGAAAGCGTGACATGACCCCACGCTGGACACGTTTCGGATTACATCCTTTTTTAACAGCATAAAGAAAAGACCCCCCCACACTTCCTTAAATACAATAAAAACTAAATCAAATGCACAGGTGAAATAAAGAATTAATTAGAGCCGAAGACAGAAGCTCCACCTAGTGGTATATACAAGCAAGTTTGCCAACCTCAAGACATATAAACACATATGTAAACAGATAGCATTAGTCCTATTCCTGATATTGCACTCGTATTGCAACTATAACAGTCATATGCATTTTTGTCATGATCCTTAGGTTTTATAGCCAAATATGTTCCAATACATAATATATGAAAACTATCAATGCACCACGGAACAGGACAATTCTTATCCCAGCAAAAGGGTCTCAAAAGGCGTATGGTTTGTTATTTACATTTTTTTTTTCCTTTCATTCCCTCTATGTCACATTATACCTTACTGTTGAAAAGAAAATAATCATAATGCTAAAGCATAACACTTATCTGGACACACACATTTAGTAATCAAAAAATGTGCGTTATCCAAAATGTGCACAAACCGGCCGTGATGACTCACCCTATAAGCAGGCTATAAGGTGTGAGACATAGTGGAAAGTCGAACACACATAACACCAAATCACACACTCATTTGAATGTGTACACAAGGTGTCCAAGCTTCATGTTAATTAAAAGTGTCCAAAACCACCATGATGACTCACCCTACATACAAACTACAAGGTGTAAGACATAGAAAAATAACGAACAAATATACCCCGGATAACACACTCATCTGGATATGCACACTCAGTATCCCAGCTTCATGCTAATTGAAGTTAGAGTGTCCGAGACAGCTATGATGACTCCCCATACATTCCCTCTATGTCACATTATACCTTACTGTTGAAAAGAAAATAATCATAATGCTAAAGCTAAACACTTATCTGGACACACACATTTAGTAATCAAAAAATGTGCGTTATCCAAAATGTGCACACACCGGCCGTGATGACTCACCCTATAAGCAGGCTATAAGGTGTGAGTCATAGTGGAAAGTCGAACACACATAACACCAAATCACACACTCATTTGAATGTGTACACAAGGTGTCCAAGTTTCATGTTAATTAAAAGTGTCCGAAACCACCATGATGACTCACCCTACATACAAACTACAAGGTGTGAGACATAGAGAAAGAACGAACAAACATACCCCAGATAACACACTCATCTTGATATGCACACTCAGTATCCCAGCTTCATGCTAATCGAAGTTGGAGTGTCCGAGACAGCTATGATGAGTCACCCTACATACAAAATCCACGATGTGAGGCATGAAAGTGGATCAAACAAACCTCCACCCGGTAAGTTGTATCTGTACGGTCGTAAAACTAAATGTGTCCTAATTGGGGAGCAAACATGACGTGTAAAAAGAAGGGGAATCTTATAGCAATAGTGTAGATTTATGCAAAGGTTTAACCCCTAAAATGGCTCCAATATTACAAGTGGATAGAAACACGAAGAGTCAACTCAAGCACATATGAACTATATCCAGGGGATCCATATTGAATGGGATACCCCATACAACCACCATGACTCACCCAGTATACATTTTAACCATGGAAACATGATAAGGGGCACATTTTAACGAGAAAAACGGAATTGGTAGCAAAATTAAAAAGAATATATGAAATAATTACCCATACAGAGTTCCAATAAAGAAACCCAAATGCTAGCACATACCCCATTCCGATGCATCATCAGTAGTAATGACCACGATGTAAAAACAGAGCATCTACTAAAGCGCCCAGTGATTATATAAAAGGGGACCCATGTTGGCTAAGGGAACTCTTTTCTGCCATGACTCACCCCAGCACACGAGTCAACAACTGTGTGGCACGGAAGAGAACCAAACAAACACAATGAGAGACAGAGTGACTCCATGTAGGCAATGAGCTGGATGAAATTACTAGTATGTGGGCACAATATGCAAAAATAGGGGAATTAGTAAAAATAATATAGATCCGTACGTAAATTTAACCCCTCAGGTGACCTAGTATGGAGATTAAGAATCCAACGCGCCTCCTGCTCCATCACCAGCCTTCCCATATCTCCGCCCCTCTCACCTCTCATGAACCGATCAATGCCTTTTACTAATAAAGCACTTGTATCTCCTCCATGAACATCAAGAAAGTGACGTGATAGGTTTGATATCTGCCTGCGACTAGCCCTGTTGGCAGGATTAGCCGCTGACAGGTGTTCCCCCATACGCCTTTTGAGGGGCCGGGTGGTGCAACCAACATAATCTTTTTTGCAAATCTTACAGGATGCCATGTAAACAACGTCACTAGAATTGCAATTGATGTACATTCGAATAGCAAAGTAGGGTCCTGTAAGGCGATCTCGGAATTCTTTACTCACATGCATATATTTACACAGCCCACATCTAGACCCATTGCATGGATAGTTACCCTTACTCGATAGCCAAACTGGTTTGCCAATATTGGATTTAAACAATGATGGGGACAATAAATTCCCCAATGTCATAGGTTTTCTAGGCACAAATCTAAAGCCCTGATTAAAAATGGTTGACAAAGTGGCATCCTGATACAGTATTGGTAAACATTTGTGAATAGATTTGACAATAGCATTGTAGTCCGTACTATAAGCCGTGGAAAAAGTGGGCATCCATCTTCTTCGGCCATGATCAGGAACTCTTGGTCTATTCGCTAGCAGATCCACACGTGCTATGGTTTTAACTTTATCAATCGCCATGTTGAGTTTGCTGGTACTATAGCCTCTCTTTGCCAGGCGGCCTGTTATGACACCCACCTCATTATTAAATGAAATTTCAGTGGAACAAGAGCGCCTTGCTCTTATAAATTCGCCCATAGGCAAATTGGCTGTGACATGCCGTGGGTGGCAACTACCAGCATGTAAGATGGCATTGCCCCCACTGGGCTTTCTAAACAATTCAGATTGAATAATGCCCGTGTCCTGATCCCCAATTAGCGTTAGGTCTAAATAAGCCACCCTGTTAGTATGTATCTCATGGGTAAACCTAATGTTCATGTTGTTTGAATTGATGTATTGAATGAACTGTAAAAAGGATGAGGCGCTGGCGGGGGGTACACCGTCCTTACTGTCCCAGATGGCTATGACATCATCAATGTACCTTCCCCACCAGCGCAGCTCACTCACAAAAGGGTTTCCCTCACAACGGATGTACTTATGTTCCCAAAAGCTCATGAAGACGTTCGCTAATGAAGGTGAAAAACCCGCCCCCATTGGACATCCCTGCAATTGTAAATAGTACCGACCATTAAACTTGAAGAAATTTGTACTGAGAAGGTATTCTACACTCATTATAAGAAACTGGCATGTTTCAGGCGTGTAGGATGAAAAAAGTCGCAAACAATGTTCCAGTGCACTGATTGCCAGATTATGTGGAATACAATTGTACAATGAGACCACATCACATGTGATCCATGTACTGTTGGGACCCCACTTAATCCTGTCCAAACTGCACAACAATTGTTTCGTGCCCAAAATAAATCCCACGGATTGTCTCACAAGTGGTTGTAACATGTTGTCCACCCACTGAGAGAGCCGTTCATTTAAACTTCCTATCCCAGACACTATTGGTCGCATTGGGGGTGGGAATTGGGGTTTATGGATTTTTGGTAGTGCATGAAAAATCGGGAAAATGGGGTTCTCAACACACATATAATCTGCTACATCCTTACTGATGGCCCCCAAAGCTGCACCCTCGTCCAGTAGTTTACGCAGTTTCCCTTGGAAGTCGGTGGTGGGATTGTTGCTGAGAGGTCTATATGTATCTGGATCATTAAGCATATTTTCAACCTCTCTACTATATAGACCCCGATCCAAAATTACCACCGAACCCCCTTTATCTGCCTGTCTAATAACTATGTGGGGGTTCTGCTGTAATGATTTCAGGGCACCCTTTTCATCCCTGTTCAGATTGCACCGATTGTCATTATCACAATCAAAAATATTTTTAAGTTCTAATTCCATGGCCTGTTGGAATTGATCCATGGCCGGTGCTCTCGAACTGATGGGATAGAAATAAGGATTTGAAACTCTGAAATCTGGAGGTATCTAAATGACTCCACACTTTTTAACGGTAGTGTATGCTATATGAAAAGAAAGATATGCATGTGTTTCTTGCAAAATAACATGAAATCAGAATAAAGCTTTCCAGTTTTAGGTCAATTATGATTACCATAATCATTTATAATTGCCAAATGCCAGAATAACGAGAAAGAATATATAAGGCGTTTTTATTAATTTCAGCAAAGTTCCAAGTTAAAACATTTTTAGCAAAATATATGATGATGACGTCATGTGTTTGGAAGCTTCTGATTTTAATGAGTTTTATTGACAACATCTGAATTAAAGACGCAGCTTTGGATGTATTTTAATGCACACCTGAAACACACTGCTTCTTTTTATAGCATCATGGGAAAGTCTAAAGAAATCAGACAGGATATCAGGAAGAGAATTGTGGACTTACATAAGTCTTGTTCATCCTTGGGTGAAATTTCCAGATACCTGAAAGTGCCTTGTTCATCTGTAGAAAAAATGTATATGCAACTACAAACAAGATGGGAATGTCCAGCTATCATACTGCTTAAGAAGGAGATGGGTTCTGTGTCAATGAGATGAACATGCTTTGGTCTTATATGTACATATCAATTCAAGAACAAAAGCAAGCAAAAGACCTTGTGAACATGATGGCAGAAAGTCGTGAAATTGTGTCATTATCCACAGTGAAATGAGTACTGGTACTGTATCAACATGGGCTTAAAGGACACTCTGCTAGGAAGAAGCCATTACTCCAAAAGAAGCAAAGAAAAGCCAGATTAGTGATTGCAAATGCACACAGTAACAAATACCTACATTTTTTGAGACATGTCCTGTGGTCTGATGAAACTAAAATTGAACTGTTTAGTCATAATTACCATCAATACATTTGAAGGAAAAAGGAAGAAGCTTTGAAGTCTAAGAACACCATCCCAACTGTGAAATACAGTGGGGGCAGTGTCATATTGTGTGGTTGTTCTGGTGTATGAGGGACTGGTGTACTTCATGAAATAAATGACATCACGAGGAAAGAAGATTATGTGGCAATACTGAAGCAACATCTCAAGACATCAGCCAGGAAGATAAAGCTAATGATAACAATGTCAATGCTTTGGAGTGGCCATCACAAAGCCCTGAACTCAGTCCTATTGAAAATGTATGGGCAAAGCTGAAAAGGCAGGTGAGAGCAAGGCAACCTACAAATATGGTCAGTTGCACCATTTCTGTGAGGGTGAATTATGGTAATCCTAATTGACGTGAAACGGGAAAGGTATATTCTGATTTCATGTCAGATAGGGCCATGTCACACACACAGATATCTGTGCAGATCTCTGGTTGCAGTAAAATCATGGACACATTGGTCCATTTTGTGGCCGTGTACAAATGTAACATGTGTCCATGATTTCACTGCAACCAGAGATCTGCGAACAATATCTGCACAAATATCTGTGTGTGTGACGTGGCCCATAGTGAGATAAACATGCATATGTGTGTTTTTTTTAAATAGTGGATGTAAAGTTCTGGCTTCAACTGTGTGTATTAATTTGATTCACTTTTGTTGCTTGAAAAATGCTGAAATCCCAGCTGACACATTGCTGCACCATGGGGGATTAAACGTCCACTTTTGAACATGTTATTTTGGAGTGCTGCCTGCTTTTTCTTCTTTGTATCATTTACCATTGGATCTGGTTTCTGGTAGGCTTTGAACCTGCTTTTGTTTTTGGTAACATTTTTGATTGTAGGTGCTGTCCCTATTTTTTTTCTTATTCTAAATCCTTATCTATATAGTGTCATAATCTAAACTATTTTCTAAGGGTAAGTCATGTATATAGATGCACCTAACTAAAATGGGAATGGTTGCTGATATCAACTTTCTGCTTGTGGCACATTAGCATATGGGAGAGGGAAAACTTTTGCAGATGGGTAGTGACCAAGGCGGCCATTTTGAAGTTGGCCATTTTGGATCAAACTTTTTTTTTCAACAGGAAGAGGGTCATGTGACACGTTGACCTCATTGAGAACTTCATAAGAAAAACAATAGTGTGCTTGGTTTTAACGTAACTTTATTCTTTCACAATTTATTTACAAGTTTATGACCACTTATAAAATGTGTTCAAAGTGCTGCCCATTGTGTGTGTTGGATTGTCAATGCAACCCTCTTCTCCCTCTATTGACACACTGATAGCACAGAAATTAACTGGAAGGGGAAAAACTTTTCCAGATCGGTGGTGACCATGGAAGCCATTTTGAAGTCAGCTATTTTGGATCCAACTTTATTTTTTTCAGCGGGAAGAGGGTCATGTGACAATCATGTAGCAATTTCAGATATCTAGTGACATTGCGGTTTTCATTGATGAAGAATGGCCCCACTATCTTTGTACCCCATATACCACACCATACCATCAATTTTTATTTTTCAACAGTCTTGGAGGGCTCTATCCACTGTGGGTTAATATCAGACCAATAGCAGTGGTTTTGTTTGTTAACTTCACCATTCACAAAAAACTTGCTTCATCACTCATCTGAAGGCAACGATCATTGCTGTGAAGATACGAGATGTGCCGCATCTGAAACAATGGATACTGGAAGCCTGTTCTAGCATTTCTTCTGTGGTGTTGCTATCAGTGTGTCAAGAGTGGGAGAAGAGGTTTGCATTGACAAGCCAACACAATGGGTAGCACTTTGAACACATTTTATAAATGGTCATAAACTTGTAAATAACTCATGAAAGAATAAAGTTACACTAAAACCAAGCACACCAGTGTTTTCCTTATGAAATTCTCAATGCATTTGATGTGTCACATGACCCTCTTCCTGTTGAAAAAAATAAAGTTGGATCCAAAATGGCTGACTTCAAAATGGCTTCCATGGTCACCACCGATCTGGAAAAGTTTTTCCCCTTCCATATACTAATGTACAACAAACAGGAAGTTGATATCACCAACCTTCCCCATTTTATTTAGGTGCATCCATATAAATGGCCCACTCTATACTTGTATTAAAGATTCACTACCATTCTATTACTACACTATGTAACTGGTGTTCTAAGTTATTTCCATTTACTGTGTGAGGAGACTTCACTTGAGTATCCCAGTGCATGCTGCAATACTGAAATAAAGACTGAGGCCCCATTCCACACTGTTTTTTTTTCTGTGTATTTTTCAGCACAAGCTCATCACAAACCAGGAGTGGGTGATTAAACATATAAGTGGAGCACTTGTTTCTATTAGGGTGGAGGCACACTGGCGTTGAACTCGCGCGAGTTTAATGCGAGAAAAACTCGCATTAAACTTGGACCTGTATCTTTCAATGATACAGGTCACATTAATGCGAGTTTCTGGCATTAAACTCGCTTTGCGAGAGCAATCCGAGTGCAATCGCAGCATGCTGCTCTTGCACGCGATTCCCTCGCGTGAGGGGCCATTAAACGTATATGGGTGCGAGTCTAGCTCACACCCATACAGCACACCGTGCGATAATCGCAGCCGTATGCTGTCAAAATCACTGGCCCCCCGCAGTCCCCATATAGTTACAATAATGTTTCATTGCTGTGACAGCAGCAGTGAAGCAGTATTGTATGTATAATTTATTATTTTTTGCAAAGTTACACTTTTCAGCTTGATTTTACATGTTTTTACCATGTCGGCAGTTCAGGACTTCATTCTGCACTGTGCTACCAGAGGGGGTTTTAACCCGGTGATTAAGGGGTTAATCAGACGCTGGTGTCATGACGCCATCTGTCCAGGGGTTGTCCTCACCCCCTGGATACATGGTGACATGACATCATGTGTCTGAATGGGTTAATTATTCTGTAAACCAAGTTTAGGTTTATGTCGGGTGTAGAGATTACACAGAATAAGCCGTGATTTGTGAGGAGCTGTCCATGGTGCTGAAGCTTCCATTCACAAATCATCGGCTTATTCTGTCACTTCTGTAAATCTGACATACACTTAAACCTGGTTTACAGAATAATTAACCCATTCAGACACATGATGTCATGTCACCATGTATCCAGGGGGTGAGGACAACCCCTGGACAAATGGTGTCATGACACCAGCGTCTGATTAACCCCTTAATCACCGGGTTAAAACCCCCTCCGGTAGCCCAGTGCAGAATGAAGTCCTGAACAGCCGACATGGTAAAAACATGTAAAATCAAGCTAAAAAGTGTAACTTTGCAAAAAATAATAAATTATACATACAATACTGCTTCACTGCTGCTGTCACAGCAATGAAACATTATTGCAACTGTATGGTGATGGCAGGAATGCTGTTCCTTGGTCCATCAAGACCATGGACAGCAGAGAAAAAAAACTACACACACGCACTCACACCTCACACTCGCACCACATACACTTACATACAGCCAGGCACACTCACCACACGCACCACACTCGGACCACACTAGCACTACACTCGCACCAAACTAGCACTGCACTCGCATCACTGTCATGCATCAAAAACACAGCGTTTTTGATGCATGATAGTGTGCCTCCACCCTTAGACCTTTCCTCTGAGTGTGCCACTCCCGGTTTTGATTGTTCCACTCCTGGCTTTTTTTGAGCTTGTGCGTAAAAATACGCAGCACAAAAAGCAATGTGTGAATGGGGCCTAAAGCTACATTCAGACTGTGCTTTTTTTTTCTCTTCCGCTCTGCTGCACTTTTAGCTGCAATACAGAAGCTGTCCAAAAAAACAACCCAAAAAATTGGATCCGTTTTTGGATGCGGTTTTTGATCCTCTTTGACTGCTGCTTTTTCCCCCCATTTTGAAGGGCTCCTTTGGGAAAAACGCTACAGAAATTGACATGTCTTTTTCCAAAACAGAGCTCTCCTAATGTGAAAAAAATGACCACTTTAAAAGAGCCCAGTCTGAATGGCAAAAATGAAATCCCATAGACTTTGGTGGGGTGTCATTTGAGTGATCTGTTTTCTGCAGTGTAGTGCAAAAAAACAGATAAGAAAATGCACTGAATGTAGCCTTAGTCCACACCTTGTTTTTTTGTTTTGCAAAAAAGCAGCAATTCCACAGCAAATCCTAGGTGCTGCTTTTTTGTTGGAAGGAGATTTCCTGCGTTGTTTGTGTGATATGATTACTGCATTTTTGAAACTATACCAAAAATGCAGAAAAGAATTGGCATGCTCTTCTTTCAAAAATGCAGAAAAACCTGTGATTTTTCCACTTTCTGCAGCAAACAAAAACCAATGTATGTGGACAGCTTTTCCTGAAATCACATTGGTTTTAATGGTAATCAAAAAAGCAGGTTTACATTAGCACAGATTAGCATAAAACCAAAGTAAATATTCAAAAATGCCCTGTGTGAACTAGGCCTAAAGCCCCCGTTACACATCACATAGTGAGATTGCTAGCGAGATCGCTGCTACGTCACAGATTTTGTGATGCAACAGCGATCTTGCCATGTTTGACACGTAGCAGTGACCAGGCCCCCACTGTGACATCGCCGGTCATGTCTGAATGTCCTGGACCATTTTATGATCATCAGTTTCCCTCTGGGCAGCATGTTTGATGCCTTAACAACGTCCTCGTTGGCGACTCAGAACTTAGCCACTTAGGTCTGAGTTGTCAGACTAGCTGCTGTGTGATAGGGTCCCAATAACTGCCGAGGTCGTTATACAGGTCGCAATATCGTTGCTGCATCGTTGAGTAGAATTGACTGTTTGACATCGCACCAGCGATTATGTAGCGACGTTCCAGCGATCCCTCCCAGGTCGTATCGTTGTCGGGATCGCTGGAATGTCGCCAAGTGTAACGGCACCCTAATGGTGTCATCAGAGCAGGGGACAGAGGCTGTGCTCACCATAAAAGCCTCTGCCCCCTCCCTAAAACAGAGTGTCATCAGTGATACTCATTTTTGGGGCTGTGTTCATCCCTGTCTGTCCCTACTATGTCCTTCCCAACGATCTGTGCACTTTGCAACCTCTATAGTGACTGCGTCTGCTCTGATTAGCAGTAATCATCTGTTTCAACCAGAGCTGGGGTGGATGAGGGACTCGGACACCAGGGCTACTGTGTGGGGAGTCACGGATGGTCGGGACCCCGGTGCCGTGCCCTGGTGATCAACTATACCAGATGTTGATGGTAAACGGTGGGGGTTAAAGGGGTTATTTACAGGGGAACCTGACGCCACCTGTAGAGTCCGGTAAGATGGTACCGGCGCTGCCAGCTGGCCACTGAGGTGATGGATGAGGCAGCTAAGTGTGGTACAGCTCCCCACAGGTAGAGCTTTACCTCAGGGCAGCTATTGTGGTGAGACGGTGAGGGAGGACAGTGATGGTATTTGTGGTGCAGTTCTTACCCCTCTGCTTTAAAGATGTTGATGATGATGTTGAGCCCTCCAGGCTGCAGCAGGAAGAATAACAGAAATAGTTCCAGTTTAACCCTGCTTTACTTGGTACCGGCTGATGGCATAACAAAACACGGTACAGTTTGATTTTAGGGTGTTGATACCAACTCAGGGTTTCTCTTATGGAGTCTCTAGATGTCCTCTCTTTGTCTTTCAGGGTCTACTACTTTCTTTAACTAGATCTTTCAGTCTTTTACCACCCTTGCAGCGCTCCCCCGCCAGTCCTACGATCTGTATCTAGAAGATAAGGTCTGTCCACTACCCGGTCTGGACAGGGCAACCCGGAAACGAGATACAGAGACTCTCTTCCAGCACCGCAATATATGTCTGTCCCTTTTAGTTTCTTCTAGTGTCCTGAACCGGTTTTCAGTCCTGAGGGGAGAGGTACGTTGTGGCGCTGTCAGCAACCCGGTTCTGTTGGACCTGCAGCTCGTCGGCTTTGCAGTCAGGGATAAACTCCTGGCTGCCTCGGTTGTCCGTGTCACCGGTGTCCCCTCAACATGACCAGCTGGCTCCTACCAGCCCTGGCCCGTTGCCTTCTGTCCTGGGTCTCCACATAAAGATGAGGTACCCTCCACTCAGCTGGGCTGCCAGACCTGACCACTCTGTCTGCCTTCCCAGCACCGACTGAGGTAAAACTGTCAACTGTCACTCTTACTCTATCCTAAGCTCCACCCCCACCTGTGGAACCTACCATATTACCTGTTCCCCCTACTCTAAGTGGTGCTAAAAATAGACTCCATAAGATTTAATCCTAAACCAGCAACTTACAAAATAATATTACACAGAAATAATAAATGCAATACTACTCTGTGGTGCCTAGCCGCAGGGGTGCCACACATCCGTCATCAGATTTAAAGTTTGGCCATAAATGCTTGATGAGCTGGCTCCTTCATTTGTACTTTATATCTCAATATGTTATTAGGCTCAGAAAAAATGAACTTTGTTTTGGAATACTCTTGCCATTGTGGACAATTGCAACGAAAAGCACAGTTTTAAAATTACATTGTTCGAAGGAAAAGAAATCCTGCTGCTGCTTTTCTGGTGCTTTGAAAACATGTGTTTATGTATGCAGATGTAGCAATTGCAATGAAATCATTGCTATTCCTTGTGCTTTCTATAAACATGCATCTCACAATAAGAAAAGGAAGGTATATGAAGGCCTCTGTAGTCAACAAATGCATAATGCAGTTATGCTAATGCCAGTGTGTGTTCAAGTAAATCAGCATCATTTGTTCAGTAATATTTACTTGGCAAATTTATTTTTATTATGATCACAGGTTGAGATTTCCAAAATGTTTGATGTACAGTATCATTTTTATACATAACTTTATATTCTAGAATTTAGATTACATTTTGCTGCTTTCTTTAATATGTTTATTAGTTCTTTAAATTCACTTGAAAGTGTTTGTAAATATATTTAGCTTATGGCTGCACATTTTACTTCACGCAGTATAAAGGATTTTTAAAGAAGAAAAACAGCCAACAAGAAACACAAAATAAACGAACGAAACAGATGAAGTGTATAGCGAAAGGAAATGTTGCAATACCTCGAGTCAGCCCACTTAAAAATAAAAAAACTGCATACATTTTAGTCATCATGATGGAATGATAATATTTGCAAACTGAAAAAAGCTGAATTTATCAATATTGTATTGATTACATTTTTAACATTGCAACACAAAAGACAGTGGCACTATAACACTATGGCATAGAAACATGAATACAGAACATGGAACTGCATATTGGCTGATGAAGAATGAAAAAACAACACACTTGGGATATATAAAAGGTCATCTGTATATCTGCCCAGTAGCTTCATCGAGGTGTGTCTCTTTACAGGCCTCCCTGACGAAGCCGCTCCATAGCGGCGATACGCGTGGGAACCGGGCTCCCTGCCTCCCATACACCACGCTCCCTGACAGTGGATTCCTTTCACCGCTCTAGCTACATACGTGGCAGGGGTCTTTATCACTCCTTGCGGGTGCACAGATCGCTGGGAAGACGGCTCACTGGTGAGATACAGCCTTATTTTCGGCTTCATTTCTGTGAGATCTCTCACACACCAGGTTATTTGTGCCGGTCTTTCATTGATACTAGAATACACCCAGCTGTTGCGCTTCCTGTGGTCTATACACAGTTAACGGGTTGATGGGTTCCATTTGTCAGGTGATGCTTCATCAGTCTGTCAGTTACTTCCAGTAATGCACTTTCTGCAGATCCTTTGGATGGCACCTAGGATCTGTTTCTAATATATATGGGAATAATTGTACAACCACGACCATATTATATATAAAATTCTCTGCATTACTGAGTTATGTGCATTGCATGTAATTATGAGAGACTGGTTTTGAGATATGTAATTTATAAATACAGGGGCCTTCTCCTTGTGGACTGTGGTCCGTATATGTGTTTTAATTGTTTTTAAATTTGTTGTCCGTCCTTAATAAAAAGATTTATATATTTCTACATTCTATTGTGGTGGTGTGCTGCTACTTGCATTTGTCAATTCTTTCTCTATGATAAACGTCTTTACAGGGTACATACACTAATGTTAGTGCTTCTGAGTTAAAAAATGTCTTTTTGAATAGGTGAATAGGAACCTGCTAAATAAAGGATAAAGCACCTGAGACCAGTAGGGGAGGAGTGAATAGACAGACGGTATGACCCTGTAGTGTAAAAAAGAAAAAAATTATGGCACTCCCTAACATTCAATGTGAACAGGTGCTAACAGATTATAATGTGATGCAATGAAAAAGACAGTTCCACTCTGACATTGAAACATGATTATAGAGCATGGAACTGCAAAATGCCTGAGGAAGTATGAAAAAATTAGACACATTTCATATATAAATGGCCATCTGTATATCCGTCCAGTAGCCACATCGAAGTGTGTCTCTTTACTGAGTACCTACCATAAAGTTATTGTCTAAGGCTAGGGTCACACTTTAAAACAGAATTGAGTTCACTGCATCCAGATCCGGATGCGTTGAACGCAATTAGCTTCAGACACATTTTTCATGAAAAATGTGTTGCTGAAGCCGCAATCCGGTAACGGATTACTCCGGATGTGTAATCCGGAGCAATCCGGTTACCGTTCAGTTTGCTAATCCCTGCGATGAGCAAACTGTAAAATCTGTTAAAATACATTAAATATTAATAACAATTGTGGGCATCATGTCTCTAGGGTGTGCTCTCCCCCTTAGAGGCATGCTGGCCACTCAGGACAGCATGTTATGTGTTAATATCTTATGTACAGTAAGTTGTAAGGCTCTGTACTTTTTTCTGAATGAAGCCGCGGCTTCACTGACAGCAGCGCACATACTATACGTACATTACGTATAGTATGTGCGCAGCCCGAGGTCCTGTAGGCTTTTACAGTAGATCCATGGGCTGCGCAGAGCCATAGATCTACTGTAAAAGCCTACAGGACCTCGGACAGCGCACATACTATACGTACATTACGTATAGTATGCGCTGCTGAGAGGGGAGCTACGGCTTCAGAAAAATGTACAGAGCCGTCAGGAGCCGGCTTACTGTACAGCCAATATTAACACATTACTAACACATTACTTGCCCACCTGAGTAGGTAGCATGTCTCTAGGGAAGGTTGACACCCCATAGAGACATGAAGGGCACAATTATTAATAATATTAAAGCTTTTTTTTAAAGCTTAACACTTTGCTTATCCCGGCGGCAGCCAGGATAAGCAAAATAAATACGGTAACCGCATTGCTCAGGATTACACATCCTGAGCAATGCGGTTACCACGTTGCGGAGGCTAGAACTGCTCCAAAAACTGCAGCCTGCGTGATTTTTCAAGCAGGCTGCAGAGCCGGAGCCGGTAACTGGATTACTTTTAAAGCAATCCGGTTACCATAATGGGCTCCTGTGAGGAGCGTTTCCTGCTCCGGTTGTGAGCTTTTTAAAAGCTCAAAACAGGATCAGGATTTTAAATTATTACCACATATGTGACCCTAGCCTATCTCTAGGTTAGGGCCGCTTTACACTGCGGCGTGATCCGGTCCGGTGCTGTCCTGGATGCCCCTGACAGCCGCGAACCGGATCAGCACACAGGACTGGGGGCTAATATGCCCTCCGGGCCGGTGTGCAGCGCACGCAGTTCCCGCAGCTGATAAGTTAGGACCGCGGGCGCCGCGGTCCGGAGCTGTCAGTGGCTGCAGCTGCGTGCGCTGCACACCAGAACAGAGGGCATATTAGCCCCCAGTCCTGTGTGCTGATCCGGTCTGCGGCTGTCTGGGTCCTCCCGGACAGCCCCGGACCGGATCACGCCACAGTGTTAAGCGGCCCTTAAAAAAGCCTACTTTTGTATGGGTGAGTATCTGCTAAATAAGAGATAAAAACACCTGAGACAAGTGGGGGTGAGGTGCTACAGACAGAACACATGACTATATAACAAATTTTTTTTTTTTTTTTTTTATAAATTTTTATTATTAGTTTTCTCCTTTAAACAATACACAACAAAACAAAAAAAAAAAAAAAAAAAAAAAACAAGGAAATACATTTTCAACACCATATAATACAAGACACTACAAGATCACCATTATTTGGAATTTCCTGTACATAATGTAACAGACAACACAACAACAAAAAAAAAAAAAAAAAAAAAAAAAAAAAAAAAAACACCCTTGTTCGCAACATTACAGAAGCAAATACACTGTTTTATAAATTAACCTTTACAATATTTACACATCAACCATGGTCTCCACATCTTTCGGATTTCCTCCCCTCTGGTTCTAGATTGGTATAACATCATTTCATTTTGACACTGTATATTTACCCTCTCTATTACATTTTTTATAAGTGGAGGATTGACCTCTTTCCATTTGATTGCTACCGTCATACGAGCGGCTATTAACACATGCGAAACAATACCTCTCATTTGTTTTGGTAACCTATTCATACCCATGTGTAGGATTACCTGAGATATTTTTATTTGAATTGTTTCTCCAGTAATTTCTTTAATTAATTCTGTCAGTCCGGACCAAAAGGACCCTAAGACCGGGCATGCAAACCAAGTGTGTATCAGGGATCCCACCTGGCCGCACCCTTTCCAACATAATTTAGAATAATTGGTATTCATTTTTGCTATTCTATCCGGACATAAATACCACCTCATTTGTGTTTTTTTTAATTGTTCTACATGATTTATACACGCAGTGTATTTTTTAATTCCACTTATACTATTTCCCCATTCTTCCAATGTTAGCTCCTCTCCTAACTCCTGCTCCCATTTTTTCATGTAGGCCAATTTACTTCCATTCACCGGATTAATTAAAATTTTATAGCATTTAGATAGGCATTTCATGTTATTCCCTCCTGTCATAATATATCTCAAAATTTCTTCTTCCTTCCCATACACTCCGTATCCTCTATATGAATTTTCATTTAGATAATGTTTAATTTGCAGATATTGGTAGAAATATCTACGTACTCCCTCAAATTTACCAGCCACTTGATCAAACGGTAGTACTCCCATTGGTCCTTCTATCTCTCCTACTGTTTGTATTCCTGCGTCCTTCCAGTTTTGTAAGTTTAGATATGGAATATGTGGTTCTATAGATAGGATAGATAATGATGTTCTCATCGACCTGTTATGGTTGGGGGTTAATGATCTCCAAACCCGTAAGGCCGCTTGCATTGTCAATAGTGGCGGTACAGTTTTAGTTCGCTGTAATATAACAAATTTTAAGGTTACATTCACACACAGCATTTTTGATCCTTTTTTTCTGATCCTTTTTTTCTGATCCATTTTTCACTTTTTTAGCTGGAAAACTGGATATGTTTTTCTGAAAAACACATTAGAAATGTATAATCCGTTTTTGATCCATTTTGTTTTGTTTTTTTCTGGTCCGTTTTTAGGCGCATAGACAATAGTTTCATTAGGCAAAACAGATTAGAAAAATGCAGCAAGAATTGACATGCTCATTCTTTTTCAGGATCACTTTTCCACCTAAAAAAAGGATCAGGTCAAAATCGCACAAATTAAGTGTCAAAACTTGGAAACCCATTGACTTTGCTAAGATTCCAAATAAGTCCAGGGTCACACTTCAGGTTTTTCTTTCAAAACTTGATCCGGTTTTGAGCTTTTAAAAAGCTCAAAACCGGATCAGGAAACGCTCCTCATAGGAGCCTATTATAAAAACCGGATTGCTTCACAAGCAATCCGGTTACCGCCTTCGGCTCTGCAGCCTGCGTTAAATATCATGCAGGCTGCAGTTTTTGGAGCAGTTCTGTGCCTCGCAATGCGGGAACCGGATTGCTCAGGATGTGTAATCAGTTACCGCATATACTTTGCTTATCCCTGCAGCAAGCAAAGTGTTCTTTGTGTTTTAAAACTTGTAATTTTCTTAAAAAATTTGTCTATACTGTCTCTAGGGTGTGCCCACCCCCCTAGAGACCTACCACCCACTCAGGTGGACATTCATTCATAAAAATGTACAGCAGCTACAGGAGCCGGCTTCTGTACATTTTCAATAACATCATTATATGCCCACCTGAGTGGGTGGTAGGTCTCTAGGGGGGTGTTCACCCCCTAGAGACAGTATAGACATATTTTTAAATAAAATTACAAGTTTTAAACCACAAAGAACACTTTGCCCATCCATGCGGCAGTAGGGATGAGCAAACTATCCGGTAACCGGATTGCTCCAGATTACACATCCAGAGCAATCCGATTACCGGATTGCGGCTTCAGCAATCCGGTTAATGGATTGCGGCTTGTCTGAAGCCAATTGCGTTCACTGCATCCGGATCGAGATCCGGATGCGGTGAACGCAATTCTTTATTTAATTGTGACCCTAGCCTAAGTGATGTGTTCACTATATTTTCACTGCAAAAAAAGGATCTAAAAAAATGGACCAAACTGCACAGTCTGAATATAGCCTAAACTTTGATATTTTATACCTGCAGCTTTCAAATACAAAGGCCTGTTCCACATCAATGAGGTGTCTGCGCTAGGCTGCTCTGCCTGCCCTGCGCCAGCGCAGATGAAAGCACAGGGGCATTTAGGGGCTTGGGCAGCCTAGCGCAGGGATGCATAGATGCCTTGCATTTGCGCTCAGTTGCGCTCGGTGCCCCCATTATATCCTATGGCCAAGCACAGCTGAGCGCGCTCTGGATAGTGAGAATCGCAAGTGAAAGTGGCAGACGCCATGGTGCTTGTGCCTGGTCAAACACTCCCGGAAACGCCCAATGAACAAAGTAGACGGTAACCGCTTTGCTCCGGATTACGCATCCGGAGCAATCCGGTTACCAGATTGCGGTTTACAGCACACATTTTTCAACAAAAATGTGTGTGAAGTCAATTGCGGTTACCACATCCTTATCTGGTGCTGAGAGCCTGGCCGCGTCATGAAAGGGGTGGGGCTACCAGTATGACGCGATTTTAACCTCGCCCCTTTCATGACACGGCCAGGCTCTCAGCACTGCAGAAAGCTGAGAGGGGGCGTGCATAATTACTAAGCGGGCGGAGGGAGCAGCAGACAGGCCCGCCTTTGGACACTTGTACAGACACAGAAAACTCACACAGGACGAGGTGATTATAACCTCTATTCTGTACTTTACACCATCGTTTTCTTCAGCAAAAGGGATGGCTAGAAATGAGGATAAGAGGGGGTGCAGGGACAGCCAGTATAAAGGGGAGGGGTCAGTTTGGGGGGTCAGGCGCGCGCTGCTCTGAGGAGCCCGGCGCTTTTGGACAGAACAGATTATAGCAGGATAAGCCCACCTGAGTGGGTGTAAGGTCCTTAGGGGAACTAGGCACCCCCTAGAGACATTATACAAAGATTTATTAATACAATTACTGCTTTTAATACACTGAGAACAGTTTGCTCATCCGCGCGGCAACAGGGATGAGCAAACTATCCGGTAACCGGATTGCTCAGGATTACACATCCTGAGCAATCTGGTTGCCGGATTGCGGCTTCAGCAATCCGGTTCACGGATTGCTGAATGTATGAAGGCAATTGCGTTCACCATATCCGGATCTGGATGCGGTGAACACAATTCATGTTTTAAGTGTGACCCTAGCCTAAGAAAAATCTGCAGCATGTCAATACTTCATGCTGATACGCTGCAGATTTGACCTTAAAAATGATGAGTCATAGAAAAGTCAATGGCAAAAAGCACCATATCACAGCAGATAAAAACTCCCCGTGCAGAAAGCCATTTGTTTGGTATAGATTTCATGCCGCAGAAAATACACACCACTTTTCTCCTGTGTGAACAGACCCTTAACCCTATTGTGCACCATTTATTTTCATTCATGCTGCATAATAGCCATTACACTTTCTACCATTTGCATCACCCTGTATGTGGGCACAAGCACTTTAGGGTTTGTATTCTGCTTACATATGCCTTGTGCTATGTTTATCAGCATATGTTGTTTTGTTGTGCATTTATTATTTTAGTATATATCAGCATTTTGTCTGTATCATTATCATTTATATACTTGTCTATAAAAGGTGCCACTTACAACCATAAACTGTATATATTTGTTTCTCATTGACATATTTTTGGTGTTCAATCCTCATACCCACATTTATGTATGGCTGGACATGCATTGTGTATATTCATTATATTTGCAAATTTCCATTCAATACTTACATTTATCTATAAGCATACTGTAAGGCCTACAGTTAGGGCCAGAAATATTTGGACAGTGACACAAGTTTTGTTATTTTAGCTGTTTACAAAAACATGTTCAGAAATACAATTATATATATAATATGGGCTGAAAGTGCACACTCCCAGCTGCAATATGAGAGTTTCCACATCCAAATCGGAGAAAGGGTTTAGGAATCATAGCTCTGTAATGCATAGCTTCCTCTTTTTCAAGGGACCAAAAATAATTGGACAATGGACTCTAAGGGCTGCAATTAACTCTGAAGGCGTCTCCCTCGTTAACCTGTAATCAATGAAGTAGTTAAAAGGTCAGGGGTGGATTCAAGGTGTGTGGTTTTGCATTTGGAAGCTGTTGCTGTGACCAGACAACATGCGGTCAAAGGAACTCTCAATTGAGGTGAAGCAGAACATCCTGAGGCTGAAAAAAAAGAAAAAATCCATCAGAGAGATAGCAGACATGCTTGGAGTAGCAAAATCAACAGTTGGGTACATTCTGAGAAAAAAGGAATTGACTGGTGAGCTTGGGAGCTCTAAAAGGCCTGGGCGTCCATGGATGACAACAGTGGTGGATGATCGCCGCATACTTTATTTGGTGAAGAAGAACCCGTTCACAACATCAACTGAAGTCCAGAACGCTCTCAGTGAAGTAGGTGTATCTGTCTCTAAGTCAACAGTAAAGAGAAGACTCCATGACAGTAAATACAAAGGGTTCACATCTAGATGCAAACCATTCATCAATTCCAAAAATAGACAGGCCAGAGTTAAATTTGCTGAAAAACACCTCAAGAAGCCAGCTCAGTTCTGGAAAAGTATTCTATGGACAGATGAGACAAAGATCAACCTGTACAAGAATGATGGGAAGAAAAAAGTTTGGAGAAGAAAGGGAACGGCACATGATCCAGGGCACACCACATCCTCTGTAAAACATGGTGGAGGCAACGTGATGGCATGGGCATGCATGGCTTTCAATGGCACTGGGTCACTTGTGTTTATTGATGACATAACAGCAGACAAGAGTAGCCGGATGAATTCTGAAGTGTACCGGGATATACTTTCAGCCCAGATTCAGCCAAATGCTGCAAAGTTGATTGGATGGCGCTTCATAGTACAGATGGACAATGACCCCAAGCATACAGCCAAAGCTACCCAGGAGTTCATGAGTGCAAAAAAGTGGAACATTCTGCAATGGCCAAGTCAATCACCAGATCTTAACCCAATTGAGCATGCATTTCACTTGCTCAAATCCAGACTTAAGACGGAAAGACCCACAAACAAGCAAGACCTGAAGGCTGCGGCTGTAAAGGCCTGGCAAAGCATTAAGAAGGAGGAAACCCAGCGTTTGGTGATGTCCATGGGTTCCAGACATAAGGCAGTGATTGCCTCCAAAGGATTTGCAACAAAATATTGAAAATAAAAATATTTTGTTTGGGTTATATTTATTTGTCCAATTACTTTTGACCTCCTAAAATGTGGAGTGTTTGTAAAGAAATGTGTACAATTCCTACATTTTCTATCAGATATTTTTGTTCAACCCTTCAAATTAAACGTTACAATCTGCACTTGAATTCTGTTGTAGAGGTTTCATTTCAAATCCAATGTGGTGGCATGCAGAGCCCAACTCGCGAAAATTGTGTCACTGTCCAAATATTTCTGGCCCTAACTGTAGTTCACATCTTAAGCTGTGCTGCGTTTGGCTGCATTGCGTTAGCGCTGAGATTGCTCTGTGCAAATGCAGTCAAATGCAGTGAAGCGCAAACCTAACACTGCGCGATAACGCTGCCATTATATGCTATGGGCGAACGCATGGAAACGCAACCGCAAGTGCAAAGTGGGGTTGTGTTTGAATGAATGCACTAGTCCTACTGCGCAGGAAACGTGTGCATTTCCTGTGTGCTAGGACTAGTGTATGTGTTCAAACCCAATCCCACTTTGCACTTACGCTTGGGGTTGCGTTTCCATGCATTCGTTCATAGCATATAATTTCAGCATTAACGCACATCGTTAGATTTGTGCTTCACTGCGTTTGACTGCCTTTGCACAGTGCAACTGCAGCGCTAGCGCAATGCAGCCAAACACAGCACAGTCTTAGGCTAGGGTCACATTTGGGAGCTTGCATCCTTTGGAAGGATGCATTAAAGGATCCTTTTTTTCCCTTGCCATTTTCATGGCACGTATGTTCATTTTTAGCACATGTGCTAACACATGCGTTTCCCATAGACTCCAAAAGACTTGTTCATACATATCAGCTTTTTTGGGCTTCTCTGCGCTTTTGGAGCTGTTAAAGAAAAACGCAGATGCGTTAATGCAGGGTGCAATTGAGTGTAGCTGTGTTTTTTCACTACACTTGCGTTTTTTTCCCTCAGTCCAAAAAAATACTGCATGCAGCATTTTTTGGGTGCTGTAAAAAAACGCAGGGGTTGTTTTCAAAAACAAATTTTTTTTATTAACATGGGGCTCTATGGGAAACACATGCGTTAACGCAGGGCACATATAGGCACCTGCATTAACGCATGCGTTAACACAGATGCGTTTTTAATGAAAAAATGACAAAAATGAAAAACTTCTCAAAAACGTTCAGACACACAAGGGACACTTTTTGGCACTCTTAGAAAAACGCATGTGGGTTTTTGAGTATTAAAAAAAACGCAAATTGTGTGTGAACAAGGCCAAAGTAAAAATCACAAGTATTTTTGCAAAAACACCAGAAAACGCTGCATACCGTGTTTTTTGGTGCACTTGCAAAAACGCATAGCGCCAAACGCATTGCACTTTAACAATGCGTTTTTTGCGTTGGAGCCCATGGGTGCGCTAACGCATGCATTTTGCATTTGCACGTGAAAATAACGCGTGCATTTAGCAAATGCATGACACAAGTCTGACCCTAGCCTTAGGCTAGGGTCACATTTGCAGTAGCAAATACAGATCCTGATCCGGTTTTGAGCTGTAAAAATGCTCAAAACTGGATCAGGATCCGCAACCCATAGGAGCCCATTATAAAAGTGGATTGCACTACATGCAGGGATGAACAAAGGTCAATGTTAATAATAGATGTGGGAACCATGTCTCCAGGGAGTGCCCATGCTCCCTAAAGACATGGTGACCATATGGGGCAGCATATGAAGTGTTAATTAGGTGTATTATTGTATTGCCGGCTATTGTCGTCATTTACTATTTTATGAACTAAAGCCGGTGGCTCCTCGCTGTGGAGGAGATACAATACGTAATGTGCGTACTGTATCTGCCGCTATCCAGGGTCCTGAAAGCTTTAACATTAGTTCTATGGCGGTGCGCTGCCCATAGAACTAATGTTAAAGCTTTCAGGACCCTGGATAGCGGCAGATACAGTACGCACATTACGTACTGTATCTCCTCCACAACGAGGAGCCACCGGCTTTAATTCATAAAATAGTAAATGACGACAATAGCCGGCAATACAATAATACACCTAATTAACCCTTCATATGTTGCCCCATATGGTCACCACGTCTCTAGGGAGGGTGGCCACTCCCTGGAGACATGGTGCCCACATCTTCATTAACATTAACCCTTTGTTCATCCCTGCGGCATATTAAATATGCATCCAAACACAAGCCATTTTTTGTTTAAAAATGTCTTGCATTCGTTCAATTCATTTTTCCACCCGCAATGCAAAACGCGGTCTGCAACATTTTTAGGTGTGTTCCGGTAAACACAATGGAAACGCATTGTGTTTTTAACATTGAAGTCTATGAGAAGCGGACTGTTATTCTGAAGTGCGATTTAGATCTTTATTGACATGTACATTTGTCTGCATTTTTGCTTTGCGTTTCTGTGCATTTTTTGATTGGTTAAATGGCCACATGTGATCCACATCATCACACATCACATGATGCCTGAAACTTGTTAATTAATCAGGAAGCAGTTAAGCTGCACAGCTCCTGTGGTGAACTCCCTCAGACTTTTGCTGTAAGGGCTCGGACACACTCATCAGAGTTTGACTGAGTAGTCTCTGAAAGGACTGGGGCAGTGACCCTGAACGGCTTCTCCCTATGTGGATAGGGCAGTCAGCTGATTGTGTTTTAGTGTAGCTCCAGACTCCCAGTCCAGAGAGGGAGAAGCCGGGGAATATGAGCCCTCCTCAGGCAGTGATGCCCCCAGGTCCATTCATGTTGTAAGTATGTTTTTAATCAACCTCTAAGTTGTCTGCATTTGGCTGCTAATGCATTTTAAGTTGCTTTATGTAATTTGTGGTTAGCGTCCGTAGATACAGTTTTGGCTACCTGCATACTTTTTTGTTTTGGTCACCCAGGGCATTTTTGCCTTCGTGGTTTGCAACAATGATTTGTTATGTTTTTTTTGTACTTTGAATTAAACACGGGACCCTTTTTTTTTTTTGTAAATGTATATTTATTAAACATTTTTCAATTAAAGGGTATACATTACGGTACACTTAAACATAAAGAACAGTATGATTCCAGAAGAGGATAATATAGTTAAAGTCGATGAACCACAGGTCTAACAGTTCAAGTCCAAGTAGTTGTGGTCACGAAAAGACTCTCTAGAATATATGGAGGGAAGTCCTCCCCTCCAACAAGGGAACCAAATTTTGGCTCCGTCTCTTACCATAAGAGACTTGAAATATAAAGAACATATATACAAGGTCACACGCAACTTGTTTATGACCAGAGTCAGTCCAACAAGGGGAAAGAAGAGTAGGCAATAGAGAATTCTTTCAAGATAGCTAGTAGAGGGGTCAAAAAAGAAAATAGGGAAGAATTAGAATGGGGGGGGAATAGCTAAAAGAGTGAATTATAAGAGAAGGAGGAGAAAAAGAGTAGACGGAGATATGAGATGTGTTGTTAAATGTAGAATGACGGGTGGCAGCAGATAGAGAACGGTACAGGTGCTCCACTACTTATGTAAAGAGGTCACCAAAGTTGGGGGCATCTCTGAATAATATCCATTCTGTCCAGGTACTCACATACACTGCTTGGGTTTGAGAGAAGTCAGCTGAAATCTCCTCGAAACGTCGGAGAGATTCCATCTCGGAGTACCATTCTAGAATAGAAGGAGGCATCTGCTCCCTCCAATGTCGGGGGATCACATTGCGCGCTGCACATAGGCAGAACCGGAGGATATCCTTCCTCTGTCTCTTCCATGATCCAGGGAGCAGAGAGAGCAGGGCCACCTCGGGGGAAACCTCCGCATGCCCACCCGTAACCAGATTGTAGTTATGGAATACCTTTGACCAAAAGTCACTGATCAAGGGGCAGCTCCACCAGACATGAATCATTGTGCCAATCTCGAGACCACATCTCCAGCACAGAGGGGAAACGGCAGGAGAAAATCGATGCAGCCTATCCGGAGTGAGATACCATCTTAGGCGTATCTTATAACACTTTTCTAGTGCTTCACAAGAACCTGAGGTTTTTCGAGACATCATAAAACACCTCTCCCAGTCCTGGGCATCCAACACCCTCCCCAAGTCGGCCTCCCATGCCCGTTGATAACCGTGGGCTCCTGATACAACTGCTCTAGAGAGGATGGAATAAATGACTGAGATACCCCTAGGAGGCCCCTGGTTGGTATCAAATATCGCCTCAAGGGGAGATAATGTAACGTCCGGGTCTCGTCGAAGGGGTAGAGAACGCACAAAAGAACGGAGTTGGAGGTACTCCCACCACTTCAGCCTCGCGGCTGGAGAAGATGCCTGCAATTCGGCAAACGAAGGGACCTCACCATGGCGAAGAATCTGGCCCACACGGGTATCATCCTCTGCTCGCCACAGAAGAAAATATTGGTGGGTCATTCCCGGGGGAAAGCCGGATTGTGAAAGATCGGGGTCAGGGAGCTGGCCACTTTTTTCCGGTTCGAGTCTCCCCATGCCACTCGCCATGCTTTCAGCAGTTCAGCAGTCAGATATGCCAATTGGCAAGAAGGAGTGAGGGCCTCCAGTGGGATCCACTGTAGATGGCATAGAGGAATTGAACTACCGGACCTCTCAATCTGGATCCACTGTTTCACGTCTGCCTTGTAATGCCAATCAAGCAGACGCACAAGAATGGCGGCTAAGCAATAACGTCTCAAGTCCGGCAATCCAACACCTCCCGTCTCCCTCAAGGAAGACAGAACCCCGAAGCCCACACGCGGCTTCGCACCATTCCAGACGAATCTAGAAATCAATCCGCGAATGGTGCGAAAGTACGCCCCACATGGCCAAATAGGCACCGCCTGGAATACATATAAAAATCTTGGGAGAATATCCATTGTCACGACATGGATTCTCCCCAGCCAAGATATCCTCAAGGGCCTATAAGACTCCAACAAGGTACCATCACGGTCCAAGAGAGCCTTGTGGTTCAAGTGGAAGGCATCGTGCACGTCAGCAGGCAACTTGATACCCAAATATGAGATGTGACCTGGTCTCCAACGGAAGGAGAATCCCTTGGAAAGGGAGGACACCTCAGAGGCAGACAAGGAGACGTTCAACGCCTCGGATTTGGAGTAATTTACCTTAAAATTACTAAGGTCTCCAAACCTGTTAAATTCTTGCAACAAGGCGGGGAAGGTCTCTGAAGGGCGAGTGACGTACAAAAGCACGTCATCAGCAAACAAGGCTGTCTTATGTTGGGTGTCACCCACTGAAATCCCGTGGATACCTCCATTATCCCTAATGGCTTTCGCCAAGTGCTCCATGACAATGACATAGAGCAGGGGAGAGAGTGGGCAACCTTGTCTCGTACCGTTTCTTACAAAGAAGGGACCAGAAAGGCTACCATTGACGCGTACCCTGGCAGAGGGGCAGGAGTACAGTGAGGAAACCCCATTTATGAATTTACTCCCTAAGCCGACGTGCTTCAACGCCTCCCACAAGAAGCCCCAATGGACCCTATCAAAGGCCTTTTCTGCGTCTATGGAAAGCAGACAAAGAGGGGACTTCCACATCTTAGCCTTCTCTATCAGGAGAAAAGACCTAATGATGTTGTCCCGCGCCTCTCGGCCTTTAACAAAGCCCACTTGGTCAAGATGGACGATCGAGGGGAGCTTCAGAGATAATCTGTCAGCCAATATCTTAGCAAACAACTTGACATCTATGTTTAGCAGAGATATCGGTCGGTAACTTGCCGCCTCAGTAAGATCCTTGTTTGGTTTGGGGAGCACACAAATGTGTGCCTCTAAGGCTTGCGGCGGGAGATTGCCCCCTTCAAAGAGTGCTTTAAATGCTGAAAGCATGTGAGGCAGCAAGTCCTCAATTAGGGTCTTATAAAAAATGGGAGTGTAACCGTCTGGGCCAGAGCATCTAGACGTCGGAGATGACTTGACTACGTTCGTCACCTCCTCCTCTGTGATGTCACTCTCCAAAGAAAGCATGTCATCGTCAGATAGGGATGGGACATTCACCTCGGAAATGTATGCCTGAATTTTAGCTCGTAGGGCGTCAGGATGCATGTCTGCAAACTTCCCCTTCAGGGCATAAAGATCAGCGTAAAAGGTTTGGAAAACCCCTGCTATATCTTTCGTGCTGTGAACCATCTTGCCATGTGACGTTTTTATGGAGGGGATGAACGCAGGGCCCCCCCGGGGATGTAATAGCCTAGCTAGGGGTCGTCCACAACTATTAGCCTTCTTGTAAAAAAACGCCCTTGATCTCTCCTTGTATCTGTCGTATTTGCTGTCTAAGAGGGTCTTCAACTCTGATCTCTTAGATGCCAGTTCAACCAACACCCCTTTATTTCTAGAAGTCTTATGTGCCACCTCCAAACGGCCGATCTGGGAAAGCAATTCACTCATCCGCTCAGATTGTTGTTTCTTAATCCTCGCTCCGTGTTTAACTAGCGTTCCCCTAAGGACACATTTAAGGGCTTCCCACTTAATGGTAGGAGAGGACACATCAGACGCATGAGTCTGAGTGAAAGTCCGGATGTCAGATTTTAATTCCTCCAGACAGACTGCATCGGTTAGGAGGTGACTATTTAATCTCCAGGACCACTCTTTCCTAGCCAGACCGGGAACCTCAATGGACAAGAAAATGGGGCTGTGGTCCGAATGGACAATATTGCCAATAGAGGCTTCAGGTGCCCACGAGAGAATCCCATGGCTGACCAGGAACAGATCAATACGGCTATAAGAGCCGTGTACACCTGAGTAAAAAGTGTAGTCCCTAACAGAAGGGTTAAGTACCCTCCAGACATCGACCAGCTGGAGCCTGCATAAAAATCTCCGAAGTGCCACTACACGCCTACGTGGAGCCGCCCCTCGACCAGAAGTGGAGTCCATGGAAGGGTCAAGAACAAAATTGAAATCACCCCGATGATAACCCGCCCCTCCGCAAAGTCTGCCAGCCTCGTCAGGAGGGTCTTACATACCCTAGTCTGTTCCCTGTTAGGAAGGTACCAATTGACTAAGGTCAAAGGAGTTTCAGACACCAACAATTTGAGAAATATGTAACGACCTCCTTTATCAATCACCGAATCCAGAATTTTGTATGGCAGATTCTTGTGTAGGGCTATAGAAACCCCTTTGGTTCTGGATTCAGGATTCACGCAATGTATCCATTCAGAGAACTGTCCCCCTCCAAAGGAAGGAACATGGCCCTCCTTGAAATGTGTTTCCTGAAGAAGCAACACCTGCACTCCTCTCCTCTGCATGTCCGAGATGACATGCTTTCTTTTTTGAGGGGTATTAAAACCCCTGACATTTAAGGACCCTATCTTCAAGGACCCGCCCGCCATACCAATCCCACCAAGTGAAGTCTCAGCGGCCACAGGATATTATCCTAAACAACACCCCGAGTGGGATAGAGAAAAGAAAGAAGGAATTAGAAAGAGTGATGTAGAGAGAGAAACCTGTTGGACTGACAAGGAATAGAGAATACAATCAGGTGGGGAATGTTCTTTCCAGAAGCGTCACACTCAGAGAAGGGTGTGACGTCCCCGTGGGAGGTTGCCTTTCCAAATAGAAGGAGCTGTAAGCAGATGCGAACCCCAGGAATTGCGTCCAGAGAATGCAAGTGCTCAGAGCTGTAAAAAATTATAAAAACTTCAAGCGACTGAGAAAAACCATCTCCCCGGCCTAAACAGAAAAACAATAAAAAAACTAAACAACACAGCATTAATATAGCATCGATACTCCGGCCATCTGGCAATAAGTTTATCTAGATAAAGTTGGCATATTGCTAAAAAGGAAAGGAGGTGGCTCCCATCCCAGGATATTATAGGACTGGAAGCTCACTGCTTTGTAAAACAAGAATCTATGATGGAAATAGAGAGTGTTTACTTAGGTATGGTAGCATGAGAGATCCAGAGAAGGGAAAGAAGAAGGGGGGAGGGGTGAGAAAGAAAGGAGTATAAGGCTTAGGAAGGGAAGTGAAAGCGAGTGAGGGAAGAAAGGACAAAGGAAGGATGTCGAGGCCAGATACGGACCTCTAAACAAACATAAAGGCAAACACAAGCCATAGATTTATATCAGAAGGGGCGGGACCCTTTTTTTTAAACAAAAAAAATATTTGCAATTATGTGAAAACATAACAGCCTGGGCCGGCCAGTACAGGGCAACATACATCTAAAATTTTGAGACACTCTAAGGCAACGTACCAAAAAACCAATGGCCAGGTAATTTTTTTTATTTATGTTATTTGTATGTTTGGAATATACATTGCTAAAAGTGTTAACATCCTGTTAAGCTTTTACAATAATTGTAATGTCCCTTTCTCAGGTCAGCAAGCAAAAATTGACTAATGTTGCTTATAACACACGGAGTGAAGTGCCGACCTTACAACCAGTATGGAAATGTGTTATGTTTGTTTTTTTCTTGAAGTAGGTTTGAAATCTATTATCATTATTACTATTAATATTATTATTATTATTATTTATTTAAAGAGCACCATTGATTTCATGGTGCTGTACATGAGAAAGGGTTACATACAAACACGTTAAAAATACAATGAACAAACTAAAAGTGACAGACTGGTACAGAGGGGAAAGAAGACCCTGCCCCTGTGGGCTTACATTCTACAGTGTAATGGGGAGGGAAACGGTAGGTTGGGTCTGCTCGAGTGGTGGTGGAGCGCCGGGTCTAGCGGTGGTGAGGTGACACTGTGGTCATTGCAGGTTGTAGGCTGTTCCAAAGAGAAGGGTTTGCAGGTTTCACTAGAAGGTTCCAAGTGTAGGGGACAGTCGGACGTTTTGACGTGCAGAATTCCATGAGGATGGGTGATGCTCAGCCGAAGTCTTGCAGGCAGTTAGATGAGGAACGTACAAGTGTGGAGGAAAGGAGGAGGTCTTGGGAAGATTGAAGATTACGAGTAGGATGATATTGTGGGGTTAGTTCAGAGATATATGAGTGGGACATATTGTGGATGGCTTTGTAAGTTAATGTTAGTAGTTTGAATTGAATATGCTGAGGAATTGGGAGCCAGTGGAGGGATTTACAGAGGAGAGAAGTGGATGAGCAGTGAGGAAAGAGGTGGATTAGTCAGGCAGAAGAGTTAAGGACAGATTGGAGAGGTGCAAGAGAGTAAGCAGGGAGGCCACAGATGAAGAGGTTGCAGTAGGAGAGACGGGAGATTATAAGGGCATGCACTAGTAGTTTATTAGATTGAGGGTTGAGGAACTGACAGATTCTGGAAGTGTTTTTGAGTTAGAAGAGGCAGGAGGTGGCGAGAGCTTGAATGTGTGGTCTGAAGGATAAGCCAGAGTCAAGGATCCCTCCAAGGCAGCGGATTTCAGGTACAGGGCAGGCAAAGTGTGTTGCTTTGTAATGGTATAGATTTGTTTAAATGTGTCAATATGCAAGTTGGCATAATGTAAGAATGGTCAATATTGCCACCCAATATTTCTACATGTCCTGTGGTCATTTGTTGTTTTGGCTTGGTACAATTCTCTTGTCAATGTTCAATCTGACATTGATGACATATAGATTTTGATATGCTTTTGAAAAAGTTGTCTGTACTTTTTCAGGGCATCCAAAGGAAGTAGTTCTCATATGATCCGCGTTGCAGTCGGGATGAAAGACAAGGAAGACAGGGCTTCTTCAATGCTGCTCCTTTATTCCCTATGCTTTTTGGTGCCACCCCTGCATCTTCCTCAGGGGAACATTTCAAATCATACATTGTGTTGGCCTTATATACAGTTGGGGTGTAAACCACCAAAAAAGACGGCCAAAACAGCAATTATCTACGTCATTATGACATCAAATGGGAGGATCCCCATAACGTACTATGTAAACAAAAGTTAATTATCTATTTTGCTAAAAACCATATATAGTTTATAAATATAATGATAATAATGCACAGTTTAAAAATATGAATATACCAGTTTCAACAATTATCTTTAATAAAAATATTAGCACATATTAAAATCGTTCATAGATACATGCAGGATTTGAACCCCGTGACAGAAAAGATAAATATATCATAGTTAGATCTTTTTGTCACTATACTACTGGACTATATCGATTTCTCATGGTCGTTTGTTCACCATAAAATTATTTATGCTAACAAAAATTTTTGTAGACATGACCAGCGGAGGTATTTATTTGATCATGAAAATATAAACAAAAGACAGTCGAAGAAAGAACTGAAAAAAATAAAGAAAAAAAGAAAAAAGGGGAAAAAAACGGGGGAAGAATTAGATTCAATATGTTTTTCATATCTATGTGCATATACATGTTTATGCAAACTTATGCCATTGTCATCTCTTGATGTTATAATCCCTGTGGGTATTATAGATACCCATGAGTCCTAATCCTTATTTTCTAGGCATGTATATACACTAGTTAATGATATAGTTAGCTGCATGCTGCATTTAGGGCTGCAATTGCAAAAACGCATGCGTTTTGCGTTTCTGCAAAATGACATGCGTTTTGCATTGCATTTGCAAAGTGTTTTGCATTGAACCCTATGGGTGCATTTTTGGCTGCAATTGCATGCATTTTTAGTGGTAAAAACACACAGAAACGCAAACACAGTCAAATGCAGCCCAGCCTTAGATGTGAAACAGCCCTATGGGATTTGTGAAGTCCCATCCGCATGGTGTAGTGTTTTACTGCTGCAGATACGCTGCTTATTTTAGTGCAGAAAAATCTGCAACGTGTCAATTCTTCATACGGATATGCTGCAGATTTGGCCACAAAAATGCTGAGTTGTAGAAAAGTCAGTGGCAAAAAGCACTATAAAAATAAGATAAAAGCAGATAAAAATGCACCGTGCGGACAGCCATGTGTTTGGTGCGTAGGTGCAGATTTCACACACAAGAAAATATGCATCACTTTCCTCCCATATGTATATACCCTAAATGTTACTGCTACTTCAGTGGCCATGCCCTGTTCTGCCGAAGCCCTTCCCCAGCACTACTCAAAAGGTGACATGAAAATGTTGAAAGTTGAAAGATTTTTTTCCAAAACTGCACGTTAAAACAAAACTTTTGCAACTTTTTAAAGTGTTTTAAGGCCACGTTAGGGTACTTTCACACTAGTGGTTTTTTGAAATCGCGGCAGATGGGGTGAAAAAACCGCATCTGCCGCGATTACCGCATACCGGCTGCACTTGCGGCAGGTTGAGGCACAGTTGCGGCAAGCCCCATACAATGCATATGTGGGCTTGCGGCAGGTATGGCAAGTGCGGTTTTGGCACTTGCGGCAGGTGTGGCCGCGAAAAAAAACGCGGTCAGCCGCGGTTTTTTCGCGGCCGCACCTGCCGCAAGTGCCAAAACCGCACCTGCTGCAAGGCCGGATATACATTGTATGGGGCTTGCCGCAACTGTGCCGAAACCGTGCCGCAAGTGCAGCCGGTATGCGGTAATCACGGCAGATGCGTTTTTTTCACAGCATCTGCCGCGATTTCAAAGAACCACTGATGTGAAAGTACCCTAACACACACAGATATCTGTTCAGATATTGGTCACAGATCTCTGGTTGCAGTGAAATCATGGACACATTGTTACATTTGTACACAGCCACAAAATGGAGCAATGTGTCCATGATTTCACTGCAACCAGAGATCTGTGACCAATATCTGAACAGATATCTGTGTGTATAACGTGGCCTTTACACCAGAATTTCTTTCACACTATTCCTTTGGAGCATATGCCTTGTGGCGTTCATGCAAAACATTTATTGAATCTACTAATAAGCCATATCTTTTGCATGTGAATTCTATGGGAAATGTACACCTGCTTTTAATTTAAAAGAACACTAAAAAACAATAGCATGCTACTTTATATTTAAATTTTTAAAATAAAAATCATATCCACAGTATTTCAGCACATTTGCAGTAAATACAGTATGTGGCACAATTTGGAATACCAGCTGTTAAAGGGAACCTGTCTGTCACCTAGTGTAGCCCCCATAACCTATCACTACCTGTCCCTACAGTGTCCTGTAGTGATGGTCCCTAAACCATCACTCTCTGATCTAAATGTGCATTATAAAAGTGCAAAAAATGATTTATAAACTTACATGTTCACAGAAGTGTCTCTCCGGGTCCACTCTCCTCCACCTCGCTGCTTCAATCACACTCCAGTGGGCATGATCATTCATACAAGAGCGAGTCCTGATATAAAATTCCGGCCTCCTTCTTCCGAATATGATGCACTGTTGGTCAAGCATAATTTCTGGTCCTGCGCAGTGTGGTGGGTGTATTGGCATACAGGTTATCTCCGGAGCAATCACAATGGGCATTCTAAAGCTGGCCTGTACACCTAATACATCCACCACACTGCACAGGACCGGAAATGATGAGCCACGGCCGCCAGGACATCTTACCCGGAAGAAGGACGTAGAAATTCTAAATCAGAGCTTGCTCCTGAATGAATGATCATGATCATTGGGGCATGATAACAGCAGTGAGGTGGGAGGAGAGTGCACCCGGAGAGACTGCCCACCCAACGGCCAGCCATCTAGGAATGCCTACACGTCTGTGGATATGTAAGTTTATAAATCACTTTTTTGCACTTTTTTAATGCACATTTAGATTAGAGAGGATGGTTAGTAATGTAATAGGAAGATGCAGGAACAGGTAGGACATTATTACATCCAAGGCTTGTCTGTGTTTGCCTGCATTTGTATGCATTTTTACAGCTAAAAACGCATACAAACGCATGTGTTAACGAATGTGTTTGTGTGCGTTTTTAGTGGTAAAAATGCATATAAATGCAAATGCAGGTAAACGCAACCCAGCCTTAGATGTGAACTAGGCCATAGTGATAGGTTAGGTGGGCTAAACAAGGTGACAGATTCCCTTTCATCTCTACTGAAATCATGTGAGTAAAATCATCTATAACTTACAACTCTATCATTTGTGAACATTTTGTGTGTTTTCACCCCACTCAATGAGGATGCTGTACTGTAAAATGCTAACGCAAAGTGCGTAGCATAGAGGTCCTGACTCTGGGAGGATTGTAATAATGAATGAATGAAAGCCGACAATAGCGGCGATGGGGTTAACAGCTAAGTTAACCCCTGACATGCCATCCTGAGTGGACAGCATGTCTCTAGGGGGATGTACACCCCCTAGTGACATGTTGCCCACATGCATTCTTATTATTATTATTTAACCCTTTGTTCATCCCTGCGGCAGCAGGGATGAACAAAGCCGCTGGCTCCGCAGGCATTCACATATGCCTTGCGGCAGCCGCATGGGCTCCCATGGGAGCCCATTATAAAAAATCTTCTGCGGCAGGGATACCGCTCCGGAAACTGCAGCCTGCATGATTTTTCATGCAGGCTGCAAATCCGGATGTGGTAACCGGATTGCATGTAGTGCAATCCGGTTGTTATAATGGGCTCCTATGTGCTGCGGTTCCTGATCTGGTTTTGAGCATTTTTACTGCTCAAATCCGGATCAGGATCTGCATTTCTCTGCCGCAAATGTGACCCTAGCCTTAGCTGGGAAAACATGTTGCGGCATATTTAGTGCAGATCTGGTTCTTATACGCAGCAAAAACACACCAAATAGGTATGAAAATATGAATCGTGCAAATGGGCCCTAAATATCATGTGAGACCAAAAGAAAATATATGTCTCAGTCTAAAAAAAACTCACCAGAAGGATGCCCTGGAGATGTGGCAAGCTGTAGACAGATTGCCAGATTGGGATAGCTATTGTGAGTGGCCAGGTGTGGAACAATGGTCCATGGGTCCTCTATGCAATGTAAAAGACCGTGTTAAAAATGCATTGCATACACATGGCACAAGGATGCTAGGTGAGGAAAAAACACATTTTATATGAATGCCATACATCTAGCATATGTATGCCATACTCATGACAAAATGCATAAATTCAGAACACCCAGCTAGTTTTCTCTCAGAGAATCTCCCAACACAAGAAATGCAAATGTGAATGAACCCTAAGCATAAATATTGCTACTGCATACTGAGTTCTAGATTAGTACTGCTGTACTGTGACAGTTTCTGATCACCTCTTGTGATGCTACACACAGAGAGCAGAGAGGAGAATACATGCCCACCCCACCCAGTGATCTTTTGCGCTGTGATGTGACATGCATATACATGCATGGAGAGTGGACAGCAGATAACTAAGTGGATGATTCACTGTGAATGACAGATTAATCTCTTTATTTGAAGTTTACAGAAGATAGGAGGGAAATATAAATAAAATAAATACATAAATAGAGAGAGTTTAGAGGGAGGATTTAGAAAATGATATCAGTTACATATGGATGTTTGACTTGACAGTTTTCCTGTTAAGCTTCTTCTTCTTCTTGTATATAAGGTATGATTGCAATGAAGTATAGTAATGCTGTATCCTTTACTGTATGTTATTGGTAAGTGTGCACTTAAAGTTTGTATTTCCATTTTTCTTGGTGCTGTAGAAAACATGAATAAGATGATTCCGTAGTCTTTCTGAAGTTCTGTAGTATAGGTGTTGTGAATGAGTATTGTAGGTATTGTGAAAAGGATTCTTTAAAGTGATCCTAAACCCAGAAACTGACCCCCCTTATCTTTAGACCTGTCCCTGCACCCCCTCTTATCATTTCTAGCCATCCCTTTTGCAGAAAAAAATCGTTTTTGTAAAGTAAGAGAAAAAGTTATATTACTTTGTCCTGTGTGAGTTCTCTGTTTCTGTGCAAGCCGCAATGGGCGGGGCCTGTGTGCTGCAGACAGGCCCCGCCTATTTGCGGCTTGTACAGAAACAGAGAACTCACACAGGACAAAGTAATATAACTTTTACTTTACAAAAGCGATTTTTTTCTGCAAAAGGGATGGTTAGAAATGATAAGAGGGGGTGCAGGGACTGGTCTAAAGATAAGGGGGGGTCAGTTTCTGGGTTTAGGATCACTTTAAGCTTAGTCCTTTGGATATTAAATGTTCTTTCTTACATCTGGTAAGAAAGATGTTACTATCCAGTTGTGCTAGTTTTTTCAGAAAAGATCTTCTTAAGAAATTGGCACAACTACAGACAAAAAAATCCATTTACCAGTAGCCAAACATTTTTGTGGTCAAGGACATAACATTGAAAATATGAAAGATGCTATCTTGAGAGGTCAAGTCAAATCACTGAAACATTGAAGGGTCTGTGAATTCAAGCTCATTACAACTTTTGATTCTATCAGAACAGGGCTAAACCTATCTGAGCAGGCTGCGATTTTGGATCCGTGAGTAAATCAGAAGGCTACGGATTGTGCTTAAATCAGATGGCCAAAAGGACACATCCGAGCCCCATAGAGATACATGGGAGCCACAATCGCATCCGAGTGTATCCGATTTGACACGGATACACTCGGATGACGAAAAATCGTGATGTGAAGGTAGCCTAAGGTTTCATATGCCAGAATATATAAAGTGTGTGCTGCAGTATGAAGTGTCAAATTAATTAAGCGATATGCAGAACAATACATTTTAATGGTTTTACAGTAGAATCCTGGTAAATTCAGTTTGATGTAGAGGAGCCAAAGACTTCCCATATGATACTATGTGCACATACTGCAGTCACAATGAGACATGGCTTTTAATCACAATCAGTGCTGAAAATCTCCCATTAGTGAGAATCCCTCAGTTATATAAAGGATTTTATTATATTTATGAGAAAACAAATAGTGCAGAAAAATGTAATCTTTGCTGCTTTCACACCTGGGGATTACATCTGAGGTTGGTATAAATACCAATAACTGCACATAAAAACAACAGGAAGTTATATTGTGTAAAATAGAAAACATTGCCAGCACTCACCAGACTTCTGTGAAAACATATGTTTTTTATTAAGTAATTTTTGAGCATATGCTTAAAAGCAAATTCAGAAAAAAATAGAACAGGCTCAATATGTAATACTACAAATGTATTTTTAGGAAATGCACAGATTTATTTTTTTTATTTAATTTCCAATATTCAGCTGAGCGACAACCTTAGAAATATCATTTATTTTATCATTTTTTCCCATCAGTAAACATAGTTTTAAAAAAGCACAAACTGTTAAAGGGATTCTGTCAGCATAGAGTAACTGTTCATACCAAGTATAGTCACTCAATGTATCATGGCATAGCCAAATATTTAAAGGGGTTTTCCAATCTGAAATGGCAATTCTGCAGTCACTGTTTGTTACTGCAGACTTAAAGGGAACCGGTCACTAGGTTTTTGCCATCCCACCTGAGAGCAGCATAATGTGGAAACAGAGACCCTGATTCCAGCGATGTGTCACTCACTGAGCTGGTTACTGTCATTTTGATAAAATTAGTGTTTTCTCCGCGGCAGATTTAGCAATTTGTAAGTATGCCAGACTACCTGGCAGCAGGCCAAGTAGTTTTCTAATGATAATCTCCAGCTGATTAACCAGTGATTTTATCAAAGCTACACTGAGCAGCCCTGTAAGTGACACATCACTGGAATCAGGATCTCAGGTCCTATGTTATGCTGTTCTCAGATTAGGTTGCAAAAACCTGGTGACAGGTTCACTTTAAAAATCCTCCCAGCGCATGCACTATGCTATAACTGCTAGGATTTGACGGTCTCTAACCTGGAAATTGACTGCAATTATGCGGTATACACTGGTGGACATAGTCTTGTGCAATACAAGTCTGTAGTGTAGATGTTTCCAACTAGTAGGTGTAAAATATGAGAGAGAGAGGGGGAAGCACTTCCAGTGGGGAGAACCTGTGGTCTAGTCAGGGAACAGATTAAGGGTCAGCTGGGGTTCACCTCTCACCTGAAGAGGTTGTGCACCTCTGCACCACCTCAGTGATGCGCATCTCCGCAGATCCAGGCATTGGCAAGGGCTCCGATGCCGCAGTCTTCCCATCTTCAGCCAGTCACGTGACCCACGCATCACAGGAAGTTACGTCACCACAGGTTCTGCAGTCCTGGGATGCTTCAAATGGAAATATCAGTGGCACCTGCAGCTCCACACCACATCACCCAGATAGGGTGAATTTACAAAAGAAAGGATATATTATGTGGTTATCTGGGGGAGCGCTGGGGCACATAGACGAAGGGATTCCTTTAGGATTAACAAACCTCTTTATTAAGGCACTACCACAATGCGTTTCAACAATGGTCTGTTGTCTCCCTCAGGTGGATTTACAGATTAATGGTGGAATGGACACATTAACTACTTTGAAGCACCAATCAAAATCTGCTAATCAATGATGTTAATTTAAACTGCATCAGCTCCATGTGCACCAGAGGGCTGAAAGCATTCAGATGGCAATTAAAACAAGGAACCAGATTATTACACAAATTAAAATAATGCACTACATAAAAATATAAATATATATCTGACCAAGAAAAAGTGCTAGAAGTCATCTACATAAAAATTGCGCAGTTGCATAAAAACAGAAGATAAAAAGATGGATACTAACAATATATATATATTTTTTTAATAATAGCCTCAGAAAATAAAACTTCATCAAAATAACTATAACCCATTAAAACAATTATCTAATAGGGTGGGTGCATGATATTACCCTTTTAGCAATTATTTTGTCATAGGTTTAATAGTGGAGCATGTGCAGATAACAATGAACATATCAGCCATCCGCATAAATAGCAAATCATGTTACCAACTAGTATAAAACTTACAAAATGGATCAGGATGGTGATTTAACCCATGAGGAATTCGAACCAAGCAAAAATTAATTTACATATATTATCAATTACGTACGGTTTAGTCCCTCTGGACTCAAAGTCCCAAGTTTGAAGATCCAATAGCTCTCCTTTTTTATCAAGCTGTTGAACAGGTTGCCCACAGTTTTGGGGATCTGATCAATGATAAAAAGTTTCAAATGTTGTGGATCCTTGAAATGTACAGCACAAAAGTTTTTAGAAACACTGTGTAGAGGATACCTGTTAAGGATATTAGAACGGTGCTAATTTAGCCTTGTATGCATTTTTTGGATTGTAAGGCCCACATATTGGAGTCCACAAGTGCACTGGAGTAAATATACAACATAACTAGAATAACAATCCACTTTACAACTTATACTAAACCTCTCCCAGTCATCTGTGAATGGAAAGAATTTGCCACATTTGTAATGGATTTAGACCATACACAACCTGGGGTGTTGCATGTGAAACAACCATTCAATCCTTGGTTGTCCTTTGAAACATCTTCCTCAATTCTCAACACGGTATTACTAGGGGATATCCAAATACGTAAGTTACGACTTTTCCTATAAATAATATGTGGTCTTTTTGGTATATGCTTGGAGAGGATAGGATCCCCTTCCAGTATTAACTAATGTCATGTCAGTATTTTTCTTCTCATTCTGTCTAGACTTATTGAAAGTTGTGATAAGACTAAGTGTATCTCACTGTGTTGGGCTTATTTGTATCAGATACAATTATCTTTAATCAATTTACTCGGATACCTTTTTTGTATGAACCTATCCTTCAAAATAATGGCCTCCCTTTCAAAGTCTTCTTGATGGGTTCAGTGTTTTCGAGTACGTTAATATTGGCCATAGGGAATGTTTCTCACCCATCTGGGTAGGTGTCCACTATCGAACCAAAGATAGCTGTTTACATCAACTGGTTTAAAATAGGTCGAGGTGGACACTTTACCTAGATCATCAAGATTTAACGTAAGATCTAGGAATTGTATTTCAGTTCTGGACATAGATAATGCAAACTGAAGACCCCATGAATTATTATTAAGTTCGTCCAAAAAGTGCAGTTCTTTATTCTCAGGGCCATCACAAATAATGAAGAGGTCATCAATAAAATGACGATAGACAACTATATTGACCTCATTGATTGGCAGATTTTGATTGGTGCTTCAAAGTATTTAATTTGTGCATTCCACCATTAAAATCCACTGTAAATTCACCTGAGGAAGCCTTTATAAAGAGGTTTGTTAATCCTAAAGGAACCCCTTTGTATATGTTGCCCCAGCGCTCCCCAAGATAGCAACAAAATTCATATCCTTTCGACTAGTAGGTGTGGCTGTCTAGTAGACATAGCCATTTAGTACGCATGGCCTTTATCCATACACTTGTATTAAGCAAGGCTACTAGTTGGGTTTTGGCCAGGAACATGAATATCTCATAAATGCAGTCTGCTTAGAAACTGCAAATCCTTGAAGAGCCCATGCTTGCTCTGGGAGAATTGATAAGACTGTAGTTACATAGAGTGACAGAAGAATTAACATTTTAGACCAGAAAACCCCTTTAAGTGCACTATCCCGCTTGTTTTGCCTTTGTCTCTATCCTTCCCTTTTTTGTTGATTAAAAACTCTGGCTTTATAAAGCCAGAGACTTGCAGAGATAGATGGAAAACAAGCAGGTCACAGGCTGCACTTAAATGTTTGCCCACATTATGATGTACCAGGCATCTGTACTTGATTTGAGCAGTCATTCTGTGCTGACTGAGTCCTTTTTAAACTTGGTAGGTAGATTTAGGTCCCTATCTACCAAGCAGTTTTATCCTGGATTACAAAGGAAACCTATTTGAAATCACATCAATATTTTGTGCAATTCTTACTTTTGGTATTTTTAAGCTAGTCCCTGACAACTTCACAATTTTTTTTCAAAAGTGGAAGGAGTTTTGCTGGGAAGAGGCAAGACTAAGCATGGGCATCAAATTTATAATCACTTATGCCCTAATGGTGAAATAACCTCCGATAGAAATGTACTCTAGTCACTGACTAGAGTACATTTCCTGGGTGATACATGAAAAATTTGCTAAATTCATTAAGAGGTAGATGCCTTACTCCAGTGTACCACTAAGTAATACTAACATGGAAATGATGAATGAGGGCCTTTTTGTTGTCAGCATGTTTTGCTGTTTAATGAAATTGACGACATTACTTGAAGGACAACAATCATACACTTTGCCAAACAGCACATCAAAATATAGTCATTGTTGTTCTATGTAGTATGCAGCATTCAAAACAGCATTTTTCATTTTACTTTTCTTACATTTTCTGTCTTTAAATGCAAAAGAAAACATACAGCAGAAAGTGAAGATATTTACTGCATATGGAGTATGCTGCCTTCTTCTTTTATACCTCTATTACACTTTCCTGCACTACTGAAAGGAATTGGAAAGCTCAAAATGATGACTGTTTCCAGAATGAGGTTTTAGCAAGTTGTTTAAGTTAAATATTTTGCTTTGCCAAAAACACAGCATCCTGCAGTACCAGCAAAGTGGATGGGATTTATAGACATCTTATTTCTACTGCACTTTTTTCACTCCGTGTCTACTGACCTGCGGTGCATGTTTGAAGTGCACAACATGGCCATTTCTCTTGTGGGTTTTCTGACTTTTATGTGCAGATTTTCCCCATAGAATTACATTAAAAATAAATAAGACATATGTGATCCACACATGACTCTATCATGTCGAGTAACTTGAAGCGCATGGCCCCAATGCAAAAGCTCCAAAGTCTTTAATATAACTGATTTTGGACAAAGAGTCTTGCAGGGCCTATGAGGCTTTTGGGCTCAGATGAGATTGGAACCCCTGCAGAATCCCTGACTGTATCCATAAAGTTATGTCTAAGTCAAATGCCAGAATGTTTAAAAAGCAAAGCAGATTAAGATAAACAATCACATATTAAAAAGAAGCAAAAGCTGCAGTATAAAAATGCTTGGAAAAAAAGAAATTTCACAATGCGATGAACAAAACTCAATTGGCCTAATCTATCTAATAGGTAAAAACTCACCACTTATTGTAGGAATGCAGCCTTAAGCAAAGTCATGATAAAAGTGTGTTTTTAATGTCTAGAGAAAATAATTTTTCATCCAAACTGTTTTCTGTATATAATCTATATACATGTGTAAGTTGTTTACCTCTTTATGTTAACTGAATGTTTCACATTAACCATACATCTTTTTTCTAAGTCAATAATTTAATAATCAATAAGTTTTAAAACTCAAATACAGTTTCTTCTTACCTTTCCAAATATACAATAACTAGCTGTGAGCCCGATGCAAATGCATCGGGATTCTAGAACGTACGTTAATTTGATTATAGTAGTTATAGCTGTTAGACTAATGCAAATGCATTGGTTGTCTAGAATATGTTTATTGTTTTTTTAAAGATTTTTAAATAATCCAATTATTCCAATGACATCTTTACAGCAACTACATATATTTGTATTGTTGATATCATATAAGGAAAATTGAATAATTATGTTGTAAGGGTCTTAGAACACAAAGTAGCAATACTTCTTAATGCATCAATCATTAAAATTGATGAATTAATAACAGTAATAGGTGTATCAGCCAGTTTGTGTCAGCCCACCAATCGCGTCAAGATGCCCTTACGCCTGGTGAGTCCTAATCTAACTAAATCCGAATTGATATAATTTAAAATTTTTTATACCTGAATTTTTCTTAGATTTTTTGAGGATTGTGATGTAAATAATAAAATTTTGTAAATTGATACAGAAGGAGTTACCAGCTACAGACTTGCAGCAATATCCATGCAATAACAAAAAAACTTGTAGTTAACCTACGGTAAATGGAGTTAACGTAGCTTCAGCAGGTGCATAAGATGCATCGACTAACTAACCACAGGTGACTGCAGTTGATGTGGATGACACTGCCGCAACTATGTTGTCTGCACAAACGCAAGTTAAGTACAAATTACATATATGCAATTATGAAAATTACAGCAAGTATGTTGTTGGTGAGTCCTTCATGATCAATTATTATCATTTAGTATATTCCTCAACAAAGTGAAAAAATCTAAGAAAAATGGTGTGGTAGAATCTAATTAATAATTTATGTTTGTCCCTATCTATCTAAACATGTGGAACACACCTTGCTAATGAGATGTGTGTGAACAGCCATCCCACCCGTCTCTTAGCTGTTCACAAAAACCTCTCCCTGTAAAGAGTGACAATGAAATCTCTCAGCACATATAGTGCTGGAGCTTGAAATAGTGGTTTCTATCACCCACTGTAGAAATGTGGATGATACACATCTCTCATATTATTTTAAATGTGTGTTCACAAAAATATAGTAGAAATCAGTATATAAAAGAATAAAATGTAAAACAGTAAAATTTTTTTTTTTTTTTTTTTTTTTTTTTTTTCAAAAGATAAATAAACAGAAGAATAGTCATAGGGAAGAGTTCAGTGCAAAATATTCTTGTAGACAATATTTTTGGTAAATACTTTGTCACTGTTAGGCAGCAATTTTCCTTGGATTGGAGTGTCCACCACTTTCACTTTTACATTGGATCGTCTTCTCACTCTTGAAAAAGCCACATACAATTGTCCATGTCCAAAAACAGGTTCTGGCAAAAAAATCCCTACTTTCTCAAGTGTTTGTCCTTGGGATTTGTTTATTGTCATGGCAAAAGCTGGCTTCAGAGGAAATTGGCGACATCTTAACTTAAAAGGCAAGCCGGTTTCTGATGGGCACAAATCAATCCTGGGAATGAAAACCACATTTCCTCCAGCAGACCCAGTAATGACTCTTGCTCGAATCATGTTGGCAAACAAACCGGTGACAATTAAGCGAGTCCCATTGCAAAGACCTTTTCTGCTGTTGAAGTTCCTCAAAAGCATTACAATGGTGCTGATTTTTAATTTCAGACGATGAGATGGCATCCCCGTGGGTGTAAGTGAATTTAAAAACTCAACAGGGTATTGCTCTGGGTCCTCTGTCTCGTCCGGATCAATGGAATCATCACTAATGTATTCTGTATACTCTCCAGCAATGCAATCCATGATCTTAGAGTTGACCTGATCCACATCATCATTTTTGGGGCAAAGAATGGCATGTGATGCTGCTGTATTAATGCTTTCATTGTCATTGACATCAATTACAATGTTTTCACCAAAAATGTAAAATATTAGTGAACCTGTGCAAATCATATCTTCAGGGATTTCTATAACATCATCTCCAAGGTTATAAGAATTGGTCAATTGTCCATTTCCCAGCTGAAGTATCCAATTGCTGTATTCTGGATCAACAGAGCGCATGTTGTCAAGTAGTGGCAATTGAGTGAAAATCTGCCATTGTCTGGAATATTTAATGCAGCTCTCTACGATATCAGTTCGTGTTCCATGAGGAATAATAGGAAGACACTGACGAAAGTCTCCTCCCAGAACAATGACTTTCCCTCCAAAGGGTGTTTTATTTTTCTTCGAGATATCTTTGGTCATAACATCCTTTAATAGTTGGTCAATGACATGCAGTGCGTATTTAGATAGCATAGTGGATTCATCAATAATGAAAAGTTTAGTATTCTTCAAATGGTGTGCAGCATCAGTATCATTTTTGATTCTTGACACAGACGTTTCATTGATTGGAATAGGTATCCCGTAAAGTGAATGGATGGTTCTTCCTCCTTCCAATAAGTTGGCTGCAATCCCAGTACTGGCAGCAGGTGACACAGTTTCTCCTTCTCCTCTTATTTGACGAATTAACAAATCATACAAATATGTTTTCCCACTGCCACCTGGGCCATCAATGAAAAAACACTTAGCTTGCTGACTTGTATCCTGTAATGCTTCATTTATGGCATTATAGGCCAAAAGTTGTTGTTGATTTAAAGTTTCTTTCATTTCTTGGGCTCTTCTAAACTCCTCCTCTTTGTCGTATTGTGGTTGTAGTTGTTGTTTTCTTTTGGGGCGTGGTAGATTAAAATCCGTAAAGCTTTTGCCATGAAATTTTAACACATTTTGAACATCTGTCATTGCATAGCCTTCACAATGCTCACAGTCCTCATTGTTAGGGTGATATGCACGGCAGTAGTCTTCAATAAAATCTTTTTTAAATTCTTGCCACAACTCCAATGGATGAGCAGGAGGACCAAAGATACATATGTAAGCAAACATATCCCGAAGCTGTGCAGGCATGTTTAGAACACAGCCATCCAGTAAGGTATTTCGCCAAACACTGTCATCCAAAAGTAATCCAAGGGCTATTGCTGCCTGTTTAAAAGTTGGGTACTCGACTTCATTAACGGTCTTAATGTGCTCAAAACTTGTTGCTCCTTTTACATGTAGTAACAACAACCGTAAATAGTAGCGTTCTTCATCTTTCATACTGACCGTATACATTCTTCCAATGACTGTTGTTCCACGTTTCTGCCTAATTTCCCATGCACCAGCTTTCCAGACATAGTGCTCAGGAATTTGGCGGTAGAAGTATTCATGAGCACGTGGGTCATTCTCATTCAGTTCAAAGTAGGCCATAAGAGTTGATTTTTTATGTGTCATGGCAGCAATGTTCTCAACAGAAGCATCTTCATGAAAAAAAAGGGGTTGTGACTGTGGCAGATGTACGGCAAGGCGAACAATGCTGTGTGATTGTTTATGCATTGGATAGGCAAAAATTCTCCAAGCTGCCTCCGGTGCACTGACGTATCTTGAGTCCATAAATTGGTGAGGTTCATCATGTTGTATGTTTGTTTGAGAAATTTCCAGATTGGCTTTATCATGCCCCTTGTAAACATATTTGAATAGATACTTGACACTTTGAATGGATGCACAGATTTCCACATTTATATGACACTTATACTTTAATAGTAAGAAAGGGTTATAGGGAACAACCCAAGAATTATCAACCATGTGAGAACGTTGTGTAAATGAAGGTCCTGCATTGCGTTGATAAGTTGGGTAGGCATCGTGTGCTATTACAGTTTTTGGTTGGAAATCTTTTGGGAATCCTTTTTTACACTTTCCAATATCCATACATGGAGAATTGGGGTTCAATTGTCCACAGGGTCCATGAATCATATGTTGCATCACAATTTGATGGAGCACAGGATACTCGGATGGGTCAGGAATTTCTGCCCAAACAGTACGATCGACATCTACCTCAGTGCGTAATTTGGAATTGCTATCCAGAATAACCAAAATGTGAGCATGTGGTAGTCCTCGCTTTTGGAATTCTATTACATGAATCATTGCACAAATCTTGCCAAATAATCCACTGTTTATATCTTTTAATAGGGCTTCTAATTTTATTTTGAAGACACGGGCGACTAAATCCGGTCTGTGTTCCACCCTCTGCCATGGTTCTAAATTGTGGATAATCTCGCTCCATTTGGGATTACAGGTCATTGTTATAAAAAGATCTGGCCGTCCAAATTTTGTAACAATAGCCATGGCATCTTGATACCTCTGCTGCATGTTTCTGGGACTGCCTTCAAATGACGATGGTAAAATGACCGTCTTGCCAATAGGAATTCCTTTTTCAAAAGATTTTCTTTGCAGATGTTCCTGTAGTACGCAATAGTCTTCCACTTTTAAGTCTTTTTGATGTTGACGTATAAAATTTAAGCGATTAGCCTCAATTTTTATATACGCATCTACTAAATACTGTTGCGTTAGTTTTCCACCATTTAAAATAGGATTGAACCCAGGACGTACAGATAGCAAATAACAGTAATACTGCAATTGTGTAATTCTCCGTGGATTTTCACCTTGATGCTTCAGTCCCTCATGCCAGCCTTGTTCACCATGCGGAAAAAATAACGGATACAGTAAAGCATCTAAATTACTGTGGAGAATACTGACTTGCTGTGTTTTTGGAGCTAAAGGATTGTTTGGGTCAGGTTTCAGATGAATTAAAATGTCTCTATTGAAAGGTGGCTCTCCATCAGCATTTTCAAAGACCACAGCAACTTCATTAACAATTGGCTTATTATAACGTCTTGGGTCTTGTTCTCGATCCTGTTTAAGAGCCATGATGATATTAGGCATGACAGTACCATTTTCAATTGCCTTCTCCTGTTCCTCTTGTTCAACAAAACGTAACATTTTGTATGCGGAAACAAAAGGATTAATGCGATCTAATAAGTTAGCAATGAGCCGCATCAATTTAGGATGACATTTCTTATTTTCATCACACTGTAAACGTTGGTCATTAGCAGTGGCAGTATCTAAAATGTAGAGTTGGGCATAAGCAGGAGCTTGATCTGGAGGAGGATGTAGTGTTCCAGTACGGTGATAAATTTGGCCATGAATCCGGAAGCAATAAGGGCCATGTCCAGGTGGGGGAGCAATACTTGCACCCATAGAAGCAAAACCAAATGAACTATTAATACTTCTGATGTTATCCATCATATTCCGACTGTATGGACTCTGACCTTTAAGAATACATTCCAACATCTCTGGATACTGAGGTAACGGAACCTTGACCTTCCCCTTGTGACAACAGAGAGTATACTGTTTATCCGATGGCATCTCATCCATGAAATGTCGAGCTTCACAATGGTTACATATGAATATCATACAGCCACAGGTATGTTCCACAATGCCAAAATCACTATCTGTAAATCCAGGTGGATATGAAGAGGGAGGTGTAGGTAGGTAAATACTATTTTCTTTCTGCAAACCGACATAGATGAGACGTTGAAGTAATAAAGCAGAAAAAGAGTCAGGATCCACTTGTGTAACAGTAGAAGACGTCTTTTTGAGGTGTTGACGACGGGAGGCACCACTTTTACGTAAGCGGCTCTGTTTGGATAGTGAAGACTCCTGAGCAATTTGTGCCTCCAAAGGAGTTTGTTGTTGTTCAAGGCGAAAACGTTTTGTGCATGACGTCTCCTGAGCACAATGTTTACGCTTTGCTGTTGCTTTGCGCGGTGATGAAACTTGAGGAATTGTGCTCCTTTCATCCGGTGAACTGCTAGAAAGAGCTAGAGCAAACTGTAGTACTGGTGAGCTTACAGTTGGATCAGCAGACTGTAGTACTGATGAGGTTACTGTCTGATCAGCACACTGAGTTAGATCAGCAGAGTATTGTACAGGTGAGCTTGTAGTTTGATCAGCAGACTGTTGTACTGAGGAGGTTACTGTCTGATCAGCAGAGTGATGTACTGGTGGTGTCGCTTTTTTTTTTTGACGCCGTTGATGTAGCTTCTGAGCATTTTTGGCCAACCGTAGTTGTTTTTGTTCCAGCGACTCCGTTGCAATGCGTTGCTTATACTCAGCTTTAGACTTATCCAAACGACATTGTCGCTCTTCTTCAGTTTCTTTAGCACGTGTCTTACGCATCCATGCGGCTTTGTACCCGCCAACATCCTTGCTAGTATCCTTTGAAGTCATGTTAGAACATACAAAGTTAATACTATGCTTGGAGATGTATAGGTACGCAAGAGCTTTTACAAAAGCTTTTTGGGAGAAAAGAATTCTTGAAAAGTATAGAATAATTATTAAGGAAAATAATAAGTTCCAGATAGACAATGAACATATTTAAATATCATGTTTTGTATGTCCTTATAATGTACCCTACAACGTATTACAAATATATAAACATGTTTCTCATTCATATCAATAATAGTAAGAGGTCACTGAATACTTAAGGACATTGAATGTGCATACATAATACCAATACCATAAATATCAAAACCATCATCAAAACCATCATCAATAGCATAATCAATAGCATCATCAATAGCATCATCAATAACAATAATATTAGCAATAGCATTATTATTAGCATTAAGAGCATAATTATAAGCATTAATAGCATAAATATTACCATTAATAGCATAAATATTACCATTAATAGCATAATTATTAGCATTAATAGCATAATTATTGGCATTAATAGCATAAATATTACCATTAATAGCATAATTATTAGCATTAATACCATAATTATTAGCATTAATAGCATAATTATTGGCATTAATAGCATAATTATTACCATTAATAGCATAACTATTTGCATTAATACCATAATTATTAGCATTAATAGCATAATTATTAGCATTAATACCATAATTATTAGCATTAATAGCATAATTATTAGCATTAATACCATAATTATTAGCATTAATAGCATAATTATTAGCATTAATAGCATAATTATTGGCATTAATACCATAATTATTAGCATTAATACCATAAGTATTAGCATTAATACCATAATTATTACCATTAATAGCATAATTATTAGCATTAATACCATAATTATTAGCATTAATAGCATAATTATTAGCATTAATACCATAATTATTAGCATTAATACATAATTATTACATTATAGCATAATTATTACCATTATAGCCATAATTATTACCATTAATAGCATAATTAGCATTAATACATAATTATTAGCATTAATACATAATTATTAGCATTAATAGCATAATATATTATAGCATATATTACCATTAATGATATTATTAGCATTAATACCATAATTATTAGCATTAATAGCATAATTATTAGCATTAATAGCATAATTATTACCATTAATAGCATAATTATTAGCATTAATACCATAATTATTAGCATTAATAGCATAATTATTAGCATTAATAGCATAATTATTAGCATTAATAGCATAATTATTAGCATTAATAGCATAAATATTACCATAAATAGCATAATTATTAGCATTAATACCATAATTATTTGCATTAATAGCATAATTATTAGCATTAATAGCATAATTACCATTAATAGCATAATTATTAGCATTAATAGCATAATTATTATGTGCATACATAATACCAATACCATAAATATCAAAACCATCATCAAAACCATCATCAAAACCATCATCAAAACCATCATCAATAGCATCATCAATAGCATCATCAAAACCATCATCAAAACAATCATCAATAGCATCATCAATAACAATAATAGTAGCATTAATAGCATAATTATTACCATTAATAGCATAAATATTACCATTAATAGCATAATTAGCATTAATAGCATAATTAGCATTAATAGCATAATTAGCATTAATACCATAATTATTAGCATTAATACCATAATTATTAGCATTAATAGCATAATTATTACCATTAATAGCATAATTATTAGCATTAATAGCATAATTATTTCCATTAATACCATAATTATTAGCATTAATAGCATAATTATTACCATTAATAGCATAATTATTAGCATTAATAGCATAATTACCATTAATAGCATAATTAGCATTAATACCATAATTATTAGCATTAATACCATAATTATTAGCATTAATACCATAATTATTAGCATTAATAGCATAATTATTAGCATTAATACCATAATTATTAGCATTAATAGCATAAATATTACCATTAATAGAATAATTATTACCATTAATAGCATAATTATTACATTAAATACATTACATTAATACATAATTATTACCATTAATAGCATAATTATTACCATTAATAGCATAATTATTACATTAATAGCATAATTATTACATTAATAGATAAATACATATTATTACCATTAATAGCATAATATTACCATTAATAGCATAATATTAGCATTAATAGCATACATATTAGGATTAATAGCATTATTATTAACAGTAATATCATTAGTATTATTATTTTTTTTTAATTATTTTTGTAATTTTTTTTTTAATTATTTTTAAAAAATTTTTGTATTATTAAATTATTTTTTTATTTTAAAATTTTTTTTTTTTTAATTATTATTTTTATTTAATTATTTATTATTTTTTATTTATTTTTTTTATTATTTTTTAATTATTTTTAAATTATTGTTTTTATTATTAAATTTATTTATTTTTTTACTTGCGAGTGAGACACAGTTCTCATTGCGGTCCGCCTTTTTTTTTCCCATTGACATACATTACCGGTGTGTCGGCGATTTTATGGCCAGCCACCTGGTTCTATTTGTCGGCCCTAAAATCGCGGACACACACCGCTAATGCATCTCTATAGGCAGTCAGCTCGAATTCTGATTGGTCGGCGTTCAATCCGAAATCGGGCTGACTGCCCATAGAGATGCATTAGCGGTGTGTCCGCGATTTTAAGGCCGAGAAATAGAACCAGGTGGGCGGCCATAAAATCGCCGACACACCGCTAATGTATGTCAATGGGAAAAAAAAAGGCGGACCGGAATGAGAACTGTGTCTCACTGTCGCAAGTAAAAAAATAAATAAATTAAATATAAAAAATAATGATTTAAAAATAATTAAAAAATAATTAAAAAAATTAATAAAAATAATAAATAATTAAATAAAAATAATAATTAAAAAAAAAAAAAAAGGCGGACCGGAATGAGAACTGTGTCTCAGTCTGACTTTAAAAAAATAAATAAATTAAATAATAAAAAAATGATTTAAAAATAATTAAAAAATAATAAAAAAAATAAATAAAAAATAATAAATAATTAAATAAAAATAATAATTAAAAAAAAAAAAGGCGGACCTGAATGAGAACTGTGTCTCAGTCTGACTTAAAAAAAATAAATAAATTAAATAATGAAAAAAATAATTTAAAAATAATAAAAAAATGAGGGGCTCTTCTGATTGGCTGAGGGCAGTATACAGCGACCAATCAGAAGAGGGCCTCAGGACGTCGGAGGTGGAAGTTAGCGAAAAGAAGACAGAAGATCCCCGGGGCCGGACGAAGAGGCGGAGATGGCGGAAAGAAGAGAGAAGACCCCGAGGCCGGAGGAAGAGGACGCCTGGCCGGACGGAGGACTTGTGGATCGGACGGACGATTAGATGACTTGAAGGCATGTAAGTGATCGACGGGGACGTTAGGTTAGGGGACGGCGGGGGCTTCGGGTGTAGGGCCTTAGGTGACAGCGGCGTTAGGTTAGGGGACGGCGGGGGCTTCGGGTGTAGGGCCTTAGGTGACAGCGGCGTTAGGTTAGGGGACGGCGGGGGGGTTAGGGTGTAGGGCTTTAGCGAGAGGGGCAGGGGACAGCGGCGGGAGCGGGTGTGCGGACATGGGGGTGGGTGTGCGGACATGGCGGCGGCGGGTGTGCGGACATGGCGGCGGCGGGTGTGCGGACATGGCGGCGGCGGGTGTGCGGACATGGCGGCGGCGACGGGGACGTTAGGTTAGGGGACGGCGGGGGCTTCGGGTGTAGGGCCTTAGGTGACAGCGGCGTTAGGTTAGGGGACGGCGGGGGGGTTAGGGTGTAGGGCTTTAGCGAGAGGGGCAGGGGACAGCGGCGGGAGCGGGTGTGCGGACATGGGGGTGGGTGTGCGGACATGGCGGCGGGTGTGCGGACATGGCGGCGGCGGGTGTGCGGACATGGCGGCGGCGGGTGTGGCGGACATGGCGGCGGCGGGTGTGCGGACATGGCGGCGGCGGGTGTGCGGACATGGCGGCGGCGGGTGTGCGGACATGGCGGCGGCGACGGGGATGTTAGGTTAGGGGACGGCGGGGGCTTCGGGTGTAGGGCCTTAGGTGAGAGCGGCGTTAGGTTAGGGGACGGCGGGGGTGTTAGGGTGTAGGGCTTTAGCGAGAGGGGCAGGAGACAGCGGCGGGAGCGGGTGTGCGGACATGGCGGTGGGTGTGCGGACATGGCGGCGGCGGGTGTGCGGACATGGCGGCGGCGGGTGTGCGGACATGGCGGCGGCGGGTGTGCGGACATGGCGGCGGCGGGTGTGCGGACATGGCGGCGGCGGGTGTGCGGGCATGGCGGCGGCGGGTGTGCGGACATGGCGGCGGCGGTTGTGCGGACATGGCGGCGGCGGTGTGTGCGGACATGGCGGCGGCGGTGTGTGCGGACATGGCGGCGGCGGGTGTGCGGACATGGCGGCGGCGGGTGTGCGGACATGGCGGCGGCGGTTGTGCGGACATGGCGGCGGCGGGTTGTGCGGACATGGCGGCGGCGGGTGTGCGGACATGGCGGCGGCGGGTGTGCGGACATGGCGGCGGCGGGTGTGCGGACATGGCGGCGGCGGGTGTGCGGACATGGCGGCGGCGGGTGTGCGGACATGGCGGCGGCGGGTGTGCGGACATGGCGGCGGCGGGGCGGCGGGCGGGTGTCGGACATGGGGGAGCGAGTTGCGGCTCAGGCAGCGACTCGCTCCATGGTCCCGGGGTAGCTATTGGCGGGGGGGGGTGGGGCTGTGCGGACATAATCGGGGCTGGGGAGCAGCGGCGGCGGCGGTGGTGGTGTGTAGGCTGGGGAGCGGCGGCGGTGGTGGTGGTATGTGGGCTAGGGAGCAGCGGCGGCGGCGGTGGTGGTGGTGTGTGGGCTGGGGAGCAGCGGCGGCGGCGGGAGCGGTGCTGTGTGGGCTGGGGAGCGGCGGCGGTGGTGGTAGTGTGTGGGCTGGGGAGCGGTAGAAAAGGTAAAAGAAACGAAAGTAAATAAAGGTTTTAGCTCTGAAAGGATATCTTAGCTGTAGGGTAGTAGCGGTCGTCTTGAAGCTTGCTTCGGTAAATCCAGGAGCGAGTCTTCTTGCGGCCTCGGAATCCGGCAGTCCGTCTTCGAGGTAGCGGGTAGGCGAAATGATTTGTGATTTCAAATTTCGCGCCTTATAAACTGGGCTATGAAATTTGAAACCACAAAATGGCGGGGGGGCGTAAATTGAGTGCTGATTAGGCGTTTGAAAGCACAAAATGGCGGGGGGGCGTAAAGTGAGTGCTGATTGGGCGTTGAATGGACACTCTTTCCAAAGAGTCTCCATTCAGGTCCGCTAAAAGGTGATTACAAAGGGGATAATTTTGGACGCCGATTGGTTGTTTTTTCCCATAGAGAAACATGGGCATGTTTGTCTATGGGAAAACGCGACTAATTAGCGTGCAGGATTATCGGCAATGTAAGTGAATGAGGCCTTTGAGCGGACCTGAATGGAGAGTGTCTTTCCAAACAGTGTCTATTCCGGTCCGCTGAAAAGCGTCATTGACTTACATAAGGTATAATGTTTATTTTTTTTTATTAGTAAAATTGATAATTTATTTTTAATTTGTATTATTATTTGTATGTAATTTTTTTTTTTTTTTAAATTTTTTTGTTTTTTTTTTTATTAATAAATGTATTTATTTTTTTAAGTGAGACTGAGACACAGTTCTCATTGAGGTCCGCATTTTTTTTTATTTTTTATTATTTTTTTTATTTAATTATTTATTTATTTTTTTTTACTTTTTTTATTATTTTGTAATTATTTTTAAATATTTTTTTTTATTATTTAATTTTTTTTTTTTTTCAGTCAGACTGAGACACATTTCTCATTCAGGTCCGCCTTTTTTTTTTTTTTTTAATTATTATTTTTATTTAATTATTTATTATTCTTTTTTTTTTGTTGTTTATTATTTTTTAAATATTTTTAAATCATTTTTTTTATTATTTAATTAATTTATTTTTTTTAAGTCAGACTGAGACAGTTCTCATTCAGGTCCGCCTTTTTATTTTTTTTTAATTATTATTTTTATTTAATTATTTATTATTTTTTATTTATTTTTTTTATTATTTTTAATTTTTTTTAAATCATTTTTTTTATTATTTATTTATTTTTTTTTTTTAAGTCAGACTGAGACACAGTTCTCATTCTGGTCCACCTTTTTATTTTTGATTAAGTATTATTTTTATTTAATTATTTATTATTTTTTTATTATTTTTTAATTATTTTTTAATTATTTTTAAATAATTTTATTTATTATTTAATTTATTTATTTTTTTTAAGTCAGACTGAGAGACAGTTCTCATTCAGGTCCGCCTTTTTATGTTTTTTTTATTATTATTTTTATTTAATTATTTATTATTATTATTTTTTTTTTTTTATTATTTTTTAATTATTTTTAAATCATTATTTTTATTATTTAATTTATTTATTTTTTTTAAGTCAGACTGAGACACAGTTCTCATTCCGGTCCGCCTTTTTTTTTTTTTTTAATTATTATTTTTATTTAATTATTTATTATTTTTTATTTATTTTTTTTATTATTTTTTAATTATTTTTAAATCATTATTTTTATTATTTAATTTATTTATTTTTTTTAAGTCAGACTGAGACACAGTTCTCATTCCGGTCCGCCTTTTTTTTTTTTTTAAATTATTATTTTTATTTAATTATTTATTATTTTTTATTAATTTTTTTTATTATTTTTTAATTATTTTTAAATCATTATTTTTATTATTTAATTTATTTATTTTTTTACTTGTGACAGTGAGACATAGTTCTCATTCCGGTCCGCCTTTTTTTTCCCATTGACATACATTAGCGGTGTGTCGGCGATTTTATGGCCGGCCACCTGGTTCTATGTGTCGGCCCTAAAATCGCGGACACACCGCTAATGCATCTCTATGGGCAGTCACAGCTCGAATTCTGATTGGTCGGCGTTCAATCCGAAATCAGGCTGACTGCCCATAGAGATGCATTAGCGGTGTGTCCGCGATTTTAGGGCCGACAAATAGAACCAGGTGGACGGCCATAAAATCGCCGACACACCGCTAATGTATGTCAATGGGAAAAAAAAAGGCGGACCGGAATGAGAACTGTGTCTCACTGTCGCAAGTAAAAAAATAAATAAATTAAATAATAAAAATAATGATTTAAAAATAATTAAAAAATAATAAAATAAATAAATAAAAAATAATAAATAATTAAATAAAAATAATAATTTAAAAAAAAAAAAAGGCGGACCGGAATGAGAACTGTGTCTCAGTCTGACTTAAAATAAATAAATAAATTAAATAATAAAAATAATGATTTAAAAATAATTAAAAAATAATAAAAAAAATAAATAAAAAAATAAAATAATTAAATAAAAATAATAATAAAAAAAAAAAAAAAAGGCGGACCTGAATGAGAACTGTGTCTCAGTCTGACTTAAAAAAAATAAATAAATTAAATAATAAAAAAAATAATTTAAAAATAATTAAAAAATAATAAATAAATGAGGGGCTCTTCTGATTGGCTGAGGGCAGTATACAGCGACCAATCAGAAGAGGGCCTCAGATCTCATTAAGGTAGAATGGCGGATTTTTCGTCCATTCTATGTTAATGAGAAGGAAGAGGACGTCGGAGATGGAAGTTTGCGAAAAGAAGACAGAAGATCCCCGGGGCCGGACGAAGAGGCGGAGATGGCGGATGGAAGAGAGAAGACCCCCGGGGCCGGAGGAAGAGGACGCCTGGCCGGACGGACGATCAGATGACTTGAAGGCATGTAAGTGAAAGACGGGGACGTTAGGTTAGGGGACGGCGGGGGCTTCGGGTGTAGGGCCTTAGGTGACAGCGGCGTTAGGTTAGGGGACTGCGGGGGCTTAGGGTGTAGGGCTTTAGCGATAGGGGCAGGGGGTAGACGGCGGGGCTTAGGGGGTATCGGCGGGGGCTTAGGATGCTGCGGGTCGGGGGTTAGGTGGTCGGGGCTTAGCGTGCACGGGTGCGGCGGACTTAGGGGGTATCGGCGGGGGCCTAGGATGCTACGGGGGTTAGGGGGTAGGGGCTTAGGGGGTAGGCGGCATGGCTTAGGGGGTATCGGTGGGGGCCTAGGATGCTACGGGGCTTAGGGGGTAGGGGCTTAGGGGCTGCTGCAGGGCTTAGGGGGTAGGAGCTAAAGGGCGGCGGTGGCTTAGGGGGTAGACGGCGGGGCTTAGGGGGTATCGGCGGGGGCTTAGGGGGTGGGTGTGCGGACATGGGGGGGCTGTGCGGACATGGGGGCGGCGGGTGTGCGGACATGGGGGCGGTGGGTGTGCGGACATGGGGGCGGGGCAGTGCGGACATGTGGGCGGCGGCAGTGCGGACATGTGGGCGGCGGCTGTGCGGACATGGGGGCGGCGGCTGTGCGGACATGGGGGGCCTGTTTGCACCTGGGGGAGGCTGTGCGTACATTGGGGTGGCGAGCTGTGGGTAGCGGGGAGCGGAGGCGGCTGTGCCGCCTCCGCTCCATGGTCCCCGGGGAGCGAGTTGCGGCTCAGGCAGCAACTCGCAATGGCCTCGCGGATATTGCTCACGCTACCTGAGCGGTAAATCGCTAAGGTTATGGCCGAGCCTGTGGATCGATTTTGGGCCAGCGGCTCGCAATGGCCGCTTCGCGGCCATTGCTCGCCCTGGGCCAGCGACTCGCAATGGCCTTGCGGCCATTGCTCGCGCAGCATTGGGCGCTTCGCGCCCAATGTTAAATTCGTATCCACATGACGGCATCGGAAAGTGCGCGCGGAGGGGCGCTTTTCCGATTCGCGATTATATAATAGATATATCCATGAAAAATGCATACCATTTGTATGACTATTCCAATGTGATCCTGTTTTTACACACCCCTTGACTGATGCTCGGTTCACAAGAGCATGTGCAAAATTGTACCTTTTAGATTTAGAAAAAATGATTATTTTTTACTTGTGTTGTCATCAATTTGCAATATGTCTGTTTTTATGTCCATTTTCAGTAACAGCGCACATTGGCGAGAGAGAGCACACGGGGAGACAGCACAAGGGAAGAGAGAGCACAAAGGGGGAAGAGAGCCCACAGGGGGGAGAGCGAGCCCACATGGGGGTGAGACAGTTCACAGGGAGGAGAGACAGCCCATAGGGGGAGAAAGAGTGCAGTGGGAGAGAATGCACAAGGGGAGAGACAGCACACGGGGAGATATTTCATAAGGGTAGAGACGAGGTGAGAGAGAGCACAAAGGGGAAAGAGACAGCTCATAGGGGGAAAGAAAGCCCACAGGGAAGAGAAAGCCCAAGGGGGAATAAGAGTGCACAGTGGGGCAAGTACACAAGGGGGTGAGTGCAAAGGGGTTAGAGAGAGCCCAAAGGAGGATAGAGAGCGCATGGGGAGAGACAGCACAAGAGAAAAAAAGAGCACACAGGGGAAGAAAGAGGGCACAGGGGGAGAGACAGCCCACAGGGGAAGAGACATCCCTCAAGGGGGAGAGAGAGAGCGCACAGGAAGAGAGTGCACAAGGGGGATATATAAAGCACAGGGGGCAGAGACAGTGCATAATGGGGAGAGAGAGCACATGGGGAACAAAAGAGCACACAGGGAGAAGAGACAGCCCACAGTGGGGAGAGACATCTCATAGGGGGAGAGACAACCCAGAGGGTAGAGAGAGCACATAGAGAAAACACAAAAGGAGAGAGAGCACACAGGGGGAAGAGAGATCACACAGGATAGATAGACAGCCCTCAGGGGAGAGCCCACAAGGGAGCAGAGAGAGTGCACAGGGCTAGACAGCTCAAAGTAGAGAGCACTTGAGGGTGGAATGCAGCATAGGGGGAGAAGACAGCATGGGTAGAGACAGCACACAGGGGAGAGAGTGCCCAGGGGGAGACAGGTCAAAGGAGAGAACACAAAGAGGAAAAGACAGCGCAGGGGGAGAGAAGCAGCACACAGGGATGAGAAAGAGTGGACAGGGGGAAAAATGCACAGGGGGAGAGACAGCCACTGTCCCCAGAACCACATATTTAGCTCCTATCATGACATCACCGCCCTCCTGATGCAATAGCATCAGGCCCCATCTAGTAAATAATAAAGGTCACATGCAGTTTCCTGTCTTTATAATTGTATGCATTAAAATAGCTTGTAATGTGGGTGGTTACCCACATTTATAGTTTGTGATTTAAGTGGTCCATGCTGAAAATTTTTAAATACAGACTTTCATTCCATGTGTAAGGCTAGGGTCACACTGGGTTATGTACCCACGTTTGCAGCCAGCGCTGAAACTGGACAGCGTTAACGGCAAGCGCTGCCTGGAAACTTGGGTCCATAGAAACCCTGTGTTTACCTTAGTAGTAGAGCTGCATGACGGATGCTTTTCAGGATCGCACAGGAAAACGCTGTAGGCAGTGTTTCCTGTGCGCGGAGGAAAAGCGGCCACCCAGCAGCTCTTTGTGAGGCTGCTACTAAGGTAAACACAGGGTTACTATGGACCCACATTTCCAGGCAACACTTGCTGTTAACACTGTCCAGTGTTAACAATTCCTGGAAACGTGGGTCCATAACCCAGTGTGACCCTTGCCTAAAATTGTTAATGTGAAATTATATTATACAGCACTATGTATTTAGAATGACTCATTTTGCCCTTCTACCCAGTTAGTTCTTTTCCAATAAGTTTATGACATTAGGTCTATGAAGAAATTGGAAGTCTATTTTTCCCCTACATGAGTCATCAGTGCAAAATCCCTAATGGGAGGAGGAGAGGAGCAGCTGGGAAAGGAGTTTAAGACCTTGTCCTAAAGCTGTATTTTTTATTCTTTTTGCAGCATTTATGTGTAACGTTTTGTCATAAACTTGCATGCCTATCCTTCCCTCAGAAAAGTTTATGAGAATTCTCAAGTGTTGTTCCCACAATTTGTTTTATTCCTCGCAGTTTAGGTGCAGATTACAGTCAAGACAATTAATGAGCATATCATTTGTTTGGGCGTGTTTTGTAGCCTTCTCAGTCAGTGACTATACTAACAATACTAACAAAACCGCAAGATCACAATCTGTATCTGCAACGCACCAAAAATGCATGTGTTTTGTGTTGCATTTTCCTGCCCCAGGGTGCAGTTAGCAGCATTTTTGCTGCAGAAAAATTCTGCACCAAAAAAGCACATACCCTAAAAGAGGAGATGATTCATGCAGGGAAAAAGACTTTTTCAAGTATTTGATGTCATAGACCTAATGGAAAACAGAAGAATTAACTGTGTAATTATGGAATAATACGCATTTGTAAGTACAAATATATTGTTTGCAATATAATAACAGGATGAAAAATGTGAAGGAAGTGCTTCTTTAGTCAGTGTGCTGCATGTATTCTATCAGTTTTGCATACGGATTAGACACAGATGTTTTATATTTTTGTTTGGATGAGCCCTTATAGTGGCTGAGTCTGATCCAGAACACAGATGAAAGTAGGGCGTGCTGTCAACGTTTACTTTTGCACCATTGGACTGTGTTCAAAAACATTCATGCGCTGCCATATTGTCTTCCATTGGTCAGTATGCTATCCATATGCCATGCATTTTCCATATAGACAGCAGACATTTAATACATTTGTCAAAACAAGCCCTTACTCAAGTGTGACACTGATCAGTCACATAAAAACTATTGCAGGCCCTAAAGAAAATGGTTGTTAAAAATTTGAAGTTTATAAAACTATTGGGTTTTCCTATTAAAATAATAGTTATTTAGACTCTATTTTTAACATGAAAAGATAAGTTTAAAAATTTTAAATTAACTCATTGTAACCAATATCTATTATATAATTGCCGTAGCGACTTCCGTCGCATACGGCGCTACTTTCGTGGCTTTGTTCATGGCTTTGTTCATGGCTTTGTTCGCGGCACGCGACTCACTCACAATGGCCGCGAAGCGGCCATTGCGAGTCTCCCGCCCCGGCGACAACCGACGAGAGCCGGGACCCGTGGCCGAAAATAGAACCAAGGGCCCGGTTATACTTCTTTTGAAACACCGCTATGTATCTCTATGGGAAGTGAGGCGCTATGCTGATTGCTCATAATGTGCAATCCGGTTACCGGATGCTTTCTTCATCCCTGCGGCTTGAACAAAGGGTTAATGTTAATATTATATGTGGGCAACAAGTCTCCAGGGAGTGTCCACCCTCCCTAGAAACATGTTGTCCAAAAACTGTGGCATGTCAATGATTAATGTTTATTATTACATTATCACCGATATTGCTTTATAAACTTCTCAATGAAAGCCGGCGGCTCCTTGCTGTAAGGAGGGTTATCAGTACATAATGTGCGTAAGCACATTGCAGGGCAGCATCCTCAATAAGGAGCTGAGCTGCTGCTTATGCAAATTACGTACTGTACTCGCCGCTATCCATGGTGTTGAAGCCTTAAACATCACTTCTATGGCCAGCGCACATTGAAACTTGCATTTACTATAGCGCGAACTGGCCCGTTGTCGTGACCCCCCTACCCCTCCCTTGCACCCCCTAACACAACCAATGTACATTTCGATAGTCTTCTTCAGGGTGCACCCCAGAAAAAGACTATCGAAATGTACATCGGTGTGCATTAGCAGCACACGGCAACTTTATCTCCACAGGTAATGTGCTTGATTTGAATCAATCAATCTGTTTCCTCTATCTGCTGAACCCAATGCTGATCGCTATATATACATGAGTAAATTGCTGGGCGCAAGTCCGCCGCTAGCCTTACAGTAGTCATCTGTTGATGCTTTGTAATTAGCGGAGCTGCAGTTATAATTGGTCAAGTGTATACTTCTTCTATTACACTTTGAATGCGGTCATGTATTTTATATTAAGTTAGGTGCAGTACCTTGTATCTAGCAGTTGACGCAAAGTGTGGACAATGTCCAGTGGTTTTTTAAATTTAAATTTATTTATGTGTGGTTTTTAAATATTCCTTTGATATTTATATATTTATGACCACTAAGACATTGCCATGCATTTGTTCATAAATACAAATTTGTCCCATGTCCTTACCAGCATGATTTATATGGGATGCTTATACACTGTGTCCCAAATTATTATGCAAATTTTATTTTCTCTGATTTTCCTAAATGGTCAGTGCAAATGACAGTCAGTGTAATAAAAGTCATCACCCATTAGAGTATACATCGAATTTTATTGAAGAAACCTCCCAATGATAACTGTATAGTCTTAACATTTAAAAAAACCCTCTAAATGCACTGTTCCAAATTATTACGCACAGTAGAGTTTCTAAACATTTGATATGTTTTAAAGAACTGAAAATGCTCATTTGTTGAATTTGCAGCATTAGGAGGTCACATTCACTGAAATAAAAAGCTATTTAACTCCAAAACATCCTAACAGGCCAAATTACATGTTAACATAGGAACCCTTCTTTGATCTCACCTTCACAATTCTGGCATCCATTGAACTTGTGAGTTTTTGGAGAGTTTCTGCTTGTATTTCTTTGCATGATGTCAGAATAGCCTCCCAGAGCTGCTGTTTTGATGTGAACTGCCTCCCACCTTCATAGATCTTTTGCTTGATTATACTCCAAAGGTTCTCTATAGGGTTGAGGTCAGGAGTGAAATGCATGCTCAATTGGGTTAAGATCTGGTGATTGACTTGGCCATTGCAGAATGTTCCACTTTTTTGCACTCATGAACTCCTGGGTAGCTTTGGCTGTATGCTTGGGGTCATTGTCCATCTGTACTATGAAGCGCCGTCCAATCAACTTTGCAGCATTTGGCTGAATCTGGGCTGAAAGTATATCCTGGTACACTTCAGAATTCATCCGGCTACTCTTGTCTGCTGTTATGTCATTAATAAACACAAGTGACCCAGTGCCATTGAAAGCCATGCATGCCCATGCCATCACGTTGCCTCCACCATGTTTTACAGAGGATGTGGTGTGCCTTGGATCATGTGCCGTTCCCTTTCTTCTCCAAACTTTTTTCTTCCAATCATTCTGGTACAGGTTGATCTTTGTCTCATCTGTCCAGAGAATACTTTTCCAGAACTGAGCTGGCTTCTTGAGGTGTTTTTCAGCAAATTTAACTCTGGCCTGTCTATTTTTGGAATTGATGAATGGTTTGCATCTAGATGTGAACCCTTTGTATTTACTGTCATGGAGTCTTCTCTTTACTGTTGACTTAGAGACAGATACACCTACTTCACTGAGAGTGTTCTGGACTTCAGTTGATGTTGTGAACGGTTTCTTCTTCACCAAATAAAGTATGCGGCGATCATCCACCACTGTTGTCTTCCGTGGATGCCCAGGCCTTTTACAGTTCCCAAGCTCACCAGTCAATTCCTTTCTTCTCAGAATGTACCCAACTGTTGATTTTGCTACTCCAAGCATGTCTGCTATCTCTTTGATGGATTTTTTCTTTTTTTTCAGCCTCAGGATGTTCTGCTTCACCTCAATTAAGAGTTCCTTTGACCGCATGTTGTCTGGTCACAGCAACAGCTTCCAAATGCAAAACCACACACCTGGAATCCACCCCTGACCTTTTAACTACTTCATTGATTACAGGTTAACGAGGGAGACGCCTTCAGAGTTAATTGCAGCCCTTAGAGTCCATTGTCCAATTACTTTTGGTCCCTTGAAAAAGAGGAGGCTATGCATTACAGAGCTATAATTCCTAAACCCTTTCTCCGATTTGTTTGTGGAAACTCTCATATTGCAGCTGGGAGTGTGCACTTTCAGCCCATATTATATATATAATTGTATTTCTGAACATGTTTTTGTAAACAGCTAAAATAACAAAACTTGTGTCACTGTGCAAATATTTCTGGCCCTAAGGCTGTGTTCACACTGGGCGTTTTTGGGCTGTTTTTGCTCATCAGTTTTTGTAGCCAAAACCAGGAGTAGAGCAATCAGAGGAAAAGTCTAATAGAAACACGTCACCACTTCTGGATTTAATCACCCACTGCTGGTTTTGGCTACAAAAACTGTTGAGCAAAAACAGCCCAAAAACGCCCAGTGTGAACACAGCCTTAGGGTACCTTTACACACGGCTACATTTCTAGGGTGGCTACAGGTAACTTACTGGTTGCAGTGAAATCATGGAGACAAGGTTCTATCTTGTTGCTGTGTACAAATGGAATAATCTCTCCATGATTTCACTGCAGCCAGTAAGTTACCTGGTGACAAGCTACAAATGTAGCCGTGTGTAAAGGTACCCTAACTGTATAATGTAATAGAGCCGCTAACTTGTTATCTAAATGGCACACACAGGATCAGCAGCGTTGGCACTGCAGCAGAAAGACTGTCACTGAGCTCCAGCACTGAGAAAATGGCGACGAGAGGAAATTTTCAGTTCTTATATGCCAAAGACATGTGACATACTAAGCCAATGACACAACCTTTGTGTGCAAAGAGTGGGTGCTTTATGGCTGCAGATTGGCTGCCAGACCACACCACACATTGTAAGTGCGGGAAAGAAAGAAAATTGAGACTCGCATTTATGTGACCTGAGACTTCTCAGTTTTCCTCCACGCCTGCCAGCTATCCTAGACAATGACAATCTGAAAACGTAGAACAGAAGCATTAGTACAAATTTACTAATTAGGGATGGGCGAGTCTACTCACTAGGACTCGTTACTCAGCGAGTAGTAAGGGACTCGCAGGACTCTACTCGGCGAGTTTCCCAGCGATTACTCGAGTCCAATGCAAGTCAATGGCGATCCTAGTTTTGTCAGAGTTGACTTTTTCTCACTCACTAGACTCGCTATATCACATCGCTATGTAGCTTGAATCTCCCCAAATCGTTTAAACTATCGCACCGCTTCACGGATACCCGCTGTCAGCAGCGAGTCTGAGCGAGTCTGAGCGAGTCTACGAATCCGAGTCCTGTATACTGTATTCGGGACTCGCGAATACAGAATCTGTTATGTTCCGACAAAGCTTCCGAGACAGCCTAGCGTGTTAGGTAGAGATGGGCGAATCCTAAATTACTCGGACTCGCTAGACTGTAACGAGTCTGAGTCCAGGACTCGCTACTCGTTGCGAGTCTAGCGAGTCCAATGTAAATGAATGGGGAGGCGAGTATTGCAGCGATTCCTCTGCTGCCGGACCCTATAAGGGGTCTGTTAGCAGAGGAAAAACCTGCAAATCCCTAATTCTTTTAAAGCCAGCAGCAAAAAGCCGCTGGCTTTTAAAGAATAATAATAAAAAAAAAAAAAGATTGAAGGGGGGAGGGGGGGAAGGGGGGGTCAGGGGGGGTGAGGGGGGAGAGGGGGGGTGCACCGGCCCGGCCGGCTACTTACCCCTGCCTCCGCCGCCGCTGCCGCCTCAGCCGCAGACTCGCTCCCCGACTCTCTCTGCTTCTGTTTCCGGAGATTCCCGAATGGTGACAAGAGCAGTGAATAAATTAACTTGCGTCACTGCTCGGGAATCTCCGGAGCAGAGCGAGTCTGGCTGACAGCAGAGTTCAGCTCAGGTCCTAATGCCCTGAGCTGAACTCTGACTGTTTAGTCAGTTCTCAGCTCTGCTACATCCCTGTCTGTCTAAGCACAGACAGGGAAGTAGCAGAGCTGAGATTGCGTTTTGGACTACGTCGGACGGAAGAGGATTTTTAAAATAAAGATGGAGTCCCTAATGGCTTTTTTGTTTTATTTTTAATAAAAAATTTTCTCTGTGTTTTTTTTTTTATATTGATTACTGGAAATTCATGGCGGTCATGTCTAATATTGGCGTGACCGCCATAAATTTCGGGCTTAGGGCCAGCTGATAATACAAAGCTGGCCCTAACCCCTTAATTACCCAGTGAGCCATTGCCACCAGGGCCACTGGAAGAGCGGGGTTCAGCGCCAGAGGATGGCGCTTCAATGAACGCGCCATCTTCTGGGGCGGCTGCGGGCTGCAATTTGCAGCGGGGGGTGCCCAGAAAGCTTGGGCATCCTGCGCTGCGGATTCCAGCCCCCAGCTGCTTAGCTGTACCTGGCTAGACATAGAAATTGCGCGGAGCCCCACACATTTTTTTTTTTATTATTTCATGAAATTCATGAAATAATAAAAAAAAGGGCTCCCCTATATTCTTGTGTCCGGCCAGGTACAAATAGGCACCTGGGGGTCGGGGGCAGCCCGTCGCTGCCTGCTGGATCTGGCTGGTTCCAGAAATACGGCGAAGCCCACGTGAAATTTTTCTGAAAAATCCATAAAACAATCCTAAAAAAGGGACTGCCTCTTTATTAACCCCTCCACCATGGTCGAGGGGTTAGTAAAGATACAATCCTTTTTTAGGATTGTTTTATAGATTTTTCAAAAAAAAAAATTACGTGGGCTTTGCCGTATTTTTGTAACCAGCAGGATCCAGCAGGCAGCGACGAGCTGCCCCCAACCCCCAGGTGCCTATTTGTACCTGGCCGGACACAAGAATATAGGCGAGCCCTTTTTTTTATTATTTCATGAATTTCATGAAATAATAAAAAAAAAAATGTGTGGGGCTCCGCGCAATTTCTATGTCTAGCCAGGTACAGCTAAGCAGCTGGGGGCTGGAATCCGCAGCGCAGGGATGCCCAAGCTTTCTGGGCACCCCCCGCTGCAAATTGCAGCCCGCAGCCGCCCCAGAAGATGGCGCATTCATTGAAGCGCCATCTTCTGGCGCTGAACCCCGCTCTTCCAGCGGCCCTGGTGGCATTGGCACGCTGGGTAATAAAGAGGTTAGGGCCAGCTTTGTATTATCAGCTGGCCCTAAGCCCGAAATTTATGGCGGTCACGCCAATATTAGACATGACCGCCATGAATTTCCAGTACTCAATATAAAAAAAAAACACAACACAGAGAAAAAATTTTTATTAAAAATAAAACAAAAAAGCCATTAGGGACTCCATCTTTACTCCAAAAATCCTCTTCCGTCCGACGTAGTCCAAAAAGACATCTTCACTGCCACAACCCTGTGCATACATATACATATCTATGCACAGGGAGTGAGCAGGCTGAAAACTATCTCAGCTCTGCTACATCTCTGTGTAGGTGGGCTCTAGGACCCTGGAGCTGCCGCAGCCAGCAAGTCCCAGAGCCCAGCACACAGCACATAGCAGAAGCCGGAAGAGAGGTAAGGAGCATTTCTCCCCCCTCTCTTCCTTCGCTCCCTGCGGACTCGTTACTGACTGCGAGTCATCCCTGAGATTACTCGCAGTGTAACGAGTCGGGCGAATCCCTTACTACTCGGCGAGTACCGAGTAGTAACGAGTAGATTCGCCCATCCCTAGTGTTAGGTCAGAAAACTTGTGAAGGTGGACAAGCATGTTAGCCAATCATATTCGGTAATGCCACAGTCATGTTGGTTGTGGCAGGACTATGATTGGCTTCTGTCCATCGTGATGCCTATGTCATGTATGAGAGGCGAGGCTGTATATAAGCCTTGCCACCGCCATTTTGGGCACATTCCTGTGACGATCTGAGCTAGTGCAGGGTGAGGTAGATGCTGGAGCAGATCATAGGGAGTGTCAGTCAGTGTAGGGAAACTTCAAGATTCCTTATATTTAACCCAAACAGCTCTTCTGAGAGCTACCAGGAGGACAGAGGAGTACTGTGTAGAGGACTGTAGGCAGGCAGGCAGGGAGGAGCAGCCTTACAGTGCACACAGGACCGACCTCATAGCTTAGCTTACTCAATCAGCTGTCTTAATAGCTGAAGTCAGAGGCTTAGCTGAGGTACTATTTCCTATTTTTTTGCACCTGATAGATTTTGGGTCATAATAACCCATTCAGCTTTATTTTCTCTGTGGCAGACCAGTGCGTTGCTGCTCTCCTACCTGCAAATAGCACGTACGCCACCTACTTGTGCGACTACTTGTGCGCACTTAATCATTTTTGCAGGGACTAGTGTGCTGCTTCACTGACAAGTGTTAGCACGCACTTAACCCGCCAGCAGGTGACGCCTACAGCACCACCTAACTCCATCTCGGTGGCTGTGCGTACTTAATAATTTTTGCAGGGACTAGTGTGCTGCTTCACTGACAAGTGTTAGCACGCACTTAACCAGCCAGCAGGTGACGCCTAGAGCAACACCTAACTCTATCTGGGTGGCTGTGCGCACTTAATCATTTTTGCAGGGACTAGTGTGCTGCTTCACTGACAAGTGTTAGCACGCACTTAACCCGCCAGCAGGTGACGCCTACAGCACCACCTAACTCCATCTCGGTGGCTGTGCGCACTTAATAATTCTTGCAGGGACTAGTGTGCTGCTTCACTGACAAGTGTTAGCACGCACTTAACCCGCCAGCAGGTGACGCCTACAGCAACACCTAACTCCATCTGGGTGGCTGTGCGCACTTAATAATTTTTGCAGGGACTAGTGTGCTGCTTCACTGACAAGTGTTAGCACGCACTTAACCCACCAGCAGGTGACGCCTACAGCACCACCTAACTCCATCTTGGTGGCTGTGCGCACTTAATCATTTTTGCAGGGACTAGTGTGCTGCTTCACTGACAAGTGTTAGCACGCACTTAACCCGCCAGCAGGTGATGCCTACAGCACCACCTAACTCCATCTCGGTGGCTGTGCGCACTTAATAATTTTTGCAGGGACTAGTGTGCTGCTTCACTGACAAGTGTTAGCACGCACTTAACCCGCCAGCAGGTGACACCTAGAGCACCATCTAACTCCATTTCGGTGACTGTGCATTTGTCAACAATGTCACAAAAACCACAATTTCCCAAAAAAGAGGTTGCAAAGGGACAGGGCCGAGGTCGTGGCCGTAGCAGTCGTGCCCAAGAAGCCACTGGTACAGGTAGACAGACGAGGATTGATAGATCTCTTTCTCCTGTCTAAAATTCCCAGTACTCAACAAAAACGTGTCTTGAGGCCGGAAGAGCATGAGCAGATAACATCTTGGATGGCTGATAACACCTCGACCACTGGTTCTTGCAGTACACAATCGTCCTTGCCAACACAGTCTAGTGTCGCTAAAGACAACGCAGGGCCATCCAATCCTCAAAGTCTTCCTATTTCCTCAACCCATCGGCAGCCAGAGGAAAAATTGGACCACGACCTTGGTCACGCCGATGATTTATTTGGTTCTTATCAGCCCTCGATTGCATCTGGCCTTTCTTTGTCACTGCCTGACGAGATACTTGAAGAAGACGTAATGTCTATTCATGTCCAAAGTTTGGAAGCACCTTGTACTGAAGAAAGCCACTTTCACCAAAGGCATACAGCATCTCAGGAGGTGGATGATGATGAGGATGATGAGACACACATCTCATATTGCCAGCCTGCTCAGTCACGTTATCCAGAAGACTTTGAAGAGGAAGGCGTGGATGATGAGACCACAGATCCTACCTGGACTCTTGGCATGCATAGCCAACAGAGCAGCCAGGAGGAGGAAAGAGGCTATGTACCACCGCCAAAAGCACCAAGGCTTACTCCTTTCTCCAGAACACAAACTGTGACAACAGTTGCCCAAATTGTGTCAACTGTTGCACAAACTGTACCAACTGTTGCACAAACTGTAAACACAGTTGCCCAAACTGTGTCAACAGTTGGTGTTGTACAGAGTCATCCTCCTCTGCCTCCAATTCAACATAAAGGACGAAAAGCCATTGTGTGGCAATTTTTTAAGGATGCCACATCTGTACCAACTATGGTTATCTGTAACATCTGCCATGCAAGGCTAAGCAGAGGCCTGGGAAAAGGAAACATGAGCACCAGCAGTATGCATAAGCATATGTCTGTTAAGCACCCAATTCAGTGGTCGGCCCATCAGGGTTCAAAATCAGTGCCTTCTGATCCCAACACTTACAGGCCACCTCAGATCCATCCTTCACCAGCTAGTGTTCAGGCATCAGCTCCTGCTCAAACGTACTCCTCCCAAGCTGCGGTACAAGAGAGACATGACAGTAGTCAAGCAACTGGTCAGTCTGCGCCAAACGTCCAGTTGTCTGTGCCACAGCTTTATGAAAGGCAGCGGAAGTACCAATCGACACACCCAGTTTCCCAAAAAGTGACTGCGCAAATTGCAAAGTTGTTAGCTGTGGAAATGTTGCCGTTTAGGCTTGTGGGTACAGAGTCTTTTCGGGAGTTGTTGGCTGTGGCAGCACCACGATACTCTGTACCCAGCCGCTACTTTTTCTCACGTAGTGCCGTCCCCGCGTTACACCAGCACATGGTTACCAACTTAAAGCGTGCACTAACAAATGCTGTAACCGCCAAAGTCCACCTAACACCGGACACGTGGACAAGTAGTTGTGGACAGGGCAGATACATCTCAGTAACGGCTCACTAGATCAACCTGGTGGACAGTGTCCCAACTTCTCAAAGTGGACCATCTGAGATACTACCAACTCCACGAATAGCGGGCACAACATCATTCCGGGTGTCTGCCTCATCATATATGTCCAGTACACAATCTGCTTCTGCAACTTCCTTGTCCACTGCTGAGCTGCCCGCACCATCACGTACAAGTTGGGAGCTTTGCAGTAGTGCTTCAGCAAGGCGACAACAGACTCTTCTGAAGCTTATCTGTCTAGGTGACACACCTCACACTGCAACTGAGCTGTGGAAAGGTCTTAAGCAACAGACTGATGAGTGGCTGGCCCCACTGCAACTACAACCAGGTCTTGTTGTCAGCGATAACAGACGAAACCTTGTGGCAGCACTAAAGCAAGGTAACCTTGTACACGTGCCTTGCATGGCTCACGTGCTGAACCTAGTAGTTCAGAAATTCATGAAAATATACCCCGAGTTATCTGACCTAGTGATGGGCGAATCCTAAATTACTGGAATCGCTTGACTCTAGCGAGTCCGAGCCCAGGACTCGCTACTCGTTGCGAGTCTAGCGAGTCCAATGTTAATGAATGGGGAAGCAAATAATAGCGAGTAGTGTGAGATTTACAAATCGCAGATGTGTCTCGGAAGCTTCAGCCTGAAGCAGTCCTAGTTTTGTCATTTATTTGCATTGGACTCATTTACTTTGTAAGTAATCGCTGGGAAACTCGCACAGATAAGAGAAGAGTCCTGTCTGCTCTGTGCAGCTCCAGGGTCCTAGAGCCTGCCTGCTGCCTGATGTAGCAGAGCTGAGATTGTTCTCAGTCTGCTCATTCCCTGTGTACAGACATGAATGTCTGTGCACAGAGATGATGTAGCAGTGCTGAGATTGTTCTCAGTCTGCTCATTCCCTGTGCATAGACATCTATATCTATACACAGGGGATGTAGCAGAGAGGACATCGCGTTTTGGACTGCGTCGGACGGAAGAGGATTTTTTTAATTAAAGATGGAGTCCCTAATGGCATTTTTTTTATTTTTAATAAAAAATTTCTCTGTGTTGTGTTTTTTTTTAAAACAATTTAATAGAAATTCATGGCGGTCATGTCTAATATTGGCGTGACCGCCATAAATTTCGGGCTTAGGGCCAGCTGATAATACAAAGCTGGCCCTAACCTCTATTACCCAGCGTGCCACCGCCACCAGGGCCGCTGGAAGAGCGGGGTTCAGCGCCAGAGGATGGCGCTTCAATGAACGCGCCATCTTCTGGGGCGGCTGCGGGCTGCAATTTGCAGCGGGGGGTGCCCAGAAAGCTTGGGCATCCCTGCGCTGCGGATTCCAGCCCCCAGCTGCTTAGCTGTACCTGGCTAGACATAGAAATTGCGCGGAGCCCCACGCATTTTTTTGACTCCGACTCCGAGACGACTCCGACTCCGAGACGACTCCGACTCCGACTCGACTCCGAGACGACTCCGACTCCGAGACGACTCCGACTCCGAGACGACTCCGACTCCGAGACGACTCCGACTCCGACTCCGAGATGACTCCGACTCCAAGACGACTCCGACTCCGAGACGACTCCGACTCCGAGACGACTCCGACTCCGACTCGACTCCGACTCCGAGACGACTCCGACTCCGACTCCGAGACGACTCCGACTCGACTCCTAGACGACTCTGACTCCGAGACGACTCCGACTCCGAGACGACTTCTAGACGACGACGACTCCGACTCCAACTCGACTCCGAGACGACTCCGACTCCGACTCGACTCCGAGACGACTCCGACTCCGAGACGACTCCGACTCCGAGACGACTCCGACTCCGACTCAGACGACTCCGAGACGACTCCGACTCCGAGACGACTCCGACTCGACTCCGAGACGACTCCGACTCCGAGACGACTCCGACTCCGAGACGACTCCGACTCCGACTCGACTCCGAGACGACTCCGACTCCGAGACGACTCCGACACGACGACGACTCCGACTCGACTCCGAGACGACTCCGACTCCGACTCGACTCCGAGACGACTCCGACTCCGAGGCGACTCCGACTCTGAGGCGACTCCGACTCCGAGACTCTGACTCTGAGCCTCTGACTCTGAAATTCATTAAATAATAAAAAAAAAAATGCGTGGGGCTCCGCGCAATTTCTATGTCTAGCCAGGTACAGCTAAGCAGCTGGGGGCTGGAATCCGCAGCGCAGGGATGCCCAAGCTTTCTGGGCACCCCCCGCTGCAAATTGCAGCCCGCAGCCGCCCCAGAAGATGGCGCGTTCATTGAAGCGCCATCCTCTGGCGCTGAACCCCGCTCTTCCAGCGGCCCTGATGGCGGTGGCACGCTGGGTAATAAAGGGGTTAATACCAGCTTTGTTATACAAGCAGGTATTAAGCCCGAGATTCTTAATGTCAGGCCACGTTTGACCCAGCCACTAAGAATCTCCAATAAAGGGTTAAAAAAACACAACACAGAGAAAAATTTTTATTTGAAATTAAAGAAAAACCATTAGGGACTCCATCTTTAATTAAAAAAATCCTCTTCCGTCCGACGCAGTCCAAAACGCAATGTCCTCTCTGCTACATCCCCTGTACATAAATATAGATGTCTATGCACAGGGAATGAGCAGACTGAGAACAATCTCAGCACTGCTACATCAGGCAGCAGGCGGGCTCTAGGACCCTGGAGCTGCACAGAGAAGACAGCTGGACTCGGCTCGCAAAGAAACAGCAGTTACTTTGCGAGTTTCCCTGCTATCACTGGCACAGTAGCCAGTGATTACTCGCACGAGTCTAATGCAAACAATGGCAATCCTAGTTTTGTCAGCGTTTCTGACAAAACTAGGATTGATATTGATTTGCATTGGACTCGTGCGAGTAATCACTGGGAAACTCGCAGAGTACCGAGTCCTGCGAGTCCCTTACTACTCGCCGAGTAACGAGTCCTAGCGAGTAGATTCGCCCATCCCTAATCTGACCTTCTGGAGAAGGTGAGGCAAATTTGCGCCCATTTCAGACATTCCTCCACAGCAGTTGGAAGTCTTTCCGCCCTTCAAAACAAATTTAATTTGCCTAAACACAGGCTAATTTGCGACATGCTCACACGCTGGAACTCAACATTCCATATGTTGGCAAGGTTTAATGAGCAGCAGAGGGCAATAGCGGAATATCAGCTGCAACATGCCCGTCACCCGGAAGTTAGACCTGACACATTAGTGCTTTCGAGTGGGTCTGGATCGCTGACCTTTGCGAGTTGCTGGAGAACTTTGAATACTGCACCAAACTTGTCAGCGGTGATCAGTCGATAATCAGTCTCACCATCCCCATGCTCTGCCTACTAAAAGAATCCCTAATGAATCTCAAAACAGAATCTTTGAGAGCCCAGCGGATGGTTATGGAGCCAGAATTTAACATCGCTGATCCTAGCCAGCCAAGCCAATATCAGCAGGCTACATTGGGTCTGGAAGAAGAAGGTGATGAGGGTGATGATGAAGAAGATGTATTTTTCAGTGGTACTGATGTGAACCCTGATGGTACTCCCAAACCTACGTTTATGACGGTACAGCATGGGTGGGCTGAAGAGGAGGAGGCGGAGACCGATTTAGAGGCCATGATGCGTAGTGATCCTCATTCTGTTTTAACCGAGGAGATGAGTCTTTGCAGCTTAGCACACATGGCTGACGTAATGTCTCAATGTCTCTCCCAAGATCCACGTGTCATTCACATCTATGACAGCAACCTCTACTGGTTGTCAACATTTTTGGACCCACGATACAAAGACAAATTTACGTCGCTGCTGTTGCAGTCACAAAGGTGCTTAACGATGGATTTTTTCAAGAGGGTTGTTGTTGACAATTTGATGTCCATATCACCGTCTGACTCCGCTATACCCCGAACAACCAGCTCTTTGCAACAGCAGCCTTTGGTTGGGACACAAACGCCATCAATGTCAAGAAGAGGTGGGGCTAAGATGTCCACCAACTTGGCGATGTTCAACAGACCTTCCAATTAACAACGCATCATGCCTACGGTCACCTTGAGTAGGAGACAACAATTGTCCAACATGGTGAACGAGTATGTCAGTGACAGTACCAGCTTCCTAACCGACCCTTCTGTACCCTTTAATTACTGGGTTTCCAAGCTTCACAATTGGACAGAGCTCGCTTTGTATGCCTTGGAGGTGCTGGCCTGCCCAGCTGCTAGTGTGACATCAGAGCGTGTTTTCAGTGCCACTGGGGGTATAGTCACTGATAGAAGGTCAGGGCTTACTACTGAAAATGCCGACAGGCTGACTCTCATTAAGTTCAACAAGGACTGGATATCATCGCAGTTCGTAAGCCCCCCAGACGACAGTACCCAAATGTAGAGTAACCTAATCATAATTAATATGATTGGAAGATTGCGCTTTTAACTTTATGCCCTTTTAAGACAGGAAGTATCGGCATGTCCCTCAGCTCAGACGATGTGATAAGTCATGTTCCTGCAACATTTGCTGCATGATAACAAAATTACGCAATCAGTAAAAATCATTTTACTTTACAAGTGCACCTGCTTGTGAGCATTTTTCTTTTTTTTTTTTTCCATTCAATACAATACAGCCCCTTGGGCTAATTTTTTGAGGCAACAAGCCTATGCCTGCATTGTGGACGTTGCTTGTACTATGCTCTTAGGACAAGCAAGTATATAGTATGGTCCACGCGCCCTCCTCTATTTAAAAAAAGACATTATTAAGCCCTTTGAGCTAATTTTTGAGGCAACAAGCCTATGCCTGCATCGTGGACGTTGCTTGTACTATGCTCTTAGGACAAGCAAGTATATAGTATGGGCCACGCACCCTCCTGTATTTCAAAAAAGACATTATTAAGCCCTTTCAGCTAATTTTTTGAGGCAACAAGCCTATGCCTGCATCGTGGACGTTGCTTGTACTATGCTCTTAGGACAAGCAAGTATATAGTATGGGCCATGCACCCTCCTGTATTTCAAAAAAGACATTATTAAGCCCTTTGAGCTAATTTTTTGAGGCAACAAGCCTATGCCTGCATCGTGGACGTTGCTTGTACTATGCTCTTAGGACAAGCAAGTATATAGTATGGGCCACGCGCCCTCCTGTATTTCAAAAAAGACATTATTAAGCCCTTTGAGCTAATTTTTTGAGGCAACAAGCCTATGCCTGCAACGTGGGCGTTGCTTCTACTATGCTCTTAGGACAAGCAAGTATATAGTATGGGCCACGCGCCCTCCTGTATTTCAAAAAAGACATTATTAAGCCCTTTGAGCTAATTTTTTGAGGCAACAAGCCTATGCCTGCATCGTGGACGTTGCTTGTACTATGCTCTTAGGACAAGCAAGTATATAGTATGGGCCACGCGCCCTCCTATATTTCAAAAAAGACATTATTAAGCCCTTTGAGCTAATATTTTGAGGCAACAAGCCTATGCCTGCAACGTGGGCGTTGCTTGTACTATGTTCCTGCTGGAGCCTGGCGAAGGGTCCCACTGTATGCTCCGGAGAAAACGCGTAGACGCGCTGTGTTGCAAGTAGACAACCCAGCCTCTCGCATCTGTGTTCCTAGTGTTGTTGCCATAGCGAGGCATTAAATAAGCCCCCCAAACACAAGCACTATTTATTTGTCCGCAACATTTGTATGTGGAGTCATGATTTTACACATACTAACCAAGGTGCCTTCATGCGCCATGCGGGCCGTAAAGTACTTGCTAATGATGATGAATTTAAGCCCACCCACAAAACAAGCTACACATCCATTCCCTGAAAAAAGACAGACACAAAGCTGTTTTTTCAAACTGTGTTTTAACACGCCTTAATGGCAAATATGTAAAATAGCTGTTACAAAGTTCAAAAACGCACAATAAAAAATCAAAGAAATAAGGAAAAAACAAAACCAAATTGTGCAATGCAATTCTTTGATAAAAAATAAAAATAAAGTAAACAAAAATTGACCCTACAGCTGGTGGTAGGTGGGCTGATTGGGTGGGGTAGGCTCTACATGGCCACCATCACCCTGGTCCTGGAGGAGGTTGAGGGCCCCATGAATGGCCTCCCCCACAGATTGTAACCCTGCAGGGTGGGTCATCTGGGCCGGTGTGGGGAAATGCCCTTGTGTTGGGAGGTCCCTGTTGGGTGGCCACAAAGGTGGTATAGGCCTCTGGGTCGGCACATAGCTGTCCCGGGGTATGGGCCTGTCTAGCCGGTTGGAGCTTGACCGTTGCCACCCCTCCAAATAACTAAATACCTGGCCAGGGTGGTTTGGGGGCCGACAGGCATCAAGGACAATGTGGATTGCTGACCTTGCCCGCAGTCGTCTCTCCAATGAAATGAGAGCCAGGAAAGGTATCAGACTGCGGGCAAAGTCAGCATCACATTGTCCAAGCTGGTCAGTTTGAGCCACCGGGATCTGACCATGGCTGCTGGGGTTTTGCTGAGTACCCACACTGCTGCCAGTTAGCCATCCAGCTTAATCCACTGCAGGAGGTTGGTCTTGGTGGGGAGAGCGTTGTTGTGGCTCTTGAACCTCCTCTTCTTGTGGCCGGCCATGCCCCAAAGGTGGTGGTGGTGGTGGTGGTGGTAGTCCTTGTTCCTCCACTGCAAGTCGGGGTGGTTCAGGGGCCTCCCTCGCCTCTTCAGGCAGCTGTGCTGTAGGGTTACCACGCCGCCAGTGGTAGTGAGCATCTTTGTGGGTAAATACAAAAAAAATTTGGTGAATGGGTTCCGTTTGGAAACAAAACCATAGGCCAAACATAAAATGTGCATGCTTTTTTGACTCTGTGTATCTGTGTATTCTGTGTTTTCATTGTTGGCCTTAAGATGGAATTGCAGCAAATAAATTAAGGACATTTTGGCTCATGCCTCAACCAATATTCTATGTGTGGGTAGTGTTGGTCCTCGATTTTTTACCATTACATTAGAAATTTAAAAATTTGTCTGCACAATTACACTGTTCCCTGCCTTAGGCAGGACAGCTATTTAGGCACTTGAAGACATATTAGTGGCCACAACTATTGCATTGACATTTTGTTGTAACTTTATGTGGACAAAGCTATAGCCTGACACTGTGAGGCAAACACATCCTTCAGGGTTGTTTGCCATCAGATGGACACTAAAAGACGCAGTGTGGGCGGCCTTGGTCTCAATGCACATAACCCAGATCTATAGGGCAGGTGAGCAAGACAGAAAATGGAGTCCTGCAGCATAGGTGACACATGAGCATTCGGCGTTAGTGCCCTACACTCCTTGTTGCTGCCATGTATGCTAATCAGGAATGTCTTGGTAAATAAAACCCACAAAACATGTGGCTTGGCTTTTGAAACGACTGTAATAGACATAGAGTATGGGGTTGTTTTTGAGCAGCAGGTCACACATCGTTGGTGCCAAACAAGGTGGTATCAACAGATGGACAGTTTTACAATTATTCCAACGGGGCCGAACACAAAGGCGGGAGCAGCAAGGGAAAACCTCTGCTTTCCTAAAGGACCTTGGACATAAAAGCCTGTTGCACTTAAAATATGGCCCCCTTTAGTTTGATTTTATACAGCATTCATACACTATGTTTTTCGGAGGATTCGTAATGTGGCCATCAGTTAACGACAAAAAAATAAAATTCACATGTGGGCCCTAATATCTACACCATCCCCTTGCAGCCCCAAATATACCCATGGGAAAACTCACCCACACGTATTTGTAGTGATACAGGGTATGTCGTCAAATGTGTGTGACTGTGTCAACAATCTGGGATGGTGTACAAACAGTTTTGTGCAAAAAGGGTATATCCTTACAACATTATTTAGCCGAAAAAAACACCCACAACTAAACGTGTAGGGATGTATGTGGCCCTTATGCAAGTCGAGGCCATTAGGAACAGATACAAATGATGCTTACGACAGGCAAACCAGACAAGGCCACACACCTTAGAGGCCATTGAAGGGAAGAACATGGCTTTGTTCCACAAACATGCCAACAATAATAGCTAATTGTGAGGTCACGGAACATTGTGTCTGCCCACCCTGCAGAACATTGCTTATTTGTCCCAACGTCACAATGTGGCTATAAATGTGTATGTCCTGGATCATTGCCAAAGGTAATAGAATTCTGTTGCACCATGGCAGAAACAAACCCCAGTGTGGGTATGTAAACCACCACACTCATTATAGAGCTTCATACGTAGACTGTGAGCCCTCGTGGACAGGGTCCTCTCCCTCTTGTACCTGTATGACCTGATTGTCTTCATGTACTGTTTTTTGTCATTAACCCTTATCCTCATGTAAAGTGCCATGGAACCTAATGGCGCTATATAAATAAATAATAATAATAAAAATAGTACACAACAGTGCAGCAGACACATACCTTGGCATACGGACCACCGGTTCAAGGAAGGACAACCTGTCGTAGTGGCGATATATCGGCCCTGGATCTGCTTCCGGTTCCCCCTCCGAGATCTTTTAGTGTTGCTTTTTGTGCTGATCCCGGCAGCTCTTCCACCGTTTTATAACCAGGTCAACTGTGAAATGATTTCAAACCGGGTTTAGACCTCTGTAACATTTGAAACACTAAAAGTATGTGTACAAATCAACAATAACATTTTATTCATGTTGTGTGTGTAATGTGTATACAAGGCACAGTGACACGACAGTGTGGAACATCATCAACAGCATTACGGACATTGAGCTCACGTGGCCACAATCACAAATGAGGCAGGGCACATGTCAACGCATAGAGAATGTAATAGTGCGGGCAACAGACTCCGCTCATTAGTGGTATTAATATACACCCAACCCCCTGGACTTCAGAGCCAGGAGGACCAGCCCTTAAACTAAGTGTACTGTTGTGACCCCATCCAAATATAGGCAACCATGCGACGGCGCATGATAACACATTGAGGGCCCTGTATACCCTACTATGGGGGGCCTGTATACCCACGGGGGCCCTATATACCCACTGCTGGGGGGCCTGTATACCCACGGGGGCCCTGTATAACCAATGCTGGGGGGCCTGTATACCCACTCAGGGCCCTGTATACACTAATATGGGGGGCACTTATACCCACTGGGGGGCCTGTATACTCTGCAGGGGGAGCTGTATACTCTGCTGGGGGGCTGTCTACCAGTGATAGCCGCTGTATACCAGGATGGCGGTCAATATGTTTTCACAGTTTTTTGGGGCAAAAGTAGGGGGGTCGGCTTATACACCGGTCGGCTTATACACGAGTATATACGGTAAATGCAATATAACGTGTGAACACATTTAACTGACCCATATTGCTCTGTGCATCCTGGCCACTGCGATGGAATGCAGGGAACATGACTTGAGCAACCTCCCTCCAGGCTGTAGTCCGCTGGATGTTATCCCCATAGGCAGGGTCAGTGGGCAGCCAAAGCAGGGGCCGAGCCTCCACCAGGTCAATTAACTGCAGCATGTTGACACGGGCCATGCTTGCTCTGTGTGTGTGTGCGTCTGTCAGCTCGAGTCGGCTTATTTCCAGTTTGCTAAAAGCATGGTGTGTGCTGGAGCAAATCGCTTGCCTCGCCTCATCGGCTCCAAATAAGACAAACACATGTGTGTTTGCCCTCGGACACAGCAGCAAAAAACTGTTGCGAGTGGGATTTCCAAAACGGCAATGTGAGCGCTTTCCGAGACACATCTGCGATTTTTAAATCGCACATTACTTGCTATTACTCGCTTCCCCATTCATTAACATTGGACTCGCTAGACTCGCAACGAGTAGTGAGTCCCGGACTCGGACTCGCTAGAGTCAAGTGATTCCGTGTAATTTAGGACTCGCCCATCACTAGTACTAATGCTTTCTGTCATCTGAACAATATCGAACAAATCCCAAATCCCAAAAATGACTTTTCAGCAAAACGTTCGAGTTTGAGGTGGCGAACAAAGATTGCCAAATTCAGTCTGGAAGTGAAATTGGTAAACATATTTGAGAAAACTTTGCTCATCTCTAATCCTGAAGCAGGCAAAGTCTGATGGTGGGTTTACACGTAGCGATATCGGCGTCCAACTCCGACCAAAAGTCATGTGGTACGTGCGTTGGACCCGATATCATTCGTGCGTTGTACGGTGTGAACGTCCAATACGATGCAGGAACGATGGCAAACCGATATCGGGGGTCGAATGAGCGTGCTATTCAACGGCCCGATATCGGATGCCGGTTGGAGCCGGATCGTGCTGTGTGTTAAGAAGTGCTGTGCAATGTGCTTTTTTTTTTCTTTGCAGATTTGGTGCAGATTTTGGGGCAGAAAAAAGAAATATGAACTACATGTGCAAGGAGAAAAAAAAGCAACATAGGCACAGCACTTTTTATAAACTTTGCTGGGCTCAGGGTAGTTATGCAGATTTTGATGCAGATTCTCAATGTCTGCATAAAAAAAGCATCTAACCATACACTGTGGTCACAGGGCCCAAGAGGGTCCAGGGAGATCTGCAGTTGTGATATAAGGGGTTGAAGATTTCTCTTGCCCACTGGCTACTTCCAGAGACTTCTAACGGAGGGGTGGTCCACTATAATCCTCAAGGTCTGAAAGTAGTGCACATTTTCAGGATTTTCTTAACATTGCACAGGTGATAATTTCATCACCTGCAGAGGTGATGATTCTAGCACCTTATGCAATGCTAAGGAAATCCTGATAACATTCACTGTTTGAAGCCCTTTAGAATTTCCCATGGCCAGCCCTGTTCTACGGGAGGGTGAAGTGTGTTGCATTTCTATACCTCAGACTATCATTCTATTTCAACAGTCCCTGTAGGGTAGTAGCAGAGCACCTGCCCGGCAAACAAGGAGTGAAGTACAAATAATGTTAGTGTAGCACATACTATAGGTCTCAACCACAAACATATAAATATACATAGTACTAGCTGTGAGCCCGATTCTGAAGAATCGGGAGTCTAGAATCTGGAGAGAGAGAGGGAGACAGAGAGGGAGGAGGGAGAGGGAGAAGAGGAGAGAGAGAGATAGATAGATAGATAGATAGATAGATATAGATAGATAGGTAGATAGATAAATAGATAAGATAGATAGATAGATAGATAGATAATAGATAGATAGATAGATAGATAGATAGATAGATAGATAAATGGATAGATAAATAGATAGAGATAGATAGATAGATAAATAGATAGAGATAGATAGATAGATAGATAGATAGATAGATAAATAGATATAGATATAGATAGATAGATAGATAGATAGATAATAGATAGATAGATAGATAGAAAAAATAGATAGATAGATAGATAGATAGAATAGATAGATAGATTAAGATAAAATAGATAGATAGATAAAATAGATAAGATAGATAGATAGATAAAGATAGATATAGATAGATAGATAGATAGAAGATAGATAGATAGATAGATAGATAGATAGAACGAAATAGATACGATAGATAGATAGATAGATAGAAAGAATAGATAGATAGATAGATAGAATAGATAGATAGATAGATAGATAGAATAATAGATAGATAGATAGATAGATACAAATAGATACATAGAATAGATAGATAGATAGATAGATAGATAGATAGATAGAAAGAATAGATAGATAGATAGATAGATTAGATAGATGAAGAAATGAGTACAAGATAGATAGAAAAAGATAGATACTACAATAGATAGATAGAAATAGATTAGATTATATCTCTATGGAAAGTGAGGCGCTATTCTGATTGGTCGCCGGCAGCACCAGCGACCAATCAGAATAGTGCCTCACTTCCCATAGAGATAGAATTACGACTTTAGTTTCAAATTTACCGCTGAAAGTGAGGCGCGATTCTGATTGGTCGCCGGCACACGCAGCGACCAATCAGAATAGCGCCTCACTTGCCATAGAGATAGAATAGACGACTTGAGTTTCAATCGCACTTAATGAGCGCTATGCTGATGTCGCTGTTGCTGCGCGACCAATCAGCATAGCGCCTCACTTCTAGTGATACATTAGCGGTGTTGGCCGAATTGGCCGGCCCCTGGTTCGATTTTCGGCCACAGGGCTCGGCTGGTCATGTTGACGGGCCGGAGACTCGCATGGCGCTTCGCGCATTGCTCGCGCTCTGGCCGGCCCCTGGTTCGATTTCGGCACGGGTGGCTGTGTCGGTGGTGGACGGGGCCGGAGGCTCGCAATGGCCGCTTCGTGGCCATTGCTCGCGCTCAGGCAACGGCTCGCAATGGCCACGACGACGGAAGTAGCGCCGAATATGACGGAAGTGCGCTACGGCAATTATATATTAGATGTACATACTAGTGCATCTCAATGAGTTAGAATACCCTCAAAAATGTAGTTTATTTCAGTAATTCAATACATAAAGTGAAACACATATATTTTATTAGAGTCATTACAAACAGAGTAATCTATTTCAACTGTTTATTTCTGTAAATGTTGATGATTATGGCTTACAGAAAATGAAAACTCAAAGGTAATTATTTCAGAGAATTAAAAAAGGGAGGATGAAGGGTTAAAAACTAGTGATAAGCGACTATCATAATATTAGTAATCGCTATACTCGTTACGAGTACTTTCTAATAATCGCCTATTTGTTCCGAATAGCGAGTAGAATGTAAGTCAACTGGAAACACGAGTAATTTTCCAAAAGAGGGTCTAGGGCTTGAGGAAAAGGCAGAAATGGGTGGAAAAGTGATAAAACAGAATGGGAAGAGCCTGGAGAATATGCCTGCATACATTTCTGACTCACATATGGTTTGTGGGAATGTTTTTGTTGTAGCCTTGCAGGATTACCCCACTGTTACACATACACAAAAAGAACTACCAAACCTAACCTAAATCACAATTACCAGGCCAAAAAGGTTAATAAACAGTTTTTCATGCATAATCACTTCTACACAAAGCTAAATAAACCAGAGAAACAAAAAAATATCGCTTTTAGAGTTTCTTCACACGTACTGTTGTAGCTTTTTTTCACCTTTTTGAATTGTGAGGCCCTAACTCATACATTTTGTCATACACCATTTTTAGTTAGGTACTCCCCAGCACTTAAAAAGGCCAGATACAACGTGTCAGTAGGTATGTTGATCTTTGACCTCAGAGGCCTCAGATGATGCAGTAACATACTTTTTGGAAAGACTGCTCTTACTTCGACAATTGGGTGCTCCCTCCCCATTGAGACTCAGATAGTGGAATACATATTCCATACCAGTTTACAATGTGCTTATTGTACTATTGGGCAAAACCCTCCTTCTCCTACTCTACCTTATGACATTTGTGGCCTTAAATTCAAATGTTCAGAGAGCTTGCAGTAGGCAGGAAACCTGAGATTGCTGAGGACACAGAGATGGCACTATAATGTACATTTTGGAGGGACCGCTCTTACTTAGACATTTGGTCGGTCCCTCCTCTATACTTTGGGAAAGGCCTTCCTCTATTCATTGAGAAGGGCCCTCTATACATTTTGGAAGGCCCTCCCGTATTCAATTGGGAGGGCCTTCTATACATTTTGGAGGGCCCTCCTGTATGCATTTGTGAGGGCCCTTTTTTTTACAGTTAGGAGGACCCTCATCAAGAGGACACGCACTGCTACAGGGAGGACTCGCAACCCCAGCTTGGATGGTGACATTGGACCCTTGCCTGTTTGAAGGTTGGCCCACATGGCACAGTTCCTGTGTAAGTGTCTGTTTTAAAACCCTCATATAATACACATTTTGCCAACAGCCTATACTGGTTAGACACCTTTATTGAGTGAGGCTACAAAGATAATTTTTCTTCTGTACTGTTTGAGCTACAAAAGGGTTGCACAATGGAATCCTTCAAGAGGTGGCATTGTACATCACTTCCTGAAAACATCACCTTCTGACAATATTGGCAGCAGAGGTACCAGCTCTTTTCAACAGGAAGAATTAATGGGGAGAGACATGCACACCTGTACAATAGATGTAGGGAGGAAATGTGCACAAACTAAGCCATTTATAATAAACCAGCATACCAGCAAGGGCTATCTGTGCCTCTAACAATGCCAAGGAGATAGAAGTTGAACAAGATGCTAAAGGGATATTGATTTGACCATACCTGCATCATTCCTGATAATTCACTTTATTTTAATGATTATGTGTCCAAGCTGAACACTTGGCCTGACCTATCCTTAAATGCCTTGGAGGTGCTGACCCGCCCTGCTGTTAGTGTCATGTCAGAGCATGTTTTCTGTTATGGTAGGGCAATCAATCTTCACTAATAGCCGCACATGACTCTCCATGGAAAAGTCATGCAGATTTACTCAGACTATATTGAAGAGGGACTAGATTTATACCTATTTTGTAATCAAATCACTCCAAATTACAGCAGCACAACTTAAATTCTTAAAAACAGTTAAACCTTTAAAAATGATGTAAACTACAGATGACCAAACCTTGTCAAGTTTGTGTTTGTTTTTCTGAACTGGCATATGTATGCCCACAATATTGGAAAAAAGGTCAATGAAATACTCAACCAAATTCAAATCAATGTTGTCATGATACTGGTATCGCTAAACCAGAGCTTCAATGTAAATCAGGAGTATGGAGATGAGTAGCAGGTGTAGGCATGGTGCTCAGAGAGACAAGCTAAAATCTCAAAACACACACCACACACACCGCAAGAAATGTCTCCCTATTTGAAAAAAAGCATGGCCACATTGCACCAAAGTGGCATCAATTCACCCGCAAAAAAAGTGTAATGAAACAAAATACCTCTGTTAGCATTCTCAAAATGCTGCTGACATATTCAACACCCCACTCAGCTGCTGGAACACATACAAACAAACCTGTGTATGACTGTGAACTTACTGGCAATTCACCTGTGTTACCTGCTTCCCAATATTTTGTCCAAGAAACAGGCCCTGATGCCACCTTCGCACAACGTGCAGTTGCACATACTCAACAAACATTTAGCATTGGACAGTGGTCGTATATCATATATACTTGTGGTGTCTAGCAAAATGTGACCCCCAAAACTGACAGGGGGAACATTGAATAGTATGTGCTTTCTGCCAAACAGCATTACATGGTAGTAGTACTGCTTTGGATTTTACAAGCACTATAGGACTGTATTTATTTGTGAACTTTAGTGGCACAATCCTAGCTAAATGTCACCCCAAAAACAATGGGTAACATGGCCTGGTGCATGCTTGGTAGCAGGCAGTAGCAAATGTTTGGAGTAGTGCTGCTGTGACCGCCTTTTTGTAATGTGGACAGAAGTACCAGTGAATTAAATGGCCTGGTTGGAGGTTAGTAGCAGGCAGTAGGAAGTTTTATAGTACTGCTTCGTTAAGTTGGGCAAAACCGCCTTTTAGTTATGTGGACAGAAGCACCAGCAGATTATATGAACACCTGCGAAGTTTGTAGAAGGCAATAGCAAATGTTTTAACTACTAGTTTGTGGAGGGCAATAACTGCCCTTTTAACCCTAGAACGCATACCTGGGGCCTCGCAGGCCTGCCAGGTTACTTGTTTTCATATTTTCTGTAAAAGTAATTTAGTTTGAATTTTGAAAATCTAGGTAATCCTCAGGTATATAGTTGTTAGTAATTTCCAGTTATTCATATATTTTTATGTTACAGACATTTCGGTATAACAACCTTTTTTTGGGACTACCCCATATTCACGCACCTGGGGCCTTTTAGGCCTGTACTAGGTTTACATGTGATACTCAGTCTTTTTGTCTGTATTGTTGCTGGGGAAGAACTTTTATGACTCTGCTATTGCTGGGAAGAGTGTGGATTCTGCATGACAACATGGTCATGTAATCTTGGAAGGGAGGCTACCTCACAAAGACATGTGTCTCTGACCTCATCGCAGGTCTTTTTGTCCTAATTGCTGGAGAGACTTTGGAGGAAGAAGTCAGCTTTCTTTTGTCTGGAAATAGAAACTTTCTGAGCTCCAAAACCAGAGGCTTCTACTGCACTACAAGAAAGTGATCTGTTGGAGGTAAGAGGAGGGGGGCTGCATCTTACCTGCTTTATATCGCTTGGTGTGCTGGGACCCTAACAAAAAGACTTATCACATATTGTTTATAGTGCACAAGCCTGATTGTAATCTTTTTTTTTTTTCTTTTTAGTTTACTGACATCTAAAATTACAATGGCACAGTCTACTTCCAGGGGATTGACTGACCATGAAATCGAGTTAATAATTTTTGATAGTGATGATGAAAGTGAAATTTCTTCGTCTGATGAAGAGTACATGCCACATGCTAATGTATCAACTTCATCGTCCAGCGATTCTTCAGATGATGAAGAAGTAGTGGATCCAGCAGAACGTTCAAATAGAACATCTAAAACGAATATTTTTTGGAACAGTGCTGCTGCGGCTCCTGCACGCACCCCATCACATAACATTATTAGAGTTGCTCAAGGAGCTGTCGGCAGGATTCCGCCAGCCTTAGCTGGGGTCACCAGGAGGTCAGATCCATTACAGATCCTCTCCTGGCGTACCCCAGCGCTACTGGGAATGCATCCTTACTTTGCAATTGTAAAATAAATTTTGAAAAGTATTTTTATTTGAGTTATTCCGTGTTATTTGCACACAGGCCTAAAAGTCCCCAGGTGCGTGAATATGGGGTAGTCCCAAAAAAAGGTTGTTATACCGAAATGCCTATAACATAAAAATATATGAACAACTGGAAATTACTAACAACTATATACCTGAGGAATACCTAGTGTTTCAAAAATCTAACTAAAGTAATTTTACAGAAAATAGAAAACAGGTAACCAGGCAGGCCTTGGAGGTCCCAGATATGCGTCCGCCAGCCTTAGCTGGGGTCACCAGAAAGTCAGATTCATTGCGGAATCCCGTCCTGGCGGACCCCAGCGCTAGTGGGAATGCATCCTTACTTTGCAATAAACTTTGAAAAGTATATTTTTTAGTTATTCCATGATAATTGTAAACAGGCCTAAAAGGCCCCAGGTGCGTGAATGTGTAGATTTCTATGGGTATGCGTTCTAGGGTTAATTGCGGTTTGTGGACAGCATAAGCCAGCCTGTCACCCCAAAAGCAGTGGGTAACATGGCCTGGTGTGTGGTTGGTAGGAGACAGCAGCAAATGTTTGGGCTACTGCTTTGTGGAGGGCAATAACCATCCTTTTAAGTGGGGTTTGAGGACGCATAAGCCAGCCTGTCACCCCAAAAACAGCGGGTAAATGACCTGGTGTATGCTTGGTAGAAAGCAGTAGCATGTTTTGGAGCACTGCTGTTTTGCATTGGGCAAACCACCTTCTTGTTATGTGGACAGAAGCACCAGCTGATTAAATGCACTGCTGAGAGGTTAGTAGTAGGCAGTAGCAACTTTTAGAGTACTGCTGCTTTATGTTGACCCTGCTGGACAATATCTCTCTCTTCCTAATCTACGCTGTCACTGAGGTACTCTTGAGGTAGACCTTTAAAACAGATATTGTGTTTTTAAGAGGCCTAACACTCTCCCTGGCAGCTCTGCGATCTGTCCCTATGCTTCTCTAATGCAAGCTCTGCATGCAATGCGGGTAAAATGGCGACAGCAGGGCTTAAATAGACCCTATGAGTAATCTATGACACTGAAGGCCAACCAATCACAGTAATACGACAAACAAGATGTCTGCAGCATTATTGTGATTGGTTAACAAACCCAGCGTGATTAGTGGCTGCAAAGGAGCCGTCAAAACTGCAGGGCAGGACATCCAAATAAAGCGAGGTGAGTACACAAAAACACGCAGAATAACGAATAATGCAAACACCGTACTATTTGAATTGATTTTTGATGATATTCTAATTTTTCTTCTCATTCAAAGAGTTTTCTGCATTTTCAAAAGACTATGAAAACTGTAGATTCACACTGAAGGCATCAAAACTATGAATTAACACGTGGAATTATATACTTAACAAAAAAGTGTGAAACCACCGAAAATATGTCTTATATTCTAGGTTCTTCAAAGTAGCCACCTTTTGCTTTGATTACTGCTTTGCACACTCTTGGGATTCTCTTGATGAGCTTCAAGAGGTAGTCACCGGAATTGGTTTTCACTTAACAGGTGTGCCCTGTCAGGTTTAATAAGTGGGATTTCTTGCCTTATAAATGGGGTTGGGACCATCAGTTGTGTTGTGCAGAAGTCTGGAGGATACACAGCTGATAGTCCTACTGAATAGACTGTTAGAATTTGTATTATGGCAAGCAAAAAGCAGCTAAGTTAAGAAAAACAAGTGGCCTTCATTACTTTAAGAAATGAAGGTCAGTCAGTCCGAAAAATTGGGAAAACTTTGAAAGTGTTCCCAACCAAGTGCAGTTGCAAAAACCATCAAGTGCTACAAAGAAACTGGCTCACATGAGGACCGCTCCAGGAAAGGAAGACCAAGAGTCACCTCTGTTGCGGAGGATAAGTTCATCTGAGTCACCAGCCTCAGAAATCAATCAGGTCAATGCCACACAGAGTTCTAGCAGCAGACACCTCTCTACAACAACTGTTAATAGGAGACTTTGTGCAGCAGGCCTTCATGGTAAAAAAGCCGCTAGGAAACCACTGCTAAGGACAGGCAACAAGCAGAAGAGACTTGTTTGGGCTAAAAAACACAAGGAATGGACATTAAACCAGTGGAAATCTGTGCTTTGGTCTGATGAGTCTAAATTTGAGATCTTTGGTTCCAACCACCATGTCTTTGTGCGACGCAGAAAAGTTGAACGGATGGACTCTACATGCCTGGTTCCCACCGTGAAGCATGGAGGAGGAGGTGTGATGGTGATGGGGTGCTATGCCAGATGACCTGGCCTCTACAGCCACCAGACCTGAACAAAATCGAGATGGTTTGGGGTGAGCTGGACAGCAGAGTGAAGGCAAAAGGGCAAACAAGTTCTAAGCATCTCTGGGAACTCCTTCAAGGCTGTTGGAAGACTACCTCTTGAAGCTCATCAAGTGAATGCCAAGAGTGTGCAAAGCAGTAATCATAGCAAAAAGGTGGTTACTTTGAAGAAACCTAGAATATAAGACATATTTTCAGTTGTTTCACACTTTTGTTAAGTATATAATTCCACATGTGTTAATTCATAGTTTTGGTGCCTTCAGTGTGAATCTACAATTTTCATAGTCATGAAAATACAGAAAACTCTTTGAATGAGAAGGTGTGTCCAAACTTTTGGTCTGTACTGTATATGGAAATAATTATTTGATCCCTTGCTGATCTTGTAAGTTTGCCCACTGACAAGAGCATGAAAACATGAACAGTTTATAATTTCAAGGGTAGGTTAATTTTACCAGTGTGAGATAGAATATCAAAAATAAATTCCAGAAAATCACATTGTCTAAATTATTTAAATGTATTTGCATTTTGATGAGAGAAATACGTATTTGATCCCCTACCAACCATTAGGAGTTCTGGCTCCTACAGATCACTTAGCCGCTCCTAATCAACTCAGTACCTGCATTAAAGACAGCTGTCTTTAATTGTCACCTGTATAAAAGACTCCTGTCCACACACTCAATAATCAGTCATATTCTATCCTTTATAACATGGGTAAAGGCCAACGAGCTTTCTAAAGATGTCAGGGAAAAGATCCTACACCTACACAAGGCTGGAATGGGCTACAAAACCATATGTAAGACGCTGGGTGAAAAAGAGATAACTGTTGGTACAATAGTAAGAAAATGGAAGAAATACAAAATGATAGTCAATTAACATCGATCTGGGGCTCCATGCAAAATCTCACCTCGTGGAGTATCCAAGATCATGAGGAACATGAGAGATCAGCCTAAAACTACACAAGGTTAACTTGTTAATGATGTCAAGGCAGCTGGGACCACTGTTAATAAGAAACCAATTGGTATTACATTACGCTATAATGGATTAAAATCCTGCAGTGCCTGAAAGGTTTTACTGATCGAGACGGCACATATGAAGGCCTGTCTGTAGTATGCCAATGAATACCTTGGTGATTCTGAGAGTGATTGGGAGAAGGTGTTGTGGTCAGATGAGACAGAAATGGAGCTCTTCGGCATTAACTCAACTCGATGTGTTTGGAGGAAGAGAACTGCTGCTTATGACCTAAAAAATACCATCCCCACTGCCAAGCATGGCAGTGGAAACATTATGTTTTGGGAGTGTTTCTCTGCTAAAGGCACAGGACTACTTCACTGCATCAAGGACAACAGATGGACTCATGTACCATATGATCCTGAGTGACAGCCTCCTTCCCCTCACTAGAACATTAAAAATGGGTCGTTGTTGGATCTTCCAGCACGACAGTGACCCAAAACATACATCCAAGGCAAGAAAGGAGTAGCTCAATAAATAAACACATTAAGGTCATGGAGGGGCCTAGCCTGTCTACAGACCTTAATCCAATTGAAAACGTAAGGAGGGAGCTGAAGCTCCAAGTTGCCAAACGACAGCCTTTAAAATCTTAATGCTTTAGAGGTGATATGCAGAGAGGAGTGGACCAAAATTCCTCATGACATGTGCACAAACCTCATTATCAACTACAAAAACATCTGACTGCTGTGCTTGTCAAAAAGGGTTTTCCCACCAAGTATTAAGTCTTGTTTACCAGAGGGATCAAATACTCATTTCTTTCTTCAAAATCAATTGCTTTTGTATAATTTAGACATTGTGATATTCTGGATTTTATTTTTGATATACTATCTCTCACTGCTAAAATTAACCTACCCTTAAAATTATAGACTGCTCATGTCTTTGTCAGTTGGCAAACTTACAAAATTAGCAAGGGATCAAATAGTCATCTCTATCACGGTGTTATATATATATATATATATATACTTCGCTGTTGTACATTCTTGCCGGGTTGCAGAGGCTACTTTCACAGAGGCATTCTTTTCCACCACCTGCCTCAGCACACTCCATCATGACCACTGCTGGAGAAGATGATCAATGAGCTAGGGGATGATGACACCCTCTAGATCAGACAGGAGCAACTTGTGGAACACCTACATGTCCTGTTGGACTGGGTGCAGCTGGCTAACTGAGAGAGGCCGGTCCTCCACCCAACACCACATTCTCTCCCAGTTAGCCCCCTGCTGATACTTCTCATAGTCATCAGTGGTGGCAACCTGACTTATGCCAACCGCAAACTACCCATTAATGCCCATTACCTTCATGAAGGTGATCTCCTCTGGGAAAAGGATGGTGTATAGTCTTTTTGTTGGTCATGCAGCAGAGTGGACCAGTTGATGTAGCACCAATGCCCAGTCCCTTGTACCACTAGGAAGCCAAACACCCTCTTTTGTAAGAATGCCACCACCTTGCCTAGGGTACATTGGTCATAAAGGTGATTGGCCTTAGGCCCATGAAACCGCTTATAGGCCATGTTATCCACAAACTGAATTTCCTCAATAAAGGAGACAGCAATTGGATGGGGTGATTCATACCGTGCCGGATAGTTGCTCAGAGGGGGTAGGGGTCCCCACTTAGCATTCTCCTAGTTAAAAACCTCTGGTGATGGTGATACACATGGCTGGGAAACAGGGATTTCTGCCTCTTCTACTTTGTCCTCATCCTACTCATCCTCCTGGTCCTTGTGAAATTGGTGATCAAGTAGCTGAGGAAACTGCTACAGGTGGAGTACAGCCAGGCATGCTGTAAGGTCCGCTGCAGTCTGACATCTGTTTCTCCCGGTCCGATATGGCATAGAGAAAGGGTCACCTCCTGAAATTGTGAAAGACAAAAGAAATATAGGTTCCACTTGAGAAAGACGGTACTACACCGTCGAAACATGTCGTGGCGGATGGAGGCTTTTCAATAAAAGGACTATCCAGTCAGCAGAGTCCTCAGCTTTGTTTTGGAGCGCTCAGCACGAGACCGTGCAAATTGAATTCACACCTCCTGAAATTGAGCACCTCAGGTTCTCCTCTGGCATTGAAGCCCAGCACTGTTTACGCACCTCGCTGCAGATGAGACCGAATGTGGGTAGCGCGGTAAAGCTCCAGATCACATATGTGCATATCTCCTCTACATGCTGCTCTGGTTCTGGTGCTGCTAAAGCACCCTCTGCCCCTGGGGTAGTGATGAAGATGACCTCCTCCTCCAGATTAAGTATGTTTTGCATGGGATCAATCGCCAAAGTGCACAATGCAGGCACATGGTAGCAAGTAAAGCACAGTGTAGAAGAGTGTAGCAGGTTTGGAGTGCACTGCTTTTATGGTGCTGAAATTCTTGACTTCACAGTGACACCTGTTTGGTTTGCCTAGAGGTTCGCCAATTCCAGTGCCAAGACTGAGTAAGAAACAGTTAATTATCATGTGAAATTACTGTTTGCATATTCTCAATGCCTAGCTCCCTTCATTAATCCTTCATGTGGTGGGCTGCAGAAGTAACGTTACTCACAAATCCAATTCCCTGTGCCACAAGGTAACAATAGGGTTGCAGTTGGGTGCAGTGATTGTTAACACAGCAATTAAGTATATCCATATGTGTGTTATTAGTCAGTGTAAAACAATAACCATTCATAGATGACACACCACTGTTTATGAAAGGCAAGTGTTTTACCAAATTGTATACTTGATAATGACTAAGTTATTTGAAAATCAAGCTATGCAGTGTTTGTAATTAGCCCAACTTGTAATTACAAAGTATACATAATACATTATCTCAGTCATAAAATGACTTGATTGACATGAAATCTAATAACTAACAAGGGATCTAAAACTTTGACACATTGTAATTTTACATTTGTACCACTTAGGTGATGCTTTAATTATTAGAGATGCAAATTTAAATTACATTTTTTAATATATGCAGGGAAAGAATTGACAGCAATTTACCGGCATTTAAGACATAACTTACATTCTCCTTCTGCAATACATATAAAATAGGAGAAAGGTAGAAGCTAACTTTTTTTAAAATGTATTATCATAGAAGAACAAATAGGTTTAACACCAATCTAATTTTTGTCAACATTTTATAAATTTACAGATGCACTAAATTTAATGACGTGCTAAACAATTTGCAATGATGTGTATTACAGCATTGTAGAATTATTATGATTTGAAAAAAGAGAAAAATTCAGAAATTCAGTTGATATGGACAGAGAAAAAGATGCATTTAGAGACTAATCCATGCTGCTGGCTTTTTGCATTTTTTTGGACCTTTTTGGAATGGGGAAAATTGTGGTTTGAAACACTGACAAGTTTTATTGCAGTGTAACAAAATAAATGTACTGCAAGGAGATCAAAAAAATCAATGTAAAAGAAAAAATAACCATAGCATGGCATTTGTCAATAAGAACGTGTGAGCCATAGCAGCCGCTGCAACAATAATACAGGCACCAGCCTTTCGGGCAGTAGTACTACCAAACACAGATCAGAGTTGTCCTCCTTTACATCTAGCAAGTGTATAGGTAAGGATGAATTGGAGGATGTTATTTATTATATGGTACATGTCAATCTCAATCACAATATATCTCTTTTGCTTATAACAGTTGCACTATCAGTTTGAGTCAGTGTTCTGCATATTTCGCAAGGTCTGAAACAATCTTCTTTGTGGATTTTCATTTCTATCTATGACATCTCTGTCTTTTTTGAGCCATAGTCCCCATACCACAGAAGTTTGAATGTTAAGAAACATATGTTTTCCACTGTATATATGGGATGAGATGAAGAGTCTGGAATGTGATCAGATGGAAGTCGGGGAAATATAGGACATGCCTCAAAGATCTAGCTACGTTGGTGGAAGGAGTAGTATAGGCACTGGCAACAATTACAGTATTGGTACTAACAACTACAGTGTTAATGGTCCTATGCAAAAATGGAAAATAGTAGGAGGTGATACAACAATGCTTATTCCTGGAGAAGACTAAAAAGCTCCACACCAACTGAAAGGTTAATGGTGGTGATAAATCCTAATTATGGTCATCTTTGCATGGGACTTATTTTCCACATTGCTGGCAACAAATCTTTTTCAGCACACAAACTCTACTGGACGAAAAGAAGCAGAGGACATCTTTTTGTGTACTAACTTTTTTCCACATGATCAAGCTTCTGATGATTCATTCACTGCCATGCAACTTTGTGAATTTCACTGCATTTCAGGAAAGAATGATGTGGCGACACAGGGGTTAGTAGGTGCTCACGTCTGCTGGCCCGGACGCCTTTAGAAAGACCGCATGGACTAGGGCTAATCCCAACTGAACGTCCCAACTCCTTGTGGGTGGAACACTACTCAGACAACTAAGGGTGAGGGAACCAAACAATTTTAAGACTTTATTGGATCATCAACAGCTAAAGGTATATAAATCTTACCAAGCAAAACACAAAATGTAAAAGGCAACAGAGTCTCACCCTTTTGCTGGCTCACCAGGGATTAAAATGTTCATGGCTTTGAGGTTTTCCTGGGTCACTTACTTCAATCAAGCAACATCCCACTTTTAGCAGACACCCACTGAGAAATGAGTAGCGGCAAGCTTACGAAGTTGACCGAGCCCAGCAAAGTCTGCAGCCTGGTAACCGAATTGTCCCAACTTAGGTATCTTCCATAGATAGTCTCTGTTATTCCAGCCGAATCCTAGGCTGCACGCCTGCAGAAAATAATGCAGTTTTAGTGTTCCTCCAATTGGATCCTAGATTCAGGTCATGTAGCATATAAAGACGCAATATGATCCTCTAGACAGGGTCGAAGTCCCTAGACTGAGGCCACAAAGGATATATGGACTCCTGGTAACTGAAGAAAGTTCTTTTTATATCCCAAGCCTACACCTACCCAAATCAACTTACAGCAAATGTAATTTGGAGACAAATTTGATGAAGCTGGTGAATCAGAATTCCAAAAAGATTTGAGATGAGCAGATTGGTCTGTGGAGGAGCAATGACAAGTTGAAACAAATGAAATTTACGGTTTCACACAAATTGAAACGTTTTACATTTTGATTTGCATTTCCAAAATAACGCCCAAAACACTTGATCTGCACCATTTCCCAACCTGCTGAAGCATCAGCAGCTGAAACTTCCCATAATATTAATAATAATAATAATTTTATTTATATAGTGCCAACATATTACACAGCACTTCACAATTCAGAGGGGACATGTAGACAATATGAGATAATACAGAGTAACAAAAAATTAAAAAAACATGAGTGAGGTCCTTGCTAGCAAGTTTACAATCTATGAGGCAAGCTTACAATCCATAAGTTCCCATAATGCCCTGCAGCTATGACATCTAGAGGATTATACCTTGTACAGTGGTGGTTATTACCTGGACATCACAGATTAGCGGTTCAAGATGGAGCACAAGTAAGCAGGATACTCTCACTATATACTATAGAGCAGTATTCCCCAACTCCAGTCCTCAAGAGCCACCAATAGTGCATGCAAGTGAAATCCTGAAAACCTGCAATGTTGGTGGCTCTTAGGGTATGTCCTCACGGTCTAAAGGAGCTGCGTGTTGGACGCAGCTCCTCCGGACCTGAGTGAAGCTGCGGGTGGCCGCAGGGAGACCGCAGCCGCCCTGTACTCACCATGTGCGGCGGGTGCAGGGCGGTTTCTCCCTGCAGTCTCTCTGTGGCAGCCGCTTCCGACTCCGCAGCATGAAATAAACATGCTGCGGAGGAACAGAATGTCGGCAACCCCCACCGCAGCTCCAAACACGCTGTGGGTGGGTTAAGCATAGTGAGGATGGAATTTCTTGAAATCCCATCCACTATGCTTGTACTATACTACACAGATTTTGGACGCAGCGGCAAGACGCTGCGTCCAAAACGCTGCGTATACTGATTGTGTGCACGCACCTTTAAGGACTGGAGTTGGGGAAAACTGCTATGGGTAAGATCTAGTTGGTCGGCAAGCAAGGTCCTCTCTCCAGTGGAGAGATCAGCGGGGTCCTGTTTTTCTCTCTCCTGCAGTATGTAAGCTCTTTTGATTAGTGTGTTTTTAGTTTGTTTTTGCTTTCTCTCCCACTTGTAAACCTCATATGGCCAGGGGATTCTCTCTCTCACTTTTCTCAGCATTTATATAGTATATTTTCCCAGCATTTACCAGCTTTCCAGTATTGAAGTTTGAACAATTTTGTTCTCGGCAAATAAAATATTAGGTGAAAACTCACATTTCAAAAGATATGCTCATCTCTACTAATCTCTATTCTACTAATCGCTATTCAATCTTATTATTATGTTACAAATAGAGTGATCTATTTCATATGCTTATTTCTGTAAATGTTGATGATTATGGCTTACAGCCAATGAAAGCACGTAGGTCTTTATCTCAGAAAATTAAAGTAGGGAGGATGAAGGGTTAAAAACAGCTCTGTTGTATTCCATGAGACATCAAAGGGTGAATATAATATTGATTTACTAGTTGATGCATTTCAGGGCTCCCAGAAATACCCTGAAACATGGCAATATAATATTAATTTGACAAGAGGTAGGGGCCAGGGAGTCCTGAAATGCATTTACTATTAAATCAATATTATAATTACCCTTTGATGTCTCATTGTATATGGCAGTGTGGTTTTAACACTTCATCCTCACTACTCTTTATCTACCATGCTGGGGACTGCAGCTGTGATGTACTTTTATAGTAGTTGTGACTCTCACTCTCACTCACTGACTCTGATACTAATTAGGTAACATTTTATCTCTCAGAACCTTCATCCTCCCTACTTTATTTTTCAAAGATAAAGACCTTTGAGTTTTAATTGGCTGTAAGCCATAATCATCGACATTAACAGAAATAAACACTTAAAATTGATCACTTTGTAATGACTCAATATAATATAAGCGTTTCACTTTATGTATTGAATTACTGAAATAAAATTAACTTTTTGATGGTATTTTAATTCTTTGAGATACAGCTGTATTTTTCTCCTAGTCCTGACATCAGGCTTCTGCTCTGGTCTGGTCTGCGGCATTCTGGCATCTTCACTCCTCCAGGTGATCATGACATCAGAATGACACAAGTCATTCCGCAAGATGTTTTGAGGCCTAGTAAATGAAAGAGTGACCAAAGATGAGTGGCTGAAACCTCAACTAGGGTGTGAAGGAGCTGCTTGGCTTGACAAATAAGTTATATGAGGTTGGCATAATATACCTTTGTTTTTTAACCACTTTCTCATCTTTTGTAATCCAGCAAAATGGTGGCCGTTAATATTTTTCTAAATTCCCACAAAGTGAATCTCCAGAAATTCAAATTTGCCTGAGTTCACACATTTTGTGAAGTTCTAAACGAATGTAATTCATATTTTTATCAGTTTCAACATCTTCAATAATCATGCCACTAAATGACATGCTTTATGAAAACACCAAATGAACATGAATATCTTTGTTTTCACAATTAACTAACTCATTTTGATTTAAAGTGAACCTTTCAGCTCACCACCTCCTCTGAAACTGCCACCATAACTTTGCATATATTCCTATTCCTGGATTATAAAACAATCCTTTGCACATTACATTTATATCTAAGTCAAAAAATCAAGTTATAAACGTGTCTTGCAGTATGCAAATTAGTCATATCTAGTCTTTGGGCGTGTTCATTCCACCAGACTAGACCTGCCTCAAATTTTGTTATCATGTTCATGGGGGCAGGATTGACATTCACCACATAGGAGAAACAACCATTAGGGCTCTGTAACTGTCATACATAAGTGCAATATTTTGTCTTTCTGTTCATGCACAATAAAGTGATGTGTATGTTTCCCAGCCTCATTAATAAACTGATGCCCAGAAGGTAATTAGTGCCAATAACCCTGTTTCACTCTGGCTTGCTGCCAGTGGGATCATTGTTACTTATGCCTACCTGCACATGTGCAATGCAGTGATGAAGTTACTTTTAATGCTTTAAATAAAAATATCCTTTATTCGTGTATCAAGCACAAGACATGTGATATACTTTGTGGGGACAAAGATGACCAGAAAGGAATACACCTTAGCACTCATAGCGCCTATTTTCCTCTACCTCCTCCACATGCTGCGCACGGCAACTATCTGATAAAGACACGGGATAACTCAAAATGTCTCACCTTTCTGGTCCCCTATGTACCCAAACTGGATATGTGCTTGATACACAAATAAGGGATATTTCTGGTTTAAGTATTTAAATCAATGTCAACTGTGCAATTTACTTTATTCTCAAGTCCATATTTAGAGTATTCCCAATTCATTTGACAACTCTAAACTGGTCTGTATGCATGTCGAGCCCCAGGCCTGGGGGGTTCTCGGGTATCAGGCTCAGAGGGGTTCATGGGGATGTCAGAGGTGGTGGTGCCTGAGCCCATGGCCTGGGTGACACTTCAAAGAGGGGTTATGTACAAGGGATAAGACTTTGTTGTGTCATGACGCCACCTGTAGTACCTGGTGATGGGTCACCAGCGCTGCCACAGTTCTCCGGAGGGTGATGGTATTGCGGCAAGGATGGCAAAGCTCCCTACAGGTGGAGCTGATCCTCTGGGGCAGCGTTGCTGTAAGCAAAAAGGTTGACTTTTTGGTAGCACAAAGACACGGAGGCAAAGTACCTCTCCCGGGTAGTTTACTGTAAACAGTCAGTAGCAGTATACAATGTCCACAGTTCAGCAAGATATTAAGCAAACAGGTAGCCCTATGGGTGGCTGCAAGTGGATGCCAGGTAGTATGGAGGTGTCCGTGGTATGCCTTACTTGACGAACCCGTGTCCTTTCTTCCCCACCTAGGATTAGTCCAGACCCATTTAGTCCTTGAAGGTACTTCAGGGGCTCCCCTCCCTCGCAGTGAAGAAGCAGGTGGACTGCTCCATGTGGCAGGATGCTGCAGCTGATGAACAGACTGCAGCAGCCAGTTGACGACCTTAGAGCTGGACTCTGGTCATGTCCTCGGTTCCGGCGTTCCTATGGTGGACTGGGGAAGCTCCGTGGAGTATGGTCGCTCCACGCTGGGGTTCCCCCTTTCTCTCTCAAGCCCAGACTCACACGTCATGCACCCTCTCTCAGGATCCCCTTTCATCTTTCCTCAGGATCAGCCTGGAGCTGTCTTGTTAGACCTCCAGACTTGCTCCACACTCCTCCTCGACTTTCTTCCTACAACTCCAACTCCTTATCTACTCCCCCTAGAGGTGTCTATGTCCCTCTGAGGAGTAACCTTCCACCACTATTCTAGTGTGGGAGTACAGGAATGGGTCCCACCCACCAGCCCAGCATTCACTTGCAGGTGGGGAAAATTACACTGTTTTGATGAGTGCAATACCCCGGTGTGACGCCTGACCATCGGGAGCACCACATACACACCAATATTCCCTGTCAGTGCACTGATGAAGCATATACCTGTGTTCACTGCTTATTACAGGGAAGATAGAACATCATGCTCATACACAATAGTTGCAAAACCCCTCAGGTGACGTTGTCTGTGTGGTGGATTTTATTCATACCCCACTGGGTGTGTTTCTAACATGCAAGAGAGGACTATTTTGGGGTTTTCAACTTACCTTTATTTATTTTTTTAAGAAAGAAAAATAAAAATACCTAAAGATTTAACTAACTTGTGTCATACTATATTATATTTATGTAACCTTTTTTATTTATAATACAATATTTTCACAATATGTTCTGTTATTTTGGTAGTGTTAGATTTTTTAATCCATTCAAAAAACGATCACATTTTTTTCAGTAGTTTGTATTTGTCCTTGAAAATAACTTTTGCTGTACTATGAGTACCTTATCTTACACATTCAAAAGATACACTTTTAATATATTCATGACTATGAACAATTTGCCAATGTGAGAATGAATGAGGTGGAATATATTAAAAGAGAAAAAGTAGTAATATTAATATTCACCAAGTTTGAATAATCGTTTTTCAAAAATGCTTACTGTAAAAAAGTGGTATAAATATAGTGGTGCAAGAACAGAAAACAAAGAAAGTCTGAGAAGTTTTGTCACTTAAACATATTTAGCAGAATGAAGTAAGGTGATTCCCTGTAGGGTATATATAAAAAAACAAACATGCGACGCCAATCTAAGTGCGTTACCAACGTAACTCTCTGGTGCCCTTTTAATGAAGTTTTATGCACTCACCTCTTGCCATAAAACTTCAGGCATATGGTTTTTCCAAAGCCTCCTCACGCTTTGGATATTTATCCGGGTCTGCTGCTTGCCTTGAATTGATCCTGTGTTGGGTCCTGCCACGGATTCCCACATGCATAAAGGTTCAGTAGGAAGTAATCCAATTCTATGGTGGCCGCGCTCCCCGTGGTAATAATTTTAAGAAATTCTTGTCCACAAAAAAATTTTATTACTCAAAACATGCGAGAATGGTATCCGTTTTTTATATTCTCGCATGTTTTGATTAATAAAATTTTTTTGTGGACAAGAAGTTCTTAAAATTATTACCACGGGGAGCGCGGCCACCATAGAATTGTATTACTTCCTATTGAATATTTAGCAGAATGGGCAAGATATATGCCAGAATTTGTGGACATATATACCAGGGTAGGGGACTTATATACTTGGATAGAGGACATAAACATCAGGATGGAAGACATATACTGTACACCGGGAAGACATATACACCTGAAAGGCTCCAATGATAGGGGTCATTAGTACAGAATTGGGGGACATTAACTATAATCTATTTTGTGAAGTGAACCAGTCCCTCCTGCAGCAAAACAACCCCACAACAAGATGCTGCCACCCCCATGCTTCACAATTAGGATGGTATTCTTAGTAGAGTTGAGTAAACCTTTTGAAGTTCCAGTTCTTGGTCTATTCGCTGAATGGGCATATGTTCGCCAAATAAATCAGCAAACAGTTCGCCAAACGTCCGAACCCTATTAAAATCGTTGGGAGGCAAAATCAAGGGCCTAAAAATGACCTTCAAATGGGCCCAAAAAGCTGTCAAACACCGCTCAAACTGTGTTCTAGTGGAGACATGCTGGTTTTGCATAGCCATTAGCTTGCTAGACTTTTACTTACCAAGCTTCAGCACCCCAGTCACCCTGCTTCCACCTGTTGAATAACCTAGGCAGATGGGGGCAGGTGTGGTGAGGTCCAAGCATTCTGGGCACCTCACACTAAAAAATGTAGCCCTCAGCCACTCCAGAATTGACATCTCCTTGAGAAAAACTAAAACTGTAGGTTGCCTTGCTCTTCCAGTTTGCCCTTGTGCCGGTGTCAGACAGACTAATAAGAGGTTAATGTCATCTGAGGATTAGCCAGATGACACTAAGCCCTAGATTGATATTATAAAGTTATATTGGACCCAGCCATTATCAATCTATAATAAGTAGTGAAAACAGACAGCACAGAGGAAAATCCTTTATTTGGAATAAAACACACAGACATCCCTTTTTTCCCTCTTTATTATCCATGAAATATACCCTCTGAGGGTAGTCCAAAGCCAGCACGAGATGTCCTGCAATGAACATAGCTCTACTACATCTCAATTTGCAGAGATACTGGAGATGTGTCTAGCCACCAGGAGTAGCACTCACACATTGGCAGCATTTTCAGCTGAGTGCAGACGTCAAACAGTTGAACTAAGGACAGAGCATGCACAGCTCTACAGAGTAATCAGATTAACTCTTTCATGGCACAGCAACGTGTTAGTGTAAGCCTGCTGTCCCAGTGAACTGACTTGTGTCTGCTCACAGGGATGTAGCAGTGCTATAGATCTTCGAGGGACATTGCTGTGAATTATGGTTGGCAGGTATGTTTGGCCCTAATAGTTGAGTGACAGCAGGTTGTCTGTGTGTTTCATTTCCAATAAAGGAATTTTTTCCTTGTTTTTTTTTGTAATAAACGTTTTTTCTATGCGTCTGTGTTTTTAAAGCTATTTCACTGAATTGGTAATGTATGGGTATCATAGTCTATTTCAGGGGTTGATGACAATACTCATTTGTCACTTACCCCTTCTATTACCCCACAGCCACTGCACCAGGGCAGCGGAAAGAGCTGACTGAAGCACTACGATTGGCACATTTTATGGAGGTGCCAGTTCTGGGGAGGCTGTGGCCTGCTTTTTTAGGGTGGTGAGGGCTCATGAAAGATAGCCCTTCTCACCCTAATTGGGTGCATTATATGTCCAGGCGACAAAACTTTTGTCTTGCTAAAATCTGACCATTCTGTGTTCATTAAATGATCAATATTACAGCATTGATGACAATTTATTTTCTTAACCTAAGCCAAATTTCGGAGGGTTTCAGCTTTCAGAAGAGTAATTTATACAACCAATGGATGAATTTAACGTCAGGTTTTAATTATTATTATTATTTATTTATATAGCGCCATTATATTCCATGGCGCTTTACATGCTAAAAGGCGCAGAGTAGGACAAGTAACATAGTAACAATACAAGTAACAATAAATGTGGACAATTAGGTAGTACAGAAACAAGAGGGGAGAAATCCTGTCCGCAAGGGCTCACAGTTTACGAGGGGCGGGTGGGGATACAATAGGAGGGGGAGGTATCGGTCGTGAGGCGGTGCGGTGGACTGGGTCTCATTGCAGGTTGTGTGCTTGGCGGAACATGTGGGTCTTCAGGCTTCTTTTGAAGGTTCCCAGGGTAGGAGAATGTCTGATGCGTTGGGGCAGTGAGTTCCAGAGTATGGGTGAAGCACGGGAGAAGTCCTGTATGCGGTTATGCAAAGAGGAGATGAGGGGGGAGTAGAGGGGGAGCTCTTGGGAGGATCGCAGGTTGTGCGAGGTTAGGTATCGGAAGACCATGTCAGAGATGTATGGAGGGGACAGGTTGTGAATGGCTTTGTATGTCATGGTTAATGTTTTAAACCAGGACCTCTGGGAAGTAGGGAGCCAGTAAAGGGCTTGGCAGAGGGGGGAGACAGGGGAGTAGCGGGGGGACAAATGGATTAGGCGGGCAGTGGAGTTTAGGATAGACTGGAGAGGTGCAAGGGAGGTATTGGGAAGGCCGGTGAGCAGGAGGTTGCAGTAGTCGAGGCGGGAGATGATGAGAGCGTGAATAAGGGTTTTAGCAGTGTCGTGGTCAAGGAAAGTGCGGATTCTATAGATGTTTTTGAGCTGGAGTCGGCAGGAGGTGGTGAGGGCCTGGATGTGGGGCTTGAAGGAGAGGGAAGAGTCAAGGATAACCCCGAGGCACTTGGCTTGGGGGACTGGGGGGAGAGAGCAGTCATTGACGACAATGGATAGGTCAGGTAGTGAGGGGGAGCGTCTTGGGGGGCAGACTATGAACTCAGTTTTATTTACATAACATGGATAAACGACATAACTTCTGTCAGGGAGTGTAGTCCAGAAAAGTAGATATAAGAATAGGGACTTGTGGCTGCGCTCGAACAAACTCCAAGAGTCAAGGATTATTTGAATTCATATGGTGGTATTTATTTCTATGGTACATCCCATTGGTGTGGTATTCCTGAGGAAGGGGTTTACCCCGAGTAGACGCGTAGAAATAAATACCACCATATGAATTCAAATAAACCTTGACTCTTGGATTTTGTTCGAGTGATAGCGTGGCCAAAAGTCCCTATTCTTATATCTTCTTTCCTACCTGCAGGAACTGTCAGGGTGAAGTTCCAGGAGTGTCGCATCTTATGGAGGCTCCAGTTCCAGCGGCCTACTTTTCTATAGTGCTAAGGGTCTATGAAAGCTAGCCCTTCCCATCCTGAGAATACCATACCCCAGCTGTTGGATTTATCTCGGCTTGCAGTCCAAAATGGGGGGGCCCTATACCAATATTTTCACAATAATTATTCATGGCTAAATAATTAAAAATAATAGTTTGGGTTACAATAGTAGAGTTTTTCCCTCTATAAAGAATAAATGAATACAAATGAAAAGCTCTCTTAAAAGGGATGTTTAAAGAAAATTTTAAGGTTACTGGATTTCATAGCTGATGCCACCTCTGGCACTTTTCCAAAAATTCACAACCTTCAGCCATTCACTCCCTTAAATGCAACATGTTAAAAGAAAGTGGTAGACCCGATGGCTGTGAACTCAGCTAACATTATGTTAGTCTAATTTTCAGCTGCCGGATGTTCCAGTGAGCATTTTGGCACCAAACCTTCAAGGAAAATTTTAGGGCCATTTTAAAATTTCAAACTTTTCCTCCAAGCAAAGCTGCATTGGGTTTTCCTATCATGAACTGAATCATCAATGTTTGTGCCGAAGTTGAAATTGGCAAACATGTTTGGGGAAAGTTCGCTCATCTCTATTTCTGGTCTGGACCTCATGCCACAGCAAACCTTTGGTATGGATGTTCTAGGTCATCAGCTCTGATCTGTCTTGCTGAGACTATTGCCTGCAACATTATTTAGCTTGTTAGTTAGAGATCTGACTTGATCATGTATATCAGAGACATGATATTCAATTTCAGTAATGCACTCAAGGAGCTTCTATACTAGATGAAATAGCAAAACAGGTCCTCATGCACCTCCTTTATTTTCCTAGTGACTATAGCTTGACATTCAGTGATCAGTGTTAAATGTTTGGTAGATACCTAGTGGAGAGTAGGTTCAGCTGCCTCATCAGTCCTGTCTGCTTAGACTGGGTTCACACCATGGTTAAATCCGATCCGGGGCTGTCCGTTGTGATCCAGACAGCCCTGGATCATATTTCAGCCCCAAAACTATCCTATGGGGCCGCATGGAGCCGGATGGCAGCTGCAGAATTTTTTGTGTCCGAGGTGAAAAATCTGCTCAAATTGGATCCTCCCGGATCCTCCCAGATACGGGGCAATCCAGCGTTTCCTAAGATGGGAGTCTATGGGGCTGGATTGGTGCGATCTGGGAGGTTCTGGGAACTGGACACCTGCGGCTGAAGTTCAAAGTGAGCTATGCTGAACTTCAGCACCAGGGAGCTGTCCCCTGTGAAGTGGTTCAGCACCATTTCGCATTGGACAGCTGCGCTCGTCTGAATCTGACTACAAACAGGTCCGGAGGGCCTATTAACCCTCTGGTTCTGCTTGCAAATCCGGTCTGCGGATTGTGCCGTAGTGTGAACCCGGCCTAAATCTGCTTGTTCTGGCTCAGTGTTTAGAGTTGGGTGCTTCTCAGCACAATTTTCCTTGTGCTGTTGCACTACTTGCTCAATATCCAAATTAATTAGTTTAGCACCAACTTTCCCACATCTCCAATTTTTTGAGGGTTTGAGCCATGATTAAATATTAGGATACTCAGCAGTGAGATCAAAGCAGCATGTCTGCTCACATCATCAGTCGAGGCACACATTGTATAATTACTGTAAGTTCAAAAAAATAGCATAGGTATGTATTGTGATTGTAAATTAGTATATAAAGAGCAGAATAAGAGGAAAATATGTATTTACATGCTCTTATGCATAAACAGAAAAAAATGTATTTTTTTTTCACCTACTGCTTTTACAGCTAAATTGTGGTGCACAGCAGACATAACATAGAAATTGCAAAGTAGTGTTCTTTATACTGACAATTTTATTTAAAAAGAAAACATTTATAACAACTTTAAGTGATCAATTAATATCATAATAGCAATAAAGATGATTAATAAAAAAAAATCATGCAATTTACCATTGGCATGGCAACAAATGCTTATGAACGCATGTCACAAACAGACAGACCAATAAAAAGGAAAATTAAGAAGTTTTTACATAGAATTTATTGGAACCTGCATTCAGTATCAATGTTTAGCATTGATCAATGGGACTCAGTATCCTAAGGCAAACTTGTAGAGGCCTGTATAGGACTTTACCATAAGTACTTTATCTGAAGATATGGACATACGTTATATGTCAAACATGTTTTCTTTTGTGATGTCAATAATAGAGATGAATATATGTATTCAAATGGATTTTAACCCTACTCAAATCCACTTTAGCCAACTTGTGGACTTTTAGTAATTCACTTTTGCGCAGATTCAGCAACACTGTAAAGAGACATTTAAAGGTTAAAAAAAAATCCTAAACCAACCTTAACCCTCACATCTTCGGCCCTTCCATTCTTCAATTTCCCCATCTGAACCTTAGCTCATTTATTATCAGCACTGTTATCGCTGAAATCTCTGAAGCGCATGGTTGTGGTGCATTCTGTGTCATCATGACATCATGAGCTTCCATGTGATTGTGTAGAACCACCACAAGCCTCATCACTGCTGGAAGCCCTAACATAACATGGAGAAGTCCATGGATTCAGCACTTGTGGCAATGATATGAAGATGTAACAAGACCGAACTGGTGACATTGAAGAGCAAAGGAGCCAGAGACATGAGTGGTAAGGTGACACTGATAATAACTGGGTTTTTTTTACATTTTTTATTTTTTTTACATATTACATTTATTAAGCTCTGGGGTCTGAAGAGAACTGAAAAACATATCATGGAAAATTTAATTTGGCAAAGAATAACAATTGAGAATTGCAACTGATCATCTCATCTTTATTTCATAAAACTAACTATCCCCAAAAGCTACAGATGCCAAGGGTCGCTGTCATTTTAACTAACTCGAGACACCTGACATTGAGAAGAGCCCCACTATTGCTGCATTAGGTCTCACTGAGACATCATGCAAAAAAACTGAACTAGATTTGTCCAGCAAAACCAATAATGCTATATATGAAAAATGATATCCTTACTAACTAACAATAAGAAAATACATTAAAATACAGGAGAGGGCAAAGCTATGCCATAAATACGTATAAGTCAAAATTGTCGTAGACCTTTTGCACATTCCCCAAAGTTGCCTGCAAGTTCACAATGAAAGCAGTGGTTGTATATATACTGGGAAAGTTCCATCCACATACAAATAGTTGCCGTGTTTTGGCAGCAGATACATATGAATTATAATGCTTATCAACCAATTGCATATTCCCAAAGTGAGATTTCCTGAAGGTAAAAAAAATAAAAGCAGAACTAGTATGTATGCATGAAAGGTTCTGCCCCACACCCCCAAAGGGCAAAATGCATGTCGAGTTGGAGGGATGTGGTGACTTTCTCTGAGCGTGCAACTGTTAATCTATTTCAAGGTAACATACAGAATGTTTCATGTATACATACTGCATACTACATAATAATGGGGAAAGTGTGATAGCTTTATGAGCATTATGATTCATATGCATCTGCTGCCATAACATTGTCACTCCCTGTATGTGGGTGGAACTTTCCATGTATATGTAGAACATCTGCTTTAATTGTGTACTTCCAGTCCACTTTGTTTTGGGAATGTGCAAAAAGGTATATGACCATCTTGATTTATAATTATTTGCTGCCATAATTTTGTACTCTCCTGTATGCAGTCTCACTTATACAGTGGGGAAAAAAGTATTTAGTCAGCCACCAATCATGCAAGTTCTCCCACATAGGCGGCCGTCACACGCAACGATTTCTTGCCCGATATCGTTTAAGCGATCTCCTTTTTGATCGCTTAAGCGATATCGGGCTTAAAATCGATGCATGTAATCAAGCGATTTACGATGTGAAATCGCTTGATCGTGACATCGATGATCTGAGCTCCGGTTCTCAGATCTAGCGATGATCGATTTCACGATCTCCTTCATCGTGGTGTATAACACCACGATGAACGATCTCCCAGCGGCACAGCCTATGCTGGGAGATGGTAACTATGGTACACGTCGGGTAACTAAGCGACGCGCGGCCCTAGTTACCCGATGTGTACCATAGTAACGAGCGAGATCGCGGCTCCGCATCGCTGGTGAGTCTGTCTGTGTGACATCTCACCAGCGATGTGAGCAATATTGTAAGCGATTGCGCGTGCACGTGATCGCTTACAATATCGCTATAGATATCTGTGCGTGTGACGGCCGCCTTAAATAGATGAGCGAAGCCTGTAATTGACATCATAGGTAGACCTCAACTATGAGAGACAAAATGAGAAAACAAATCCTGAAAATCACATTGTCTGATTTGGCAGGAAATTTCTTTCAGATTTTGGTGGAAAATAAGTATTTGGTCAATAACAAAAGTTCATCTCAATACTTTATTATATATCCTTCACAAGGTTATAAATCAGTATAGAAAGGGTGGTTCAACGCACGCTGCCGTCCCAAACAAAACTTCCAATGAGTCACAATGGTTGAAGTCGGTAGTACCTGTATTCTATCTAACGCGTTTCGTGAGTCTACAGCCCACTTCCTCAGAGATCCAAAGACTTTGGTGCTCCAAAGCCTTTGGAAGTGGGCTGTAGACCCACAAAAAGCGTTAGATGGAATAAAGGTACTACCGACTTCAACCACTGTGACTTATTGGAAGTTTTGTTTGGGACGGCAGCGCGCATTGAGCCACCATTTCTATACTGATTTATATTGTTTCATCTTGGGCGGAGTGCTGCAAACTGTTTGTGTTCAACAGTTGTTGTGACTCTCACAACAGCACAAGGTTAGCTCATTAACCTAAGTACTACCCATAAGACCTTATGTGCACTTTCTTCTCCTGTTTTTTAGTTTATAAATCCTTCACAAGGTTGGCACACACTGTTGCTATGTTGGCCAATTCCTCCATGCAGATTTCCTCTAGAGCAGTGATGTTTTGGGGCTATCACTAGTCAACACAGCCTTTCATCTCCCTCCAAAGGTTTTCTATAGGGTTGAGATCTGGAGACTGGCTATGCCACTCCAGGACCTTGAAATGCTTCTAACGAAATCACTCCTTCAGTGCCCTGGCGGTGTACTTGTCATCATTGTCATGCTGAAAGACCCAGCCGCATTTCATCTTTAATGCCCTTGCTGATGGAAGGAGGTTTGCACTCAAAATCTCCCGATACATGGACCCACTTATTTGTTCATGTACACGGATCAGTCATCCCGGTCACTTGGCAGAGAAACAGCCCCAAAGCATGATGTTGCCACCCCCATGCTTCACAGTAGGCATGATGTTCTTTGGATGCAACGTTCTTTCTCCTCCAAACAGGACGAGTTGTGATTCTACCAAACAGTTCTACTTTGGTTTCATTTGACCATATGACATTCTCCCAATACTGTTCTCAATCATCCAAATGCTCTCTAGTAAACTTCAGATGGGACATGTAATGGCTTAAGCAGGGGAACCTGTCTGGCATTACAGGATCTGAGTCCCTGGCAGTGTAGTTTGTTACTTATGGTAGCCTGGGTAATGTTGGTCCCTGCTCTCTGTAGGTCATTCACTAGGTCCCCCTGTGTGGCTCTGGGATTTTTGCTCACCATCCTTGAGATCATATTGACCCCACGGGGTGAGATCTTTCATGGAGCCCCAGATCGAGGGAGATTATCAGTGATCTTGTATGTCTTCCAATTTCAAATTATTGCTCCCACAGTTGATTTCTTCACACCAATCTGCTTGCCTATTGCAGATTCAGTCTTCCCAGCCTGGTGCATGGATACATTTGTGTTTCTGGTGTCCTTCGACAGGCTCTTTGGTCTTCACCATAGTGGAATTTGGAGTTTGACTGTTTGAGATTGCGAACAAGTGTCTTTTATACTGATAACAAGTTCAAACAGGTGCCAGTAATAAGTGGAGGACAGAGGAGCCTCTTAAAGAAGAAGCTACAGGTCTGTGATAGCCAGAAATCTTGCTTATTACTAAGTGACCAAAAACTTATTTTCCACCTAAATTTAAAAAAAAAAAATCTTTCCAAATCAGACAATGTGATTTTCAGGATTTGTTTTCTCCTTTTGTCTCTCATAGTTGAGGTCACCTACGAAATCAATTACAGGCCTCTCTCATCTTTTTTGGTGGGTGAACTTGATCAATTGGTGGCTGACTAAAAACTTTTCCCCACTGTATATGTGTAGACTGAGGGAAATAAGTATTTGATCTCTTGTTGATTTTGTAAGTTTGTCCACTGACAAAGACTTGAAGTCTATAATTTTAAGTGTAGGTTAATTTTAACAGTGAGAGATGGAATATCACAAATAACTCCAGAAAATCACATTGTCTAAAGACAGATGTTTCTTGTAGTTGATTATGAGGTTTGTGCACATGTCAGGAGGAATTTTGGTCCATTCCTCTTTGCAGATCATCTCTAAATAATTAAGATTTTGAGTGTGTCACTTGACAACTCAGAGCTTCAGCTCCCTCCGTATGTTTTCTATGGGAGTAATGTCTGGAGACTTTCTAGGCCACTCCATGACCTTAATATGCTTCTTTTTGAACCAGTCCTTTATTTCCTTGGCTATATGTTTTGGGTCATTATTGTGCTGGAAGACCCAGCCATGACCCATTTTTAATGTCCTAGTGGAGGGCAGGAGGTTGTTACTCAGGATTTTACAGTGCATGCCTCCATCCATTTTCCCATTGATGCGGTGAAGTAGTCCTTTGCCCTTAACAGAGAAACACCCCCAAAATATAATGTTTACCGCCATGCTTGACAGTGGGGATGGTGTTCCTTGGGTCATGGGCAGAATTTCTCTTCCTCCAAACACGGCAAGTTGAGTTATTGCCAAAGGGCTCAATTTTTGTGTCATCTGACCACAGCACCTTCTCCCAATCATTCTCAGAATCACCAAGGTGCTCATAGGCAAACTTCTGACGGTTTGGTATATGTACCTTCTTGAGCAGTGAGAATTTGCGGGCACTGCAGGATTTTAATCCATTACAGTGTAATATGTTACCAATGGTTTTCTTGGTGACAGTGGTACCAGATGCCTTGAGATCATTAACAAGTTCCCCCATGTAGTATTTAGGATGATCTCTCACCTTCCTCATGATGCTGGATACCCCACGAGGTGACATTTTGCATAGAGCCTAATATTAATGTTAATTGACACTCAGTTTGTATTTCTTCCATTTCCTTACTATTGCACAAACAGTTGTCTCCTTCTCACCCAGCATCTTAATTATTATTTTGTAGCCATTCCAGCCTTGTGCAGGTCTAGGATCTTTTCCCTAGGATATTTTCTCTTTGCCTATCCTTAGAAAGCTCTTTTGTCTTGCCTATGTTGTAAAGGTTAGAGTCTGACTGATTAACTGAGTGTGTGGGCCGGACAATTTAAAACAGCTGCCTTTAATGCAGGTAATGGCTTGATTAGGAGCATTTAACTGGTTGCTAGGAGCCAGAACTCCTAATGGTTGGTAGGGGATAAAATACGGGCATGCGCAGTAGAATGCGGAAGACGCTGTGCAACAGCGTGAGGGCGGCTGCAATGGCGCCAGACTGGGAGTTTACACTGAGTCGACCAACCACCCCCAAAAGGTATAAACTTTTAATAACTACACAGGTGAACATGTTAATTCAATATTTGCTAATTAGAGGTAAATGCGCTCTATAATTTATATAAGAGTGTACATAATAGAATGAGAGATCTGCACTATATGATGGCACTTTAACACTGAATTGCATATAAATGTGTATGTACAATTTTACACACTTTTTAACATTTGTTTATTAATAAGCAGTTTTGTGTGCACCCTTTATATAGTTGTTGTGTGTGTATTGAACACTGTGCTTGATAAAGACCTCATAGAGGTTGAAACGTTGCGCCACATGGGGCTACATTAAAGCTGTCTGGTTTATTACACAGCCATAAACCACTGTAAATAATACATCACACTATGAAAAAATCATATATTTGAAAAAAACAACACAATGACAATCCTTGTTTCCATGTTTATTATAAACTATCCATGATGCTAAGCAATGTCCTCTCACAGCGGGACCGGAAACTGACTTGATTCCTGGCTACTTCTGTGAGCAGAGTGATTTCACAGTCACGTTCACCTCGGGTCACAGGTGAGCCTCTTCGCAGTAGCTGAACTGAGGTGAACTAGACTGTGAGTACACCCTTTTCATAGCACCCAGTCAGTTTCTGGGGTTTGCTGCTGGAGTTGAACTTACGCAAGTTCTGACTGTTTTCTACATTAGGAGCATACGTTACGCTCCAGCAGCAAAAGCCCACAGAGACTTTAATCATTTATTATAATAAAGTTGTGGTTTGAAACCCATCGTGCTGCCTCTGATCTGGTCCCCATTCAGTATAATCTTGTGCATATATATTTTTCTTAACCTTTTCACAGAATAAGATAGGGCACAAGCCTTTCTTGTGAGGCGTGTGTCACTTTCTCATAGCTGCAGCTTCACTGGAAATATACAGAAATTCCATGAATAAATCAATGTTAACTCTTAAATATGCAGCAAATACCCAGCAGTGTTCACACGGTGCATACTTGCTGTGTATTTAGCGCAGATTTTGAGTGTAAAATTGCTGCAAAATAACATAGGGCTCTGCTGTACTTTTATTCACCAGAAAAGGTACAGTAGGCAGGTATGGGCCTTTACCAACTCTCAGGTGCCTAGTTTTATCTATCTGGTAATCAAAATACAGGTGAACACTTTTTTTTAAATATTTCTTAAAAGAATTTTTAAAAAAATGATGTGGGACTTTGCTGTATTTTTGGTTGCCAGCCAAGTACAACTAGGCAACAGGAGACTGGAATTTTCTGCCTGGGGAGGCCCAACAATTCTGGATTTGTGAATAGAAATTAGCAAACTTTCCCCGAACATGTTCGCCAATTTCAAACTTTGCAGATTCTGTTTGCAATCGGAAACTTGAGCTTTTTGCAGAAAAAATCGCCGTATAGTCAGGTAAAAAGTTCAAAATTTAAATCACCCTAAAACTTTCTATTTGTTTGGGGCCAAAACGCTCACCGGAAGACCCATTGGCTGTGAACAGGACATAACCTTGAGGTTAGGAGTGTTCCCACCATCGTGCCAATCAAGTTGTACCAAGCTGCAGAATTTTGGGGGGCTTTAAATGATTTTTTAACCCTGCTGTTCTGTTCGGGTCAACTATACACTTATAATGTTTCGGTAATTTTTGACAGAAGCTATTAAAGTCTTGATCTTTAGCTAACTTAAGTGTTTTATTTGAATACCTGTTGCATTCTTATACTATATGTGAACATGGTTGCTCATAAAGAAATTTAAAAAATGAAATAAAAGATTTCAATTTCGGTAATTTTTGACCGAACTAAATAGCAGGGTTAAGCTTCCTGGAGATTTCAGGTGTTTTCATGCCTGCAGGGTGTGAATTTTTGAAACAGTGCCAGCTGTAGCAGCAGCTGGGAAGTCCAAAAAGCTTACAATGTCCTTAAAACATCTGTTTAAGGGAGATTATTATTTTGGGGAATTTATTTAAATTTTTTTTATTGTATTATTTATTTATATTTTATTGTTATTATTATTTTTTTATTATAGTTTTTTTTCTGGCCTCGCTGTGAGGTGATATCAGTCGAGGCTGAGCATTGACCACAAGTGAACTTTCCCATAGGACTGAAAACTCAGCAGAGTGATGCGGACAAGGTCACCTGAGTTCAGAGCTGTAGCTTAACTCAGATGAACCTTACTGTGTCGTTACCCCGCTAATAGCAGTAGTTTCTGGTCCCACTATGAGAAGATATTGCCGAGGATCATGAAGGGTTTTTGAGGGAGTATTACATTTAGGAATAAGGCTTGTATTTGTGTCCTTTTTCCCAATAAAATGATTTTTGTCTGTCTGGTATATTATCTACTATTTACTTAGAGGCTCCTAATGGCTGGATATAACATTGGACCGACATTAGGAATCTTGGGCCTAGTTTCAGTTGGCAATATATAGCTGGCATTAACCCAGTTTTCCATTCAAAGAGGGCAGCAAGAAGGGGTGAGATCAGCTCCTGAAAATGGCACTTGTAATGAATGCACCATTTGTGGGGTGACTGCGGGCTGCAATTTGCAGTCGGGGGCCTAGAATGCTTGGGCTTCCCCACTCTAAGGATCCAAGCCCCACAGCTGCCTAGTTGTACCTGACTGGCAACCAAAAATACAGCGAACAATGCATCCATTGTTTCAATTATTTTAATTTTTTTAAAGTAATTGGATGCCTGTTTGGTTGACATATTAGCAACTAATCACAGATCCTGGCAGAGAGAAAGGGCAGGGCTAAATATCACCTTAACCAGTTAAGAGGGGGAAGCAGTGGCATTCATGAGCTGGCAAAGAATTCCAGAAGCATGGTGACAGTGGTGCTGAAGCTTTGTAAGTAATAATTTATGAAGCTAATTTCTGTGTGAAAACAGTGGGGTTCCACTGTAAAATGCTTTAAGTTGTGTTTGGCAGCTTTTGGGCCCCTTTAAAAGTGTTTTCTATGCCCTTCGTTTTGCTTTCCATTGATTTTAATGGGGTTTGGAAGTATGACGAACTGTTCGTCAAAAAAGTCGATGAACATATGCCCGTTCAGCGAACAGAGCCAAATCCATACATCAATAGGTTTGCTCATCTTTAGTCTGTAAGCCCCCATATAAATATTACGGTTAACCAAACCTTTTAAGATTTTTATTTTATCTTTAATCTAATGTGTATAGGGGCCTCTATTCTATTATGATTTACCCAATTTCCTTTTGAAATGTCTCTTTTTATTTACTTGTATGTGCCCCCCATCCTGTTGATATATACAGCACTTTTTTCAAGGGGTCCTTGACTATACTTATTATATTTTTACTTTTTTATATTGCTACTTTTAAATAAGTGCAGTAACTTATAAGTCTGTTGTGAATTTAATTCTCAAAGCAATTTACTTGATCACTGATTATCACTTAGTTAAGTACAGTTAAGTAAGTTCCAGTACAATTGTTTCTACTTGCAAAATAAATGAGTTTCCAGTAATGAATTTTGTTGTCAACATTGACACCATTTATCATGAGAATCCAAACTTAGGGCTTGTTTTCAGTTTCTGAACAAGAATTTATTATGGGAAAAAGAATGTAACCCAATGTAGTACTTAAACTTACATAACCTCTCAGTTTACACAGTTCTCAATATTTCTAAAAGTTGATCAATTGCTTATCATATGCAAAATGCTTGTATTAGTTTTTTTAATTATTATTAATATTATTATTATTTATTTATAGAGCACCATTGATTCCATGGTGTTGTGCATGATAAAGGGTTCTTACAAACAAGTTAAAAATACAATGAAGAAACTAACAGTGACAGACCGATACAGAGAGGAGAGAGGACCCTGCCCTTGCGGGCTTACATTCTACAGGGCAGTGGGGAGAGAGACAGTAGGTTGGGTCTGCTCTGGTGGTGGTGGAGCATGGGGTCCAATGGTGGTGGAGCGCTGGATCCGATGGTGGTGGAGGAATAGTGTGGCGCCCCTGCGAACAGGGTGGCCACATAGGGAACTGCAGCCAGGTAGGAAGATAGACAGTTTTTACAACAAACACCCTCACGGATACACACACACCACTAGAGGCAGTGCCCAACCCGGAGCCCGGACTCTAGGCGGGCAAGGGGTGGTGGGTTTAGAGGAAAATGGGTGGGAAAGAATGTAGATCAGGTGACAGAAAGCTTAAATAGAGGAGAAAGAGGAGGAAGGAGTTAGTAGGCCAAGGGTGCCGACCAGTAAAGACACAGTAGGCCAGTATAGGCTGAGAGGAAAAGACACAGTGAGCCGAGCAGCACAGACATCAGAAAGACAGACACACATCCTGGTGGGGTTGGGCTTGATGGAGATGCAGAATCCACAGAGTCACAGAAACCATGGAGAGAAAGCTCGTCCATAGCTGGCATCCCAGGGGAGTGTGAGGAAAGAGACCGGACCAGCAGTACTGGGTCCAAGGAACACAGCAGCACTGACTAACTGGAGGAGAAGTTTTCCCTGATTTGTGCTGGAGTCACACGGGCTAGAAGGAGTCTGGTAACGCCTTGCAGGAAAGGGTTACTGCAGACTAGGCACACTGCAGAGTGTCGGCTCTGGAGGGAACCGATGATTCACCCGGCTTCCCAAATTAACCGACGGGGAGCTTTGACTCCAGGTTGGAGTTTCTAACAAAAGGGTAGGAAGCACAGCAGCAACCACGAGGACCCACAAGGGCCCGAGCTGCCGCTACACTACCCGGGGAGACAAGAAAGAGAGAGAGACTACAGCCTGGAAGGACTTAGAAGGAGTGAGGGGTCTCAGAGTGACGGCCTGGTTGCAGTGGGTTCAGTGAATTGACTGTAACTTGTGTTAAGAACTGCACTGTGAACTGCTGTGAATTGTTGGAAGAGCTGATAAGTAAACCCGGTGAACCCTGCCTGAGTGTCAGTGTTTGATTCCAGGTATAATGAACTGTTTAAAATACCTTTTATCCTGTCAGGAGCAGCCCGACCTGCGGCGGGCTCATCCATCTGGCTGCAGCCCATCCATCCCTCCATCCTCCTGGCAGAGCAGCACTGCAGCGATGGTCCCATCATTGACCACAACCCATGGGTGGCTTCACGACTGACGCCAGTAAATACCCCTTTACTTGTGAGAACCCAGGACACGGTCTGGACCAAGACCTCCGTGACATCCCCAGCAGTACCGTGGTCCGGTACTGAGTACCCTGTCCCAGTGGGCTCCACAACTTGGTGTCATGAACAGGATGGACCTGGTCCAAAAGAACTGGACCCCATGTGCCTAAAAATCGTGTTCTGGACCTTTCCCGCCAAATCTGGGCTTAATAGCGGCCATGGAAGCCTGAAGCCGTGTGCAAGGAAGGCGTGACCAGACCCCCCATTGTGGGCCTGCCCGGTCCAAAGCGGGAAAAGAAACTCCGGGGAGCCAACCATCAATCCCAAGCAGGAGCCCCCGCCCCCAAGTGCGTTTACCAATGAGAAGCTGGTGGGAGCTGAAGAGGAAGTCGTCACCTCGGAAAGGCGGGACAGAAAACCGGATGCGAAGCAGTTTCCATTACGATTCGAGTACATGCGGACGGAAGAAGAGGACGCCGAGAAGTGTGCTGCAGCAGGAAGACCCCATGTGATCCCGGAGGGCCCACAGAGAGTATTCATGGAGGAACCCGGCCAGGGAAAAACCTTAGGTGACCACGGCAGCATGGCGGAAGGTGGCGGAGAGCGTCCGAAGATCCGAGACACCCGGAGAGGTGTAATGCGGCTGCTGCCCTTGCAGATGACCCGGGTCCAAGCAGAACAGAGGAACCGGATTCAAATAGACATTAATTAGAATCTGCAGTCTGTGTCTGCGCATCCCGGCTGGGTTGGCGCCACTAGTAGTCGCACAGGGGGCGAAGGAGAATGCCGCACCGTGACCCTGATTGATTTATCTGTTCCCAGAGCTGCACCTCGCCCTGCCCCAAGAGTGTCTGACCCATTCGGAGCCCTGGAAGAGTGATGGTTGCCGCTGCCGGAGCCCCTGATTCCCGCGCCTACGACATCAGAGGTGAGAGGGGGACAGCTCCGATGCTGGTGGGAGAAGAGCGAGGCCAGCGATGACCTTATGGGCTTTTTAGGAGACCCGGACAGCCCAGTAGGCCCTGCAGAACTGATTACCCGGGAGGAGTATATTAGACCCTGTGTGCGCAAGTGGGAAAAGGAGGAGATCGAACGGCAGGTACAAAAACAAGTTGTTATTGCAAGTACTAAAGAGGCAAAGGCAGAGGCCCGTCACGACCAAGAAGTGCGCAGATCCCCACAGCACCAGGGGCAGATAGTCAAGATAATAGTGGGTAAAAGATCTGCATTCACTTGTGAACCCAATGCACCAAGAGACATATTTATTAACAGGTGAGATGAAGAGGAATTTTTGCCTGCAGGACACCCGGACAGGAATGTGCAAATTGGCGAGTGGGTGTCTTACAACGTTGTGTCTGGAGAGAGAGGTCCATATGGGGTTAAAGTAAAGAGACTATCCCTCAGAACACCAGAGGAAGATGAACCCCCAGAATTAGAGGATCCAGATCCAGTCGTTCACCCGGATCCACCAGTTCACACGAATCCAATGGCAAACATGGGTCCAGTGATTCCAACAGAGACAGTTGCAGTAAAAGCCACTAAGGACGCAGCTACTCAGACGCCCAGCAGCTACTTGTTGGTACAAGCTCTGCAAGAGTTGGAACTGTTCCCTAAGAGAGCTCCACAGATCCTGCCATGGAAGGAGAAGAAAAGCAAGGAGTGAAGACCCGGATCCTGTTGCAACCAGAACTGTAAGTGTGAATGTGATGTGTCCCTTATTGGTCCCATCCCAATCCTGAATGAATGGATAGCCTTTTCCCCTGTTTGTCTTTTATGTGTCATAGACAATCAATGCCATGAACAATGATATGGTAAAAACTCTCGCTGTATATAGTTGAGCACCCGGTATGCTCCCAATTGATTTTAAGACCAAACTGCACTTTTGAGACTGTGCATAGAACTTGAGACTGCAGAGTGCCTTTTTGGAACGTTTTCGCACTTTTTTAGAACTTTTGCACTTTCTGAGAACTTTTAAACTTTTATGCTGAAAAGTAATGCCTTAATAATGTGAATATTTAAATGTGTTTTAGAATGTGAGGACTTTTAGCACTTAACCCGGTAGACCGTGTCTAGAAGGGTGGAGGAACTGGATTGACCCCCATGCACATTAAGTTAGGGAAAGCAAATACCTGGGGTGGTGTAGGAAATCCAGGCCTCCTAAGCAGAATCACCTGTGGACAAATGTACATAGTTAATGTAGCGTTAAAAGACCCGTACCTCCTTAAGTGGAAGATCAAAATATGCTTAAAGTTAACGTTGGTTACAAAAATAGAAAAATGTTTTCAGGGGCATCCATTCCGGACGACGTGGGAACACGCTGGTTTTACTCTGGGGGAATGTGGCGCCCCTGCAAACAGGGTGGCCACATAGGGAACTGCAGTCAGGTAGGAAGATAGACAGTTTGTACAACAAACCCCCTCTCAGATACACACACACCACTAGAGGCAGCATCCAACCCAGAGCCCGGGACTCTAGGCGGGCAAGGGGTGGTGGGTTTAGAGGAAAGTGGGTGGGAAAGAATGTAGATCAGATGACAGAAAGCTTAAATAGAGGAGAAAGAGGAGGAAGGAGTTAGTAGACCAAGGTTGCTAACCAGTAAAGACACAGTAGGCCGGAGTAGGCTGAGAGGAAAAGACACAGTGAGCCGAGCAGCACAGACATCAGAAAGACAGACACACATCCTGGTGGGGTTGGGCTTGATGGAGATGCAGAATCCACAGATTCACAGATACCATGGAGAGAAAGCTCGTCCATAGCCGGCATCCCAGGGGAGTGTGAGGAAAGAGACCGGACCAGCAGTACTGGGTCCGAGGAACACGGCAGCACTGACTAACTGGAGGAGAAGTTTTCTCTCATTTGTGCTGGAGTCACACGGGCTAGAAAGAGTCTGGTATCGCCTTGCAGGAAAGGGTTGCTGCAGACTAGGCACTGTGAACTGCTGTGAATTGTTGGAAGAGCTGACAAGTAAACCCGGTGAACTCTGCCTGAGTGTCCATGTTTGATCCCAGGCATACTGAACTGTTTAAAATACCTTTTATCCTGTCAGGAGCATCCTGACCCGCGGCGGGCTCATCCATTTGGCTGCAGCCCATCCATCCCTCCATCCTCCTGGCAGAGCAGCTCTGCAGCAGTAGTCCCATCATTGACCACAACCCGTGGGTGGTGTCACAACTGACTAATCCCTGTAAATACCCCTTTATCTTGTGAGAACCCGAGACATGGTCAGGACCAGGACCTCCGTGACATCCCCAGCAGTACCCCGGTCTGGTACCGAGAACCCCGTCCCAGTGGGCTCTACAATAGCAATGAGAAAGGTGAATTAGTCGGGCAGTAAAGTTAAGGACAGATTGGAGAGGTGCAAGAGTGTTAGCAGGGAGGCCGCAGAAATGAAGGTCGCAGTAGTCGAGGCGGGAAATGATGAAGGCATGTACTAGTAGTAGAGTGAGAGGTGGCAAGGGCTTGGATGTGTGGTTTGAAGGACAGGGCAGAGTCAAGGGTTACTCCAAGGCAACAGACTTCAGATACAGGGCAAAGTGTGATGTAATTTATTGTGATAGATAGATCGGGTAAGGAAGGTGGTGAGATGGAGGAAAGATGATGAGTTAAGTTTTGTCTACATTGAGTTTTAGGAAATGAGAGGAAAAGAAGGAGGATATGGCTGACAGACACTCCGGGATTCAGGACAGGAGAGAGGTGACATCTGGGCCAGACAGATAGATCTGGGTGTCAACAGCGTACAAGTGATGCTGCAAGCCATGGGACTTTATGACTTGTCCCAGGCCAAGGGTGTGGTTTTAAAAAAGGAGGGGCCCCAGGACAGAGCCTTGAGGGACCCCAACAGAGAGGGGATGGGGTGAGGAGGTCATGTGAGAGTGGAAGATGCTAAATGTGCTGTTGGAAAGGTAGGAAGAGATCCAGGAGAGGGCAAGGTCAGTGACGCCAATGGAAGAGAGGATCTGTAATGTGAGACAGTGGTCGACTGTGTCGAATGAAGAGGACACGTTTAGAAGGAGTAGGACGGAGAACTGTATGTTAGCTTTTGCCGTGATTAAGTCTTTTGGTCAGGGCAGTTTCAGTGGAGTGGTGGGGGTGGAAGCCAGATAGAAGGTTGTCAAAGAGAGAGTTGGATGAGAGGTGGAATGAGAGTTCAGTGTGAACATGCTTTTCGAGAAATATGGAAGTAAACTGGAGCAGGAATATGGGCCAGTAGCTGGATGTAGAAGTGGGGTTGAGGGATGGCTTCTCTAAGATAGGTGTAATTGTTGCATGTTTGAAAGCAGAAGGAAAATTACCAGAAGTTAGTGATAGGTTGAAGAAGTGGGTTAGAGCTGGGATAAGTGTGGTGGTGAGGTTGGGGAGGAAGTGGGATGGGATGAGGTCTAGTGCACAAGTGGCGAGGTGCGTTCTGGAAAGGAGGTGTGCAAGTTCTCCTTCAGTGATGGAGGGGATGAGGGTTAGTGGGGGAGGGGACTGGTCTGGTATACATGGGGGTTGTGGTGGTTGGGTAGCAAAGACTTGTCTGATATGTTCAATCTTGTTGGTGAAGTGTGTTGCAAAGTCTTCTGTAGAGATGCGAGAAGTAGGAGGTGGCAGTGGGGGTCAGAGGAGGGAGTTAAATATGTTGAATAACTGCCTCTGGTTGTGGGACAAAGAGGATATGAGGGTAATGAAGTAATTCTGTTTAGTGGTGGTGAGTGCTGACTTGAATTTGAGAAGTGCTTGTTTGAATGCTGTGTAGTCTTCATGGGAGTGTGTTTTCTTCCAGCGCTGCTCTGCAGCCATAGACGCTTGCAGCAGATTTTTAGTGGTGTCTGTGTGCCAGGGTTGTCTGTTGATTTGCTGTGTTCAGCCATGAACGAAAGGGGCAGCTGCATCAATAGCTGATGTGAGTGTAGAGTTGTAGAAAGCTGTGGCATTATCTGTGTCGTGGAGTGTAGATATGGATAATAGTGGTAAAATGTTGAAGAGTGTGTGAGCATCAAGATGTGCAAGTTGATGGACATGAGTGGCAGGTGTGGAGGACAAGGATGAGAAAGGGAGTAGATGGTGGTCAGAGAGGGGGGAGAAGAGGTTGTGGGGTTAGTTAGGGAGCAAAGGTGGGTGAGGATGAGGTCTAGTGTATGTCCGTCTGTGCGTGTGGCTGTGGTGTACCATTGAGAGAGACCAAGGGATGAAGCAAGTGAAAGGAGTTTGGAGGCTGTTGACTGGTGGGTGACAATGGGGATGTTGAAGTCGCCCATTATGATGGTGGGAATGTCAGCAGACAGAAAGTATAGGAGCCAAATGGAGAGTTGGTCAAAGAAGGCAGTGGTCGGGCCCGGGGGTCGATAAATGACGGCCACTTGGAGTTGGAAGGAGAGTGGATATGGACAGAGTGCATTTCAAAGGATGAGAGGATAAGGGAGGGAGGAGGAGGACTTGGGTTGAAGGTGCAGTTGCTAGAAAGGAGAAGACCCACTCCTCTACCATGTTTGTTGCCAGTTGGAGGTGTGTGGGAGAATTGAAGTCCTCCATAACACAGTGCAGCAGGGGTGGCCATATCGGAGGGTGTCAGCCATGTTTCTGTGAGGCTCAGGAAGGATATTCTGTGAGAGGTAAAGAGGTTGTGAATGAAATGGAGTTTATTACAGATGGAACGGGCATTCCAGAGTGCTCCAGAGAGTGGGGTGGTGGAGAGGGGGTCAGGGGAATGGGTTTTATATTTAAAAGATTACAGCTGTTTCTTGCAGGTGTGGGGTGTTAGGAGGGAGAAATAATGGGGAATGTTGGCTCTGGAGGTCCCGGATTGGGAGATATGTTGCCAGTGGATATGAGAAGCAAGCAGTTGGGAGAATGATAGTAGTCAGCTTGTTTTGTGTTTCTGCAGGAGAGGTGTGAGATTGAGAAGTACGTCAGCAGAGGAGCTCAGGTGGGGAGGTAAGAGGGATAATGAGATAAATATTTGTGTTTGGAGCGATGGAGTTTGGGGGTAGTGAAAGAGGGAAAGGATTAGTGGAGCAATTACTATTAGGGCATAAGTAAGCATGGTGGAAGTGTTAGTGAGAGAGCAAGGTTGTAGAGTCAGTGAGCAGATGGGTATAGCTGGTACCTTCTGGTTTCTTCTTGTTAATCTCTGAAATATCTCTGCAGCCTACTTATTGAAATCCCACTTTGTTAAATCACACAGGCCTGCCCTAACTAATTTATTACTCATAGGGAATTCAGAGAATGAATCAGGTAAGTAGGAGGGAGGGGTCAGAGAAGGGAGACAGGACACAACACACCAGGAGCAAATCAACAGATTGCTGGTAACAGAAACATTGGGGGCAAATAAGCAGGAGGGAGAGACACATGCAGCATGAACGAATATGGATAATTGTAAGTTACAAATCACATGGGGGAATATTGGGTGGAGGAATATCACATACCATAAGACATATGCAAGGCACATAGAGATGGGATGCGGGAGAAATTAGATACAGCAGCAGTACAATGAATTGATACCATAAGAGATTTGCAAGGCACGTAGAGATGGGATGTAGGAGACTTTAGATACAGCAGCAGTACAATGAATTTATACCATAAGACATTTGCAAAGCACATAGAGATGAGATGCAGGAGAAATTAGATACAGCAGCAGTACAATGAATTCATACCTGCAAATGAAGAAGATGTATTGTCGGATCAGGACATGACAACACAGGGGAATGTATATCAGATATTACATCTCTGGAATATCTCTGCAGCCCACTTATTGAAATCCCACTTTGTGAAATCACACACAGGCCCAATAAGGGCAAATTATCTCTTACAGATATGATGAAATTGTTTAATGTCTTGTTATAAAATGAATTGTTCTGCTTTTATTTATTAATATCTACTATATAATCTCTTAATGTTCTCTGTCTGTTGGAAATCACGCGCCAGCACTCATTGGCTGCCGCTAGCAGCGGCAACCAATGAGCACCGCGTATGCAAAAAGCTGCGCACATTCAAAATTAGATTATACAGTAGCTGTAACCTGGCGACAGCAGTACCCACCCCCTCCCTCCTCGCCTCCCTGCCTCCTGCCTCGCCTTCCTGCCTCCCTGCCTCTCTCCTCGCCTTCCTGCCTCCCTCCTCGCCTCCTCGCCTTCCTGCCTCCCTGCCTCCCTCCTCGCCTCCCTGCCTCCCTCCTCGCCTTTCTGCCTTCCTCCTCACCTTCTTGCCTCCCTCCACGCCTCCAGCTGTTCTCACCCGTCTTCTTCGTGTACAGCGGTCATGTGACAGGGCAGGCTGATGTGACGTCACACAGCCCGCCCTGTCACATGTCGCTGTACACAGTGCGATGCTGCGGGTGAGAACAGAGGGGAATCCTGCCCCCCGCAGCCATCCTGCCCACCTCCACAGCCATCCTTGCCCCGGCGCCATCCTGCCCCCCCGCAGCCATCCTGCCCCCCTGCAGCCATCCTACCCACCCCCGCAACAATCCTGCCCACCCCAACCATCCTGCCCCCCCAGCTCCATCCTGCCCCCCATGGCTCTATCTTGCCCACCCCCCGGCTCCATCCTGCCCCCCTGGCTCCATCCTGCCTCCCCAGCTCCATCCTGCCCCCCTGCATCCATCCTGGCCCCCCCTGGCTCCATCCTGCCCCCCTTCCCGGCTCCTTCCTACCCCACTCGCTCCTTCCTGCCCAGCTCACTCCTTCCTGTCCACTCACTTGTTCCAGCCCCACTCGCTCCATCCTGCCCCCTACCGCCACCATCCTGCCCCCCGCCACCATCCTGACATCCTCCCCCCCCCGCCGGCTCCATCCTGCCCCCCGCCACCATCCTGACCCCTGGCTCCATGCCCTGCCGGCTCCATCCTGCCCCCCGCCCCCAGCTCCATCCTGTCCCCTGGCTCCATGCCCTGCCGGCTCCATCCTGCCCCCCGCCCCCAGCTCCATTCTGTCCCCCCCTCATCCATCCTGCCCCCCCGCATCCATCCTGCCCCCTTGCATACATCCAGCGCCCTTGCATCCATCCTGCCCCCCTGCATCCATCCTGTCCCCCTGCATCCATCCTGCCCCACCGCATCCATCCTGCCCCCCTGTATCCATCCTAAACCCCCGCATCCATCCAGCCCCCCCGCATCCATCCTGCCTCCCTGCTTCCATCCTGACTCCCTGCATCCATCCTGCCCCACCGCATCCATCCTGCCCCCCCGCATCCATCCTGCCCCCTTGCATCCATCCTGCCCCGCCCGTACTATCTTGCCCCGCTCGCTCCATCCTGCCCCCCGCCTCCATCCTGCTCCCCAGCCTCCATCCTTCCACCCGCTTCCATCCTTCATCCTGCACCTTCGGCTCAATCCTGCCTCGCTTGCTCCATCCTGCCCACCCCCCGCCACCATCCTGCCCCCCCATCACAATCCTGCCCCCCTGCTCCATCCTGCCCCCCCGACAGTTAGCGGTCATGTGACCGATCAGCTGATCAGTTTCCCAGGCAACGACAGGTACTAAAGGCCTGAAGGACCTAGAACCTCCGTCCTACAGAGCGAGAAGGCGGAAGGATGAGTATACTCACTGAGGATATTTTGATTTTTACTTTTACTGTGGAGGAGCCAAGGCAAGGAGGAGCAGGGTTGCGGGGAGCGGAGTATTGCCATATGCCATAGTGTTGCTATACATGTAATGTAATGTACGGCCATATACTATAGTGCTGTTATACATGTGCAGTAATGTACCGCCATATACCATAGCGCTGCATTACATGTACTGTAATGTACCGCCATATACCATAGCGCTGCTATGCATGTGCTGTCATGTACCGCCATATACCATAGCGCTGCTATACATGTGCTGTATTCTACCGCCTTATACTATAGTGCTGCTATACATGTACTATAATGTACCGCCATATACTATAGCGCTGCTATACATGTGCTGTAATGTACCACCATATACCATAGCGCTGCTATAGTTATACTGTAATGTACCACCATATACTATAGTGCTGCTATACATGTGCTGTAACGTACCGCCATATACCATAGCGCTGCTATACATGTACTATAATGTACCGCCATATACTATAGCGTTGCTATACATGTGCTGTAATGTACCGGCATATACCATAGCGCTGCTATACTTGTACTGCAATGTACTGCCATATACTATAGCGCTGCTATACATGTGCTGTAATGTACTGCCATATACTATAGTGCTGCTATACATGTGCTGTAATGTACCGCCATATACTCTAGCGCTGCAATACATATGCTGTAATGTACCGCCATATACCACAGTGCTGCTATATATGTACTGTAATGTACCGCCATATACCATAGCGCTGCTATACATGTACTTTAATGTAACGGTATACACCATAGCGCTGCTATAGTTATACTGTAATGTACCGCCATATACTATAGTGCTGCTATACATGTGCTGTAACGTACCGCCATATACCATAGCGCTGCTATACATGTACTATAATGTACTGCCATATACTATACAGTTGCTATACATATGCTGTAATGTACCGTCATATACCATAGTGCTGCTATACTTGTACTGTAATGTACTGCCATATACTATAGTGCTGCTATACATGTGCTGTAATGTACTGCCATATACTACAGTGCTGCTATACATGTGCTGTAATGTACTGCCATATGCTATAGTGCTGCTATATATGTGCTGCAATGTACTGCCATATACTATAGTGCTGCTATACATGTGCTGTAATGTACCGCCATATACTATAGCCCTGCTATACATGTGCTGTAATGTACCGCCATATACCATAGCGCTGCTATACATGTACTATAGTGTACCCCCATATACTATAGCGCTGCTATACATGTGCTGTAATGTACCGCCATATACCATTGCGCTGCTATACATGTACTATAATGTACCGCCATATACCATTGCGCTGCTATACATGTACTGTAATGTATCGCCATGTTACTATAGTGCTGCTATACATGTGCTGTAATGTACCGCCATATACCATAGCTCTGCTGTACATGTACTGTAATGTACCACCATATACTTTAGCGTTGCTATACATGTACTGTAATGTACCGCCATAAACCATAGTGCTGCTATACATGTGCTTTAATGTACTGCCATATGCTATAGTGCTGCTATACATGTGCTGTAATGTACTGCCATATACTATAGTGCTGCTATACATGTGCTGTAATGTACCGCCATATACTATAGTCCTGCTATACATGTGCTGTAATGTACCGCCATATACCATAGCGCTGCTATACATGTACTATAATGTACCCCCATATACAATAGCGCTGCTATACATGTGCTGTAATGTACCGCCATAAACCATAGCGCTGCTATATATGTGCTGTAATGTACTGCCATAGGCTGGGGTTCCACATAAGCCCTCAGTCCGTTTTTGGCTTCAGTTTTCTCATTTTTTTTTTCTAAGTCCAAAAACTGACAGAAAAACGGATTGGATGTAATAAACACCCTGTCCGTTTTTCTCTGCAGCTCCAAACATTGCCCTGTCCGTTTTTGAGTCAAAAACGTTGCATGCAACGTTTTTGGCATCAGTTAAAAAACGCATGCGTTTTCATGCGTTTTTTTTAACATGGGGCCCTATGGGAAACGCATGCGCGAACGCATGGCATATGCGCACTTGCGTTTGCGCATGCGTTCGCGCATGCGTTTTTTTTAATGAAAAGTCCAAAAACGTTCAGGAGTGCAGGAGGCTCAAAAAGCACCCAGAAAAAAACGGATTGGTGATGAAAATCACTTCCAAAAACGGATTTCTATGTGGAACCCCAGCCATATACTATAGTGCAGCTATACATGCGCTGTAATGTACTGCCATATACTATAGCGCTGCTATACATGTACTATAATGTACCACCATATACTATAGTGCTGCTATACATGTAGTGTAATGTACCGCCATATACTATAGCGCTGCTATACATGTGCTGTAATGTACTGCCATATACTATAGCACTGCTATACATGTACTGTAATGTACCGCCATATAACATAGCGCTGCTATACATGTACTGTAATGTACCACCATATACTATGGCGCTGCTATACATGTACTGTAATGTAGCGCCACATACTACAGTGCTGCTATACATGTATTGTATTGTACAGCCATATACTATAGTGCTGCTATACATGTGCTGTAATGTACCGCCATATATCATAGCGCTGCTTTACATGTACTGTAATGTACCACCATATACCATAAGGCTGCTATACATGTGCTGTAATGGACCGCCATACGCTATATTGCTGCTCTACATGTGCAGTAATGTACCGCCATATACTATAGTGCTGCTATACATGTACTGTAATGTACCACCATATATCATAGCGCTGCTATATATATATATATATATATATATATATATATATATACTGTATGTAGTTAACTCACGTTGACTGAACAAGTTCTGTCAGTCACAGTATGTCAACTACATACATATTCTAGAATACCCAATGCATTAGAATCTGGCCACCATCTAGTTTTCAATATTTATTTTTTTTAAAACTGAACAAGAATATGAGGTTTAAGCATGCAGTAATATTTTTATTTCCTAGAATCAAAATGATCCTTAAGGCTGTGTTCTGAAAATGAGCATTTGATGAGTATTTGATAATGCGTATATTTGCATAAAAAAACACGGCCTCTTAAGGTACCGTCACACTCAGCGATATGGCTTCCATATCGCTGGCGATTTGACGTGAGCGCGCATGTTGGGCCAATTTTTTTTCACATCGCCGTGGAGCTGTCACATGTAGCGATTTCGCGGGCGATCTCCGGCGATCCTGCGTTCTGGAAATCGCTTGGCGCAAACTAGAAGCAATTTCCCTTTCCCACATCGCCGCGTCACACGGCAGCACCTCATCAGCAATGTGGGCGTAGAAGAAATCCAAAGAGGGGAAAGTGACATGTATAAATGAGGCGATCACTCTATATACAGTTCATATCAAACCACAAAATTTATTGAGAAACGACAGCACAAGACATGGACAATAAAAACAATTAAAAAGTTCCAAAAAGGAACCAAATACAAGTCCCCTTCACCACACATCAAAGATCATGCATAATAATCAGCTGTTCAGAAATAGTGGATTATAATATATCTCTATAGTAAGCAAACCACCTGATTACTGAGTTATACCAGTACCCTGAAAAGATGCTGAAATCAGGCACCCACTGTAGATATTCTCTCCACAGAATCAGTCACAGGCTAATGAAGATAAATATCACCATAAGTGAATCATACCACAATAACATTGTTTTAAGCCCATGTACATCAAAACCAGTAATACACCAGCTACACTTGTGCCTAGTTCCAGAAGCATTGTTATACAAACATTAGGGAAAATACAAAAATCAATCAGAAACCACATAAGCACATACCAGCTGTCATGTGTGGGAGGGAAGGTGGACTCAAGCTGACCCCACGCGTTCGGTAAATAGAAGTGACTTCATCAGGGGTGAGTCCACCATCCAGTGCTGTACCCCACTATAAATACCTTAGAGTAATTAGTAATAATGCATTCCATCTGTGAGTGTCCGGATGACGCATGCAATGTGCGCTCCAACAGTTCCAGGAATCCAGACCGGAAGTCGTCACGGTCAGCTCCAATCCCACAATGCATCGCGCTTGAATACCGGCAGGGGCAGGTTTAGGAAAGAGGATTACTAACATGGCGGCGGCGCATGCGTCCGCCCTACGCTCCCCTGCTGGAAGGTAAAGAGCTGGGCTAACCCAGCAGTAATACATAGTGCATTATAAACAGGAAATAGTGGATATTAGATGATCTCAAACAGCGGCATGGGTCAGTAAGGCTCTCTTATGTATACAGCCACACCTGCTTAGATACATGGCTGCATATTGTTTAGAAGACACTGCCTGACAAAGCTAACATATCAACTGGATATTAGGAGCAAAAAAGGTGACAAAGTATACCATAATAATGACACTATACTGTAGTGTAGCTGTCAAAGTAGACAGCTAACACTAACCAGGATCCTGGCAGATTTATACACAATCTTAGCTGAATTTTAATATAACGTGCCATACAAAAAAAAAGAAAAAGAAAAAAAAAAAATGGAAACATAATAAACTTAACTAAGGCACTGACCAATAAGGAGACACAACAGTAAAATTTGGGTAAGCTTGCTCATTGTCAGTGAGGCAAACACAAGTCCAATAAGGTACCAAAAGTATAACAAAATAATTTGAAAATGTATATTTTATTAATACCAATTATTTGATTCAAGCAATCTTCATCCTATGTTTTAATACCCAACCCAACAGAAGGCTAGGTAAAATGGTAACCATCTATATCCAGCAGAAAGCTGCAAGGCAGTGCAAACATTTGCTTCAATATGTAAATAGCAGGTGAAAACCCTAGAGAAGCCACAAATACTTCAAGCCACCAAAATAGTAAAAGCCCACCACATCCTGTAATGCATAAGCGAATCACAGCATTCAAACACATAATTTCCAAGTTATGGTAAACCAACATATGATGTTGATAGCAAACTGATTCAATGTACAAATTTTTAAGATTCTTCATCATAGACCATAGGTCCATTGAGGTAGACAGTGTATATCATCTCTCATATAAGGTTCCTTCGACCTCCAATCCATAGACCAATCAAGGAGAAATCCCTCATTAAATGACAGCAACAGCAAGAGAGACGTGTAAACAAGGGCCGATATCCAAAGCACAGGCAGCATTCAAGATTTCAGTCCCACATAGATAATCCAATCCGGTCTTGCTCTTGAAAACCGTATTCAAGTTCTCATCATGGAGGTATATAGCCCAACTGTGCACAATCCACTACAAGACCTGATACTGCAGAAACAATAAAGGTAGTAATAAGTTTAAAAGATTTAACTCTCTGAGGACAGAGCGACCACATGAAATACACATCTTTCAAGCTTGCTTATAAAAGCCCGTATATAATAACTACTCATTTAATCCATGGGATGATAAACTTTTCGTATCAAAAATCCACCTCGACTCTAACCTTAAAAGTTCTTGTGTGATGTTGCCACCCCTAATGTTGGTATTGACACCCTGTAAGACCAAAACCCTAATACTACTCGAATTACTATTGTGCACCATCATAAAATGCTTTGCAATGGACGAGATAGCGTTGCCCTTCTCAGACTTTTTCCTCGCAGTGTTTATCGTAGAAATATGTTGTTGGATACGTTTGCGTAGCTCTTGTGTGGTCTGCCCCACATATAACTTCCTGCATCCACACACTATACCATAAACCAAATTCCTAGAGCTGCAATTATAATAAGATTTTGACTGTAATATGAACGGTAGATCAGGAAGTGATAAAGACTCAGCTGAAATCATGTATGGGCAAACCGTACAGTTCCCACATGCATAAGTACCCTTTAAACGTACGCCTCTGCCGGTCCGTCCGCTGGGTCTGCTAAAATGGCTGCGTGTCATTAAATCCCTCAAATTTGCTGCTCGCATAGCTGTTAATCCCGGTCTCTGCTCTAGAAATGGCCTCAGTTTCTCATCCGCGTGAGGAGATCCCAATTGTCAGCCAAGATTTTCCTCACATCATTCCACTGATTGTTGTATGGTGTCACTATGCTGATTACATTCCTCGGTGTTCGGTCCTTAGGCCTCAAAGCTTCATCCCTGGATATGTTTTTCGAGTGTCGATAAGCCATCGAGATGACTCTCCGCGGGTAACCCCTGTCAATAAAAAGTTTTGTCAAGTCCCCTGCCTCACATTGAAATGTGGGCGTAGAGTGTGAGTACAGCGAGGAGAGAGGCGTGCCAGAGTGTTTCTCACCGCGCCCCTACCACTCCGATTGGCCAACACAACTGCGTTACCATTGGTCAGCCTTGTCTGGACGTCTGCCCACTACATGATGCATTTGCCTTTTCTACTATCTCGCTACTGCACGCTCGGGTCATGTGTTGCGGCTTCCAAAAGGCACTATGCCCTCGCCAAAGTGCCACACGGCTTGTCTGTTGCTCTGTGGATTACACTATGAATGGCTCTGTGTGCGTCTGTTGTTTACGTAGGTAAGCTGAAATCAACACTCTGGACATATGTGGCTGGATTGTGTGTGGCCCTGGCTGAACTATAGTCTATGTGTGTGCAGACATGTGTGTGTGTGGCTACTGATGACTACCTCCATCCTCAACAAACACAATACAAATGTTCATGAGTGTGGACACATACCCATGTGTAAATCCATATAATATGAACTTGGAGACACAGTCTGAGCATATAGTGTGGGCCAAAGGCCTGGACCTGTGTATTTGACATTAGCAGACAATGCTGCAGGAACCCATAATGACCATTGTGGCCTCACATACCTCTGTGCACAGCTTAATGCTGTGTGCAACTGCCCTGTAGTTAAAACACAGTTAAGACACAGGTAGTTCGGATCAGAATTTTTTTTCTTATTTGTGCACAAAAAAAACAAATACAAGAACATACCGAACAAAAACACAAGTGTTAACATCACACAAATAATACAAATTTAAACTCAAACAATGGCCATAAGAAAAATAATAAAGGTAAATTAAAGAAATAAATTACATTTCAAGTCCAACCTAAAAAAAAAAAAAGTACCATATATACTCGTGTATAAGCCGACCCGTGTATAAGCCGACCCCCCTACTTTTGCCCCCAAAACCTGGGAAAACCTATTGACTCGTGTATAAGCCGAGGGTGGACCTCAGCACAGGTATACAGCCCCCAGCAGTGTGGTATACAGGCCTCCCCAGTGGTATATACAGGCCCCAGCAGTGTTACAGCAGCAGCCCCAGTGGTATATACAGCAGCAGCCCCAATGGTATATACAGCAGCAGCCCCAATGTTATATACAGCAGCAGCCCCAATGGTATATACAGCAGCAGCCCCAATGGTATATACAGCAGCAGCCCCATGGTATATACAGCAGCAGCCCCAGAGGTATATATAGCAGCAGCCCCAGTGGTATATATAGCAGCAGCCCCAGAGGTATATACAGCAGCAGCCCCAGTGGTATATATAGCAGCAGCCCCAGAGGTATATACAGCATCAGCCCCAGAGGTATATACAGCAGCAGCCCCAGTGGTATATATATCAGCAGCCCCAGTGGTATATATAGCAGCAGCCCCAGTGGTATATATAGCAGCAGCCCCAGAGGTATACAGGCCGCCGGCCCGCCCGCCCGCCACCATCAGTATACATGCGCCCCCCCTATCAGTATCCAGGGCCCCCCTTGCAGCCCAAACCTGTAAAGTAAAATCATTATACTTACACCTGTGGCCGCCGCCGTCCCCGCTCTGCACCGCGCTCCTCCATTTTTTTCCGTCTTCCTCCTCTGGCGCAGACAATGACGTCATTGCCTGCGTCCATCGGAGGAAGCCGGAAGAAGATGGGGGAGAGCGCTGCAAGGGGGGGCCCTGGATACTGATAGGGGGGGCACATATATACTGATGGTGGCGGGAGGGCGGGCAGGCGGGCGGCCTGTGTATTATACTCGCGTATAAGCCGAGGGGGTACTTTTCAGCCCAATTTTTGGGCTGAAAAACTCGGCTTATACGCGAGTATATATGGTAAACCAAAAAATTTAAAAAAACAGACTCCTCCTGGTGCAGCCACACTGGTGACTACACCCTCCTCCTGGTGGTGGTGCCTGACAACCTCAGCCATCCTACACCTGTTATTGCTGCCAGGCCACTGCCCCAGGGCCATTGAAGTAGGAACAGTAGCTGTCCCTGCTGCTCCTGGTATCCTGCGGACTCCTACCCTGAGTCAGGGCTGGAGTGGCGCCAGACCTTGATTGGTTGCACGCCATGCCCTGGGACGAAGTTCCCCTGTTGTGGAGTCCACTGAATCCACATAACTTGCCGGCGTGTATGATTCAGTATCCCTCCGACGCAGGAAGTTATGCAGCACACAGCATGCCAGCACTACTATATCTATAGATTTAAGTTTCATATTCAAAGGCGTATGAAACACGCGGAATCTATTGGCCATGATCCCAAACACATTTTCAATCACACGACGAGCCTGGGATAGCCGGTAATTGAATATGCACTGCTCAGAAGTAAAGGTCCTCTGGGGATATGGCCAAAGTAGGTGAACATGAAATAGGAAGGCTTCATCCCCCACAAATGCAAAGTTTAGATGACCGGTTGTGTCATCATTTGAGCGCAAGTTTAGAGCACCTCTCCTCAGGTCTTGCCCAAAGGAGCTGTGTCCAAACACACCTCCATCTGAGACACAGCCGTTCATGACAACATCCGCATAGAGGAACTCATAGTGAGCATCCGCAAAAGGGGCATGAGGATCACACTAAAATAACCTTTATAATTGTAAAAAAAAGGACCCGCTGTTGGGGGGTTGAGTGATCCTCATGTGCTTACCATCCAATGCCCCACTGCAGTTTGGAAATTGCAAAACCACTGGAAACATGCGTGCATTCTGCGATGGTGCTTGGGAACCGCAAAAAGGATGGCACCAGGAACCTCAGGATGGCCTGACACGTCTCGGGTATGATGCGGCTCAGCAGTGGCCGCGACACAGCTGCAGAGTATTGCAGGTCCGACATCAATTGACCTGTTGCCAGGCACCTTAAAGTTACAGCCAACTGCTCCTCAGGTGGCACAGCTCTACGCATCACAGTATCCTCACGGGCTATCCATGGCCGAACGCGGTACAATAGGAACTTGAATGAGTCCTCGGACATGCGGAGATAGTTCCTGAAGTCATGCAGACTCCTGTCCTCCAGCTGATGGACCAGGCGCATGTGGCTCAGGTTGTCATTTTGCAAAACCCACTCCCGAGACCATACACGGCGTGGTCAGCGAGCCCGCAATCTCTCAGCTCTCTCCTCCAGCCACAAGTCCTCATCCACCAAGGAAAGAGCCACGAGAAGCCTCTGTTGAGTATCCATGATGAGCAGATGAACCAACCCCTGGGGAACAGGAAAAAAACAATTGTAAGTCATAAATTACATGTCACAACTGAGCAAAAGCCTACAGTATTTGATTGCCTATATACATGCTACACATACAAGTAGTAAAAACAAGGTTCTGATGCAGTGGCCATCCCCCTCTGAAATATCTACCCTTCACACAACATACAATAACATCGCTTTCCCAACATAAACACAGAAAGAATATTTGGACAACTAACACATTCCCCATTAACTACATGATCATCCCAAATATACATTGTCACTAATAACAAAAACATATTGTAGACCATCATGTGTAGAAATGACATTACAAAATTCATCAAACAAATAATGTGGCCCGTACATGTACATTTGTAGGACACACCACCCAAAACCATATTTGCACCACATACAACATGCATGGGGTATGAACATAGCCATGTCAAGGCAACATCACACACTGTAGGAATCACCATTACCGAACTACATCCCTGTTGAGTGTCTGAAACCGGATATTGGCCCTCACACATTCACAATACTGCAAACACATTCAAGGTGTCCGCATCACCACAACACACCCCTTTTGTGTGTGCAAGTCAGGATACATTCCTCATCACTGTATATGTTGGGCACACACCATCAGTGAGCCAACTTGTGTACACATTACACAATTTAAATCACAACATATAAGCACAATGAGTAGGGGACATTCCCCATTATGTAACCATGCATGCACTTTGTGAAAGAAATCACAGCAAGGTCACACATCCGGAGTCTGGCCTGCACACACCTGGAGGTGTATTTTTGCTGACCAACACACTAAACATGTATGTTACATAAAAAGCCTCACAACAAAAAACACTCAGCCATCGTAGAAGGGATGTCAGAAGAGTGCTACTTACCCTATGACTCTGGGCAGCTAGCTTGAGCACGCACTGGCGTAGCTGCTTTTTATATGCTATGCAGCCAAATCACAGCGCACTGGCGTCAACAAAGACACGCACCCCCTCGGTGTTGAGACGCCCGAATCCTGTGATTTGCTGACTCAGGTGCATTATGATTAGTTGGTGAACCTTTTAAAAATGGCGGTGTTGAAAGCACTTGTGTGTTGCAAAGATATATGCAACATTGTGGTAGCGTCTCTTCAAGCACACTCTGCTGGTCAGATGGTAGGTATAGCGATGTGCATGCCTTGATAATCTGTACATGACTGTGTTTTTGGCTCCTACCCCTACCTACTGCCCCATATGTAATGTTGTATAGAATCATGTTGTCTATGTAGCGTTACATGGATGGTGTTTGTGAGGTTTATGTAGCCATGTTCCGGATGTCAATGTAATGTGTCACACAGTACATCTGACTAATGTACTGTGGTCTGCATTGTCTACATAATGCACCAAACACCTCCCAAACCTGTAATGTAGACATACAGCAAACAAGAGTGCCATACAACTGTATTGCTGTTGCTACATAGTGACTATTACATGTATACCTACACAATCATAAGTAGAATAATGCATCTTCAAGCCTTTCAACAAACTACATGTGGTTGGAGTTTTGTGCTGGGTTATCATATGTCTTCACATTAAACAATATCTCGCTTCATTACAATGATCTTTCCTAATTATGCCACAATGATTACATGTTGTGATTATGTGCCCATTCATCATGGGACATTATATGAACATACTGTACATACATGCATGTGTGGTTTTGATGTACTTTGTGGTTATGTTGCAGATGGGGGACAATCAGGATTTTGTTCGGGCCTTGTTGGCGATGTACCAAGACCACAAATGCCTGTGGCGGCTGTGTTCACCTAATTATAAAAATAATCAGGTGAAGGATGTGGCCCATGGCCGCTTTGTTGCCCTCGCTCAAGAGCACCACCATGGTGCGAGGTCGGATAAGGCCAAGGTTAAGGCCAAGATTAAGCACCTGCGCACCGTCTTCAAAAAGGAGCACAACCTGGTCCAGAGGTCTAAGCATTCTGGGATGGGAAGTGAGGAGGTACATGTGCCACTACTGTGGTACTATGACCTCCTCACTTTCACTCTGGATCAGGAGGCTCCTCGGAGATTACGGTGAGCCAGGGAGTTTGCTGACAACACCATGGCCACATCCGAAGCCACTGCTCCATCACAAGAGGTAAGTTTACTGAATCTCCTTGTATATGTTAATCCCTTGGTGGAAGTAGTCACGTCTTGTTTTGTCAAGTTCCTTCAGGCACAATCCTGTGGGTGTTTTTTTTGTGTGTGTTTTGGTGATGGGTCACACACTTGGCTCCTCTGTTTTTTTCTCGTTGGTTGACGACACACATCACTCACTATGTTGTCCTCTCAGGTAAATAGAGTGGTCACTTTTCACTGTTTTATATTGTTGTTGTTATATGTTGAATGTTTGTGTGGATCAAATACAATGGTGTGGTACTGCTGCTGGTGCAGTAAATCTGCAATGGCTAATAGACTTTTTGTGGGACATGACAAGTGATTTTCTTTATTTTTCCCTTCTTTACAGGAGCCACCGGAGCAGCAGACTACGCTGGAGGGGTCACCCTCTCATGATCCTCCTCCTACAACATCTTCGGGAGAGGTTGTGCCTGGTCCCAGTTCGGCGGACCAGCACCCTGGTACCAGGTCGGGAATCGCAAGACGATGGGCCCTAACAGCGCCCAATACTGAGCTGGGAGCGTAGGTGAAAAGGGTGCTGGTTCACATGGAAAATCAGCCAAATACTGGGATTGAGCACCTAGTTAATGAGCGGGTTTCCATTATGACAGCACTGCAGCCCACGTTTGCTGAGCGGATCATCATTCGGGTCCTGGAGGTGGGCGTGGACGAGGGTCACATGGTCCTCCTTTGCATGGGCCCAGACAAAATCCTGAATTGTCCAGGGGCCCCAGACAACCCCACCCCCCAAGTTGGGCTAGTGGTTGGGGAATTGGGAATTTGGGCCCTCAACCCACGTTTGAACTAGTAGATGATTACACCCATAAGGAGAGACGCTACCAATAATTTGTGTTTTGGTTTCTACATACCTTTTGTAATATGATTTCTACACACAGTATGTGTGATTTGATTTCTGTTGTACAAAAGTAAATATTTTGTTTGAGCACAATATCATGTTTGAACTTTATGTCTCATGTATGTGTAGATATGTATTGTGATGTAATATGACACGCCAAGGCTGTGTGTCACTTGTATAGGTCACATTACCAAGATAACATGGTAATGTAGATATTTGGACATATGCTAAATCCTTTGGTCCCCTGGGTGTCACAATAAATTTGTTGAAAAGGTTGATCACCTACATGGCTCTACAACTGTGTACATGTCACCCACAAAATACTTGTGTTGTTTGCCATACAATGCTGATAAGTAGCGTGTTACCCATGGTTTTGTTTTGGATGAGGCTTAAATTGGATCAGTTATGTAGTATACTGCTATGAACATTGATGGTGTACATTCATGCAGCCCATCCGTATATTTAAAATAATGTTTGCACCTTCAATGCTAATGTGACCCCTCACAAATTTGTTTGTGGCATCAAGATGTTGCCTTAGCAAAGAGGTGTCAACTCCATACTCCAGTACCTCTGTGTATATAGTGATGAGGGCAAAGACAGTAGTGGGATTGCACAATAATTTTAATGAGTAAATCCCTTTATTTGTTTGTTTGATGTTGTTATTGGCCTTTTTTTAAGGTTGGCCAAGGTGAATCAACACCCTTTTTTGTTTTTGTTTTTTTTTATAAACAGGTTTTTTTTTTTCTCCCAATATACAAAATATTTGGCCTGGTGACCGTTGAGTCACAGCCATTTTTACAAAGTAAAACTTTTCAAAAATACTAACAATACTAAATACACATCATGGCAACATGCCACACACTCAACACACAACGGGGATGGGAAAAGGGGATAAAAAAATTAAACATTAGGCCTCTGGCACAACCCTAGGATGATCCCCAGCCTGCCTACCAGTGAGACGCTGGATGATGGCCCACATTCAGTTGACATTGGCCTGCGCCTCACGGTGGACAGCAACCAAATGCTCGATGGTTTGTTGGCCTGTTGGGTAAATATACAACATTAATACAATGTAATTCTGTGTTGACCAATGTTATTTTACTTTGTTACCAAACTTACGATTCAGGACTAGGGATGGGCGAATCCTAAATTACTCGGAATCGCTAGACTCTGAGGAGTCCGAGTCCAGGACTCGCTACTCGTTGCGAGTCTAGTGAGTCCAATGTAAATGAAAGGGGAAGCGAGTGTTACAGAGATTCCTCTGCTGCCGGACCCTATAAGGGGTCTGGCAGCAGAGGAAAAACCTGCAATTCCCCATTTTATTCTTTCAAAGCCAGGGTCCCGCAGGGTCCCGGTGTCCTCCTGGCGTCGGCAGCTGTCTGCTGACAGGACCTGCCGTGATGTCACATGACCGACAGTCATGTGACTGACGTCACAGCAGGTCCTGTCAGCAGACAGCTGCCGATGCCAGGAGGACACCGGGACCCTGCGGGACCCTGCAGGAGCCTGCGGGAGCCTGCCTGCCTCCCTTAAGTTAATTTATTAAGAGGCAGAGTCAGGCTTTGACAGCAGGGTTCACCTGAGGTGAACCCTGAATGTGAAAGTTATTTTGCAGCCTGCTCTGCCTGTGCATAGACATGTATGTCTATGCACAGGGATGTGGCAGTGAAAATCTCGTTTTTGGACTACGTCGGACGGAAGAGTATTTTTGGAATAAAGATGGAGTCCCTAATGTCTTTTTTGTTTTATTTTTAATTAAAAAATTTCTCTGTGTTGTGTTTTTTTTTTTTGCAAACTTTGCTAGAAATTCATGGCGGTCATGTCTAATATTGGCGTGACTGCCATAAATTTCGGGCTTAGGGCCAGCTGATAATACAAAGCTGGCCCTAATCCCTTTATTACCCAGTGAGCGCCCCGGCACCAGGGCCACAGGAAGAGCGGGGTTCAGCACCAGAGGATGGCGCTTCAATAAACACGCCATCTTCTGGGGCGGCTGCGGGCTGCAATTTGCAGCGGGGGTTGCCCAGAAAGCTTGGGCCTCCCTGCGCTGCGGATTCCAGCCCCCAGCTGCTTAGTTGTACCTGGTTGGACATAGAAATTGCGCGGTGCCCCACGCATTTTTTTTTTATTATTTCATGAAATTCATGAAATAATAAAAAAAGGAGGCTCCCCTATATTCTTGTGTCCGGCCAGGTACAAATAGGCACCTTGGGGTTGGGGGCAGCCCGTCGCTGCCTGCTGGATCCGGCTGGTTACAGAATTACGGCGAAGCCCACGTCAAGTTTTTTTCTGAAAAATCCATAAAACAATATAAATAAAAGGGACTGCATCTTTATTAATCCCTGGACCATGGTTGAGGGGTTAATAAAGATGCAGTCCCTTTTTTAGGATTGTTTTATTGATTTTTCAGAAAAAAAAATGACGTGGGCTGCACCCAACCCCCAGGTGCCTATTTGTACCTGGCCGGAAATTGCCTGGTGGAGATCGCCTGAGTTCACTGCAGAGCAGGGCGATCAGGCGATGCGCGACCAGCAATTTTTCACCATAAAATCATCCTGTCTCACGCCACGACGCACTGGAGATGTGGCTTCCACATCGCCAAAAACGCAAATTCACGACGATATCGACACATGTGACGGTACCTTCACAGTTTCAGCAAAGTTGATGAGGTTTGTATAAATCTCTTGCCCACTGCTCCTTTTTTTACCTGCGATGAGCGGATCAACTCAGTAGCATGTTAATTCCTCTTGTTAGTATGCTTATTTTCTGTGCAGATTGTACCAAAGTCTTACATTAGATACGAAAATCAGCAGTTAAAAAATGCCCGTTTAGTTTTAGTGCATTTCCATAGCAGAAACACATCAAAACACACGTAATCTGCACATGAGTATATTAATAAAATTTTTCCAAAGCCAAATACATGGAAGTATAACAGAAAGCAGCCATATTTAAAACAAGACACATAAAAAAAGCAAAAACTGCAGTCAAAAATGTGAATAAAGGGCACACAGAAAGGGAATGAAGCCATGTACAGTTGTGGCCAAAAGTAATGACACCCCTGCAAATCTGTCAGATAATACTCATTTTCTTCCTGAAAATGGTTGCAATCACAAGTTGTTTGGTATTATTATCTTCATTTAATTTGTCTTCAATGAAAAAACACAAAAAGAATTGTCCTAAAGCCAAATTGGATCTTAATTCCACACCAAACATAAAAAAGGGGGTGGACAAAAGTATTGGCACTGTTAGAAAAATCATGTGATGCGTCTCTAATTTGTGTAATTAACAGCACCTGTAACTTACTTGTGGCACCTAACCGGTGTTGGCAATAACTAAATCACACTTGCAGCCAGTTGACATGGATCAAAGTTTACTCAACCTCTGTCCTGTGTCCTTGTGTGTACCACATTGAGCATTGAGCACTGAGCACTCTTTTGTGTTTTTTCATTGAAGACAAATTAAATGAAGATAATAATACCAAAGAATTTGTGATTGCAATCATTTTCAGGAACAAACTGAGTATTATCTGGCAGAATTGCAGGGGTGTCAATACTTTTGGCCACAACTGTAAGTAACCTAATATAAATATCAGAAAAATAAAAAACTCACCATAAACTTATTGTGAGATCATATACTAAAACCTTTTATTAGAATTGGAGAGGCTGGAGGCCAGAGGACAGGGGAGGCTGGAGGCCAGAGGACAGGGGAGGCTGGAGGCCAGAGGACAGGGGAGGCTGGAGGGTAGAGGAGAGGGAGAGGAGAGCGGAGACTGGAGGGCAGAGGAGTGGGGGAGAGGCTGCTGGGCAGAGGAGAGGCTGCTGGGCAGAGGACAGGCTGCTGGGCAGAGGAGAGGGTCATGGTGGACCAATCTGCAATCAAGCCCATCGGACCAGTAACAGGTAATTATAATATAGGATGGGAGATTTTTATAAAGTGTATGTTCATTACACAAAGGCACTTGGCATAAAAGCCACCTGCTTAAAATGAAGCATGTTCGCTGCTGAAGGTGACACTTTTAGTTTAAAACACAAAATTCTGGTGACAGGTTCACTTCAAGGTTTTATTCCCATAATTAGCTTTTCGTAAGTTTTAATCTTTTAGAATTTCTGCATCATTTCTACAACTAGTATGTAGATTAGGTAACCCACTTGGGTTTTTTGGCAGTTTTGTGTTTGTTTTCTTCATAGGAACGAAAAAGAAGCATGCACACAGTAGGATGATCACAAAATGAAAAAATACTTTATTAATGTACAAAAAGACAGTGGACAAATAGAAAATTAAAAACCTTTAAAAATGCCCAAAGGAAAAGTAAGCAATGTCAGCAACCCAAAAAATAGCAGTATACAGACAATATTGTGAACATTACACTAGAATATAAACAGGTACCATATATATTCTAGCTAGGAGACCTGTAAAAAAACAGCTCCAAGAAAAGCAATAGGACCTGTAATAGACCTAGATACAAAATTGAAGTCAAAAGCCTAACGCCTAAATAAGACAATAGAGAAAAAAAAAGAAAAAAAATTACATTAAATTAAAAGTAACTTAAGTTCAACAAAGATTGTTATAGGTTTGGCCATTAAGAGAGCCCTGTGCAAAATGCAAGGGCAAATACTTCCATACCGTAGGGGAAAGCACCTGCAGAATCAGTGAACCAAGTACAGAGAAGACCTTATGCGTATCACTACCTGAGCAGTAGCTTCCTTAGGGGGAAAAAGTTGTGTGCATTTTTATCACGTTTTTGACATTTTTTGTCTTTTGTTGGTTTGCCATGATTTAAACAAACCTGCTTTGTTTATTATACTTCTTGGTATTTGGCTTTTATAAAACTACTAGATGGCAGCCCGATTCTAAAGAATCAGGTAGTTTAGAATCCAGATATAGTTTATTTACGAATATTTAGGGTAGTGCAGTGAAATTAATTGTGTGTATACAGGCGGCTGTGTGGGTACCAGAGTATATGGTGGCTCAGTGGCTAGCACTGCGCGCGGTCGCTCAGTGGCTAGCAGTGAGTGCAGTGAGAGTGGTCAGCGCAGCGGCGTGGGCAGAGTGGTCAGGACATACACACATACATACAGACACACACACACACACTCACTCCACTATACTTACCACCGACCCTGCGTCTTCTCCGGCGCCTGGATCCTGAGTCAACATGTGGCCACCCCCGGACGACTGGAGAAGGCAGAGTACGGCTGGAGGCTGGAGGGGGCAGGGGACGGCTGGAGGGGGCAGGGGACGGCTGGAGAGGGCAGAGGACGGCTGGAGAGGGCAGAGGACGGCTGGAGGCTGGAGAGGGCAGAGGACGGCTGGAGGCTTGAGAGGGCAGAGGACGGCTGGAGGCTGGAGAGGGCAGAGGACGGCTGGAGAGGGCAGAGGACGGCTGGAGAGGGCAGAGGACGGCTGGAGGTTGGAGAGGGCAGAGGACGGCTGGAGAGGGCAGAGGACGGCTGGAGAGGGCAGAGGACGGCTGGAGAGGGCAGGGGACGGCTGCAGGGGACGGCTGGAGGGGGCAGGGGACGGCTGGAGGGGGCAGGGGAGGCTGGAGGGCAGGGGAGGCTGGAGGCCAGAGGACAGGGGAGGCTGGAGGCCAGAGGACAGGGGAGGCTGGAGGCCAGAGGACAGGGGAGGCTGGAGGCCAGAGACCAGGGGAGGCTGGAGGCCAGAGGACAGGGGAGGCTGGAGGCCAGAGGACAGGGGAGGCTGGAGGCCAGAGGAGGCTGGAGGCCAGAGGACAGGGGAGGCTGGAGGCCAGAGGATAGGGGAGGCTGGAGGGTAGAGGAGAGGGAGAGGAGAGCGGAGACTGGAGGGCAGAGGAGAGGGGGAGAGGCTGCTGGGCAGAGGAGAGGCTGCTGGGCAGAGGACAGGCTGCTGGGCAGAGGAGAGGGGGACAGGCTGCTGGGCAGAGGACAGGGTGACAGGCTGCTGGGCAGAGGACAGGCTGCTGGGCAGAGGACAGAGGGACAGGCTGCTGGGCAGAGAACAGGGGACAGGCTGCTGGGCAGAGGACAGGGGGACAGGCTGCTGGGCAGAGGAGAGGCTGCTGGGCAGAGGACAGGGGGACAGGCTGCTGGGCAGAGGACAGGGGGACAGGCTGCTGGGCAGAGGACAGGGGGACAGGCTGCTGGGCAGAGGACAGGGGGACAGGGAGCTGGGCAGAGGACAGGGGGACAGGCTGCTGGGCAGAGGAGAGGGGGACAGGGTGCTGGGCAGAGGACAGGGGGACAGGCTGCTGGGCAGAGGACAGGGGGACAGGCAGCTGGGCAGAGCACAGGCAGGAGGGCAGAGGACAGGGGGACAGGCAGCTGGGCAGAGGACAGGGGGACAGGCAGCTGGGCAGAGGACAGGGGGACAGGCTGCTTAGCAGAGGCGACTGGAGCGGCGGCGGGCAGAGGCGGCTGGAGCGGCTGCGGGCAGAGGCGGCTGGAGCGGCTGCGGGCAGAGGCGGCTGGAGCGGCGGCGGGCAGAGGCGGATGGAGCGGAGGAGCATGTGGGGGGCTGGAGACTCAGCACGGGCCGCGCGTCGGGTGTAGGAGGAGAGGAGGGGCGGGCAGAGGTGCAGGAGAGGAAGTCCCGCCCTCCCTCCTCTCCAGGCGCGCGGCGGGGAGCACGGGTACCCTGAGGGTGTGTGTGGCCCCCCGAGGTGGTGGGCAATGGGCCCCCCTGCCCCCCCGGTATGTAGGCTAGTGGGCTGGAAGGGAGAGGGTGGAGGGGAGAGGCTGTAGGGCACACGGAACTTCCGAGGTCGGAACGTTCCTGTGCCGCTGCCTGTAGCAGGGGGGCCCTGCACTGGATGACGTTACCAGCCCCTGGGCGAAGTCCGTCACGGAAGTGGCCTACGCCTTTTCAGGAAGTGGCCTTCGGGTTTTATATAATAGATATATATATATATATATATATATATATATATATATACACACAGTGCACACAGTATATATATATATATACACACAGTACACACAGTATATATATATACACAGTACACACAGTATATATATATTTATATATATATATATATACACACAGTACACACAGTATATATATATACACACACAGTACACACAGTATATATATACACACAGTATACACAGTATATATATATAAATATATACACACACACAGTACACACAGTATATATATACACACAGTATACACAGTATATATATATATATATATATATATATATATATATATATATACACACACACAGTACACACAGTACATATATACATATATATACATACACACAGTATATATATATACGCACTGTATATACACACACAGTATATATACACATAGTACACACACTATATATATACACAGTTTCCATGGCCGGCCACACGTACACATTACTGTTGCACACCTGTTAATCCCTTGCAGCCCGTCTCTCACCTCTGCGTCCCCTCCCGGTGCTGCTGCCCCTCATGTCCCCGGTGCTGAGCGCGGTGTCCCCCGGTGTCAGCAGTGCGGAGCTGTGGAGAAGGCGGGCGTGGAGACTGCGCTGTGCAGCATGATCCCGGGTGTCAGCCTCCAGTGTCAGCCGCCTCCTGTCAGTGCAGCTGCCCCCCGGCTGCCATGTGCTGCCGCTGCCACCTCCTCACTGCCTGGGCACCCGAGGAATGTGTGTGCGGAGAGCGGGGAGGAGCCGCCCGCACACACTGGATGCTCGGCTGTAACCCCTGCACTGCCGGGCGCCTCCTCCTGACAGTGTACTGATTTGTGGAGCAGGGGCTGAGGACATGATACATGATGGGCGGCCTCTGGGCAGACAGCAATGGCAGAGGGTGGAGGGGAGAGGCTGTAGGGCACACGGAACTTCCGAGGTCGGAACGTTCCTGTGCCGCTGCCTGTAGCAGGGGGGCCCTGCACTGGATGACGTCACCAGCCCCTGGGCGAAGTCCGTCACGGAAGTGGCCTTCGCCTTTTCAGGAAGTGGCCTTCGGGTTTTATATAATAGATATTCACACAGGAGAATAAAGAAGGTTTGGATCACAACTTTGCCTTGGGTCTTCCTTGATGATTCTGGTAGCGCGGACCGTAGCACACCTTTCTTCCCTGAATTTCTATGTGCAGATTACAGGCATTTTTGGTGCGTTTCCGCAGAAGGGATGCACTAAAAGTGCACATGCTTTTTTCTTTTCTTTCAATGATTTTTTTATTGAAATTAGAATGCATGAACAGAGAATAAACAATAAAAATTGCTTGTAGACGAATACATTTCTGTAGGTACAAAATGATTTGGGGATATGGTAAGGTAAAATTGTCATCTAGTCTTCCATCATTGGGAAATACTTGAACTAAAAGTTGCACTGTGAACAATATTTTATCAAAACTACTAACATAGTATTGTCAGTGAAGTAAACAAGCTATGTATTATTCAGATAATAAGTAATGACTAATGTGCACATGAGAGTACCAAGAAAAGATGTAGGAGGAAGAAAGGAAACAGTGAAGAAGTTTAGAAAATGGATAGGGGGAGGAGGGGGAAGAAGTGCATCATATTGACTGCCATATTCTGTGTCCTTGGAGCATTATTACGGAAGAAATCGGGTGCCAGATCTGAATTGTATCCAGGATTGCCTGATCTCTCTGAAAGTCTTCTGGGTGTGGTTATCGGAAGCCACCAGTTCGGCTATGTAATAAAGTTGGTCTACCTTCCCTAGCAATTGTGTGGTTGTAAGTATGATAGTTGACCACTTCAAGGTAGGTATTAAGAGTTTCTCGGCCATAATACAATTAAAATATGTGCAAGGTGAGAGGCACGTCTATGGGCAGGCTAATAATAAACAGGGAATTTCAACAGGCCTGTCTCTGGTGTTAGCTTAGTTTTTTGTATAAGATTTCTTGAATGGTTATCTCCACTATTTGCCAGATACGTTGGAGAACGGTGCACAACCACCACAAATATAGATATGATGTGTCGCTGAACTCACACCTCCAGCAACAAGTTGATGCATCCACCTGCTAGCTACGGTACTGTGTCAGTGTAGTGTACCACCAAGATACAATTTTAAAGGAGCAGTCTTGGGTTTTCACATGTGTTGGGCCATAATAATGTTTATAGATATGAAGCAACTGTGTACATGCTTTTTTTAACTGTCAATTTTACTTATCTAGTTTAAGTCTCTGAGGAGGATCTGAACATAAAACTAAGTGCACCTACAAGGCAAATTAACTTGTTGAAGTTTTGAACCAGGCACCACAGGTCAGTTTACATGTACTAAAATAATTAGACAGGCAAAAACGAGGAAATATTCTAAAATAAGTAAATAAATAGCAATAGTGCATACTAATAAAATAGATTACCTAGTTATCATTGTTTTGATTTAAAAACGTAAAAGCTATCCCACCATGTCAAGGTGAATATTCCATCCTAGGTCTATCCCGAAATGGTTCCCCTTGACATGGTGGGATGGCTTTTACATTTTTTTTTAGCAAAACAATGTAAACAAAGTGCCCTATTTTACTTACATGCACTATTGCTATTTACGGATCAATTTAAGGGAAATTGCTACTTTTGTTTTTCTTTCAGGTGTTGCGGTTTAGTGGGTATTGTGAACATGCTCCTCCAAATTGAATCTATACATTCTTTTACTCCAGCTCATTTTTTTTGGTTCTTTAAGTAAAAAATAAGCACCGTGAGCTTCAGATTTCTATGAATTCCTTTCACTTTGCTGAAACTAAAAGGTACCTTCACACACCGTAATATCTCCTGCATGTTTTTCATGCTCACCTCAGATCGCCGATGGCAGCCTCATACGCCGCAATTGCACCCTGAAAGTAAGGCGACGTGTCGCTCCGGAAATCGCCTCACGTACATCGGAAGCAATACTGCCTAATCCCATCGCCTGTTCACACGCCGCAATCTCAAAGGCAATGTGGGCGTACATGTTCAGCGCGGCGAAGAGATATGCGTGCCGCAGTGGTTTACACCACGCCCCTTACGCGCTCATTGGACAATGCAACAGCGTTTCGATTGGTCAGCCTGCTCTGGAAGGCTGGCTAATACATGACGCCTTTGCCATTGCGTGGTGCTGGATGGACAGCTCATCAAATATGGTGCGGTTTCAATTGACAGCCAATGAGAACACAGTAGCCCACACCAATCAGTTCACACGGGGTGTGGACTACAGCACGCTGTGGCACGCCTGGAGGAAATCATAGGCAACGCTGATTTCATCACTATCGCCCTATCACACGCCACAACACGGAAATATCGCCTTCTTGATTGCGGCTGATTTCAGAGCAGTGCTCAGGAATCAGGCAACAGGAGAGAGGTGATTTATCGCCGCGAAATCACACACACAACTGTGAGGCAATTTCACGGCGATTGCTCCGGGGTGACGTATCGCCTTTAGGATTCCCAGGCGATATTGCGGCATGTGAAGGTACCTTTATGCACTGTGTTTTTGAGGCAGCGCAAATAAGCAGCACCAAAAAAACTAAAAATGTATTGTTGGCACACATCCTAATAAGAATGAGTTGTTTTGATGAGAGAAATTCCTTATATGATCAAAAAAGTTCAGTTTTGTATAATGTCTTTGACTAAATTTAAATGCTAATAAAAATCTTTAAAACAATATCCATATAATATTAAAAAAAATCTATCATTAAATGCAGTCTTAAAGTATTTCATATACATGAAAATGTTCTAAGTAGCAGAAGATTATACATTTCTAAAACTATTTTTGAAATGTATCGCATAAAGAATAAAGAAAAAACATGAAAAATAAGTCTATTATAATAAAATGTCATTGTAACATTACATTTTCTCTTAATATAATTAAAAGAAATGTCATAAATGACAGTATAAAACTATGTAAATGATCAAAGTCTAAAAGGTTGATGAGGTTAAAATCAAAGTAATGGTGTCTGAGATTCTTTCCAATGTCATTGAATTGCTTAGTATGTGCATCGCTGATGACAGGCTCAAATCACAATTACTTTTATGGCATTAATAGACAAAAAGCTTTTGCCATTTATGAGGATCAAAAATGTTAATACTTGGATTATGTAGCTTAATCTATCCTGAATATAACCAGATGCAATGGTGATTTATTGTTGGAAGGTCCCAGAATACAAACACATACCATAGGTGAATGTGAGCACTATATAACATTGCCAGTTTGCTATTTTTCATTTCAAAACGCTGATCTATGCAAAGCACCTTCTGTCAAGTGAGTCAAGACCTCTTGACAAATGAAAGTGATTCATCAAATCTATAGAACATATTCATAATCAGTATTCACACAGTATGTGGCAAATATTTAATTCTTGTAAATTTTATGAACTATACAGGAAACAAAAAAATCAGAATCATCAGAGATGTCCACTAATTATTTCACAATATATTTCTAACAATGGATTATTTAAAGCAAATATATTAATGGAAAAAATATTATATAAATGAAATTGTTCACCAATAATGTCCATTGCTGGTTCCTTATGACAATAGAAAATGGGCCGGTGTCAGACTGCTGTATAACATGGATAACATTTGCTTTGTAATCTATGGAGTGGTGCTGAGGCCCCCCCTGGTCCAAGCATCACAGCTTCATATACTGTGCAGTAGGGATGAGCGAGTGTACACGTTACTATTCCCTAGTCGCAGAATAGTATGGTATTCGGGATACTCGTCACTCGGTGAGTTTACTCCTTATGAGAAGCAAGTACAATGCAACTCAATGGGAAATGCTAGTACTATTCTGCTGGACCCTGCAAAGTGGTCTAGGGGCCTGAAGAAAAGGCTGAATTGGATGCATGATACATTTATATAATTAAGATAATGTGATTTTCTGGATTTTTTTTCATAGTCTATCTCTCACTGTTAAAATTAACCTGCCCTTAAAATTATATACTGTTCATGTCTTTGTTATTGGGCAAACTTACAAAATCAGCAAGGGATCAAATAATTATTTTCTTCATGTAGACCTAGCTACAATACTACTAGATTAATTTGTTTCTGTTCTTGAAATGTCTTACATTAAAAATCCAAAATTCATGCTATTCTGATTCCGGGTCATAATTACACTCTTATTCGATAATAGGGGTATTCAGTCAGACCCCCCATATCCCTCCCCTTCTCTCCTCCTCCTCCCCTCATGTTGATGTAATCTGTTATTGATGTTTGTGTCTTATATCTTTTTTATCTGCCTTATCCAAATCTTAAGGTACTTGGTTATTAAGCATGAATTCTTATACACATGGACTCAGGACTTCACTAGACTGCAGCCCTTATTTTTTCACCTGGTTTTCTTATATGTGTAACCATCAGTTGTAACTTGTTTTTGTACCTTTAACAATAAAAACTTTTTGGATCAAAAAAAAAATCCAAAATTCGTAGACAACAGTTTTACCTAAGTATTTTTACTTGAATATTTGTTTCATTTGTCCTCTAAAGGCAAGAGCAAATCACTAATGCATGATTTACTGTGATCAGTGATTGACATGCAGTGAACTTGAACACATCAAATGTTAATTCTTCATCAGCATGCATATAACACAATTCACAATAATTTCTTAAAGATATTTCCTAATTGTTGTTAGTGATAGCTAAGGGTTTTTCCTGGTATAGCTTATCACAAATAATGTTTTGAGCAATAGCTCTTATATTTCAAATTCTAATTCAAATTCAAATGAGCTTTATTGGCAGGACTAAGTACGTGTTAGCATTGCCAAAGCAAATTGTAAAAATAGGGAGACAGGGGTAGGGAGTAGGGAGGCATATAGAGATCCAGGAAATATCAGGCTTCTTTTAGAGGGTAGGGGCATGTCCAGGGTGGGGTATAGAAGTCCTTAATATAGCAGGCTTTTAGTTTGGGGATAGGGACATGTCTAGGATGGGGTATGGAAGTCAATGACATATCAGACTCTTAGTCGGGGGATAGGACAGAGGTGTATCTAGGTTTTCTGGCACCCGGGGCAAGAGTTCAGTTTGGTGCCCCCCCCCTCCCATGGTCTGAGTAGACATCATGTGACCAATCATCCATATGTGATTTTTTTACACTTACAGGTACAGTGACTGCTGGAGTATATTACACATTGTTAGGAGTGGGCTAAGGTGTTTAATGTTATAATTAAAGGGCATGTCCAGGTTTCAGATGAAAGTCTAGGTGACTGCAGGCCTCCAAATTGTCATGGTGCGTGCACTGCACACTTTCAGGATTCTCCCATATCAATGGTAAGATTGGATGGACATGTGAACATAAGTATGCAATTTATATACTTCTGGCCACATTCTGACTAGACGCGTCCGGACGCGCACAATTCATTTAATTGATCGAAGCCTTGCATGTCTAGTCAGCACGAGACTGCATGTATGTAAATTGCATACTTATAATTACGTGACCTTCCACTCTCACCAGAGAATCCTGACAGCAGGCAGTGTGAGAATTCAGAATTCTGCAGTCAGATAGACACACATAGAGTGACTGCAGACTCTCCACAAGCTTGGGGCAACCAATTTAATGCTTCTAACAAATAAATACATAGAACCCTTAACTTGTTAGAATGCACAACACTTTATTAACATAGCCATGTGTCAAGAAAGCTTATAAGTTATGGATTGGATTGTTAGATGGGTACAGGATCAAAACAATTAACAACACAAAACTACATCACCAAACCCACTAGAGGTACAGAAATACATCCATATAACCCCTATCAGTACAGAAATACAAAGTCAAAACCCTCATCACTACAGAAATATATCTCCAGACCCACCAGAGGTACAGAAATGCATAAATATAACCCCCATCAGAACAGAAATCACAACCCTCATCAGAACCACTATCAGTACATGGTAAAACAATTGTAATGTCAGGTCAGACCCATACACCAATGTAATGCATGAACCTACAACTCCTACGACATCATTAGCAATAGTGAGGACATACTGGGAGTTGTTGTTACCAGCCGTCAATAAAAGCATACAGGAACCACAGCACTGATGAGAAGTAGTCATCACAAATAATCATTTACATCCTGGTACCTTATAGATAACCTTGTCTGATCGGGGTTGTCTTTTTCTTTTCTTCATCTTGTGCAGGCATCATGATGACTTTTGACATCCACAGCTCGTCTCTGCAGATTTCCATCTTCTCCGATCCTCTGCAGCACATTCCCGCACGAAATCCTTAAAAATAGCAGAATGATCAACACTTTCCTGAGTAAACATATTTGCCCTACACTGTGCCCCGGAATAAATAATTGCTCCTTCTCACTGTTCCCTGCACATAATATGGTTTACACACTGTCCCTCTTCTGGCGCATGCCCTCTACATTGCCCTCTCATTACACTGCCCTCTTCTTTCCATACTGGGCTCCCTGGTCACTCTATCCTCTACACTGTATCCTTCTATATTGCCCATGGTTTATACTGTTCTCCCTCATCAAACTCAACATACTGTCCCCGCATGCTGCCCCCTCTCTATACAGTTTCGCACATGCTCAGTCTCTATTCTGTGCCCCTTTACATTTTTCTCATCCCCTACTGTTTCTTTATCCCTTTCTAACCCTACATACTGTATCTACACCTATTCCCTCCTTCCTCCCCATACTGTGTCAGCAGCCATCCTCCCCCACTCCAGACACTGTGTTCACACCCATCCCCCTCTCACTCCTCATACTGTGTCAGCAGCCATCCCTTCTCCATCCCCATACTGTGTCCACACCAATCCCCCCTCACTCCACGTACTGTGCTGCAGCCATCCCCCTGTGTCTCCTCATACTGTGACCATAGTGATCCCTCCTCACTACATATACTGTGCCACATCCATCCCCCTTACTTCTTATACTGTGTCAATACTGGGCAGCTCCAATGTGGCTGCTGCCTGGCACTGAGCTTTGTGATGTCTGTCTATCAAGCATTGCTCCCACCCAGCCAGGATCCTGCGCCACACTGATGAGGGGCAACAACCCCGAAACAGCTGTCTGTGGTTGGATACCTAGTCCATGGTAAACCCCTGGCCATATCTTCAAGCTCGTAAGGGCTGGATAGTGACTTAAGGGCTACTAATACCCTGGGCTAGGTCCTTCCCTGGTGAGATAACTGGCTGGTGTCCATGTTGTAGACTCTTAACCGAGGCTCCATGGACTTCATCTGCATATTCAAATTCTAGGGAGCAATGCACCTTGGGTTTCACTGTGTTTGAGTGCTTTAACTGGTGCCCGCAGTGTTATCCTCCACTGGTCTCCACAAGGTCAGTGGGTGCTTTGTGATGTCTGTCTATCAAGCATTGCTCCCACCCAGCCAGGATCCTGCGCCACACTGATGAGGGGCAACAACCCCGAAACAGCTGTCTGTGGTTGGATACCTAGTCCATGGTAAACCCCTGGCCATATCTTCAAGCTCGTAAGGGCTGGATAGTGACTTAAGGGCTACTAATACCCTGGGCTAGGTCCTTCCCTGGTGAGATAACTGGCTGGTGTCCATGTTGTAGACTCTTAACCGAGGCTCCATGGACTTCATCTGCATATTCAAATTCTAGGGAGCAATGCACCTTGGGTTTCACTGTGTTTGAGTGCTTTAACTGGTGCCCGCAGTGTTATCCTCCACTGGTCTCCACAAGGTCAGTGGGTGCTTTGTGATGTCTGTCTATCAAGCATTGCTCCCACCCAGCCAGGATCCTGCGCCACACTGATGAGGGGCAACAACCCCGAAACAGCTGTCTGTGGTTGGATACCTAGTCCATGGTAAACCCCTGGCCATATCTTCAAGCTCGTATGGGCTGGATAGTGACTTAAGGGCTACTAATACCCTGGGCTAGGTCCTTCCCTGGTGAGATAACTGGCTGGTGTCCATGTTGTAGACTCTTAACCGAGGCTCCATGGACTTCATCTGCATATTCAAATTCTAGGGAGCAATGCACCTTGGGTTTCACTGTGTTTGAGTGCTTTAACTGGTGCCCGCAGTGTTATCCTCCACTGGTCTCCACAAGGTCAGTGGGTGCTTTGTGATGTCTGTCTATCAAGCATTGCTCCCACCCAGCCAGGATCCTGCGCCACACTGATGAGGGGCAACAACCCCGAAACAGCTGTCTGTGGTTGGATACCTAGTCCATGGTAAACCCCTGGCCATATCTTCAAGCTCGTAAGGGCTGGATAGTGACTTAAGGGCTACTAATACCCTGGGCTAGGTCCTTCCCTGGTGAGATAACTGGCTGGTGTCCATGTTGTAGACTCTTAACCGAGGCTCCATGGACTTCATCTGCATATTCAAATTCTAGGGAGCAATGCACCTTGGGTTTCACTGTGTTTGAGTGCTTTAACTGGTGCCCGCAGTGTTATCCTCCACTGGTCTCCACAAGGTCAGTGGGTGCTTTGTGATGTCTGTCTATCAAGCATTGCTCCCACCCAGCCAGGATCCTGCGCCACACTGATGAGGGGCAACAACCCCGAAACAGCTGTCTGTGGTTGGATACCTAGTCCATGGTAAACCCCTGGCCATATCTTCAAGCTCGTAAGGGCTGGATAGTGACTTAAGGGCTACTAATACCCTGGGCTAGGTCCTTCCCTGGTGAGATAACTGGCTGGTGTCCATGTTGTAGACTCTTAACCGAGGCTCCATGGACTTCATCTGCATATTCAAATTCTAGGGAGCAATGCACCTTGGGTTTCACTGTGTTTGAGTGCTTTAACTGGTGCCCGCAGTGTTATCCTCCACTGGTCTCCACAAGGTCAGTGGGTGCTTTGTGATGTCTGTCTATCAAGCATTGCTCCCACCCAGCCAGGATCCTGCGCCACACTGATGAGGGGCAACAACCCCGAAACAGCTGTCTGTGGTTGGATACCTAGTCCATGGTAAACCCCTGGCCATATCTTCAAGCTCGTAAGGGCTGGATAGTGACTTAAGGGCTACTAATACCCTGGGCTAGGTCCTTCCCTGGTGAGATAACTGGCTGGTGTCCATGTTGTAGACTCTTAACCGAGGCTCCATGGACTTCATCTGCATATTCAAATTCTAGGGAGCAATGCACCTTGGGTTTCACTGTGTTTGAGTGCTTTAACTGGTGCCCGCAGTGTTATCCTCCACTGGTCTCCACAAGGTCAGTGGGTGCTTTGTGATGTCTGTCTATCAAGCATTGCTCCCACCCAGCCAGGATCCTGCGCCACACTGATGAGGGGCAACAACCCCGAAACAGCTGTCTGTGGTTGGATACCTAGTCCATGGTAAACCCCTGGCCATATCTTCAAGCTCGTAAGGGCTGGATAGTGACTTAAGGGCTACTAATACCCTGGGCTAGGTCCTTCCCTGGTGAGATAACTGGCTGGTGTCCATGTTGTAGACTCTTAACCGAGGCTCCATGGACTTCATCTGCATATTCAAATTCTAGGGAGCAATGCACCTTGGGTTTCACTGTGTTTGAGTGCTTTAACTGGTGCCCGCAGTGTTATCCTCCACTGGTCTCCACAAGGTCAGTGGGTGCTTTGTGATGTCTGGCACTGAGTAGTCAGACATGTCCACCATTCAGCATCGTCCACACACCACATGCAATGATCAGCAGTCTGAGCATCAACAAGCTGCCACTATACTGAGCAGGGAAAATGGTGCATCTTCCCCAACAGACCATGCCTCCTTCACCCAAAATGCTGAGCCAATCACATGCACTGCACACAGGGCTGTCCAGAGTCAATAGCAGGGGCTGTCCAATTGGGTTGAGCAAAGGATGTGGTAGTGGGAAGGGGGACGAGCGCCACCGATCAACCGCCGCTCAGGAGAAACATGGCTGGATGCCTGTATATAGCGAGGGGCGGAACTGAACCTGGTGTGTAAGTTATGGCCAATCAGTCCTGCAGCAGAGGGACAATGCATCCTGCACGAGGGGCCTACATAGAAATCCTGGGGCCCCTTAGTAGAAGTTCTTATTGCACCCCCAAAAAATATTTGCCTGGGTCACATAATAATAATACAGCAGGGTGTTTACCTTATTCCCTCTCCGGTTATAATAACCCAGTGAGGTGTCTGGTCAAAATAATAAATTTAGCAATAAAATATCAAGAAGATAAAACTTAACATTTATTCCTATCTTTTAAAAGACTAGATCGTCCATAAAGCTACACAAGTAGCAACGACACCGTGTATATGTGTAACACCAGTGATATATAAAAAATCCGTATTTTTACCAGAGGTTTAATCAGGTTGTGCATATATGCAATGAATCTCAGCTTCAAACTTCACCGGACACAACCAGCCTATATATGTCTGGGTTTTAAAAAACAAAAAATCACAGCTGCACTCAGTCTAACCAACAAGTGTGTGCTGACAAGCAATAATGGTTTGAGAAAGAACTTAATAAAACATCCGTTTTTTCTAAAAAACTCAGTAGTCACTTTTTTTATTAAAAGCCGGGGCTGTTGGTACACTCATTGGCCAATGTATGCCTGCCCTCCGGCCACTTCTCGGCGGCCCCGGGGTCCGGAGGGTCCTAACGCTGACATCCCTGCCAGATCCTTTTCCGTGAACTCCCTGGTCCTTCTGACCTCATCCTGATCCCTGAGCACCTGGGGTCGGTGGGGGTGCAATCTGCAGCTGGGTGGAGCCAGCTACTCCACCTCATCTAGTATATAACAGCAAAAAAACTGCAAAGCACTCGTTACACTGTGCAGATTGCACCCACACCGACCCCAGGTGCTCACGGATCAGGATGAGGTCAGAAGGACCAGGAAGTCCACGGACATGGATCTGGCAGGGATGTCAGCGTTAGGACCCTCCGGACCCCGGGGCCGCCGAGAAGTGGCCGGAGGGCAGGCATACATTGGCCAATGAGTGTACCAAGAGCCCCGGCTTTTAATAAAAAAAGTGAGTACTGAGTTTTTTAGAAAAAACGGATGTTTTTTTAATTTTTTTCTCAAACCATTATTGCTTGTCAGCACACACTTGTTGGTTAGACTGAGTGCAGCTGTGATTTTTTGTTTTTTGTTGTCTGGGTTTTAGATACCCCTTATTTAAGTCCCTTTGTTCGGCACTCAACCCAGCATATATTTATGTGTCAGGAACAAAATCATTTAACCCACTTCCCTCATATAAATGGAAAGCTTTCACCGGGTTTTCCTGAGATCACACATACTTCAGAGTCATTGTTTGACTGATTGTCCTTCTGCTAGTGACAGTCAGGTCTTTTTGGGCTCCAATTCATACATTCATTTATATTACCACCATAGTCCACTCCCGACGCGTTTCAGATTCCATTCCTCATCAGGGGATGTATAGTTTTGGTTATCAGAGGGGTCCTGATCACAGGTTCCCCCTATAGTGGTGTTTTGATGTCTATGGAAATAAGACATAAGATACAATAAACATTATTTCTCTGGGTCCCATATGGTGCACAGCACCAGTTTCCCCTTATGTAGTAGTTTGCCCAATTGGTATGTGCTGCCCCCAGGTTCCCTTACCCAGCATCATCAGCATCGCCCAGTTCAGCCTCCATATGCTCGAGCACATCGTCGCGGCGTTCTGCCGCGCTTTATGACCGTAGCTTGCGGTCACGTGATGTGCCTTACCCCCGGAAGTGATTCGCGCTTGTGCATCGTCGTGCAGCGTCACTTCCGATTGGACGAGCATTGTGGAATGCAAGCATGCGTTCCACTCTCCTTTCCTACTTCCTGATTGTATGTGGGAGTGTTTTGGGGCTCTCAAACACTCCTCCATAGGGCGTGGAGCTATAGGAAGGCGGTTTTAATTACTAACTGCACCTCACATCCTCATAGAAGGCTTGAAATCATACAAGCTTTCCTTTCTCATTCCCAGACAGGTTTACTGCGGGGTTCTTCCACTTCTATCGATTTTTTTACAACATATTAGAACATTTCGTTACCATTATGGTTCTATATGTGTTATTTATCATAGAATATGTGTTGTTTTATATGGTTTTATTGCATTAATCACTAGTTTTCCCGCAGGGCAGACACATTTCTCCAGATCATATATGAGGTTGTTAGAATGTTATTAGTTGGTCTTTTAAATGAGAAAACGAGCAGATGTTATATAGCTGTCTCAGAAGAGGTCAAATGGAATATTTTGAGATTTGGTGGGGATTTTTAACAGTATTCAGTTTAATCCCACAATCTAATAGAGGACAGAATGGAATGAAGGAATACATAGTGTGTGGCCCTAGTGTTGTCCCTCGTCACTAATGTCACTTTCCTTACCTAGTTGCAGAGGTCAATCCCTATAAACAATAAGCAATTTTCATCACCTCCACGGACTGCATTTATATGTCGGGCTACTGGGGTTTCGTGTTTATTCCTTATGTCACCACGGTGTTCCCCAATCCTCTTCCGAAACTCTCTCCTCGTCTTCCCTACATATTCAAGATTACAGGGACATCTGGCTTTGTATATTTCCCCTTTTGTCCTGCAATTTATGAATGACCTAATCTCAAACTTTTTGCGATTTGCGCTACTTTGAAAGGTTTTTGTTGTTATAACCCAGTGATGGCGAACCTTTCTGAGGCCGAGTGCCCAAACTGCAACCTAAAACAATTATTTATGGCAAAGTGCCAACACGATAATATAACCTAAATTACAGCAGGAGTGGTAATCACAAGCGCTGCACAGGGGGGAGAGCCAGCAGATGCTAACTCTCTTCCCTGTGCAGTGCTTGTAGTCCTGAAACATTGATGATCAATTCAATTATTTTAACAATTAATTGATTTTAAACTTACCTTTGCAGTCTTCTCTTCTCTTCAGCAGTGGTCAGACAGCTCATGTGTACTGCACATTGAAGCTGAGCTGCTCCCACTGCCCATTCTAGAAACAGCAGGTGGACTGATCTGTATGGAAAAAATGCAGAATATTAGACAGATAGGGGATAGATTTTATCATGGAATGCAAGCAGATTTCATACTGAAATCCTGGTCCTCATCTTGTAGTAATATCTCCATCATGACCCTCTCCTTGCAGTAATGTGTCCCATCCTGAACCTCTCCTTGTAGCTATGTGCTCCAACCTGACCCTCTCCTTGCAGTAATGTTTCCCATCCTGACCTCCCCCTTGTAGTTATCTGCTCCATCTTGTCCCTCTCCTTCTAGTTACGGGCTCCATCCTGATCCTTTCCTTGTAGTAATGTGCTCCATTCTGACCCTCTCCTTGTAGTAATGTCCTCCATTCTGATCCTCTCCTTGTAGTAATGTGCTCCATTCTGATCCTCTTCTTGTAGTAATGTGCTCCATCCTGACCCTCTCCTTGTAGTAATGTGCTCCATTCTGATAGTCTTCTTCTAGTAATGTGTCCTATCCTGACCCTCTCCTTGTAGTTACATGCTCCATCCTGACCCTCTCCTTGTAGTTATGTGCTCCATCCTGACCACCTCCTTCTAGCTATGTTCTCCATCCTGATCCTCTCCTTCTAGTTTTTTGCCCCATTCTGATCCTCTCCTAGCTATATGATCCATCCTGACCCTCTCCTGGCAGTAATGTTCCTATCCTGACCCCCTTCTTGTCGTAATGTCTTCATCTTTATCCCCATCCTTGTCCCCTTGTGGTAATGTCCCTATCCTGCCCCCATCATGTAGTAATGCCCCATCCTGTTGTAATGCCCTATCCTTGTCCTCTTGCAGCAATATGCCCCATCCTGCCCCATCACATAACAATATGCCCCATCCTGCCCCCTGTTAGTATTGTCCCATCCTACCCCCATCACATAACAATATGCCCCATCCTGCCCCCATCACATAACAATATGCCCCATCCTGCCCCCTGTTAGTATTGCCCCATCCATTAATCTTAGTATTGCCCCATCCATCCATCTCTTAGTATTGCCCCATCCATCCATCCTCCTCTTAGTATTGCCCCATCCATCCATCCTCCTCTTTGTATTGCCCCATCCATCCTCCTCCTAGTATTGCCCCATCCATCCTCCTCCTTGTATTGCCCCATCATCCATCCTCCTCCTAGTATTGCCCCATCATCCATCCTCCTCCTAGTATTGCCCCATCATCCATCCTCCTCCTTGTATTGCCCCATCATTCTGCCTCCTCCTTGTATTGCCCTATCATCCTGCCTCCTCCTTGTATTGCCCCATCATCCTGCTTCCTCCTTGTATTGCCCCATCATCCTGCCTCCTCTTGTATTGACCCATCATCCTGCCTCCTCCTTGTATTGCCCCATCATCCTGCCTCCTCCTTGTATTGCCCCATCATCCATCCTGCCTCCTCCTTGTATTGCCCCATCATCCATCCTGCCTCCTCCTTGTATGGCCCCATCATCCATCCTGCCTCCTCCTTGTATGGCCCCATCATCCATCCTGCCTCCTCCTTGTATGGCCCCATCATCCATCCTGCCTCCTCCTTGTATGGCCCCATCATCCATCCTGCCTCCTCCTTGTATGGCCCCATCATCCATCCTGCCTCCTCCTTGTATGGCCCCATCATCCATCCTGCCTCCTCCTTGTATGGCCCCATCATCCATCCTGCCTCCTCCTTGTATGGCCCCATCATCCATCCTGCCTCCTCCTTGTATGGCCCCATCATCCATCCTGCCTCCTCCTTGTATGGCCCCATCATCCATCCTGCCTCCTCCTTGTATGACCCCATCATCCCTCCTGCCTCCTCCTTGTATGGCCCCATCATCCCTCCTGCCTCCTCCTTGTATGGCCCCATCCTGGCTGCTGGTAAGAGGAAAGAAAAGTGTCATACTCACCTTTCTTCCTTCACCGCTGCTGCAGCTTGCATCTTGTGTGTCTCCCCCGCTGAGGGCGGTCACGTGATGCCGGGCGCGTCACGTGACCGCTGTCACAGGATGCTGGCCGGGAGGGCGGGTCTAGAAGTGTCGGAGAGAGGAGAAATGTCTCCTCTGCTCAGACACAGCTTTGAACTGCTGGCGGCGCGGCGTACGCCGGCAGATCAAAGCGGCAGTGTAGTGGCGAGGCCGCGTGCCAGCGGAGACGGCTCTGCGTGCCATCCCTGGCACGCGTGCCATAGGTTCGCCATCACTGTTATAACCTGTCTACAACTTCCACAATTTCCACATTTAAAACATCCTTTTAACGTGTTCTTTAACCAGTTTTTACTTGGTGCCATCAAGTGGCTATGGACCAACCTATCTTTTAGTGATCTGGGTTTTCTATAAGTGATGTTAGGAGTTTCTGTAATAAACAGACTTATTTCAGAGTCCATTTGTAGGATCGGCCAAAATTTTGACTGTGTCTGCCCCGCTTGAAAAAGCAGTGATCATGCGATCCTTACCTCTCCGTCCTGTTTATGTTCCTTTTTATGGGGAACAAGGAGTTTAGTTCTTTCCGTACTCTTGGCCTCTCTCATTGCCCTTCTTATCATTTTCCCCGGGTACCATCTATCCTCCAGACGCATTTTAAGGTCATCTGCATGAGTTTGGAAGCTCTCCTCTGTTGAGCAATTCCTTCTCATCCTTATCATCTGGCTTTTCAGGATTCCTCATTTATGACTAGTAGAGTGACCACTGTCCCACCGCAAAAGTGAGTTTGTGGAGGTTTTCTTTCTATATGTACTCGTCTGAATATTCCCTTGAGTGTCTCTCTCAATTAACACATCTAGGAATGATAGTTGTTGTTTATGAGTTTCGAAAGTAAACCTGAGGCCAAGGTTGTTACAGTTTAGACGTCTCACGGCTTCTCCAAACTCCTGTTCTGACCCCCTCCAAATGACAAAAACATCGTCTATGAACCTAGTACATAGTACCACTTTTTACACGTCAATTGGGGAGTTTTCATCAAAAACAACGGTTTCCTCCCACCAGCCCAGGAACAGATTTGCGTACGACGGGGCCATCGAATTCCCCATCGCAGTGCCCCAGAGCTGGTGGGAGTACTTACTGTTGAATGTAAATACATTTTTCGTCAAACAGAATTCCAGGAGATCAAGGACAAAATGATTGTGCTTGTCAAACTGTGTTCCTCCTCCCTTTAAATAATATCTTACTGCCTCCAGGCCTTTGTCATGTGGTATCGATGAATAAAGTGCTTGCACATCAATGCTACACAGTAGCATGTCATCATCCATCATCACTCCCTCGATCCTTTTCAAAAGGTCGGTGGTATCTCTCAGATACGAATTTAGGGAAGTGACAAACGGTCTCAATATCTTGTCTATATAGACGCCTAAATTCTGTATTAAACTGCCTATCCCAGAAACTATAGGTCTACCCCTTAAGGGTGTTGTCTCCTTATGAATCTTGGGTAGGCAGTAAAACGTTGCCATCACTGGATGGTTCGGAAATAAGAACTCAAACTCCTTTTTGTCTATCAGACCATCAGAGAAGCCTCTATACAAAAAAGTCTTAAAGTTCACTGTGTCCATTAAGATGTCATTACACATCCCAATATACTTCTCAGTGTCCATTATTACTATATTTCTGCCTTTATCAGATGGTTTTACAGTAATGGACTGATCTTTCTCCAGATTGAGAATGCAAGACATCTCATCTCCCGTAAAATTGTGTTTATTACTTTTAAGGTTACTTAGCTTAATGATCTCCTCTGTCACTAAATTGACAAATATGTCTATTGAGCTAAGGTCACCTGTTGGAGGGGGCATCCGTGAACTTTTATTTTTCAAATCCATAAAGGGTCCTAGCCCCAACTGATGTAAGTAATGGGGTGATCTGGCTTTTGGGCTCTGGACGGAGTGGACTCCGGGAGCCTGGGGACTGCCACTAAAAGTGGCTTGGTACCCCTGAAGCTTGGGAGCACGGCTGGAGGGGTAACGGTTTTGTTTAAAAGGAAGTTATGTGCCAGATCTCTTGGCTTCAATGACCTCCTTCCTTATTGAGTATAATAAGTTAATTGTTTATGTTTGTTTGCTAAAAATAAAGGCCACTGTGGCCATATTATCCAAATGATAAAAGTCTGGGGTGATTTAATTGGAGAGAACGAGAAAAGGGAAACAAAAAAAGGGAGCATGGTTGGGTTGGAGAGAAAAGAGGCTGAATGAGTTGGACCATACCCTGTCATGTCCGTGGCTGAATGAGTTGGACCATACCTTGTCAAGAGGGGGCCGGAGAGCTGAATAGCTGGGAGGCCTGCATGAATGAGATTGATCCACGAAGGAGGACCACCATTTGAAAATAAGGAAGGGGATAGGAGGATAAGGGATGGGGAGGAGAGAAAGGGGGAAATAAGGGGGAGAGGCATATAAAAGGGAAGGTGGGAAAGAGGGGACATCAAAGGGATCTTCACTTAGGTTCAGTGACCCACTCACCCGTCCCAGTTGGTTTGGGGCATTACAATTTGGTGGGGGGTTCTTTTGTTTTTGTTTTTTTTTACAACAGATGAGTTTTATGATGGGTGGTTTATCGTCACAGTGGCTGGAGGAAGGGGGGTCCTTGAAGTTGGTGGAATTGTTTTGGGTGAGGAATTAGGTGTACAGTTCCCACCTTGATGTAAGTAATGAGGTGATCTGGCATTTGGGCTCTGGACGGGGTGGACCCAGGGAGCCTGGGGATTCCCACTAGAAGTGGCTTTGTACCCCTGAAGCTGGGGAGCACGGCTGGGGTGTAACGGTTTTGTTTAAAAGGTAGTAATGTGCCAGAACTCCTAGGTTCAAGGACGTCCCTCTTTATTGAGTATAATAAGTTAATAGTTTATGTTTGTTTGTTAAAAATAAAGGCCACTGTGGCCATATTATCCAACTGATAAAAGAATGGTGTGATTTAATTGGGGAGAACGGGAAAAGGGAAAGAAAAAAAGGGAGCCAGGTTGGGTTGGAGAGAAAAGAGGCTGAATGAGTTGGACCATTCCCTGTCATGTCCCTGGCATCCAAATAGTGCTGGGAGTCAGATGTGAAGAACAAAAACAGTAAAAATAAACTTCTCAAGGAGGGCAACTGACTTTTTCTTGCTCAGATTCCAATAAGGCACTGTCTCATCCATACATAGGAAGATCAGCTAAAGTCTCCAGTAGCACAGAAAAGCATGAACAATCTTCTCACAGCATTGAGGAAATCCCTGCAGTCAGACTGTAAAGGTATGATTTCAGATTTAAGGGGAGATATCTCTGGCATTAGAAACCACACACCTAGAGACTAAGATGGCTGAGTTAACAGGTTCCCACAATGACTTGATATATGCACATGAAGTCCTGAAAAGTGAAGTATATAAGTTTCAAAAACAAAGCCCTGGACCTGGAGGACAGTTCCAGGAGAAATAATATTAAAATTAGAGGTGTAGCTGAATCTGTACATGACATTGACCTGCAAAGCCTACTCCAAGATTTTATGCAGTCTGTTGTGCTTAATACTGGTGCCAGAGATGGCAAGGCACCAAGAATTCCTCCCAGACACCAAAGTCTTCAGAGAAAAGAGAGCAACAATCCATTGGGGTTTCCCCAATAAATTTGTAATGCAAAAGGATGGCACCTCATTTGTATGGTTCACAACATCTCAAGCACATAAACTATTTAAACAATGAGGTTTCAGCCCATCTCACCTCCTCCATCCAGGATTCACAAGAGATTTTGCCATAAAGAAAAAACTAGACCCTAAGTGGTCAAAAGTCTGATACAACTAAACATGATGCTACAGTTCTCCTCCCTGCTACCAGATGTGCATTAGGCTGAATTGCCTGATTTTCCGCACAAAAAGTGATTTTTTTTCTCGCTCTGAACCTTTTGTTCAGGACCTGATTTTGTTCTGTAAATCAGTAAATGACTGGCATCACCACAAACATAGGTGCAGGCAGAAAATAATACACTTACAGAAATGGTCATCTGCCGCGACACTACTATTGTCATGAATATTATAAATGAATGAGTGGCACTAGAAACAAGAGGATCAATGGGTATAATGATGTGTCTATTGCAGAAATTGCCCTGTGCTAAATAAGAAAAACCGGAGCTCTTAGTTTCAATAGTGGCCACTAAAGATTAAGCCTGACACCCACTTCAAGGGGCCTCCACTGTCAGGTCCTGACACTATGCCCTAGTGAAATTGTGAGTTGTAAGTGGGTTTATATGCCCATGAATGTAATTAAAAACAATGGACAGGTGTGTGCTAGGCTCTAACAATGGTGACTATGTGTGGCTGTCAGACTAAGGAAGGGAGAAAGGGGGAAAAATTATATATGATAGCAGGAGCTCAGTCAAAAAATAACAATATGTAAATCAGTATATGACTGGCATCACCACAAACGTAGGTGCAGGCAGAAAATAATATACTTACAGAAATGGTTATCTGTCGCGACACTACTATTATCATGAATATTATAAATGAATGAGTGGCACTAGAAACAAGAGGATCAATGGGTATAATGATGTGTGTATTGCAGAAATTGCCCTGTGCTAAATAAGAAAAACCGGAGCTCTGATTTTGTTCTGGACTTCAGTTCACTTTCTACTTGGCAGAATGTCTGTTTTTTTTTCTTTTTTTCATCTTTTTTTATCTATTTTCACTTGTTCCATCCACATCTTCCTCAGGTCAGGGTACTGTTTTATTTCTGCTTGTTTTATGAGATAAGGTTTACCTTAGTACCTGATTATGTAGAGGGTGTAATGCAATCAATTTATTATAAGTACTTTTTATCCATAAATGTTAAAGGGTTATATTCACCTTGTAAAAGATCTTTGGTCTGGGGAGAGCTAAGTAAGTCAGGAAGTGGTGTGATATGTATTCAAGAGACACATTTACTGGCCCAAATCATATTTAAAATGCCATATGATGCTTACCTTCATCAAGTCTTTGCTAACAATGAAAATAAGAAAGCGGAAGTGGTGATATTTGTTAGGAAGCCTATTTCCTATCAGCATAAGGAAGTTATTTGTGATCCTGAGGGGAGATTTTTCATTCTCAAATGTTCCATGAATAACCTTAATTATGCCATTGCAACATTGTATGCTCCCAATGCTGGCCAGTTAGCATGTCTTCATAAATTTTTTGAGAAGTTTCAGACAGTAGCAAAAGGTTACAAAGTAATATGTGTCAATTGTAACCTCCCCATAGTTAAACTGAAATACTGCTCACAAGACAATATATCTAGATGCCCGCTGATCCAGGAGTTTCATCTACAAATTTGTAGACACATTCACGTTTCTGAGAAGGATTATACTTACATTTCCCCTAAATTCAATTCATATAGCAGGATTGATTATATTCTGGTTGATGACTCCCTACTACAAAAATGTCATAAGGCAAAGATCTAATTCATATTACCACCAATTTGCACAGATTCTATCGCCTTTTATAGTAAGAGTTTTCAGTTGTTGGCAAATTAACTCAGATATTAAACAGGAAAGTTGCTAAGTCTCATTTGCTATAGTATCTAAACTAAGGAAGCCTTCATCGACTCCAGGTAATTTTAGGCTGATTTCCCTTTTAAACTGTGATCTAATTATTTATGCTAAAATTTAAACTATCGCAATCGTACCCTTTCTGGTTTCAGGTTGTCAAGTTCAGTTCATTCCAGGTAGGCAGCCTAAAGATGGGACTAGAAGTAATTAATTTGGTTGATATCATGGAAAATAGCAAGGCACTCAGTGTGCTCTTGTCTCTAGATGCTGCAAAAGCATTTGACAGAATGCACTAGGGGTATATTAATAAGGTTCTTGACAAATTTGGTATTATAGGTCAAATTGAGAAGGTCATCATGGCTCTATATACCCCAATCCTAATGCCTCGGTTTGAGAATCTGGATTTTACTCTCAAATCTTTACTATGTCTAATGGCACATATCAGAGGAGCCCCCTATCCCTTGTTACATCTATTATATAATTGTCTAAGGGTTTTTTGAGTGTCTGTTGCTGAAATTGCGTGCCACACAGAGGCAGCTCATTGGTTGCCGCCTTCGGTGGCAACCAATGAGCTCAGACTAAGCAAATAGTCGTGTGCTGAACATTCAAATTTTGCACCAATTTGCAGCCCGACGAGAGTAGCGCATTAGCGCCGCCTGGCGGAAGCGGCGCGCGAGCGCCGCTTTTGCAGGTATGCACCGTCCGGCAGACAGTGGACACAGCCGGTCGTCTCCCGGATGGCAAGCCACTAACCGGAGCTCAGCTGCGGCTACCTGCAGCACTGAGGTCCGCGGTGAGCCAGCCGGGAGATGACCGGCGTTAGCCGGTCATTTCCCGGCTGGCGAGCCGCTGACCTCTGTGCCGCACTAGCCGCAGCTGAGCTCCGATTAGCAGCGAGCCAGCCAGGATCAGGATAGCGGCGCGCGCCATATTTCAAATACACTGTACTCATGAGAGAAGTGGCGCGAGATTTGAATGCACTGAGTACAGTGTATTTGAAATATGGCACCATGGTGTGCGCCGCTATTCTGATTGGTCGGCGCTGAATGCGGCAACCAATCAGAGGAGCGGCATTCAAAACGCCGAGTTCAGCGCCAACAAATAAGAATAGCGGTGCGCGCCATGGCGCCATATTTCAAATACACTGAGTACAGTGTATTTGAAATATAACGCCATGTGACCAATCAGAATATCTGCGCGCGCCATGGCGCCATATTTCAAATACACTGTACTCAGTGTATTTGAAATATGGCGCCATGGCACGCGCCGCTATTCTGATTGGTCGTCGCTGAACGTGGGCGGCCAATCAGCATAGCGGCGCGTGCCACGGTGCCATGTGTAAAATCGACCGAAGACTTCAGATTTTAAATATGGCGTCGTGTTGAGCGCTGCTATCCTGATTGGTCAGCGCTGACCAATAAGAATAGCGGTGCGCTCCATGACGTCATATTTCAAATACACTGTACTCAGTGTATTTGAAATATGGCGCGTGCCGCTATCCTGATTGGTCGCCGCGTTCAGCATCGACCAATCAGGATAGCGGTGCTCGACATGACGCCATATTTAAAATCTGAAGTCATTGGTGGATTTTACACATGGCGCCGTGGCGCACGCCGCTATGCTAATTGGCTGCCCGCATTCAGCGCCGACCAATCAGAATAGCAGCGCGCGCCATGGCGCCATATTTCAAATACACTGTGTACTCAGTGTATTTGAAATATGGCGCCATGGCGCGTGCCGCTATTCTGATTGGTCACCGCGCTCAGTGCTGACCAATCAGAGGAGAGGAATTCAAACCGCTCTCATTGGTCGCCGCACCATATTTCAAATACACTGTACTCAGTACTCCATCCTCACAGCCTCCCCATCCTCACAGCCTCCTCCATCCTCACAGTCTCCTTCATCCTCACAACCTCCTCCATCCTCACAGCCTCCTCCAACCCCTCAGCCTCCTCCATCCTCACAGTTTCCTCCATCCTCACAATCTCCTCCATCCTCACAGCCTCCTCATCCTCACAGCCTCCTCCATCCTTACAGCCTCCTCCATCCTCACAGCCTCCCCATCCTCACAGCCTCCTCCATCCCCACAGCCTCCTCCATCCTCACAGCCTCCCCCATCCTCACAGCCTCCTCCATCCTCACAGCCTCCTCCATCCCCTCAGCCTCCTCCATCCCCACAGCCTCCTCCATCCTCACAGCCTCCCCCATCCTCACAGCCTCCTCCATCCTCACAGCCTCCTCCATCTCCTCAGCCTCCTCCATCCTCACAGCCTCCTCCATCCTCATAGCCTCCTCCATCCTCACAGCCTCCTCCATCCTCACAGCCGCCTCATCATCACTCCTTACTCCTGTCTAAAAGGTCTGTCAGTCAGTGTGATGCAGTTTACTCCTGTCTACAAGGTCTGTCAGTCAGTGTGACAAACTTCACTCCTGTCTATAAGGCTGTCAGTCAGTGTCACTAACTGTACTCCTGTCTACAAGGCTGTCAGTCAGTGTGTCGCAGTTCACTCCTGTCTAAAAGGCTGTCACTCATAGTGTGAAGCACTTTACTCCTGTCTGCAAGGCTGTCAGTCAGTGTCACGAACTGTACTCCTGTCTACAAGGCTGTCAGTCACTGTGATGCACTTCACTCCTGTTTACAAGGCTGTCAGTCAGTGTGATGCAGTTCACTCCTGTTTACAAGGTATTCTAGAATACCCGATGTATTAGATTCGGGCCACCATCTAGTGGCCAAAAGTATTGACACCCTTGCAATTCTGTCAGATAATACTCAGTTTCTTACTGAAAATGATTGCAATCACAAATTCTTTGGTATTATTATCTTCATTTAATTTGTCTTAAATTAAAAAAAACACAAAAGAGAATGAAGCAAAAAGCAAAACATTGATCATTTTACACAAAACTCTAAAAATGGGCCAGACAAAAGTATTGGCACCCTCAGTCTAATACTTGGTTGCACAACCTTTCACCAAAATAACTGCGATCAACCGCTTCTGGTAACCATCAATGAGTTTCTTACAATGCTCTGCTGGAATTTTAGACCATTCTTCTTTGGCAAACTGCTCCAGGTCCCTGATATTTGAAGGGTGCCTTCTCCAAACTGCCATTTTTAGATCTCTCCACAGGTGTTCTATGGGATTCAGGTCTTGACTCATTGCTGGCCACCTTAGAAGTCTACAGTGCTTTCTCATAAACCATTTTCTAGTGCTTTTTGAAGTGTATTTTGGGTCATTGTCCTGCAGGAAGACCCATGACCTCTCAGGGAGACCCAGCTTTCTCACACTGGGCCCTACATTATGCTGCAAAATTTGTTGGTAGTCTACAGACTTCATAAAACAATGCCATGCACACGGTAAACAATCCAGTGCCAGAGGCAGCAAAGCAACCCCAAAACATTAGGGAACCTCCGCCATGTTTGACTGTAGGGACCGTGTTCTTTTCTTTGAATGCCTCTTTTTTTCTCCTGTAAACTCTATGTTGATGCCTTTGCCCAAAAAGCTCTACTTTTGTCTCATCTGACAGAGAACATTCTTCCAAAACGTTTTAGGCTTTCTCAGGTACGTTTTGGCAAACTGCAGCCTGGCTTTTTTATGTCTCAGGGTAAGAAGTGGGGTCTTCCTGGGTCTCCTACCATACAGTCCCTTTTTATTCAGACGCCGACAGATAGTACGGGTTGACACTGTTCTACCCTCGGACTGCAGGGCAGCTTGAACTTGCTTGGATGTTAGTCGAAGTTCTTTATCCACCATCTGCACAATCTTGCGTTGAAATCTCTCGTCAATTTTTCTTTTGCGTACACACCTAGGGACATTAGCCACAGTGCCATGGGCTTTAAACTTCTTGAGGATACTGCGCATGGTAGACACAGGAACATTCAGGTCTTTGGAGATGGACTTGTAGCCTTGAGATTGCTCATGCTTCCTCACAATTTGGTTTCTCAAGTCCTCAGACAGTTCTTTGGTCTTCTTTCTTTTCTCTATGCTCAATGTGGTACACACAAGGACACAGGACAGAGGTTGAGTCAACTTTAATCCATGTCAACTGGCTGCAAGTGTGATTTAGTTATTGCCAACACCTGTTAGGTGCCACAGTTAAGTTACAGGTGCTGTTAATTACACAAATTAGAGAAGCATCACACGATTTTTCTAACAGTGCCAATACCTTTGTCCACCCCCTTTTTATGTTTGGTGTGGAATTATATCCAATTTAGCGTTAGGACAATTCTTTTTGTGTTTTTTCATTGAAGACAAATTACATGAAGATAATAATACCAAAGAATTCGTGATTGCAATCATTTTCAGGAAGAAACTGAGTATTATCTGACAGAATTTCAGGGGTGTCAATACTTTTGGCCATAACTGTATGTAGTCTTTGGCTGCAGCCATCTGAGCTAATGCAAATATCACTGGAATCTAGGTGGGACAAGTGGAACGCAAAATTGGACTCTATTCTGATTATGTAATTCTTGCATGTACGAATGTAGAAACATCATTAGAAGCAGTCATGTCCATGCTATCAGAATTCTTTATCGCCATTAGTGCCTCCAGTGCATATCTGAGATTGCAGTGCGGGGTCACATTAAGGAACATGATCAATCACTATGGACTGACGAAGTTCAGCTGTGAGAGCAGTAATGTCAGTAAGTTCACCTGATGTCACAGCTGGCACTTCCCATGGTCCCTTAGCTGTGACCTCAAGTGAACATAGTAGAGGGGAACACATTGAACTGAATGAACTCACCTCATGTTAACTCATTGAACTGAATTCAGGAAATCCAGCATTGAAGTCAATGGTGCTGGATAATTTACTTCAGTGGTGCTGCATTACCTGAATATCTGACATAATTGAAGACCATAACTCAGCAATTCGGTACCAGTGAAATCAGTGACGGATTATCAGATTAGGCTGTGTGCACATTATAAGTATTTTCTTGAAGACATTTCTGCACCAGAGCCAGGTAAAGTGCTAGAATTTGGAGCATCTAATGGATGTGCCAAATCTGAAACATCCTAAAGCTGCTGCTGCTTTTAATTTGGGGAGAGGCCAATAGGCATGGGCCTCCCCAGGCTGAGTATACCAGTTCCCTGCCACATACTTTATCTTAGCTGGTTATCAAAATTGGGAGACCCCATGCTGTTTTTTTTATTATTAATTTAATATTTTGAAAAAACCTGCATGGGGCTTCCCATATTTTGATACCCAGCCAAGATAAAGTATACACTTAATGGCTGCAGCCTCCAGCTGTCAGGTTTATCTGTGCTAATTATAAAACTACAGGAGACCCCTTGTCATTTTTGCCAATCACTTATTTATTTTTACACTAGTGGAGGGCAAACATTCACAGACGCCTGCACAGAGAATGGGAGCGCAGTCTGACTGCAACAAATCACAGATGCTTTCACAGACAGTGAGCGGGGAAAGCAGAGGAATATCAATAAGGTTTTCAGGGCAGACCCAGAAGCAGTGACAGCTGCATGGAAACCTTGTCAGTAAGTATAATTGTCTTGCTTTAATCCCCATTTTGCATTGGTAATGCTTGGGGTCAAAGAATGCCGCTACTTTGTGCATGAGCAGGCATTCTTTGTCCTTTCTGGATGCCTGCACATTACAATATTTTTCTCTGCCCTCAGCAAGGCAGAGAGAAGTGCACATGCTCAGGAGTGCAATGGAGGAGACTTTGTGTGGATCGCATAGGAACTGCACACACTAGAATTAGAAGAAGATGGCAATCACAAGAAGAAAGGAGGTGGACCAACGGCATAGATGCCTATTGGACTTACCCTAGTTAAGTACTAAATATTTTTTTTTTAAATTATGCAGATCAGCTTAGGACTTACATACAGCATTCCAGAATGCTGTATATAAGGCCGTACTGGTGGTGGCCACAGCTTATATGCAAAAAAACTGTGACAGGTTCCCTTAAGTAACTTTACATTGATATCAATTTGAAAACTTTCTTGTAGACTGTTCATTTGCATTGCTTTCCTTTTGCTTTATAAATTCAAAACATTTGTTCTTTCTATTTCTAATTATTTATTGCTGTTATTACAAATTCAAATGATTAGATCTATTTTAATTTCTAAATCTGTCAATAATTTTCATATAACTAAGTCATAAAATTGGTCTTTTGCCTAAGTAGTAAAAAATGATACAGTCAATACATAGTAAATAACAATTGTGATTGATAATTTAAATTTATTTCATAAAAGTCATAATTTTAATTTAATTTAAATTTAACATAAAAATATTAAAATTGTTACATTTAAAAAACTGATATAAAGATGATATTTTTCAAAAAGATCATATCAAAAAATTTAAGTTATTTGTCTTAGCATTCCATAGAAATAAATATTTATGCAAAATTGTTTATTAAAAAAAAGATTATAAAAATTTTTTTCTTCTAATTAGTAAATATGTTTTTTCCAAAAGTTATATTTCTTTAGAAAAGTTTTTTTCTTATTTGTTATCTTCGGAGTTTTATTAAAGTTATGTTCACATTTGTTTCTTTACTAACCTTAAACCTATAATTCATTTCCCTTAAGGCTATAATGAAGATGAATATCAAAACCGCAAGCAATCAAAACAAAATCTGTTGTCTGTTTTCAGAAGCTTAATGTTATAGCTGAGAGTAAAATACTGTATAGATACATTACATTAAGGTCTAATAGTTCTGAGAGACATATTAAATAATATGTCTCACTGCTTGCATTTTGATAAACAATTATACTTACAAGAAGTTACGACACCTTTTAAAAAGACCATGGTCATTCTTTTCTACAATAGCAACTGTTCACCAAGTGGTCATTCACATAATGTATGTTTATGCTTCCTTAGCCTTTTATTTATTCCATTTCACCTCTGCAAGTGACAAAAAAAATCTGTGAGCCATATGTTGCTAGTTATAAAGATTATCTTTTCTGAAAGTGTAAATGTAATTTCATTGAAAAAGAAAAAAAAAAACAATACTACACTGATTGTTAATTATGGGTCACATAGCAGCTAAGATAGTGCTTTTTTGTGCTATATGACTTATTTTCTCAACTTTTCTGTGGTCTTCTAAAAACTCAATTTTTGGGCTGTGTGGGTGTGGCCAGCATCTGTCAGCACTGTGTGGGCATGGACAGTGTCTGCCAGCACTGTGTGTGTATTTCCAAGCTTCCTTCACCTCCCATAAAGCATTGCTCACATTCAGGAGTCCACATCAGGTCTGTTCATTCATTGCTCCTGCAGAGTGAGCCACTTCCATAGACAGGCAGCTACACAGACAGGGAGATTTCCAATAAGACTGCACACTAACAGACTGATATAACTGTCTCTGTGTGTATATAAACTATGGGGGTCATCACAGTGGAGGGCATAGTATCTAGAGTGCCAGCAGAGAATGGTTCCATTAAACACCTGTTAAGAATCAGCAGTGTGATATGGCAGCAGAAAAGCATCAACAGAGATATGACTGAGCAGAGAAGGAGCCAGCTGACAGAGCTTGTGGAAAAGGGTTTACACTGAACCTGACAGAGCTTAGCCCTAGCCCTGTGCTGTAGCCTGAATTGAGCTGAGACACTGGCCTTGTGCACACATACCATCTGTTTTTGCCTTAAATACATTTTTGGGAACATTTTGGACTGTTTTTTTTCAAAGTCCAAAAACGCATATGCATTAATGTATGGTGCACTTACGTGTGACTGCGTTTTTTAACAACACATGCATTTTTGTTCAGCATCCCAAAAAACACTGCATGCAGCATTTTTGGGTGCTGTAAAAAAACATATGCGTTTTTTTAACATATGGCCCTACGGGAAACGCATGCATTTTTGCAAGGCACATATAGGCACCATGCGTTAACGCATGCGTTTTTGCATGCATTTTTGGTGAAAAAATGACTAAGTCCCAAAAGTTCCAAAAAACGTTCAGAACCTCAGGGGACACCATTGGCACCCTTAGAAAAACGGATCTGTTTTTCTAAGGGCTTAAAAAAGGATTGGTATGTGTGAACAAGGCCACTGTCACCTATTGAGCTGCTGTCAGGAGCTCACACACTTTGTATGCTCCCTTCTATCTCTTACTGTTAAAATGAACCTACCATAAAATTATGGTCTGTTCATTCTTTGTGAGTGAGCAAATTTACAAAATCAGCAAGGGATCAAATAATTATTTCCTTCACTGTATATATTGCTTGAGCATGTGCATTCCAATATATTTCCCTTCTATTTAATGCTCCAATACTATTTGTGGTACTAGCAGGTATGTGGTCAAGAGAGCTGATTTTAAGATGTCTTGGATCCTTATTATGGACACTTGCAAAATGATTTGAAAATCCATGTTTGATAAAACATTTTCTAATTTTGCATCTATGTGAATTTAGCCCACAAAATAATGTCTGAATTGAGAACCCTATATATTGTTTGGAGCATGTGCATTCTATAAGTTAGATCACATAGCTGGATGAACAGGAGAAAAGGAAGTGGACTCCCTATCTGGAAAAGAATGACAACAGAAATAGCTTTTATTAGTACATTTAAAAATACCCTTTTCTTATACATTATATTCTCATTTATTTTAAAGAGCACTTGTCACCAAACCAGGCATGGTGATCTAATTACAGCACTGGATGCAGCATGTCTGCAGCATCCAGGCAAGGGGTACCCTAGCACTTGAGCAGCCCTGTACCCCGAGATAATACACTTAGAAAACTTACATTCTGCAGTCTAAAAGGAGGTGGCTAGGGGCTGGAGCCGAAGGGAAGATTCACACTCCCTGCATGTTTAATCTGTCCACTGCTGCCAATCACTCTCTCCCTCTTCAGCAGCATTAAACAGAGTTTTTTTTTTTCCAGAACTTGCCGTTTGGCCCTGCTCCTAGCCACCCTTTTTAGGCTGCAGTATGTAAGTTTTTTAAATGTATTATCTCGGGTACAGGGCTGCTCAAGTGCTGGGGGACCACTTGCCTGGATGCTACAGACATGCTGCATCCAGTGCTGTAATAAGATCACCATGCCTGGTTTGGTGACAGGTCCTCTTTAAGGCAACTTGGGGCCACAATGTTCCTAATTGTAGGAGCTGTTCGAAAAGTTATTTGAGGGTTCTTTGGCAATATTTTACCCAAAACAGAATCACCAGATCTCACAAAATATATGTTTCACTTCTTTGCGGTACTACCTGTTCTCTGTTTTAGAATTAATCTTATTAGTTAACAGAGAAGTTTGGTTTAGTTACCTCACTTGAAAAAAGGGCTCTCAATCATTTGTTTGGGATATTTTTGTTTAATAAACCTTTTTTTTACCCATTACCTTGAACTTTAAAATTTGTGAGATTAAAACAATTCATTATAATGCACTTAAATTGGTTTGCAGTTTTGCTTTTGAGACATTTATTTATATATATATTATTTTTGGAGTTATCCCATATTACTAAAATATCATCTATATATCTTTTATACTGTACATTATTAGATCAGATTTGTGTGGATTATTAAAAACATTACTCTGAAACACACCCATAAATAAATTAGCGCATGAACATGCAACCTTACTGCCCATCACAGTCCCCTTATCTGATGGTAATTTGCTTTTAGAAATGTGAAGTAATTGTTATTTAAAATAAACATAAGACCCTACAATATAAAATCTCTCTGTGGTATGGATTTTCTATTATCTTGTAATAATTTTTTTTGTAAAGTACAAACCAAAATCATGATGAATATTTGTGTAGAGGGAAGCAAAATCTAAAGTTAAGAGCATGCAACCAAAGAAATCTACACTTTCACATACCTGGAGCCTTTTAGGCTTGTGTGCAAATAACATGGAGTAACTCAAATAGAAATACTTCAAACTCTATTTGAGATGTGAATATTTCAAAACATTATAATTATTTGCATTAAACAAAAAAAAGTAATTACACCGGCTTAAAACGCCCAATATGTATTCTATATAACTCTTTATATATATATATATATATATATATATATATATATAATGATTTTTTTGTCTAAATGTTATTTATACAACAGTTGTAGTAAACATGGTGCAGGAATATTTCTTTTCAAACACTTTCCTTTTCAACTTTACTAATTACCCCAACAATTTTCACATATTATTTTTTTGGAAGAATAGTCCTTGCAGACATTTTGTCCACAAGTATTACAGAAAAGCTCAGATTTCCATTCCTTCCTTCCTTCTTTGCTGGACAAATATAACAGCGCTTTCTTTTTTTTTTCTTGGCTCTGGATGTTCCGGAAAATGTATACCACATCGGATCATAGCTTCCGTAATTTGTCTTGGCAAGCATTTCGTGTTGCTTCGCTCCATCATGGTAGGCATCAAAAAATCATAGCAAAGTTCCGTCAAGAATAGACGTCTCTTGTCCTTCCGGTTGGCATGGAATTCTGCATGAGTTTCACTATAAACAATATAGCTATTTAGGGCTGACACATCAAGAATATTATAAAAAATGACTACAGGCCAACGTTTTGTCTGCCTCTTGCACGAATACTCTCCAATCATTTCATCCATCTTGTCCTCACCTACTTTTGTTTTATTATAATGCAGTATGATTTCAGGTTTCTGTTTCCTGTCATCGGTGCCAATACTTCCATCATGATGCATTGTACTCAGTAATATCACAGATTTTTCTTTCTTTGCTTTATAAGATACTATAGTCGCTTGAATGCAGAAGCCAAAGACAGTCTCATAAAGTGGTTGCTTGGGATTGTGTTTCATGATTGGAGTAATTTCGCAGCAGTTTGGCCTCATAGTACCATGTGAGTTTTTTCTGAAGCAAAAATTTGCCCAGTTCCAGATTGGTAAAATAGTTGTCCATTGTTATATTTTTTCCAGAATTGTAAATTGGTACTGCAAGTGTTTTTACTATGTCAGAACATAGGTCTTTCTGGACTGGAGCATCAGCTTGTTTGCCACAGTAAATCAGACCATTCATGCCATAATAGCTTGTGGAATCACACATCCAGAAAATGTTTATGTCATACTTGGCAGGTTTACTGGGCATATACTGAATGAATTTCCAACATCCCCTAAAGGCAAGAAGTTGCACATTCACTGTCACATTGTCATTAGAATGGTAAAGCTTTGTACAGTTTTTGATGAAAAGATTCCAGATGTAGCTAATAGGGGCTAATTTATCTGTTTCCTACCTCACAGGACTAGTTCTCTTATCATCAAATCTAAGGCTTTTCTGAATATTCTCAAATCTATTGATTGACATTGTAGCTTTGTAGTGTGGATCTGAAAAATGGTTCAAAAATAATTCTCTGATTGGAACATTGTACGATTTTGTACACCCTGCCAGAAGAGTAAGGGCAATATAACCATATAGTTCCTCTTTTGTTATATTCTTCCATGTTTTTTTCTTCCTGAAGCGATATGTTTTCCTTCTAGGTTAGTACACAAAACTACCTAATCTGCAATATCATCTGAAAAAAATGTACAGAAAACATCTTTTGGACAAGATTTGGGGAATTCCTACCGCGCCTTCAGCAACTCTCCTAATATTATGCGATGGGGTGCATCCAAGAACCCCAGCAGTACTGCTCCAAAAAACATTAGTTTTGGATGTTTTATTTGTACGTTCTGCTGGATCCACTACTTCTTCGTCATCTGAAGAATCACTGGAAAATGAAGTAGAGACATTAGCTGGTGGCATGTATTCTTAATCGGACAAAGAAAGTTCACTGTCTTCATCACTATCAAAAATTATTGCCTCGATTTCTTGGTCAGCCAAACCCCTGGATGTAGACTGTGCCATTGTAACCTTAGATGTCAGTAAACTAAAATGAAAAAAAAAAAAAAGATTACAATCAGGGTTGTGCACTCCTTGTTAGTGTTTGTGCTAAAGGTAAAGTGCAGCCCCCCTCCTCTTACCTTCAGCAAGTCATCACTTTCTTTTAGGTGCAGTAAAAGCCTCTGGATTTTTGAAGCTCAGAAAGTTTATTTTTCCAGAAACAAGAAAGCTGACTCCTTCCTCCAAAGTCTCTTCAGCAAGTTGCACGCAATGGACAGGATGTTGTCTTTCCTCCTGTTCCTGTGTGTTCATGACTTGCGATAATGTCAGAGACGCATGACTTTGTCGGGGAGCCTCCTGCCCAAGATCACATGATCATGTAGTCAAGCAGAATCCACACTCTTCCCAGCAACAGCAGAGTCATAAAGACTGAGTAATAAAGACAAAGTCTTACCTAGCAACAGTACAGACAAAAAGACTGAGGATCACATGTAAACCAAGTACAGGCCTAAAAGGCCCCAGGTATGTGAATATGGGGTAGTCCCAAAAATGAGTTGTTTTACGAAATGCCTATAACATAAAAATATGTGAACAACTGGAAATTACTAACAACTATATACCTGAGGAATACCTGAGTTTCAAAATTCTAACTAAAGTAATCTTGTAGAAAATCGAAAACAAGTAACCTAGCAGGCCTGCGAGGCCTGAGGTATACGTTCTAGGGTTAAAAAGGAATATAATGTCTCCCATTTAAAATCCTTTAATAAAGAAATCAAGTGTGCAGGGTCCCTAAAATATCAAGATTAAGGACAGGATGTTGTAAGATTTTATGAACATAAGTAGCCAAACCATTGGTAAGTGAGATAATGGATCTTCCTGGGGGATTTGTAATGCTTTAATGTATTTTTTCCAGATGATACATGAATGCAGTTGTTGGGTATTTATTGGACAACTAGATGGTGGCCCGATTCTAATGCATAAGGTATTCTAGAATATGTGGGTGTGCGGCGGTGCAGATGTACGGCGGTGCAGGTGTGCGGTGGTGCGGGTGTGCGGTGGTGGCCCCCCTTAGGTCTCAGCCGTTACAGGCTTCTGTACAGCCGCCTCTCAATCTAGCATGTCTTCTTCTTCTTCCTCCAGCATAGACGTCAGCAATTCCAAGGCCTCGGGGGGGCGGAGTTAACAGGGAGCGTAATAGTAGCGTATCCACGCGCACAGCCCTGATGTGATGGGCGTGCCCTTGTTCATGATCATTACAATGTCCCCTGTGGTAGCTCCATCCCCACCCCCCGCGGCCTTTGAGTTTCTGGAGTCTATGCCACGAAAAGAAGAAGAAGAATGGCGGGGTGAGCGGCGAGCAGAGGGAGCATGGAGCGGCGGCTGGGAGGGAGTGTGGAGCGGGTGAGCAGAGGGCAGGACACAGAGCGGATGGGGCCCGGGAGACCAGGCGGACTGTGCGTGTTTCGCTGTAATGAAAATCCTGCGTCGCTGGGCACAACCAATCAGCGAAGCGGGTTTTGCGTTAGAGAGACAGTGTGACATGAGTGCAAGGTGAGTGTAGGGCTAAGTGTGACGTCAGTGCAAGGTGAGTGTGACATGAGTGCAGGACAGAGTTTGACATGTGTGCAGAGTAAGTGTGAGTGGTGGGTGAGTGTAAGGTGTGTGAGTGTAAGTGGTCTGCAGTACCTGGCTCCTGTGCTGTGTGCGTTTAGCTTAAGGACCTCTGATGATGTCACAGTCATGTGACCTTGCTCCGGCCATGATTGTGACATCAGAGGTCCTGTAAGTATAGAGCCCCCGTCATACATAACGACGCTGGTGCGTCGTTTTCACATTGCTGTTCATTTCAAATAGCGGATGGGAAAGCCGACAGTGAAGTCAGTCCGCTATGTGAGTGTAGTGCTGTCGTCTCTGTCACAGCAATCCCGAGTAGCTGATGCATTGCCAGTGCGTTTTTTGCTAAAAAATATTTGCCGGTACGCATTTCTGATTCATTTCCCCCATGCACAGGGGTGCAGCAAGGCTCTCTGCCGCCTGAGCCTAGGTGAGGACAGGGGTAGGGGGTGCTGTCGGCGGCTGAGGGAAGTGGGGTTTCTGTCGGCGGCCGCTGGCGGGGGGGGTGCTGTCAGTAGCCGCTGCTGGTGATTTTACCTTATGCAGCCGGCGCACGTCACACAGGAAGTGCATGGTGCAGGCACCACCCCCTTCTGCTCTGCCACTCCCCCTAAAGGCTCATATTAACCATTGGACAGTGCAACCCTGCCTATGCATGGCACACGTCCCCTATGCATGGCACACGTCCCCTATGCATGGCACACATCCCCTATGCAGGGCACATGTCCCCTGTGCATGGCACACATCCCCTGTGCGTGGCACACATCCCCTATGCGTGGAACACATCCCCTGTGCGTGGCACACATCCCCTGTGCGTGGCACACATCCCTTATGCGTGGCACACGTCCCCTATGCAGGGCACACGTCCCTTATGCAGGGCACATGTCCACTATGCGTGGCACAAGTCCCCTATGCAGGGCACACATTCCCTATGCGTGGCACATGTCCCCTATGCAGGGCACACGTCTTCTATGCGTGGCACATGTTCCATATCCAAGGCGCACATCCCCTATGCGAGGCACATGTCCCCTATGCAGGGCACACATCCCCTATGCAGGGCACATGTCCCCTATGCGTGGCACACATCCTCTATGTAGCGCACACATCCCCTTTGCATAGCACATGTTCCCTATGCAGAGAACACATCACCTATGCAGGGCACATGTCCCCTTTGCGTGGCACACATCCTCTATGTAGCGCACACATCCCCTGTGCATAGCACATGTCCCCTATGCAGGGCACACATCCCCTATGCAGGGCACACGTCCCCCATGCGTGGAACATGCAGGGCACACATCCCCTATGCGTGGCACACATCCCCTATGTGTGGCACCCATCCCCTATGTGTGGGATATGTCCCTTAAGCAGGGCACATGTCCCATATGCAGGGCACACGCCCCCTGTGCGTGGCACAAGTCCCCTATGCAGGGCACATGTCCCCTGTGCATGGCACACGTCCCCTATGCAGGGCACACGTCCCCGTGGATTTGAAATATGGTGCCATGGTGCGTGCCGCTATTCTGAATGGTCAGCGCTGAATGCGGCGAACAATCAGAGTAGCAGCATTCAAACCGCATGCAAAGCTGCACTACTTCTCTGATTGGTCGCCGTGGTGACCAATCAGAAGAGTACTGCAGCTTGGCGCGCGGTTTGAATGCCGCAAAGGGCACCACCGCTGTGAGCAGCCGAAAGATGACCAGTTGATGCCGGTCATCTCCCGGCTGGCACGCCGCTGACTGGAGCTCAGCCTCGGCTACTGCTGCACAGAGGTCAGAGGTACTACTGCACACTGTACTCAATGTATTTGAAACATAGCACCATGGCGCGTGCCGCTATTCTGATTGGTCAGTGCTGAACTCGGCGACCAATCAGAAGAGTACCGCTGCTTGGCGCGCTGTTTGAATGCTGCGAAGGGCACCACTGCTGCGAGCAGCCCAGAGATAACAGGCTGATGCCGGTCATCTCCCGGCTGGCAAGTCGCGAACCTCTGTGCCACAGGTAGCCACGGCTCAGCTCCGGTCAGCGGCTTGCCAGCCGGGAGCTGATTGGCTAACGGCAGTCATCTCCTGGCTGGCTTGTGCGCACTGCTGCCACCATCGGCCGGACCTATGTATCCCTGCGACAGCGGCGCTAATGCGCCGCTGTCGCTGGAATGCAAGTTGGCGCGAAATTCGAACTTTGAATTTGTGCGCTTAATTGCATAGACTTGGTTCTTCGGTGGCCTCCGGAGGCAGTCAACAATGAACGGCCTCTGTCTGGCGCTCAATTTCCGTGACAGTCAACATCAGACGATTATATAGTAGGTAAACATTTTTATCTGCTGTTTATAATTTTGCTTTCATATGCCGTATCAATAAATTCATTAAATTCTATTGTTATGCTTGGCATAGGATCGCTATTTAGTAACATGTAATAAGAAGTGTCTGCAAGGATATTGAATGTTTCCTTGTAGTAATCACCATAATTTTGTATAACAATGCCATCTCCTTTACCAGCGTATCTAATAACGATATTGTCATTCTATTTTTAAGAGAGAAGAGCTTCTCTTTGCATTGATGTTGTTAGCCTTAGTATTTATTATGATGAATTTATCTGTTCTTAGATTTCTGAATTTTTTCAGTGCTAGATAATGGAATGTTTGCACATGATGTCCATTGCTCTCAACAGGATAGAAATTGAATATGGATATTAGCTAAGGGTGAAAAAAACAATCATCACATGCACTACTGGATGCTGAATCAGAAGTATTTTTGCAAAAATGCCTTTTCAAAGTCATTTTGCGAGTAAAAACAGGGAGATCAGGAAACAAATCAAAACCCTTTGGCAAGTATACTGGGCAAAATAATAAAGATTTCTTAAGCACAGAGGTTACAGCCTCTATTTATGCATGATCAGACGAATTGTCTGTTCTGAAGACACCATTTTTCCTTTTTCCTTTATTTTTTACCCCCTCTGGTGCCTCTGCTAGATATTTTTCTTTTCCCATTTTTTAGGGGAAAGAAATGATTTATTTGTGTCTTGGGTTGGTTTAAAAAGAATTGTTCTAATCTCACAGATTATAAGGTTCAAGTTAATCTGCTAACACAAAGGTTTATTAAACAGAAAAATCACAAACTAATGATTGAGAACCCTTTTTCAAGTGAGCAAACTAAACCAAACTTCTCTGTTAACAAATAAGATTCATTACAACACAGAGAACTGTTTGATTGCAATTTCATTACAACATTTAATAAGTACCACAAAGAAGTTAAAAATATTCTGTGTGAGAACTGGCTTGTGCCCTTAGATAATCCTGTTTTGTGTAAGGCTCTTTTCACATCTAAGGGTACTTTCACATTAGCGTTTATTTGAAATTGCGGCAGATGCAGAGAAAAAAACGCATCTGCCGCGATTACCGCATACCGGCTGCACTTGCGGCACGGTTGCGGCACAGTTGTGGCAAGCCCCATACAATGTATAGGCGGCTTGCGGCAGGTGCGGCAAGTGCGGTTTTGGCACTTGCGCCAGGTGCGGCCGCTAAATAAACCGCGGTCAGCCGCGTTTTTTTCGCGGCCGCACCTGCCGCAAGTGCCAAAACCGCACTTGCCACACCTGCCGCAAGCCCGCTTATACATTGTATGGGGCTTCCCACAACTGTGCTGCAACCGTGCCGCAAGTGCAGCCGGTATGCGGTAATCGCGGAAGATGCTTTTTTTTCACCGCATTTGCCGCGATTTCAAATAAACCCTGATGTGAAAGCAGCCTAAGGCATGTGTGCATTTTGCTAAATTTGCATTTTTAGGCATTTTTACCGCTAAAAACGCATAAAAACGCTAGCGTTTTTGGTCCCATAGGTTTTAATGGAAACGCATGTAAAAACGCAGGCAAAAACGCATGAGTGTTTTCAAAAACGCAAAACACATGCGTTTTTGCCAACGCAGCCCAAAACGTTGGGAAATGCGGCTAGCGCGGCGTTTGCAAAAACGCATGCGTTTTGCGTTTTTGAAAACGCTCATGCGTTTTTGTCTGCGTTTTTACATGTGTTTCCATTAAAACCTATGGGACCAAAAACGCTAGCAGTTTTAGGCTTCATATTGACTTGCAATAGTTTCAACAATATTGTATAAAGACGATTATTATTGCACATTACAATGGGCAATGGTGCTTCTGAATATTCTCTTTCCTTTATTGTTTGGCCACATTATCCAATGTTAGATTGTGCCCTTCCGGACTTAGAGTCCCCAACTTATAGATCCAGTAACTTTCTTTTTTAATTAATCAGCAAATCATTCTCTCTATTATTTACTCGATCAATTATGGTAAGACTCATTTTGCTGGGGTCTTTTTGATGCACAATATTAAAATGTCTAGAAAGACTATGCAGCTGGCATCCTGTCCTAATGTTATGGCTATGCTTATTAAGCTGGGCATGCATTTCCTGCACTGTGCAGCCTACATATTGAAGGCCACACGTGCACTCCAGCAAATAAACTACAAAGGAAGTTTGGCATGTTACCCTGTGTTTAATTTCAAAATTCTCCCCTGTGGTCATCGAGGAGAAGAATTTTGCACCCCTCTTAATCGTTTCACAACATAGACATCTTGATGTTATACACGGGTAACACCACCATTATTTTGGATTGGTAACATTACTCACAGCTCTTTTTAAAGTAATATTGCTAGAGGCAATCATATTCCGCAGGTTTTTATTTTTCCTATATATAATAAGAGGTTTCCCAAGTAAGTGGTCAGATAGAACAGGATCTCCCTTTAACACAAACCAATATTTTTCCAATAGCTTATGGATAAATGCTCTTCGCTGACAGAAAGTGGTTGTAAACCCCATTTAGTACAATCTAGCATCCTTTTCTTCTTTTTGTCGTTGTCCTGACCTTCTGTAACAGGCTCAATACATGATTTTTGTGTAAGCCTGTTAGTTTTTCTATAGGCATCCTGCAGTAATCTTTTTGGGTATCCTTTTTCTAAAAACCACTTCTTTGGTATTTTGGATTCTTCCCAAAAGTCAATATCTTCCATACAATTTTTATGGACCCTCCAGTACTGGCCATATGGAACATTTTGGATCCAGCTGGGGAGGTGCCCACTATCAAACTTGAGGTAACTATTTACATCCACAGGCTTGAAGTGGGTAGATGTAGTAAATCTCCCCAGCTGGTCCACCTTAATTCGCAGGTCCAAGTACAGGAGGGATTTATCCGAATAAGAAGCTATAAAGGACAAACCCACTCATTATTATTGAGCTTATGGACGAAGATCATAGCCTCTTGCAGTGGCCTTTTCCACAAAAAGAATAAGTCATCGACAAAGCGACGATACAAAACAACATTTTCTTGTACCATCTTAGACTACGCAATGGAGACGGATTCAAAGGCACCCATAAACAGATTTGCGTAACTGGATGTGAACCTAGTCCCCATTGCACAGCCTTTTACTTGTCTATAGAAGTTTCCTTCAAATGTGGACACATTTTTTTCAAGAATGAACTTTATAGCTCTCAACAGGAAGTCTCTCTGCTCCAAAGGTAAGCTTTCATCCCCAGATAATACTTCCTTTATGGCCTTCAAACCCAATTCATGTCGAATATTATTATACAAAGAGCATACATCCAAGGAGAGGAGTATACAATTTTCAACTAGTGGTATTCTTGTTAACTCTTTGATGAATTGAGTTGAATCCTTAAGATAAGACTTTAATTTAACCACATAGCCCTGAAAAAACAGGTCTACGTAGTGTGATAGATTACTGGTTATGGAGTTAACCCCGGAGATAATTAGATGACCTGGCGGATTTGTAGGGTCTTTATGTACTTTCGGAAGAAGATACAAAAGGGTACTTTAAAATGGGGAATATCCAAAAATCTTTTTTCTTTTTTATTCAAGAGGCCTTTAAGATGTGTGGCCTTTACCAAACAATCATAATTCAAGAAGATTACAACCGAGGGATCATGGTCTAGAGATTCGTAGTAGGTAAGATCCTCCAGAATCTTTTTTTACTTTCGTTAATGTACTAACCTCTATTCATTAGGACTAGACAACCTCTGGTAACATCTGGTTACGACAGTCCACTTGGTGAGACAGCTCTCCAAGGTGTGATCACTCATTTTTATATGCAGACTAACAAGCAGATCTTATTTGATGCAGGTGTTAGTGGGAATGAAAATTTACAGGGTGTTTCCATAATTTTTTCTTCAGAATTAAGATATTCCATAATTTTTCCCCCAGCTTGGTCTACAAAAGTAACCGTTACTGGATAGTACATTTTCTTTTCAAGATTTCTTTTAGTGTTTCTTCAAGACAGAGTTGCCATTTGAAATGACTTTAGTTTTGTGCCATGTGTGTGATTGCTTTTTATCTACAAAATTAAATAAATGAAGGGACATCCTCCGAGCCAGGTGATTCCAAAATTTATGCCAGGGGTTTTACATCCCAGGAATCCGTGATTGGGAGGACTGCTTCAGTCCCAGACTCAGGAGCTGGCTGACTAAACTGTTGCCACTGCCATGATCCGCTAATGTAATGCTGGAGCAAGGGTGAACGAGAGGATCTCTCCGAGAAGAACTGCAAACATCGCAAACAACTTTATAATAAGTTACATCCGAATGATAAAACAAAATTGCATGCATATCTAAAAATCTTTGGAATTTAATCAAAAACTCTTATTATATTTGATCAATTAATCTGGGACTCTTTTTCTAAAATAACTATGAAATTATCAAATAACTACGGACTTTAAAACAAGCAGGGACCCTCGCTCCTGTTTTACTTTTCTTTTCTATCTTAAAAGTAATTTTTCCCATTATTTTGGTAAATTGTATATTTACTTGTTTTCAGACAGAAAAGGAATTAAGTGGAAATTGTTCCACTTGGAGTTATTTGTATATATCACTTGACATTCATTTTAATGTAATTTTTAGTGTTTTTTTCCATGTGATTTATACAAATTTTATAAGTGTGACTCTGCAGTAAAATATAAAGTATAATTTTAAATAACCATAATTTTAAGGCTGCATTCACAATGTGTGTTTTTGGTCTGTTTTTGCTCATCATTTTTTGAAGCCAAAACCAGGAACAATCAGAGGAAAAGTATAACAGAAACAAGGGCACCACTTCTGTATTTATCACCCACTCCTTCCCCTAAAGGTTTAACCCAGAGGGTCAGCAGTTCTCCTGATAAAATCTGATGATAGAAGAAAGAAGCCATTGTGGGCAAATTTGACAGGACAATTAAAAATGTGTTGCACACTCTTCTGTACACTTGAGCACTTGGCTTGTATTCAATCAATACAGTGGAACAAGCTACTGCTAGGCACATCTCTTAGTGTGTCATATCCCCTGAAGACAAAAAGATTGACATTTCTATTCATACTGTTTGATTCATCTCACCCAGATTTGGGCTGCTTACCAAATGGTATTTGGTGACATCTCGTGAAGAAGAAGCAAGTTTTGCTTCAAAGCACGTCAAAGTATATCATCATACTTTACTTCATTGCATCTGGAACTTCATATAGTTAATAGTCAGCGATAAAAGAAGAAAAAGCAGCAAACTCCCCAGCCAAAGAATTAGAGTCTCCTTTAATGTGCAGATGGCGTTACATAGCATGCAGGGAGGGGGAGCAAAAACCACTGACAACGGCAACCATTTTGTGCTGACAGCACTTCTACGGGTTCCCATACGGAGGACCTGTAGAAGCGTTCTCAGTGCAAAACGGTTGCTGTTGTCTGTGGTTTTTGCTCCCCCACCCTGCATGCTATGTAACGCCATCTGCACATTAAAGGAGACTCTAATTAATTGGCTGGGGAGTTTGCTCTTTTTTTCTTCTTTTATCGCTGGATGTTCATCTAGATTTTCTTTTGAGTGAGCACCTCCATTCTGAGTGTCTGTGTCCCGCAAACGTGGTGTGTCTGAAAATTTGTAGTTGCTTATTTGGGTTTATGCGTGGTGCTAAGTCATTTCTGCTGATATTTTTTTAGATCGTTAATAGTGATGAGCGAGTAGTAACATTTTCAGTTTCAGATAGCTCTAACTGAATGCTTTTAATTGTTTCAGTATTTGGATTCGCTTTAGATTTGTTGCTCATTACTTGTTCATAGTATTTGGTTAGAGCTATCTGAACCCAAATATCTTACTATTCCCTCACCACAAATTATTAACTCAATATAGCCATTGTATAATTTTTTCATATCTTTCAGCCATCAATTTTAGAGTTGCAAAAGTTATAACACCATTAAGGTTACAAGGTTAAGGTTGCACAGGATGTAAAAATTTAATTTTTGACTTTTTGTAACACTGGGTAAGAAAGGTAATTAACATATTAACATTCTGTTCCTAGTAATCTGCACTTGTTTTTGTGCGTTGCTGCTATCTGCAACAATAAACTAAATTATTTCTCAATGTATCTGTCTTGCATCATCTTCAGTCTCAATTATGTAAAATTTGAATTCTTTAAAAATTAGAATTTTCAAAGTTTAAGGAAGGTAGACTATCTGTTAAAACACTTCACCTTACAGTTGCTAATCAACATTGTAATAAATCAGCCTTAACAACCTAGCATATAGACCTCCCATTGTGAGCAAATGCAGTGCTTCCTCTGTTGAGGGTCATTAAGAATGTAATGGTCTCTTAAAAGAGAGATCTGGAGGTACAAATCAAATTTTCTTAATGTACTAGTTAATGAAGCCTTTGTACAAGCAATTACTGGAATGGGCCTTTTCCTCACAATATAAAGAATATGTATTTTATTCTTGTTATTCTAGTCATTTTGCAAAAGCTACATTATAAAAATTCTCCAAATTATCTTTACAAAGTTACTCAGATGTCTGTTCACACATTTCAAAGTCTACACTTAAATTGTGGAACAAGTGAAATTCCATTACAAGAGAGCAAGGTCATGTTGTACTCTCTTATGGTGACCTTAGTATGATTGGTATATAATACATATATACAGTAGGTTTATTTCACTATTTGTCATTAAGCGTTATTATACTGTTATGTTAAATTGCATACAATAATTACAGGGTCATGCTGCTAACAATTCATTGTAAGTGCTGGTATACCCTGTACAGTAAATGTCATTATTTGTGCTATTTTATTGTTATTTATTGGAGATTGCAATCTTCACTTCAAGAATGTGTTACCTTGGAAATGTCAATGCTATTTTTATTGTCATCTTAATAGATGTATTTTGAGATGCTACTAAATAATATAGAAACCACTGTGATAACTGGCGCATGTACATAGGGTTCAGCTTTTCATTAATTATGATAGAATTGATTGGTGCACATTTAAATGGGGAAGAGAATCTATTCTTTTCTAATTCTTAGCAAAATAATAAGACAAATTAGCAAAGTTAAAGGTGAAAAATGTTCAAATAACTGCACAGGATCTCAGTAAAATTAGCCTTTCCATAACCACACACAATCCGAGGATGGAATTAATGTAACACATTTAAAAGTACAAATTTATTAGTGTAAAATATTCATTAAATAATATATAAAGTGTAAATTTACAAGCATTAGTCCAGTTGAGAATGAATAAGAGCGACAAAGTGAGGGTACGTCACTGATAAGGAAATAAAACTTAACCTTTCTTAATACTATACTACGAATGACCTAATTAAGTGCACAAAGTAATTCGCTCAAAAGAGTCACTAATACATCAAATTTTTATTAAACATAGTCTCTTGTCTCAATGCATTTCTATGCTTCTAATATTTCAGGCATTTCATCAGGAGACGTTTAGTTTTTGAGACTTAGGGCAGGGTTCTCTAAGCAACCCTTTTTTGGAAACTCATTTGCTCTTTTTTGTCAGGTAATGTAACGATAATGAGCACACCTGAAATGCAGCTTTTATGAGGTCTACAGTTACTTCATTGTACTATCTTTTTTATTAAAGCACTATAATTTTGCACTTAATTTTTATAACCTGCCACAGAAGAAAAAATGGAATAAACAATTAAACTATTGTCAAGGGATAAAGACATAGAACTTCTAGTACTCTAAACATTGGTTACCTGATCCTCACAATAATCAAAGGGTGGAGAAAGTTTGACTATTTCTTAGGTTTTCATCAAATAAAGTGCATTATAGTGCTGACCTGATTCTTATAAGGAACTATTGCACAATATCAATGAGTAACAAATGACTTAAGGCTCCATTACACCTGCTGATGCTGCCGGAGATGTCATCGGCGACTGGCGGTTGCACGCACGTTTTTGGCGCCCCGCCAGCATTGCTGTCCCCCATTTACATGGGGCGACACCTCCGGCGGTGCCCTGGCGAGCTGACAGGCGGCATCGCCGCCAGGGTGTCTCAAAACCCCAGTGGTGATGCAGGATAATGGGAGTCTATGGCTCCCATCGCCTGTCAGCTCACCGGCGGCCGGTTACATCATTGATGTGAAACCAGGCAAGCTGTCAGAGCCGCCGACATCACCCCTTTACATTAGGCGATGCAGAGACAATGTCGCTGCCGATAGGCCACGCCCCTACATTGCCTATGTAATCGGCGGCGATGTGGCCAAGTACAACGGGGCCTTTACAGATGTATTTTAATGAATACATTTTTTTTTCTTCAAAAATTCAAAATTCAATACATAAAGTGCAAGGCATATATTATACAGAGTAACTGCGAACAGAGTGATCTATTTCAAGTGTTTTCTTCTGTTAATGTTGATGATTATGGCTGACAGCCAATGAAAACCCAGAGGTCATTATTTCAGAGAATTAAAGTAGTGAACAGGGATGAGTGAGTAATAAATCAAGTGACAGCATCAGCAAATTACCAGCAGGTCCTGGAGCCAAACAGACGCGTCTGCAGAGAGGTGAGTATGCTTTTTTTTTTACAGTTTACTTTTGATTTCGCTTTAGCAGCGAAAGTACAGGCAGCCAGAGGCTGCCGCACATGTGCTGCTAGAGTGATACTACATTTCACACATGTCACAAGGGTACATGAAGGATTCTTCGCTTGACATTACTTTCTCCTGCTCCTCCACTTTCCCACCAGCTATTTCAAACTATCAGCTGATCATTTGAAACAGCCGGTGGTCTTTTTGAAAAAGTCAGCAGGCTCGCTTCGCCATCCAGCAGGTGGAGGGGAGGCAGGGTGGGAAGCGTGGGACCAGCCAGGAATTGAGGGATCACATGAGGAACAAGCAGGGAATGAAGCACTGGGTGGGGAGCATGCATCAGCAGATTGTTTAAAAAAGTCGGCAGATTTTTACCGCCAGCTTTTAAACAATTATGCATCCATTTCAGCTTTTTCCTCAGACCCCCAGACCACTTTGTAGAGTCCAGCAAAAAATTTTCCATTGACTTACATTGGACTTGCTACTTGTGATGAATATGCGAGTATTAGAACCTTCACATTATGAGTATAGCGGGTCTAAATATTTCATTACTTGCCCATCCCTAGTGGTGAGGATGAAGTGTTTAAAATTGTGCTGCTGTATTCTCCGAGACATGAAAGGATGAAAATAATAATGTTTTATTAGTCAACGTATTTCAGGGCTCCATGAAAAGCCCTGAAACATGATAATAATTACCAACTGATTTGAACAGTTGGTTTAAAATAATTGATTGTCCTGAAGAAGGGGCCATAGAGCCCTGAAATGCGTTGACTAATAAACCATTATTATATTCACCCTTTGATGTCTTGTGGAATATGGTAGCATGGTTTTTAACCCTTCATCCTCCCTACTCTATATGCGTCACGCTGAGGACTGCAGCAGCCATGATATGATTTTATAGTGGTTGTGACTAGTGATGGGTGAACTTCCCAATGATCAGGATCGGCGGGTTCACCACAGATTTTTGAAAAATTCTAGCACAGAGCCGTAGATGATGCCAACTTGCGTCCAAACCCCAAGTTTGGAATTTATAGATATGGGATGGGGCGCGGGGGCTGCAAAAGAAAGCATAAAATTATTAATAGACATTATAGTTATACTTACCGGCCCTGCGAAGCGTCCTTCCATCTCGCTGTTTCCCAGCATCTACTTCTCTGACTGCTAATTAACTTTCACGTTATTTAATGAACTGCTCGGCTATCGGCAATTGTCGGCCAACGTCGGCAGTGTTCAGGTAGTGGTGTCAGGGTTCACCCGAGTTCATGGCCCAAGCCATGAACTTGGGTGAACTCTGACTGTCACTGTCAGTATAAGCCTGCTTCTCACTCCACTCTTTATTGACGCTTGTCTTTGCAGAGTGATGTAGCGGAGCTGACATTGCTATCCATGCCGGACTGGATGGACAAAGTGCTGCTGAGCCACGCTGATGCAGAAATGACCGGACCCACAAGGTCTTTGGCAATGATGTAGCTTTTATTTATCCTATGCGTTTAAGAGCATACATGTAATCCCTGAGGAAGGAGCAAGGTACACTCCGAAATGCGTAGGCTAAATAAAAGCTACATCATTGCCAAAGACCTCGTGGGTCCGGTCAATTCTACAGCAACGCAGATCGCCAGCACTTTGTCCATCTGGTCCGGTTCTTGCTACGTTACATGTGAAAGGGTGGATCCTGCAACAACTTTATACGCGCAGATACTTGTTGTGTGTCACACAACCATATCAGGTGAGCACTTTTCAAAAAGAATTTTACAGCCTCTTTTATCATAAGATAAGACCCTATGCGCCCTTGTCTCTCACTGCTATAGATATTGCTATCCATGCCAACTACATCAGACAGAGGATTTTTTATAATAAAGATAGAGTCTTTAAATTTTTTTTGTTTTATTTCTAATAAAAAAAAATTCTCTGTGTTGTGTTTTTTTATCTTTACTAGAAATTCATGATGGTCATGTCTAATATTGGCATGACTCCATGAATTTCAGGTTTAGGGCCAGCTGATAATACAGAGCTGTCCCTAACCCCATTATCACCCAGTGATACCCCTGGCACAAGGGCCACTGGAAGAGTAAGATACAGCGCCAGAAGATGGCGCTTCTATGAATGCGCCATTTTCTGGGACAGCTGTGGGGGGCCCAGAAGGCTTGAGACACCCAATGCTGTGGATTCCAGCCCCCAGCTGCCTAGTTGTACTTGGCTAGACCCAAAAATAGGGCAAAGCCCACGTCGTTTTTCTTATTATTTCATGAAATTCATGAAATAATAAAAAATGGGTTTCCTTATATTTATGTTTCCAGCCAGGTACAAATAGGCAGCTGGGAGTTGAGGGCAGCCTGTACCTGCCTGCTGTACCTGGCTGGCTTACAAAGATATGACGACACCCACGTCAATTTTTTTAAAATAATTCATTAAACAATAAAAAAAAAAAAAAACATTTAGGGACCGCATCTTAATCCCTCGACCCTCATCTCTGTGCTGAACACTCTCAGCTCTGCTTCATCAGAGACCAAGGGGATGAGCAAAGCTTCTATCCCCTTGGTCCCTGAAAGAGAGCCCGAAGCGCTGCAGCATCATAAGGGTGGTTAATTTAGGCCTGAAACTGCATGCATTGTGTCCAAGGTGTTCATCTTCATCTCCTGGGCCAAAAAAAGCACAAAATCCGCAACATATTTCCTGCATTTTTTGCCACGGATTTAATGTTTTTGATGAAATCTTCTGACAGCTCAGTGCGCGATCTGCAGCATTGTAACTGGGAAGACTCTGGGGTGACTCGAAAAAAGCTCAGGTGGCATGACCTCAGCTGTCCTCCTTCAGGGACCAAGGGGATAGAAGCTTTGTTTGTCCCCTTGGTCTCTGATGAAGCAGAGCCGAAAGTGTTTAGCACAGATATGAGGGTCGAGGGGTTAATAAAGATGCAGTTATTAGATGTATTTGTGTTTTTTTATTATTATTTTTTAATAAACTATTAAAAAATAAAAATTTGACATGGGCTTCGCCATATATTTGTTTGACAGACAGGTACAGCAGTCAGGTGCGGGCTACCCCCAACCCCCAGCTGCCTATTTGTACCTGGCTGGAAAAAATAATATAGGGAAGCCATTTTTTTATTGTTTCATGAATTTCATAAAATAATTAAAAAAAACGACATGGGCTTCGCCCTATTTTTGGGTCCGGCCAGGTACAACTAGGCAGCTGGGGGTTGGAATCCACAGCACAGGATGGCTCAAGCTTTCTGGGGCCACTGTTACAAATTGCAGTCCGCAGTCGCCCCCAAAAAAGGCACATTCTTGAAAGCGCCATCTTCTGGCGCTGTATCTAGCTCTTCCAGCGGCCCTGGTGCTGGGTAGCTGCTGGGTAATAATGGGGTTAGGGCCACATCTTTGTTATCAGCTGGCCCTAAGCCTGAAATTCATGGGGTCATGCAAATATTAGACCCAAACACTATGAATTTCTATTAAAGATAAAAAAAAACAGAGAATTTTTTTTTTATTAGAAATAAAACAAAAAAACATTCAGAGACTGTATTATAAAAATATCCTCCGTCCGACATAGTCCACATGGATAGCAATGATGTCAGCTCTGCAAGGAGCAGGCTGATATCGACAGTGAAAGTTAGAGTTCACCCGAGTTCATGGTTTGGGCCATAAAGGTGGGTGAACACTGACGTCATCGCACAAACACTGCCAGAAAACAATGAAGACTGCCGAGTGCAGTGAATACTACCGGAAATTAATGAGCGGCCCCGGAAGCAGAAGCAGCCACGATAGCGAGATGGGAGGACGCGTTGCTATAAAGGTAAGTATAATTATAATGTTTATTATTCATTTTATTCTTTTACAGGCCCTGGACCCGAACTAGACCCGAACTGTAACACCATGAAAACCCATGTTCGGGACCTTGAAACCGAACAGTATGTGTTCAGTATTGGACCAGAACTTTACAGTTCAGCTTTGCCCATCTCTAGTCGTGACTCTTACAGAAGGTGAGCCTCTGATACCTATTTAGGTAATATTTTATCTCTCAGATCCTTGATCCTCCCAACTTTAATTTTCTGAGATAATAACCTTTGGGTATTCATTCAGTGTAATATATGTTGTCCTTATAGGAGCTCTCGAGCACAAAAGGTGTCCGGTTCTCTAAGATTAAAAAGCTTTATTTGGCAACCACAACAGTCGTCTTCCTTGGGTGGACTCAGTAATCCACCTGAGGAAGACGACATACCATCGTTGAAACATGTTGTGGTTGCCAAATAAAGCTTTTTAATCTTAGGGAACCGGACCCCTTTTGTGCTTCAGCGCTCCTATAAAGACTACATACATTACACTGAATTGATTCCCACTTACTGCGGGTTGTATTGGAGCTGCGGAGCCGATCGGTAAAATGATTACAGGAGCCAGGAGGAAGTGAAGGACCTGCCGTGACACCACGGTCACATGACCACTCACACCACGTGATTGAGGAGACGCGGAAGTGGATCCGGACAGTGAAACAGACTGGAGCTGGAGAGCGTACACTCTGGTTGTGTGGAGACAGCACAACCAGATTAGGTGAGAGTCTATATATCCCCACCCTAGTGGTACTGTAAAATATCCATCTGGTTTTTCCCAGGGAGCGCTTGCTCTGTTTTCTCTGTTTTCTTTTGGTATTCATTGGCTGTAAGCTGTAATCATCAACATTAACAGAAATAAACACTTTATATTGCTCACTCTGCTTGTAATGTCTCTATATAATATATACGTTTCACTATATGTATTGAATTACTGAAATAAATTAACTTTTTGATGATATTCTAATTCATTGAGATGCACCTGTACATACTTTATACAAAATAAGGCTAGTAGAGAAAGCATACTCTCATTATAGCTCTTCTGGTCCCTATACAGACACACACATTCTATCAGCTATACTGTAATAGTTTAGGTAAACTTTTTTATCATATGCACACTGTCTATGCCTTATCACTGCTGTGCTCTCTCTTGGGAGCCCACGTATCCTGGCAGCTTGCAGCACTCATTCAAATAACTCAAGCTTCTTTATATTGCAGTACTTTAGTTGACCTTATTTGGATCATGCTCTCTGCTGCATCTGGGGAAAACATGCAACCCTGCAGCACACAGCACTCATTCAAATCGACAAATATAAGAAGTTTAGAAACATGTAGAGACTATTTTTAATAATAACAATTGTATGTGTTAGCCACTCTTTTGAGTGTATTACTTTGTGTACTTAAGTAGAAGTAACCCCTATACAGGGATTCCCCCATTACAACACCAGGAGGTCTAGATGTTGCAATTCCCAGACCAGAGGGGAGACCCGTACAGATCGAGTGAGATGAATCCTGTGAGCTCCATACAATCCCAGAGAGACGGATCCAGCCGGTACAGGAATCCGGATGGTTGTGTGTTCTGTAGGAGAGACCTGTCCAGCTCAAGGATTCTCTGGAGACAGAGGTGTTAGAAAATTTGGAAACAAGGCAGCAGTCTTCCTATTGCAGATATCAGCAGAATGTGGCCTGAAAAGAGGCAACAATGCAAGAGAATGAACATTTTACCCAGACACCTCCCTTAAAGGGAGGATGCCTTTTATGCACTGAGAATCACAGTACAGAAAGCCCTAATAGAGAACAGGTGCGCTGCTCCTTTAAGTATGTGCAGGAAGCAGAACATGTATCCTATAGGTATTCCCAGGATACCTGCCAAGAGAGCACAGGTTCCTAAGAGAGAAGGAAACCGCCGACTGCATGGACTCATGAACAGGGTGAGCAGTATCAGTGGAGCTGCATGATGAGCACCGATCTCACTGCTTAGCAGTGACTAGCCCTGTAGCAGGGACAGAACAGGTGAGATGCATAGCACCATGTGATGGGCGCCCTGAGGCCAAGGGTATGACATCTTCACATTTTATGAAATATTGCACACAGTCAAGAAATGCAGTGGCAGATACAGCAAAACAATCCCAAAACATCTTTTAACCTCCATCAGATTTGACTGTAGGAATTGTGTTCTTTTCTTTGTAGGCCTCGTTCAGTTTTCAGTAAACAGAAGAATGATATGATTTACCAAAGCCCTTTATTTTGGTCCTATCTGTCTGTCAACAGAACACTTTCCCAGAAGGATTTTGGCTTACTCTTGTAGATTTTGGCAAACTGCAATCTAGCTTTTTTATATCTCTGTGTCAGCCATAGGGTCCTCCAGGGTCACCTGTCAGTGTTTATTTTCATTGAAATTTTGACAGATAGCTTGAGTTAACAATGATGCACCCTAAGCCTAGAGGATAGCTTGAATTTTTTTGAAAGGCTGATTATCAACCATCTAGACTATCCTGTGTTGCAACCTTCAATCAATTTTTCTCAGCCAATCATATCCACGGACATTAGTTACAGTGCCATGGGTAGTACTCTTCTTCATTATGTTGGGCACCTTAGACAAAGGAACATCAAGAAAATATCTGTATGTGGTCTTATAATCTTGAGATTGTTGATATTTTTAAATAATTTTGGCTCTAAAGTCCTCAGAAACGTCTCCTTTTTTAGTTTTCCATGCTTGTTGTACCAGTATCAGATACTAGTGCAATTCAATGAATTAGAATATCATCAAAAAGAGAATTTATTTCAGTAATTTAATATATAAATTGAAACACAAAAATTATATGGAGTTATTACAGAGTGATATATTTCAAGTGTTTATGTCTGTTAATGTTGATGATTATTGCTTACAGCCAATGAAAACCCAAAGGTCATTATCTCAGAAAATTAAAGTAAGTAGGATGAAGGGTCTGAGAGAAATTTTTACTTATATAGGTATCAGAGGCTCACCTTGTATGGTTGTGAGAGTCACAACCACTATAAAAGCATCAAACAATACTAGATTCTGCTCCAACCACCCATATTCCCAGGACTCCCAGGCTACCGGATTGTGGCTTGGCAACCACCGTGATATCCAGACAAAATTGTTGTAACCGGAGCCTCATGAGATATTTCTTTTATTTAATGATAAAAATCACATAGCCTCTATGAGAAGCTCTGGACGCGTTTCGTGGGACTAGCCCACTTAGTCGTCAGTACAATGGCAAATACAACACAAGCATTATATACAATTAAAAACAACTCCCCCCCGGCATGTGTGACTAATTTATACAATTAACACTTACCATATATACTCGTGTATAAGCCGAGTTTTTCAGCACAAAAAATGTGCTGAAAAGTCCCCCCTCGGCTTATACACGAGTATATACGGTAGCACCAGCTGTATACAGCCCCCCCCATGGTATCCAGGGCCCCCCTTGCTGCACACCTGTAAAGTAAGATGTTAGTATACTTATCGCTGCCGCTGCCGCCGCCGCCGCTCCGCTGCTCGTTCACCGCGCTGCTCCGGGTCTTCATGCTTCCTTCTCCGGCGCACAGGAAATGACGTCATTGTTCGAGCGCCGGAGACGGAAGTATGAAGACCCGGAGCAGTGTGGTGACAGAGCAGCGGAGCGTCGGCGGCAGCAGCGATAAGTATACTGACATCTTAATTTACAGGTGTGTAGCAAGGGGGGCCCTGGATACTACAGGGGGGCTGTATACAGCTGGGGCTGCTGTATACAGCTGGGGCTCCTGTGTACTACTGATGGGGGGGGTCTGTATACCTCTGGGGCTGCTGCTGTATATACCCCCTGGGGCTGCTGCTGTATATACCTCTGGGGCTGCTGCTGTATATACCCCCTGGGGCTGCTGCTGTTTATACCCCCTGGGGCTGCTGCTGTTTATACCCCCTGGGGCTGCTGCTGTATATACCCCCTAGGGCTGCTGCTGTATATACCCCCTGGGGCTGCTGCTGTATATACCCCCTGGGGCTGCTGCTGTATATACCACTGGTGCTGCTGCTGTATATACCCCTGGGGATGCTGCTGTATATACCCCTGGGGCTGCTGCTGTATATACCCCTGGGGCTGCTGCTGTATATACCCCTGGGGCTGCTGCTGTATATACCACTGGGGCTGCTGTATACTACCACTGGGGCTTCTGTATACTACTACTGGGGCTGCTGTATACTACTACTGGGGCTGCTGTATACTACCACTGGGGCTTCTGTATACTACTACTGGGGCTGCTGCTGTATATACCACTGAAGCTGCTGTATACTACTACTGGGGCTGCTGTATACTACCTCTGGGGCTTCTGTATACTATCACTGGGGCTGCTGTATATACCTCTGGGGCTGCTGTATATACCTCTGGGGCTGCTGTATACTACCACTGGGGCTGCTGCTGTATATACCACTGGGGAGGCTGCTGTAACACTGCTGGGGCCTGTATGTACCACTGGGGAGGCTGCTGTATACCACACTGCTGGGGGCTGTATACTACCACTGGGGAGGCCTGTATACCACTGGGGGGCCTGTATACCACACTGCTGGGGGCTGTATACCTGTGCTGGGGTCCACCCTCGGCTTATACACGAGTCAATAGGTTTTCCCAGACTTTGGGGGCAAAAGTAGGGGGGTCGGCTTATGCACGGGTCGGCTTATACACGAGTATATACGGTATCTAGCCAAGAAATCTACATAGCTCAAAAAGATTAGTACAAGCGCACAGTTATATTGGATACATACATTTCATAATAAATCACCAAATGTAAATGGAAAGATCATATTGCCACCATTTAGATATATAAATTTCATATATGGGAATAAAACAATCTGAAAATTGAACATAAACATATTAGTGGAAAATCCACCAAATATACAGCATATATATATATATATATAAATATATATATATATATATATAAGATCAAACAATTCTTATTAAATTCCAACTGGAACATATCGGGAAACATATATAGTTCATGGTCTGTGTCGAAAAATGCTATTATTACTCAAAAAATTTGAAAAATCAATTATTTAGTGTATCTCCCATATACCTGTTTGAACCATGCTTTATATTATATTGGATCTGATCTCCAAAATTGTTATGTTATAATCATATACAGTGAAGAAAGATGGTGGTTAGTGCTCTGCTGTCTATTAGGTAGATCCAAGGAATCGCAGGAATGTTGAAAGCAATACCTTTAATAACTTACGCGTTTCGTGGTGCTACAGACCACTTCATCAGAGATCCACAAAGGTTTACAGACATATACAAAGACAGGTTATAAAAAGACATGGGAAGTAGATGTGAATGACCTAGCGCCCTCGTCATCCCATCCTGGTGTCCATTCAGAATCAATTTACAAATTCTCATAACTCAATATACAAATATTATGATTAAACTTTACATTCTAAAAAGATTATGCTATGCAGTCCAATTATATATATCACATACCCAGTAAATATCAAACCAGTGTCACAATATTGAAATTGACACCCAGCCTGATTCCCAAGGAATATCCCTCATTCTATTTCATAGTAAAAAGACATTTATATTATTACTACATGAATCCCATCTCTATATTATAAAACTACAAATACATTAATATATATAAGTACACATCATTCATAGGAAATACATTATATATACAATTCTAAAGCTTCTCATAACAAAAATGTTCATGTCTAAACCAAAGTATTATGAAAAAATCAATCAGGAGTCCAGATCTTACAATATTGTGGTCCTCAATGTTACTCTTCGTGTCCACTTATTCCCTTAGCCATCTACACTGTGGATCTCAATTTGATTTAATGAAGGAGGGATACTAGGTCTGGGATTAGGCTTCCACCCTGTCACGCATTACTCTGCCCACCGCAAACAGAAGTCGTACTCCTGGATAGATATATTTTCCTGCTCCCAGCCTGAGACTCTCGACTCACTGAACAGAGAGGGAACCCGCAAAAGTTTTGTGGGTTCCCGCTCTGTTCAGCGCATCGCGGGTCTCAGGCTGGGAGCAGGAGAAGATATCCATCCAGGAGTACGACTTCTGTTTGAAGTGGTCTGTAGAACCACGAAACGCGTAAGATATTAACGGTATTGCTTTTAACATTCCTGTGATTCCTTGGACTCCTTGGATCTACCTAATAGACAGCAGCGCACTAACTACCATTTTCATTCACTGCATCAGTTACTTTTCTTGGGTGGAGTGCTGCAAGCTGTTCTGTGTTTATCAATTGTTGTGACGCTCACAACACAAGGTTAGTGTAATTGCAGACAACATACCCCGGTGACACCCGGATAAGACCCTATGTGCGCTTTTCTGCTTCTTTTTTAGTTTTCATGTTATAATCATAGAAAAGAAAAGTTGGAAACCTTAGAGGTTTCTGTGAAAACAGTACAGGAAGAAGCAGATAAATTTATTTTGTTGGATGTATATGAAGTGTTATATGATAAAATGCATAAGAAAATAGATGAGCTTGAGAAAAATGTTATTGAAATGAAAAAAATCAAAATTTAAACGTGATTTCAATGATTATGAAAGTGATACAGTATATCTCTGGAAACGGTATACACCGAGGAAACCACGATCTCCACATACACCTCATACTTCGAGAACTCTGAAGACACCCAAAACTCCGGTTACATCTCATCCTCCGAAACCTATCCTGAAAAATCACCCACAACAAATAGGGAAAAAGGAATGTGAGCTTTTCCTCTCCTGCCTCATGAGTGAGTTCAGAAGGTTCTTTGGGTACGGATCAGGACCAGAGTCCGGAGGATTCTCCCAGAGGCTATGATACCAGGTATGCGTCTGCCCCAAAAAATGGGGGAAAAGGAAAAGCAATCGGTCAAGGAGGAGATCGAGGATACTGAAAGAAAAACAAAAGGTAAGTGACTCTAATGTGTTTGTGGTAATGAATTTATCAGCTAGTATATTGTCAGAGCCGCAATTGAAAGTGTTGGAGAAGGGTTTAAATTTCGTGCCCAATAAGGATGCAGATCTTTTTCAGACTATAAAAGATGTGAACAGATTCACTAGGAATCTGACGGTAAAAAGACACTTCTATGACAACAGCGAAAAGGAGGATACTAATATATCTGCTTCCATTGAATATTCTATAATGCGGTGGACTGTTTTCCTCTTCAAATGAATCTGAAGGAAATTTTGTCGACTAAGGAATTGTACCAACTGAATGATAATATGGTGGTTGAGGACTGTAGGAAAATTAAGAATAAAATTGAAGCAATGAAATTTTCTGTGTCTAACCCTATGTATTATCCCATTACAGCAAGAGCTTCAGCTATGGAAATTTTCCAAGCTAACATGGAGATGGATTTAAATGATCTCCTGGAGAATAAAATCCATACAAAAAGTAATTTATCCACTGAGGAACAAAAAGCACTTGTTTCTCTTAAATCTAATGGCAATATAATTGTGAGATCATCTGACAAGGGAGGATCAGTAGTGATATTGGATTCCAGATTATATAAAAACAGGTAGAACATATCCTTTTCGATGAAACCACATACAGACCTCTCTTGTCAGATCCTACTAATGATTTTCTTGCAGATCTGAATAAATTGTTGAAGGAAGGAGTTGCACTTGGTGCAATTGATCAAAAAACTAGAGAATTTTTATTCACAGAGAAACCTGTTGTCCTGGTCTTTCATGCCCTCCCCAAGACCCATAAAGCCTTTTTCCCCCACCTCTGAGGCAGATCGCGGTGGGGATAGACTCCCTCCATGAGAAGCTTTCAGGGTGGGTGGACTCAAAGCTTAGGGCCTTGGTGGAGGGCACAGCAGGACTGATTAAGTATACCAAACATCATATGCAGGATATTGATATGATGACATGGTATAAGGGTTTTAACTGGTTGACCTGTGATGTAGTGCAGCTTTATTCTGCAATACCCCATAACAAAGCAATATGAGCACTGCAACAGATTTTGAGAGAAACTAGTATATTTGCCAATAACCAAAAATAATTTCTTCTTATGGCAGTGGAGTTCCTCCTTAAAAGTAACTATTTCACTTTCAATAATAAATTTTATTTGCAGTTGTGTGGATGCCTGATGGGGTCCAAATTTTCACCTTCACTAGCTAAACTTTATATGAAGAAATGGGAAGAGGTTTACATATATTTACATTTGGTGGTGCCGGAGATACCTCGACGACATGATCCTTTTCTGGGGGGTGCCGCCAGGGTTGTCTCCTGCACGATCATCTGCACAATTATTAGATTATTTCCATACTAATGATTACAATCTGAGGTTAAAAATAGAGGAGCATGATAATTGTACCCCTTTTTTGGACGTATTTCTTACAGGCAATGAAATAACAGATAGAATTTTTTCTAGGTTATATCGTAAACCCATTAGCGGGAACTCTTTACTTAGAGCAGAGAGTAGTCATCTAAGACATATAATCAAAAATTTGCATGTAGGAGAACTTATACGGGCGACACACAATGCTCTACAGATTTGGATTTTGTGAAGAAAACTTCTGTTATGTCGACTAGGCTGAGGTCTAGAGGATATAAAAAATGGAGGGTGGACAGAGCAGTCCAGCTACTTTGACAAGTAGAGAATCCCTATTGACACAAAATAAACAGAAGATCCCCCAGGGACTAGCAATATCTACATTCTCAACACCATATAGCAATCAATTTTATAACATCAAGCATATTTTTCTAAAAAAATTACCTATTTTGCATCAGGATAGTAAATTGTCAGCTATCTTAGGATCAGGATGTAGAGTGGTCCCTAAGAAGGGGAGAGACCTGGGAAGCATTTTATCTCCAAGTATATATTTGGAGAGAAATATACATAATCCAAATTGGTTGAGTTATAAGGGAGTGTATAGATGTGGTGATGGCCGATGCAGTATATGTAAATATGTTGATGTGGGAGACGCTTTTTTTCACAACTGTACTGGTAAACAATATCGAGTGGGAATGTATATTAATTGTAATACTTCCTACTTGGTATATATGGCGACTTGTAGTAGCTGTAATAAGTACTGTATTGGCTGTACTACCAGGCCTCTCGAAACAAGGTTTCCGAACACATTACTGGGTCTAATCCAAATTCAAAACGTGTTTGTTTGGGGATTTCGAGACTGTCACAACATTTTAGGGACTTTCATGCAGGGGACCTTAGAACTCTGAGAATTAAGGGTATTGAATGGATACCTCGTACATACAGAAGCGGTAATTGGGAAAAAGTGCTGCATAATGAAGAAAAACTATGGATCCTGCGGCTTGATGCGAGGATACCGCTTGGTCTGAACTGTAGGTCAGACTTACTGTATTTTTACAGTAATTACTTTTGTAAGATTTGCACACGAAAAATAGGATATAGTATTGGTAATGCGCTGGAGGAAGACATTTTTGGATGGATCACCTTAGTTTGATCTATTATTGAATGAAATTTCATGAGATTTCCTGTTTCAAATTAAATGTTATATAATGATGTTTGCTCCAGAATTATTTTATTTCTGGATGAATTATAGATATTTTATTACTCTATTTACTGTGAACATAGGTTCCCCTATATTTGCAGACAGAAAGTGCTATTAATCACCGTTGGGATGAGAGCAATATATTTGGGAACATTGATCTGGATACATATATATATATATTTTTTTCCAGGAATCATAAAATACAGGAATATAGGGTAAAAAATGTTTTCAATGATTATAACATAACAATTTTGGAGATCAGATCCAATATAATATATAGCGTGGTTCAAACAGGTATATAGGAGATACACTAAATAATTTATTTTTCACATTTTTTTTTTGTAATAATAGCATTTTCCGACACAGAACATGAACTATATATGTTTCCTGGTATGTTCCATTTGGAATTTAATAGGAATTGTTTGATCTTATATATGTACTGTATATTTGGTGGATTTTCCACTAATATGTTTATGTTCAATTTTCAGATTGTTTTATTCCCATATATGAAATTTTTATATCAAAATGGTGACAACATTATCTTTCTATTTATATTTGGTTGTGGAGACCCGGGGGTCAGCGGGCGCTCTCGTCCGCAGGCCCAGCCGCCTTTACAAAGACAGCGTGGACCAGGGCTCATCCCCAACTGAACGCCCGAGCTCCTTAACCGTGGGCGGAACACTACTCAGACAACACAGGGTGAGGAATCACAATATCAGGGCTTTATTGGATCCCCAAACAGATAACAGCATATAACGCATAACCAAGCAAAACACAACATGTAACAGGCAACAGGGTCTCACCCTTCCGCTGGCTCACCAGGGATTAGAATGCAGCACGGCAAAGTCTGTAGCCAGGTGACTGTATTGTCCCAACCTGGGTTACTTCCTTGTCCTTAAGCAGTCTATCACAGCCGAATCCGATGCTGAAGTCCTTGTGGTTCTTTAGTCCGTGTTCTGATCCCCTTGGTCGGCACCGAAATGCCTAGGCCTAGGGTTATGGCTCGCTAACTGGATCCGAAGACCCTAGATTAGCTGCCTGTATCCAATCCAGTGACCTCTAGCCGGGACCGAAACCCCTAGACTGAGGCCACTAGACAGAATCTAACTCCAATCTTCAATCTCCAATCTCCAATCTCCAATCTTCTGGCCAAAGTGAACAGTCCTCCTTATATACCCTCAGCCCTCATTGTAGGATATTGGGGACGTCATGATTGGTGCAATAACATAGTCTTTTCATTGGCTGAACTCCAATCCTCATTTAACATATTTTAGTCCTATCTCAATCCAAATGCTAGAAGTGATACAATGGAATGTTAGTCTGAGACATTGAGTCTGCAATCAATGACACTTAAACAATCGTGGCTGGGCCCCCTGTGCATGGAATCAACATTCACAGGGTAATAGACAATGGACGATTAGCATAATTAAGTTCTCTGGCCTGCTATGACAAACAGGTTAGATAATTACATTACCAAGCTAAACTTACACCAGTCATCTATGAAAATACTGTAGGAAATTCTCCTTGGCCATTACCAGTTTACAAACCTATATACAATATGATATGTCTGGATGAATAAGAAATCCTCCTACATTATATATTAAAGGGTCCATTTCGTCACATTCCTCCCCCTTCTTATTTAGCCAGACAGAGCAGTCAGATGTGATCAGTCTCTGGTTATCCTTCTCCTCTGGGCGGCATTGTCTTTTTTAATGGAGAAAACAGCAATCGAGGCTTCCATCTATACACCTCCCCCAGATTACCTCCCCCAGGATGGGCAGACATATTGTGGATAAGCAATAAAATGGGATTCAGGAGTTGGGCTCCCATAAACTTCTGGTTATCAATTCCCCCCCAGTCAATGACCACAGTCTGGCTAGGTGTACTCACTGTTGATGGCTCAGAGAAGAACGATGGGGGCTGGGAACATGAATTATCCTCTGAAGGTGGGGTAACAAGATCCACATCAGGGTGCTGCTTGGTTTCCTGGATGATGGTGATGGCTGTGACACACTGGCTGGATAGTCCTTGTCCTGGGTCAGCTTGCAAAACAACAGATGTGGGGGGGGCCATTCATGAGCCCCACTTCAACCTCCTCCTGGTTAGCCCCTGAAACAACAGGTGTGGGGAAGCTGCTCACAAATCCCACATCAACCTCTTCCTGGTCAGTCTCCAAAGCAACAGGGATAGGGAGATTGTCCATAACCTCCAACTTGTCCTCTTCCTGCTCTGGCACGGTGTTGACAGGATCAGTTTCTTGCAGTTCCAGGGCTTGGAACTGGTGTCCTTCCAGACTGTCACTGGATCCATGATGTGGCACACAGTTTAATTCCTTTGAGTCAATCTCGGCGGGGTCCTCATCATTCTCTGCATCCTTCTGGGCATGCCACTGGACCAATCTCTGGATCAAATCCGACCGTGTGTCAGTGTCCCTGACTTCGATTTCTCGGAACAGACATGCCACCTCTAGTTGCAGTTTCCTATAGCGGCCGTACTTCCACTCCAGTCCTCGTCCCATGGCTGAGCTGGTGGGGTTGGACATGGCAACGTCCGAAACCTGAATGCCTCACCTATGGCCTGCTGGGTATGCTTATATGCCTCCCTGGTTGTTGAGCCCTTGGACGGTGTCCACGAACACCAGTCCCCTGCAGCTCCCCTGGATAAACCAGGCTGAGTAGTATCCCACCGCTGCCACCAATTGTGGAGACCCGGGGGTCAGCGGGCGCTCTCGTCCGCAGGCCCAGCCGCCTTTACAAAGACAGCGTGGACCAGGGCTCATCCCCAACTGAACGCCCGAGCTCCTTAACCGTGGGCGGAACACTACTCAGACAACACAGCGTGAGGAATCACAATATCAGGGCTTTATTGGATCCCCAAACAGATAACAGCATATAACGCATAACCAAGCAAAACACAACATGTAACAGGCAACAGGGTCTCACCCTTCCGCTGGCTCACCAGGGATTAGAATGCAGCACGGCAAAGTCTGTAGCCAGGTGACTGTATTGTCCCAACCTGGGTTACTTCCTTGTCCTTAAGCAGTCTATCACAGCCGAATCCGATGCTGAAGTCCTTGTGGTTCTTTAGTCCGTGTTCTGATCCCCTTGGTCAGCACCGAAATGCCTAGGCCTAGGTTATGGCTCGCTAACCGGATCCGAAGACCCTAGATTAGCTGCCTGTATCCAATCCAGTGACCTCTAGCCGGGACCGAAACCCCTAGACTGAGGCCACTAGACAGAATCTAACTCCAATCTTCAATCTCCAATCTCCAATCTCCAATCTTCTGGCCAAAGTGAACAGTCCTCCTTATATACCCTCAGCCCTCATTGTAGGATATTGGGGACGTCATGATTGGTGCAATAACATAGTCTTTTCATTGGCTGAACTCCTATCCTCATTTAACATATTTTAGTCCTATCTCAATCCAAATGCTAGAAGTGATACAATGGAATGTTAGTCTGAGACATTGAGTCTGCAATCAATGACACTTAAACAATCGAGCCTGGGCCCCCTGTGCATGGAATCAACATTCACAGGGTAATAGACAATGGACGATTAGCATAATTAAGTTCTCTGGCCTGCTATGACAAACAGGTTAGATAATTACATTACCAAGCTAAACTTACACCAGTCATCTATGAAAATACTGTAGGAAATTCTCCTTGGCCATTACCAGTTTACAAACCTATATACAATATGATATGTCTGGATGAATAAGAAATCCTCCTACATTATATATTAAAGGGTCCATTTCGTCACATTGGTGATTTATTATTAAATGTATGCATCCAATATAACTGTGCGCTTGTACCAATCTTTTTGAGCTATGTAGATTTCTCGGCTAGATCAGGGTTAATTGTATAAATTGGTCACACATGCCGGGGGGAGTTGTTTTTAATTGTATATAATGCTTGTGTTGTATTTGCCATTGTACTGACAACTAAGGGGGCTAGTCCCACGAAACGCGTCCAGAGCTTCTCATGGAGGCTATGTGATTTTTATCAACAAATAAAAGAAATATCTCATCAGGCACCGGTTACAACAAATTTTTGCTGACTATAAAAGCATATCACGACTGCTGCAGCCCCCAGCATGGTGCGTATACCGTGGGGAGGTTGAAAGGTTAAAAACCGTGATGCAGTTTTCCAAAGACTTCGAGACTCCAAAGGTTAGATATAATATTGATTTATTAGTCAACGCGTTTCAGGGCTCCCTGGTCCCTTCCTCAGGACAAATCAATATCATATTGCCATGCTTCAGGGAGTTTCATGGAGCCATGAAATGCGTTGACCAATAAATCAATCTTATATTCAGTTTTTGATGTCTCTTGGAATACGCTAGCATGGTTTAATTTTCCTGAAATAAAGAACTTGTGGGTTTCATTGGCTGTAAGTCATAATCATTAACATTTATGGAAAAAACACTTGAACTATATCACTCTGTTTGTAATGACTCTATATAATAGATGTGTTTCACTTTATGTATTGAATTACTGAAGAAAATTTACTTTTTGATGATATACTAATTCATTGAGATGCAGTAGTACATAATGCAAAGATGAAATCAACTTCTCCCCCCTCTTTATGGTTTCAGGTGGTGTTTTCATATTGCCTATACCTCTTACTTGGCACGGGTGAGTTTGAACAAGCATAACATGATTGAAACAAAGTTTTTTACCCACAATGTTAGAAAGGTGCCAACAATTTTGTCCCACCTGTTTTGGTGGTTTTGTGTGCAATTATGACCAATTTGCCTTTTTTCTGTTTTTTTTTGTGTTATATCAATATACACAAAGGAAATAAAAATGTGTATAACAGAACAAAAATTTTCTCAGAGAAATTGTTCATTTATTGGAACAATTTCAATGGTGCCAAAACCTTTGGCCACGACTATGTATTCCACTACCCATGCCCTGAATATATGTACACATAATCAAGTGTGTACGGTATACTTACAGTAATTTAAAATAGGTAGCCTAAGTTCATATTGAAGATTATACCTCTAGAGCACTAAAAGGTTCTATTCATTTTTTTTTATATTTTTCTGCAGGCTTTACATAAGAAGAAATATCTGATCAGAAGGAAACGTTTTATTTAAAACATTAGCTGATTTTAATCAGTCTAAAATTCTACAATTAAACTATTGGAATTGTGTTGCTTCTCTGTCTAGTATCCAACATAAGAACTTATTAAAGGAGATTGAAAAAAGGACAAGAAATTTACTTGGATAGCTTGAAACTGCATGTTGTCAATTACTAGAGAAAGATATTCTCCTAAGAAATGAAGACAGTTAATAAATTATATTACTGTAATAAACGTTCTAAGCAGCTACTTAGATAAACAACCAAGATAAATATCCATCTTTATGATACCTGCTGACTTCCTTCAATCTGAAAAATATGCATATTTATTTGTGAGATGATAAAAAACAATTAATTCAAAAAATGTTGTTAATATTTTTCCGCAGAATGAAAACACATTTATACATAAAGTAAAATCTTTTTCATTTTTATTTTAAAGATCAATATTTCACATGAAAATAAGCAACTTTGTAATTTATATTATCAGAGAAATCTTCTTACTCTGCTGGGACAGATCATTTATTTTCAAATTTCTCATTTTATGGGTAAAACCTATATTCAGTAAAGACAGATTTTCCCATTACGGAAATAGAAGATGCCAATTGTTAGTGAAGAGATTAAATGTGTAAGGAAGTGAGAAGGAGGGAGATAGTAGAGACAGAGCTCCTACCTAAATACAATGCTTTTAATTGCAGGTGTCAGCTCAGTAATGGGAAATTCTGTCTTCACTGAATACAGATTTTACCTGTGAATTGAGAATTTTGAAAATGAAAAATAAGTCCTGGTGGAAAAATAAGTAGATTACTCTAATGAGATATTTATTTCAGAGTTTTTTTTTATTTTCATGTGCCTAATTGAGTTACAAGAAAATAAAAATAAAATGAAGGTTACTCTTTAAAGTGAATGAACCAGCAGGAACTTAGGGCTATAAAGTGAAGCCAGTTCCTCACAGGCTCTGGGATGCTGAGTGCAATCATACATTTACTTAATGATTGCATGTATGATTGCAGAGAAAATTGTTATCAAATATCAGGAAACATTTGCAGCACATTAGGATAAGTGCAGCACAGGGAGGCTGGTTTCTTTGTTTGCGTTAAGTCAAAATCTCCTCCCTCCCTACTTGTCTCCCTTTCAGTATATACTAGCCGCCCGACACTTGACATCGTGCATGGTGATAGCACAATGTCAGTCTCATATGTGGCTGAGCTCAGCACTCCCTCCTTTCCTCCTTTGTCTGTATGCCGGCCAGCTTCACCAGCTTCTCTCTGCTTCTCTTGTTACAGGAGAAGACAGGAGTGCTGGAGAAGGCCCTGCCCCCTTCAGTCTGCTTGTTTGTGGTCACCTCTCCTGGATGTTCCTGCCATCTGTGACTTTGAGGAGATCGGGTACAGAAGAATCATGGAAGGGAGTGCTGAGCTCAGCCACATAGGATCCTGAAATTGTTCTATCACTGTTCACGATGTCAGGTGTCCTGGGGCGAATATATACTGACAGGGAGGGAGAGAGAGATGGAGGGGTAGGGAGAGAGGCAGAAAGGAGCGTTTGGCTTAGAGCAAACAGGGGAGTAATGCAAAGAAACTCAGCCCCTCACAGTGACGCTGTGCTGTACTTATGCTAATGTGCTGCTCTGTTTTCCTGGTGTTTGATAACAGTTTTCGTTGCAATCATGCATGTAATCATTAAAGTAAAGGTATGACTGCACTCAGTATCTCAGTGCCAGTAAGGTACAGGCTTCACTTTATAGCCCTAAAACCAGCTGGTTGGTTCCCTTTAAAAAAATTTCTCATGATATAAAGCCCAATTTTATGCCCAGTCTATGAAATGACAAAATGTCTTATCCAAATATTACTTACTTTTAAAGAATTTATTACTGGGTTAAAGTTGGTACAAAAGTAAAATAAAAAAAAACATACACTCTTCTAACAGCCATTCTTCTCTGTACTGATAATAGAGGGGGAGACAGAAGCACACAATAGGGTCTTATTGAATGATAAAATCGTTTCACAGATATGGATCCACTCACCTGGTTCAGTTGTGCGGAACACAACAACCATAAGCACAAATGGGTACGATCCAATGAACTGCAGCAATCAGCCGGTCACTAGAATTGCATATATAGAAAGGAGAGAAGTCCGGCTTTCAGGATCACGCTGTTCCAGTCCAAAGTTAACAAGGAGTTATTCCAAGGACCAAGCAGTGATAATAACTTTCTGTTTATTCTAGAAAACTCTACGCGTTTCGTGTACACGGTGTATACTTTCTCAGGAGCAAAGTTACACCGTCATCACATTCAATTCACATTATATACTAGCTCCCCCCAGGAAGTGAGGTAGATGCTGCATCATTGCACATACAAAATTCACCCATAGCTAACAATATAAAATCACAAAGTTCATGTATAAACCACACTTCTATAAAAACACAGATATATAAAACTTCACACTAGATACAATTTAAAACATTATAATTAATTTGTGATTATACTCAATAAAAATTCAAATTTTTTGGTATATCAATTCAATTAGCAGAACAACCTTCACAAACCTCTTTCATGATAGCATTTATATTTCCCTTTCAGTATTAACCCTTCATTCAACATATCATACTTTTACTTCTCTTATATGTCAGATAGGTGATCATATACGTATTAATGTATGAACTCCTATGCGGATTCGATCCTAAACAGCAGACTCATGTACTGCACTCAGGAAATGTTCCTGTTCTCTCAGCCAAAGGCACCACATCTCCAGAGTTATCAGTGCCATTTCAAGGCATCAGCCAACTATTCCAACCGTGGTATAATACCGCAGAGTGTATCTCTTTATATGTTAACGATATGATCATTCCCTTGCTGTAATGCTATAGTATGGACATAAAGATACCAACGCCAGAAAATAAAATAATAAATAATATTTTTAATTTATCATCTACCAATTTAAATACAGCAGAAATTTCTGTGTTGCAAAAAGGATTATCCTTTTGTCCTGTCACAAATTCACAGGAACTGGATCTTTTTATTGATTTGCAAACATTTATCAGGAAATTGACGGTAAAAAGTTATGATCACTGCTTGGTCCTTGGATTAATACCTTGTGACCTTTGGACTGGAACAGCACGATCCTGAAAGCCAGACTTCTCTCCTTTCTATATATGCTGTACTGATAATGGAATCCCTCATCAGTATTTGTGCTCCTCCCAATCTTTGGCAACTGATCAGCTGAAGTTTTGAAATTTCTAAAAAAATATTGCTTCTATCCAAGCTTGAACAAAATGATTTAGTTGACCATTGGCTGCTGATTGACTATATCAATAATATGACCCAAAGCTGTCAAAAGAGGAATCCATGAGACCAAATGGGACTCTGAAAGCAGTATGGAATAATGTCATAAATTCTGAAGATTATATACAGGGCTGGTCTAAGACAAAAAAAGTAGACCCTACACAAACTCCACCAGCCCACATATTTATAACACTTACAATCACAGATGAGTGAATTTTGCTTTTACTTTGTAATGTCCTTCACCACTAGACATTAGCAAACTTTGCACAAACATGTTTGCCAATTTCAAATTCAACACGAACATGGCCAATTCGGTTTGTTGTCGAGAATTTGAACTTTTCCCCAAGTGTCTTCGAATGCGGATTTGTTTGGGAAAAAGTTTGAAATTTAAAATTGTCCTAAAAGTTTACATGTTTATTTGGGGCCAAAATGCTTGTCGGAATACCTGTTGGCTGGGAATACACCTAACCTACAATTAGGATTGTCCCCAGCCATCAGTTTACTGGCTTCTGGTAAGCTGTAGAATTTTGGAGAATTGTTTTGAATTTATATAAGCTTTCTGGAGTTTGCAAGTGTTTTTACATCTGAAGGGTCTAAATTTTGGAAACAGTGCCAGATAATGCCTAAGCTGGGAGGTCCAGAAAGCTTACAATGGCCTTAACACATCCTTTAAAGAGAGCTTTATATTTTTAAGGGATTTTTTAAATGTTTATATTACAATTATTATTATATTATTATTATTATTATTATAACAGTTACACACAGCAAATAAGATCATTATGCTGGATTTTGTATTAAATCACTAGTCGTACACTTCTCAAGCGTGTGGGACTGCGTGATATATCTGCCAATGATGCGTGCAGAGCCCAGTAGGGTGGTCTTTTGCAGCTGACAGATTGTTATTTTGTCAACTCCAATTGTTTTCAAGTGCTGGCTAAGGTTTTTAGGCAAAGCACCCAGTGTGCCGATTACTGCTGGGACCACCTTTTCTGACTTGTGCCAGAGTCTTTGCAGTTCGATCTTTAAGTCCTTTTTCAAATCGTCACAGCATACAACACCTCGCTGTGCCCCCCAGAGGGAACCTAACAATCAATATTCTCTCTGAGAGGTGCGAGCTTACTTTGTACACTGAAGGGAGCTGTGTATTTGTGTAACATTGCTAATGAATTGTGATGAGTCCGAGCATCTTGGTGGTACTCGGTGCTCGCCGAGCATCCCGAGTATCAAGATACTCATGCAAGTACCGACTAGTGGCGAGCATGCTCGCTCATCACTAGTCAACATCACTATGTGGATGCAATGAGTAGTGGATTGTCATCAGTTTTCTTGTCTTTGTTATTATTATTATTGATAATAATAATAACAATAATAATAATAATTATTATTATTATTATTGTTATTATACAGGGTGAGCTATTTATATGGATGCACCTAAATTAAATGGGAATGGTTGGTTACATCAACTTCCTGTTTGTGGCACATTAGTATATAGGAGGGGGAAAACTTTTCCAGCTGGGTGGTGACCATGGTGGCCATTTTGAAGTTGGCCATTTTGGATCCATTTTTTTTTCAATGGGAATAGGATCATGTGACACTTCAAACTCAATGAGAATTTCATGAGAAAAACAGTGGTGTGCTTTGGTTTAACGTAGCTTTCCCACTCTTGACACACTGATAGCAACACTGCAGAAGAAATGCTAGCACAGGCTTCCAGTATGCATTGTTTCATATGCTGCATATCTCGTATCTTCATAGCTTGTTGGCCAGCCAGATACACACAAACCAACAGGGCATGTAGATGTTCCCAAAGATGGTCCTGGTCCTGTCTGTCCTAGAGAGGGTGGTCATCCCCTAATTCTTCCATCATCCTCTCCAGCTGTGGCCATGATGTAGTGTGCATAGGGGCAGGTGGTTGCAGAAAATGCACCTAGAGGAGTAGCCCCTGTGACCCCCCAGCAGACTACTTTGAGAAACTGCATCAAACATCCAGGGCATGAATAAAAATGCAGATTAAAATGTCTAGTGGACCTTCTCAAACGCATGTTGTTGGGTCTGTGAGACAGTGACCCATCACTTACTTGGCATCTTGCCGAAATAATGACTTTTGTGACTTGTTTTTTTCAAGTTCTTTGTTGTCCTTTACCAAGGCATGTTTTTTTGTTAGTTATGTAAAATGTATATGCTATGTATATTGTTATGTTTTTTGTTTGAGACTTATAGACTGTATATAGTAAAGTTTTTTAGTTCTCTTCTTGTGTGCTGGACTGTATCTGCAAACAGGTGCTTTGATACTGCCCTACAGAGACTGGTGATCAAGCCACAGGCCTCTGGCCTGTAGGTGTGGGGTATAGAATTAAAAGACACTGAACACACTCCAGTGGGATTGGCCAAGTTCAGTTCTCAAGGCCTGGAAAAAGTGCATGTTTTCAGGATTTCCATAGCATTGCATAATGTGCTGGAATTATCCATCAACTCTGCAGAGGATGAAATTAGCACCCATACAATGCTTAGGAATCAAGAAAACTTTCACTGTTTTAAGACCGTGAGGGCTGTAGCTGGCCACCCCTGCCCTTGAGGTATCTGTGAATGAATAACTGTGGGATAGAGAGGTCAATAGGGTCTTATCGGATAAAAATGGTGACAAGTAGGCTAGGTGAAACTGCTCACCTTAGAGGGTTGTGTCACACACAACCAGAATAAAAGGCTCCAAACAACTTAAGCAATAGTAGAAAAACTTGAGGAAATACAGTGTGTGCAATCCAAGGTGATCACCTGATGAAGACGGAGTATCTGCTGAAACATGTTGTGATATGCTTGAATAAACAAAGTAAGATATACTACAAACCATTTGTGCTCCTCCATCCTTTTGTAGCGCCCTCCTAAACCGCTAATCACCTCTTATTCTGTCGCCTGTGTAATGGCACATAGCACAAATGATCACTTTTTTGCTGGTGACAGCTCAGGCATCGCTGGCAGGAAATGATTAATGACAGCATCCGAGGTCATCTGCTGACCCCAGGCTTTCACAGCAATGCATTGAGACCCCATAATCAAATCACAAGGCTGACAATGCTGGCAGTGAACAGCCCAATCCCTACTGTCGGTCTTTGGATTGCACTGTCAGTGATTGACAGTGAGATTCAAAGGGTTAACAGTGCCATTGGATCGCTGATTTGATTGGTGCTGTTACTTACACATATCAGCTATTCAGATCATCTGACATATGTGGGGAAAGATGTGAGCTCAGTGTATAAGCTTGCATCAAAGAGAGAGAGAGATACTACCAAGGATGTACAGTATGAATACAAAGAAAGGTCCATTACAAGCTCACCTCTACCATCCAGCCTTGGGAGCGTCTTGCAGAGCAGGGAGATAAAGTCCATGTTGACAGCACGTTTGGATAATCACCATAAGTAAAAATTGTCTATTTTTCAGTAAATGAGGTTTTCTTCCAAAAATATGTATTGGTACAAATTCAAAAGATTACATCAATTGATACAAAAAGGGGGTAATTAAAAGCGACGTTTTACTTTTGCTGATGTATAGATACGCCCTTAGTCGTGAAGAGGTTAAATTATACTTCTAATAGAAATGTTAAAATGATACATACGGTATTATGGTTTTTCTTCTTAGAAAGATAAATTAGTTTTCTATTCTATTGTTGCAGTCATTTTTGCAAAACTGAGAGCAGAAGGAGAAGCCATATTGGCTGTCCAGTTTAAATTGCAGTGTGTTATTAAAGTACATGCCGATAAAATGACAGTAACAGTAAATGTAAGTTACTGTAAAGTTAATTCAATGTGCTATCCATCAAGAAGACACTACCTATTGTCACTTTTGCATAACTGAATTGAATTTGAGAGAGCATAGAAAGTTTGAAATGTCTCTGCAGCCTGTTTAATGCAAAGCATTTAAAGCATAACATATGTTTTAATGCAGAGATGTTAGAAACTTTTCATAAAGCAATTTTCTTTTGAGGGAAAAGTGTAACTCTTAAGTTAAGTTATATTATAATATGAACAGTCTGCAGTCAGTAGACTATACATAACAACACCTCAAAAACAAATTATTATAAATTATTGTGATAAATTACTTTAGAAATAGTACACTTTGAAAAGTTTGTTTAAATTACTTCCAGTTATGTGGCATCTTCAAAACTAATATTGTACAAACAAATATGTTTAATATCCCTTGGCATATTCATGATTATGCTAATCTGTACAGTACTGAAGTAGCTTGTAAATTCCCATTTGATTTGTGCTTTGTAACAACAGCATTTTTTCTTGAATAAATTATATTAGATTAAGCTTTCTGCAAATTTGGTCAACTTGCAAAAAACCCAAAATCCAGTATATCATGTACATTTTACTCAATAATTATTTTTATATTAATGAATGAACATGATGAAGTTTGAAGTAAGTGTTTGATCATTCTACAGCAAGCACTCCATTAGAGATTTGGTATAATTTAATAATTTTCTAAATGACAATTTAATAAGATTAAGCAAAGTGCAAATGCAGCATTAAAATGGTTCATACTACAATTTAATGTTTTTTACTAAAACACTCTTTTCCTCTAAATGCAAAAACGTGTTTAGAATATAGATACAAATATAAAATGTTATGCTGTGATGTTCATGAAATCCACAAGAGGAGTGGGAAATATTTTTGAGACTAGATATCAGCACTTCTCAGAGTTATACTGAGTAAAAGGTGAACTAAATACTTTTCTATGATGTTCAGCTCACCTAAGACAGGAATTTGCAATTGTCTTTTTACAGGCTCGATTGAGATACAGAACCCAAGGGACTCATTCTCGCTCTTGACCTAGCAATGAAGGAGAACCTTTCTGAAGGTGCTGTAAATGGCTTGGTCTTGGTCCCTAAAATAGTTGTCAATTTGCAGTATTGAAGCAAGTAAAATAGTCATGTAATCAAATGGAGGAAAAGTAAAGTCACCAATAAAAGCACGATTCAAGTTGCAAATAAGAAGTTAAGGATGAAAAGATGAACAATGTAGGATTGCATTTTCTGATGTCCCCTTTATGATGAATATCAGTTCTCAGGGATCCATTTTCACCCACATGAATAGAAATATACCTATGTAAAGAAAAAATCAGCAAATAACATTGCACATTATTCATCTTCCATAAGCTGTGTGCGAGACGTATTTTCCCCAATGAGAACATAATCAGGAAATAACACTTTGTAACAGATTTAGAGAAAGAGGATACAGCCAATGCTTCATCAATCAGGCTCAAGAACTAGCCCAGTGAACAAAAATAATTTACTTCAATTGTCCAAAAATAAACCACAAAGTAATAATTGTGAGACAAATTTATACTCAATTACAACTCTCAACATCAATGGATACAAGAGATCCTTGGAAAACATTGGTGCATCCTACCATGTCATGATACCCTTAGGAAATATTCACCAACTACCCTCTCAATTGCATACAGATGGGTTAATAATTTAAGATATATAGTAGTCCATATTCACTATGACGGCAAGAATAGGATATCCTCCACTATTTTTGGATCCACATAACTTAAATGGGGCAATTCACCCTGTGGTAGATGCATTGTTTGTCCTAATGTTGAGAAGTGTTCAACCTTAGTTAATCCCAAAGACAACAAAATATTAAAAATCACTCAAACCATTAATTGCAATACCATGGGTATCATATATTATGCAATATGCCCTTGAGGTAAGATTTATATCGGTATGTCCCCTCGTAAGTTTAAATGTAGGATACGTGAACATGTCTTGGACATCTGTGCTGTCAGAAATCCTGTTACTACCTTTAGTCTTAAACCTATTCCCTAGCATTTTACACTTATGCACAACTGTGATGCAACTTTGTTATGCATTTGTGGTGGTATTGATCATGTTATCCCAGGACACAGAGCTCTCAATGTGAAAAGTGGTGTATCCTCAATTTGGACACACTATTCCCATCTGTGTTAGGCTGCCTTCACACTACGGATTTTTCAGTTCCGATGCTGTCCGATTTTGGACCTCATGCAGCCCTATGGGCATCGGACCGAATCGGATGTGCACTAAATGCCATCCGATTTGGTCCGATCCGATTCTATCCGATTTTTTTATCGGTGCAAAAATCGGAGCATGCTCCGATTTTTGCACCGAAAATAAAATCGAACAAAATGTGCTCAGTACAGTAAAACTGCTCCTACTGGGACGGCAGGGGTTAAAACAAAAAAAAAAATGTATGTTCACCTGTCCCCGAGGCCCCCGCTGTCTCCCGCAGGCTCCCGGTGTCTCCAGATGTCTTCTTCTTCTAAACAGGACCTGACATGACGTCACAGTCACGTGACCGCAGGTTAACCAATTAACAGGCGGTCACGTGATTGTAACATCACGGCAGGTCCTGTTCAGAAGAAGAAGACCTCTGTAGACACTGGGAGGACACCGGGAGCCTACGGGAGACGGTGGGGGCCTCGGGGACAGGTGAGTATACGTTGTTTTTTTGTTTTTTTTTTAGCCAGAGGCAGCAATTTTATGCCGGAATCGGATGCCTATTTGGCATCCAATGCCAGGCATCAGAAGGGAGCCTATGCTGTCAAATTTTATCGGACAGCATCGGCTCCCTTCAAAATCATAGTGTGAAGGTAGCCTTAAGTGAAAACATCAGCTTCTATACATTTTCTCTAGTGGGGTCTTGTTCTTTACTAAATATATTTATGTTTACTTATATTTATATTTTCAACTAATTCTGTATTTTATGCTTCCTTTTTTTTATTAGATTCTACCTGTGATTTCTGTGCTAAGATTGTTTGCTTTTATCCTCCATCAACCTCCAAATCATTATAATTCCTTTTTTATTGATGTTACCTAAATGAAGAAAAGATAAAATATTTTCAGCCTACTGTCTTGCCCAGCATGAGGACCAAATTTCAATGGTGACCAGATGTTTAATTCATAGCAAGGGAATCACGAAGAAGATACAACTTGAAACAGTAGCAAAAAGAGTTTATCCAGCACCATAGAAGATGTGACCTAAAAAAATTGGGTACTATTCAAATGTTTATTAATACATGTTAAAAATAATTGAAAACACTGTCACAGAAACCTCATGCATTTTAGATCTTAGGCAATTAGTTCCTTACTCATAAGTAATACTAGTATGTCTGTAGTTTACTTATAACATAGGGAGGAGCTGCTTCTAGCCATCTACAGAAATGAGGATTAAACTAATTACCATACACTAATTAGAACAGGGAGTCAAGACGCAAACACAAGGCAGGACTTTTATTTGACTGAGATATTCTATACTCAACAATTCTATTCCATCATTTCTCAAGACTTATTGAATTATAATAACTGATGATATGCAAATTATTGTGAGAATATTGAATATTAAATATATGAATAGAATCACTAAATTAAATTATGTATAGTTATTGCAAACTCAGTATATTACTGTTGCTAAATCCAATAGAGTATATGCAAACATTATTGAAATGTAATGAGCTGATCTAAACTCAACATGAAGCCATATAAAAAGGAATGTCTATATTACATTTGCATATATAAAATGTCTTCAGCAGTCATTAAATTGAGTGTTTCACCACCACCTATGATGAATGTTTCTCTAAACATGTCAGAATGCTTCACTAAACTTGTGACTTTAATTAATAAAGTGGAAACACAACAACTCGACGAACTGGAGACTAATATCTCAGAATTACAAAAGTCTTTGGAAAGTTCTGCACATCTTTATGAATTTAAAAAATGGAATCACCAGATAACAAAGAATATGTAAAGCCATACTATTACATCAATCAAGAAAAATACATTTACTATAAATAGAAAGGATTGTGCCATGAGTGTGGTTTATAACTGGAGTATAACTAAACCAAGGGAGCAGCTAGGAAGGTGTAGGGACAGGTAGTGATAGTGTAGGGCCTTAAATCCAGGTGACAGGTTCCTTTTAACAAGAATATATATGACCATCTTTTTGTGGAAACTTCAAATTGCTGATTATTTCATGCCCTTCCCACAAAGGGGTATTTCTCTTCCGCCTAAAACCCATAATGGCAATTTTGGAAAATAAAAGCATTTGGGTGGATAAAATATTACAACCATTAATACAAAGAACCAAAGGCCAATAAAAGTCTGTTGAATGCAGTGGAAAATATTAAATAGCAAGAGGGCTATGCATGGGTTGTAAGTGATGTAAAGGTGCTATACACATATAACCCCCTTGATTGAGCAATTTGGAAAGTATTCAATAGAATTATGTGAATATATCATCATCATAATAGAATTCTTACTATCAAAGAACTTCAGGTGCAATCATTACTACCGTGTTTCCCCGAATATAAGACAGTGTCTTATATTAATTTTACCCCCAAAAGTCCCACCCTGTCTTATATTCGGGGTATGACTTATATAAAAAAAAAAATGACGTAGGGTTGCAGCCCCCATACAGTATCCCACACAGCCTCCCATACCGTAGGGTTGCAGCCCCCATACATTATCCCACTGCAGCCTCCCATGGGGTCCCAGCCCCATACATTATGCCACTGCAGCCCCCAGCACAGTACGGTTAAAACCGCAATTCCGCCGCACAGCCGACTTGCGGCCGTCTTGCGGCACACTTGCAGCAGGTCCCCATACAATGTACGGTACTGTATGGGACACTTGTGGCAAGGTGCGGCATTGTATGGGGACCTGCCGCAAGTGTGCTGCAAGTCAGCCGCAAGTCGGCCGCAAGTCAGCTGTGCGGCGGAATTGCGTTTTTAATGGGCAAATCAAGGAAACTTCCTTACTTTTTAATGGCGGCCTCGGGCTATGGATTCCTCCGCGGTGCAGGGCATTGACCAGCTGCTTCTTCATGCAGGAGCTTCTGGCCAATTAGCACTCGAGCTGCTAGCCAATCAGAAGCTCCTGCCAGCAGCGGTGACGTCAGGCCGGGGCGACAAGATTAACCCTATGCCCTCGGGGTTACTTGCGGCACCTAAGGCCAGAGGGGATCCCACGGGGGACAGCAGACCCCCGGCTGCACCTGAGGGCAGAGGGGAGCCCACGGAGGACAGCGGGGACAGCGGGGACACAGGTAATATGCAATGGGCAAAAAATGGCACTGTAGTGGTCCCCTGTCTCATATTCCCCGAAAATAAGTCACCCTGTCTTATTTTCGGGGTATGACTTATATTGGCAAATTACGCGCCAGCCCTGCCCTGACTTATATTCGGGGTGACTTATTTTTGGGGAAACACAGTATTTTCTACATGCACGAATATTGCAGTATTTGTGCTATTCGCTACACTGCAAGTATTTGTGCACTCACCTCGAGATATTAGAATTTCCTGCCCAGCATGTTTGATATCTGATTTTCAGCCACTATACATGCTGGGCTTGTTAACCAATCACAGTTACGCCACAGCCATCTTGGTTGTGGCATTACTGTGATTGGCTGGCCGCACAGCACCATAGGGTCTATATAAGCCCTGCTGCTGCCATCTTGTGTACATTGCATCTGGAAGAAGTGTAGTAGTAGCATAGCTAGAGAGTGAGTAGCGTTTAGGAAGAATGTCTACATAACACAGAGGCTCTATTCAGAGCAACTTAGAGTGTATACTAGGTCAGTGTACTGTAGGTAGGGAGGGTTTTTGCGGAAGGGAGAGTGTTTTAAGTGTTCTAGTACCTGCATATTACCAGATTACTACAGCTCTTTTCAGAGCTCAAACCACTGTGAACTAGATCACTATAGTGTAGAGAGGGAGAGTTTGTGGATAGGGATGGGCGAACTATTCGGGTTTATGACCGATGTTGCCCTGTTAAAGTAAGCTAATAGTTAATACTCTTAATATACTTACCGGGTCCGAGTTCTCTCTTCCTGGTGTGACGCATCGCTGTGTCACTTCTGGGCTGCCACTTATTTTCTTGGCGTATGTGATTGGCCATTGGAACCAGTCACGTGACTATTCCCCCTGAAAAATTGGAAGTGACACAGCGCTGTGGCACAGCTGAAAGGGATAATGCAGACCTGGTAAGTATAATTAGTATGTTTATTAACCGTTAACTTGCTTAAAAAGACCCACCCTAGTCACAAACCCAGGGAGAAAATAGCACTTCACCCATTTCTATTTTCTTCCAGTATTTCTATATTTATATGAAAAAAGCTCAGGGAGAAGGCAGAGAGCGCAGGATCTAAATGTATCAAGGAATTATAGCAGGAAGTTAATCACAATGTTTTCATTATCCCTAATGGTACCTTTACACGCCGCTACAGAAGGTTGGAAACAACCGGGTGTCTCACGTGCACGAGCACGTTGCCAACAGTTGCAAACGGTACCCGATACCGCCTTTACATGCCGCTACAAAGTGCTCTACAGAAAGTTTAATCTATCTCTGGAGGCAACGCCGGGTGCCACAAGTTACCTTCTGTAGAGCACCTTCCCTCATTTACACGCCGCTACAGAAGGTAATATGGGAGGACCTGGGGCAGCAGGGACAACACATAGGCGTGCCAGAGTTGTGGATTACGAGACGCTCGTACGATGATTGGACAATGCAATAGCATCGTGATTGGCCAGCCAGCGCAGGAAGACTGGCTAATACATGATGCTATTGCAATTGTGTAGTGTGACTGGTCAGCTCCTTAAATATGCCGCCCTATGCAGCGACAACCAATCGTAACGCAGGAGCTTCCACCAATGATCGCTGAAGGGGGGCGGTTTCCTGGAGGCTGTGTCACGCCCCAGGGAGTTAACTAGGTGACGAAAAAACCTTCCTGTACCTCACTTAGACGCCACTACCATGGGGTTGAAACCAACCTGTTTTTGAGCACTGCTCTGAAACAGGTGCCGACAGTGATGGGTGGCAACAATCTAGTTTACACGTCGCTACCTCGGGTTGTTTTTTTTGACGGTGCAAGATACATTTGTCTCCGACACCCGGCTGTTTCCAACCTTCTGTAGCGGCGTGTAAAGGTACCATTAGATGTTTAATGGACATTTTTTCATCTTAGAGATACTCATTTTTTTTATTAAAAAAATGTATGTTTATTTACATTTGTCTTTTCACATATAGATATACTACCTGTCTCAATTTTATTTTTATTTTTATTATGCCTACTACTGTCCTCAGCAGTATTAAGATGACAAAATGTTTTTGCGACCAAGATGTAAAACGTGCCCAAATTACTGTCTCGATGATAAGTAGGATTAGAGATAGGTTTTGGACAAACATTTTTGTAGATGCTAGTACCCATCTGTGCAAGCTCTTCTCCCGGACAAATTTTTTTTCGCAACCCACTGCACGCTCCTGTATAGCATAATGGCGTACAAGGGTTAGTTAGCATACATAATTATTTAAATCTAAAAATAGATCAAAGGCTTTTAGCACCCTGAGTTGGAAAGAATCTCAAACCTTTTGAAAGGAGTCGAGAGCAGATGTTTTGATTGATTAAATACATTTATTGTATTTTTGGACCCTTCAATTTTATCCAGTTCAGTAGGGGGTTTTTATTACTGACTTTTTTCTTTTGCAATAGCGGGTATATTTTTTCTGTCCCCTTCCTCTAGAGCCTCTGCCCCTCATTTTCTTTAGGAGAACTAGGCAGGGGTAAGAGGGAAATATGTATTTGATCAATTGGGAGCTCTGAGCTCCCTAATTTTGGCCTTAAGAATTACCTATGAAAGCCTAGTATTAGTGCTTTCAAAAGTATTGAGGAACATGCTGAGGACCAGGGGACGAAGAAAGCACAAACATTATCCAGAAGTTGGATCTATAAGCTACACTTCAAGACACCTAAAAGTTGAGTGATATAAGACGTTCTGTTAACTCCTCACTATAACTCCATGCTACACTTAGATCCTGCGCTCTCTGCTTTTTCCCTATGTTTTTTTCATACAAATCTTTTGATCAAACAGAGTTAACCTAGTGCCCTATTTTATTTAAATGTGTGATTTGTCTTTAAGATTCAACTAATTGCAACAAAAAAGGAAATGTATCAATATTTTATTTTAAACAAATTTAACTCTCTATATAGATAAGGTTCCAAATTTAGCTGTGGTAGCATTTATATTTATAAGCATAACAACAATATTAACAATTAGTAAAATATACTATGATATACCGTATATAGTCTATGCTGTAAACAATGTCTTGCAAGAATGACAGGGAAGGAGGATCATTGTGACTTTATTAAATGAAGACAGAGGTATGTCATTTCTGAAAAGATAACTAAATATTAGGAAGGACATGTAGATGATAAAAAACCCTGTTTGACCTTTCACATCCTATGGACTTTATGTCAACAATTTCAAACATTATGAAATGTATTGATATGCAGCAAAACAATAGCTTAGAATACACTTGTGGTTTCCAAGTAAACTGACTGGAATAATAGACTTTGTGGCCTGAATGAGTCTCTAGAGGAAGTAATGCCATCCCGGAAATATTATATCTGTAAAAATGAAGAAATAAGGACTTTTAGTAAGTATACTTACAATGTCTACTATAGGTCTATAAAAACTAAACACTATTATAAACACAAAAAGATGAATAATAAAAAGGAAGCATAGTTTCAATTGAATGAATTAGACAAAGGGCTGCATATCATAAATTTGAAGGTTCCAGCAGTAAAAGGGTTAATTCCAAAATCTTTATTTCCAAACTTCTTAAAAGCACAGATAGATGAGGCAATACATTCCAGACATAGATTGGGGTGACCGGGCATCCCACTCTAGGTCTGTAAGTATTCTCTAGTCTACCTGTGCTTTTAAAAAGTTTGGAATAAGGACTTTGGAATTAACCCTTTTGCTGCTGGAACATTCTTCTAATTTGTGGATACTTCTTTGGATTTCCCACCTTGCACAAAGGAACACTTGAGTGGTGATTTCCCCTTGATTGGTCATATATAATAGCATCACCAAATTAACTTGTTATGCACCTTGACATAACAATATTCTATTTTAGGAATTTTACAGACACCTCAACCCTCTTAGGCTGCTTTCACATCAGCGTTTTGCGCTGATCGCGGCAATTGCGATGAGAAAAACGCAACTGCCACGATTACCGCATAACGACCACGATCGCAAGTGCAGCCATTATGCGATAATCGCAGCAGTTGCGTTTTTTTCACCGCAATTGCCGCGATCAGCGCAAACCGCTGATGTGAAAGCAGCCTAAGGGCCCTTTCACATCAGCGTTTTTTGAAATTTGCGGCAGATGCGGTGAAAAAACCGCATTTGCCGCAATTACCGCATCTGCCGCAAGTTTCAAAAAACGCTGATGTGAAAGGGCCCTAAGAGGGGTCTGCAAGAAAAATACTTGAGTTCCCTATTGACTTACATTATACTTGTTATTAAATTGGATTCGTTTAAGTGGCAAATCCCCCATTTCGATTAACAAGCATTCAAGCACTTTAGTGGTCGCTCATCACTAGTTACTACCTTTATTATACATGTATTATATTTTTTTATTGGACAATTGATTTTAATTATTTACATAAAATATTTGAAAAATTAAATTATATTAAAATGATATATCAATGTGTAAACGGCCCATTCTTCTAAGTCATAATAACTATATGGTTAGTCAACATAGTGCAATGCCAGCATACAGTAATCATGCCGCTCTGTCAGGCAATATACTAGTGCATCTCAATAAATTAGAATATCATCAGAAATCAATATCATATCGCCATGTTTCAGGGTATTTCTGAGAGCCCTGAAACACAATGACTAATAAATCAATATCATATTCATCCTTTAATGTCTCGTGGAATATTAACCTTTTATCCTCCCTACTTTAATTTTCTGAGGTAATGACCTTTGGGTTTTCATTGGCAGTAAACCATAATCATCAACACTAACAGAAAAAAGAGTTGAAATAGATAAGTGTTGGTAATGACACTCTATATTTATATGTGTTCAACTCTATGTATTGAATTACTGAAATAAATGAACCTTTTGATGATGTTCTAATTAATTGAGATGCACTAGTAGCTACTGATCCATACTCTTATTACCAAGTGGCACAAAATGTTGTGCTTTCCAACAATAGGATTGACAAAAAATACAGTGGTCAGTTAGTTTATGAAGCTAGCATCCAGTGTATTTAAGAAGGTTGAAATACTTCTGTCTTCTGCCATACACTTGTTAAAATCTCAAGACATCAGTTGTGTATGCACATAATTACAGCAGTTCATCAACTACTGCAAATAGGGATGAAGGGTCAGGAAGAGATGAGTGAACTCTCCTTACAAATACTCCAGAATCATTAACAAAGTTTCTGATGTAGTCTCTTCATTGATCCTAAAAGATAACTGGCTCTATAATTTTTGTGCTAATTCTGTTTGTAGTTTTAGATGTATTATGCTGCTGTTACATAAGAATAAGAAAGGCAACAAAGGTGAAAAAACAAAGCAAAACAGGTCATGGTGAGTAAATGACAGTATAGGAAATATTTAATAGCCAACAATCTGACACTGGTGTAGTAAATAATGATTTTGGTACATTCACAAGTTCAGGGGTCAATAAACATGGTAATATACACTACCGTTCAAAGGTTTGGGGTCACCCAGACAATTTTGTGGCCACTGCATTACAGATAGAATACCAGCTGCCTGCTTCTTCTCTAAATAGTTCATGCATAATTTGGAGGTATGCTTTGGGTTATTGTCCTGTTGTAGGATGAAATTGGCTCCAATCAAGCGCGGTCCACAGGGTATGGCATGGCATTGCAAAATAGAGTGATAGCCTTCCTTATACAAAATCCCTTTTACCTTGTACAAATCTCTCACTTTACCAGCACCAAAGCAACTACCGACCATCATATTACCTCCACCATGCTTGACAGATGGTGTCAGGCACTCTTCCAGCATCTTTCCAGTTGGTCTGTGTCTCACAAATGTTCTTCTGTGTGATCCAACCACTTCAAACTATGATTTGTCTGTCCATAACATTTTTTCCAATCTTCCTCTGTCCAATATCTGTTCTTTTGCCCATATTCATCTTTTTCTTTTATTAGCCAGTCTCAGATATGGCATTTTCTTTGCCACTCTGCCTTGAAGGCCAGTATACCGGAGTCGCCTCTTCACTGTAGAAGTTGACACTGGTGTTTTTCAGGTACTATGTAATAAAGCTGCCAGTAGAGGAGCTGTGAGGCGTCGATTTCTCAAACTAGAGACCCTAATGCACATGTCTTGTTGCTCAGCTGTGCAGCGGGGCATCCCTACTTCTTTCTACTCTGGTTATAGCCTGTTTCTGCTCACCTCTGAAGGGAGTAGTACACACCGTTGTAGGAAATCTTCAGTTTTTTGGCAAATTCGTGCATGGAATAGCCTTCATTTCTAAGAACATGAATATACCGTCGAGTTTCACATGAAAGTTCTCTTCTCTGGCCATTTTGAGAGTTTCAAAATGATGTTAACTTCATTGAAAAAAAATGTGCTTTTTTTTCAAAAATAAGGAAAATTTCTAAATGACCCCAAACTTTTGAACAGTAGTGTACATTTCCTTTAATAGCCTTTCTGTATTCTCTAAAATTATGGTATTATAGAATTTGGTAGTTCCTTTTATAAATGTTTGTTAATTAATATCAATGGAAGTTAAACAAGATATTTCATGCAATTTATTTTATGATGGTTTATGGCTATGCAATATTGAAGATTGATAGAATACTTTTTCAACATCAAAATCCTGACATTAAAAATATAATAAATCTTTTTCATATAAATGTTGGTGGTTTAGCTGACTTTTTCCATTTTTTAACATATGATGTACATGCAGAAAAAGATAATTTTATTTACCGTATTAAGAGAGTGTAGATAGATGAAAAATACATGTCAATAAAATTTTAGCTTAACTGAGGCTGCAGTTATGGATTTGTATCATACTTCTGAAGATGATAAATGAGTGAAAAGACAATTGGACTGAATTGCATTATATGATGTTATAATTTGCTCAAAACAAACATAGATTAACATTATGACCTCTTTAATTACTGATGGGTTCAAATTTTTAAATAAAAAGAAAGGCATTTTATTCTGTTCTTGCTTACCATAAAATATGTATTTAGTGAGAAAGTGAAAGAAGAATATATTTTATGTATAATTTATTTTCCCAAACCTGATGACCAAACCCAATAATGAGTATAAGAAATACCATTATCACAAACAATATTAATATCGAATGACAAGGATACTGAACAAAAGTAACATCTAGAAATATTAATATTGACAACGCCAATATCAAATGATAAGAATACTGCTTGACAACAATATCAATATGTAGATTTTAGAAGACGGTCAGCATAGAAAGCACACCGACCTACAGTAAGTGTATAAAAAGAAACTAATTCATAATCATAATCAAATGTGAAAAATAAAATTGAAAAAATAAATAACCATTCACAAAATTAATGCACTATTGTAACAAAGACACATACATACCTTAAAGAGAACCTGGCACCTACTTTAAGACCCAAACCTATTACTACCTGTCCGTGCAGATTTCTAGTACTATTCTAATCCTCCCTGTCTGACCTAATACTGTGCTGTAATAGCTAAGAAAAATTATTTATTAACTTACTATTTTTAAGCTACATCTAGACGGACTGGCTACTCTGCCTGAGGCAATGTCCCTATTATCCTTATTGTACTGCACTGTTCCCATTTAAAAGAATGCAGGCATGATGTGATGGTAGCATCATTTCTGGCCCGCATTGTTGATAAGTATTGGGTGTACCGAATGGCTACAGAATTCACACTGCACATGCTTTGTAGCCTGATAAGTACAACATTACTTACCATCAATGCACAGGACCGGAAATGACACGACGGTCACATCATGCCTACGTTTAGCCTACACAATTTAGTTGGGGCCGTGCTGTGCAGTAATGATATCTAGGGAACACAGGGGGGACATAACTGCAGGCAGAACAGCCAGACGGTATAGATGGAGCTTAGAAATAGCAATTAATACATAATTTTTCTCAATTATTACAGCACAGTATTAGATCAGACAGGAATGATTAGTATAGTACTAGAAAACTGAAAGGACAAGTAGTAATAGATTTGGGGCATAAAGTAGGAGACAGGTTCCCTTTAAGCTTAAGGTAGGGAACCCTTCACAAACTGCCTTCCAAATATGCCACCTTAGTGTGTCCTTCATTTCTTTGAGTAGCACTAGGTGGCACTAGATGTCATCTACTTCCTCACTGAAGTGACAACTTGCATCTCATCTCCTTGGAATGGCCTTTCTCTCTCAGGGACACATCCTTCAATCACTCTCCTTTAGTATCTCTTCATATGTGGAAAAAACTTTGAAGTCCGACACCAAAGGTTCTTAGTTCCAAAAAGATTTCTTTATTAATTTACGGCATGCATAAAAAGCATAGAAAATTGAGGCTATTGTATAATTCGATTAAGTGCAAGCTATCCCAGGCACTGGTTTACATATTTCAAGGCTAAAATGCCTCTTAGTCATCACCTACGGCCTTGCCAACAACACAGGTTTTTTAAACTACCTGCAAATTACAAGCTTCGCCCATGGGATCATGTGGCAAGTAAAACATTCTTACAGATTAAAAATAGCAAAATTCTATGAAACATACATTGATATCAACTACGAAATACAATCCATGCACTTTAATTCCAGAAAAAATAAGCAGATTTTAGTAAAATAAAATTAAATATGAACGCTTATTGAGACCTGTGGGGTGGGCAGCCTCCAACATTAGGATCCAGTAAGCTTCTCTACTTAGGAGCTTCTGTCTCCATGCCCCACCTCTTTTGGGCCGCTTAACCGTTTCAATCCCAAAAAATTGAAGCTGCTTAATTTCCACCATGGAAAAAGTGTTTGAAACATTTGAAGGATTGGCAGCATCCACATTCACAGCATCTCTCAGATGTTGATTGATTCTTTTTTGCAATTTTCTAGTCGTGCAGCCTACATAAGACAGATTACAGATGTTACAATTGATTAAATACGCTACATAAGAACTGTTACAGTTGATAAAATCCTTTATAAAAAACACTTCTGATTTTGCTACTTTAGTAAACTGTTTCGTTGTTCTTGTGTATTTACAAACTCCACATTTGTCACCCCCTCATTTATGGGAACCCTGTACTGATAGCCAGGTTTTTTATGATGTATTCTCACTAAACCTGGTGAAAGGAGACTAGACAAAGTAACAGCTCTTCGTGTAGAAAAGAGAGATCCCTTTTTTAAAATATTGTCTAATATGGAATCACTCCTCAACATCGTTAAGTATTTTTTAATGATGTTTTTTATTTGAGAAAACTCCCCACTAAATGTGGTAACAAATAATGGCCTAACACCTGTACATTTACTTTTGCCATTTTCATAGGCTGATTTTAACATTTCAGCATGGGGAATCTCCTCAATAGCTTTTTCTGCTCTTTTAAAGGTCCAGAATTGATAACCTCTACGTTTTAATCTGGTGCAGATTTCATCCTTTTCCTTTACAAGGGTTATTTATCACTACAGTTTCTTTTTGAGCTATAAAATTCACCTCTAGGGATATTATTTCTAACATGGCGTGGATGGTAAAAATCCAAACATAAAATTGTGTTAACCATGTTTTTTTTCTGAAATGTAGAGGTTCTCACCTTACCACAAGCTGTATCAGCAGCAATCTAAGTCCAAGAAACTGATAGATGTTCTATTACTTTTGTACGTAAAGAAAAGATTACAATTGTTATTCATGTAATCAATAAAAGAAGAAATATCATTTTCACTTGCTGACCATACAATTACTATATCATCCATACACCTTGCATATAGAACAATTTTGCTAAGAAAAGGATTACATTCATTAAAAATGTTCTGCTCTTCCCACCACACTGCAAACAAGTTAGCAAAAGAAGGGGGAAATGTTGTCCCAATTGAAGAGCCTGTCTTTTGCAAGACAAAATTTATTGTTATATATAAAAAAATAACGTTTAAGTAAAAATTCAAAGCAAGGCATATGTAGGATATCAAATCCTGGCTATAGGCAGAATACTTCTGCAACATTTCCAAAACCGCCTGCATACTAGGGATTGGCGAATCTACTCGTTACTCTGCGAGTAGTAAGGGACTCGCAGGACTCGGTACTCTGCGAGTTTCCCAGCGATTACTCGCACAGTAACGAGTCCAATGCAAATCAATGGCAATCCTAGTTTTGTCAAAGACTCTGACAAAACTAGGATTGCCATTGACTTGCATTGGACTCGTTACTGTGCAAGTAATCTCAGGGAAACTCGCACAGTAAGGAGTCCAGCTGTCTGCTCTGTGTCTGCTCTCAGCCCGCAGGCTGCCGCAGCTCCAGGGTCCTAGAGCCCGCCTGCTCTCCCTGTGCACAGAGATGATGTAGCAGAGCTGAGATTGTTCTCAGTCTGCTCATTCCCTGTGCATAGACATCTATAACTATGCACAGGGGATGTAGCAGAGAGTACATCGCGTTTTGGGCTACGTCGGACAGAAGAGGATTTTTTAAATTAAAGATGGAGTCTCTAATGGCTTTTTTTTTTTTTTTTTATTTCTAATAAAAAATTTTCTCTGTGTTGTGTTTTTTTTAACCCTTTATTGGAGATTCTTAGTGGCCGGGTCAAACCTGGCCTGACATTAAGAATCCCGGGCTTAATACCAGCTTGTATAACAAAGCTGGTATTAACCCCTTTATTTCCCAGCGTGCCACCGCCACCAGGGCCACTGGAAGAGCGGGGTTCAGCGCCAGAGGATGGCGCTTCAATGAATGCGCCATCTTCTGGGATGGCTGCGTGCTGCAATTTGCAGGGGGGGGTGCCCATAAAGCTTGGGCCTCCCTGCGCTGTGGATTCCAGCCCCCAGCTGCTTAGCTGTACCTGGCTAGACATAGAAATTGCGCGGAGCCCCACGCATTTTTTTTTATTATTTCATGAAATTCATGAAATAATAAAAAAAAAGGGCTCCCATATATTCTTGTGTCTGGCCAGGTACAAATAGGCACCTGGGGGTTGGGGGCAGCCTGTCGCTGCCTGCTGGATCCGGCTGGTTCCAGAAATACGGCGAAGCCCACGTCAAATTTTTTTCTGACAAATCCATAAAACAATGTAAATAAAAGGGACAGCATCTTTATTAACCCCTGGACTAATGGCGAGGGGTTAATAAAGATGCAGTCCCTTTTTTAGGATTGTTTTATTGATTTTTCAGAAAAAAAATTACGTGGGCTTCGCCGTATTTCTGGAACCAGCCGGATCCAGCAGGCAGCGACAAAACTAGGATTGCCATTGATTTGCATTGGACTCATTACTGTGCGAGTAAACGCTGGGAAACTCGCAGAGTAACGAGTCCTAGCAGATAGAGCCTGAAGCTTCCGAGACACATCTGCGATTTGTAAATCGCACATTACTCGCTATTACTCGCTTCCCCATTCATTAACATTGGACTCGCTAGACTCGCAACGAGTAGCGAGTCCCGGGCTCGGACTCGCTAGAGTCAAGCGATTCCGAGTAATTTAGGACTCGCCCATCACTACTGCATACCTATTTCGTGGGGTATACAAAAATAAAAAAAACTCAATGTCACATGTCACCCAGGTATAATTCTCATCCCATACAATTTTCTCCAGGATAGACAACAAATGTCCAGTGTCTTTTACATAACCTGGACAAATTTTAATCAGTGGTTGAAGGAGAAAGTCCACCCATTCAGATAGATGTTCTGTATACGAACCTACACCTGAGACAATAGGTCTCATTTAGGGATGAGCTAGTACCACAATAATTGGACTCGCTATACTCGCAATAAGTAGGTCCCTGTACTCTGTACTCATTGTGAGTATAGCGAGTCCAATGTTAATGAATGGGCAGGCAAGTACTTTCGTAGTGTATCTATATATACACTGTGTAAGTGCACTAAAAGTGAATAAAAGTTGTTAAAAAATAAAAAAATATCATACTCATCTATCCGACGCCTGTATCGGACCGGCAAAGAAGACATCTGATCACCGACAAGGACCTGTGAGTCTCACAGCCAATCAGATGGCTGTTACCGATCTGGCCAATCAGATGGCCAGACATCACAAACTACCTGATCACTACCAGCCACCTGATTGGCCAGATTGCGAGGTCATTGATGCCTGTTCAGGACCTGGCAATCTGGCCAATGTGTTTTAGGTTTATATAATTATAAAATCACATGTTAGGCAAAGAATAATATAGATTGCCACTGTGTGAACTCAACTACAGTATTTTATATTTGCTGTTAATAGTGGATACAAAGTCCAAAATTGACTTAAAGGAAAACTGTCAGGTCAAAATTCCATATGTAACTACTATCATTTTCTAATGTCTTTCTCTAAACTCTGTCTATTTATGTATTTCTATTATTTATGTTCCCCTTCTGTCCTCTGTAAACTTCAAATAAAGAGATTCATTCCATCTGTCACTCACCGTGAATGATCTACTTAGCTCTCTGCTGTCCCCTCCCCATAGATGAATATGCATGTCACATATTCACATCATATCACAGCACAGGAGATTAGTGGGAGGGGAGGCTGTATCCTCCACTCTCTTTGCAGCAAGACAAAGAGATAAGATAAACACAGGATATTTCACAGCTCAGCAGGGATTCCTTTTCACAGAAACAAATGGAGTGTAGATCAGATAAGGCAGACCTGTAGCTTTCTGCCTACATGTCCTGAACAGAGCAGTAACTTCAGAAAGTAAAACCACACAGCACTGAGAGCAGAGGGAGAAGGGAGGAGAGAGCTGCAGAAAAGGCGTGCATAATTACATGACAGTTTATAGAGCCAGGACTAATCGTCTCTGCTTATAATGGGACAGGACTAATGCAGCAGCTGTCTGCAGGATGTGAAGATGCTGATAACATGGAAACTACAAAGGGTAGAATAATGATTTTACATGTTTTTAAAAAATCTGCCCAGGCACTATTCAAGGGTAATATTAGTATCATACTGAAAAATGACCTGACAGTGTCCCTCTAAGGATATTGAACAAATATTGCCTTTAGAATGAAGATCACAAATAAAAAGATCAAGAAAAAGGAGCCCAAATGCTTCTGTTTGGATATTGTTACATATCTATATATTTCCTATATCTTTCCTAGTTAAAATTACCAATGCACCTTATACTTCCGTGTTAATACATATGTATATATATATATATATATACAATATATATATATATATCTATTATATAATCGCGAATCGGAAAAGCGCCCCTTCGCGCGCACTTTCCGATGTCGTCATGTGGATACGAATTTAACATTGGGCGCGAAGCGCCCAATGCTGCGCGAGCAATGGCCGCGAGGCCATTGCGAGTCGCTGGCCCAGGGCGAGCAATGGCCGTGAAGCGGCCATTGCGAGCCGCTGGCCCAAAATCGATCCACAGGCCCGGCTACAACCTTAGCGATTTACCGCTCAGGTAGCGCGAGCAATGGCCGCGAGGCCATTGCGAGTCGCTGCCTGAGCCACAAATCGCTACCCGGGGACCATGGAGCGGAGGCGGCACTGCCGCCTCCGCTCCCCTCTACCCACAATTCGCCACCCCCCCCCATGTCCGCACAGCCCACCCCCAGCAATGTCCGCACAGCCCACCCCCAGCAATGTCCGCACAGCCCACCCCCAGCAATGTCCGCACAGCCCACCCCCAGCAATGTCCGCACAGCCCACCCCCAGCAATGTCCGCACAGCCCACCCCCAGCAATGTCCGCACAGCCCACCCCCAGCAATGTCCGCACAGCCCACCCCCAGCAATGTCCGCACAGCCCACCCCCAGAAATGTCCGCACAGCCCACCCCCAGCAATGTCCGCACAGCCCACCCCCATGTCCGCACAGCCCACCCCCATGTCCGCACAGCCCAACCCCATGTCCGCACAGCCCAACCCCATGTCCGCACAGCCCAACCCCATGTCCGCACAGCCCACCCCCATGTCCGCACAGCCCAACCCCATGTCCGCACAGCCTAACCCCATGTCCGCACAGCCCACCCCCATGTCCGCACAGCCCAACCCCATGTCCGCACAGCCACCCCGCAAAAACACAACCCCCACTAATGTCCACACAGCCCCCCATGTCCGCACATACTTACATGCCTTCAAGTCATCTGATCGTCCGTCCGGCTAGGCGTCCTCTTCCTCCGGCCCCGGGGGTCTTCTCTCTTCTTTCCGCCATCTCCGCCTCTTCGTCCGGCCCCGGGGATCTTCTGTCTTCTTTTCGCAAACTTCCTCCTCCGACGTCCTCTTCCTTCTCATCAAGATAGAATGGACGAAAAATCCCCCATTCTACCTCAATGAGATCTGAGGTCCTCTTCTGATTGGTCGCTGTATTCTGCCCTCAGCCAATCAGAAGAGCCCCTCAAAACTGAGACGCAGTTCTCATTCAGGTCCGCCTTTTTTTTCCCCATTGACATACATTACCGGTGTGTCGGCGATTTTATGGCCGCCCACCTGGTTCTATTTGTCGGCCCTAAAATCGCGGACACACCGCTAATGCATCTCTATGGCCAGTCAGCCCGATTTCGGATTGAACGCCGACCAATCAGAATTCGAGCTGACTGCCCATGGACATGCATTAGCGGTGTGTCCGCGATTTTAGGGCCGACAAATAGAACCAGGTGGCCGGCCATAAAATCGCCGACACACCGGTAATGTATGTCAATGGGGAAAAAAACAAGGCGGACCTGAATGAGAACTGCGTCTCACTCTGACTTAAAAAAATAAATAAATTTAATAATAAAAATAATAATTAAAAAATAATTTAAAAATAATACAAAATTAAATTAAAAATAATAAATAATTAAATAAAAATAATAATAATAAAAAAAAAAAAACAATGCGGACCTGAATGAGAACTGTGTCTCACTCTCACTTAAAAAAATAAATAAATTAAATAATAAAAAAAATAATTTAAAAATAATTAAAAAATAATAAAAAATAAATTAAAAATATTAAATAATTAAATAAAAATAATAATAAAAAAAAAAAAAAATTGCAGCCTGAAATGAGAACTGTGTCTCATCTCACTTAAAAAAAAAATAAATTAATAATAAAAAAAAAAATTTAAATAATGATTAAAAAATAATTAAAAAATAAAAATTAAAAATAATAAATAATTTAAAAAAAATAATAATAAAATAATATTAAAAAATATTATAATTAATATAATTACGGATAAATTAAATGCTACTAAATAATAAATTATAATAATAAAAAAAATGCATAATTAAATGCTATACTAAAAAAAAAAATAAATTAATAATAATAATAAAAAATAATTAAAATTAAAATAATTAAAATAAATAAATAAAATAATGTTAATAAAATAATATAAATGTAAATAATGCTATAATTATTAATGCTATTAATGCATAATAATGTATTATGCTATTATTAATGTAATTAATGCTAATATTAATCTAATTAATGCTAATAATAAATATATTAATGTAATAATAATGTTATTAATGATATTAATGTAATAATGCTATTATTAATGTATTAATGTAATAATAATGCTATTAATGCTAATTAATTATTAATGCTATTAATGTATTATGCTATATGCTATTAATGCTATATTATCCTATTAATGCTATTAATGCTATATTGTTATTAATGCTATATTAATGTATTAATGCTATTAATTAATGCTATTATGCTATATATTAATGCTATTATATCTATTATGGTATTATTTGCTATTAATGCTAATAATAATGCTATTAATGCTAATATAATGCTATTAATGCTATTAATAATGTTAATTATATTGCTTTATTAATTAATGTCTATATAATGCAAATATAATGCTATTAATGCTAATAATAATGTTAATTATTATTCTATTAATAATGCTATTAATGCTATTATTAGCTATTAATGCTAATATATTAATCTATTAATGCTATTAATGCTAATAATAATGCTATATAATGCTAATTAATATAATGTCTATTAATGCTATTAATTATGCTATTAATGCTATTAATGCTAATATTATCCTATTCATGGTATTATTAATGCTATTAATGCTAATAATAATGCTATTAATGCTATTAATGCTAATAATAATGCTATTAATGCTATTAATAATGTTATTAATGATATTATTAATGCTAATAATGCTATTATTAATGCTATTAATGCTAATAATAATGCTATTAATGCTATTAATAATGCTATTAATCTATTAATGCTATTAATTATGCTATTAATGCTATTAATACTAATATTTATCCTATTCATGGTATTATTAATGCTATTAATGCTAATAATAATGCTATTAATGCTATTAATGCTAATAATAATGCGATTAATGCTATTAATAATGTTATTAATGCTATTATTAATGCTAATAATGCTATTATTAATGATATTAATGCTAATAATAATGCTATTAATGCTATTAATAATGCTATTAATGCTATTAATTATGCTATTATTGCTATTAATGATAATATTTATCCTATTCATGGTATTATTAATGCTATTAATGCTAATAATAATGCTATTAATGCTATTAATGCTAATAATAATGCTATTAATGCTATTAATAATGTTATTAATGCTATTATTAATGCTAATAATGCTATTATTAATGCTATTAATGCTAATAATAATGTTATTAATGCTATTAATAATGCTATTAATGCTATTAATTATGCTATTAATGCTAATATTTATCCTATTAATGCTATTAATGCTAATAATAATGCTATTAATGCTATTAATGCTAATATTTATCCTATTAATGGCATTATTAATGCTATTAATGCTAATAATAATGCTATTAATGCTAATAATAATGTTATTAATGCTATTAATAATGTTATTAATGGTATTATTAATGCTAATAATGCCATTATTAATGCTATTAATGCTAATAATAATGCTATTAATGCTATTAATAATGCTATTAATGCTATTAATTATGCTATTAATGCTATTAATGCTAATATGTATCCTATTAATGCTATTAATAATGCTATTAATGCTAATAATAATGCTATTAATGCTATTAATAATGTTATTAATGCTATTATTAATGCTAATAATGCTATTATTAATGCTATTAATGCTAATAATAATGCTAATAATGCTATTCATAATGTTATTAATGCTATTATTAATGCTAATAATGCTATTATTAATGCTATTAATGCTAATAATAATGCTATTAATGCTATTAATAATGTTATTAATGCTATTATTAATGCTAATAATGCTATTAATGCCAATAATAATGCTATTAATGCTATTAATTCTGTTATTAATGCTCATAATACTGCTAATAATGCTATTAATACTGCTATTACTGCTAATAATAATGCTATGGCTTATATTATTGCTATTGATGATGCGATTATTATTTAAAAATGTTTAAAAAAACAATAAACATATTTTAGATACCCGATGCATTTGCATCAGGCTAACAGCTATAACTACTATAATCAAATTAATGCACGTTCTAGAATCCCGATGCATTTGCATCGGGCTCACAGCTAGTATATATATATATATATATATATATATAATATATATATATATATATAAAACTTTGGCAGGTGTCGTCTATCAAACATTATCCACAGTTCAAAGCACAGGCACTGATCTGGTGACATAATCTGCTTCAATGTTTGCTGGTAAGAACAAAAACTTTTTCAAGGCTGTTACTTTGAATAGCACTTGTTTCAGACTTTAGTCACTTCATACAGTGCCAATCCACAATTCCACAATATTCTGTATCCAACTTGTGATTTTTTTTTAAAATTTTTATATAACATTTGCGTTTATTGTGGTGCATATGATATTTTCCTTGTTTGTCTTATACAATCAGGACAATAAAACAAAGTAGCACAGGTAGAGAGCAATCAGTGCAGTGTATGTTTATTTCTCTCAGACCTGGGAGAAAAAATGCACATGAATGACTACTGCTCCATTCAAATGGGGTGTGGGATTCCTTTGATATTGATTGGTAGAGGTTCCAGCCATTAAATTCTATCTTATCAGATACAGTGCCTTATGAAACTATTCACCCTCTTGGCAATTTTTTGTGTTTTGCTACATCAAAACCTGGAATTTCAGCTTTTTTAGGATTTTCACCAGACTTTATAAAGAACATGCCTAAAAATATGAACATTTGATTTTCTTTTTATTGTCAAAAAAGCAACAAATATAATAAAATAATTGAAGACTTCAGTGTGCATAACTGTTAACCCCGCTAGACCCAGTACTTTGTAGAGCTTCCCTTTTTATCAATTACAGCTGCAAGTTGCTTTGGATACGTCTCTATGGGCTTTCCACATCTTGCCACTGGGATTTATGCCCATTCCTTAAGGCAAAACAGCTCCACCTCTTTTAATTTACATGGCTTCCTTTGTTAAATAACAATCATGTCTGACTACATATTCTCAATTGGATTAAGGTCTGGGTTTTGACTGAACCACACCAATACATTTACTTGTTTCCCCTTAACCATCTCGAGTGTTACTTTTGTAGCATGCTTTGGGTCATTGTCTTGTTGAAGGTAAACCTCCTTTCAAGTCCCATATCACTGACAGACTGAAGCAGAGTAATTAATAGTGTCCCTGTAAATTTGTTCATCTTCCTCTTGACTCAGGTCATTTTGCCTGTCCCTGCTATCACTAATCTTCCCCACTGCATGATGAGGCCACCACCATTATTCCCTGTTGGAATTGGGGTTCTTGGGATAATGAGCTGTTTTGGTTTTGAAACAGCCATAGCATTACCTTGGTGGCTAAAAGATACAGTTTGGTCTCATCTGAACACAACACCTTCCTCTCTACATTTTGGGAGTTTGCCACATGTTTTTTGGCAAAGTCAAAATGAGTCTTCCAATTTTATGGCTGTAAGTTAAGGCTTTTTTATGGCCATTCTTCCGTAAATGCCAACTCTATGGAGTGTATGGTTTATTATAGTCATATGGACAAATACTCCAGTCTCTGCTTTGGAACTCTGCAGCTCTTTCAGGGTTACCTTTCGTCTATGTACTGCCCCTATGATTTATGCCCTCCTTGCCCAGGCTTAGAGGTTTGGTGGGTTACCCTTTCTTGCAGGTTTGTTGTGGTACCATGTTATTTCCATTTGATGAAAATGAATTTGATGGTGCTTATAGGGATTATCAGAGATTGAGATTTTTTTTAGAACCTAAGCAAGACTTGTACTTCTCAACAACTTTGTCTTTGATTTGTCTTGAAATCTCCTTTGTCTTCCTGCTGTTTTATGGTTATTGGTGCCACTGGCATTTCGGAAAAAGTGTGTATATGCTTACAGACAATGTAACATTTAGATTGCACACAAGTGGACTTACTTTCACTATGCAGGAGACTTATGAATGTAGATGCTTGCACCAGAAATGTTTAGGGCTTCATAGCAAAAGGGGTGAATACATATGCACATGGCAATTTATTTATTTTTTTTGCATAAATTTAATTTTTACCTATACTTTTCTCACTTCACTTCCCGAACTTATGCTATTAAATGTTGATGTTGAGAAACAAATCATATTACAAAAATATTTAAACACAGGTTGTAATTTAATTAAATAGGTGAAAATCCTAGGGGGTGAATGTTTTCTCAAGGATTTAACCCATCATGTTGATAGATTATAAATTGTGATTTTATAATCCCTTAAACAATAATCTCATATGGTATGGCAGATATGTGGATGATTTGCCCCTTATTTTAGGGCGGCCCCAATTCTGTCATTCCTAGCTTGATCTCATATATGAATAATATTAACCTAAATTTCAGGTTTACGTTCGGATTCCCTAGTATTGCTGTGCCCTTCTTGGATCTTTTTTTTTTTTGCAGGGCAACCCTTTCAATAGTAAAGTACATTTATTTCTCTATAGGTAAGATACTTTAGGGAATACAATATCAACACAGAGCCTGCAGCACCCACAGCAATTGAGGAACGATTAAACCTCCATTGTGGTGCCCGTCCTATACAAGGGAATCATCCTAGCCAATAAGCAATAAATAGAAAGGGACAGCACCACATACCAAACAGGATCCTTTGCAATTTCTTTATTCCAGCACCCCAGTGCAAGCGACGTTTCGGACTATGTCCTTTATTGTTGCTTGATAAAGGACATAGTCCGAAATGTCGCTTGCACTGGGGTGCTGGAATAAAGAAATTGCAAAGGATCCCGTTTGGTATGTGGTGCTGTCCCTTTCTATTTATTACTTTAGGGAATACAATCCTGCTATCCTCTAGTTGTACTAGATCCATTCTATATGGGGAGAGGAGGTATTCTCAGCTAAATACATCTGTGCAGACAATGTAACATTTGCTCAAAAAATTAAAAAAAAAAAATAATAGATTGATAAATAGAAGTTGTCCCAAACACCTCATAAATACAGCTTTAAAAAAGTGAATTCAAAATCAAAAGTTAGCTTTACAAAAATAACTCCTCATCTGTATATCCTTTCCCTATTAATTGTATCAGCCCTTATAGTTTATAGATTATTTCCAAACACGTTCAGTACCTGTCATCAAGCAAGAAAACATACCTAAAGAAGATGAATATAGGTGTGCAGGTATGATGCTACAAAAGGTCTTTCTTTAGGAAATATGCTTTTGCCTAGCCTTTTTGTTAGACCAGCAATAAATCTACCTGGATTTCCCAAGGGGGCTTTTTAAATGTGCAAATGTTGGCAATATAGCAAATAACAAGAAATTCATATTTTCCATGACGCATGATGGGAGTCACAAAAGAAATAAGCTCATCAATTGTGACTCACATATTGTAGTTTATCTAATATATAAAGCTGAATGTGTGTATGTGTGTGTGTGTAATACATACCAGCATATAGTCACTAAGGTCTGGCCCCAACATGAGATATTCACCACGCACGGGGACATGTATACACACCACACGCACACAAAAAGTAAAAAAGTAAAAGCAAGTGTATAGTCGCTGAAGTGCAGCCCCAACATTGGATACTCACCACGCACCCGAACAAACACACACACACCACAAAGAGACACACACAACACAGAGACACACACACCCCCAAGGGGACACACACACACCCTATAGCGACACATGCACTCACCCCACAGGGACACACACACACCACAAAGAGACACACACAACAGACACACATACCACACAGATCCCCCCCACAAGGACACACACACATAGCCACCTTATAGGGACACATGCACTCACCCCACAGGGACACACACCACAAAGAGACACACACCACACAGACCCCCCCCACAGGGACACACACATATACCCACCCTATAGGGACACATGCACTCACCGCACAGGGACACACACACACACCACAAAGAGACACACACAACACAGAGACAAACACACCCCACACAGACACCCCCTCCCCCCACAGGGACACACACACATACACACCCTATAGGGACACATGCACTCACCCCACAGGGACACACACACACACCACAAAGAGACACACACAACACAGATGCACACACACACCACACAGCCCCCCACAGGGACACACACATATACAAACCCTATAGGGACACATGCAATAGATTAACAGATTTTGGGTACCAGTTTGAAGCGTCACCTTGACAACTACTTCCAGGTGAGCGCCATCTGGTGGACTTTTCACATTATGACACCACTAAATAGAAACAGTGGTTAAAGGTTTCTCCATGTCAGTTTATGAAAAAGAGACCTGGGATAGTTGGATCTGTGACATACTACATGTTTTCTGAATGTAGACTGGTTTGTGTCAGTAATAATCCCTTTGTTTACCGATGGCTAATCCCTCAGGGAGATAAAACCTGGATGTCTCCCATGGGAACACCAATTCTTACACTGGTGCTCCACATACACATAACCAATAAGATGATTGACAACACGGGTTGGTTCAAAAACGATTTTTTAATTATTTAATTTTTTTATGTGGATCCAGACATAATTAGCACATTAATTAAAAAAAAAGCCTCCCTGGATAACACAATTTTTTAACGGTGCATTGTTTTTATGAAGATATAATGAAAAAAATTTTTTATCCAATAAAATTATTTAATTATTCTTTATTTTTTATTTTTTATTCATTCTTTCAGTATTTTTATATGAAAAGGATTTTTTCTTTTTACTTCTTTCTCTCATGCGTTTTTAACATAGAAAACAAATAAAATTATGTTAAAACAATACAAGCAATATACAACATGAGAACAGCAGCATTAAAATAGAACTGAGACACAAGAGATATGGTGGCGCATGATACTAATACTGCCACATACAAAAGCATCTGAGCTCTGTTGGTTCTATCACCCTGAGAAGGTGATGATAATATATTTTTTATCGCTGTCCTTAATGACCAGAACTTTAAAGTGATTTTACAGGCGGTTCCGTTCAGAATTTCATCTAGTTCTTTGCATGGTTTTTATAGTCGGATTTTTAAGATTATTTGTGATATACTTTGCTTATGATTACCGTATATACTCGTGTATAAGCCGAGTTTTTCAGCCCAAAAATTGAGCTGAAAAGTCCCCCCCTCGGCTTATACACGGGTCAATATGGTATGCTGTGGGGGGGGAGCTGTGACCGGGGGCTGGAGGAGGCAGGAGGGGGCCGCGGTGACCGCAAGCGGTCACGTGGGGCCGCCTCATTAGTGCAATGAATATGCACGGCATCCCCCCGTCCATCAGCGGCGGGGGGATGCCGTGCATATTGCACTACACAGCCCCCTCTCCTTAATATGCGTCCCGCAGTAGTAATAAACAGCCCCCCCTCCTTATCATGTCCCCCCCGGCTGAGGCAGCTGTGAAAATAACAAACAGTTTATACATCACCTTCCGACGCAGCTCTCCGCTCCTCCGGTCCTCAGCATCTCCGCTCGCCGGCTTCTTCTTCCTTGTTGTGCCGGTGTCATGTGACCGGGCGCAGGAGATGACGTCATTTCCTGCGCGCGGTCACAAGCCGGCACATCAAGGAAGAAGAAGCCGGCGAGCGGAGATGCTGAGGACCGGAGAAGCGGAGAGCTGGGTCGGAAGGTGATGTATAAACTGTTTGTTATTTTCACAGCTGCCGCAGCCGGGGGGGACATGATAAGGAGGGGGGGGCTGTTTATTACTACTGGGGGACGCATATTAAGGAGGGGGGGCTGTGTACTACCACTGGGGCTGCTGGATACTACACTGGGGCTATATATACCTCTGGGGCTGCTGTATACTACCACTGGGGCTGTATATACCTGTGGGGCTGCTGCATACTACACTGGGGCTGTATATACCTCTGGGGCTGCTGTATACTACCACTGGGGCTGTATATACCTCTGGGGCTGCTGTATACTACACTGGGGCTGTATATACCTCTGGGGCTGCTGTATACTACCACTGGGGCTGTATATACCTCTGGGGATGCTATATACTACACTGGGGCTGTATATACCTCTGGGGCTGCTGTATACTACCACTGGGGCTGTATATACCTCTGGGGCTGCTGTATACTAACTAATGGGGCTGTATATACCTGTGGGGCTGCTGTATACTACCACTGGGGCTGTATATACCTCTGGGGCTGCTGTATACTACCACTGGGGCTGTATATACCTCTGAGGCTGCTGTATACTACCACTGGGGCTGTATATACCTGTGGGGCTGCTGTATACTACCACTGGGGCTGTATATACCTGTGGGGCTGCTGTATACTACACTGGGGCTGTATATACCTCTGGGGCTGCTGTATACTACACTGGGGCTGTATATACCTGTGGGGCTGCTGTATACTACCACTGTGGCTGTATATACCTCTGGGGCTGCTGTATACTACCACTGGGGCTGTATATACCTGTGGGGCTGCTGTATACTACCACTGGGGCTGTATATACCTGTGGGGCTGCTGTATACTACCACTTGGGCTGTATATACCTCTGGGGCTGCTGTATACTACCACTGGGGCTGTATACTACCTCTGGGGCTGCTGTATACTACCACTGGGGCTGCTGTATATACCTTTGGGGCTGCTGTATACTACCTCTGGGGCTGCTGTATACTACCTCTGGGGCTGCTGTATACTACCTCTGGGGATGCTGTATACTACCACTGGGGCTATATACTACCTCTGGGGATGCTGTATACTACCACTGGGGCTGTATATACCTCTGGGGCTGCTGTATACTAACTACTGGAGCTGCTGCTGTATATACCACTGGGGCTGCTGCTGTATACTACCACTGGGGAGGCTGCTGTATACTACCATTGGGGGGCCTGTATACCACACTGCTGGGGGCTGTATACCTGTGCTGGAGTCCACCCTCGGCTTATACACGAGTCAATAGGTTTTCCCAGATTTTGGGGGTAAAAGTAGGGGGGTCGGCTTATACACGGGTCGGCTTATACACGAGTATATACGGTATATGGAAAATGTAACTTTTTGATGAAAATTGTGCAAAAAAACCTGGACACTCCCGCTTTCATGACGATTTTGACGTCATCTGTGAAGGAAACACCTACTAATTATTACCATTAGGGGGGCTATATATAGGGCTTGTACTGTGGCATGGGGTATCCCTGAGAAAGGTGCCAGGAGGGCACCGAAACGCATCGGAGAGAATAAAGGAGAATTGTTTGAACATCACCAACACGTGTGTTCTTTGGAGTTTCGTCTTGACCTGGCAGCGCGGACCGTTTAACACCGTTTTTCCCAACAACATCCTGACACACACCACAAAGAGACACACACACACCCCACACAGACCCCCCCACAGGGACACACACATATACACACCCTATAGGGACGCATGCACTCACCGCACAGGGACACACACACACATCACAATGAGACACACACAACACAGAGACAAACACACCCCACACAGACACTCCCTCCCCCCACAGGGACACACACACATACACACCCTATAAGGACACATGCACTCACCCCACAGGGACACACACACCACAAAGAGACACACACAACACAGATGCACACACACCACACAACCCGCCCACAGGGACACACACATATACACAGCCCAGGGACACACACACCACACAGACAGACACAGATGTGCACAAATCACTTCACACAACTCGCCTCATACGTGTGCTATCTTTAATTTCCAAACATAAACATCTGATTGAAAACAGCCAATTTGCAACACATGTGCCATATATTGAATTAAGGCAGATGTCAGTCACATGAGCTGTCTATTATGTGTATGTGTTAGGTAACATATACTGCCCGGCCAGGGGGAGGGTTTACTATTGGCTGGAGATTTATTAGGCTGCCTATAGCAATCAATCACAGCTCAGCTTCTATTTTCTTACAGGTCATTAATATGACATATTTAAATTCTATTTTATTATAGGTAACATCAGTAATTTATTAACCCGGGCGTAGCCGGGTACTACAGCTATTTGAATATGAAGTAGAACCTCCAGATGAAGTATATTGGCTGCAAAACTAGAAAACTAAAAAGATATATAGCCAAACATTTTGCTAATATGAGGAGTAATAATGGTGCCAGCGTTATAACTCACTGCTGGGGCCTGTATATACCTGTGGGGCTGCTGTATACCACTGGGGCTGCTATATACCTCTGGGGCTGCTATATACCTCTGGGGCTGCTGTATACCTCTGGGGCTGCTGTATACACCACTGGGGCTGCTGTATACCTCTGGGGCTGCTATATACCTGTGGGGCTGCTATATACCTGTGGGGCTGCTGTATACCTCTGGGGCTGCTGTATACACCTCTGGGGCTGCTGTATACACCACTGGGGCTGCTGTATACCTGTGGGGCTGCTATATACCTGTGGGGCTGCTGTATACCTCTGGGGCTGCTGTATACACCTCTGGGGCTGCTGTATACACCTCTGGGGCTGCTGTATACACCTCTGGGGCTGCTGTATACCTCTGGGGTGCTGTATACACCACTGGAGCTGCTGTATACCTCTGGGGCTGCTGTATACTTCTGGGGCTGCTGTATACCTCTGGGGCTGCTATACACCTCTGGGGCTGCTGTATACCTCTGGGGCTGTTGTATACACCACTGGGGCTGCTGTATACCTCTGGGGCTGCTGTATACACCTCTGGGGATGCTATATACCTCTGGGGCTGCTGTATACACCACTGGGGCTGCTGTATACACCTCTGGGGCTGCTGTATACACCTCTGGGGCTGCTGTATACCTCTGGGGCTGCTGTATACACCACTGTGGCTGCTATATACCTCTGGGGCTGCTGTATACACCACTGGGGCTGCTGTAAACCTGTGGGGCTGCTATATACCTGTGGGGCTGCTATATACCTGTGGGGCTGCTGTATACCTCTGGGGCTGCTGTATACACCTCTGGGGCTGCTGTATACCTCTGGGGCTGCTGTATACACCTCTGGGGCTGCTCTATACCTCTGGGGCTGCTGTATACTTCTGGGGCTGCTATATACCTCTGGGGCTGCTATATACCTCTGGGGCTGCTGTATACCACTGGGGCTGCTGTGTATACCTCTGGGGGCTGCTGTATATACCACTGGGGAGGCTGCTGTATATACCACTGGGGAGGCTGCTGTATATACCACTGGGGAGGTTGCTGTATATACCACTGGGGCTGCTGCTGTATACTACCACTGGGGCTGCTGTATATACCTCTGGGGCTGCTGTATACTACCACTGGGGCTGCTGCTGTATATACCACTGGGGCTGCTGCTGTATACTACCACTGGGGCTGCTGCTGTATACCACACTGCTGGGGGCTGTATACTTGTGCTGGGGTCCACCCTCGGCTTATACACGAGTCAATAGGTTTTCCCAGGTTTTGGGGGCAAAAGTAGGGGGGTCGGCTTATACACGGGTCGGCTTATACACGAGTATATACGGTATATTAATAAAAATATTATTTAGTGATTTTGTGAGTATTTTGATTGTTGCTTAGTTTGTTGTTTTAATTACACTATGGTTTTTATAAACTATGAAAGTTTTATTCATTTGTGGGTTTTCCATTGGTCTCTTCTGTAATCCATTATGATTGGTTCTTCAGGGTTTAAATATAGCTCTCTCATTTCAGTTTTTTTCACTGTGACTAAGGGTGGTTTTGCTAGAAATGTGTCAGAAAGTGTTTTCAGTTTTTTGCTATGGATTCCTTTGCATGTTTTTTAACAGTGGACAGCCCCTTTAATGCTCTTAAAGATTATTCTTATTTCCAGGAAACCCTTATCCCGAGAAACAGTTCATTTCATGAAAAGCTGAGTGAAAAATCTTAGAAATATAGATAGGCAGATTGTTTGAAATTTAAGTTCACTGGCTTCGCTGAATCTTCAGAAAATATGTTTTATAGTAAATGTGTCTTTTGCTATTAATTGCACAGATAATAAGAGTCTGAGGGCTCCTAATTAATCTCAAGGTTACATCAATCTATTTGGCTAGGGGAAAACAGATGGTAACTAGTGTTCACCAACAGTAATTGTATTTGGGTGGCATGTAGGAGTGTAATAATAGAATATTATGGTAACAGGGTTTAAAAACATACAGTGACTTAAAAAAGCACCGTTATATTTTCACATTTTTCCTCGCTATATCAACAAGCCTAATTGATCTAAACCATTCCATTGTAGCTTTTGAAGTATGTGTAAGGTTGTTTTCTTACTGCATTGTGGACTTATGTTTTAGTCTCAACTTATTGCAGCCTCCAACAGGTTTTCCTCCAAGGCTGCTCTGTATTTAGCTCCATCAATCTTCCCACAAACTCTGACCAGTTTGACTGTCCCTGCAGAAGAAATGCATTTCCACAGCATTATACTGCTGACACCACCATGTGTGATAGTGTGAATGGTGTTTCAAAAGTGAACTGCAGTGTTAGGCAGATACACACAACATTTTTACACACAGCATTTTTGCTGCGCTTTTTGAGGATCCATTTTTGCTGAATTTTCAGCAACAAAACTGGATCTGTTGTTTTAAACATGCGTAAAAAATCGCATTGCGTTTGTGATCCATTTTTGATGCATTTTTTAAACATGCATTTTTTGAGGCATTGTTCACTTAAAAAAGACAGTGTTAAAGATAGTTGAGAAAAAAGGGTCCTTGATGTAATTTACTTTATTCTCAGTGCAGACCCTTTATTTTGTTTTTTTAGCAATTTAAATAAATTACTAAAAAAAATTGGCATGGGCTTAGCCATGTTTTCTATTGCCAGCTAAAGTGACCAAGCAGCTATTGGCTGCTAACTCTCACTGCCTGATGTTACGTTTGCTGGCAATAAAAAATATAGGGGAACCCTATTTTGTTTTACTTATTTAAATTAATAACTCAAAAAAAGATGATGCAGGATTCTCTGAATTCTATTGCCAGCTAAGGTAACCAAGGAAGCTGGGGCCTGTAATTTTCAATGTGGTAAGGGCCAAGCATTCTGGGCTGAGAATTGCAGCCATCAGCCGCCTCAGGATTGGTGCCTCCATGAGAGATACCAAAACTGGGGGCTCTCCTGCTTTCACAGCTGCCATGTAGTGGTGGCAGACTGGATAATTATGGGGTGGGTGAAAGCTTTTTATGGCATCTGAAACCAAGCCTCTATAGCTAATGTCAGCTGTCAGTATGATAGCCGGCCATTAGCAGTAGTAAAAGAGTTAAAAAAAGATGCAGACACCACAAAATCCTTTATTTAAAGGGAACCTGTCATCTAGATTTAAGCCCCTACACTATCACTAGCTGTCCATACACCTTCCTAGCTGCTCCCTATCTATCCCTCACTGATCTAAAGGGGCCCTATTAAACATCAGCAAAATAACTTTAAACTTACAGACATCCCTAAGGCTGGGGACTAGAAAGGCGGCCCCATGCTCCATTCTCCCCTCTTTGATGATGCATCGCACACCCCACTGGGCGGCATTATTCTTTATTCCTCCCTGCCTCCATCATTTGGAATCTACCTCCCTCTGCAGACGTAGTATCCATTGGCCGCGACGTCACATCCGGCGCAGTGCATTATGGGGCCGATCACGTGATCGTCCCCAGTGCATTATGGGTTTGATCACGTGATTGGCCCATCTCCGCGTATGCGCAATGCGCTTATTGAAGCCGGGCCAATCACGTGATCGGCCCCATAATGCACTGCGCCGTATGTGACGTTGCGGCCAGTGCATACTACGACTACAGAGGGCGGAAGATTCCAAATGGTGGAGGCCGGGAGGAATAAAGAATAATGCCGCCCAGCGGGGGGTGCAATGCAGCATCTATGAGGGGAGAATGGAGTGGGGGACTGCCTTTCCAGTCCCCAGCCTCAGAGGCTTCTGTAAGTTTAAAATTATTTTTGTGATGTTTAATAGGGCCCCTTTAGATCAGAAATGGTACCTTTACACGCCGCGGCGGCAGGCTGGATACATCCCGCTACAGGCTACAAATGTAGCTTGTAGCGCTAATGTAGCCCGTCGTAGCGGCGTCTGAAGACGTGACGCTACAGCCGGCAACAGATACATCTGTTTCCTAGCTCTGCTCAAAAACTGATGGCTACATCGCCGATGGTAGCGAGCTGTATCGGCGTGTAAAGAGGCAACGGAAGGGAACTCGGGGCAGCCTGCAATGTAGCTAAGGCGTGACCCTGGCTCCGTGTTACCGCGCCCCATGTGCGATCATTGGTGGAAGCTGCTGCATGACGATTGGTAGTCGCTGCATAGGGAGGCATATTTAAGGAGCTGACCAGTCACACTACACAATCGCTCGAGCGTGCTGTATTACTCAGCCTCCTGCGTTGCCTGCCCAATCAGGATGTTATTGCTTCGTCCTATCAGCGTACGGACGGCTCGTAATCCACAATTGTGGCACGCCTATGTGCTGGCCCTGCTGCACCAGGTACGCCCATAGTAGCTGGTTATAGCGGTGTGTAAATGAGCTACAGCTGGCTACTTGAGACACCGGCGATGTAGCTAGCTATAGATGTAGCGTGGCGTAGCGAACCTTGTGGCGGCGTGTAAAGAGGGTGCGTTTACCGTTTGTAACCGTTTGAGCGTGCTCGTGCACGTGAAGTAGCGGGATGTATCCAGCCTGCCGTCGCGGCGTGTAAAGGTACCTAAAGGGATAGATAGGGAGCAGCTAGGAAGGTGTAGGGACAGCTAGTGATAGTGTAGGGGCTTAAATCTAGAAGACAGGTTCGCTTTAAAAAACAGACACCTCGTTTACCACTTTATTAAATACCCACCAATTCCCTCTGATGTAATCCAGTGTCGAACGATGAGTCTAAACCAGTCACAAGATCAGCTGCCAGAATCTGCCGCCCGTGAATTGATCACTTGATTATATCAGCTGACTGGCAAACAGATGAGCTAATGTGCCTGCCGATCAGCTGACTGAGTCAGTTGATCGGTTCACCGCTGCCAGGTTCTCTAAGCTGATCTTGGGACTTCACCTCACGCATCCGGAGACACTCGAACATAAGTGAGTATGTTTTTTTTTTTTAGATTTTACACCCTATACACCACAAACACACACACATACACACATATATAAACATAAATACACATATACACATTTAACTCACACGGGAAAAAGAACAGAAAATTTCAAAATAGTGGAATTTCCAGTTCATGTTTTTCATGTTCCTGTGTGACACCACATCCTGTCAGTACTCTATTTTTGGCTGGAAAAGCGCTGCACTAGCGAATTGTGTGAATAGCAATCCATTATTGCAGCAATTTATTTTCTTTATAATGCAGCCTAGGGAGGACACCTAGCTGAAAAAGAGGCCACACAGATTAACATGCTCATGCTTTTGCTGCTTCGTTTTCTGCCACAAAAGCTGTCTAAATAGCAAATATTGAAAATCCATTGATTTTGCTTTTCAACACAGACATTGATGCAATTTTAATGCAAAATGGATACTTAAAAATGTGTCAAAAACGGTGTGTGAATGTAGCCTTAGCTTTTCATCACAAATAGTGTTTTGTATTTTGCCCAAAAATTTCTTCTTCAGGCTCAAATCACCTGAACACTTTCATCCACATTCCAGCTATGTCCCCCTTCATTGATATTTGCAAATTGAAAATTAGTCTTGTTATAGCATACTTCAAGAAATGTCTTTCCTTTTGCCACTCTTCTGTAAAGGCCAGATTTGTAACATAGTAACATAGTTTTTAAGGTTGAAGGAAGACTTTAAGTCCATCTAGTTCAACCCATAGCCTAACATGTTGATCCAGAGGAAGGCAAAAAAAACCCATGTGGCAACACTAAGCTCCACATTGGGGAAAAAAATTCCTTCCTGACTCCAGATATGGCAATCAGACTAGTTCCCTGGATCAACGCCATATCAAAGAATCTAGTATATATAACTGGTAATATTATAATTTTCAAGAAAGGCATCCAGGCCCTTCTTAAATGTTAGTAGTGACTCACTCACTACAACATCATGTGGCAGAGAGTTCCATAGTCTCACTGCTCTTACAGTAAAGAATCCGAGTCTGTGATTATGATTAAACCTTCTTTCCTCCACACGTAGAGGATGCCCCCTTGTCCCAGTCTCAGGCCTAAGAGTAAAGAGATCATTAGAAAGGTCTCTGTACTGTCCCCTCATATATTTATACATTATTATAAGATTACCCCATAGCCTTCGTTTTTCCAAGCTAAATAACCCCAAGTTTAATAACCTGTCTTGGTATTGCAGACCCCTTAGTCCTCTAATGACTTTTGTCGCTCTTCTCTGGACCCTCTCTAGTTCAGCTATGTCTTTCTTATACACAGGAGACCAGAATTGTACACAGTATTCTAAGTGTGGTCGCACTAGTGACTTGTATAGAGGTAAAATGATGTTCTCTTCATGAGCATCTATGCCTCCTTTAATGCATCCCATTATTTTATTTCCCTTTGCAGCAGCTGCCTGACACTGGCCACTAAATGTGAGTTTGTCATCTACCCATACACCCAGGTCTTTTTCAGTGACAGTTTTGCCCAGTGTTTTACAATTAAGCACATAATTATACCTTTTGTTTCCTCTGCCCAAGTGCATGACTTTACATTTATCTCCATTAAAGCGCATTTGCCATTTAGCAGCCCAAGCTTCTAGCTTACATAAATCCTCCTGTAATATAAAATTGTCCTCCTCTGTATTGATTATCCTGCAGAGTTTAGTGTCATCTGCAAATATTGAGATTCTACTCTGTATGCCCCTACAAGGTCATTAATAAATATATTAAATAGAAGCGGGCCCAACACTGACCCCTGTGGTACCCCACTGTTAACTGTGACCCATTCTTAGAGTGTTCCATTAATGACCACCCTTTGCTTCCTATCACTAAGCCAGTTCTTAACCCACTTACACATATTTTCTCCTATCCCCATTGCCCTCATTTTATGTATCAACTTTTTGTGTGGCACCGTATCAAAAGCTTTTGAAAAGTCCATATACACCACATCCACTGCATTTCTTTGGTCCAGTCCAGAACTTACTTCTTTATAGAAGATCAGATTAGTTTGACAGGAATGGTCCCTCGTAAAACCATGTTGATAATGGGTCATGAGGTTATTTTTCTTCAGATACTCCAGTATAGCATCTCTTAGAAAACCCTCTAGGATTTTACCCACAGTAGAGGTTAAGCTTACTGGCCTATAATTTCCAAGTTCAGTTTTTGTCCCCTTTTTGAATATTGGCACCACATCGTCCCAGTTTATTGCACTAAGATCATCTCTCAACCGTTGGAAATTTGCCTTCCTGAAGTTTAGTGTCCTTGTAGCCCCTCTACTACACATCTTAGTAAAGGATACTTGAAAGCTTATTAAGTTATGATCACTATTACCCAAGTGACCTCTAACCCGTATATTTGATATGCGGTCCGGCCTATTGGTTAATATTAGGTCCAGCAGTGCCCCCCTTCGTGTTGGGTCCTGAACCAGTTGTGAAAGGTAATTGTCTCTCATAGTTTTCAAAAACTTATTCAACAAATAGTGGTCCTGTAAAAAGATACTCCCACCTTATCAGTGGATCTCTGCAGGTAATCCAGAGAAACTATGGGCTTTTTGGATGCTTCTTTAATTAGCAATTTTTTTGTTTAGGATTTCAATTCAAATGGACGGACATATCTTTGTAGATTTCCATTTGTGCTATACTTGTTCAGTTTTTGGATCAGTGACTTAACAGTGTGAGATGTTCAGAGATTTGGTATTTTTTCACCTTTTTACTTGATTTTGATGATGACATTTGATCCATGATGTTCTCAAACAAACCTCTGAGGCTTTACAGGATATCTGTAATTATACAGAGAACAAATGATACACAGTAAAGGCACTGTCACACGCAACAATATAGGTAATGATATCGTTACAACATCACCGGTCTTGTAATGTTGCAGCAACCTTGTAACAACATCGTTGCATGTGACAATTACCAACGACCAACGATGAGGTCGTTCATCGTTGATCGTTGGTAAATGACCTGGACCATTTTTCGTTTGTTGGTCTCCCGCAGGGCAGCCAGCATCGGCATGTGTGACAAAGGGAGACCAACGATCAATGACCTCCCAGCACCGCACAGTACGCGCTGGCAGCTGGTAACCAGGGTAAACATTAGGTAACTAAGTACAGTGCTCTGCTTAGTTACCCAATGTTTACTCTGGATACCAGCATTCTCGCTGGTCACTGATCACTGGTGAGTCTGCCTGTGCTTGTGTGACAGCTCATCAGTGATAAAATAATGATGTCCCAGCGACCCCGATTGTTGTTCGGGTCACTGGGACATCATTATGTGTAACGGGGCCTTTAGACTCAGTTTATTAATTAGGTGACTTCTGGAGGCAATTGGCCACTCAGTATTTTATTTAGGGGTACACGATGATAGGGGGCCTAATACAAATGAACGTAACATGTTTCAGGTTTATTTTTTTAAATATTTAGAAAACCATGCATCATTTCCTTCACACGTCATTATTTTGTGTTCATATATGACAAACATTCCCAATAAAACATAGAGTATTAAGTGAAATAATATGGAAATGTTCATGGGGTATGAATACTATTTTAAGGTTTTCAAAATGCACACTTTGTATACTAAGCAGTTCTGTTTAATTTTCTGGACTTTGGCCATTTTTTTTTTCATTTTAAAGAAATCTCCAGTCTGTTTTACAATGGAAGAAGCATACTTTCTTTGACACAAAACTTTGATTTCAGATTTTCTATTAGTAGCAAAAATAACATTGAAGAAATTTAGTACTGCAGTTCTTGTTTGCAGTTTGCAGTACATTTCAGATCAATCAATTCAGCTACAATAAAGGCTCCATCATTCACTGCAATATCGTTAACGATATCGTTGCAACATCACCAGTTTTGTGACGTTGCAGCGACGTCAATACATCATTGTACGTGACACGTATCGACCAACGATAAGTTCGTTGATCGTGGAATAATGGCCAGGATCATTATTTTATCATTGGTCTCCTGCTGGGCGGCCATTTGTGTGTGTGACAGCGGGAGACCAACGATGAACTACCTCCCAGCGCCGCACAGCACACACTGGGAGGCTGGTAACCAGGGTAAATAATAAGTAACTAAGCGCAGCACTCTGCTTAGTTACCCAATGTTTATCTTGGTTACCAGCATCCTTGCTGGTGCTGATCGCTGGTGAGTCTGCCTGTGTGACAGCTCACCAGCGATCTGATAGCTATGTCCCAGTGATCCCGATTGTTGGTGGGATCGCTGGGACATTGCAGTATGTAACGGGGCCTTAAGGGCTATGCAGCAAAAGAACCACCCTATAATTTCAATTGAATCTTAGGGCAGCATGGTGACTAGTAGTTAAAACTGTTGCTTTGTAGCACAGAGCTTCTAGGTTCAAATTACACCAAGAGCAACATCAGAAAGAAATTTGTATGTTCTCCCCATTTTAGAGAAGACCATTTTTGGCTGTGCATCTTGATTGCCTAACAATAGAGTGGTCGGATCTCATAGGGGGGGGGGGGAAGTCGGAATTTTGTCCGTCTGGACCCCACAAAATGTTTTCCCTTTCCAGATATTGAGATAGCCAAAATTTGAGCTCGATCAAACGACGTTAACCCATGCCGCTCATCGCTCAAAGTTTGAAAAATCTAAATTTTTGGCCAAAAAGCTGACATATGGAGCCATAACTCCAGAACGGTAAATAATAAAAACACGCTTAATATCTCAAAAGAAAGCAAATGTTGTTCTTCAAAATTTATATTTTATACATAATTGTTATTTTAAGTCAAACTGAGTTACAACAGCTTTTAGCCCCAAGAACGTGACCTGGTACCACTAGGAGCATACTTCGTATATTTTGTTATTAAGTGATAAAATTTTTTTTTTTTTTTGGTATATTTTTGAGTTTAAAGTAGAAATATAATAAAAAAAATAAGTAATACTGATAAGTCTAATGACATTTTTTATTTTAAAATATAAAAATGAGGTATATAATACATACAAAACAGACACATAAAAGATACAGACGTAGTACCTACATGAGTTGATAATTTTACATAGTTATCTAATCTATTCTAGAGCTTTTGTTAAAGTAGTTTTTGACTCGTCAGAATATAATGCTTGGCATTTGCTTACAACTTGCAGGACATATTGCTTTTGTTCTTCATCTTTTGTCAGAAGGTCGTTAAAGTCGGTTATTAATTTAACAAAACGCTCAGCCATATCATTAACTACTTTTAATGTTTTGACAATTTTCAATCCTTCTTGGAAGTCATTATTTTGAGGCCAGGTGCTTGGATTTTGTCTTAGGAAATCTGTTTTTATATTAAATCGGTCAAAGAATGTAAACGTTTCTTTGGTAAGTAAATTTACCAAATTTACCAAAGGGGAATCGTTTTGTGCGGTCCAGACGGACAAAATTCCGACATCGATTTTTTTGTGGTCACCCTATTGTACAATCATAACATAGCACTCTTTATCCAGCCCTCGTCTTCAATTCTGGATATTATAAGCTTGGTTAACTATTCAGGACCATGTAATGTGCTATTGTACATGTACGTCATCTCCTGACATCATTAGTCTGATATCTGAGTTTTCTGCAATGTGTAAAATGACTGTGGACATTTTATTTTTGGTAGATTTTTGCTAATTATATTTAATCTTTCAAATTTGTGAGAATGTGCTAATTTCAGGGAATTTAATTTGAAGTCAATGCTCTGTAGATCAATTTTCTCATCTCTAGTGAGGAACTAAATCATACTATAATTAGAATATTAAAATTAATATAATCTTTAAACCAAAATTGACAAAAATAGATTACTCAAAAACATAGAATTAAACCTTCTGTTAGCTTAAAATTGATATTTACAACACATTGATAAACAAAAGGTTCTAAAGGTTGACCTTAACATTAATCCTGCCTCACCAATAATCTGATAACGTTGTTAAATTCCAGAACAGAAATGTAATACAAATTACAAATTTATATCACATCCGTTAGCTTTACTTGGGAGAACTTAATGATCCCTCTGTATTTACTTGCTGCTTCTCTTGCTCTTTCTGCCCTTTTCCAAATCCTGCTACATGAACCGTTGACTCTTAATTTTACCAACAAAGGTAATTACAAATATTTACAAGTTACTGTTCTTTTTTAGTACCTTGATGCAATTTGGTGAGTGTTTTTTCCAATATAAATGTGATGGTGGTGGCAGCATTGATGTCAAAGTTCTCACTACTGATGAATTCCACCTGGTTGCAAATTAAGAAGAATTCTAGCAAACCATACTGGCATTGCAAAGCCAGGAGTAAATGCTATGCCATGTAAAAATTATTAAAATGCCCATGACTTCTCCACGCCATGGGCACAACATCTTCAAACAGGTACATAAAATGTTTTTATGAAAATTATTTTTTCCAAATGCAAGGCAGCCACAATATTTGCATTACCACTTCTGACCCTGTCCAATTGCAGTTGACCAGGAGCCACCCAGTGTGCGATTTTCTGATTTTTGCAAATAAACAACTCTTCCACTTTATGGCGTTTATAAATATGATCATAAGCTGTAATAACATATCAAAGGCTTTACCTTACAAAAAGCAAAGAAATTGTAGACTGGATGCAATACTGTGCCCTATTATTTTTAGAGGCAGGTTATGTTTATTGAGGAGGATGAATGAAAAGGTAAATAACCACTGTCTGGCAATGGAAACAGAACTTTTTGTCCTGGTTGTGGTAGGACATAGCTTTTCCTCAAAACTTTCACCCAGTAATCAATGAGATAGACATGTTGTCCCTGTACATAGAAGCTACTCCAAATTTCTACAGTGAGTGTTAACTTTAAAGCTCAATGCCAAAGCAGACCAAGTTGCCTTACATAAAAGCACAGAATGGTTACCCATTTCCATAAGAAATAATTATAGCATGTTGACATACAGTAAGCAAACACCATTATTTTCCATACGTCAGCTAGACTTCTAAGTAGTACAGCTACCGCTGTTTCACCAGCATCTTGACTAGGAAGGAATTAAATTAGCGCAAAAATTCATGACTGTCAACTGGGATTATATTCCTGCTTTCTTGACACACTATCAAGAATGGGTATCTAATGCTGTGATAATAAATGAGCATTAGTGGAAGCATGTCAAGTTGTATCCATTGATAATCATGATAATAATCATAATAGGGATGGGTGAATCTACTCGCTAGGACTCGTTACTCGGCGAGTAGTAAGGGACTCGCAGGACTCGGTACTCTGCGAGTCTCCCAGTGATTACTCGCACGAGTCCAATGCAAATCAATATCAATCCTAGTTTTGTCAGAAACGCTGACAAAACTAGGATTGCCATTGTTTGCATTAGACTCGTGCGAGTAATCACTGGCTACTGTGCCAGTGATAGCAGGGAAACTCGCAGATAACTGCTGTTTCTTTGCGAGCCGAGTCCAGCTGTCTTCTCTGTGCAGCTCCAGGGTCCTAGAGCCCGCCTGCTCACAGACATTATGTAGCAGTGCTGAGATTGTTCTCAGTCTGCTCATTCCCTGTGTACAGACATGAATGTCTGTGCACAGAGATGATGTAGCAGTGCTGAGATTGTTCTCAGTCTGCTTATTCCCTGTGTACAGACATGAATGTCTGTGCACAGAGATGATGTAGCAGTGCTGAGATTGTTCTCAGTCTGCTCATTCCCTGTGTACAGACATGAATGTCTGTGCACAGAGATGATGTAGCAGTGCTGAGATTGTTCTCAGTCTGCTCATTCCCTGTGTACAGACATGAATGTCTGTGCACAGAGATGATGTAGCAGTGCTGAGATTGTTCTCAGTCTGCTCATTCCCTGTGTACAGACATGAATGTCTGTGCACAGAGATGATGTAGCAGAGCTGAGATTGTTCTCAGTCTGCTCATTCCCTGTGTACAGACATGAATGTCTGTGCACAGAGATGATGTAGCAGAGCTGAGATTGTTCTCAGTCTGCTTATTCCCTGTGCATAGACATCTATATTTATGCACAGGGATGTAGCAGAGAGGACATCGCGTTTTGGACTGCGTCGGACGGAAGAGGATTTTTTTAATTAAAGATGGAGTCCCTAATGGCTTTTTTTTTTATTTCTAATAAAAAATTTTCCTTGTGTTGTGTTTTTTTTAAAACAATTTAATAGAAATTCATGGCGGTCATGTCTAATATTGGCGTGACCGCCATAAATTTCGGGCTTAGGGCCAGCTGATAATACAAAGCTGGCCCTAACCTCTTTATTACCCAGCGTGCCACCGCTACCAGGGCCGCTGGAAGAGCGGGGTTCAGCGCCAGAGGATGGCGCTTCAATGAACGCGCCATCTTCTGGGGCGGCTGCGGACTGCAATTTGCAGCGGGGGGTGCCCAGAAAGCTTGGGCATCCCTGCGCTGCGGATTCCAGCCCCCAGCTGCTTAGCTGTACCTGGCTAGACATAGAAATTGCGCGGAGCCCCACGCATTTTTTTTTATTATTTTCATGAATTTCAGAGTCAGAGTCTCAGAGTCAGAATCTCAGAATTTCATGAAATAATTAAAAAAAAATGCGTGGGGCTCCGCGCAATTTCTATGTCTAGCCAGGTACAGCTAAGCAGCTGGGGGCTGGAATCCGCAGCGCAGGGATGCCCAAGCTTTCTGGGCACCCCCCGCTGCAAATTGCAGCCCGCAGCCGCCCCAGAAGATGGCGCGTTCATTGAAGCGCCATCCTCTGGCGCTGAACCTTGCTCTTCCAGCGGCCCTGGTAGCGGTGGCATGCTGGGTAATAGAGGTTAGGGCCAGCTTTGTATTATCAGCTGACCCTAAGCCCGAAATTTATGGCGGTCACGCCAATATTAGACATGACCGCCATGAATTTCTATTAAATTGTTTTAAAAAAAACACAACACAAGGAAAAATTTTAATTAGAAATAAAAAAAAAAGCCATTAGGGACTCCATCTTTAATTAAAAAAATCCTCTTCCGTCCGACGCAGTCCAAAACGCGATGTCCTCTCTGCTACATCCCCTGTGCATAAATATAGATGTCTATGCACAGGGAATAAGCAGACTGAGAACAATCTCAGCTCTGCTACATCATCTCTGTGCACAGACATTCATGTCTGTACACAGGGAATGAGCAGACTGAGAACAATCTCAGCTCTGCTACATCATCTCTGTGCACAGACATTCATGTCTGTACACAGGGAATGAGCAGACTGAGAACAATCTCAGCACTGCTACATCAGGCAGCAGGCGGGCTCTAGGACCCTGGAGCTGGCAGCCTGTACAGAGGAGACAGGATCTTATCTGTGCGAGTCAGCGATTACTTACAAAGTAAACGAGCAATGCAAATAAATGACAAAACTAGGATTGCTTCAGTCTGAAGCTTCCGAGACACATCTGCGATTTGTAAATCTCACACTACTCGCTATTACTCGCTTCCCCATTCATTAACATTGGACTCGCTAGACTCGCAACGAGTAGCGAGTCCTGTGCTCGGACTCGCTAGAGTCAAGCGATTCCGAGTAATTTAGGATTCGCCCATCACTAAATCATAACACTAGAGTTGCTTATTGAGAAAATGGTCTGAAAGTGAAGTAAGAGGAGAAATGGTAGAAACACAATTTATGTATGACTCATATTGCTGACCTTCAGCTTTTCTCAAACGAGGAGAATATTTTGCATTATCTGTTTATGTGGAAATGTTGTGCTAAACCTGTGGAGAAAAACTCCCACACCCAAAAAGCCCAAATGTTATACTTGCAACCACAATGACCATGAACCTGAGATATTGGGCACTGCTGAGCCTCCTTCACAAACAGCACTTGCCCCTGAGCTGACCACAGAGGTGTTATAAGCATCTCTAAATACCTTTTGACCAGACAACATCTCTGCCTTTTATGATCAGCATAAAAATCCTAGCCTTATGGTATCCCACTCTGGTTTACAGGCCTTCTATTCTACTCAAGAAAAAAGAAAACTGACGGCACTTCCTAACACGCAAGTGTAAAAAGGTGAAAACTGAACATGAAATATTCTATAATAAAGAGACAGTTTCACTCTTTAATGCTAAGGTATGTCAACAATTAGGTAGGGATAAAGAGAAGAGATCTGCCTTGAAGTTGGCTACTTGGTTCACATAAAACTGGCTTTTTTATATTTTATATCTCAATTTTTTACTTACATTTCCCTAGCAGAAATTCATGTCCATATTTCTTCTTTCATTGTTTGCATACCTTAGCATTCCTGAGTGCAACTGTCTCTTTATTATAGAATATTTCATGTTCAGTGTGTACCCACACTTGAGTAGTAGGAAGTGCTGTCAGTTTTCTTTATCCTTCTGTAGTGGACAAGACCTGGAAACAAGAGGGGAGTACCAAAAAGTTAATTTAATCATTAATTCAGTATGGACCTGCTCACTCTTGAATATTAACCATGGAGTCATATGACTTAGGAGAATATATAGATGTGTCAATGACATAAATGACATTTGAAATTGTAAGAAGTTAGCAGTTACAGTCGTGGAGGAAGATGTCTGTGTAGATTACTAACTCAAACTGATGATATCACTGTGAGAAGTAACATCATGATTTTCTGTCTAACATGCCTGCCAAAGTTAAAAGAAGCCAATTATTTATTGCATTTTGTAGTATTACTTTGCAAATGTATGGTGCAAGTGGTGGAGCTGCAGCTGCATTTGACAGCTTCATATTCTGGAGTGGTTTTGTCAATTAAGCTGTGTGCACACAATCAGGAATAGTTGCATTATGGATGCAGCTTATTACTACTGTGTCCAAAACCCTATGTTGTATGGTACAAGCACACCGGATGGGATTTCTAAAAATCCCATGCTTACTGTTCTTCTCCCTATTGCAGTGTTATTTAAGCTGCAGTGTGGATTGCTGCGCTTCCTCATCTTAGTAGTATATTAATTTAATGCTGTGGAGTTGAAAGTGATCTCCAGCGGGTGAATGCAGGGAAAAAACACCCTGCCCTGAACACAGATCGTGGGCACATGGCGGCTTCATTCTCCCTGTGTCCACCCGTGGCTTCTCTCAGGCCCAGAGGCACTGCATCCTGGTTGGAGTGACTAAAGATCTTGTGCACATAACCTAAGACTACCCCATCGATTACCATTGATAATTTTATTTCACATACTTTTAGTCCACAGATATGTTTAATTATTTCAATAATTCCCAAATGGGGATATGTTTAATTATTTCAATAATTCCCAAATGGGGATAGGCGTTTTCAGCACGGTCCTTCTTTCAGTGATAGGTCCGCCCCTGTCAGAGTCCTGGTAGGAATGAGCTCATTCCTACCAGGACTCTGACAGGGGCGGACCTATCACTGAAAGAAGGACCGTGCTGAAAAACGCCTATCCCCATTTGGGAATTATTGAAATAAAGCAAACCACCTTAATCGAGCGTTCGCCACCAAGGAAAGACGCCTCTTTCCAATCTTATCCTAGAACATTCCATGACCCACACCTGCCAATTGTCGTGATCAAGGCTTTGGTTAAAGCCGAAACGCGTTGACATCTGTGGCCATTAACTGTTCATAATAAACCTTGCATCAAAAACATCTAAAGGAGTGTGCAACTTTGTATCCATATTTGTATTTACTGGGATTGAAGAAATCCTGTTAGTTGGCACCTCCACTCACCACCTACGCGGTGTGCACACCATTATACCCTATAGACTAATAGACCAGACATGTGAATACAGAAAAGTAAAGTTAAATGGCTAGACTGTTAAAAATGTATATTCTTATTGCTAATATGTTCCAAGAAATGTGATAAAGGGGCAACATCCAAAAAGTCAGCCTTTGCAACTGAGCACTGTATTGATTTGCACATACAGATATGTAGCACCTGCTGTTGAACCAATGTATAAAGTGCCTGAGACTACAATTCCTAAAATGCTTAGCTCCTCACAAAACCCTGGGAGAGTAGAAAAAGAAGCAGAGGACAGAATGTATTGGCTAAACAAGCTGGAGGGTAAGGATGAAGTGAACTGGACTAGAGAAGATGTGTGTGGCCAGCTATCATGGAGAAGTGAAGGTGATACTCCATGACTGAAGCATAGTATTTGTGTTGGGACATCTGCAGCTTTGTCTGAAAAGACTGTGAGCCATGGAGCTGGATCTCAACGACAGACCAGTCAAGTCACCAGGAGCTGCACACCACCACCTGGCTTCCAAACTAGAAGGACTCTGCCTGCTTATTCCCAGCCTTTCTACACAACAGAACCCTGAAGCCCCAGCTTGGAACACTGGATGAATACAGATCTGTGGCAAAAGGAGTGAGTAATTACTGATGGGACTTGTATTCCTACTGCTTGAGAATCATACTGACGCTAAATGCAATGCAAGACTAGAATGACTTGTGATTTCAATGACTAGGAGTTGTTGTTTTCGTTATATTAAGTGCACCTACGGTTACAGCAAGTGTGCCATCATCTGCGGCAACTGGAGCCCAATCAAGGAATATAAGTTGCATAGCTGCAGCCATTTGTAGGTTTATAGTGATTAGGTAGGAGTGTGCGTGCTGTGTGTTAAAGTGGAATCATTACCCCCAATCATCAGGGTTGCTTTTGCAATGCACATCTTGTACATATACAATATTGACTACATTATTTGTTTTCTTTTCAGTTTTATTACACCTGCAATTAGCCAATTTTATTCTGCTTTAAATAAACCTGTTAATTGGTTAAGCCTAATCTTTAGTGAGTGTGTACAGAGCATGGACAGGCGTATCACTGAGTTGACCCCTGGCAGATAAGGAAGACTCCTCTACATTCCCCTAGATTTGGGTTGAGGTCCTGTGCCATATCAAGGTGAGAACTATTAAACACCCTGCACATGGCAGTGTATTAAAAGGGTGTTACAGTGGAAGCATGGCTGAGATCGATCAAGGCAGGTATTGCTAATATGGAGGCTTTAATCGAAGCACAAGTGTCCATGTGGTGTGAGGAAAGAAGCATACTTGAGGAACAAAATCTTGCATTATGTGGTAAACTCTCCAATGTGTCTGATGAAGAAATACTGCAGATTGTGAACCAAGTCCTTGAAGTTGTCTATCCCAGAGTGGTTGACAGAAGGAGTGATGAAGGGTGTCAGTTATCTGCAGCTCTATCCACTACCGACGGGATGTTGGAAAAAGGGTACATGCCAACCATCATAGCTGTGCCATTAAAACATGGGCCGCATTTGAAGATCACCAGACCTGTGAATCCCAAAGCAGGGTCATCATCTCTAGATGCAAGCACACAGCCTAAAAGGTCTAGTTGTTGTTTACCTCGTGTTCCACTAAGGACAAACCTTAAGAACTGCCACTATAGTTTCAGAAAAACCCTTTTTGAAAGGTAAAAGGCCCTCCAATCACAACCAATTCCTATATAAACAACCCTGGAGTCAGGCCAACATCATAATCAAAAGTGCTCTTTATTAAAAGTTAATACATAAATGCAGCAATTAAAAGTAATGCCCAGGCAGCACACATGACAGGAGACCACATGAAAAACAGGATGCAAGTATGGCAGTAAGCAAAAAAATCCTATGTCTGGCACCAGAAATTAGTGCTCAGTTTCCAAATACAGACCATACAATCAAACAGTAATTGCACCAAAATTTACACTTCATGGGTCAAGAAGTTTTACCTGTCCGTGGCCACCACCCCCTAACGCGTTTCGCTTAGGCTTCTTCCGAGGGGGGTGACCATGGAGCGAGTATGAGGGGCTTTTATAGCGAGGACCGGAGTCGCAGCGTCTATCATCACTTCCGGTTGTTAATCCGGAAGTGACGGACCCGCTACGTCACCTGCGAGGCTCACCCGGTTGCTAAGCGCCAGATCGCGCCTTGCGATCTATGTGTAGCGCGAGATGTCACTTCCGCCCTTACATCAATGTGCCCGATCACATGACAGCACAGTCATGTGATCAAACTAAGGCACATGATCGGAAGGCTCCGGGGAACAGCGCCTCTGTGCAATACACAATGGAGAGAGTGTCATGGTAACATATCTTTTACTACATTCAAAACACGCAGTACCATGACCACCAATGTTAGGTGAATGGTGCAACATAATCAGCACCACAGCTTGTTATCAACCTAACATTCCAAACGTGTATATATATATGTATGGAGGAATATATACTAAGAGATCTTAAAAGAGGATCACTACATCTTATAGTTCTGGACTGGTGCAACATTCCTAGTCATAAAGTGCAACGTGCACACTAAAACAAACACCCATTCATACTGCACCGGCCGGTGACAAACAACCAACCCATTCATACCAAATATAATTAAGGGGATCAATACAATAAATAATTACATGTTAGGGGGACAAAGAGTTGTCCCAAAGTGCTATATAACAATGCAATAATAATAAGATATCCGTGAACGAAAGTGCATAAGTGCATATAAGGTGCAGTCTTCATCCACAATATGTAGACCCCTTCTAGATATAGATCCTCCAAACTCCAGTTCTTCAACCTAAAAATAAAAATTATTAATTAATTAAAAAGTCAAACAGCCAAAATAATGTAAAATCAATTTATTAAAACTCACATTCCATCTAAAAGAAGGGGGCAAAACTCAGTACATCGTTAAGGCCGTGGGGACGGACACTCCCCACTCTATCTATCCACCTGGCTTCCAACTGTGCCAAAGTCTTCTTCAAATCGCCCCCACGTATATTCATGTGGACACGGTCAATCCCAAATGCCTTCAACAGGTTGGCATTGCAATCATGGGCAATTTTGAAGTGTCTAGCTATTGGTTTCAAAATTGTTAGGTCATCTACTGTTTCCGCTTTAATGATATCCAGTACATGCTCTCTAATCCTCACTTTGAGTTGCCTAGATGTCAGGCCTATATACACCAACTTGCAAGGGCACGTTGCATAATATACCACCCCTGTGGAGTTACAATTGATGGTTTGAGTGATCAAAAATTTTTTTGAACCATCACAAGAATAGAATTCTGTGGCACGTACAAGATTAGGGCACGTAACGCATTTCCCACACGGGGAGAAGCCCCACCTGGGACCCTTTGCACCAAACAGCCCCTCCTTCTTGGGACCTTCATGTAGGCTATGTACCAGCATATCTCTGAGATTAGGCGATCTTCACTAAAGATCAGGTGGAAGTATTGAGTTTGGGTCTTACTTTCTCACCCTCCTGTCGTTTCGACTGTTTTTCAGCAATAAAGGATTTACACCTTTTTGCTCGGAAATTAGTCCTCAAAAAATTGCACGAGAAAGGTAATAATCACTCCTGGACGACACAAGAGTTGGAGGCAATTAAAGCACTGGAGGATATAGGGGAAGAAATGGATAAAGATAGACCTAAGGGTAAGTTTTACTTCCCTAAGACAAAGAAATTTCCAGCCTTGAATCTTTACCCTAATATTGACTTATTTGTCAAAATGGTGACAGAGGAGTACCGCAGAATTCCCGCAGGGAATTTTGGTGTGAATATCCCAGAGGGTCAGAGGAGGGCCATAAAGGAATTAAAACAGATGAAGGATGTGGTCATTAAGGCCTCAGACAAAGGGGGAAACGTCATATGGCCCTTGAGAATGTACGAACAGGAAGCAATGCGACAACGTGCCCTTGCAAGTTGGTGTATATAGGCCTGACATCTAGGCAACTCAAAGTGAGGATTAGAGAGCATGTGCTGGATATCATTAAAGCGGAAACAGTAGATGACCTAACAATTTTGAAACCAATAGCTAGACACTTCAAAATTGCCCATGATTGCAATGCCAACCTGTTGAAGGCATTTGGGATTGACCGTGTCCACATGAATATACGTGGGGGCAATTTGAAGAAGACTTTGGCACAGTTGGAAGCCAGGTGGATAGATAGAGTGGGGAGTGTCCGTCCCCACGGCCTTAACGATGTACTGAGTTTTGCCCCCTTCTTGTAGATGGAATGTGAGTTTTAATAAATTGATTTTACATTATTTTGGCTGTTTGACTTTTTAATTAATTAATAATTTTTATTTTTAGGTTGAAGAACTGGAGTTTGGAGGATCTATATCTAGAAGGGGTCTACATATTGTGGATGAAGACTGCACCTTATATGCACTTATGCACTTTCGTTCACGGAAATCTTATTATTATTGCATTGTTATATAGCACTTTGGGACAACTCTTTGTCCCCCTAACATGTAATTATTTATTGTATTGTTCCCCTTAATTATATTTGGTATGAATGGGTTGGTTGTTTGTCACCGGCCGGTGCAGTATAAATGGGTGTTTGTTTTAGTGTGCACGTTGCACTTTATGACTAGGAATGTTGCACCAGTCCAGAACTATAAGATGTAGTGATCCTCTTTTAAGATCTCTTAGTATATATTCCTCCATACATATATATATACACGTTTGGAATGTTAGGTTGATAACAAGCTGTGGTGCTGATTATGTTGCACCATTCACCTAACATTGGTGGTCATGGTACTGCGTGTTTTGAATGTAGTAAAAGATATGTTACCATGACACTCTCTCCATTGTGTATTGCACAGAGGCGCTGTTCCCCGGAGCCTTCCGATCATGTGCCTTAGTTTGATCACATGACTGTGCTGTCATGTGATCGGGCACATTGACGTAAGGGCGGAAGTGACATCTCGCGCTACACATAGATCGCAAGGCGCGATCTGGCGCTTAGCAACCGGGTGAGCCTCGCAGGTGACGTAGCGGGTCCGTCACTTCCGGATTAACAACCGAAAGTGATGATAGACGCCGCGACTCCGGTCCTCGCTATAAAAGCCCCTCATACTCGCTCCATGGTCACCCCCCTCGGAAGAAGCCTAAGCGAAACGCGTTAGGGGGTAGTGGCCACGGACAGGTAAAACTTCTTGACCCATGAAGTGTAAATTTTGGTGCAATTACTGTTTGATTGTATGGTCTGTATTTGGAAACTGAGCACTAATTTCTGGTGCCAGACATAGGATTTTTTTGCTTACTGCCATACTTGCATCCTGTTTTTCATGTGGTCTCCTGTCATGTGTGCTGCCTGGGCATTACTTTTAATTGCTGCATTTATGTATTAACTTTTAATAAAGAGCACTTTTGATTATGATGTTGGCCTGACTCCAGGGTTGTTTATATAGGAATTGGAACTGCCACTATAGTGGATGTTGTGGCAGCCATGAAGATGTTTGTCACCCTGTTTTACAAATTTGTAACCTCAAGGGGCCTACCATCATCTAGGAACCTTCTTGTGCATCACTCATGTCCCAGATGGTGAAGAAGGTTATGACACATGGAGGGATGTTACGCTGCGGTATGTAGAAAAATGGCAGTGCACTGATGCTGCAAAAAAGCAGAGAATTGTGAGAGTTTGAAGGGTCCTGCTATGGACGTAGTACAGGCTGCTCGGAGAAACCAGTCAGAGACAACTTCTAGAGATTGCATGTTTGCCCTGAATATGCTTTTGGGTCCCCAGAGGATGCCACAGATCTCCTTCATAGATTGCACCACTTACCAGGGCTCTGGTGAGAAGATGATTATCTTTATCGACTGCACAAACTGGTGTATAAAATCATATACAAAGGTGGACTTAGGCCCAGACAAGTTGATCAGTGTAGTGTGATCTACAACAAGTGTTCTGAGGAGCTCTGACTCACTATCCCATTGCTCAACGACTGAGGTGTGTAATAAAGAGCAAATTCCCAGTTCGTTTCATCAGTTGCTTAAGGAAGTAAGATGAGAAGAACCTCTGCTGGCCACCAGAGAACAAGTGACCTAATGAATGGCTGATGTACATCTTGAGTTGAATCATCGAAAGGGAGAATTCTAGAAGGTCACTGAGAAACAAGAGGAACAAATTGCCCAACTTATAACTGCCCAGGCTCTTAAGATGGAACAGCTAAATCAAAGTGTTGACACATCTGTCAAGCACCAAACACGGCCTCTGCAATTGGCAAGTGATGACCACAGTCAGGTGGAAGATACAAAGTCAGAAGAGTGTTTTGTCTTTGGCAGCACCCATCATATGGCTTGCCATTGTCCGAAGAGGTAGAATATGAAGAGATCTTGGGACACTCCACCTAACAAAAAGAGGCAGATGGGAAATGGGGAAGGGGCCAGTAGAGTCCCATACTGGCCACCTTCAAAATCAGAGGTGTATTCTACGACTCCATTTAATCCTGCCCGGTCGCAGCAAATTCATGGAGGTCTCATAGGACCAGCACCACATGTACCAGACTGAATAACTGGCAATCTTGCACTGCATTGCTGGATAGTGTTTAACAAGTGTATATCATTTTTGAGAAATGGTACAGAAAATACTTGTTAGACATGCCCCTGCAACCCCTATCTAGACTTAGGGCCTTTTCACGTCTGCATTTTGACTGTGTTTGCCTGCATTTGTGTTTGTATACATTTTTACTGCTAAAAACGCATCCAAATGCATGCGTTAACGCACCCTTAGGCTGCAATGCAAAACGCATTGCAAATGCATGCATGCAAAAAAAGCATGCATTTTGGCAAATGCAGCCCAAAACATGGGCTGCTGCATCTAGGGCTGCATTTGCAAAAACGCGTGCGTTTTACATTTTTGCAAAATGACATGTGTTTTTGCATGCATTTGCAATGCGTTTTGCATTGCATCCGATGGGTACATTAATGCATGCGTTTTGATGCGTGTTTAGCGGTAAAAATGCACACAAATGCAAATGCAGGCAAACGCAGCCCAGCCTTAGATGTGAACTATGCCTTATAGTCTGGAGATTAAGTGAAAAAATTTACCCCTGCAAAGGATATGTGTCTGTCACAATACAGTTCCAGGAGACAATAGCTGGTATGGAAAGAGAGATACCCATCATTGCACTAATCTGTCCAGACACGGATGAAGACTGGAAAGTGGGCCTGCTATAGTAGCAACAAGCACCAACCTTCTCCACACTCTGTTCCAGTGGTGTCATGAAGTTGGAGGTGATAGATACTGGCAAACCCTCACAATCCATTCTGTCTGCCTGGCTGCTTATGAAAAGAAAGGGAAAGAGAAAAGGAAGGAACTACATTCTGAACAATTTAACCTCTGTTTTGAATGTAGTGATTTGAAGGATGAAATCAGTCAGAGATAAGTGGTATGATGAACCATGCCAGAATCTTCTCATTGGGTGATTGTGACTTGGGCTTTGTTAGAGGATTGCAGCACCACATCTGGCTGACTGATGAAAAGCCATTTTGAGAAGCATCCTGACGATTGGCTTCTGCAGATGTGGAGGATATATAAAGGCACTTATATGGCTTACTGGACACTGGAGTCGTCATAGAGTTCAACAGACTATACGTGTCTCCAATTGTAATCGCTTGCAAAAAGAATGGGGCTTCCAGAATGTGTGTGGATTATTGTACTCTAAACAAACGCACTGTTCCTGATCAGTATACTATGCCTAAGATTGACAATGAAAAATTCAGTCTTTCATATAGACTCAAAATAGACCATGAGAAAAAGAAAAAAAGATAATAATAAGGCCAAAGGGAATATATAAGGTTCAGTAAATACAGAACCATGCATGCAAGCAACTTTATGTAATTAAAGGGGAAACATTTTCAACTCAGAACATTATTGATCACTAGATGGTGGCCTGATTCTAACGCATCGGGTATTCTAGGATATAGAAATAGAGATTGCATGGGGAAGGCGGTGAGGGCTGAATTGTGAGGAACTTTGAAGAAGGAGCGGTGGGGAAAGGACGGCGTGGCAGGGGTGAGGAGGGAGGACAGAGCAGCAGGGGGGGAGGAGGATAGAGGACAGAGGAGGTGGCGGCGGGGTGTGGCAGGATGTAGCAGCACAGGCAGGGGGAGGAGGGAGCGGCAGGTGGAGGATGAAGCACACAGCGGCAGGGGGTGGAGGACAGGATGAAGTGGCGGAGTGGAGGAGGACGGAGCAGCACAGGCAAGGGGAGGACAGAGACTAGAGTGGCGGAGGTGAGGAGGACAAAGGAAGGAGGAGAAAGTGGTGGGGGAGGATGGAGCGGCATAGGCAGGGGGAGAACGGAGCGGCAGGGGGAGGACAGAGCAGCAGGGGGAGGACAGAGCACAGAGCGGCGGGGGAGAGGAGGATGGAGGGCAAAGCGGCAGGGTGGGGGAGGCCGGAGCAGCACAGGCAGGGGGAGGACGGAGGATGGAGTGGCGGAAAGGAGGAGGACAAAGGAAGGAGGAGGAAGCGGTGGGATGGGGAAGGATGGAGTGGCACAGTTAGGGGGAAGATGGAACACAGAGAGGCAGGGGGGAGGAGGATGGAGGACAAAGCAGCGGGTGGGGGAGGATGGAGCAGCACAGGCAGGGGGAGGACAGAGGATGGAGAGGCAGAGGAGAGGAGGACAAAAGAAGGAAGAGGAAGCGGTGGGGTGGGGGAGGATGTAGTGGCATAGACAGGGGGAGGATGAAGCACAGAGCAGCGGGGGGGAGGAGGACGGAGGACAAAGCGGCTGGGTGGGGGAGGCCAGAGCAGCACAGGCAGGGGGAGGATGGAGACTGGAGTGGCAGGGAGGGAGGAGGATAAGGGAAGGAGGAGGAAGCAGTGGGGTGGGGGAGAATGGAGCAGCACAGGAAGGGGGAGGACAGAGCAGCAGGGGGAGGACGGAGCACAGAGCGGCAGGGGGAGGAGGACAGAGGACGAAGCGGTGGGGTGGGGGAGGACGGAGCAGCACAGGCAGGGGGAGGAGGGAGTGGCAGAGAGGAGGAGGACAAAGGAAGGAGGGAGAAGCGGTGGAGGAGGATGGAGCAGCACAGGCAGGGGGAGGATGGAGCACACACCGGTGGGAGGAAGAGAAAGGAGCACAAAGCGGCAGGGTGGGGGAGGATGGAGCAGCACAGGCAGGGGGAGAATGGAGTATGGAGTGGGGAAGGGGAGGAGGACAAAGGAAGGAGGAGGAAGTGGTGGGGTGGAGGAGGATGCAGCGGCACAGGCAGGGGGAGGATCAATCGGCAGGGCGAGGCCGGAGCACAGAGCCATGGGGGAGAGGTGGATGGAGGACGAAGTGGTGGGGTGGGGGAAGCCGAGGCAGCACAGGCAGGGGGAGGATGGAGCAGCAGGGGAGGACTGAGCACAAAGCAGCCGGGGAGAGGAGGATGGAGGACAAAGCGGTGGGGTGGGGGAGGCCGGAGCAGCAGAGGCAGGAAGAGGATGGAGGATGGAGTGTCAGAGGGGAGGCGGACAAAGAAAGGAAGAGGAAGCAGTGGGGTGGGGGAGGACGGAGCGGCGGTGAGAGGATGAAGCACAGAGCGGCAGGGGGGAGGAGGACGGAGGACAAAGCGGTTGGGTGGGGGAGGACTGAGCAGCACAGGCAGGGGGAAGATGGAGGATGGAGTGGCGGAGGGAAGGAGAACAAAGGAAGGAGGAGGAAGCAGTGGAGGAGGATGAAACGGCACAGTCAGGGGGAGGACGGAGTACAGAGCGGTGGGAGGAGGAGGATGGAGGACAAAGCGGTGGGGTGAGGGAGGATGGAGCACTGTACGGCAGCTCAGTGGTTAGCAGAGTATACAGGGGCTCAGTGGTTAGCAGAGTATACGGTGGCTGAGTGGTTAGCACTGCGCGGTGGTTCAGTGATTAGCACTGCACGGTGGCTCAGCGGTTAGCACTGTGCAGTGGCTCGGTGGTTAGCACTGCGTGCTGGCTCAGTGGTTAGCACTGCGCGGTGGCTCAGTAGTGGTTAGCACTGTGTGGTGTCTCAGTGGCTAGCAAAGTATGGCCGCTCAGTGTTGAGCACTGTACGGTGGCTCAGTGTTTAGCACTGCGTGGTGGCTCAGTGGTTAGCAGTGAGTTCGGTGGGCAGAGTGGTCAGGGCAGTGCGGTGGGCAGAGTGGTCAGCGCAGTGCGGTGGGCAGAGTGGTCAGCGCCGTGTGGTGGGTAGAGTGGTAGAGTGGTCAGCAGAGGACGGAGGCACTCTGCCTGCCATACTTACCACCAGATCATCGTCTTCGCCGCCGCCGCATCTTCGCTCCGCCATCCCCACCATCTTGGCTCCACTCCTACGTGCCGATATGTTTATTCCAAAATGGCATCCGGGAACTCTCGCGAGACTTCCCGGACACCATATTGGATCCAGTCCTTTGGGGCGGCGACGTACTTTGTCCAAGATGGCGTCCGGGAAGTCTCGCGAGACGCAGGGCCGGTGGTAAGTATAGTACAGTGCATGGAGGTGTATGTGTGTGTATGTGTGTATGTGTGCGGGCGGCCATATTAGAACACCCATAGTGTGCGTAGAGGCTACTTCAGCAAGGATGTGACATAGCATACCGTTACATCCTGACGGAAGTAGCCTTAGGGTTTTATTATAATAGATTAGCATATTTCATTAATTTCTATTTCTAGGAACTTTAAAATATTTATTGATAGTCAACATGTACCCAGATGCGCACACACACACAAAACAAAGGAAAAAAAACAAACAGGAGATAATTTGTATATGTGATGTATATAATAATTTATTCATAAATGTCATATAATTATATTTGTTAAAAACTAGTACAGAGCTCTAACACAATTCTTTTAAGGTTTATGTTCTCTCTATATAATAGCAAAATTACAGTCCAGACTTTTCTGTTCCTTTGTTAGCATACCTCATCTCTCTAGAAGACGTTTACTTAAAACAATCTGTACTTGGGATATAAGAGACATTTGGCATTTTAGTGGGACATTCCTTCTACAACCATATAATTATTTACAAAGAAGCTGATATGACCTTTCCAATTTTACAAAGGATGGTTAAAGCTGCCAAAGCATTTGTGATTGTAGAAAAAGCAACTTTCATCAGCAGTTCAATGATTTTATTTTGTGAATGCGAAAAGAAGCGTTAACCTACTGTGAAAGTTAAAAGCTGTTGAGTATTGTTTTTTATCTTAGTTTTATCAATTTGTCAGTTCTTATTTAGTATGGTTGGTTAAAGTTCTCCCATTTGTTTGAATATTATAATTGATGCCAAAATACTATTTGTACTTTACAAACTATTGCGCGTGTGTTTTGGTTACAAACTTAAAAATATAATGTGACATTTTGTGCCATTTCAACTATTGCTTTCAGATCAGTAGGATTCCTTTTTCTAACAATCCTATTTTATTTCCAAGAGATATACACAGTGTGATTAATGATCTCTATACATGACCAATAAGAATCTTACTGTGATAACATATGTCAATTTAGCATGGACTCCAGCACTATGAAAATTGCTTAAAGCAGAAGTCAACATCTTGCTACCAATGTTCAATTATATTGAAATTATTTTACTATCAAGATAAACTGGAATAACAGGTGAATCAGAATTTTGATTTATAAAAACACATATTAAGACTACTTTTGCATTTCAGGTTAAGTTCATACAATGATTTTTGGTGTGTGTTTTGGAATGGCACCTCCCCCCACCCCCCTCACTGCGGGGGATTTAGAGAATTATCATGCCCATTTTTTTCACTGAGGAAATTGATCTGGTCTGGGATTTTAAAATCTGCAGTTAGTCAAATTGTCCTACAGGTAAATTTTTGTGTGCATTTCCTCCAAAGAGTTAAACCAGATGCAAAAAATCTGAATGTTAAAAATACATAGGTATTTAGTAATTTTCCGCTGCTGATTCACACTAAAGCAACATGTAATTAACTCTTAATTTTATAAAGTTATCCATGAAAGAAAAAGCCTGGCGGCACTCACCGATTTTCTGAGATCCTTTTATTCATCCAGTAATTCACAAGACATAATCAAGCGGGGAGAGGAAGTGGGGAGCACGGACGACGGCTGCCATTTCGCAAAGAAGACCCGTTGAAGCGGCACTGCTCTGCGAAATGGCAGCCGTCATCTGTGCTCCCCACTCCCTCTCCCTGCTTGATAATGTCTTGTGAATTACTGGACGAATAAAAGGATCTCAGAAATTCGGTGAGTGCCGCCAGGCTTTCTCTTTCATGGATATTTGGATTTCTCCCACAATGCCGTGCAACACAATGCTCCAAGAGGCACCCTGACCAAGGATTGCTTTCCTCAAGCCAAGGAAGACATCTAAGCCTGAACCCGGTAGGTGCCTGGTATTTCCTTCTCTATTGCATAATTTTATAAAGTTGTTTCAAAGCCAAAAACCAGGAGGTATCAAAAACCAAGATATATTATTTTAAATATACGTGACATATCAAAGAGAGACAAGAGCATTATCATTACAAACGTAATAATAAAGCATGTAAAAAAACCTGCAAGTAGCATGATTCAGTTAGTGAAATGAGAAATGCGGTGGAAAATCTACAACATCAAAATATAACTAAATTCTCATTGTGAGGGCAAACATTGCCTTATTTTTGCTTAATAAAATCTCTAACAGACTCTTAAATTTCAGAAATAATGCTGTATGAATAGGCCACCTTTTTAACATATTTCCTTTGTCATGTGCTCATTATTGAACCACCATTTTTTGTTTAATAGTGCATATTTTGCTATTGTGAGTTTGTCAGTTTAATATTTGGTTTTGCAACATTTTCCGGAAAATAAATGTTACTAGAAAAGTAGGAATGAAATGTTGTTAAAGGGGATTGCTGGTCTAAAATGATAATTCTGTGTGACTGCTGAAATATAAATCCTTCCAGTGCATGCACTCTACCCTTCGATGATTCACTGTTTCTAATAAGGGAATGGACTGCAGTTATACAGCATGCTCCTCGTGGGCAGGGTCCTCTCTCCTTTTGTACTTGTGTGCCTTGTATTGCTCATGTTATTGTACTTGTCTATGTATGCCCCTTTTCACATGTAACACGCCATGGGATAAATGGCGCTATAATAATATTAATGCATGTTCCTGGCCACTGCGTCCGGAGCCCCCAACTACTGAACTTGGCGTCACTTAATACAAGTGTAGGGAGCAAGGGTGCACCTTCTAGACAACCGTGTCCCCTAGTTGGATGCCCCCACTCCATACACTTTTATTGAGCAAGGCCACACCCACTTGTCTTGTTTTGCTGAGAACATGCATACCTTAGAATTGTTGCTTACAAAATGGCAAACCCTATCAGCTCATAGTGCATGCACTGGGAGGACTAATCATTCTGCAGTCACACAGAGTGACTGCAGAATCATATTTTATACTGGACAAACCCCTAAAATAAATGCTTCAGCTACTTTGCAGAAATAATAGGTAAAATATTTTAAATAGTTTATTTTTAATGGAAAAAACATATGATTACTGTCAGAACAGTACGAATAAAATAGACAGAATTAATTAATGCTTATTGTATCAAAGTTTGAAACATGCAAAACCTCATTCTGATAACCTATTAAATGAATTTATTGATAAAACGCATAAAATGAGGCTTATTTTAGAAAATCAGATTTTATTTAACCCTTTCACAATATTTGATGTATGAGTAAATCAAATGTTGTGCCCATGCTTTTGATGCAGGCTCACATTCCGAATGATCAGTGAACAGTTTGGCAAACTTCTGAACCCTATTCAAATCTATGGGAGGCAAAATCAAGGGCCTAGAAAGCACCTTTAATGGACCCAAAAGCTGCCAAGCAGCTCAAACCATTTTACAGTGGAGTCCCGCTGTTTTGAGACAGACATTATCTTTCTACACTATTACTTAGTAAGCTTCAGCACTAGAGATGGGCGAACTGCAATGTTTTACCCGGGTTTGTGACCGGGATTGCTATGTTAAAACAAGTAAACGGTTAATAAACATAGTGAGTATACTTACCGGGTCCACCTTATCCCTTTCAGCTGTGCCGCGGCACTGTGTCACTTCCTGGATTCCGGGGGGAATAGTCATGTGACTGGCTCCAATAGCCGATCACATATGCCAAGAAGATAAGGGGTGGCTCGGAATTGACGCAGCAACACGTCACACCAGGAAGAGAGAACGCGGACCCGGTAGGTATATTAAGAGTATTAACTATTGGCTAACTTTAATGGTGCAACCCCAGTCACGAACCTGAATGGTTTGTCCATCCCTATTCAGCATCGCTGTAACCATGCTTCCCTGCCGGCTCATGAACCTCAGGCATATTTACTGCTTCCCTCTTCTCTTATTGGTTAAAGACAGACTTAGCCCTGCTCCCCCTTTCTGCCGGTGACTGTGATTGATTGCTGGTATGGCAACCAAACTGACGGCAGATTACTGTAAAATAAATAAATAATTGAAAAAAATTGTCATGGGGTCCCCCCAAGTTTGATAACAGTCAAGATAAAGCACCTCGTGGCTCAAACTGCGCTGTCGTGTACCTAAGGGGGCTTATTTTTTAGTTAGTTTTTTAAAGCTAGATACCAGCTTACAAAACACTTTAGTGCAACATGAAAGGCACTAAAGGGTTAAAGCCTACAATATATATGGGTTTAACATCTATATATAGTTGTTTGACATCTATTTATCGATCTGTCCATCTCTCACTTATCTATCTTTCTATCTATCCATGGTTGAAACAAGAAGTTTACATACACTATATAAAAAGACACATATGTATGTTTTGTTCAATATCTGACATGAAATCAGAATAAACCTTTCCCATTGTATCACTACTATACCTCCATCTTTCTATGCATGCATCCATCCACTTGAACAGCTCAAAAAGTTGAGTAATCTTTAAAATGATAAAAACTGTTAAAATGAAAAAAAAATAAGCAGGTCACAGCGGCCAATGAATGGCACCACCATTAGATTCACCACTCCTCGTGTTTTGCCCCGGGTCTCTCGCTGTCCAGATGTGTTGGCAAACAGGTTAATGGTATTTTGAGTTGATGCCAGCTGGGTAATGTTAGCTGGCAGCAAGGCCAGAGGTCAATAATGTCAAAGCATCAACCAGATAGCCAATATTAATAACTAATATATATAATAAACCTGGCACACTTATATAAGTGTACAATGATGAGTAGGAGACGTCAACTCAAACTATCATAATTTTATTATGATCATAGAAATGTAGCTCTGCCCTTTTTTCAAACTATCATAATTTTATTATGATCTTAGAAATGTAGCTCTGTCCTTGCCGGTTCTACCAATCAGGTCTTCACAGAGGATACAGGAGCTGTGACAGTGTATACAAAATTAAACAAAAAAAGACAGTCAGATCCTGACACAGAATAAACTAAATATATATAATTTAGAACATACTAAAGTAAAAAGATTAAGGAAAAGATATACAAGATGAGTAAACACTCAATATCCATTAAAAAGATAGTATGGTGAATGATTAGTTACAGATCAATAGTGAATAACCCGTCACTATGATATGTATGTGTATAAGGATAATGGTGAATAACGTGAGGTAACGTATAGTGCCCATGTTGAATAGTGAGTTCTAACAAGAGTGAGCCCATATACTAGTCCCCAAATTTATCAAGTGGATGTAAAGACAAGGGGAGGCTACCTGTGGAAATTTAGTGATACGGTATGGGTGCAATCTCCTGTATATTCCAGAATACAGCACCTGGATAAATAGGATAAAAGGTTGGTCATTATGGGGGCCAGTCAAATGTTCATAGTTATCATGTCTTAAAACTATAAGTATCAATACCTATGTTAATAATGTGGATAAGTGTATCCACCAATGGCAATTCATGAGACTGGTCTTAAACTATTGCAGCCATAAATACAGCAGCAATATTCTCCGATCCAGCAGTTATGTGGTTAACTCGGAGATCCATACCCTGCATGCCTCACTTAGCATAGAGGGCCAATCAAGGTCCTGGTGGGCGGAGTGCAAGGGTAGTGTGTAGTGGAAAGTTTAGTCCAGCTTAGAGAGTTCTAGTCTCGGGTCTGGAGAAGTAACAGCAACTTAGAAGACCTCTGCAGATTCCCAGCTCTGCAACCTAGGAGAGGGGGTTGCACAGTCGGTGCAGCCCCCTGGCCCCCTTCTACCGGCCATCTCCTCACTTTTACCACGGTTGAGCACCATTACTCCCGGTTCATTACCAACCGATCTAAGGGCATCAACATGCGGGTCCAAGACCACCCCGCGCCCTTAAACAGCCGGTTTGCTGGTACCGAAGCTAGCAGCAGTTCAGTTCTGCTATGCGAACCAGAGGCGTGGAGGAGCAGTCTTTACAGGAGCACCCCACCACCGCCAAATCCAGTCGTCTAACCAGCGGTGTACCCACCAAGTGACCAAGGCTCCCCAAAACCTGGTATTCCTGGGCGACAACGGCAACCTACTTAGTTAGAATGGAGGAACACCGCGGATCTCTGAGGGACACCTATCACTGCTGAGTCCACCCGGTCTGCTACCTACAACTGTATACCATGTACTGCTTGCTGGCTACAGTAAAAGACCCGTTACAGAGACTTCCAGTGTCCATGCTTCCTTATGATTACATCCGTCTGTACACAAGGTAACCACAGCTGCCGCACAACATCCTAAGCAGCTCCAGCCTCCGGGGATCACCGCTCAGCCTGTGGGGAGCGTTCCATCTTGCTGCTATCCATCCCCCGGAGGCCCCGCAGCGTCGGTAGGACTTACCGAAACACTCATAGGTGGCGTCAGGACAAATTAACCCCTTAATCTATTCCCGTAAGACGTCTTCAACTTTTTGATCTGCACTCAACCGGGCCCCACTACCGGCAGGCGCGGTCCACCCTTGACAAGGAGGAAGGAGCTACTGCCTCTCTAAACCGGAGTCCCGGCCACGGTGAGTCACCCTCATGGAAGAATGGTAATTACAAAGGAAAGCCCCAGCTATAGGTAATTCCAGCATCCCTTAAGGATTTGCACATAGGGGTGAATTAATTTTGCCTGGCCAGAGTATCTTCAGACAGATCAGGGAACACTGCGAGTATGGCAAAGTTCTCATGGAGAGGCAGAAATTTATTTCGTGTCTGCATGAAGTCTTCTTCGTCCTGTAGGTGTGCATACAGGCTAAGACATCCTTTGACAAGGCTTGATTAACATGAGAGGATTTGGGGACACTATATATCCCCTCAATCCCCACAGATCCTGGAGGGGCATCAGGAAGGACATGGCTGATGAAGGAGGATAATAGAGTGGACAGATAAGGATCACAGACTCTGGCACACCCCTCAGCCGGATGTTACATCTCCTAGACCTGTCCTCTAAGTCCCAGAGTTTGTTGTTGAGCAGACATTTTCTTCTGTAGTGCAGCATAATCATCAGCTAGGGTATTATGTGCTGCTGCATATTTAATCATCTTTCTTTCAATGTGGTCTGTGCACTCCCCCAGGCTGCTTATCCCCTGTTTCAATTCCCCCATCATACCTCTCATATCATGAAGCAGGACCTTCCTGAGTGAGGAAAGGAGCTTTTGCATAGTTCCCTACATGAGCGGAACATCATTTGCATCCAGAGCTGTGTCTCCCATGGTGCCTTTGGAGAAGGAGTGCGAGGACGCCGAGTGAGAGCGGGAGGATGGCACCATATTGGAGGGAGGCCCGGGCCCTCCATCCCTGCTGAAGAAATCTGTGAGCTTTGCTCTGGTCTCCTGGCATTTTCAGTGTCCCCGCGGCATGACTATATGCTCCAGCAGTCCTCCCCACCTCGGGACAGCCAGGTGGCATCTGTGAGCCGCTGTAAGGTCTCTGGCTGAAGGAGCTCCAGGAATAAGCGGACAGCGCCATGAGCTCTCAGGCCACGCCCCAGTATATGTGAACTTGATTCATGTGTATTGTCTTATAATATGTATAATATGTATGTCACTTTATATTATATTCAATTTATTTGTGTATAACATGAATTTTTAATGGAATTTTAATATTGTATACAATTTATGATTTATTAATAATTAAGGTTTCTACCCTATAAGAGTCTGTAACACAAACATGTTCATTGCTTGAGAAAGGATACTATATCCGAAACGTCACCATGCCATTGGGCAAAAAAAGTTCACAATCTATATTTTTTGGTGCTATTTTTTCATATTATAAATTATAATATGAACACTTGAACTGGTGTTTGAAAAAGTGCTGCGCTACCATAAGGTAAACTTTGGTGCTGTTCCAATTCTTTGATCTATAAAATAATATAATAATCATATTAACAATAATATAATAAAATTGCATAGGTAAGAAATATATGAGTTTGATCCACGAAGGAAGCCTCTCCCAAAACCTTGCACAAAAAAGACTGCATACAATTTAACAGGTTCCATGCTAAAAATCTGGTGACTACTCTTTGCAGTAATAAGGGTATGTGCACATCAGTAGTTTTGTGGGCTGTTTTGTAGCGTTTTCTGTCGGCGGTTTCTGCTGAGTTTTATGTTAATTTATGTTAATCCTAGCCACCGGTTGGATTAACATGCTAGTCAATGGCTTTTAGAAAACGCTGTGTACATTAGAACAGTTTTTTCTTCTCCTTTCCACTTTTTCCACCGGTTTTCCACCGGTTTTCAAAGATAGAGCAAGTGACTTCTTTTTAGCGTTTTTCCAGCGGATCTAGCTTACAAGTGCACCAAAAACCAGTCTGGGAATCGCTAAGAAAAATGCCGGGGAAATCGCCAAGAACACGCTGTACAAACGCTAATAACCCAATCGCAAATCGTTAGCAAAACGCTAACAAAACGAGGGACACTGCCGAGTTCAGAAAACTCAGTTTCTGCCATTCTCCACCGGTTCCCGGCCGGTCTGCAGAGATGAAAAAACGACTGATGTGCACATACCCTAAGACCAATATAAATGTTTTTGGAATGTATGGCTTCAGAAATGAATGGCATTGCAAAGGTGAAATTTTATAATGAAAGTTATATTACTTTCCTTATCATATTATCAGGTTAACAAAATGTTCTACAAAAGTCAGTATTGTCAAGATTTTGGAAATTGGTTTTCAGCTTAGGGAGATATTGATAAAATCATTTCAAAAATAGTGAGTACTCAGCTCTGCATATGTATGTGCATGAAGGATTCTCACGAAAGAACAATTTTCTCCAATTACCCCCAATAACCTGCCTTACAACAAAATGAAAATTCCTGTCAGGCATGATAGCCACCAAATCACACAACCATATGTATCAGCCTCCTGCAGTACAAGAAGCAAAAAGGCCTTGGGAACAACACCAGAGGCTCTAAGCACCAGCTGCTGGTAGATAGAGCAGTCACTCAAGACTCAAGATCCAGACAGACCAATCTCAGCACAGCCTGGATTTACAACAGCAAAGCCTATGACTCATTGCCACACACATGGATATGTGAATGCTTTGAACCCTACAATGCCAACAAGAAATTAAGAACCTTCATCAGAAACTCAATGAGGCTATGGAGGACAACACTGGAAGTCAACTCAAGACAACTAGCACAAGTGACCAGCAAATGCAGCATATAGCAAGGTGATGCACTGTTCTCTTTGCTGTTCTGCATAGGTTTGAACCCCTTCAGTCAGATAATTATAAAGACTGGTTATAAACACAAGTTCAAAAGTGGAAGCATCGTTAGCCCTCTCCTCCATATGGAAGACATAAAGCTGGATACAAATTATGAACAAGACATAAATTTACTTATTTACCTGACAATGTTCTACAGCAAAAACATGGGGATGTCCTTCAACCTGGACATGTGCTGCTCATTGGTAATAAAGAGAGACAAGGTCAAGACTAGATATGAGCAAACACCTGAGTGTTTGCATTTAGATTTGTTCACCGAGTGCAGGGTGTTCGCCGACTTGTTCATTGAACGTTTGCCGAACACCTTTAAATGTAATGGCAGGTAAATTTAAACGGATTTATAACACCTTCAAAGGTGTCCAAAAGGTACCAAAAACAGTCAGACACACACAGATCATCTTACCGTGTCTCCGCTGCTTGATTGTTCTGATCCATATTCCTGCATTCCTTCTCATTTCTGCATCCACGCTGGTGGTGAGTTGATCTGATCACCATAGCAATTGCATTGTGTCAGCTGATCTAGTTACCTGACTTGATTACTATGATGACAAGATGAGCTGCCACAGTACGTCACTCATGCCACCTCTGCTCCAGGTGTGCGATGACTTGCTGGCATCACCTGAGGTCACGATTCATGTAACCATGGTGGCCGCTAATCATAGTGGGTACCATGGATTACTGAGCTGTCCTTGGCTGATCTCAGTGAGTCACCACTTACGGACGGAGCTTGCAGCTAAAGGCTGCGCTCCTCCCAAACCTCAACTCTGCCCCCCCTGTCACCTGACTGCAGCAGACATGGACACGTCAGACCCAGCTGACAGCTGACTACTGACTAATCACTGTGTGGCTGCCAGCCACAGTGCACAGTGGGGAGTGAACTCCCTGACAGGAGATACTGCAGAAAGCAAACACCGCCGACAAGTGAGGACAGAAGGGCGGAGGAGTAATTGGGCACACAACATCACAAGGTACAGTAACAGCCAGCACGACCTACTACAGGGTTAACAGAAGCTTAGATCATAGTGAGATGCTGATTGGTTAATATTCCTTTATAATGCACTCCCCCTTGCCTTTGTAACTCTACCTGACGAAGATGGCAATCCACTGTAGAAATGCGTTATGGAATCTAATAATAAATTTAAGTATAAAGTTTTGCCGCCTCCTGTGTTCTCTATCTTAGAGCTCTTAAGCCATGTTCACGGTTTGTCAAATTGTTTTCCTACCTCAGGAGCCCATGGGGGAGCTGCATACAGCTTGAGAGCCATCAAACAGGACCTGGCATGACATATCCTGTGATGTGGAGTCAGCTGACCGGATCCCTGAACCACGTGACCGCAACAAGGAAGTGGATGTTGGAGGCTCAACATTAACACCACTTCCAGCGGGCTCACGGTGTGCTACACCAGGGTTGTGCTGGGCAAGCACAACCCCTTAAGGTGAGAGTCTATACTCCCCACCTTATAACTATCCTTAGGCCCAATGGATTCTTCTCATGGTGTCTCCTCCTTTTTTGTCTTTTAAAACGTTGCATAGACTCATCGTAAGTATACAGACTTACATTGATTAATTTATTTAGTACATTCATATTATGATAAAAGCAATATTACAACCCTTAAGAATGATTTTACAATGTCTTGACAAATCTGATGAGTCATTCAAATGTTGATTTGTTATAATAAGTCAGTTTATATCTCATTATAGAGTAAAAAATCTAGAACTAAGAGACTATGCAAATTCTTCTACTAAAATTTCACGTACACATACATCAGTGTGATTATGGAAATGATCAATCATGTTGAAAAAGAAACATTGATGAATACTCACTAGCTGTTCTAGCTTTAAATGTATAATTCACTCAGTGAATCTCAATGTACAAAATGTCAGATATTATGTATGTATTATGTGATCTCTTAGGTTGGAAAATTATAGTCAACTTCACTTTTCAGCTAAGAGATGTAAACTGAACTGGTCAAGTTTTGGTCAAAGAGACACTCTTTTAGGATGTTTCTTGTCATTATACAGGACATGGACAGAATATACGTATAAACCTGGAGTATTTTCTGGTATAAATCTCAAATGTTCACCGTTAACATACTCTCAACATTTCAATATGTCAATACATTGGCTGAGTGGTTAGGCACAGTTGCTCAAGTGGTTAGCTCTGCAGCCTTTGCAGCACTGAGGTCCCGAGGTTCTGGGTTCAATTCCCACCAAGGACAACATCTGCAAATAGTTTGTATGTTCTCCCCATGTTTGTGTGGGTTTCCTCCCACATTGCAAAGACATACTGATAGGATGTTTAGATCATGAGCCTCAATAGGGACAACATTACTGATGTATATAAAGTGCTATGGAATTAATAGTGCTATATAAATGAATAAATATTATTAGTGCTGAAGTAGTGGGTTCATGTCTGACCAAGGACAACATCTACATGGAGTTTGTATGTTCTCCCCATGTTTGTGTAGGTTTCCTCCGGGCACTCCAGTTTCCTCCCACATTGCAAAGATGTACTGATAGGATATTTAGATTGTGAGCCTCAATAGGGAAAGCATTACTGATGTATGTAAAGTGCTATGGAATTAATATCTATAAAATGAGAATGCGCATAGGGTCTTATCCTCAATTGGAATCAAATACCATACAGTATGAAAACTGCTCACCTGATTTAGTTGTGAAGCCCACAACTAGCTTGATCGCTCAAACACAGCAGCCGCAGCCGGGACCACACTTCCACAAACGTGGGGGTGAAACTCTATCAGGGACCAAGTGTCTTTCGGTCCGCGCCGTTGCTCCAATGAGTGTCAAAAAACACTGGAGTGCTTGGAAACAAGGTATCTTCAGTTTTATTTTCCAACGCGTTTCGGAGCTAACACCCAGCTCTTTCCTCAGGGAATTAATAGTGCTATATAAATGAATAAATATTATTAGTGCTGAAGTAGTGGGTTCATGTCTGACCAAGGACAATATCTACATAAAGTTTGTATGTTTTCTCCATGTTTATATTTATTTCCTAAAAGTAATGTATTCTGCATTACTCCTGCACTTTAAAGGCATACTAATAAGGAATTTAGATCATGAAACCCATGAGTAAAGTGACTGATGAAAATGTCTGTGTCACTGAATAAAACTTTTTAAATTTGTTAAACTTACTGTTATGAATATGATATTAGAGAACCTATCACACAAAACGACAGCAGCACTCCAAAACAGATATCAAATGCCTTTAATCCGGCCTACAGGGCGACCTGCGACGTTTCAGCCACCAAGTGGCTTTTGTCTAGCAACTAATCTCAGCCCTCTTGCCTCTTTTTAAACCCACACCAATTACATAATAAATGCACTTCAATTACACTCATTATACAGTTTACACATTATACATTCAATATGTGAACCCTCCAATACCTAACAACCAACCATATAATAGTGATCCATGTTATTATACAGCTATGCCATTATACAGTGAATCCAAGTTGCTTATTACAATAGTATCTATTGTTTAACTTTAATTGATTGATTCCTCCCAGGTGGTGTGATGACAGTCTCCATTGCAGCCCCCTATGAGTATTGTCGCCCCTGACATGCTTACACCATGCTCCACGCCGTCCGGGGCCGTCGCGCCGGAAATGATGTCATTCTGCCTGCGCCCCGCTTCTCTGTTACCATGGAGCACAGGAAACGCTGCGGGTGCCATCTTACTACAGTTCGCGCATGCGCAGTATGTCACAACGCGATCCTGCAGCCTCCGGACTTCATACTAAATGCTGCTCTATTCTGCACCTATAACAACGGTGCCAGAACATCTTATAATATATATATTGTGTTGCTTAGGTCTATAAAACCTCCTACACTTTATGCATAATCAGGGGGTGCCAGGGGCATTCTTACCTTCATAAGTCCCCTTTCCTCCAGGCCAAATATACACCCCGTATACAATACGGAACGAGGGGGTTAACAAACTCCGCCTCCTGGCCACTTAGGGTCTACGGGAACCACGCATAACATTCTATCCCTCCCTGGCAACCTACCCCTATGCGTTTTAATACACATACACCACAATTATATATCTTGCTTATGTTGGATTTTAATGAAAAAGAAACAATTCCATCAACGTGGTCTCTTATACCTTCAGAAAACCACATAGAGCAACATAAAAAATTTTTTTTTAAAAAACGGGTGTAAATGCAAAACAGGAGCACCTCTCATATACGACAACTTGGTACGTCTATCACCCTCCAGCGGGATTCCTGAGGATTTTCAACCCAAGTGCAGGTGCTGGAAGAAACCCAAACAGGTTATTAAATAGTGTAAGTGTATAAAACAGTGACTAGTATATTACAGCATTATCCCCCTAACGAATATGGAACAGATCACATAGCGACTGCCAGCCTATAATCAACGTTCAACCCATTTGGTTTCAACGTATTTAGCCGCCTTATCCACTGCAATTCTTTTACATGTAACAACTTAGCTCTATCTCCCCCTCTCCTTAATGGGGGCACCACATCAATAATTCTGAACTTTAGGTCCTTCTCTGTATGATTCATATCCAAAAAATATTTAGGTACTGGTAGGTCTTTCCTCTTATGGCATATTGTGCCTCTATGCTGTCCAATTCTAGTTTTACATTCAATTGTGGTTTCACCAACGTACCACAACTTGCACGGACATTCCAATAGATAGATAACATGGTCCGTCGCACAAGTGGCGAAGTGGCATATTTTGAAAACATCTCCTGTCAGTGGGTGAGTAAATTCAGTACCCCTCACCATATGCGAGCAATTCATGCAGGATACACAGGGAAAACACCCTACTCTTACTCCTCGCGTTAATGTGGCTTGTCTGGACTTTTTTAGTGGGCCAAAATCAGATCTAGATAATTTGTCTTTTAAATTTTTCCCTCTCTGGAATGAGATCAAAGGTTTTGATTTAAACTCTTCTACATCTGGACAACATTTTCCCAAAATTGGCCAGTGCTTGAGAACGATGTTAGAAATGTCCCTGGATTCTTCGCCATACTTCATTACTAAGGGGATTCTCGCCGGTATTTTGCCTATTGAAGCAACTTTAGCCTTATTAATTTTCATATGCTCCAGACTACTTTGTAGTAGCTGCTTTGGGTAGCCCCTTTGAATAAACTTATTAGTAAGAATTTCAAATTTTTCCTACAACTCATACTCATCACTCACTATCCTTTCGACCCGTCCAAATGGGATAGCTTTCTTCAATGTTTCCGGGTGATGGCTGCGATAGTGTAATAACTTATTACGGTCACTAGGTTTTGTATATAATGTAGTTTTTAGCCTTCCATTTTCTAATTTTATCAATACATCTAAAAACTGAATTTCTTTGTCTGAAACCACTTTTGTAAATTTAATTGACTCATCAATAGTATTTAGGAAATCGTGGAAAACCTCCAATTCATCCTCCGTCCCATATCACAAATGTATCATCTATATGCCTCCACCATTTTGACACTTTACAAAAATGGCTCGAGGGATAGATGAATTTTTCTTCTAGTACCGTCATCATGGTATTTGCGTAGGAACATCCCATTTTTGCACCATAGCGGTACCGGACAATTGGAGATAGGGTGTGTCACCAAATAAAAAATAGTTGTACCTAAGGACTACCTCCAACAAATCTAAAACGAACTGTTTAGCTTTGGGTGTATAGGATGTATTATCTAATTTAGAGGCTACGGCCAATAGACCCCTACCATGGTCAATGGAGGTATAAAGGGATGCAACGTCAAATGATACCAGAATGCAACCCCTATTCACTTCTACCTCTTTTAGTTTTTCTAAAAAAACTCTTTGTGTCCTGGATATAGGATGCTGCTGATGTGGCTATGGGTAATAAAACCCTATCCAAAAAAAATCCCCATATTATTGAATACCGAATTAATACCCGCTACAATGGGCCTACCCGGGGGTCGTTCACTTGATTTATGCACTTTTGGGATAGTATACAATACCGGGGTCACCGGATGTTCCATATACAAATAATCCGCCATATCACTATCAGTAACTCCCTCTAATTCGGCTCTTCCTAAGATTTTAGATATAATGCCTTGTATATCGTGCTTTGGATCCCTCTCCAGTTTCTTATAAACCTTCTGGTCATTTAACTGATTAAACACCTTCTCTAAATACATTTGTCTATTTTGTACGACCACTGCCCCTCCCTTGTCTGCTTGTCTTATAATCAGATCATCGTTATTTGCTAACTCAGTTATAGCTAAATGCTCTTCCTTAGTCATATTAGGTTTTTTGTATTGGTAAGTACCCTGTTTCTCTAACTCCTTTACATCCCTTTTCACTGCTGCTATGAATGCATCAATAGCCGGCACGCCCTCATCCGGATCAAACTCACTTTTTTTATGCAAGTTAAAGTCGTTCAGACAAAATTTGCTCAATTTAACCTTAGGCAAAACCTTCCTCTTTGCAAACCAATATTTTAACCTAATTAACCTGAAAAACTCATACAATTCCACTTCTACATTAAACCATTCTACATGGCTGGTGGGACAAAAATGTAAACCTTTTTCTAATACATTCAATTGGGCAACATTCATTTCTTTACCCGATAAATTCATTATTAGAGACCATCCTTTTTCTTGTTGTGCCTCCCCTGCTTTCTCCTGTCTCTGCTTTTCTTTTTTGTTGCGCCGGTGATGCCGTCCACCACTTCGTCGTCGACTTGATCTAAATGGAACAAAGTCAATAGATTTTACATATAATCCCAAATCACTCTTTTTAATCCATAGAGGCCAAACACCACCTTTCTTTTTCCACCCTGGTTGTGGTTCCTTCTGCCAATTGTACACATTCCCAGACTTATAGTCCTCCATGTCTCTTAGCCATTTTACTCGTTTCGTCTCCTCTAAATCCTTCTTCAATTTATCCACCTTATTAGAGACAGTCTCCATAAACTTTTTACACTCCTCCTCGCTCAAAATTGATTTTAAAGATAATACAGTCTCTTTTATATCAGCTTGCAAACGTGAAATTTTCAACCCAAGTGCAGGTGCTGGAAGAAACCCAAACAGGTTATTAAACAGTGTAAGTGTACAAAACAGTGACTAGTATATTACAGCATTATCCCCCTAACGAATATGAAACAGATCACATAGCGACTGCCAGCCTATAATCAACGTTCAACCCATTTGGTTTCAACGTATTTAGCCGCCTTATCCACTGCAATTCTTTTACATGTAACAACTTAGCTCTATCTCCCCCTCTCCTTAATGGGGGCACCACATCAATAATTCTGAACTTTAGGTCCTTCTCTGTATGATTCATATCCAAAAAATGTTTAGGTACTGGTACGTCTTTCCTCTTATGGCGTATTGTGTCTCTATGCTGTCCAATTCTAGTTTTACATTCAAGTGTGGTTTCACCAATGTACCACAACTTGCACGGATATTCCAATAGATAGATAGGATGGTCCGTCGCACAAGTGGCGAAGTGGCGTATTTTGAAAACCTCTCCTGTCAGTTGGTGAGTAAATTCAGTACCCCTCACCATAAGCGAGCAATTCACGAAGGATACACAGGGAAAACACCCTACTCTTACTCCTCGTGTTAACCACCTGGGAGGAGGAATCAATCAATTAAGGTTAAACAATAACTACTATTGTAAAAAGCAACTTGGATTCACTGTATAATGGCATAGCTGTATAATAACATGGATCCCTATTATATGCTTGGTTGTTAGATATTGGAGGGTTCACATATTGAATGTATAATGTGTAAACTGTATAATGGGTGTAATTGAAGTGCATTTATTATGTCATTGGTGTGGGTTTAAAAAGAGGCAAGCGGGCTGAGACTAGTTGCTAGACAAAAGCCACTGGGTGGCTGAGACGTCGCAGGTCGCCCTGTAGGCCGGATTAAAGGCATTTGATATCTGTTTTGGAGTGCTGCTGTCATTTTGTGTGATATATTCAGCAAGGATTGGATTGCTTGACAGATTTGCACCCAGTTTTTGGTGCTGCTCAAAGTTTTTCTATCAATATTAGAGAACCTTACATTAAAGTATTACATGCAGGTTTTTCCCATTTTTAATCTGATAGCAGCATAATGTAGAGATAGAAATTCTGAGTTGAGAACATGTGATAGGGTTACTTGCTGTAGTTTTCAATAAACTACTGTTTTATCAAAAATAAATTATCACTATGAGACTAGTAAACCTCCAGATGTGTATTCAAAAGAACTGTACAAACCCGACCCCACAAGTGATTTATATATTTAAGTCCAATATAGGAAAAAAGAGAAGCGGCACTCACCCTTTTAGATGCCAAATCCTTTATTTTGTCTTGCTCATCCTAGCATAGACAAATCAGCGGGGAGAGGGAGTGGGGGTCGGCGGACAACGTATTTTGTGCCTCATTGAAGCTTGCAACACCCGCTGCCAGGAGGAACGTCCAGGTTGCTTCACACTTGTACCCAGATAACCTGTTGGTGCCCGATTTTCTACATAACTGGTGATTTATATATTTCTGCCTAGGCACTTTGAACACAGAAAACTGTCAATGAATGGTGTGACTGGGGTTACACAGAGCTCATCATTTAGGGTGTGCTAACATCGGCGGAAGTGCTCTGCGAGTGCAATCCAATAAAGCATCACAGCTACAACCATGTTAAACAATATTTTCACCAAAAAGACCAGGAGTATGAGCCAGCAAATCAATCACTCAATGAATATTTTATTAATCAATACACAGTGTTCACAAAATGAAAACACTTTAAAAATAGAGAATATCAATAGCCACCAACTAAATTATCCCAACCACAACACATTCTCCATGAAATCAAATCATTTGCATATGGGGTTTTCCTAATATATTATTTTACATATACGCACATGTGCTATGTTTGCTCCTACTCCTGTAGATATAGCTTTAGAAACAATAGGAAAGTGTTCACATAGTGCAACAGTGCACTGCTTATGTGTAGCTAGAAAAACAATAGTGGACAATGTACACAGTGTATCAAGCCTTAATCACAAATGAGTAAACAATAGAACAGAATAGAACCAATACTATGTACATAAGAAAACATTAGGAATTTAGTCTATTAAAAATATGGAAAGCAAAATGGAGAATATATCTGCTGGAACAGTTAAAAATGCAAAAATTCTGATTAAATGGCTTGATCAGTTGAGAAAATCTATAGCACCAGCGTAGAAAGATCACAAGTAAAGATGGATTTCCAGGTTTGTTGTCTGGTATATGAAGCACCCCTCCTCGGGAACTAAATGAATGAGCTAGCTAGCAGTTACTATGGCAACGGTGTCCTCAGGAGACATCACTGCTTACCCTGCCGCAGCTCTCAGCTCAGTCATTTAGAGTTCAGAGGACAAGGAGATAGAACGCTTTCTTCATCATCTTGGCCTCTGATGAAGCAGAGCTAAGAGTGCGTTCTGTCCAGCAGAGTTAAGACATCACGCAGGATGTAGGATGGATATAAGGGTCAAAGGGTTAATAAAGATGAAATCTCAAAATGTCTTTGTGTTTTATATTTCTAACTAAAATGTTTTTTTCTATGTGTGTTGTGTCTTACATTTATTTATTTGATTCTTAATGGCCAGGTCTAATATAGGCCCAACATTAGGAATCTTGAGCGTAATGCCAGCCGACAATATAAAGCTGAACTTAACTTCTTATTACCCAATGTGCAACCGCCAGCAGGGTTGCTGGATAAGGCGCTACGATGAATGTCCTATTTTCAACTGTGGCTGGGGGCTGCTATTCTTTAGCATTGGTAAAATGTAATTTTGAATTTATGTATGTCCCTATCTATCTAAATGTGCAGAACACACCTTGCAAATGAGATGTGTGTGAACAGCCATCCCACCCGTCTCTTAGCTGTTCACAAAAACCTCTCCCTATGCAAAAAGAGAAACAAATTTCTCAGCACCTATAGTGCTGGAGTTTAAAACAGTGGTTTCTATCATCCAGTGCAGAGATTTGGATGATACACATCTCTGATGTTCTTAGAAAAGTGTGTTCATAAGAATATAGTATGAAGAATGTAAGTAAAAGAAGAAATTTCTAAAAGACTAAGCTAATTTTTTTGTTATTTTTTTTTTTTTTTTGTATAAAAAAAGAAAAAAAGTATAGTAAAAGGCAAAAGTTTAATCTAAAATATTCCTGTACACAATATTTTTGGTAAACACTTTTTCAGAATTAGGCAGCAATTTGCCTTGAATGGGTGTATCTAGCACTTTGACCTTTACATTGCATCGTCTTTTGACTCGTGAAAAAGCCACATATAATTGTCCATGTCCAAAAACTGGTTCTGGCAAATAAATCCCTACTTTCTCCAGTGTTTGGCCTTGGGATTTGTTGATGGTCATGGCAAAAGCAGGCTTCACGGGAAATTGTCGACGTCTTAACTTAAAAGGTAAGGCAGTGTCTGATGGAGACAAATCAATCCTTGGAATGAACACCACATTTCCTTCGGCAGACCCAGTAATGACTTTTTCTTGAATCATATTGTCAAACAAAGCGGTGACAATTAAGCGAGTCCCATTGCAAAGACCTTTTCTGCTGTTGAAGTTTCGCAAAAGCATGACAATGGTGCCGATTTTTAATTTGAGGTGATGAGAAGGCATTCCCGTCGGTGTAAGTGAATTTAAAAATTCCACTGGATATTGGTCTGGGTCTTCAGTCTCATCAGGATCAATGGAATCATCACTAATGTATTCAGTGTATTCACCAGCAATGCAATCCATGACCTTAGAGTTGACCAAATCCACATCGTCATTTTTAGGGCAAAGAATAGCATGTGATGCAGCAATTTGAATGCTTTCGTTGTTATTTACATCAATTAAAATGTTTTCACCAAATATATCAAATATGAGTGAGCCAGTGCAGATCATGTCTTGCGGGATTTCAATGCTATCATCTCCAAGGTTGAAATCATTGGACAAATCACCATTTCCCAGTTGAAGTAACCAACTGCTATAATCAGGATCAATAGAGCGCATGTTGTTGATGAGCGGCAATTGAGTGAAAAGCTGCCATTGTCGTGAGTATTTAATGCAACTCTCTACAATGTCTGTTCTTGTACCATGAGGGATGATAGGGAGACACTGTCGAAAGTCTCCTCCCAGAACAATGATTTTACCTCCAAAAGGTGTTGTATTTTTCTTGGAGATATCTGTTGTCATGAGATCCCGTAAAAGTCGATCTATGACATGCAATGCATATTTTGATAACATAGTTGACTCGTCAATAATGAAACGTTTTGTACTTTTCAAATGTTGTGCAGCATCAGTATCATTTTTAATTCTGGAAACCGATGTTTCATTGATTGGAATTGGTATTCCGTAAAGCGAATTAATGGTTCTTCCTCCTTGCAGTAAGTTCGCTGCAATCCCTGTACTGGCTGCAGGTGAGACAATTTCTCCTTCTCCTCTTAGGTTATGAATTAATAAATCATAGAGGTATGTTTTCCCACTGCCACCTGAAAAAGCACTTAGGTTGTAGACTTCTATCTTCTAAAGCTTGATGTATAGCATTATAGGCTAAAAGTTGTTGGTCATTTAGAGTAGCTTTCATTTCCCGAGCTCTTCTTAACTCGTAATCCTTGTTGTATTGTGGGCGGATTTGTTGTTTTCTTTTGGGGCGTGGCAGATTAAAATCAGTAAAACATTTGGCATGAAATTTTAAAACATTTTGGACATCTGTCATAGCATATCCTTCACAATTCTCACAGTCCTCAGTGTTGGAGTGGTATGCATGGCAGTAGTCTTGTATGAAGTCTTGTTTAAATTCTTGCCACAACTCCAACGGCTGAGCGGGAGGACCAAGAATACATATATATACAAACATATCACGAAGCTGTTCAGGCATGTTTAGAACACAGGCATCCAATAAAGTATTTTTCCAAACACTGTCATCGAAGAGCAATCCAAGGGCTAATACCGCCTCTTTAAAAGTTGGGTATGTGACTTCATTAACAGTTTTAATGTTGTTAAAACTTGTTGCTTCTTTGACATGCAGTAACAACAACCTTAAATAGTACCGTTCTTGTTCTTTCATACTGACAGTATACATTCTTCCAATCACTGAAGCACCTCCTCACTTTCTAATTTCCCATGCACCTTCTTTCCATACATAGTGCTCAGGAATTTGGCGGTATAAGTAATCATGATCATGTGGGTCATTCTCATTGAGCTCAAAGTAGGCCATAAGAGTGGATTTTCTGTGCATTGTGTAACTGATGTTGTCAACAGAGTCATTCCCATGAAAATATAGTGGTTGAGAATGTGGGAGATGTACCGCAAGGCGAATAATGCTGTGAGATTGTCTATGCATTGGGTAAGCAAAGATTCGCCAAGCTGCCTCCGGTGCACTTACATATCTTGAATCTATGAATTGGTGTGTTTCATCATGTTGGATGTTGTTTTGACAAATTTCCAGATTGGCTTTATCATGTCCTTTGTAAACATATTTGAATAGGTATTTGACACTTTGAATGGAAGCACATACTTCCACATTAATATGACATTTGTATTTTAATAGTAGGAAAGGGTTATAGGGAACAACCCAAGAATTGTCAATCATCTTGGAAGGGTGTGGAAAGGATGGTCCTAAATTTCTTTGATAAGTAGGATAGGCATCCTTAGCTATGACTGTTTTCGGCTGGAATTTTTTTTGGAAAAGCTTTTTTACACTTTCCAAGATCCATACAGGGCGAATTGGGGTTGTGTTGTCCACAGGGCCCATGAATCATGTGTTGCATCACAATTTGATGGAGCAGAGGGTAGTATGCAGGATCGGGAATTTCAGCCCACACTGTATTGTCTACTTCAACCTCAGTTCTTAATTTGGAATTGGTATCTAGAATGATCAAAATGTGAGCGTGTGGTAGGCCACGCTTTTGAAATTCAATGACATGAACCATTGCACAAACTTTGCCAAATAATCCAGTGTTAATGTCTTTTAATAGGGCTTCAAGTTTAATTCTGAAGACACGGGGCACTAAATCAGGTCTATGTTCCACACGCTGCCATGGTTCTAAATTGTTTATAATCTCACTCCATTTTGGATTACAGGTCATGGTTACAAAATGATCCGGTCGTCCAAATTTAGTCACAATAGCCATGGCATCTTGATATCGTTGCTGCATGTTTCTTGGACTGCCTTCAAAGGAAGATGGTAAAATGACCGTCTTGCCAATGGGGATACCTTTTTCTATAGATTTTTTCTGTAGATGTTCTTGGAGTACGCAGTAATCCTCCACTTTTAAATCCTTTTGTGCTGACGAATAAAATTTAGGCGATTAGCCTCGATCTTCACATATGCATCAACTAAGTACTGCTGTGTTAGTTTGCCACCATTTAGGACAGGATTGAACTGATTACGTACAGACCGCAAATAGCAGTAATATTGCAGTTGTGTAACCCTCCGTGGACTTTGGCCTTGATGCTTGAGTCCCTCATGCCAGCCTTGTTCTCCATGAGGAAAAAATAAGGGATAGAGTAATGCATCTAACTTGCTATGTAGAATACTGACTTGCTGTGTTTTAGGGGCCAAGGGGTTATTTGGGTCAGGTTTCAAATGAATTAAAATGCCTCTATTGAATGGTGGCTCTCCATTGTCATTTTCAAAAACCACAGCGACTTCATTCACAGTAGGATTGTTATACTGTCTTGGGTCTTGATGTCTATCTTGTTTAATGGCCATGGTTATATTTGGCATAACGGTGCCATTTTCTACTGCCTAGTGTTGTTCCTCTAATTCAACGTCACGTAGCATTTTGTAGGCCGAAACAAAGGGATTAATATTATCAAATTGAAGAGAAATGATACTCATCAACGTAGGATGACATTTAAAATTTTCGGGAGACTATAGCCGTTGTTCAATAGCGCTTGCAGTATCCAAAATGTACAGTTGTGCATACGCTGGAAGTTGATCTTGAGCGGGATGGAGTGTTCCAGTGCGATGATAAATTTGCCCATGAATACGGAAACAGTAAGGGCCGTGTCCAGGTGGTGGAGAAACATTGGCACCCATGGAGGCAAAAGCAAAAGAACTATTAATGCTGCGGATGTTCTCCATGAGATTTTTGCTGTATTCACTCTGTCCTTTGAGCAAACGTTGGAAGACCTCAGGGTATTGAGGTAAGGGTACCTTGACTTTTCCCTTGTGACAACAGAGAGTGAAATGTTGATCAGCTGGGTGTTCGGCCGAAAAATGTAGAGCTTGACAATGTTCACATATGAACTTCATGGGACCACAGCTATGTTCTAAAATAGCAATATCATAATCGGTAAAGCCCATAGGATTGAGAAGAAGAGTTGAAGGTAACAAAACCTGACGTTTTTTCTGTAAGCCTACATAGATCAGGCGTTGAATGGACGAACTGTCGACACTATCAATAAATGAATAAGTGGAAGGTAGATTCAACGCCGGCTTTTGAAATGTTGAAGTGGAAGGTGTCTGTTTGCGTAGTTGACGATGATATTTAGCAAGATGGGTCAAGCGGACTTGTTTAGACTTCGGAGACTCATTGCGTCTACGTGTCTGCAAAGCAGTTTTACGCTTCATAATATCACAGCGTTTGGTGTATGGCGTGTCTTCAGCACAGTGTTTGCGCTTACATGTGGCCTTGCGAGGTGGTAAAGGCTGTTCAGTAGGGGTTAATTGAGTAGAAGAAGAGATGGAAGCAGTATGATTGGCAGACAGTTCTTCTAAGGGCATGACCTTTTGTTGTTTGCGTCTTTCACGCACATCCATAGCTTTTTTGGCCAATCGGTTGCTTCTTTCTTGCGAAGACTCTTTAGAAATGCGTCTCTTAAAAGCAGCCTTTGCATGATCCAACCGAAGGCTCCTATCTTCGGCGCTCTCCTTAGCACGCTTCTTCTGCATACGTGCAGCATCCTTGCCCACATCAGCCTTGTTTTGTGCCTGTGAGCTCATGTTGGTCATTAGGCAGTGCAAAAGATGCAATATGAGCTACAGTAAGTTAGTTAAGGAAGCAATCAATAGTGAGTGTGTATAGATAGGCAATAGCAATAAAGTAATAGTGTGATTGTTGGCGAAAGAGTAAAATCAAAGTACACACTTATTGGTATTGACAATGAAGCAGTTACGTATAGGTAGTGTAAGTAGGTGTAAATAGAAATGAGTGTGTGTTGCAATGACATAAAATGAGACTTGAAGGCAAGAGATATGGATCTAAGTAGCATATATAGGTACAAATGTCACTGTACCAATATATAACAGGTATAGAATGACTTAATGTCCCCGTGCCACAACTATAACCCACTGGGAAGTTAGACTAACATGCAAAGAGGTGTTAAAGGGGTTAATGTGTTAAAGACATTAGGACTACACAGTAATAATTTGGCAGTTTATCCCTAATTGGATAGAAGGTGTTAATGTACCCCTAGCAATACTACTACACACTCCTAAGTAGGGGTTAGATGGAAAATGGTATGTAAGTGGTTAAATTACCATTGGGATTACTACAACACACTCCAAAGTTGGAATTATATGGCAAATGGTATGTAAGGGGTTAATGTAGCACTGCCATTCTTACTACACAGTATGAAAGAGAAAAATAGTACAAAAAGGCATATAAGGGGTTAATGTCCAAATGCCATTAGTACTACCTATTGTTACATATGAATGTAATGGAAAATGGAATATAAGGCGTTAATGTCATAGTGTTAATACAATGAAAGACTGTCCGATCGTTATGATTTGAAATATGTTATAGAAGGGGTTAATGAGTTAACTGGCCTTATTAATCTAAATTCTGAAGCTAAATTTGAATTCCAAAAAAGATATCTTAGGTTATATTGTACTGAAAACGATCCGGACCTTGCTTCCCGACGTCCCTCACAAAGGATAAGGAAAGCAGGAATGATGTGTGAGTGAAATTTTTAAAATTTGCGGTGTAAAATGGCGGAAGCGAAATTTGAATTCATAAAATGGCGGCAGGCGCGAGGCGATTTTCTGAGGAAGCCAGTGGGTGTAACGCGTGGGGCTCATTCCATCTTTCAACCTCTGCTGCACATGGTCTGGACTAGTCAATGATGACCTTGGAACCCCTTGGTCGCTAAGGGATTTCTTCTAGATGGAATACAAATCCGAAAAAACGTCTATCAGGTCATATTACTAAAATATGTACATACTGCCACATCTTCTTATGCACTATTACCTGTGTACCTCTGGGTCTCTGTAATCACTATCTCTGCAGTGATACTCTTACCGTTGTACAACTATTGTGTGCTTGTACATGCCTCTATATTTTTTAGGCTATGATAATACTAGGTGCAATTTAGATGTAAGTTGGTACCTTATTTCTATGTCCTGTGACCATTGTTTTGCAGCAGTGTTGATACCCACACACCTCATATGTAGTCAGTGGACTACTTTTTACTTGTGTTTTAAGTGTGTGTCTTTTATATTGCAGTGTTTAATAAAGTTTGTTCAAATTTTGCATTGATCCTGTGTAACTGATCCTCTTTGGTTTCTTCCACTCATTCATATCTGAATACTTATAGCTCTGGTGCCTTTAAAATAAACCAAAAATCCTCCTTTTTGCAAAGCTACTCATACATTGGTGTTTGGCACAGAGCTGTGTACTAACTTATCTAGTGGTGCATACTTAGATTGGCCATATTTTGGTTCGATTTTCTGATTGGCCACTGGCATTTCGCAGCGACCAATCAGAGAAGCAACTCGGCGCACAGGAACAGCAGCATATTGAATGTGTTAGGGTACCTTTACACACGGCTACATTTGTAGCTTGTCACCAGGTAACTTACTGGTTGCAGTGAAATCATGGATACATGATTCCATTTGTACACAGCAACAAGATAGAACCATGTATCCATGATTTCACTGCAACCAGTAAGTTACCTGGTGACAAGCTACAAATGTAGCCGTGTGTAAAGGTACCCTAAGAGTTAGACTTCATAGTGTGTAAAAAATGGCGCCTGTATTCAGATTGGGGTCGTCTTTAGAGGAGGGGAGGAGTGAGCGTAGTGGAGATCATCGGCGCAGGGTTGCGGCAGCGTAGCGGAGATTAGCGGCACTCGGTGGGGCCAGCGTATCGGAGATGAGCGGTGTTGACTCCGCTCACCATAGCAGAAATCAGTTGTGCTCGTTGGGGGCTCCGGAGCATAGATCAGCGGTGCTCAGTCTCTGCTCCGGAGCGGAGAACAGCGTCGCTGGGTGTGGTTAACAGAGTGGAGAGGAGTGTGGCTGTGTCCGGCTACCATAGCGTGCATCAGCGGCGCTTCTCTCCGGGCAGCGTTTGACATAGTAGAAAACATGAAGGACATTGTATTTCAAAAGTGGCGTTGAATGTGAGGCGCTGTGCTTATTGGTCGCGGCGCGACCAATGAGATTTGGGCCTCACATCCGGGCGTGCAACTTGGCAGCATATTGAAAAAGGATATTTTAAGTTCAGGGTAGGATGCGCCGCCCCGGTCTTTTGATTGGGCGGCCGTAATTTCAAAAAGATAGCGCCGTGACTCTGATTGGTCGGCGGTCTAGCGGCGACCAATGAGAGTGGCGAAAGTGCTATGGAGCTCAGCGGGGAGACCGCAGAGTTCTATGCCGAGGTACGTGGTTCTGTTTTCGGCCACGGCGCTTGGCTCTCGTCGGTCGGAGTAGTGAAGTGTGTAGCTCCGGCCCGCTGTCTTCTCATTGGTCGGTGCAGCTGGCGGCGACCAATGAGAGTGCCCATAGTGGTACGGTGCTCTGGAGCTGAGTGCCGACTGGGTACGGCATGGAGCTCAGCGGGGAGACCGCAGAGCTCCGTGGCCAGGTATCTGGGCGTGTGCCCGGCTACGGCATTCGGCGCTTGGAGCGCTGAAGTGTGTGTGTGGTTGGAGCGGCGAAGTCTGTAACTGGGGGAAAAGCGAAGGTCTTTGGTCAGCTATGTAGTGCTGGGTCCAGACATCGCCGCTCGGCGCTGCTTGCTAGTGCTGGGTCCGGACATCGGCGCTCAGCGCTGCTTGGTACGTGGGTCCGCCGCTTGGTGTGTGCCGATGTCTGTAGCTGGGGGAAGACCATCGGTGTTCAGCCAGCTACCTTGGGGCTCGTGGCGGGGTTGAGGGGCAAGCAATGGGCGCTGCGCGGGCATTGCTCGCGCTGCGGGGTGCAGGTCCGAGCAATGACTGCTTCGCGGGCATAGCTCGGGGGGGTGTACGTGGGGTTTCTGGGGGGGTTCAGGGCCGCGGGCATTGTTCGCAGGCGCAATGGCCGCTGCGCGGACATTTCGAATGGCCGAGCAATGGCCGCTTCGCGGGAATTGCTGGGGCTGCTTTAACAACTTGTAACGCCCGCTTTGCGGGCATTGCGAGTGAGTCGCGTGGGCGCTGCGCGCCCACAAACAAAGCCAAGGAAGTAGCGGCGTGTGCGAGGGAAGTCGCTACAGCAATTATATAGTAAATTGGATAGAAGGTGTTAATGTACCCCTGGCAATACTACTACACACTCCTAAGTAGGAGTTAGATGGAAAATGGTATGTAAGGGGTTAAATTACCATTGGGAGTACTACAACACACTCAAAAGTTGGAATAATATGGAAAATGGTATGTAAGGGGTTAATGTAGCACTGCCATTCTTACTACAAAGTGTGAAAGAGAAAAATAGTACAATAAGGCATATAAGGGGTTAATGTCCAAATGCCATTAGTACTACCCATTGTTACATATGAATGTAATGGAAATGAAATAGAAGGGGTTAATATCATAGTGTTAATACAATGAAAGACTGTCCAATTGTTATGAATAGAAATTTGTTATAGAAGGGGTTAATGAGTTAACTGGCCTTATTAATCTAAACTCAGAAGTTACATTTTAATACCAAAAAAGATATCTTAGATTATATTGTACTGAAAATGATCCGGACCTTGCTTCCCGACGTCCCTCACAAAGGATAAGGAAAGCAGGAATGATGTGTGAGGGAAAAATTCAAAATTCGGGATGTAAAATGGCGGCCGCGAAATTTGAATTCATAAAATGGCGGCAGGTGCGAGGCGATCTTCTGATTGGCCACTGGCATATCGCAGCGACCAATCAGAGAAGCAACTCGGCTCACAGCGTGCCGACCAATTAGAATAGCGGCGGCCGCTATGCCGGGATATTTGAAATACACTGAGCAGAGTGTATTAGAATTATGGCGCCATATAGCGCGCCGCTATTCTGATTGGTCGGCGCGTTGAACGCGGCAACCAATCAGAATCGTGGCTCCCTGTATGGCGCCATACTTCAAATACACAGTACTTAGCGTATTTCAAATATGGCGGCATAGCGCGCGCCGCTATTCTGATTGGTCGACGCCTTCAGCGCGCCGACCAATCAGAATAGCGGCGGGCGCTATGTCGGCATATTTGAAATACACTGAGTACAGTGTATTTGAAGTATGGCGCCATATAGCGCGCCGCTATTCTGATTGGTCGGCGCGCTGAACACGGCGACCAATCAGAATCGCGGCTCCCTGTATGGCGCCATACTTCAAATACACAGTACTTAGTGTATTTCAAACATGGCCGCATAGCGCGCGCCGCTATTCTGATTGGTCGGCGCTTTCAGCGTGCCGACCAATTAGAATAGCGGCTGCGGCTATGCCGGCATATTAGAAATACACTGAGTACAGTGTATTAGAGTTAAGGCGCCATACAGCGCGCCACTATTCTGATTGGCCGGCGCGCTGAACGCGGTGACCAATCAGAATAGCGGTGCGCTGTATGGCGCCATTCTTGAAATAGACTGTACTCAGTATATTTCAAATATGGCGGCATAGCGCGGGCCGCTATTCTGATTGGAAGGCGTCTTCAGCGCGCCGACCAATCAGAATAGCGCGCGCGCTATGCCGCCATATTTCAAATACACTGAGTACAGTGTATTTGAAGTATGGCGCCATAGAGCGCGGCGCTATTCTGATTGGTCGCCGCGCTCAAGGCGCCGACCAATCAGAATAGCGGCGAGTTGTAGGCATTGATGGCGCCGCTATTCTGATTGGTCGGCGCCTTGAGCCGCCAACCAAGCAGAATAGCAGCGGCCGCAATGCCGCCATATTTGAAATACACTGACTACAGTGTATTTGAAGTAAGGCGCCATACAGCGCGGCGCTATTCTGATTGGTCGCGCGTTCAGCGCAGCGACCAATCACAATATCGGCGCGGTGTATGGCGCCTTACTTGAAATACACTGTAGTCAATGTATTTCAAATATGGCGGCATGGCGGCCATATTGAGCCCTCCGGTCGGCTCGGGGATCCATGCGCCGGCGAACCGGCCGCGAGGTAGCTGGAGCCCAGCTCTGTTCCCGTCTACTTACCTGGCGCCGGCGGAGCGAGCGCGAAGTAGCCGAGCTGGCTCCCGCTACCTGAGGCCGGGATGTCCGTGGCGGCATATACGCGCTCAGCTCCGGGAAGCCGCGAGGCAGCCGGGATTTGCCCCATACTGCGTCCGCAATTCTGATTGGTCAGTCGCTTGCGAGCGACCAATCAGATTCAAGCCGCGGCAAAGCAGCATCTTTCGAAAGCTAAAAGAAGTAAAAAAAAAAAAATTTAAAAGATGGCGCCGTGTTTCTCGGCGCCCTTCTCATTGGTCGCCGTAAGGCGCGAGTGACCTATCAGGAGAGTGGGGCGGGGCACCCCGCCATATTTGAAATCCAGCGGGAACTTTGGATTTCAAATATTGCGCCTTGGGCCGCCCTACTCTTCTCATTGGTCGCTCGCGCCTGACGGTGACCAATGAGAAGAGCGCCGACAAACACGGCATCATGTTTTAAATATTTTTTGTTTAACTTCTTAGGTTTTTAAAGCTGGCGCTTTGCCGCGGCTTAAACCTGATTGGTCGCTCGCAAGCGAGCGACCAATCAGAATTGCGGCGGCGGTACGGGGCAAATGGCGGCTGGGTCGCGGCTCCCCGGAGCTGAGCCGCGGATCTGGCCGGCACGGAGATCCCCGGCTTGCTCCTGTGGCATGAGGTAGCCGGGAGCCAAACGGCGACCAATGAGAAGAGCGCCGACACGGCTAAACTCGTCATGGCTTTGAACTGTCACTGCTTGTAAACAAACAGTGACAGCTCAAATCTAACTGCTGTCAGTGACAGCTGAGGGTCACCCCCCCAACATTCCCCTAACACCCCCCTAACAGTCCCCTAACAGCCCCCTAACATCCCCCCAACATCCCCCTGGATCATACTTATCTGCCGGTGGGCTGCACCGCACCCGCCGACCATGAACTGATGCTCCACCTTCCCGTGTGTCCTGTCCCCGCCCCCTGTGTCCAGAGCCCCCTGTGCAGCCCCCCTGTGTCCTGTTCATTTCCCCCTGTGTCCAGGCTGCACCCCCCCAGTCCCCGCTATCCATCCGCCCTCCACCTTACATAGTTTTTCTGCCGGCGGGCTCATGCGCCCACCGGTAAAGCTGCAGGGCCCCCTCCTCCCTGCTCGTCCCCAGCCCCCAGTTCCCAGCTCCCAGCCAACAGCCCCCAGCCCCCGGCCCCGCTCACCTATTCCGGCAGGCTGCACGCGCGGTGCACCCGCCCGCACCGTCGGCCTCCTCTGCAGTCCGGTGTGGCCCCTCCTCTTCTCAGGGGCTCCTCCTCCTCATCGGTGGGTAAGTATGAATTGTTGAATGAATGAATGAATGAATGGATGGATGGATGGATGGGTGGATGGGTGGATGGATGGGTGAATGGATGGATGTGTGCGTGCATGGATGTGCGTGCTTGGATGTGCGTGGATGTGCGTGTGTGGATGTCAGCGTGCGTGCGTGGATGTGTGCGTGCGTGGATGTCAGTGTGCATGAATGTCAGCGTGCATGAATGTCAGCGTGCGTGTTTGGTGAATGTGCGTGCGTGAATGTGCGTGTGTAAATGTGCGTGTGTAGATGTGTGCGTACGTGGATGTGTGCGTGGATGTGCGTGCGTGGATGTGTGCGTGCATGGATGTGTGTGTGTGGATGTGCGTGGATGTGGATTTGCGTGCGTGGATGTAAGCATGCGTGTGTGGATGTCAGCGTGCGTGGATGTCAGCGTGCGTGAATGTCAGCGTGCGTGAATGTCAGCTGTGTGTGCGGGGATGTGTGCGTGTGTGGATGTGCGTGTGGATGTGCGTGGATGTGGATGTGCGTGCGTGGATGTCAGCATGAGTGCGTGGATGTCAGCGTGCGTGAATGTCAGCATGCATGAATGTCAGCGTGCGTGGATGTGCGTGGATGTGTGTGTACTGGATGTGTGCGTACATGGATGTGTGTGTGGATGTGCGTGGATGTGGACGTGCGTGGATGTGGATGTGCGTGGATGTAAATGTGCGTGGATTTGGGTGGATGTCAGCATGCGTGCGTGGATGTCAACGTGCGTGAATGTCAGCATGCGTGAAGGTCAGCATGGGTGGATGTGCGTGCGTGGATGTGCGTGCGTGGATGTGCATGCGTGGATGTGTGCGTGGATGTGTGCGTGCGTGGATGTGTGCGTGTGTGGATGTGTGCGTACGTGGAAGTGTGCGTGGATTGCGTGGATATGTGCGTGGATGTCAGCATGCTTGCATGGATGTCAGCGTGCGTGAATGTCAGCGTGCGTGAATGTGAGCATGCGTGGATGTGCGTGCGTGGATGTGTGCATACGTGGATGGGTGCGTGGATGTGGATGTGCGTGGATGTGTGCGTGGATGTGTGTGTGGATGTGCGTGGATGTCAGCATGCGTGCGTGGATGTCAGCGTGCGTGAATTTCAGCGTGCGTGGATGTGCATGCGTGGATGTGCGTGCATGGATGTGCGTGCAGTGGATGTGTGCATGCGTGGATGTGTGCATACGTGGATGTGTGCGTGGATGTGCGTGGATTGTGCGTGGATGTGTGCTGTGGATGTGCGTGGATGTCAGCGTGCGTGAATGTCAGCGTGCGTGGATGTGCATGCGTGTGTGATGTGTGATGTGATGCGTGGATGTGTGCGTGCGTGGATGTGTGCGTACGTGGATGGGTGCTGCGATGTGGATGTGCGTGGATGTGTGCGTGGATGTGTGTGTGGATGTGCGTGGATGTCAGCATGTGTGCGTGGATGTCAGCGTGCGTGAATGTCAGCGTGCGTGGATGTGCATGCGTGGATGTGCGTGCATGGATGTGCGTGCATGAATGTGTGCATGCGTGGATGTGTGCGTACGTGGATGTGTGCGTGGATGTGCGTGGATGTGGATGTGCATGGATGTGTGTGTGGATGTGCATTGATGTCAGCATGCGTGCGTGGATGTCAGGTGTGAATGTCACGTGCGTGGATGTGCATGGTGAAGTGCGTGCATGGATGTGCATGTGTGGATGTGCGCGTGCATGGGATGTGCGTGCGTGGATGTGTGCGTACGTGGATGTGTCGTGGATGTGCGTGATATTGCGTGATGTCTCATGCTTGCATGGATGTCAGCGTGCGTGAATGTCAGCGTGCGTGAATGTCAGCGTGCGTGGATGTGCGTGCGTGGATGTGTGCGGGGATGTGTGCGTGCGTGATGTGTGCGTACGTGGATGGGTGTGGTGATGTGCATGGATGTGGATGTGCGTGGATGTGTGCATGGATGTGTGTGTGGATGTGCGTGGATGTCAGCATGCGTGCATGGATGTCAGCGTGCGTGAATGTCAGCGTGCGTGGATGTGCATGCATGGATGCTGCATGATGTGCGTGCATGGATGTGCATGCGTGGATGTGTGCGTACGTGGATGTGTGCGTGGATGTGCGTGGATGTGGATGTGCGTGGATGTGTGTGTGATGTGCGTGGATGCAGCATGATGCAGGATGTGTGCGTGCATGGATGTGCATGCGTGGATGTCAGCGTGCGTGCTGGAATGTCAGCGTGCGTGAATGTCACGTGCGTGAATGTCAGCGTGGGGATGTGTGGCGTGATGTTGCGTGGATGTGTGCGTGCGTGGATGTGTGCGTACGTGGATGGGTCGTGGATGTGCATGGATGTGGATGTGCGTGATGTGTGGTGGATGTGTGTGTGGATGTGCGTGGATGTCAGCATGCATGCGTGGATGTCAGCATGCGTGAATGTCAGCGTGCGTTGATGTGCATGCGTGGATGTGCGTGCATGATGTGCGTGCATGGATGTGTGCATGTGTGGATGTGTGCGTACGTGGATGTGTGCGTGATGTGCGTGGATGTGGATGTGCGGGGATTGTGTGTGAATGTGCGTCGATGTCAGCATGCGTGAGTGGATGTGCGTGCGTAGGATGTGTGCGTGCGTGGACGTGTGCATGCGTGGATGTCAGTGTGCGTAGATATGAGAATGCGTGATGTGCGTGCGTGATATGTGCGTGCGTGGATGTGCGTGTGTGGATGTGCGTGCTTGGATGTGCTGCGTGGTTGTGTGCTGCGTGGATGATGGATACATAGGTGATTGGATGGTTGCAACAAGGTATCAAGTGTCCTCTTGTTATAGTCTCTGGGATCATAGTCATGGTGCACTGTATGACAGATCATTGTCATATAGTGCACCATAACTCTGACCCTCGAGACTGTAGGAAGAGTACACTTGATCCCTTGCTGCAGTCTCTGGATTGAGCAGAGGCGATCAAGCGTCGTGGGACCTTCGTTGTGGACTACGTTTGAGGCGATCGAGCGTCGTGGGACCTTCATTGTGGACTATGTCGGATCTTTATAATAAAGATGGAGTCCGAATTTTGTTTGTGTTTTTTTTCAAAAAAAAAGATTTTTCTATTTGTGTATTTTCTGACTATTTACCATAGATTCCTAATGGCGGGTCTAACATTGGCCCTATATTATGAATCTCGGGCTTAGTGCCAGCTGCCAATAAAAGCTGGCATTAACCCCTTTATTACCAGTTTGCCACCAGCACAAGGGCAACTGGAAGAGTCTGGGTACAGCGACAGAAAATGGCGCTTCAATGAATGCGCCATTTTCTGGAGCTGCTGCGGGCTGCAATGTTAGGGCCCAAAATGCTTAGGCCTCTCCATGCTGCGAATTCCAGCCCCCAGCTACCAAGTTGTACCTGGCTGGACTAAAAATATGGCGGAGCCCCACGCCATTTTTTTTTCTAGAATAAGTCCTAGAAAAAAAATTTAAATGGGCTTTGCTGTATTTTTGGTTGCCAGCCAGGTACAATGAGGCAGCTGGGGGTTGGTGACAATCCGTAGCTGCCAAGTTGTACCTGGCTGGACCAAAAATATGGCGGAGCCCCACGCCATTTTTTTTCTAGAATTAGTCCTAAAAAAGGAATAAAAATGGGCTTCGCTGTATTTAGATGCATAGTGAACACTTTAAACCCCCAGGTGCTTCACAAATTGATCTGTAAAAATGAAAAAAGAAAATTTGTGTGGAAAAAAAAGTACTTTTTCCTTCTTACGGATCAATTTGAGAAACACCTGGGGGTTCAAAGTGCTCACTATGCATCTAGATGCATTCCTTGGGGGGTCTAATTTCCAAAACGGGGTCACTTGTGGAGGAGTTCCAATGTTTAGGTACACATGGGCTCTCCATACGCGACATAGTGTCCGCTAACAATTCCAATAGTTAGAGGACACCATGTCGCGTATGGAGAGCGCCTGTGTGCCTAAACATTGGAGCTCCCCCACAAGTGACCCCATTTTGGAAACTAAACCCCCCAAGGAACATATCAAGATGCATAGTGAGCACTTTGAACCCCCAGGTACTTCACAAATTGATCCGTAAAAATGAAAAAAAATAATTTGTGTGAAAAAAAAAGTACTTTTTGCTTCTTACGAATTAATTTGTAAAGCCCCTGGGGGTTCAAAATGCTCACTATGCATCTAGATGCATTGCTTGGGGGTCTAGTTTCTAAAATGAGGTCACTTATGGGGGAGCTCCAATGTTTAGGCACACATGGGCTCTCCATACGCGACATGGTGTCCGCTAACAATTCCAATAGTTAGCAGACACCATGTCGCGTATGGAGAGCCCCTGTGTGCCTAAACATTGGAGCTCCCCCACAAGTGACCCCATTTTGGAAACTAGACCTCCCAGGGAACTTATCTAGATGGGTTGTGAGCATTTTGAACCCCCAGGAGCATCACAAATTCATCTGTAAAATTGAATAAGTACTTTTTTTTCCACAAAAACTTTCTTTTTTCATTTTTACAGATTAATTTGTGAAGCACTGGGGTGTTCAAAATGCTCACCACCCATCTAAATACGTTCCTAGGGGGGTCTAGTTTCCAAAATGGGGTCACTTGTGGGGGAGATCCAATGTTTAGGCACACAGGGGCTCTCCAAACGCGACATGGTGTCCGCTAACAATTGGAGCTAATTTTTCAAATTGTTAGCGGACAACATGTCACGTTTGGAGAGCCCCTGTGTGCCTAAACATTGGAGCTCCCAAACAGGTGACCCCATTTTGGAAACTAGAGCCCCCAGGGAACTTATCTAGATTGGTGGTGAGCATTTTGAACACCAAGGTGCTCCACAAGTTCATCCGTAAAAATGAAAAATTACTTTTTTTTCCATAAAAATTTTCTTTTTTCATTTTTACAGATTAATTTGTGAAGCACTGAGGTGTTCAAAATGCTCACCACCCATCTAAATAAGTTCCCCTGGGGGGTCTAGTTTCCAAAATGTGGTCATTTGTGGGGTAGCTCCAATGTGTAGGAACACAGGGGCTCTCCAAACTTGACATGGTGTCCGCTAACAATTTGACTGAAAAATCAGCTCAAATTGTTAGCGGACACCATGTCGCATTTGGAGAACCCCTGTGTGCCTACACATTCGAGCTCCCCCACAAGTGACCCCATTTTGGAAACTAGACCCCCCAGGGAACTTATATAGACAGGTGGTGAGCATTTTGAACCCCCAGGTGCTTCACAAATTCACACACATGGTGTCCGCTAAGAATTTGAGCTGATTTTTCATTGGGCCACACAGTACGATACCTCTGCACCACTAGATGAATGGCGCCTCTAGGGGCCCAACTGCACCCTGGATAGATAAAAAGTGCAAAAAGTCTCTTATATGATGAATAAAAAACTTTTACAAATGGGATTTTGGTTCATGCATTGGCCAAGACATTTAAGCTGATGATCCACGACAAGGAATCCCATGCTCATCAGTCCTATCAAAAACTTGTGCAAAAACTACTAGAAAAAAGCAGCATCAAAAAAACTTACCATCTATGCCAAAAGCAGAATCAAAATGCACTCTCAGGATGCAGTCAGAGCCCAAATGTAAAGTAAGCCCAGCTGCAGGCTAATAAACCACCTCGACCAGCTATGTGTGGGAGGCGCTTAGAGCACCATTCACACTGATACAATTGATGCAGAGTGTCTGAAAGCGACCCATCGGCTCCGCTGCTGAGCATTGGGCCACACAGTACGATACCTCTGCACCACTAGATGAATGGCGCCCCTAGGGGCCCAACTGCACCCTGGATAGATAAAAAGTGCAAAAAGTCTCTTATATGATGAATAAAAAACTTTTACAAATGGGATTTTGGTTCATGCATTGGCCAAGACATTTGAGCTGATGATCCACGACAAGGAATCCCATGATCATCAGTCCTATCAAAAACTTGTGCAAAAACTACTAGAAAAAAGCAGCATCAAAAAAACTTACCATCTATGCCAAAAGCAGAATCAAAATGCACTCTCAGGATGGCATAGATGGTTATTTTTTTTGATGCTGCTTTTTTCTAGTAGTTTTTGCAAAAATTAAAATGACCATTTTTTCCTTCCACTTTGCTTTAGTTCCTGTAAAGCACCTGAAGGGTTAATAATCTTCTTGAATGTAGTTTTGAGTAGCTTGAGGGGTGCAATTTTTGGAATGGTGTCACTTTTGGGTGTTTTCTGTCATGTAAACCCCTCAAAGGGACTTCAAATGTGATGTGGTCACAAAAAAAATGGTTTTGTAAATTTTGCTGGAAAAATGAAAAATTGCTGATGAACTTTGAACCCTTATAACGTCCTAATGAAATTTTGTTTTTCTCCAAAATTGTAGTGATGTAAAGTAGACATGTGGGAAATGTTAGTAACTATTTTGTGTCACATAACTCTCTGGTTTAGCAGAATAAAAATTCATAATTTGAAAATTGCAACATTTTCAAAGTTTTTGACAAATTTTTGATTTTTTCACAAATAATCACAAAAATTAATGACCTAAATTTAATACTAACATGAAGCCCAATATGTCACGAAAAAAACAATCTCAGAATCGCTCGGATCCAATGAAGCGTTCCAGAGTTATTACCTCATAAAGGGACACTGGTCAGAATTATAAAAAACTATCTGGTCATTAAGCTGCAAAGTGGCGCGGTCCTTAAGGGGTTAAACTCCAACAGACGCAACATTCATATTATGTATCAGTGGTCGAGGAAGAAAGTTTTGTTCTTGATGTGATTGTTATGCGTGAGCCCCAGAATTGTTTACAAACATATCTATATAGGAAGCCAACCTCCACCAACACATTGCTTCACTCCTCTTCCATGCATCCACATTTTATGATCAAATCAATCCGTATTGGGCAGTTTGCTGCTCAGATGATGACTTTGAAAAGCAGGCAATTGAGTTCAGGGAGTGTTTTCTACGGCGGTGATACAGTGGAAGAATCATTAAAAAGTGTATTGTCATGCTAAGTACCGTATATACTTGCGTATAAGCCGAGTTTTTCAGCCCAAAATTTGGGCTGAAAAGTCCCCCCTCGGCTTATACGCGAGTATATAAATTTTACAGCCGCAGCCCCGGAGGTATACAGGCCCCCCCATCAAGCTCCAGGGATCCCCCCCCTTGCGCGGCAGCCTGTAAAGTAAAATCATACTTACCAGAGTCCTGTCGCGCCGTCCACAGCTTGCCGACACACGATCCCCGGCTTCATTCCGCGTCTTCCGCATTCCTGTAGTCGCGGCAATGACGTCATTGCTCGCGACTACAGGAAGTCGGAAGCCGGAAGACGCTGAATGAAGCCCGGGATCGTCATGTCGGCAAGCTGCAGATGGCGCGACAGGACTCTGGTAAGTATGATTTTACTTTACAGGCTGCTGCGCAAGGGGGGGGGGCCCTGGAGCTTGATGGGGGGGCCTGTATACCTCCGGGGCTGCGGCTGTATACAGCCCTGGGGCTGCGGCTGTATACAGCCCTGGGGCTGCTGTATACAGCCCTGGGGCTGCTGCTGTATACAGCCCTGGGGCTGCTGCTCTATACAGCCCTGGGGCTGCTGCTCTATACAGCCCTGGGGCTGCTGCTGTATACAGCCCTGGGGCTGCTGTATACACCACTGGGGCTGCTGTATACTACCTAAGGGCTGCTGTATATACCTCTGGGGCTGCTGTATACACCACTAGGGCTGCTGTATATACCTCTGGGGCTGCATATACCTCTGGGGCTGCATATGGGGCTGCATATACATCTGGGGCTGCATATGGGGCTGCATATACCTCTGGGGCTGCATATACCTCTGGGGCTGCATATGCCTCTGGGGCTGCATATGGGGCTGCATATACCTCTGGGGCTGCATATGGGGCTGCATATACCTCTGGGGCTGCATATACCTCTGGGGCTGCATATACCTCTGGGGCTGCATATGGGGCTGCATATACCTCTGGGGCTGCATATACCTCTGGGGCTGCATATGGGGCTGAATATACCTCTGGGGCTGCATATACCTCTGGGGCTGTATATACCTCTGGGGCTGCTGTATACTACCACTGGGGCTGCTGCTGTATACTACCACTGGGGAGGCTGCTGTATACCTCACTGCTGGGGTTGTATACCTGTGCTGGAGTCCACCCTCGGCTTATACGCGAGTCAATAAGTTTTCCCAGTTTTTGGGGGCAAAAGTAGGGGGGTCGGCTTATACACGGGTCGGCTTATACACGAGTATATACGGTATAACGTCTTGTGATTTTTTACGCTATTCTCCCAGGAATTATATTGTTATAAATGAAATATGCTTCATTAATACATTTAATTCTGAGCTTGACACAATTAGGGAGTGTTTGACAAGGTCTTGGCCTATTTTACAAGCAGATCCGACTTTGGGAAAAATCCTCCCTAGAAGACCTTTGATTACGATCCGCTGTGCTAAAAATGTATGTGATTACCTAGTTCGAAGTCACCATTGGGGAGCCAAAGATTCACCTTTTCTTTTCAATTTTCATCAGTCTAGTGCAGGGGTAGGCAACTCCAGGCCTTGAGGCCGCAACAACTGCAGGTTTTCAAGATTTCCTTAGTATTTGACAGTTGGCAATTTATTCTTCTGCACAGGTGATGATTCCAACTGTGAAATGCTAAGAAAATCCTAAAAACATGAACTGTTTGCAGCCCTTGAGGATTGGAGTTGCCCACTCCTGGTCTAGTGGATGTTTTCCGTGTTGCATCTGTGTGGCTTGTCCCGATGTGGAAAGGAGTGATTAATTACTTGATTCTATATACATAAAAAGATTCAAGATCAGACAGCATATTAATTGTAAGTCTCATGCTATCATTTATTATGCTCCTTGTCCGAATTCTAAAATATATGTATGAAAATGGAAAGAAAAGGGGGCGCAATGTAAAGTTACCTAACAGGTTATTAGCATATAGAGGCCAATAAGTTACTTACCTACTAGGGTTGTGCACCCTTGCACAACCCCAGTTACAGCATTGGTGGTTAATTGGGCTCCTGGTGTCTGATTCCCGGGCCAATGGCTTCTGCTGTCACCTCTCCCGCATCTCTTCCGGGTAGGAACACGTGACGGGCGGCCGCGGAGCTTCATCACAGCAGGTCCTCAAGCATCTTGCCTGTTGGTGGGCGACCCCAGGTCCTTCAAGCCACAATCCTTACATAATTGAAAGGCCGGACCTGCTCAGGGGCCACCTGATGAAGACAGGGTTACTATTGAAATGCGTAGTGGACTTATAGAAGGGAATAAAGGTTCGCTGAATTAATTAAATCCTTGTTAATTTCCATTCCTTACCTCAGTGCTCCATCAGACCGCAACTACGAATATTTCTAAAATATATGTAAGACTTAGGACCCGTCAACGAAAAGTCAACATTAGGGAGCAGGTTTAGGGATTGAAGCCGGAGCTGAACACATGGACACATCCATATTAAAAACCATTCCGAGGCATTTTAACACCTTTCACAATTGTAATAACAAACTGCTTCCCTTGAAGGGGATTGTTATGTTGGATGAGGGTATTGGGGGTGGCAATTTGAGCCAACGCTTGGCACATTGGGAGACTGAATGGATTTGGATACTTCAGACTGTCCAGCCTCTTGGGATAAATTAAAATCTGAGTTTTATTCCTTTTGTATAAACCCACTGAAATGCTGCCTTTGTGTATTTTGTTTTGTTTTAATCACTTACACAGTTCAATTTGTTGTCGGTAGTTGGCGAGACCACATAGGCATGTTCCAGAATGCCAACTTCTGACTGCAGAAACTGCATTCGGTCCCTCGTCTTGGACTTGACAATCGATATTTCTTTTATCAGGATTCCCCTCAAAAATGCATTCATTGCGTCTCAAGCTATAGACATAGACGCCAAACCCACATTGTTAAAGAAGAACTCCTATAGTGCCTGGGACAACTGCACATGTTCCCCAAATACCATCAACCAGAAAGGGTTAAATTTCCACATATCCCTGCGACACAGCGTGGACTGGTTCACAGTGATAGTAACAGTAGTAGGGAGTGATCCGAAAGCAGTCTAGTACAATACTCGGCCTTAGACACCATGGGGAGCAGGTCCCCAATCCCCAATGCCAAATCTATCCTCGACAAGGAGGAATAGGATGCTGAGTAGCAGGAGTATTGCCGGGTATCAGGAAACCTAGTGCGCCAGACATCCAGTAGTTGAAGTTCCCGTTTGATCCTGGCCAGGGAAGTGTCATGAGAATCTCTCTCACCCACCTCCCCCCGATATTTGTCTAATCCGGCATGGAGGTACATATTGAAATCTCCAATGACCAACAAGGGTATATAGGCATATTCCACAATAAGGGGTATCAGATGTTCCAACTTGCTCACAGAGAATGGGGGTGGGATATATACAGCAATTCTACACAGACACAGCCCAGCCACCCTGCACACCAAACCAACATATCTACCCTCTCCGTCAGAGACCACTCGCTCTAGGGTAAATGGCAAGACCAGATGAATCAAAATGCTCACCCCTCTGGAATACATACTATAAGTTGAGTGATACGCACGCCCCCTCCATAGTTTAGTCAAAGAAGCTGCCGTATCTGCAGTGCAGTGCGTCTCCTGAATGAAACTATAAGATCACGATGTGTTTTCACATATTTAAGTATCGCCAAATGTTTAGTTGGATCTCCCATGCCTCTAACATTCCAGAAAAGAATGTTAAGCTGTCTAACCATAATCACAGTGTAGATTTTTTATCAACATACACAGACGTCGTAATGAGCAAAAAAGTAACACATATACAATGCCCAAAAGTATATAAAAAATACCCATAGAACAATAGGAGTAGAACCTCTCACTCCTCCCCTCCCAAACAAAACCTAATAACGATATCACGGAGCAACTCACACCCATATCCCCGAGAATAGGCTCTATTCCAGGTGGGAATGTGCACAGGTAGTCTGCACATAAACAGTACAACAGTAAGAAAAGAGCAGACGTAAGTAGAAAAGACAAAGAGGAAGCAAAGGGAAAAAAAAAAGGAAAAGGTATAGGGTAATGAAAGAATAACTATAGTGATCAAAGACCATAGTCCCATGCATTCTCAGGGGGTATTACATCAGAAACTCTCAGTACCATTGAGATCATCCCCTGCGGCAAAATATCAAACCTAAAAATATATCGGTTTGCCAGAGGATTTTTCTTTTCTTGTAGAAGAAATAAACAAAATGACAACGCATATCACAGTAGAAATTTTTCAACAACTAGCAACAAATACGAATCATAATATGAGCAGCATAACCAAGTGGCTCCATCCACCGGAATCCACAGGAGCGTATGCTATCAGCCACTCCGAATATGTCTCTCCTTCAGATCCAGCCACTTGGAAGTTGGCAAGTTCAAAGAAGTGTGTTCCACCCAATGCTTCAACCCTCAACCGGGCCGGAAACAGCATAGAATAAGGCATCTTCAGATCACGCAGCCGGCGTTTGACGTCCTGAAATTGGACGCGTTTCCTACGGACTTCCACAGAAAAGTCCAGATATAGCGACACTCTCGCTCCCTCTATGCGCAAGTCCTCGGCCGGCCATGCCTGCTGCAAAATTTTGTCCCTGTCTCTAAAATGAAGCATTCTGATCAATATCGGGCATGCTTGATCCCCCGGTTGCGGAGGCCTGGAGGGCACCCTATGAGCTCTCTCTATATCAAACATTTTGGCACTTCTCCTGGCCAAAGGATTTTAACAGCCACGATTCAAATAATTACACCGCATCTCTACCTTCTGCCCTCTCAGGCACCCCCACTATACAAACATTATTCCATCTCAGGCGGTTTTCTATATCATTAGTTTTATTATTATTATTAACTACTTAAGGTAGTTAATGGAGTCATTAGCAGCCTTAAATTTTTTGACCAGAGGGCTTACTGTGTCCTCCAATTCACTCACTCTGCCCTCAACTGCTGACAAATGATCTCTCATCTTCTGCATATCCTGCCGAATAATAGAGGCATCTATTTTCAGGGATCCTATATGCCCAGTAAGTTCAGTATTACATTTAGCAATGGCTTTCAGGACATCTCTGATCGTGGATTCATTCTCAGCAACAGATCCATCCTGCGTGCTGACAGCCATAGAGTCCCCATCTTCAGCCTTATCTTGTAAATGTGGACCACTTCTGCGTGGACTTTTCTCCCCTCCTCCATATCCACCAGCACCTCATGAACAGCTACCGTATGCCTGGAGATTACAGCTTCTGCTCCGGCCGTCTGGGGATCCCCAAGCTGCTGCTGCTGATGTGCATATTGAAGCAGCTTAGCCATCACCTCCTTTCGTTTCTCCCGCTGCTGGGGGGTCTCTCCTCCTGGCCGACACATCTCAGCGCCATCTTGAATACCATGAGGCGCCTTTCCAGCGACCGACCGCAACCTGCTGTCCCACCACGCCATGGTGCTGCCTGGGGATGCCGAATCTGCACACCACGCTTCCAAATGTCCACACAGCAAACTATGAGCCCCTGGCCCTCACAATCCCCGGCAAAAAGGATAATTAGGCGCAGGGTCACCGGAGCTCCTCTGCGATGCGGCCGCTCCCATGCCTCATCAGGCCACGCCCCCACTGTTTCTATTTTTATTTAGCCTATTGTGGAATCAGTAATGGTTTTTGATATTATGTTAGAAATCACCAAGTCATTTCCCCCTATGTCTATCAGAACTATGGCATTGCTGTGCATACTTGCTTATTTTTTGCAATCATTGTGTTAAATATAATATAATGTGTTGTATGTGATGATAGCATACATTAATGGTCTATATAATACATGTATGTATTCCCTGTTTTAGAATTCTCAAACTCATACCTAATATATATTTGTATTGCCAAAAAATATATATTTTTATAATCTATCCTGTTTGCTGGGATGTATATACCCATTGTGTCCAGGAATCTGGCTCTGCTGTGGCATCTGTAGTAGAGATGAGCAAACTTTGCTCAAACATATTCACAAATTTAAAATCTGGATCAAATTTAACAATGTTCACCTCAAATTTGAATGTTTGGCTGAAAAGTCGGAAATTTTTGATTTGTTCTGTAATTGTTTGGATGACAAAAACCATTACTGCATTTGCACTAATGTTTCTGTTCTACATTTTCAGAGTGTCATTGTCTAGCATATCATGTGGGAGAGGAGGAGGGGAGATGTCTCTCAGACCAGATAAGTGCAGGTTTCCATTTTTTTTGTTTCCCTCACTAAAGGCCCAGTTACACCTAACGATGCCCCAGAGATCCAACCAACGATGTGGATCGCTGGGACATCGTTAGTTGATTGCTGCTGAGATGTCACACAGGCAGACTCACCAACGATCAGTGTTCGGCGAGAACGCTGGTATCCAGGGTAAACAGCGGGTAACTAAGCAGAGCGCTGCGCTTAGTTACCCGACATTTACCCTGATTACCATCTCCCAGCGCTTGCTGTGAAACGCTGGGAGATCATTCATCGTTGGTCTCCCGCTGTCACATGCGCCGATGCTGGTCGCCCAGCGGGAGACCAACGATAAATTATTGGTCCAGGTCATTTACCAACAACCAATGATCAACAAACTTGTCGTTGGTTAATGTCACACACAACGATGTTGTTACGACGTCGCTGCAACGTCACCAAACCAAAGCATGTAACGGGGTTTTACTGTTGGTGATCCAGTCTGGAATCCAACCAGCACCCATGAAGCCAATAGCACTATTTGCACACAAGGACTTGTGTCAGTGGCTGAGTCCTTGCCATATAAGAACCAGCCATTGTTCCTCATTGCCATTTTGTCATTGTTGGAGTTCAGTGGTAGTCTTGCTGCTGCTGCAGTGCCAATGCTGCTAATCCTGTGTGCACTAATTAGATAGCTAGCAATTGTATGTCTTTCTATATAGAGATAAATAGTAGGTTTAGTAAAGTCTTCCTAACACAGCCCTTTTTAGGGCTCAGTAGCAGTGTTTTGGCAACTCCACTGTGGTACAGTGGTGCTTGTGATCTCTTTGCCAAAAAAATATTTAGTGCCACATTCAGGCAGACACCATAGTTTTTGCTTAGTACCATTTATTGTGAACTCCCCTGTGGTACATTGGTGCCTGTGAAATCTGTGCCAGAAAACCATTTATTGCCACATTCAGGAGCAACAACAGTTTTTTCCCAATACCATTTCTTAGTAGATCCCTTTTGGTATATTGGAGCTTGTGAAATCTGTGCCCAAAAACCATTTACTGCTTCATTCAGTCAACAACCACAGTTTTTGCCTAGTACAATTTCTTGAAAAATTCCCTGTGGTACATTGGTGTTTTTAAAATCTGTGCCAAAAAAAAATTGAGTGGCACATTCAAGTAGCAACCACAGTTTTTGGCAAATCTGGTCTGCTGGATTCACATACCCAGATTTTTTTGGCCTACAACAACTGACTTGCAAATCTGTTACCATCAAAAATGAGTGGTAAAAGCCATGGTCATGGTGAAAAGGGGAATAGGCTAGGTGTAAGGGGAAAATGCTTGGTGCCTGTGCAGTAGGTAGTAAAGTAACCAAAAGTTCTGGTCAACAAACACTGGCTTCTAGGCAAACAAAAATGTCAACTTTTTTTAGTGGACAGTCTGGAATCAACCCTTTCTTAGGAAGCAGCACATTGCTACGACTTGTAGATGTGGTCCAGAAAGAGCAGGTGCTACAATGGATATCAAGCGCTACATCAAGCGGCCTCGCCCCTACTTCAACTTCAACATCACACACACTGCAGTCCTCAGAGGTGTCAACCCAATTACAAGTGTTTCCGCATATGTCACAAGTCTTCAGCTACCCTACTGACTGTGGGTCAACACAGATGTCCGAGTCTGCAGAGCTGTTCATGCATACTATAGTTTGGGAATCAGAGGCCTGCTCCAAAACTTCACTGAGTCAAAAAGAAGAAATGATTTTCCCCGATTCACAAAATCTTTGTGAGTTGGATCAAGGGCTGGCCAAAGAAGGGTAGACCCCAATTACCAAACTTTAACCCCTGTTGGTGGAAACAATGAGGCTGATGATGATGACACTCAGATACCTGAGGTGGACGCCTACCTCACTTTATGGCAAGGGCAGGAAGAGGGAAACTCTGAGGGCGAGGAGTGTGACAACAGAGAGAGTGATGATGAGGTTTTAAATACATCTTATTGTCAACCCACAGGCAGGCAGTTGATGAGCTCAGCAGAGGTGGGAGAGGAGGATGATAAAGCTAACGAGGTTAGGTTGCAGCTTCCTGGACAGAGACAGAGTGCTGCAAGCACCTCAACAATTGGGTCCGCAGCCACAACTCTGTGCCTTTGCAGAAGCTGTGGTGGCTCTGCTGTTTGCATGGGCAGTAATCCTTACCTAGACTGGGCCTTTTTTAAGATTGAGAAGGATGGCCCAATTCATGTTATCTGCAAAATATGTAAGTAAAATCTGAGTAGAGGCAAAAAAATAAAAAATTTAAGTATTTCTTGCATGAACCGTCACAAGGGCATGCAGCATAACATAGTGGGTTCACTGTAGCTCATGGTTCTAAAATACAGCTAAGCAGGCCTGGCCAGCCACCAAACACCTCATGAAGGTTATCTGTGGCTTCTTCATCCTCCGTGATTATAGGATATGTTGTAAAATAAACCTTTGACTGCACAATTCCCACCTCTTTACCCGCAACAGCTGTGTGATTGTCAGTCCATCAGCTGTTTTTTAAGTGGATATGACTGTTGGTGTTGAGTGCTGTTAGACATTAGTAGCACCAACTCTTCCAGAAGACAACATATTCTCTATTCCTGCACCTCCCTTAGGGTCCAGCAGTTGGTCTGGTACATACTACTCCACCCTGTCTCATCACAACAGCCAACCCTCTGTCCAGCAGATGTGGTCAAGTAATAGACCATTTGCTTGTACCCATGCCAAAGCTAAGAGCTTAAATTGCACCCTCTCCAAGATGTTGGCCATGAAAATGCTGCCTTTCCACCTGGTAGATACAGAGGGTTTTTGGATGCTCATAGCCATTTCAGTCTCCCAGTACCAGGTGCCCAGCCACCACTACTTCTCAAGGAAAGCTGTGGCTGAACTCCACGACCATGTCACAGATAACATGCTTCCTTGAGTAACTCTGTGTTTGACAGGTTGCATTTCACCACTGATACTTGGATGAGTAAGCTTGGATAGGGGCATTACATGTCACTGACTGGGCACTGGGTGACTCTGGTGGCTGTGGGGGAAGGGGCTGCTGTCCAAGTCTTGGCATCCCCATGGTCTGTGAGAAAAACCTTTTTATGTAGAACTTCCTCCACAGCTTGTGTTTCCTTCACCTCCTTTAGGGCCTCCATCTGCACCCAAAACGTCTGTAGTAATGTGACACACATTCAAATTGTGCAGTCGGAATACAGCACCCATCCTTACTACACTACCAGCAGGGCTCAACGGCATCAGGATGTGATAACAATAAAATGCCTGGGAAAAGTGAGCTGAGGAGCTGTGGTCAGCTGTGGTGACCAAATGTGATCAATGGCAGTTTACACTGAACCTGCAGCCAGGGAAGGGCATGTGCAACAACGCTTGAGAACCTAGGTGTGGCCCTATGCCTAGGCAAGGTGACACATGTGCCTTGCATGGTTCATGTCCTGAACCTGGTCATCCAGCAATTTCTATGCCACTTTTCCGGCCTAGATTTGCTCTTGCAGAGGGCACGTCGCTGTGTTCCCACTTCCACCATTCACACCCCAAGTTTCAATGAATTTCATTGCTCTAGAAGACTTTCAACATGCCGGTTAACCACCTGATATGCGAAGTGCCAACACACTGGAGTTCCACTCTGCATATGTTGGGGCTACTATGGCAGCAGCAATGAGTCCTTGTGCAGTATGTGATGTTGCATAAGCTGGGCCATCACAATCCTTAGGTGGGGCAAATCATGCTTAGGCTGGGGTCACACACACAGATATCTGGGCAGATATTGTTCACAGATCTCTGGTTGCAGTGAAATCATGGACACATGGTTCCATTTTGTGGCTGTGTACCAATGGAGCAATGTGTCCATGATTTCACTGCAACCAGAGATCTGTGAACAATATCTGCCAGATATCTGTGTGTGTGACCCCAGCCTTATGGGGAGGTCACAGATCAAGGATCTCTACACCCTTCTGCACAGTTTTGAAATGGCGACTAAGATGTTTAGTGCTGACGATGCCATTATAAGCATGACTATTCCGGTCATCTTCATGCTGGAGCAAACATTTACCAGCATGCGGAGTCAGGTGGTGGTCCAAAAGGAAGAGGAGGAAGTGGAGAAGGAGGTGTAGACACAAGTGATAAGAAGATCTGAAAGGGCCAGACTGTTGACAGCTCAGAGGCGAGTGGCATGGGAAGGTGAGGAGCTCATAATATAAGACAAACATTTGATAAAGGTGCAGGATGTAAGGAAGAAATGCAGGAGGAAGATGTCATGTTAACGGTTTAGCAGATGAGGGAGATTTTGGTCATGTTTTTGTTGTGCGAAGTTGGTGGGAGAGGGCGGAGGAAACAAGCGGGAATGTTACCCCACCACCACAAACATTACATGTGTAATATGTAGAATAGATATCAATTGCGCACTCCTTTTTGGAGGAAGAAAAAAATATTTTTATTTAAGTCCAAAACAAAAAGAGCAACCTTGAATGTAAATGTGTTTCAACCACAAGGTCTTTATCATTACAGTAAATAAAAAGTGGAATTTAGCGGATAATTGCGGGCGCTTTAGAAAAGGACAGGCAGGAGAGGCAATGTTTTAAATGAACCTTTTCTTTACTGGGTCACTTGTACACTCCTCACAATGCGATTTGGCAGATAGGTCTGCCTTCATCAGGTCCTAAAGGAGGTGAAGGAAACACAAAGCAGGAGTCTATCCCTGAGTCGTCAACACCGGTAAGTCATGGGTCTATCTAATAGCCTCGACTCCCCTGTCCAGAACGTGCAGCCCCACCAGGATCACTAAACAGGGCTGAGCCCCTTAGAAGAGAAGAAGGGTACCTCATAGAACACGACGGGCCTGGTAGACAAGTAGGCTGTGCAGGGCAGCGTAACAAAGTAAGGAAGCACAGGAAGAATACGGGACAGTGAAAGAAAGCAGAAGGTACTCTCTGGGAGCCTCAAAGAGACGTTATTCTCCTCAGTGACTACCCTCCCAGCTACCCGCAACGACTGTGTAACTGTGAACCTGCATACCATCATAACCAGCTTCCAGTAAAGTACCCGTATAAAGCTAACAAGCCTCAGTGTTTCTTTCTACCTGAACTGTTGAATAGCTGCCACCACAACAACAAGTGCTGTGGCAGCGCTGCCCCGGGGACCTGCTCCACCTGCAGTGAGCTGATCCATCTAGCTGTATTACCATCATCCCCGGCGGTCTGATAGCGGCGCTGGTGAGCATCACCAGAACTGCAGGTGGAGTCACGAGACATTTATTCTTTTTATTCCCTTTTTATTATATTTACAATTGACTACAAGGGGTACGGGTCCAGGCAGACCACCAGTGATATCCCCCCAATGCCACGCCCAGGTACCCATAGACCCCTGGGTGAATCACACTCAGCAGGTATTCTCTTCAAGACAGGGATTTTTTTTCCCTGGATGTGGAATTTGCTAAATCTGGAGGGTATGGTTCAGGAAGTATCCTATTTTTAGTGGATGAGCATGAGGAGCCTTTATGTGTCACAGAGTATCAACCAGTCTAGGACTATTGAAATAAAGGTTCCTCGTGCTCATCCACTAAAAACAGGATACATCTTAAATCCAATAATAAATACTAAATACTGGGCCAAGGCCTCTAGCCTTGCTGCTATTGTGAACCAATACAAAATGTTTTAATGGATACATACCACTTTGGGGTAGTCTGAACCTAATTTTTGGACAAATGGAGACTCTTCTTAGCAGGGCCGGCCCCAGGTTTCTGTGGGCCCCGGGCGAAAATGTCTCAGTAGGCCCCCTTTAGTACATATCATGGACTATAATATATATATTGCCGCACACTTACCACAAGCCCCATAGATAATGCATGGGGCTTGCCGCAAATGTGCAGCAAGTGCAGCCGCTAGCAGAAAATGCGGCAGATGCAGATTTTTTTACCGCAACTGCCACATTTTAAAAAAACGCCTATGTGAAGGCAGCCTTACAGGAACAGTGACTGCCGAAACCAGCAAGAGCTGTTTCTGACAGTGAGTATATTACACGTTGTTAGGAGCGGGCTAAAATGCGTTTGCATTCTCATGCGATTTTTAAAAATACCCTTCAAATGCAAAATGTTGCATTTTTGTGCGTCTGAGGATGCTTGGTATATACACAAGCATCCTCAAGCACACAAATAATGCAAGCAGCTCAATGGAGCCACACTGCATTATGGGTGGCACAGCAGCCAAGCGGAGTGTCTGGCAGTTCGGATCTCTCTTCTCCTCACCTTTCTTCTCGCCGCTCCTGTCTCCTCCGGTCGCTCTGCACATATCAGCACAGTCATGACAACATCGTACCCCTCCATGCTGAGCTGCAGAATGCAGACAGCGGCAGAAGAGACTATGGAGAAGAATGCTGCTGGCAAAGGTGACTGAGACTATAGGAGCGGAATCCGCAGGGGGCTACCACTGGTACACATACCTCGTACGCACGCGACTCTGCTCTGTACACCTCCTATGCACGCGGCTCTGCTCCGTACACCTCGTACCCATGCGGCTCTGCTCCGTACACCTCCTACCCACGCGGCTCTGCTCCGTACACCTCCTATGCACGCGGCTCTGCTCCGTACACCTCGTACCCATGCGGCTCTGCTCCGTACACCTCCTACCCACGCGGCTCTGCTCCGTACACCTCCTACCCACGCGGCTCTGCTCCGTACACCTCCTACCCACGCGGCTCTGCTCCGTACACCTCCTACGCACACGCGGCTCTGCTCCGTACACCTCCTACCCACGCGGCTCCGCTCCGTACACCTCGTACACACGCGGCTCCGCTCCATACACCTCGTACACACGCGGCTCCGCTACGTACACCTCGTACACTGGGCTCTGCTCCGTACACCTCGTTCACACTCGCCTCTGCTACATTCACACTGTAAATCCCTCCTGACCCCACACATAAACTTCACCAAATTGCCATACCCCTAGTACACACTCGCCTCTGCTACATTCACACTGTAAATCCCTCCTGACCCCACACATAAACTTCACCTAATTGCTATGCTGGCCATCATGATGCTCAGAGTCCTGCATACACTGAGGAGCTGTTCATGTGACCTCTGACTCCACCCTCCATTGACATCATCACAGGTCCTGTCAGCCCAGAGTGTGCAGCTCTGTCGGCTCCCACGGAGGGAGATCTCCAAACCTGCAGGAGGCTAAGTGCGCCCTCCCTGCAAATGACCCCTCCCCCCCAGCTGCCCCCTGGATATGGCCCTGGCTGTGGGGGCAGTGTGCTCAGGAGCCCCTGAGGCTAGGGTCACACTTGCACATTTAATGCTATGCTCTGGAGCCCATAGAAACCCGATGTTTACCTTGCCAACCATTGGTTGTCAATGTAAACATCGGGTTTCTATGGGCTCCGTTTCTGGCAGCGCATAGCATTAAACGCTCTGCGCTGCAGCAGACAATACTTGCGTCAGGCTAGGGTTACAATGCAAGTGTGACCCTAGCCCTCAGGGGCCCAGTGGGCCTCCTCCAAGCAGTCGGGCCCCGGCACTTGCCCGGGTGCGCCGGATGCTGACGCCGGGCCTGCTTCTTAGGGTCTCTCTGCTGTGTGGTACATTTCTTGAGCAGGGCCTTCTGGGTGACAAGCATACTCCTGTAACTCATCCCCCTTTTAATCCTCCTCCTTTTAGATTAATGTATGGAGCTGCTGCCAGTTTTTCCCTTTGACTCATCCACCTGTCAATTCAAACTGAGGCTGCTTCCACACTGCTGTTTTTTCCCTGATCAGGTTGGATCAGGTTTGTGTGCCAAAACCAGGAGAGGAACCAGGTTAGGAACTTGCAGAGAAAAACTATAATTGAAAGATTGTCACATGTTCTGAGTTTTGGAGACACTCCTGGTTTTGACACACAAACCTGATCAAACCTGATCAGAGAAAAAACTGCAGTGTGAAACCAGCCTGAGTTTCAACCACCTCTGAAATTTAAGTGAATGTGAGCCACTTCTTTTCAACTGATTTTGAAGAGACTTGACAAAAACTTTGTCTCATATACCCTTGCTACACCATGACACAATTTTTATTCTAGGTAGATTGTTGACGTTTTTTCAGTAATATGAGAAGTTTTGTCAGCTTTTGAACACCTTTGAAGGTGTTTTCTTTGTGTTTCATGTTGCCTGCCATTGATTTCAATGGAGATCGGAAAATTCGGTGAACGTTCGTCGAACAATTCGGTGTACAACCAACATTTGGCAAACCAAAATGAATTCGAACACTCAGGTGTTTGCTCATCACTAGTCAGTAGGGCATGTGAGTTCTGGTCACCTAATTGGCACCACGTGTTTTGTGACACCTTGGCTCTGCCGGCGTCCGTCTGTGACCATGGTAATACCTGCGTCATGCCCATGCGCTCAGGATTTGATTGGCAACAAGTATTTTAAATACCAGTGACTCACCGTAGCCGGGGTGTGCACGTCTTGGGCTGTCGCTGCTCCCTGTCACGGTTCCGTGCCCGAGGCTGTGTAGGCCCGGTGGTCCAGATCAATAGAGTTGCCAGAACAGATAAGGTTAGGTTATTCTTGTCCTGACGCCACCTGCGGGAATTTCAGTGATTTCACCGGCGCTGCTTGGGCCTCCGGGGGATGTAATGCAGCAAGATGGGACGCTCCCCACAGGACGAGCGGGAGTCCCCGGAGCCAGGAGCTGCACTTGATGTTATGAGGCAGCTTAGTTACTCATAACGTGCGGAGTTAAACAGTTCTGAAGAAATACAGACACCATTGTTCTCTGTAACGGTTATTTTACTGCAAGCGGTTGACGATACAGGATATACAGGTAACGGGTAACGGACTGGGTGGACTCAGCAATGACCGGTGTTGTTTCAGAGCTCCGCGGTGTTCCTCCGTTCTAAACTTGTTCTAGATGGGTTGCCGACGTCGCATTAGTGTGCCAAGTTCGGGTACAAGGGGCTACTTAAATTTCCCTGCCGGTGTGTACATTGCAGTGTGAGGGGAGCCTGTGTCCTTTTGGTGGGTACTCCGCTGGCAAGACGGCTCTGTTTGCGGCGGCGGTGTAGAGTGGTCCCTCCACTCCTGGTTTGCTTAGCAGTGGTGAACAACTTGCTAGCTTCGGAACCAGTGATCCGGTTGTGGATGGGCGCGGGTGTATTTTGACCCGTCAGATGTTCGCCCAGGTTCCGGTTGTTAGGCACCGGGTAATGGCGCCAACTGGTAGGTGGTCTGTGGGGCTGCATGGAACTGTGCAGAGCCCCCTCTCCTACGTTCCTCCCCGACCACTTCTCTCTCCTTCCTCCTTCTTTTACATTCTCCTACACTCTACTCCTACACTCCGTCCACCAGGACCTTATTGGCCCTCTATGCTAGTGGTGCATGTGGGGTATGAAGCTCTGATGTTAACCATGTCATTACTTAGTCAGAGAATATTGCATCTTCAGTCTGGGATGCAATACCCTCCTGTGACGCACTCGTTGCTGGGCGCCACACCAGCATTTCCTCACTGTTGACACACTCCATAAAGATTATGTGCGACCAAAACACGAATAGGGTGGCTGGCACCTCAGCGTGATTCCAATCAGCAAGATGATATCTCTGCTATATTTTGAAATGTGAGTTTATAATTATAATGACTGTTTTAAGACACATCTAGCGAATGCATTGAAATATAGCAATTTATTTTCATATTGTGCTGTTTAGCTAAGCACATCATATAGCTGTGACCATTACCTGGCTAGGTTACACTAACATGGCCCTTGGAAAATTTAGCAGCCATTATATGGTGACTCTGGAAGCTAATGTCAGGATATAATTATTCTGTCTTCAATTTAGAGCATTTTAGGAATATTATTCTAGCACAGTTATTCTCTGTATTATGCATTGTTTATATATATAATAATAATAATAATAATAATAATAATAATAATAATAATAATATAATAATATTTATTCATTTATATAGCGCTATTAATTCCATAGCACTTTACATACATCAGTAATGCTGTCTCTCTTGGAGCTCACAATCTAAACATCCTATCAGTATGTCTTTGCAATTATATTTGTGATTAATACCTAGTAAAGTATATTAACATGATTTACTGATATAGGTTTTTCCAGGTATAATATTGGATTATAAGTGACTTATATACAAACAATGTTAGAGAAGAAAATTGTGGTCAGTTGTAGGAGTGCTGGGGAACACAAAAAAGGGATGATTTAATAGTTAATACACCTCTTTATTGATTACACCACAACGCGTTGCAACAACGGTCTACTGTCTTCATCAGGTAGATTTGTCATCCACCTGATGAAGACAGCAGACTACTGTTGAAATGTGTTGTGGTGTTATCAATAAAGAGGTTTGTTAACCATTAACTCATCCCTGTTTTGTGTGCCCCAGTGCTCCTACAACTCGCCACAATTTTCTTCTCTAACATTACAACAATCCACTGGGTTTGTGGTTGGAACTGCCGGGTGCAGCAGACAACGCTCGAAAGTGAAGGACCTGTCGTGACTTGCAGGGGCGGACCGTCACCCCCGGGGGCCCTGGTGCAGGGGATGACCGGGGGGGGCGGGGCTACTGGCCGTCGGCACAGCCCGGGGGGGGGGGTGCCGCTGGCCGTCGGCACGGCCCGGAAAGGGGGGGGGGGTGCCGCTGGGAGCCGCAGGGAGCCGCAAGGAGCCGCAGGCGCGATGCTCTCCTACCTGGGAGCCGCGCCGAATGTGTGCTAGGGGCCGGAGGAGCAGAGGAGAGGAGGGGCGGGATCAGGCAAGGGAAGCAGGAAGCTCTCTGCTTCCTTTGCCTGACCCTCCTCTCCTCTGGCGGCGGCTTGCGGGGGTCGGCTGGGGGCCCCCCTCCAGGCTTGAAGGGGCCCCCAACCGGTCGGGGCCCTGGTGCAGCTGCACAGGCTGCACCAGTGTAGTTCCGCCCCTGGTAATTATACATATTTTCAAGCTCCATTTTAGCTTCATCGACTACAGCAAAGCCTTCGACTGTGTTGATAGCCAGAAACGTTGGAGTACCATGACTTCATATGGTTGTGCCGAACAGGGGCGGACCGTCACCCCCGGGGGCCCTGGTGCAGGTGTGGACCGGGGGGGAGGGGGGTGCTGGTACTGAGAGCTGGTGCTCTCTTACCGCTGCTTCTGGGTGAGCCACGCTCTCCCGCCTGGTCCTGCCGCGCTCTCCCGCCTAGTGACGGCGGCTTGTGGGGGTCGGCTGGGAGAGCCGCGCTGAGAGCCGCGCTCTCCCGCCTGGTAACAGCGGCTTGTGGGGGTCGGCTGGGGGCCCCCTCCAGGCTTGAAGGGGCCCCCTAACCGGTCGGGGCCCTGGTGCAGCTGCACCGGCTGCACCAGTGTAGTTCCGCCCCTGGTGACTTGGCTTTCTGTGACGTGCGCACCATATGACCGGACGACGTCCCACGTGACCGGCACCGGGAAGTGCGGCCATGGAGCTGTGCCAACCTGGACACTGTTCTCAATGTAACGGTACGTTCACTGAAGTTGTGCAGGGTTGCACAACCTCCTAAGGTAAAAGGCTAATCCCACAATTGCAATAATATCCCCGCTAGACCACTGGGTATTTCTCAAAAGGGGCGCTTTCCCATCTTATCTTTATTATATTTAAATAATATCACTTGTGAGTATTAATTTTGTAGAATCAAATTTAGTCAATTCTACTCATTGTATCTACAGTGTATTGTGGCCGCTATATAACATTTGTGGTTCCCGTATACAAAACTTGGCAACAGTAATATGTGTTATTCGTTCATTAAAGTTTTGTACATAATCATGGTCATTATATGGTCCTCTTATGTTAATGGTTTTGCTGTCAATATACTGTATGTATCTATGTAAACATATGGTACATTTAGCTTGCCCGTATGCAGAATATTGTGCTCCAGTATGGTTAAATAGTTGTCTCGTCCATTTATCTGAACCGCAATTACCCTGTATTAACATGATTACAATTTAGAAGAAAAATGGCGAGAGCTTTGGATCAGTGCAGAAGACGGTGAGCTTTAAACATTTCCTCACTATCAAAATCCACCATCAGGCTTCAATCTACTGTGGCAAGACGACTCACTCAGCTGCAGTCAGAAATATACACAGGAACGATTTTTAGCTGAAGGTTTATTGGTACAGCATAAGCCTGGGAGACTGTAGCACAAAACAAACTTAGCCTCGCTGGCATAAAAGGTAAAACAACACAATAAAGGATATACACAGTCCATATGCGTAAAGGTCTGCCTACCCTGCCTGGCAGTAAACTCCAACTGCTCTCCCCATACAACTCCATAGTCCAGAGACTGCACTTTCAATGTGGTTCAGCCACACCCTCTGGGGAGGTAGAAGAAATGACGTCCCGTCCTCTTCATCATCCCAATAAAACCACACACCCTTTTGAAATTAAACCCACAACACATAACATGCTGGGGAACATTTACCGGTTTTAGGTCACACGGGCTAGCAACCTGCGTGAACGTACCTCCCCTCAACTTCCAGGCCAGTGACCCTGTCACACTACCAAGGAAAACCTGGGTCACTCTGGATCGTATCAGCACAAACTTTGGTGTTTGTCCAGATCTCAGCATAAGTGAGGAAAATCTGACTCTCCTGCCTGTAACTATGGAGCTGACGTCAAACAATTCAGCACATTGTTGAGGAATGTCCTTTCAGATCCTACACTAGTGACAAGAATGATTTCTATAATGGAAATGACAATGATATTGAAAATAAAAAAAATCTTGATATCTGACTTTGATTTCTGTTCCTTTTTTTTCCTTTTAATCACTGTTTGTTGTTTGTTATTCATTCTTATATGATATTAATATATATGTTCACGGGATTAAATAAAAAAGCTTGTCCTTGCTGTATATATCTTGGTCCATTTATCTCCATTGTTGCATTGGTATCTAATTACTTACTTAATCATTTGTTTATTAGTGTCGTCTATTCCACATGTAATTTTACCATTTTTACTTCCCTGTGTTCCGGTATATATAATAATAAACTTTGGCATACAAATGTATGTTGGGCGTTTGATCGTTTTTTGTTCTCTTGGTCGGTTTCAGTATATGACAATTTCTCCCGTTGGTAGTCCTTTTAACTATTGTGTGATATATTAAGATAATTATCTATACTAATGATCATAAATATGAATTATCTGATGCTTTTGCTTTGAAGATTGTGTAAATGCACTTTGATTGTAACAGCCAATGACAGACGCTCTCACAGAGTGAGCATCTGTGATTGGCCGTTGCCGGTAAGTGCAGTGAATGTGCATGAATGTTAATGGGAGGACTCAGAAGCAAGCAGCGGGAGACTGGTAAGCTTGATCTAACTATCCTAGCATCTACCCTATCGATCTATTTATGTTTGTGATTTTCTATCTTACTGTCTGTCCTGACTTTACTGCGAGGAAGTCCATGTTAAAACAGAATGGCATACACATGTCATACTTATGGCATACGTATGACATATGGATTATTGTTATTTATTTTTATATCGTCAGTAAAATCTATGTCGTTTTACAAGTGAAAAGAGTGAACAAAGACAAGTACAGTATGTATCGACAATCAAGTCACACAGGTACAGGAGGGGAGAGGACCCTGTCTGCCAGGGCTCACAGTCTGTGAAGGACAGGTGAGAATACAATAGGCGAGGGTAGAGCTGATCGTGCGGTTGCGCAGTTGACCGAGTCTCATTAAAGGCTGTAGGCTTGTCGGAAGAGGTGAGTCTTCAGGTTTCTTTTGAAGGTTTCCAGGATAGGCAAGTGCCTGATATGATGGGGGAGATAGTATAGCGGATGCATGGTAGAAGTCTTGCATGCAGTTCTGAGAAGAAGAGACAAGAAGGGAGTAGAGAAGGAGATATTGAGAGGATTGCAGGTTGCGTGAGGGTAGGTATCGGGAGACCATGTCAGAGATGCATGGAGGGGACAGGTTGTAGATGGCTTTGTATGTCATGGTTAGGGTTTTGAATCAGGGCCTCTGGGAAATGGGGAGCCAGTGAAGTGCTTGGCAGAGGGGAGAGTGGGGAAAAGCAGGGAGACAGGTGGATTAGTCGAGCAGTAGAGTTTAGGATAGTTTGGAGTAGTGCAAGGGAGCTAGCAGGGAGGCCAGTGAGCAGGAGGTTGTAGTAGTCAAGGCAGGAGATAATGAGGGCATGAACAAATGTTTTTGCAGTGTCATGGTCAAGGAAAGTGTGGACTGGGAAATATTTTTGAGCTGGGGTCAGCAGGAGGTGGCTAGGGCTTGGATGTGAGGTTTGAAGGAGAGGGGAGAGTTAAGGAGTGCCCCAAGGCACCTAGCGTGGGGTACTGGGGAGAGTAAGCAGCCATTGACATTGATGGATAGGTCTGGTAGAGGGGGAAGATGATGAACTCAGTTTCGTCCATGTTCAGTTTTAAAAAATGAGCAGAGAAGAAGGATGAGAAGACTCAAACATTGTGGAATTTTGAATAGTAAGGAGTAGTGATGAGCAAGTACTCGGGTGCTCGAAGCTCGGGCCGAACATCCCGAGATACTCGTGTACTCGGCCCGAGTACCGAGCCCAATGTTATCCTATGGGAGACCCGAGTATTTTTATGAAATGACTGCCGGCAGCATGTAGAAACCCTAAAAATGTCACAAACGTCTCAGAAGAGTGCTCAAATGACATGGCAACACCATGGGGAAGAACCCTGGAAGCATTTCTCACTCAAAAGTCACAGCTGTGAACAATCTTGTCCGAGTTTCACGCCAATTTTACGGAGTCACCAGAAAACCTTCCAAAATGACACCAAAATGAATATTCAGGGTGGAAATGTAAAGAGCACATACCCAATAGTGAGATACAGCTGGTGTATGTTACTTTTTGTGATTGCATGAAAGATTTTACGTGAAAACATTGTGCGGCACTCCGATGTCCGTGAGAAGAGACGTACATGAAGGCCTCTTGACATAATGTGCCCATTTTGAGGAACTGGGTCTATTGTAGTATTTTCCTTTGCCAGGGCAGTCCAAAATTTGGAGGTTCACCAATGCCCCTGGATAGAGACGTGCATGAGGGCCTGTAAACCTGAAGTGGGTGTATTGTAGTATAGCCCTTTGGCCAGGGCAGCCAAAAATTGGGAGGTTCAACAATGACCCATGCATACAGACATGCAGGAGGGCCTGTAAACCTCAAGTGGGTGTATTGTAGTATAGCCCTTTGGCAGGGCAGCCAAAAATTGGGAGATTCAACAATGACCCATGCATACAGACATGCAGTAGGGCATGTAAACCTCAAGTTGGTGTATTGTAGTATAGCCCTTTGGCCAGGGCAGCCAAAAATTGGGAGGCTCCACATTGTACCAGGATAGAAATGTGCAGGAGGGCCTGTAAACCTCAAGTGGGTGTATAGTAGTATAGCCCTTTGGCCAGGGCAGCCAAAAATTGGGAGGCTCCACATTGTCCCAGGATAGAGACGTGCAGGAGGACCTGTAAACCTGAAGTGGGTGTATTGTAGTATAGCCCTTTGGCCAGGGCAGCCAAAAATTGGGAGGTTCAACAATGACCCATGCATACAGACATGCAGGAGGGCCTGTAAACCTCAAGTGGGTGTATTGTAGTATAGCCCTTTGGCAGGGCAGCCAAAAATTGGGAGATTCAACAATGACCCATGCATACAGACATGCAGTAGGGCCTGTAAACCTCAAGTGGGTGTATTGTAGTATAGCCCTTTGGCCAGGGCAGCCAAAAATTGGGAGGCTCCACATTGTACCAGGATAGAGACGTGCAGGAGGGCCTGTAAACCTCAAGTGGGTGTATAGTAGTATAGCCCTTTGGCCAGGGCAGCCAAAAATTGGGAGGCTCCACATTGTATCAGGATAGAGACGTGCAGGAGGGCCTGTAACCCTCAAGTGGGTGTATTGTAGTATAGCCCTTTGGCCAGGGCAGCCAAAAATTGGGAGGCTCCACATTGTCCCAGGATAGAGACGTGCAGGAGGACCTGTAAACCTCAAGTGGGTGTATTGTAGTATAGCCCTTTGGCCAGGGCAGCCAAAAATTGGGAGGTTCAACGATGACCCATGCATACAGACATGCAGGAGGGCCTGTAAACCTCATGTGGGTGTATTGTAGTATAGCCCTTTGGCAGGGCAGCCAAAAATTGGGAGATTCAACAATGACCCATGCATACAGACATGCAGTAGGGCCTGTAAACCTCAAGTGGGTGTATTGTAGTATAGCCCTTTGGCCAGGGCAGCCAAAAATTGGGAGGCTCCACATTGTACCAGGATAGAGACGTGCAGGAGGGCCTGTAAACCTCAAGTGGGTGTATAGTAGTATAGCCCTTTGGCCAGGGCAGCCAAAAATTGGGAGGCTCCACATTGTATCAGGATAGAGACGTGCAGGAGGGCCTGTAAACCTCAAGTGGGTGTATAGTAGTATAGCCATTTGGCCAAGGCAGCCAAAAATTGGGAAGCTCCACATTGTCCCAGGATAGAGACGTGCAGGAGGTCCTGTAAACCTGAAGTGGGTGTATTGTAGTATAGCCCTTTGGCCAGGGCAGCCAAAAATTGGGAGGCTCCACATTGTCCCAGAATAGAGATGTGCAGGAGGGCCTGTAAACCTCAAGTGGGTGTATTGTAGTATAGCCCTTTGGCCAGGGCAGCCAAAAATTGGGATGTTCAACAATGACCCATGCATACAGACATGCAGTAGGGTCTGTAAACCTCAAGTGGGTGTATTGTAGTATAGCCCTTTGGCAGGGCAGCCAAAAATTGGGAGGCTCCACATTGTCCCTGGATAGAGACGTGCATGATGGCCTCAAAACATTTTTCCCATTGAAAAGGAGCGGGTATCCTGTCGTTGTAATGCCCATTCAAAAAGAATGGGCGTAAAAATTTACCACTGGGGGTATACCTGAAACAACAGCCTAACTATTGTAACGGTCATCATGGTGGCACATGAGGAGAAGGAGGAGCAGTCCAGCGATTAGCCAAGGAAGAGGAAGACGACGTGGTGGATGATCCAATAGCTGACCCAACCTGGCAGGAGGATATGCAGAGCGAGGACAGCAGTGCACAGGGGGAGGGAGGCGTAGCATCCCAACAGGCAGTACAAAGCAGGGTCAGGTCCGCAGGCAGAAGGCAGTCAACCGTTCCCCGGAACAACAACACGACACAAGGTGCCTGTGCAAATGTTCGGTCTTCCCGAGTCTGGCAGTTTTTTAAGTTGGCTCCAGATGACTCTAAAAAGGCCATTTGCAACACCTGCCATGCCAGCAGCAGCAGGGGTACGAAAACTAGCAGCCTGACCACCACCAGCATGATCAGGCACATGTCAGCCAAGCACCCGACTTTGTGGGAAGTACAACAGAGTCGAGGAGCGGTGCTTGCTGATGTCACTGCTACGTCTTCGCGTGTTGTGCGTGCGAGCCAATCCCCTGTCCATGCTGGCCACGAACAAGCCTCCGGCCCTGCACCAGAAGTTGCCCACGCACAAATAACCCCACCATCAAGCACGTCCTTGTCCCAGCGCAGCGTTCAATTATCCAGTCAGCAAACCTTTGAACGCAGGCGCAAATACGCTGCCAACGCCCCACATGCCACAGTCCTGAATTATCACATTTCGCGACTCATAGCGCTAGAAATGTTGCCTTTCCGGCTGGTGGAGACGGAAGCATTCCGCGACCTGATGGCGGCTGCTGTCCCACGTTACTCGGTCCCCAGCCGCCACTATTTCTCCAGATGTGCCGTCCCCGCATTGCATAACCACGTGTCCAACAGCATCACACGTGCCCTGAACAACTCTGTTTCAGCCAAAGTCCACCTAACCACAGACATGTGGACTGCTTGTGGGCAAGGCCGCTACATCTCCTTGACAAAACACTGGGTTAATATTGTGGTAGCTGGGACACAGTCTGAGCGAGGGACGGAACACGTCCTTCCCACAGCAAGGATAGCAGGCCCTACCTCTGTCAGTGTTTCACCGACACTCTACAGCTCCGGAATGTCATGCTTTTTAGCCTCCTCCTCCTGCGCATCCTCATCCACTGTACCCTCCACACCAGTCCCAAGCTGGAAGCACTGCAGCACTGCCTCTGCGAAGCGGCAACAGGCTGTGCTGAAGCTAGTCTGCATAGGTGACAAACCCCACAATGCAGAAGAGGTGTGGACAGCTCTGAAACAGCAGGCAGATCACTGGCTCACACCTCTGAACCTAAAGCCAGGAAAGGTCGTGTGTGACAATGTCCGGAACCTGGTGGCAGCTTTGAGGCGAGGCCAGCTGACGCATGTTCCATGCGTGGGCCATGTGCTCAACCTGGTGGTTCAGAGGTTTCTAAAGTCATACCCAGAGCTGTCTGAACAGCTAGTAAAAGTTCGCCGTCTGTCTGCACATTTTCGCAAGTCACCTGCTGCTTCAGCCGGCCTTGCCGGCTTTCAGCGCCGTTTGTGTCTTCCGGCTCACAGACTTGTGTGTGATGTCCCCACATGTTGGAATTCAACTCTGCACATGTTGGTCAGGATATGTGAGCAGAAGAGGGCAGTTGTGGACTACCTGCATCACCTAAGCCGTCGGGAAATGGGTCAAACTCCACACATAACACCTGAGGAGTGGAGATGGATGTCCGACCTATGTACCGTCCTCCAAAACTTTGAGGACTCCACCAAGATGGTGAGCGGCGATGACGCCATTATTAGCGTCACCATACCACTACTCTGCCTTCTAAAACGGTCTCTGCTGAAAAACAAAGAGGATGCATTGCAGGCCGAGCGCGATGACTTGGAGCAAGAAACAGTAGTGGGTGTGGGTGAAAACACAAAGCCCAGCCTCATCTTATCACAACGTGCAGTGGAGGACTATGACGAGGAGGAGGAGGATGAAGACATGGAGCAACTCTCTGGCCAAATTGAGGATATGACATGTACACCAGTCATACCCTCGATTCTGCGTGGGTGGCCAGAGGACAGTGGAGATGAGGAGGAGGAGGAGGAGGACAGCATGTTCAGTCATCGTGTTGGTCTGGATACTGAAGTGATGGCTGTTAAGAGTCTGGTGCACATGGCTGACTTTATGGTAAGCTGCCTGGCTCGTGACCCTCGTGTTCACAACATCTTGGTCGACAATCAGTACTGGTTGGCAACACTGTTAGACCCACGCTACAAGGAGAACTTTATGTCTCTCATTCCTGAGGCGGAGAGGACAGCCAAAATGTAGCATTTCCAGAAGGCCATAGTCACGGAAGTAGGCAAATCATTCCCCTCACAAAACGCTAGCGGCATAGGTCAGGAATCGGTGGACAACCAAGGCATACGGCCGAGAGGGGCACAAGTCCAATCCGCCAGAGGTAGGGGAACAGTCTTTACGATGTGGGACAGTTTTCTCAGCCCCTCACGTACCACAGCCCCTGAGGTGCGGGGTAGTGCCACAAGAAATGCTAAGTTTGGCCAGATGCTGAAGGAGTACCTTGCAGATCAAACAACTGTACTGCTAGATTCCTCTGTACCTTACAATTATTGTGTCTCCAAGCTGGACACGTGGCATGAATTGGCTCTCTATGCCTTAGAAGTCCTGGCCTGCCCTGCTGCTAGCGTTTTGTCAGAGCGTGTTTTCAGAGCCGCAGGTGGAATCATTACTGATAAACGCACCCGCCTGTCAACTGAAAATGCTGACAGGCTGACTCTGATGAAGATGAACAAGGGTTGGATTGGGCCAGACTTCACCACACCACCAACAAATGACAACTGAATTTAAATTTTGTTATGGGAATTTGCCATGTACCTCCACTCACCCATGGGTACACACTTCTGGACTTCCGAGTCTCCAAGTATGGGATCAGTAATGTCCGTGGACGTGTACTCGGCCTGGTGGTGGGAAGGAGGATCAGGTTGGGAAATGTGCGATGCAGTATCACGGCTACTGACACTTGACCGTGTGGAAGACAGGGTGTTTGTGGAGGTGCCAATCTGACTTGAAGCATTATCCGCTATCCAAGTAACAACCTGTTGACACTGGTGTTGGTTCAAGAGCGGTGTACTTCAGCGGGCCCCAAGAATTTGGGACAGGACGTGTGAGCGAGTAGATGTGCCCCTTTCTTGTTACGAAATTAGTGCTTGCACACGACCTCGGCCTCTGCCTGCACCACCATCACGTTCACTTCCTTGTTCCTTGCCAACGCCCTTGCGCATTTTGCTTGTATACAGCAACACCAGTCTGGTGACTGTAATGGTCACAGGAGATTAGGATTTTAGGCCCTAACCTGTATCAAGGTAGTAATTACAACAGTCTGATGACTGTAATGGTCACAGGAGATTAGGATTTTAGTCCCTAACCTGTATCAAGGTAGTACGTACACCAGTCTGGTGACTGTAATGGTCACAGGAGATTAGGATTTTAGTCCCTAACCTGTATCAAGGTAGTAATTACAACAGTCTGGTGACTGTAATGGTCACAGGAGATTAGGATTTTAGTCCCTAACCTGTATCAAGGTAGTACGTACACCAGTCTGGTGACTGTAATGGTCACAGGAGATTAGGATTTTAGTCCCTAACCTGTATCAAGGTAGTACGTACACCAGTCTGGTGACTGTAATGGTCACAGGAGATGAGGATTTTAGTCCCTAACCTGTATCAAGATAGTACGTACACCAGTCTGGTGACTGTAATGGTCACAGGAGATTAGGATTTTAGGCCCTAACCTGTATCAAGGTAGTAATTACAACAGTCTGGTGACTGTAATGGTCACAGGAGATTAGGATTTTAGTCCCTAACCTGTATCAAGGTAGTACGTACACCAGTCTGGTGACTGTAATGGTCACAGGAGATTAGGATTTTAGTCCCTAACCTGTATCAAGATAGTACGTACACCAGTCTGGTGACTGTAATGGTCACAGGAGATGAGGATTTTAGTCCCTAACCTGTATCAAGGTAGTACGTACACCAGTCTGGTGACTGTAATGGTCACAGGAGATTAGGATTTTAGGCCCTAACCTGTATCAAGGTAGTAATTACACCAGTCTGGTGACTGTAATGGTCACAGGAGATGAGGATTTTAGTCCCTAACCTGTATCAAGGTAGTACGTACACCAGTCTGGTGACTGTAATGGTCACAGGAGATGTGTTTAGTCCCTAACCTGTATCAAGGTAGTACGTACACCAGTCTGGTGACTGTAATGGTCACAGGAGATTAGGCTTTTAGGCCCTAACCTGTATCAAGGTAGTAATTACACCAGTCTGGTGACTGTAATGGTCACAGGAGATTAGGATTTTAGTCCCTAACCTGTATCAAGGTAGTAATTACACCAGTCTGGTGACTGTAATGGTCACAGGAGATTAGGATTTTAGTCCCTAACCTGTATCAAGGTAGTAATTACACCAGTCTGGTGACTGTAATGGTCACAGGTGATTAGGATTTTTTGTCCCTAACCTGTATCAAGGCAGTACGTACACCAGTCTGGTGACTGTAATGGTCACAGGAGATTAGGATTTTAGGCCCTAACCTGTATCAAGGTAGTAATTACACCAGTCTGGTGACTACAATGGTCACAGGACATTAGGATTTTAGGCCCTAACCTGTATCAAGGTAGTAATTACACCAGTCTGGTGACTGTAATGGTCACAGGAGATTAGGATTTTAGTCCCTAACCTGTATCAAGGTAGTACGTACACCAGTCTGGTGACTGTAATGGTCACAGGAGATGAGGATTTTAGTCCCTAACCTGTATCAAGGTAGTACGTACACCAGTCTGGTGACTGTAATGGTCACAGGAGATGAGGATTTTAGTCCCTAACCTGTATCAAGTTAGTACGTACACCAGTCTGGTGACTGTAATGGTCACAGGAGATTAGGCTTTTAGGCCCTAACCTGTATCAAGGTAGTAATTACACCAGTCTGGTGACTGTAATGGTCACAGGAGATGAGGATTTTAGTCCCTAAGTCCTAACCTGGATCAAGCTAGTAAGTACAACAATCTGGTGACTGTAATGGTCACAGAAAAGCTTGGACTCCGATCTGGATCACCCTGCCTATATCCTCCTGGATTAGTCCTAAGAAGGACTGTTGTGGTCAGCTCAGCAGCAGTTTGCAGCCCTGCTCCGGATCTACCTATGAGGGCCGCAAATCTGTCCCTAAGCAGCAGCAGACACTCTCCCTACACTCACTGTCTGGATACCTGTGTGCAGAGCACAGCGCGGCCGGGTCTTATAAAGGCTCGGTCACGCTGTGCAGGCCGGCCAATCACTGCAATGCCACAACTAACAGCGCTGTGGCTTTGCAGTGGTCTGCCAGCCAATCCCTGCACGTGGGCTGGCTCTCAAAAGAGCGCCAACATGCAGAGATGACGACCACGAGCACAGCACGAGTATCGCGAGATTACTCGGTGCTCGCCGAGTAGCCCGAGTACAGTGATACTCGTGCGAGTACCGAGTAGTGGCGAGCATGCTCGCTCATCACTAAAAATAACAATAAGAATTATGGGTCATAAATTTCAGCATTTTTTTGACCATTAAAATATAAAAGTACACTAAATATGTTTGGTATGGCTATATTTTACTGTTCTGAATAATCATACTTCTAAGCCAAAAGTACCCCAACCGGAAATGAAAGGGCATTTGGGGACATCACAGATTCATGCGGCTTTATTTAAAATGAAAGGACATTTGGGGATACCTCATCTCCAACAGACTCAAGTTAGAGGAAAATGAACTTTTGACACTTCTTATGTGAACGTTCTATTTTTGATTTATAGCTTTCTACAACTCACTGAAGAATTTTCAGGTCTCCACAGGCCACTAATCATAGAACAATAATACAATCTGTTCCTTTCTCTTAGACTTTTGACTTTACTTTCCCAGCTCCTCTACCCCTCCCTAGCCTGACTCTGCTTTACGTCACCTGTCATATTTACTACAGCATCAAACCCTGCTTTTTTTTTTTGTTTTGCTTATGTATATATATATATGTGTCTTCAGAATTTGTGTCATTATCAGCCTGACGAAGGGGCCATAGTGTTCCGAAAGCTTACTATGTTTGCCATCTTTTCAGTTAGCCATTAAAAGGTATCAACCAGTGAGGACTCTCAGATTCCAATAGTTTTTTTGCTCTAAAAACAGAATCTAAAAATAAGGCAAATTATTTAGTTTTTTTTCACTTTATGATCACATTTTGTAAATGTATACTTATATGAACACATCATCAGAATAATTCATAGTACATTAACACATATCCAGAAACAATTTTTGTTTTTTTTAGAAGGATCTGGAGTGTTTCTGTTCCAAAATAAAAATGTGAAGACACACAATCTTACATTGAGTTTTTGGAACAGAAAATCAGCCAAATCTTCTTCATAATCCGAAATCTAACTTTTCAGGACTTTTAGAATTTAAATGGAACGATGTTATGGATTGCTTTATAATTGGAATCACCAACAGTACATAAATGCAGCTCCAGAACTACTGTCAGTACATGACTGTAGCCCTAGATCCACCATCTGTAAATGACTGAAGATCCAGAACCACCGTCAGTACATGAAAGTAGCAGCAGAATCCTGTCAGTACATGAATGTTGAGCCAGAACCACTGTCAGTACAGGAATATATCACCAAATATACTACAGTGATCAACTGAAGTTTCATGTTATCCCCATATATATTTTTAACATGTGAACTTGCAACTCTCAGTATGTCTTTAATAGTAAGAAGATTCTGGGAACTGTTACCAGTCATCAATAGACTGTGAACCATACAAGAACCAAAGTGCTGATTATGCACAGGAAGTATCACAAATAAACATTTAGACTTGGGTATTTTATAGCTAAAATCTTCTCTGATTGAAGTCTTCAATTTGTTGGTTTCAATCACTTTTTGCCATAGTACAGACACCATGAGAAAATTTTGTACCCAGAACTAGTGTCTCTAGATGTTCCTCTTCTCTGGCCCTCTGGACCACATCCTGACAAGGTATCCTTAAAAATAAAAAAAATTCTTATATTTCCCAATAAATAACAAAATGTCTTCTATGCTGTACCAGTGGATAAATAATTGACCCTCACTGTTCTACATTCACAACATTTGTGAATACCCCTATATTGATCCTCATTACACTTCCACCCTCCATGATACTCCCCTCAACATTGAACCTTTCCATGATATAACTCCACTCTGCCCTTCTTTATAACATCTCCCACCCACTGCCCTTCCTCATAATGTCCCACCCACACTGTCCCTCCACAATATTAACTCAATATTGCCTCTCTCCATATTGCCCCCACGCTGCACTTCTTCATAATGTCCTAACTCACTGCCCCCTTACGTAATGTCCCACAAACCGTTTCTCTACATAATAGTCACACACACACTGGACTTCTTCATAATATGCCCCGCACACATGGGACATATATTGTGCAGCCTGCTATAAATAGAAAGGGAACCACTCCAGTGTTGCCCATGGGTATTTGTTTACTTCACTGCAACACTAAGCTCTATGTTACTGGCATTCTTTGCAATTACCTCCAGCAATTTTAAGCCAGTTTTGGGATTGAAGAGTAAGGTTGTCATCTCTTGCTAGAATGGAATGAGCATGAAGTTGGTTTTGGAGCCTCCAGCTTCAAACTACTCTTTTATTGTCTATTTACTGGTTCATTATTCTTTAATCTGCAATAGAATTCCTCATGATGATACACAAGAAAACTAATACAGCCTCAAGGAACTATAATAAAAAATTACCATGTCCTTTATTTTAAAGGACAATGAATTAACTCATTCTTTAATGTCTTTATTTATCACCTGGCAAGGTCAAATTTTGGTAATGAAAAAGAATAATTTGAATTTAACTCAACCTAAATTACTTGCCCCTAAGCCTCCATTATGTATAATTATGTATATATAATCCCTAGGTTGCTAAATATTACTTAGTTTATACATGTGAATAGAAAACAATTCTAACAATTTTTCTCTAACAATTTTGTTTTTCCATGTACTCTGTGCACAATTATTAGGAAATTCGTCTGTTTAATGAATAATTTTACTATTGAACAACTACAGTGCTGTTGGTCAATCCAAAAGGTTACTTAACATGATTTCTGATTATTTAAGAAAGAGAAAGTCTTTCCAAGAGAACTGTCATTCCTCCTGCCAAGGGGCCAATCCCCACTGTACTCTCTTCCATAGGCTAGGGTCACATTTGGGACCTTGCATCCTTTGGTCAGATGCGTTAAAGGATGCTGTTTTTTCCAATGCCATTTTTATGGCAGTTTTTCCATTTTTAGCGCTAATGTTAACACATGCGTTTCCCATAGACTCCCATGTTAAAACAACACATATGTTTTTGCAAACGCCCCCCAAAACGCTTTTTTTGGTGCTTTTGCAAAAACGCCTACAGTCAAACGCATTGCACTTTGGCAATGCGTTTTTTGCATGGGAGAGCCCATGGAAGCATTAACGCTAGCGATTTTTCACATTTCAACATGAAAAAAAAGCTAGCTTTTAGCGCTGTCATGACGTTAATGTGACCCTAGCCACACAGTTTCTTCAATCGGTCTGAGATCCAGCAATGCCTCCTGTCTCCGTGGCCTGTGGCCTTCTTTGCCCAGAGTCTACGGTCACTGAGGAGTACTTTTGGGACCTTCCTTAAGCAATGCCCGCCGCATCTTGCTGATATGTAAAAGAAAATTTGAAAAAACACTAGAGCTTGCGCTTCCCATAAAAGGCTTTTTTTAAATTTTAGTTTAGCCCATCTTCCATGGTTCAAAACTAGGGATGACCGAGTATATTCTCAAGTATTCGGTATTCTGCGAGTAATGCGGTACTCAAAGCATAGTGAGTATTTCACTACTCGCCTCACAATATTCGGATCTTCCGCCCAGCATTAGCCAATCACAGTAATGCCACGGCCTTCTTGGTTGTGGCATTACTATGATTTGCTGATCACCCAGTGTCATACATGAGTCATAGCCTATGACTCATAGGCTCTATATAAGCCCTGCCACGGCCATTTTCTACACGTTGCATGATGAACACAGCTAGTGTAGGGAGAGTGTGAGCAGCTGCTAGGGAGAGTTTTTCTTGTGCAAATCGTACAGAAATCCTCTGTAAAACCAAAAAGTTCTTGTGAGAGCTACCAGTATTGTAGTACTAGGTGAGTGTAGTGCAGAGAGACAGGCAGGAGCATTACATTACAACATAGCACAGTCAGCAATATTTAAGCTCTTCTCAGAGCTGAAAGTATAAGATCAGGGAGTAGTGACAGTTTTCCTAGCTATTTTTGGGGTTACATTTACCCATGCAGACCAATATTTTTGCCATTTGCGGTGCTTTGCTCACACTGAATAGCACACACAGTACTGCAACAGTGACACGCAGCCAGCACCTCTGTTTTGTGTGGTGACTGGTTTTGCATAATATTTAGCCTTAAACCACAGGGCAATTTTTTTGTGCCGTTGCGGTGCTGTGTTCACACCGAATAGCACACACAGTACTGCACAAGTGAAAGAAAAAAGGGGAAGGGGAACAAGAGGCGCAATAGTGCCTTATCACTTAGACACTAACAATACGGTGGTATGAGGGAACCACTCACCTATTTCAGTTGTGCGACCCACAACTGGTATAAAGACATGTAGTATTTTATCCAGATGGCTGCTGCTGGACTCCCACCGACCACTTGCACGTGGAATTACACAGGAATAATGGGAAGGAAAACGGTGTTCATCAGCCCGCGCTGCCAGAATCCACTTATTCCAAGGAAGAAACTCACGATCAGATGTGGTACATTCAAATCCTTTATTGCATCCTACGCATTTCAGTGCCCTCCTGGCACCTTCCTCAGGGATACCATCGCCCCACAACACCCCCATATATATAGCAAAGACTAGACAACAATTAAAAGTGAGTCCCCTCCCCTGATGACGTGAAAAACGTCAGCATCAAGGGAAGGGTTAACAGTTTTGGCGCAATTTTCTTTAAAACATCATTAAAATACATAATCCATTGTAACATGTCATACAAAAATATACAAAAATTGATCAAGCACTAACATATAAAAAACCAGTGAAAATTCTGAGCGGAAAAAAATGATAAAACGTCAGTAAAAATGCAGCTGTGGCAAACAAACTTCATGTAAAATGTCAGTACCCTTTCTTTGGGGGATAGAACTCATGTAACACAGGTGTTCAACATCAACAGAAGCATTAGTGTGCCAAACCACTCAATCAGTGGTGTCAAGGGCTGTGTTTTTAGCGAAACCAGTTTAGCTCATTCCACTCATTTAAGATATAAAAACCTATTTAATTAGTAAAAATTCTCTACTGAGAGGCGTGTTATATCTAAAATATAAGTCAAATGATGTAAAATACATATTGCGGATGCTACCAACTAAAATTTCGAAATGGAACAATAAAAATCAATTTTTCAATCAATGTGATTCTAAAAAAGAGAGAAGCAAGGGAACATAGGGACTTCTTTAAAACCTGATGTAAAAATCATGGTGTAAAAATCATATCTCTTATTTCCAAGAAATGAATCAGTGGATCAAAGGTGAAAAATGTTCCAATGGGACTAATGACAGGAAAAAAGGTCACAAGGGCGCAATTCAACCGAGAAAAATACAAATGTGCGTGTGGAGCAACACACAAAGACAACTGGTGCTGACTAACAATCCATAGGTTCTACTCCCCAAACTAGACTACATTGAGAACTGTATAATTGTTATAAATAAATGATCCATAACGGGATATATTCTCAACAAGGTTCCAAATCACAAGTGACCATTACAAACACATTTATTGTCACCAGCCTCTCATTCAGCCACAAGGTGGCGTTTGGCAGGAGGATATTGCCAAGACAACCAGTAAAAGCTAGGTACCAGAGATCAGCAAACATAAATTTCCGCCGCTAGGGGCATAAACCACCATTCTGTGCGGTGTCAGCAATCATTGAGAATCCCTTCCTTTATATCAGTAATATATCAGTATTTCCAGCAAGTTCGCCTGAGCTTTCACTCCTCCGAGCACAGTAAAGGGGATTTGTGAATGTAGAGGTACACAATCTAAGGAGTCTTTTTTAATTGGCAAAGCATATATAAGCCTAAGAATATGACACATTGACACATGCACATTGACATATGCACCCTTATTTTTTAGGCTTATATATGCTTTGCCAATTAAAAAAGACTCCTCAGATTGTGTACCACTACATTCACAAATCCCCTTTACTGTGCTCGGAGGAGTGAAAGCTCAGGCGAACTTGCTGGAAATACTGATATATTACTGATATAAAGGAACAGATTCTCAATGATTGCTGACACCGCACAGAATGGTGGTTTATGCCCCTAGTGGCGGAAATTTATGCTCATACCTAGCTTTTACTGGTTGTCTTGGCAATATCCTCCTGTCAAATGCCACCTTGTGGCTGAATGAGAGGCTGGTGACAACAAATGTGTTTGTAATGGTCACTTGTGATTTGGAACCTTGCTGAGAATATATCCCATTATGGATCATTTATTTATAACAATTATACAGTTCTCGATGTAGTCTAGTTTGGGGAGTAGAACCTATGGATTGTTAGTCAGCACCAGTTGTCTTTGTGTGTTGCTCCACACGCACATTTGTATTTTTCTCGGTTGAATTGCGCCCTTGTGACCTTTTTTCCTGTCATTAGTCCCATTGGAACATTTTTCACCTTTGATCCACTGATTCATTTCTTGGAAATAAGAGAGATATGATTTTTACACCATGATTTTTACATCAGGTTTTAAAGAAGTCCCTATGTTCCCTTGCTTCTCTCTTTTTTAGAATCACATTGATTGAAAAATTGATTTTTATTGTTCCATTTCGAAATTTTAGTTGATAGCATCCGCAATATGTATTTTACATCATTTGACTTATATTTTAGATATAACACGCCTCTCAGTAGAGAATTTTTACTAATTAAATAGGTTTTTATATCTTAAATGAGTGGAATGAGCTAAACTGGTTTAGCTAAAAACACAGCCCTTGACACCACTGATTGAGTGGTTTGGCACACTAATGCTTCTGTTGATGTTGAACACCTGTGTTACATGAGTTCTATCCCCCAAAGAAAGGGTACTGACATTTTACATGAAGTTTGTTTGCCACAGCTGCATTTTTACTGACGTTTTATCATTTTTTCCACTCAGAATTTTCACTGGTTTTTTATATGTTAGTGCTTGATCAATTTTTGTATATTTTTGTATGACATGTTACAATGGATTATGTATTTTAATGATGTTTTAAAGAAAATTGCGCCAAAACTGTTAACCCTTCCCTTGATGCTGACGTTTTTCACGTCATCAGGGGAGGGGACTCACTTTTAATTGTTGTCTAGTGTTTGCTATATATATGGGGGTGTTGTGGGGCGATGGTATCCTTGAGGAAGCTGCCAGGAGGGCACTGAAATGCGTAGGATGCAATAAAGGATTTGAATGTACCACATCTGATCGTGAGTTTCTTCCTTGGAATAAGTGGATTCTGGCAGCGCAGGCTGATGAACACCGTTTTCCTTCCCATTAGTACTGCACAAGTGACACGCAGCCAGCACTGCTGTCTTTTGTGGTGACTGGTTTTGTGTAATAGGCATTGTTCCCACATATGAGCGTTTTTAACCTTCTCTGCGTTTTTTGGGCTGTTAAAAAAAAAACAGGAGCGTTAACGCAGGGTGCACTTGAATGTACATGCGTTTTTCAGCTCCACTTGCGTTTCTTTCCCACAGTTCAAAAAATGCTGCATGCAGCGTTTTTTGGGTGCTGGAATCCGAACATCTTCAGCTGTGTCAGAAAAACCCAAATTTCCTAGAAAGGCTGTTGTGAAGGGACAGGGACACGGACGTGGACTTAAGCGTGGGGTTGTCAGTGGTGCCCGACAAGGCACAGAGTCTAGGAGGCAGAAGAAGGTTGATGCATCTTTGTTTCTGATGAAATTTCCTGATCTGGAACGTAAATGGGTCTGGAAGCGAGAAGTGCAAGAGCAGATACTGTCTTGGATGGCTGATAAGGCCACCATGAAATTTCTAGCAGTACCCAATCATCCTATTCTCAACCTGTTCCTTTTTCATCACCCCATCAGGAGTCACAGGAAACATTTAACCACAATTATGGCCACTCCAAGGATTTGTTTGGTGCATATCCTTTTGTTGCCTCTGGCCTCTCACCACGCGACATTCAAGCGGAACGTGAGGAGGTATCAACTGTTCATGGCCAAATATTTGAAAACCCATGGACAGAAGAAAGCCATTTTCATCCACGTAATATATCAGGTGGAGAGGTGGAGGATGATGGTGATGACACACAATTGCCACCTGGCCAGCTGACAATATCAACATGGAAGGAGGGTGACATGAACGACGAGATGGTCGATGATGAGACCACCGATCCGACCTGGACTGCTGGCACGCATAGCCAGCTTAGCAGCACAGAGGAAGAAAGTGGATATGTAGCACCAACAAAGGCACCAAGGGATACTGGTTTAAGCAGAGTGCGAAGTGTGTCAGCTGTTGCCAAGAGCAATCCCTCTGTTCCCCAATTGAAGGCAAGTGTGCGTTCAGCCGCTGTCTGAAATTTTTTTCAGATAGTCCTTGTGAACCAAATGTTGTCATCTGTGGCATCTGTCATACGAATCTGAGCAGAGGCCAGGGCAAAGGCAACCAAAGCACAACCAGTATGCGGAAACACATAGCAACCAAAGACCCTAGTCAGTGGGTGGGGCAACAGGGCACCAAATCGGTGTCTGCGGGTCAAACCACAGCCATGTCAGCTGTGATCTGTCCCAATCTGATGGACAGGAAGCAGGTGATCATACCTCTTGCTCACAAGCTGCGGTTGCACAGATGCAGGACACAAGAAGCTCATCCACTTGTTTGTCCCAGACAAGCGTCAAGTTGTCCGTGCCCCAGATATATGAAAGGAGGCGTAAATACTAAGCCACACACCCATAAGCACAAATACTGAACACGCACATTGCCAAGTTGCTAGCCGTGGAGATGTTGCCGTTCAGGCTTGTGGGGACACAGTCTTTCAGTGATCTGTTAGCTGTGGCTGCCCCACGATACTCGGCTCTCAGCTGGCACTATTTTTCCCGGTGTGCAGTCTCCGCGTTACACCAGCACGTCTTAAATAATCTAAAGCATGCTCTCACCAACGCTGTAACCGGGAAGGTCCACCTTACAACAGACACGTGGACAAGTACTTGCGGACAGGGACGATACATCTCTGTCAAGGCACACTGGCTCAACCTGGTGGAGGGTGGGACAAAGTGTCAAACTGGACCATAACATATCCTTCTCACGCCATAAATAGCGAGCCCAACCTCAATCAGGGTTTCCATCTCATCATATACCTCCCTCTTAATACTCTTCATCCTCCACCACCTCGTCATCCTATGCTGAATTACCATCCGCATCAATCCCAAGTTGGGAGCTATGCAGCAGCAAATCAGCAAAGCGGCAGCACGCTCTGCTGAAGATCATCTGCTTAGGTGAAACACCACACACTGAAGCAGAGCTGTGGCAAGGAATAAAACAACAGACCGATCAATGGCTCTCCCCACTGCAACTCCATCCCGGTCTGATTGTCAGCGATAATGGGCGTAACCTGGTGGCGGCTTTAAAGCTTTGGAAGATGGTACACGTACCATGCATGGCTCACGTGCTGAAACTAGTGATGCAGAAATTTATAAAAACATACCCTGGCTTGCCATATCTACTTGAGAAGGTGCACTGTATTTGTGCCCATTTCCGCCATTCATCAACCGCTGTTGCCGGTCTTGCAGCTCTTCAAAAGCAATTTACTTTGCAAAACCACAGACTGATTTGCAACCTGCCAACACGGTGAAATTCAACATATCATATGTTGTCAAGGATAAGCGAGCAGCAGAAGGCATTTGCTGAATACCAGCTTAAACATGCCCGTCAGACTAAGACTCAACCAAGACACATAACAACTGTCGAGTGGGTGTGGATTGCTGACATTTGTGAGGTGCTTGTTGACTTTGAGCTTGTGAGCGGTGATCAGGCTATTATTAGCATAACCATCCCTATAATGTTTGCTCAAAGAATCGATGCATAATCTAAAAATGGAATCTTTGAGTGCCCAGCAGCTGGATATGGAGCAAGATTTCGCAATAGGTGATCCTACCCAGCCAAGCCAATTTAATCAAGCAAGATTGGGTGATTAAAATGAAGAGAAGGATGAGGAGGGAGAGGACTTCTTTTTCAGTGGTACCGAGGGGCCCCCCATGCTACACTGGGGAATCACAACCCCAGCTTCATGTCTGTCCTACATGGGTGGGCTGGAGAGGAGGAGGTGGATGAGGAGACTCAGTGTGGGGTAATCATGAGTATTGTTCCTCCTTCTGGGGTTACAGAATATTTGCCTTTTTGCAGCTTGGCACATATGGCATACTTCAAATCTAACTGTCTGTGCCAAGACCTTCCCATGATCCACATTTTCAACAGCAACCTATACTGGTTGGCAACCTTTCTAGACCCACAGTACAGTGACAAATTTCCTTCGCTACTGTTGCAGTCACCAATGGGTTTCACAATAGAATCCTTCAAGAGTGCTATTGTTAATCATTTGTTGGCAACATCACCCTCAGACACCAGGTACCAGCTCTATGCAACAGCATGCATTAATGGAGAGAGACACGTCCAGCAGGTCCAAAAGAGGTGGTGGTAAAATGTCCTCAAACTGGGCTATCTTGAATAAACCGGCTCATCATCAAAGGCTACCTGGACCAGTCACAATGTCAAGGAGGGAGAAGTTGCACAAGATGGTCAACGACTATCTAAGTAACCATACCTGCGTCCTTCCTGATGCTTCTGTTCCGTTTAATTACTGGGTATTCAAGCTGCATAGTTGGTCAGACCTCTACTTATATGCCTTGGAGGTGCTGGCCTGCTCTGCTGCTAGTGTGATATCAGAGCGTGTTTTCAGTGTTGCTGGGCAATCATCACAGATACACGTACATGGCTGACTACAGAGAATGTAGACAGGCTGACTCTGATTAAATTTAACAAGGACTGGATTTTGCAAGAGTATTTAAGCCCTCCTGATGACAGCATCCCAAACTAAAGTCACCCAAAATGTTATTTTAGGCAACTGGTGATCACGTCCATCCCTTCCCATACAAACACCTTTTCTTCTTCTTACACATGTTTTAAACTCTTGCTTCTGCAACATGTAGCTCATGGTCAATAAGCTAAAAACAATGTTCAATTAATTAATATTTCACATCGGAGGCACTTGTGATGAGGCCCTCCTTCCATCATCAACCATAATACAGCCTCTTTAGCTACTTTTTGGAGACACTATGGCTGTGCCTGGACATTGGGCACTGCAAGTTCTATGCTAGTAGTCCTAGTAGTCCTATCTTCAGAATTTTTTGTCCCTTGAGGCCTGCTTCCTTCATCAACCATAATGTAGCTCCTTTGGCTAATTTTTGGAGACACTATGGCTATGCCTGAACATTGAGCACTGCAAGAACTATGCTAGTAGTCCTAGTTGTCCTAGCTTCAGAATTGTTTGGCCCTTGAGGCCTGCTTCCTTCATCAACCATAGTACTGCCCCTTGGGCTACTTCTAAGAGACAGTATGGCTATGCCTGGGCATTGAGCACTGCAAGAACTATGCTAGTAGTCCTAGCTTCATAAATGTTTGGACTCTGAGGCCTGTTTCTTCATCATACCATGATACAGCCACTTGGGCTACTTTTTGGAGACAGTATGGCTATGCCTGAACATTGAGCACTGCAAGAACTATGCTAGTAGTCCTAGCTTCATAAATGTTTGGCCTCTGAGGCCTGCTTCCTTCATCAACCATAATGCAGCCCTTGGGCTATTTTTTTGAGACACTATGGCTATGCCTGGACATTTGGCACTGCAAGAACTATGCTAGTAGGCCTAGTAGTCCTAGCTTCAGAATTGTTTGGCCCTTGAGGCCTGCTTCCTTCATCAACCATAATTCAGCCCTTTGGGCTAGTTCTTGAAGACACTGTGGCTATGCCTGGACATTGGGCACTGCATGAATTATGCTAGTAGTCCTAGTAATCCTAGCTTCATAATTGTTTGGCCCTTGAGGCCTGCTTCCTTCATCAACCATAATGCACATTCCTTGGGGTAATTTTTGGAGAGACTATGGCTATGCCTGGACATTGGGCACTGCAAGAACTATGCTAGTAGTCCTAGCTTCAGAATTGTTTGGCCCTTGAGGCGTGCTTCCTTCATCAACCACAATACAACCCCTTGGGCTACTTCTAAGAGACACTATGGCTATGCCTGGACATTGAGCACTGCAAGAACTATGCTAGTAGTCCTAGCTTCATAAATGTTTGTCATCTGAGGCCTGTTTCCTTCATCAACCATGATAAAGCCCCTAGGGCTACTTTTTGGAGACACTATGGCTATGCCTGGACATTGGGCACTGCAAGAACTATGCTAGTAGCCCTAGCTTCATAATTGTTTGGCCCCTGAGGCCTGCTTCCTCATCAACCATAATACAGCCCCTTGGGCTACTTTTTGGAGACACTATGGCTATGCCTGGACATTGGGCACTGCAAGAACAATGCTAGTAGCCCTAGCTTCATAATTGTTTGGCCCCTGAGGCCTGCTTACTTTGTCAACCATGATACAGCCCTTGGGCTACTTCTTGGAGACACTATGGCTATGCCTGGATATTGGGCACTGCAAGAACTATGCTAGTAGTCCTAGCTTCATAATTGTTTGGCCCTTGAGACCTGCTTCCTTCATCAACCATAATTCAGCCCCTTGGGCTACTTCTTGAAGACACTGTGGCTATGCCTGGACATTGGGCACTGCATGAATTATGCTAGTAGTCCTAGTAATCCTAGCTTCATAATTGTTTGGCCCTTGAGGCCTGCTTCCTTCATCAACCATAATGCACATTCCTTGGGTTAATTTTTGGAGAGACTATGGCTATGCCTGGACATTGGGCACTGCAAGAACTATGCTAGTAGTCCTAGCTTCAGAATTGTTTGGCCCTTGAGGCCTGCTTCCTTCATCAACCACAATACAGCCCCTTGGGCTACTTCTAAGAGACACTATGGCTATGCCTGGACATTGAGCACAGCAAGAACTATGCTAGTAGTCCTAGCTTCATAAAAGTTTGGCCTCTGAGGCCTATTTCCTTCATCAACCATGATACAGCCCCTAGGGCTACTTTTTGGAGACACTATAGCTATGCCTGGACATTGGTCATTGCAAGAACTATGCTAGTAGTCTTAGCTTTATAATTTCTTGACCCTTGAGACCTGCTTCCTTCATCAACCATGATACAGCACCTTGGGCTACTATGGCTATGCCTGGACATTGGTCTCTGCAACTACTGTGCTAGTAGTCTTATCTTCATAATTGTTTGGCCCCTGAAGCCTGCTTTTTTTGTCAACCATGATACAGCCCTTGGGCTACTTCTTGGAGACGCTATGGCTATGCCTGGACATTGGGCACTGCAGAAACTATGCTAGTAGTCTTCCTAGCTTCATAATTATTGGCCCCAGAGGCCTGCTTCCTCCATTAACCATGATATAGCCCCTTGGGCTACTTTTTGGAGACACTATGGCTATGCCTGGACATTGAGCACTGCAAGAACTATGTGACTAACCCAGGGTTGTATTCGGGACTCAGGTGTCTGGGCCCCGCTGTGGTTGGGATGTCACTGGTGGCTTGCCCAGACCCGTGGCCCTGGTGGTCAACTGGTAAAGGAGTTAGGGAATGGTAGTAGAAAGTTTGACAGTTGACCTGTGGCTTCTGGTGATTGCACCAGCGCTGCCTTGGGCCTCCAGGGATGATATACAGGCAGCTAGGTGTTGAAGCTCCCCACAGGCGAAGCTGGGTCCCCGGGGCTCTGGTAGTAGACGATTATTGATGAAAGCAGGGAATTGGCCTTGCTGGCAGGCCGCTGGAATAGTCTCTATAGATGGCAGGGTCAGGGGTAGAGGAATAGACACACACACCGGAGATTGTTTCTTTACCTTTTACTTATGGAATTGCAGGTAAATGTCCAGTACCCTGCCGGGTGTTCAGGTAGCACTTCCGGATCTCCACAGTGAGTGGGTATAAGGTCTCCTTGTCTCTTTTCCCTTGTGTGAAGCCCCTGCCCTGTATGGAAATTGGCTGGTCTCCTCTGCTCTCCTATTACCTGTGCTGTGTTGGGTAACCCTCGTTGGACTGCCGCTATATACTTTCTTGTGGTGCCTGGCTCCCTTGGTGGTGGCTGCACAGATGCCGTGAGACTGAAGTCTCCACGGAAAACCTGTATTCTCTGCTGGGCTAGGTGCTCCCCTGCAGACTCGGACTCCGGTGTCCAGGATGCCTTCTGGAGTTAACCAAGATGGCTCCTCGATCACCAGGCTGCTACTTCTCTGCTGTTCCTACATCTCACCTTCGACCCCACTCTTGGGTCCCTGCAATAGCTAGAGTGATGGCTGTTCAGTTGTCTCTGGCTCGGGTCTAGCTCGGCTCCGACCACCAGGACGTCTTCACAGTCCTCCCAGCAACTGCAAACTCTGTAAAACTACGCCCCCAGCTCCAATGTTTATAGGGGATCTTGACTAAGGGCAGCAAGATGAGCTCCCCCTACTGGGTTGGGGTGGAAGGTGTTGTTTGCACTTGTGTATCCATTGTGGAAATCCATCCATGCTGTATGTGAGTCTGTGGTTACCTGTGTGAGCAGGGCGCCACACTATACTAGTAGTCCTAGCTTCATAATTGTTTGGCTCTTAAGGCCTGCTTCGTACATCAAACATGATACATCCCCCTTGGGCTACTTTTTGGGGACACTATGGCTATGCCTGAACATTGGGCACTGCAAAAACTATGCTAGTAGTCCTAGCGTTATAATTTCTTGACCCTTGAGACCTGCTTCCTTCATCAACCATGATACAGCCCCTTGGGCTACTTTTTGGAGACACTATGGCTATTCCAGGAATTGGGCACTGCAACTACTATGCTAGTAGTTCTAGGCTAGCTTCATAATTGTTTGGCCCTTGAGGCCTGCTTCCTTCATCAACCATAATACAGCCCCTTGCGCTAATTTTTTGGAGACACTATGGATATGCCTACACATTGGGCACTGCAAGAACTATGCTAGTAGTCCTAGTAGTCTTAGCTTCATAATTGTTTGGCCCTTGAGGCCTCCTTCCTTCATCATACAGCCCCTTGGGCTAAATTTTGGAGACACTATGCTTGCACATTGTGCAGTGGCAGTGGCACAAAAATGACAGTAGTCCAAGCTTTATAATTCTGAAGCCCTTGTGATGATGATGATGATAGGTGGCTTCTTCCTGCGTTAACCATAACACAGCCCCAAGGCAGATCAATCTCTTTACACCACTTACACACTGAGCTGTCAGAAGATCTCCTCCATCATAACTCGCTCTTATGGCAATCATGCACTCATTTCAGCCTTTTCCCCAGCTCCCATTGACTAACATTGGACTCTCTACTCGCACCAAATACCCGAGTATTAGGATCTCCTCAGCATGAGTATAGCGAGTCCGAGTATTTGACTACTCGCTCATTCCTAATCAAAACATCTTAGATCCCTCAAGAAAATTGTGGTGAGAGGACCATTACCATTCCTCTTTTGCTTTTTCTATGTGACCTTTAAAGGGCCAGCACATCTTGACCTGGAAATTCCTTTCAGCCTACTGCTGAAAGGCTCACCAATACAGAGGTGCCTGGGCAACATCTTTATTCCCCTTAATGGCATTGCTTGTGTTCAAGTTGCTTGCCTCATGCTCTATACTTTGTGCCTTGTCTTTGTGCTATACTCATACTATGCCTCTTTGTAGTTCCTACCACCATTGAGCATGTTGCACCAGTCAACTTGCAACCATCTCTATTGATCATGCTACACCAAGTCTGCCATTCAGCATCTGTCTCCGTGAACCTGTCACATCAGCCTGTCTGCACCTCTGTATCGGTGAGCCAATGTCTCCTTGGCTTGCACCCAACTTCTTCAAGCCTCTAGCCACTCCAGCTTCTTCTGCCAATTCTATGGTTCCTGAAGCCATGGAGGTTGATCAAGTCAAGATGGCCACTCTGCAACAAAAAGAGAGGTTGTCCAAAAGCTTATGTTTCTATTTTGGCAGTCCTACTCATTTGATCTGGAGTTGAGCTGAAAGGCTGGAAAACTCATCCGCCTAGGTCAGGTAAGGCCACCCTAAATGGCAATGACAAATACCTCCCACTCACTGTGTCTGTGCAAGTAGCAATTGATTGTATGTGTATCTCTGAGACCACTTACCTGTACTCCGGTTTGGCCGGTAAATTCATCCAACAAGCCATCATCACGTATCTCAAGATTCCCATTGTTCCCTTCCATTGTCCATGTCCCATTACCTCTATAGATGGATGGTATTTGAAGGATGCCATTTTGGGGATTACAGAAAGAATTAGAACTACAAATTAGCCCTTAATGTAAGAAGATCACGTTCTCCATTTTACCTAAGCTCTCACCTCCATTTGATACTTGATCTTCCCTGATTGTGTAATCATGAGCCTGTTATCAACTGGCAGGACAGTGATATCCTGCGAGGGGGTCATTACTGTCATAAAAAGTGCCTCAGGACACCACAACCATGAATCACATCTAGGTCTCCATCTGCTCTACTGGATTTACCATCCAACTTCTGGTCGTAAGCAGATATCTTTGAGAAGAAGTAGCCAGAAACTCTTCCACCTCATAAGTTATATGATTGTCTTATCAACTTAATTCCTTGTGCTATACCTCCTACTGGCTACACTTATCCCCTCTCGTTGGCTAAACCCCAAGCTATTAACGACCAAATAAAAGAGAATTTGGAAATAGGCTTTACCCAGAAATCTTCATCTTCAGCTGGAGCAGGCTTTTTCTTCATGAAAAAGAAACATCCATCTTTGCATCGACTAAACATTGGAGCTCCCCCACAAGTGACCCCATTTTGAAAACTAGACCCCCTAAAGAACATATCTAGATGCATAGTGAGCACTTTGAACCTCCAGGTGCTTCACAAATTGATCCGTAAAAATGAAAAAGTACCGTATATACTCGCGTATATGCCGAGTTTTTCAGCCCAAAACTTGGGCTGAAAAGTACCCCCCTCAGCTTATACGCCAGTCAGTGACGGTATACAGCAGCCCCAGCAGCCCCAGCAACCTCAGTAATCCAGGGCCCCCCCAGCCTTGCTCCGGTCACCTGTAAAGCAAAATATACTTATCACTGTCCCGCTGCCGTCCGCGCCCGCCGCTGCCGACATCCCCGATCCTCCATCTTCATGCGTCTTCTTCCGGTTTCCTGTGTTCGTCGCAGGCAATGACGTCATTGCCGGCGCCGAACACAGGAATTCGGAAGAAGACGCATGAAGATGGAGGATCGGGGATGTCGGCAGCGGCGGGCGCGGACGGCAGCGGGACAGTGATAAGTATATTTTGCTTTACAGGTGACCGGAGCAAGGCTGGGGGGGCCCTGGATTACTGGGGCTGCTGTATACTACCGCTGGGGCTGCTATATACTACCACTGGGGCTGCTGGGGCTGCTATACACTACCACTGGGGCTGCTGGGGCTGCTATATACTACCACTGGGGCTGCTATATACTACCACTGGGGCTGCTATATACTACCACTGGGGCTGCTGTATACTACCACTGGGGCTGATGGGGATGCTATATACTACCACTGGGGCTGCTGGGGCTGCTATATTCTACCACTGGGGCTGTGGGGCTGCTATATACTACCACTGGGGCTGCTGTATACTACCACTGGGGCTGCTGGGGATGCCATATACTACCACTGGGTCTGCTGTATACTACCACTGGGGCTGCTGTATACTGCCACTGGGGAGGCCTGTATACCACTGGGGGGGGCCTGTATACCACACTGCTGGGGGCTGTATACCTGTGCTGGGGTCCACCGTCGGCTTATACACGAGTCAATAGATTTTTCCAGATTTTTGGGGCAAAAGTAGGGGGGTCGGCTTATACACGGGTCGGCTTATACACGAGTATATACGGTACTTTTTTTTTTTGTACAAAATATTTATTTTTTTATAACTACGGATTAATTTGTGAAGCAACTGGGGGTTCAAAGTGCTCACCACCCATATAGATAAATTCCTTGTGGAGTCTATTTTCCAAAATGGGGTCACTTGTGGGGGAGCTCTAATGTTTAGGCACACAGGGGCTCTCCAAATGCGACATGGTGTCCGCTAACAATTTGAGCTGATTTTCCATTCAAATTGTTAGCGGACACCATGTTGCGTTTGGTGAGCCCCTGTGTCCCTAAACTTTGGAGCTCCCCCACAATTGACCCCATTTTTGAAACTAGACCCCCCAGGAAACTTATCTAGATGGGTGGTGAGCATATTGAACCCCCAGGTTCTTCACAAATTAATCCATGAAAATGAAAAAAAAAAATTTGTGGAAAAAAAAGTACTTTTTCATAATTACGGATCAATTTGTGAAACACCTTGGGGTTCAAAGTGCTCACTATACATCTAGATATGTTCACTGGGGGTCTAGTTTCCAAAATGGGGTCACTTGTGGGGAAGCCCCAATGTTTAGGCACACAGGGGCTCTCCAAATGCGACATGGTGTTCGCTAACAATTTGAGCTGATTTTCCATTCAAATTGTTAGCGGACACCATGTTGCGTTTGGTGAGCCCTTGTGTGCCTAAACTTTGGAGCTCCCCCACAAGTGACCCTATTTTGGAAACTAGACCACCCAAGGAACGTATCTAGATGCATAATGCGCATTTGAACTCCCATGTGTTTTACAAATTGATCTGTGAATATGAAAGTACTTTTTTTTCACAAAAATGTTCTTTTAGCCTCAATTCCTTCATTTTCACATGGGCAACAGGATAAAATGCATCCTAAAATTTATTGAGCAATTTCTCCTGAGTACACTGATACCTCATATGTTGTCATAAACCACTGTTTTGGCGCACGGCAGGGCTCAGAAGGAAAGGAGCGCAATTTCACTTTTTGAATGGAAAATTAGCTCCAAAAGTCAAATTGCGCTCCTTCCCTTCTGAGCCCTGCCGTGCGCCCAAACAGTGGTTTATGACCACATATGAGGTATCGATATACTCAGGAGAAATTGCCCAACACATTTTAGGATACATTTGTTTCCACTTTGCTTAGTTCCTGTGACGCACCTGAAGGGTTAATAATCTTCTTGAATGTAGTTTTGAGTAGCTTGAGGGGTGCAGTTTTTGGAATGGTGTCACTTTTGGGGGTTTTCTGTCATTTAAACCCCTCAAAGGGACTTCAAATGTGATGTGGTCACTAAAAAAAATGGTTTTGTATATTTTGGTGGAAAAATGAAAAATTGCTCATGAACGTTGACCCCTTATAACTTACATAGTAACATAGTAACATAGTTTTAAGGTTGAAGGAATACTTTAAGTCCATCTAGTTCAACCCATAGCCTAACATGTTGATCCAGAGGAAGGCAAAAAAAAACCATGTGGCAACACTAAGCTCCACATTGGGGAAAAAATTCCTTCCTGACTCCAGGTATGGCAATCAGGCTAGTTCTCTGGATCAACGCCCTATCAAAGAATCTAGTATGTATAACTGGTAATATTATAGCATCCAGGCCCTTTTTAAATGTTAGTAGTGACTCACTCATTACAACATCATGTGGCAGAGAGTTCCATAGTCTCACTGCTCTTACAGTAAAGAATCCGCATCTGTGATTATGATTAAACCTTCTTTCCTCCACACGTAGAGGATGCCCCCTTGTCCCAGTCTCAGGCCTAAGAGTAAAGAGATCATTACAAAGGTCTCTGTACTGTCCCCTCATATATTTATACATTATTATAAGATCACCCCTAAGCCTTCGTTTTTCCAAGCTAAATAACCCCAAGTTTAATAACCTGTCTTGGTATTGCAGACCCCTTAGTCCTCTAATGACTTTTGTCGCTCTTCTCTGGACCCGCTCTAGTTCAGCTGTCTTTCTTATACACCGGAGACCAGAATTGTACACAGTATTCTAAGTGTGGTCGCACTAGTGACTTGTATAGAGGTAAAATTATGTTCTCCTCATGAGCATCTATGCCTCTTTTAATGCATCCCATTATTTTATTTGCCTTTGCAGCAGCTGCCTGACACTGGCCACTAAATGTGAGTTTGTCATCTACCCATACACCCAGGTCTTCTTCAGTGACAGTTTTGCCCAGTGTTTTACAATTAAGGACATAATTATACCTTTTGTTTCCTCTGCCCAAGTGCATGACTTTACATTTATCTCCATTAAAGCTCATTTGCCATTTAGCAGCCCAAGCTTCTAGTTTACATAAATCCTCCTGTAATATAAAATTGTCCTCCTCTGTATTGATTACCCTGCAGAGTTTAGTGTCATCCGCAAATATTGAGATTCTACTCTGTATGCCCCCTACAAGGTCATTAATAAATATATTAAATAGAAGCGGGCCCAACACTGACCCCTGTGGTACCCCACTGTTAACTGTGACCCATTCTGAGTGTGTTCCATTAATAACCACCCTTTGTTTCCTATCACTAAGCCAGTTCTTAACCCACTTACACATATTTTCCCCTATCCCCATTGCCCTCATTTTATGTATCAACCTTTTGTGTGGCACCGTATCAAAAGCTTTTGAAACGTCCATATACACCACATCCACTGCATTTCCTTGGTCCAGTCCAGAACTTACTTCTTCATAGAAGCTTATTATATTAGTTTGACAGGAACGGTCCCTCGTAAAACCATGTTGATAATGGGTCATGAGGTTATTTTTCTTCAGATACTTCAGTATAGCATCTCTTAGAAAACCCTCAAGGATTTTACCCACAGTAGAGGTTAAGCTTACTGGCCTATAATTTCCAAGTTCAGTTTTTGTCCCCTTTTTGAATATTGGCACCACATTTGCTATACGCCAGTCCTGTGGTACAGACCCTGTTATTATGGAATCTTTAAATATTAAAAATAATGGTCTATCTATGACAGTACTTAATTCCTGCAGCACTCTGGGGTGTATCCCATCCGGGCCCGGGGATTTGTCAATTTTAGTGATTTTTAGACGATGCCGTACTTCCTCTTGGGTTAAGCAGGTGACATTTAATTGAGAATTTTTGTTATCACTGATCATATTGTCTGTCATGGGATTTTCTTGTGTAAATACTGTTGAAAAAAAGTCATTTAGCATATTGGCTTTTTCCTCATCCTCATCCACCATTTTACCCAGACTATTTTTAAAGGGGCCAACACCATCAATTTTTAGTTTCATACTATTTATGTAGTTAAAAAATATTTTGGGATTCTTTTTACTTTCTCTGGCAATGAGTCTCTCTGTCTCAATCTTTGCTGCCTTGATTTGCTTTTTACAAATGTTATTTAATTTTCTGTATTTATTTAATGCCTCATCACTACCTACTTGCTTTAATTCCCTAAATGCTTTCTTTTTGTCACATATTGCACCTCTTACCGCTTCTTAACAAAAAAATGTTTTTTTTTCAAAATTGGGCTGAAGTGAAGTAGACATGTGGGATATGTTATTTATTAACTATTTTGTGTCACATAACTCTCTGGTTTAGCAGAAAAAAAAAAAATTTGAAAATTGCAAAATTTTCAAAATCTTTGCCATATTTTTGATTTTTTTCACAAATAAACGCAAAAATGATCGACTTAAATTTAATAGTAACATGATGCCCAATATGTCACGAAAAAACATTCTCAGAATCGCTAGGATCGGTTGAAGCGTTCCAGTGTTATTACCTCATAAAGGGACACTGGTTAGAATTGCAAAAAATGCCAAGGTCTTTAGGGTCAAAATAGGCTGGGTCCTGAAGCGGTTAATGCAGGTAATGAGTTGATTAGGAGCATCTAACTGGTCTGTAGGAGCCAGAACGTCTAATGGTTGGTAGGGGATCAAATGCTTATTTCTCTCTGCAAAATGGAAAAATATTTTTCATAATTTAGACAATGCTACTTTCTGGATTTTATTTTTGATATTCTATCTCTCACTGTTAAAATTAACGCACCCTTAAAATTATAGGCTGTTCATGTCTTTGTCAGTGGGCAAAACTTCTAAATCAGCAAGGGATGAAATACTTATTTCCGGCATTGTATATTCTTCTATCACAAATGAAAAGGGTTTTCTGGCAACAACACACATATTACAAAACATTGATATGACAGAAATGTTGATACAGTTTTGTCTAGAATTATTGGATATAGTCCTGTACGAAAACTTCTCTTTATGTGGTGATGATTACTTCATACAGACATGTGGGACCGCAATGACTTCCAATATGGCATCGGCGTATGCTAATCTGCATATGGATGACTTTGAGAATAACTATAAATACAACAGCACCCTATTTTGAACCATGCTTTAAACTGGTATAGGGGTATATTTACAATATTTAAACATTCTTTACATGTAAAGGGAACCATAATATCTTGAATCAATTGCATCATCAGATTAATTCCATTAGATCGGAATTAAAGTTTTCATTGGAGCATGACACAATAGAGGTTTCATTCCTTGACACCAAGGTCATTAATAACTTCAAGCACACTTAAAACAGATATATACACTTAATCAATGGATAATAATAGGTTACTTTTTATGAAAACAGTCACCAAAATATGACGAACAATAGTCTCCCCAGATTCCAGTCTCAAGCATTAAAGGTACCGTTACACGTGGCAATTTGCTGGTTTCAGTGAAATCATGGACACATTGTTCTATTTTGTTGCCGTGTACAAATGTAACAATGTGTCCATGATTTCACTGCAACTAGCAATTGCCAGTGAAATTGCTAGCAAAATTGTCGCGTGTGACGGTACCTTAAGAGGATTGTATCTGATAAAACTGACCTAACCAATAAACTTGAATCAATATTCAATAAATTATCAGCATGGAAATATCATACCAGACTCTTCAAACCAAAAATGGATAGAGCTTTGGGACCAAGTACTGAACCCCCTCCTTCAACTACAAAACCAGAACCTATCCCATTTGTACATTTGTTTCATCCCACTATGCCCAAAATTTATGATATTATCCATAGACATTGGACGAGTCTTACTTAGGCTTACCCCATAGTGGAATGTTTCGAGAACCCACCACTTATTTGTACCAAATATTCACGGAATATTTTGGATAAACTAATTAGGGCAGATATAGGCTCTAATAAAAAAGTATACACACAGACTTTCCTGCAATCTATGGGAACCTGTACCTTCTATTGTATTAACTGCATGGCTTGCTCAAACATTATAAAGGAAAGGTTGTCATACACCCACAAACAGGTAAAACATATCTCAAAAAACAATATTTTATTTGTCACTCTAACTTCATGGCATATTTGATTAAATATCCTTGTCATCTACTTTATGTGGCGGAAACGACACGTCACATTACATTTAGAATCACTAGTCATAAAAAAGTGTGGAAAAACTTGGCTCCCTATTCCATACCTATTCCATCAGACATACAGTTGCCCAACTTATATTTCCGGTCACAAAAAAAGTAGATAGTAGGGATGAGCGAGTATACTCATAAGTATACGTTACTCGGCGAGTAAAGTGGTACTCGCGGTACTTGAGACATAGCGAGTATTTCACTACTTGCCTTGTAATATTCATATCTCCCACCCAGCATGTTTGGTGCCTGATTTGCAGCCAGTAAACATACTGGGTTTGCTAGCCAATCACAGTAAATCTGCAGCCATCTTAGTTGTGGCATTACTGTGATTGGCTGGCCGCGCAGCGTCATAGATGACTCATAGGCTCTATATGAGCTCTGCCACCGCCATCTTGTGCATATTGCATCCAGAACACAGCATAGTACTAGAGTTGGAAGTACTGCATAAGGTCAGAGAGTAGTGAGAGTTTTCCCAGCTTTTTTTAGGATTATATTTAGCTCTGCTGGCCAATATTTTTGCTGGTACAGTGCTGTTAGCATACCAAATAGCATGCACGATACTGCACATCTCAGATGCAATCTAAAACAAGTCCGTGATATAACATTTTTCACTCCTCATGGATATATATTTAACAAAAAAGGGGGGAAAAACACCAGCCTCTTTTTCTAGGAATGATTCAAAATCCAAGATACAATAAAAATCTATAATCTTTATTAATTAGTCAAATATTTTGACAGAGCACGCCCTCTTGAGGGACACGTGATAAACAACCACAGCTATATTTATAGTATGTATATTAATAACATCAATCAATTTAGTAGAATACTTTGTATCATTAACAGATTGTTGCATCATCTCTATACAAAATTCCTGGATTCCACAGGCCCATACAATGTCCTATAAGAGTTTATAGCTATCTGTCATATAAACCCATAAACCCATATCAATCTATTGCTATGTATTACACTATACCAATAGTGCTTTTCACCTCTCACATAGATTCAAAAGGGCACTAAGATATTGAAAATCTCCTACAACATCCCTCCATATAGTTTAGAGCCATAAAACCACCAAGTGATGTTAAGGCTTATACCTGCTGATAATGCCGGGCTCACAGTCCCTTCACCCCTACGATCATTTCGCACCACGCTTCTTCCAGGGGGCATGTCTATAATAGGAAACACTGTTCTTTTTATATGACCCTTGTCCAATCAATTATTGCCACCTCACATTGCCAGATCACTCCTCCAATGATGGTGCATGTATACCCACAGAGACGTCATTCAGCTCCGCCCACCTGCGGCATGACATGCAAACGTACCAATCACGTCCTTCACAAGTCCGAGTGTGCTCCCATCGCCATCTGTGACTAGCGCATACGCACTAGAGGAAGTGAGCAGCGGTGCGGTAAACTCCGACGTCGCTATAGCGATACTCATGTGACTAATCACATGAGACGCTAACAGATCTCCATAGTGACCTGATCCAGCTTGCGCCTGCACATTTGCATGCTTCTCTAGTCTCTTAATAACTCTTTTCTTAGGGACAACTTATCAAGTTATGTGAATATTTTACATTTGATGGACAATTTTTTAAGGCAAATATTCAATTACCCTATTTAAATTAGTAAAATTAAAAAACTGTAATTCATATACATTCTTAAAGTGCCCTATGCAATGATATACATAATTCATAAAAGTGCCCATGCCAAGACATACACTCTCAGTTTATACACCCATATACTAGTTAAAGGGATCCTGTCACCTGCAAAACACCTCCTAGGCTATCAAAACATGTCCCTGCAGCATCCCATCACTAATCCCACACTCCTTTTTGCTCAGAAAAGCATCCTGTAAAAGTGTAGAAAAACGTTTTATAACTTACTCATTAGTGATTATAATGAGCTGGGACTATATTCTTTAGTCACTAAGGCTGGCCATCTTCATCCTAATATCACGCCTTAATAGGCGTTATCTTCAATGCATATTGTAATCAGCGCCTCCCAGCTCTCCTGGGCGCTGCCTGGGCTGCAATGGGGCTGTAATGAGGAGAATCGCGTCATTTACGGCATCTGGTGACGTCAGCACACTACTCAGACAACACAGTGTGGGGGAACCACCCAAGGGTAAGACTTTATTGGATCACCAACAGTCAAATGCATATGACACATAACAAGCAAAACACGCAATGTAACAGGCAGCAAAGTTTCACCTTTCTGCTGGCTCACCTGATATTAGGATATACATGTCTTCAGGGCTTCCAGGGCCAACTACCACAGTCCAACAGCATCCCACGTTTGGCGGGCACAAACTGAGTTGGTGTAGTAGCAAACTTAGGAAGCTGAATGAGCACAGTAAAGTCTGTAGCCATGTGACCGAATTGTCCCAACCTGGGTTCCTTAAAGTGTAAATGTCATTTCATTTAAAAACAAATGCTATAATGGTTTTTAATGATGAGTCACATAGCAGCTAAGATAATGCCTTTTTTGTGCCATATGACTTACAGTGGGGGAAAAAGTATTTAGTCAGCCACCAATTAGGCAAAACATGAGAGAGGTGGAAATAAGTATTTGGTCTATAACAAAAGTTCATATCAAAACTTTGTTATATATCCTTTGTTTGCAATGACAGAGTTCAAACATTTTCTGTAAGTCTTCACAAGGTTGGCACAAACTGTAGCTGATATGTTGGCCCATTCCTCCATGCAGATCTACTCTAGAGCAGTGAAGTTTTGGGTCTGTCGCTGGGCAGCACGGACTTCCAACACTCTCATAGATTTTTTATAGGGTTGAGATCTGGAGACTGGCTAGACCACTCCAAGACCTTGAAATGCTTCTTACAAAGCCACTCCTTCGTTGCCCTGGTGATGTGCTTGGGATCATTGTCATGCTGAAAAACCCAGCCACATTTCATCTTCAATGGAAGGAGGATTGAGCTTAAAATCTCATGATACATGGCTCCATTCATTCTTTCATGTAGACGAATCAGTCGTCCTGGTTTCTTGGCAGAAAAACAGTCCCAAAGCATAATGTTGCCACCCCCACATTTCACGGTAGGTACGGTGTTCTTTGGATGCAACTCAGCATTCTTTCTCTTCCAAACACGATGAGTTGTGTTTCCAGCAATCAGTTCTACTTTAGTTTCATCTGACCATATGACATTCTCCCAATACTCTTCTGGATCATCCAAATGCATTCTAGCAAACTTCAGAAGGGTCCTGACATCTAATAGCTCAAGCAGGGGGACACATCTGGCACTGCAGGATCTGAGTCCCTGGTATCGTAGTGTGTTACTGATGGTAGCCTGTGTTACGTTGGTCCTAGCTCTCTGCAGTTCATTAACTAGGTGGTTCTGGGATTTTTGCTCATCATTCTTAAAATAATTTTGACCCCATGGGGTGAGATCTTGCGTGGAGCCCCAGATCAAGGAAAATTATCACTGGTCTTGTATGTCTTTCATTTTCTAATTATTGCTCCCACAGTTGATTTCTTCACACCAAGCTACTTGCCTATTGCAGATTCAGTCTTCCCAGCCTGGTGTTGGGCTACAATTTTGTTTCTGGTGTCCTTTGACAGCTCTTTGGTCTTCACTATAATGGAGTTTGGAGTGTGACTGTTTGAGGTTGACAGGTGTCTTTTATACTGATAACAAGTTCAAACAGTTGCTAGTACTACAGGTAATGAGTGGAGGATAGAGGAGCCTCTTAATGAAGAAGTTACAGGTCTGAGAGAGACAGAAATCTTGCTTGTTTGTAGGTGATCAAATACTTATTTTCCCCCAAAATTTGAAAAACAATTCTTTCTAAATCAGACAATGTGATTTTCAGGATTTTTATTCTCATTTTGTCTCTCATAGTTGAGGTCTACCTACAGTCATGGCCAAAAGTTTTGAGAATGATACAAATATTAATTTTAACAAAGTCTACTGCTTCAGTTTTTCTAATGGAAATTTGCATATACTCCAGAATGTCATAAAGAGTGATCAGCTTAACAGCAATTACTTGCTAAGTCAATATTTGCCTAGAAAATGAACTTTAACCCCCAAACACATTTCAACATCATTGCAGTCCTGCCTTAAAAGGAGCAGCCAACATCATTTTAGTGATTGTTCCATTAACACAGGTGTGGGTGTTGATGAGGACATGGCTGGCGAACAATCAGTCATAATTAAGTAAGAATGACACCACTGGACACTTTAAAAGGAGGCTGGTGCTTGGTATCATTGTTTCTCTTCAGTTAACCATGGTTATCTCTAAAGAAACACGTGCAGCCATCATTGCACTGCACAAAAATGGCCTAACAGGGAAGAGTATCGCATCTAGAAAGATTGCACCTCAGTCAACAATCTATCGCATCATGAAGAACTTCAAGGAGAGAGCTTCCATTGTTGTCAATAAGGCTCCAGGGAGCCCAAGAAAGACCAGCAAGCGCCAGGACCGTATCTTAAAACCGTTTCAGCTGCGGGATCGGACTATCAGCAGTGCCGAGCTTGCTCAGGAATGGCAGCAAGCTGGTGTGAGTGCTTCTGCACGCACTGTGAGGTGGAGACTCTTTGAGCAAAGCCTGGTTTCAAGAAGGCCAGCAAAGAAGCCACTTCTCTCCAGAAAAAACATTAGGGACCGACTGATATTCTGCAAAAGGTACAGGGAGTGGACTGCTGAGGACTGGGGTAAAGTCATTTTCTCTGATGAATCCCCTTTTGATTGTTTGGGAAATCTGGAAAACAGCTTATTGGGAGAAGAAGAGGTGAGCGCTACCACCAGTCTTGTCTCATGCCAACTGTAAAGCATCCTGAAACCATTCATGTGTGGGGTTGCTTCTCAGCCAAGCAAATCGGCTCACTCACAGTCTTGCCTAAAAACACAGCCATGAATAAAGAATGGTACCAGAATGTCCTCCAAGAGCAACTTCTCCCAACCGTTCAAGAGCAGTTTGGCACCCAACAATGTCTTTTCCAGCATGATGGAGTACCTTGCCATAAAGCAAAGGTGATAACTAAATGGCTCAGGGAACAAAACATAGAGATTTTGGGTCCATGGCCTGGAAACTCCAGAGATTTTAATCCCATTGAGAACTTGTGGTCAATCATCAAGAGACGGGTGGACAAACAAAAATCAACAATTTCTGGCAAAATGCAAGCATTGATTATGCAAGAATGAACTGCTATCAGTCAGAATTTGGTCCAGAAGGTGATTGAGAGCATGCCAGAGAGAAATGCAGAGGTCCTGAAGAAGAAGGGTCAACACTGCAAATATTGACTTGCTGCATTAACTCAATCTAACTGTCAATATAACCTTTTGGTATCATAATATGATTGCAATTATATTTCTGTATGTGATATAAACATCAGACAAACACATATAAAAACCAGAGGGCAGCAGATCATGTGAAAATATAATTTTGGTGTCATTCTCAAAACTTTTGGCCATGACTGTATAATGTCAATTTAACAAATGGAAAACAAGCGGTGTCAGAGAACTTGATCTGAGAAAGACGCATCTGTGTGTCGAAACGCGTTGTGGCATACTGGACCCCTGCTGTTCGTGTAATAAATTATCGGTAATTTAATCACCAACCCGTGGTTTCTTTAGCGCTCCAAATCTCTGACACCACTTGTTTTCCATTTGCTAATCTCTTTCTCCCTTGTTGGGAGTGCGGTGTGTGAGCTGCTCTAAGATCCACAGTACCTGGCAGTACATCATAAAGACCCACCCTTGAATGATCAACTGATACACAGTGTGGAGCTGGGACGGAAGCCAGTGCAGCGAGTCTGCCTCTTCGTGTGGAGGAGTGAAGGAGCCCACCTCCATCTCCAGAGGAACTAAGGAGCCGACCACCAAGCCCGGAGTATCTGAGGAGGAGGGAATATTGGCCCTTGTCACTACAGTGATCCACATTAAGCCATCAGTCTGGTTGTGCGGGGTGTTGCACAACCAGTAAAGGTTAGTGCAAACATAGTATAACCGTGTATTAAGTTCCTCCAGTTGCAGTGTGGCGCAATATATGTTTTTTCTTTTAATGTCAATTTAAGGCCTCCCTCGTCTTTTTAAGTAGGAGAACCTGCACAATTGGTGGATTATTAAATACTTTTTTCCCCACTGTATTTTCTCAACTTTTTTTGTTTGCTTTTAAAAACTTCATTTTAGGGCTGTGTGAGCATGGCCAGCAGCTGTATAGGGAGCACTGCAATGTGACAGCAGAGAAAAGGCAAGAGAGATCCTAAGCTGTGTGGAGAGTCAGCAGAGAAGGATCCAGATGACAAATCAGAGAAGCTTGTGCCAAGGAAATGAGAAAGGAGTTTGCGCAGATCCTGATATTCTGACATTGCTCAGCACTGTGCTGAAGCAATCTGATACATTGTCACCTTATCAGCTACAGTCAGGTGTTCACACACAGTGTAGGTCACTCCACCTCCACCCTTATATTGTTACATGCCCATATTCAGTGTGAAGATAGATCTGATCTGTTTATTATGAATGGTTTTCATCTAGATTTCACTTATAAAGTATATTTGAAGGTTTATTAAAATCTCTTGCTCTACATTATTATTATTACTACTAAATACTAGCTGTGAGCCCGATTCTAAAGAATCGGGTAGTCTAGAATGCATATATAGTTTATTTACTAATATTTAGGGGAGTGCGGTGAAATTAATTGTGTGTATACAGGTGGCTCAGTGGTTAGCACTGTATATGGTGGCTCAGTGGTTAGCACTGTATATGGCGGCTCAGTGGGTAGCAGAGTATACGGTGGCTGAGTGGTTAGCACTGTATACGGTGGCTCAGTGGTTAGCACTGTATATGGTGGCTCAGTGGTTAGCACTGTATACGGTGGCTCAGTGGTTAGCACTGTATACGGTGGCTCAGTGGTTAGCATTGTATATAGTGGCTCAGTGGTTAGCACTGTATATGGTGGCTCAGTGGTTAGCAGTGTATACGGTGGCTCAGTGGTTAGTACTGTATATGGTGGCTCAGTGGTTAGCACTGCGCAGTGGCTCAGTGGTTAGCACTGCGCGGTGGCTCAGTGGTTAGCACTGCGCGGTGGCTCAGTGGTTAGCACTGCGCGGTGGCTCAGTGGTTAGCACTGCGCGGTGGCTCAGTGGTTAGCACTTTAGCACTGCGCGGTGGCTCAGTGGTTAGTAGTGCGCGGTGGCTCAGTGGTTAGCAGGAGTATGGTGGCTCAGTGGTTAGCAGTGAGTGGGGTGGGCAGAGTGGTCAGCGCAGTGCGGCGGGCAGAGTGGTCAACGCAGTGCGGCGGGCAGAGTGGTCAGCAGAGGACAGAGGCACTCTGCCTGTCATACTTACCAGCGGGTCATCGTCTTCCCCGCCACGGCATTTTCACTCCGCCATCGCCAGCATGTTGGCTCCACTCATGCAGAGCATTGCTCCTGTGCAGGCTCCTCTCTGCTGAGTATTGCTCCTGTGCAGCCTCCTCTCTGCAGAGCATTGCTCCTGTGCAGCCTCCTCTGTGCAGAGCATTGCTCCTGTGCAGCCTCCTCTCTGCAGAGCAATGCTCCTGTGCAGCCTCCTCTCTGCAGAGCATTGCTCCTGTGCAGCCTCCTCTCTGCAGAGCAATGCTCCTGTGCAGCCTCCTCTCTGCAGAGCATTGCTCCTGTGCAGCCTTCTCTCTGCAGAGCAATGCTCCTGTGCAGCCTCCTCTCTGCAGAGCATTGCTCCTGTGCAGCCTCCTCTCTGCAGAGCATTGCTCCTGTGCAGCCTCCTCTCTGCAGAGCATTGCTCTTGTGCAGCCTCCTCTCTGCAGAGCAATGCTCCTGTGCAGCCTCCTCTCTGCAGAACATTGCTCCTATGCAGCCTCCCCTCTTCAGAGCATTGTTCCTGTGCAGCCTCTTCTCTGCAGAGCATTGGTCCTGTGCAGCCTCTTCTCTCCAGAGCATTGGTCCTGTGCAGCCTCCTCTCGGCAGAGCAATGCTCCTGTGCAGCCTCCTCTCTGCAGAGCATTACTCCTGTGCAGCCTCCCCTCTGCAGAGCATTGCTCCTGTGCAGCCTCCTTTCTGCAGAGCAATGCTCCTGTGCAGCCTCCTCTCTGCAGAGCATTGCTCCTGTGCAGCCTCCTCCCTGCAGAGCATCGCTCCTGTGCAGCCTCCTCTCTGCAGAACATTGCTCCTGTGCAGGCTGCTCACTGCAGAGCGTTGCTCCTGTGCAGCCTCCTCTCACCTGTATCCTGGAGATCAGCTCTTGGGGGCTCAGTCCGGGGTCCTCTGTCAGCTGTATGTTCCCTTGTGATCGCAGGATGTCAGAGGCAGAGAATCAGTGATGAGGACACGTCTGATGTGAGACAGCGGCATGATGTCTCCTGTGCTGACTGCAGCAATGAAAGTGCCTGTGATGATGTCACAGTCATGTGATATAGCACCGCCCATACCAGTGACATCATCTCAGGTCCTGAGAGTGAGAGACTGTGCATGGACTCGCAAAGGCATTGCGAGTGAGGAGAGACTCTGGAAGGACTCGCAAAGGCATTGCGAGTGTGGCATGAGAGAGAGAGAGACTCAGCAAGGACTCGCAAAGGCATTGCGAGTGAGGAGAGACTCTGGAAGGACTCGCAAAGGCATTGCGAGTGTGGCAGGAGAGAGAGAGAGACTCAGCAAGGACTCGCAAAGGCATTGCGAGTGAGGAGAGACTCTGGAAGGACTCGCAAAGGCATTGCGAGTGAGGAGAGACTCTGGAAGGACTCGCAAAGGCATTGCGAGTGTGGCAGCCACGCATACGACGACGGAAACACTGCCGAATATGACGGAAGTGGCCTTAGGGTAATTATATATTAGAAAAAATTAAATGACAGGTATGCTTTAAGTAGCCTTTGACCTTCCAGCCAAATTTCAGAATCCTAGGTTGAACTGCAGAATATTCAGTTTCTATGCTTTTGTTCCTCTAGTTGGAATCAAAGCTCCTAGACTGAGGCCACATTGCATATGGACAAGTGGTGACTGAAGCAGATCATTTTTATAGCCTTATGGTGGGTTTTCACGTCCCGATATTGGCGTCCAACTCCGAACAAAAGTCACGTGGTTCGTGCGTTGGACCCGATATCGTTCTTGCGTTGTATGGTGTGAACGTCCAATTCGATGCACGATTGATGTCAAACCGATATCGGGGATCTAATTAGCCTGCTCTCCAATGGCGCGATATCGGATGCCGGTTTGATCCGGATTGTCCTGTGTGACAGCCCAACTCCGATGTGCAGTACAACGTCACCCATTCACTCCCATGTTAAATGGTCGTTCCTGGGTCGGGGGGCGTAGACATCGTAGGGACGTTGTATCCCGATATTGCGCTGTGTAAACCGCCGATCCGATTCTTGGAAAACCGGGCACAAAAAGCGCGCTCCCGCGCCATCGGATCCAATATCGGACCGACGTTGGAGCGTGTAAACCCACCATTAGCCTTCACACAAGAGTATATTGTATTCTTACAGGATTGGTGGGATAAGGCTATTCTTTTATTGGTTGACATTTCAATATTATATATTACAATACAAGCCACAAACTAGGACAATGGGGCTCTGAGCAGACTAGCAAGAAACAATGAATTAAAAAACATGAGTTAACAAATAAAAGGAACAACACGTCTAGCTAATTTAAGAACATTAACCCATGACACACATTGAAAAGAGCTATGTCATCACATTCCTCCCCCTTTTTAATTAGCCCCGGAAAACTCCTGGATCTGGACGAGGTTCACTGTTTATGAGGCTGCCAGACATGATAGGCTTCCGATCAACCTTCTTCACTTGTCAGGACAGTCCACCGGCATTTCCATGATTCTTGCCCTGTTTGTGTCAGATGGAAAAATTTTAAGATTATAGAGCCAAACTCCATTTGAGTAAACGTCCATTTTCCCTGGCATTTCGATTTAGCTAACTTAATGGATTGAGGTCAGTTAGGACTATGAACTCCTTGCCATAGAGGAAGGGCTGCAAATTTTTTAGGGCCCAGACTATGGCCAGGTATTATTTTTCTATTATTGCATAGGCCCTCTTTTGGTCCAAAAATTTCCCTGAAAGATAGGCTATTGGATGTTCCTTACTGTCAGCTCCCACTTGGCTACGTACAGCTCCTGGTCCATTATCCAATGTATTGGTTTGGACAATGAACCTGCGGCGGAAGTCAGGAGCAGTCAGAACTGGGCTCTGGACTAATTAGGCTTTCAAATGAGAGATATGACATAATTAATTCCACATTTACTCCTATTGACAATATTGGTAGCATCTTGGAAGTGCTCAGTAGGTAAAATGCATCTTTCGTCAGTTGGTAAACGTGGATCTAAAGTTTTTCATGTTCCAGTTTGACTGCTGCATAAGATAGCCTATCACCTATCACAAATACACACACATTTACAATGTTGAATTGAAGCTGGTTGTGACATTGCAAATCAGATGATTCTCTAGCAAACTGTTCTATTTTGACAAAGTCAGGAGGGCATGCTTGGTCAAATAAGAACTGTTAAAAAGAGCTGACACTTTCCTGGCTATGATCACCTTCTTCCTCAAGTGGGTATGTATGTGGAAGAAGTAGTGCACTTTTAAGTAAGGATGTAGGCTATTCAAGGAGCATGAGTTACTATGGCCTTGTTCACATATACCATCATGTTTGGCATTCTCTACGTTTTTTAGCTGTTAAAAAAAACGCACATGCATTAATGCATGGTGCACTGAAGTGTAGCTGGTTTTTTAACAACACATGCGTTTTTTTTCACCATTCCAAAAAACACTGCATGCAGGTTTTTTGGGTGCTGTAAAAAAACGCATGGGTTTTGTAAAAAACACATGCATTTTTTTAACATGGGGCCCTATGGGAAACGCATGCGTTAACGCATGGCACATATAGCCACCTGCGTTAACGCATACGTCAATGCATATGCTTTTTTAATGAAAAAATGACTAAGTCCAAAAACTTGCCAAAAACGTTCAGAACCTCAGAGGACACTATTTGGCACGCTTAGAAAAACTGATCAGTTCTTCTAAGGGTATGTGCACATCAGTTGTTTTGTGGACTGTTTTATAGCGTTTTCCGTCGGCGGTTTCCGCTGAGTTTTATGTTAATTTATGTTAATCCTAGCCACCGGTTGGATTAACATGCTAGTCAATGGAGTTTAGAAAACGCTGTCTACATTAGAACGTTTTTTTTCTGGTCGTTTTCTGTTTATTCACCGGTTTTCCACCGGTTTTCAAAGATAGAGCAAGTGACTTCTTTTCAGCGTTTTTCCAGCGGTTCCAGCTGAACAAGTGCACCAAAGACCAGTCTGGGAATCGCTAAGAAAAACGCCAGGGAAATCGCCAAGAACACGCTGTCCAAACACTAATAAACCGATCGCAAATCGTTAGCAAAACGCTAACAAAACTAGGGACACTGCCGAGTTCAGAAAACTCAGTTTCTGCTATTCTACACCGGTTCCCGGTCGGTCTGCAAAGATGCAGACCCGTCCGATGTGCACATACCCTTAGGGCTAAAAAAACGGATTGGTATGTGTGAAGAAGGCCTTTGCCTGACCAGATGGAATGTTCTGGGCCTTGTTATTCTACATAATTCCTTTCTGAAATGGACGCGTAGATAGCCACCATATGAGTGGCCGCTTGATACACATCAACAATTTGTCCACTGTATGGCTTTTGTCTCCCAGTTTTAAGCTTTTAAATTGTGAAACCACATTACAGCACTTTAAATAGCATGAGCAAAATAATTGGGGACAGTGTCTTGTATGCTCTATTCTAAGGCTATTTGGAATAGGGTCATGTCTGTTGAAGGGAGAAAGTAGGTAATCCAGCTTCACAGAGAAGTAAATCTTCTTTATTATGTGTACATGCTGACTGCTGACAGATTAAAAAAAGAACATTTATGTGTTTCTTGTGTTTAGAGCTCCCATAATAACAATGTCTAGTGTTCCACACTGGACACATAAGTCATTTCCCATTCCGATGCACAAAGCAGTAATAAAATTCATCATTTTAAAGCAAAGATACATAAAATATCATGTTCTTCAGTGTGTTCTTATATATTAATTTGTGGAACATATACAAGTGCATCTCAAAAAATTAGAATATAATCAAAAAGATAATTTATTTCAGTAATGCAATACATAAAGAGAAACGCATATATTATACTAGCTGTGAGCCCGATGCAAATGCATCGGGATTCTAGAACGTGGCAATATTATTTGCATTAATAGCATTATTATTACCATTAATAGCATAATTATTAGCATTAATAGCATAATTATTAACATTAATAGCATAATTATTAGCATTAATAGCATTAATAGCAATATTATTTGCATTAATACCATTATGATTACCATTAATAGCATAATTATTAGCATTAATAGCATAAATATTAGCATTAATAGCATAATTATTAGCATTAATAGCATAAATATTAGCATTAATAGCATAATTATTAGCATTAATAGCATAAATATTAGCAATAATAGCATAATTATTAACATTAATAGCATTAATAATAGCATTAATAGCAATATTATTTGCATTAATAATAGCATTATTATTACCATTAATAGCATAATTATTAGCATTAATAGCATAATTATTAGCATTAATAGCATTAATAGCAATATTATTTGCATTAATACCATTATGATTACCATAAATAGCATAATTATTAGCATTAATAGCATAAATATTAGCATTAATAGCATAATTATTAGCATCAATAGTATAAATATTAGCATTAATAGCATAATTATTAGCATTAATAGCATAAATATTAGCATTAATAGCAATATTATTTGCATTAATAGCATTATTATTACCATTAATAGCATAATTATTAGCATGAATAGCATAATTATTAACATTAATAGCATAATTATTAGCATTAATAGCATTAATAGCAATATTATTTGCATTAATACCATTATGATTACCATTAATAGCATAATTATTAGCATTAATAGCATAAATATTAGCATTAATAGCATAATTATTAGCATTAATAGTATTAATATTAGCATTAATAGCATAATTATTAGCATTAATAGCATAAATATTTGCATTAATAGCATAATTATTAACATTAAAAGCATTAATAATAGCATTAATAGCAATATTATTTGCATTAATAGCATTCTTATTACCATTAATAGCCTAATTATTAGCATTAATAGCATAATAATTAGCATTAATAGCATTAATAATAGAATTAATAGCAATATTATTTGCATTAATAGCATTATTATTACCATTAATACCATAATTATTAGCATTAATAGCATAATTATTAGCATTAATAACATAAATATTAGCATTAATAGCATAATTATTAGCATTAATAGCATTATTATTAGCAGTAATAGCATTATTAATAGCATTAATAAAATTAATAATACAATTAATAGCATTTATGTATTTTTTTTATTATTATTTTTTATGTAATTATTTATTATTTTTTATTTATTTTTTGTATTACTTTTTAATTATTTTTTAATTTTTTTTTATTATTAAATTTATTATTTATTTAAAGTGAGCCTGAGGCTGAGACCCAGTTCTCCTTCAGGTCCGCTGAAAGGGCTGATATTATTAGCATATATTTAATTTTTTTTATTATTATTTTTATTTAATTATTTATTATTTTTTATTTATTTTTTTATTATTTTTTAATTATTTTTTAATTATTATTATTTTTATTAAATTTATTATTTATTTAAAGTGAGCCTGAGGCTGAGACCCAGTTCTCCTTCAGGTCCGCTGAAAGGGCTGATATTATTAGCATATATTTAATTTTTTTATAATTATTTTAATTTAATTATTTATTATTTTTTATTTATTTTTTTATTATTTTTTAATTATTTTTTAATTATTATTTTTTTTATTAAATTTATTATTTATTTAAAGTGAGCCTGAGGCAGAGACCCAGTTCTCTTTCAGGTCCGCTGAAAGGGCTGATATAATTAGCATATATTTAATTTTTTTATTATTATTTTTATTGAATTATTTATTATTTTTAATTTATTTTTTTATTATTTTTTAATTATTTTTTAATTATTTTTTTTATTATTAAATTTATTATTTAGGCTGAGACCCAGTTCTCTTTCAGGTCCGCTGAAAGGGCTGATATAATTAGCATATATGTATTTTTTTTATTATTATTTTTATTGAATTATTTATTATTTTTAATTTATTTTTTTATTATTTTTTAATTATTTTTTAATTATTTTTTTTATTATTAAATTTATTATTTAGGCTGAGACCCAGTTCTCTTTCAGGTCCGCTGAAAAGGGCTGATATAATTAGCATATATTTATTTTTTTTATTATTATTTTTATTGAATTATTTATTATTTTTTATTTATTTTTTTATAATTTTTAATTATTTTTTAATTATTTTTTTTATTATTAAATTTATTATTTAGGCTGAGACCCAGTTCTCTTTCAGGTCCGCTGAAAGGGCTGATATAATTAGCATATATTTAATTTTTTTATTATTATTTTTATTGAATTATTTATTATTTTTAATTAATTTTTTTATTATTTTTTAATTATTTTTTAATTATTTTTTTTATTATTAAATTTATTATTTAGGCTGAGACCCAGTTCTCTTTCAGGTCCGCTGAAAGGGCTGATATAATTAGCATATATTTAATTTTTTTATTATTATTTTTATTGAATTATTTATTATTTTTTATTTATTTTTTTATTATTTTTTAATTATTTTTTAATTATTTTTTTTATTATTAAATTTATTATTTAGGCTGAGACCCAGTTCTCTTTCAGGTCCGCTGAAAGGGCTGATATAATTAGCATATATTTAATTTTTTTATTATTATTTTTATTGAATTATTTATTATTTTTAATTTATTTTTTTATTATTTTTTAATTATTTTTTAATTATTTTTTTATTATTAAATTTATTATTTAGGCTGAGACCCAGTTCTCTTTCAGGTGCGTTTATTTTTTATTTATTTTTTTATTATTTTTTAATTATTTTTTAATTATTTTTTTTATTATTAAATTAATTTGTTCGCATTGAAATACATTAGCGGTGTGTCGGCGATTTTATGATTTTAGGGCCGACCTGGTTCTATTTGTCGGCCCTAAAATCGCGGATACACTGCTAATGCATGTCTATGGGCAGTGAGCTCGAATTCTGATTGGTCTGCGTCCAATCCGAAATCGGGCGGACTGCCCATGGACATGCATTAGCGGTGTGTCCGCGATTTTAGGGCTGACAAATAGAACCAGGTGGCCGGCCATAAAATCGGCGACACACCGCTAATGTATTTCAATGGGATCTGAGGTGCTCTTCTGATTGGCTGAGGGCATTAGAGAGCGACCAATCAGAAGAGCAGCTCACATCTCATAGAGATAGAATGGCGGATCTTGCGTCCATTGTATCTTAATGAGAAGTGAAGAGGACGTCGGAGATGGAAGTTGGCGGAAAGAAGACAGAAGACCCCGGGGGCCGGACGAAGAGCCGGAGATGGCGGAAAGAAGAGAGAAGAGCGGCGGGGCCGGAGGAAGAGGACGGCTGGCCGGACGAAGGGATTGTGGATCGGACGGACGATCAGATGACTAAGAAGGCATGTAAGTGATCGACGGGGGCGTTAGGTTAGGGGACGGCGGGGGCTTCGGGTGTAGGGCCTTAGGTGTTAGCGGCGGGAGCTTAGGAGGCGGCGGGGCTTAGGGGATAGGGGCTTAGGTGCGGCGGGGCTTGGGGGCAGGGGGGGGTAGGGGTTTAGGTGCGGATTCGGGGGTAGGGGGTTAGGTGCGGCTTAGGGGGTAGGGGCTTGCGGCAGAGGGTAGTGGCTGCGGCGGGGTAGTGGCTTAGGGCGGCAGGGGGTAGGTGCTTCGGCGGCGGGGTAGGTTAGGGCGGCAGGGGGTAGGGGCTTGCGGCAGAGGGTAGTGGCTGCGGCGGAGTAGTGGCTTAGGGGGGTAGGGGCTTCGGCGGCGGGGTAGTGGCTGCGGCGGGGTAGTGGGTTAGGGCGGCAGGGGGTAGGGGCTTGCGGCAGAGGGTGGCTGCGGCGGGGTAGTGGGTTTAGGGCGGCAGGGGTTAGGGGCTTGCGGCAGAGGGAAGTGGGTGCGGTGGGGTAGTGGCTTAGGGCGGCAGGGGGTAGGGGCTTCGGCGGCGGGGTAGTGGCTTAGGGGTTAGGTGCGGCAGAGGGTAGTGGGTGCGGCGGGGTAGTGGCTTAAGGCGGCAGGGGGTAGGGGCTTCGGCGGCGGGGTAGTGGCTTGGCGGCAGGGGGTAGGGGCTTCGTCGGCAGGGTAGTGGCTTAGGGGTTAGGTGCAGCAGAGGGTAGTGGGTGTGGCGGGGTAGTGGCTTAAGGCGGCAGGGGGTAGGGGCTTCGGCGGCGGGGTAGTGGCTTGGCGGCAGGGGGTAGGGGCTTCGGCGGCGGGGTAGTGGCTTAGGGGTTAGGTGCGGCAGAGGGTAGTGGCTGCGGCAGGGTAGTGGCTTAGGGCGGCAGGGGGTAGGGGCTTGCGGCAGAGGGTAGTGGTTAGGTGCGGCAGAGGGTAGTGGCTGCAGCGGGGTAGTGGCTTAGGGCGGCAGGGGGTAGGGGCTTGTGGCAGAGGGTAGTGGCTGCGGCGGGGTAGTGGCTTAGGGCGGCAGGGGGTAGGGGCTTGCGGCAGAGGGTAGTGGCTGCGGCTGTAGTGGCTTAGGGCGGCAGGGGGTAGGGGTGTTTTAGAGCATGGCGCTGTAGTGTACAGCGCGATGGTATACTACAGTCCCATGGGCATACGCGTGTCGGCCCTTAAGCGCCAGCGGACATTGCGAGTCGTTGGCACTTAGGTTTAGGGGCGGACAGGCGTATGGGCATGGGACTGTAGTATACTATAGCGGTGTACACTACAGTCGTATGCGCTTTTGTGGCTTGGTTAGCGGTGGGTGGCAGCGACTCGCAATGCCCGCTTCGCGGGCATTGCTTCGCGAGGCTGCAACGACTCGCAATGCCCGCTTTGCGGGCATTGCTTCGGGAGTCGCCGTGGCCGCGTAGCGGCCACGGTCAGAGTCCAGCGGAAGCACCCTGGACTCGCTAACCAAGCCACCGGAAGTTGCGCCGCTCCGACGGAAGTCAGTTACGGCAATTATATAATAGATAGAGTCATTACAAACAGAGCGATCTATTTCTAGTGTTTATTTCTGTAAATGTTGATGATTATAGCTTAGAGCCAATGAAAGCTCAAAAATCATTAACTCAGAAAATTAGTGTAGGAAGGAAGATGAATGTTTAAAAACCGCGATCCTGTATTCCACGAGACATCAAAGGGTAAGTATAATATTGGTTTACTAGTTAACGCATTTTATGGCTCCCTGAAATGCCCTGAAACATGGCAATACAATATTGATACCAATATTTGGTTGGTGCTCCTTTTGCATGTGACTCACCGTTGCTGGGTTCTCGGGTCTCAGGCGTTGCTTCCCTCGTCACGGTTCCGCGCCTGAGGCTGTGGGACCCGGTGGTCAGATCAAAAGGGAATGAATGGATGGGTATTAGTGATGGGCGAATCCTAAATTACTCGGAATCGCTTGACTCTAGCGAGTCCGAGCCCGGGACTCGCTACTCGTTGTTAATGAATGGGGAAGCGAGTAATTTTATTCCTCCCAAAAATACAGGTTTTTCCTTCTGAACTACAGGAGTTTCCTCCCATGCCCCAGGATCTAATCCCAAAAGATCAGAGAGATCTTCAATCTCTGTTTCATTCAGGGAATCGGCTCCAAAGAACCCCAAAGGACCCACTTTAATTTGTTTGTGTGCCAATAAAATCTACTTTCTATCCTCCTGTCTCCCCAGGTAACAGCATTGATTTGTTTGAAGAGTTAGTTAGCCGCGAAATAGAGGCCCTGATGTATCCACAACCGAAAAAGAATTTGTCTGAGCCCGAACAAAAAGCACTAAATCTAATGAAAAAATGGGAAGAAATTCTCATTAAAAAGGCCGACAAAGGAGGTGGGGTGGTTATAATGTATAAACAAGATTATATTGCTGAGTCTATGCGGCAACTAGGAGACAAACAAACATATGAAGAATTAAAATCCGATCCCACTTTAAAATACCAGAGTGATTTAAAAAATCTGTTAAGAAAATGGGTAGGTCAGGGCGCAATAAGTAAAAAACAGCTGGAAAAACTGTTCCCTGAGCACCCTAAAAGGGCGCACTGGTATTGCATTCCTAAAATCCATAAAAATCAGAAAACACCCCCTGGCCGCCCCATTGTTTCAGGGATCGGGTCCCTAACTGAACCCCTGAGCCAATTTTTAGATTGGCTACTTAGACCCCTTTTGAACAACATACCGGCTTACGTCAAAGATACAGGTGATTTTGTAAGAAACTTAGAAGAACTACAGTGGAGAGAAGGGCTCAGATTGGCTTCTATAGATGTGGAGAGCCTATACACACGGATCCCTCAACAACGGGCAGTAGAAATAATACAGGAGATTTTGGAAAAAGAAAATCTTGATCATGCTCTAGTGGGATTCGTGTGTGAGGCTAACGCCTTTTCTTTCAGTGACTTGTGGTTCCTTCAAAAAGAAGGGACCGCTATGGGAACGCCAGTGGCATGTACACTGGCTAACCTGTTCCTCTCCCATCTTGAAGAAAAACTGGTCTACACCACCAGTAACCCTTTCCTAAAGCACATAAAGGTGTTTCTCCGCTACGTGGATGACATCTTTATTGCCTGGGAGGGCTCTGAGACTGACTTTAACAGCTTTGTATCTTTTTTAAACCAGAACGAGTACAACATGAAATTCACCTCCAATTTTGGGGACCAGAGACTTGAATTTCTGGATGTCCAGTTGGAGGTGAGAAATGAAACCATCATGAGGTCAGTATTCAAAAAGCCAACCTCAATGAATACCTTTCTCCATTTTGGCAGCGCACATCCTACACAAACTAAAGTTTCGTTACCCTTTGGCCAATTCCTTAGGCTAAAGAGAATAAATAACGATACAGAGGTCTTAAATATACAGTGCGATAAGATGGAGAGGGATTTCATTGAAAGAGGCTACCCACTGCCAGTAATAAAAAACGCCCGGAAAAAAGCCCTTAATTCTCAATCAAAGAAAAAAATTCAACAGGAAGATGAGAAGAAAAGGTTTGGTTTTCTTTTTAAATACGGGCCCATGTACGATCAGATAAAAAAGGCGATAAGAAAACACTGGCATGTGGTCGAATCTGACAAGGAGCTCTGTGCCTCTGGCATAGGCCCCCCATGATAAGTTATAAGCGCTGTAATAACCTTAAAGACATTCTTATCAGAAACAGATTACCCCCAGACAAAAAAACACTAACTTGGTTGGACAAGAGAAGACCTACTGGTAATTTCCAGTGTAGAAACTGCAACTTCTGTAAATACCATAAGGTTGAAAATCCGATTAATGTAGGAGGAATCGACCACTTTGTCAATACCCTAATAACGTGCAAAACGTCGTGGGTCGTATATGTCATTCAGTGCAGTTGTGGTAGGTTCTATATTGGTAAGACTATTCGCCCACTGTATGTTAGATTCCGCGAACATTACAAATCAGTGACATCAGGGTTTGGGTCAAAAAGGTTAATTAACCATGTGCGCGACTGCCACGATGGCAATGCAGATTGTCTTTCCTTTGCAGGGATCGAACATATTAGACCCACAAAGAAAGGTGGCGACTTACATAGACATTTGCTCCAATGTGAGAGCAGATGGATAATTGAGTCGCGAGCCTGTGGACCACTAGGTCTAAACGACAAGAATGAGCTAGCTCCGTTTCTTTAGTCTGCAAGCCATCTCTCTCTCCCTCACCCTTTTTTCTTGAAAAATATTGCACTATTTGTATTTGGGATACTAGCATACGTTAATATCAATAGGTATAATCACCCATAGTTCGTCTTCCGGGCCAGGGGGGCGCCATGATCCGTTATTAGTGCTCCTTCCTGGTACCGGAGATGAACTGTGGGTCTCCCTTTTTTGTTAATTGGATCGCTGTGTCTTCCTTTATGAACACCCACGACTACCGGGCACATCTCTGTGGCCTATGTTCCTCTTTCCCAACAAGTAAATGGCAATGTATCAGGTCTAATAAATAATAAATGACACATCATACACGTAGCTTTTGACTGAGTGGCCAATAAGGTGTCGACACATAGAGGCCCGAAGAGGTATCCAGGTGACCATACGTTGACAGTGTAGTGTGGGTATAGATCATAATACAGGCAGTTGGAGGTGTGTTGGTGTGTCTGTGGAAACAATCCCTCCCTGACCATATACATTATTATAGATGTGAATATGTTTGTGATAACATGCATAGTAAAACTTATGGCTTGGAAGGCGCAGGGGAGATGGAATTCTCCCGGTACTGCTGATAATAATAATACACAAAGTGAGACTTGAGGCTTGAACGACGTAGGGGAAACGGATTTTTCCCCCTTACTGCTGAAAATTCAGCTTTTATTTTAGAGGGTTAATCAATTTAATCAATATGACACAAAGAGAAGGGAAGAAAAAGAAAGGGGAAAAGGGGATGGTTTTAAAACACTTTTCTCTTTTTTTTTTTTTTTTTTTTTCCCCCTCCCCATTGGGGAGTCAAATCTGGTTCAAGTTCTCACTTATTGTGGAAATAAAGGTCTAGGCTTAATAGGTGAATTCCGCCTCTAGGATTAATTCCCAAAGACCCACACACTCTTGCCCTTTCTAACCGCACGACACTGGCGCTTCAAGTTTGGTTGCCTGGACAACGTCTGGCATCAGGGGCGATAACCTTACTGTAAAACACGGCTGTTAGACACTGGTAGTCTGCAGCCGATTGCCCTGATAACACCTGTCGTCAGTTAATAGGCGACATTTCCGCCATAAAGTATACCTCAGCATTGCCTGTGTCATGGCGCTGACAGAAATGGCAGTGTCCTCTCTGTGCAGCATTAGGCTGCATTTCTGCATGAAATTGTAATTACTGTGACTTATTCATGTATATACTATGGTGACATTTTTGTAAGCATGTTTTTACTTCATTCTAGTGTTTTTAATTGCACACCTGTATCAAGGAGGAGGTGACGTTTAAGGGAGTTTCCCTATAAATTCTGCCATGACGTCACCTCCCCCAGACCTGTAGAAGCGGGCAAACCGCGAAACAGGACCTGTCGTCTGTACCTTCATGCACCCCCTCCCCGCACCTCTTCAATAAAGAAAGCACCTACGAACACACGGTGAGTGCCGCCTATTTGTTTTCTATACTTGGACTGTAAATGCTTGACTGGCTGATGCAGGCGTAGCACCACCAGGTGGCTGGGGATAAGACAGCGGCCTGTCTTTATGGAGGAATAAGAAAGACCAATAGCCCTGAAGGTGCCCGGTGCCCCTACCTTTCTATACACGTGTTGAAGATCATTATACTTATCACTGTCCTGTCGCCGCTGTCCCCGCCGCTGCCATCGCGCTCCTCCATCTTCATCCAGCGTCTTCCAGCTTCCTCTGGTCGGCGCAGACAATGACGTCATTGCCTGCGCCGACCAGAGGAAGCCGGAAGAAGATGGATGAAGCCGGAGGAGCGCGATGGCAGCGGCGGGGACGGCGGCGACATGACAGTGATAAGTATAATGATCTTACTTTACAGGTTTGCGGAGCATGGGGGGGCCCTGGATACTGATGGGGTGGTGGCCTGTATACGGATGGGGGGGGCGCCTGTGTGTAATGACTTGCGTTTAAGCCGAGCGGGGAACTTTTCAGCCCAATTTTTGGGCTGAAAAACTCGCTTATACGCGAGTATATACGGTAATCTTTTTGATGATATTCTAATTTATTGAGATGCACTTGTAGTTGGCATCCACAGACTAATTTGTTGCTTATTAATATTTTAATTATATTGTTACCAAATATACATGATTATTGCTGGTATATTAAATTATATGTCTAATAAGTAATAAAGGCAGTAAACAAAAGAAAAAATATTTTTTTCTCTTTTTTTCATCTTTTCTTCTAAATAGGTATACACTGCTCAAAAAATAAAGGGAACAATTAAACAACCCAATGCAATTTCAAGTCAATCACACTTTTTTGTAGTCAACCTTTCCAGTCTCCTCCTACCTTTACAACCGCACATTTAGTGTCTCCCACACCCACACTACCTCCTCGCCTCATCCCCTCTCTGTTGGGGTCCCTCAAGGCTTTGTCCTGGGACCCCTTCTTTTTTCCATCTATACCCTTGGCCTAGGAAAACTCAAAGTCCTATGGATTCCAGTACCACCTGTTCGCTGATGACACTCAAATCAATCTCTCTGGCCCAGACGTCAGCTCTCTGCTGTCCAGAATCCCAGAGTGTCTATTAGCCAGATCCTCCTTTTTCTCCTCTCTGTTCCTTAAACTAAACGTAAAAAAACTGAACTTATATTCTTGTCCTCCATCTTGCACACCTCCAGTACCTGATTTATCTATCACAAGAAATGACATCACATCTTGCACTGTACTTGAAGTCCGTTGCCTCGGAATAACCCTTGACTCTGCCTTATCCTTCAAACCACACATCCAAGCTCTCGCCACCTTCTGCCGCCTCCAACTCAAAAATATTTCCAGAATCCGTCCCTTCCTCAACCATCAATTCACTAAACTACTAGTGCATGCCCTCATCATTTCCTGTCTCTAATACTGCAACCTCCTCCTCTGTGGCCTTCCTGCACTCTTACACGTCTCCAATCTGTCCTTAACTCTGCTACCCAACTAATCCACCTCTCTCCTTGCTGCTCCCTGACTCCTTCCCTCTGCAAATACCTCTACTGGCTCCCAGTTCCCCAGCATATCCAATTCAATTTACTAACATTGACTTACAAAGCCATCTACAATCTGTCTCCCCCACATATGTCTGAGCTAAACTCCCGATATCATCCAACTCGTAATCTTCAATCCTCCTAAGACCTCCATCTTTCCTCCACACTTGTACATTCCTCAGCTTACCGCCTGCAAGACTTCGCCAGAGTATCTCCCATCCTCTGGAGTTCTGCACCCCAAAATGTCCAACTACAGCCTCATAGTGTCACGAGCTTAGTTGGCGCTGAATTTGCTGGATGCTGCTGTGTATGTTTGTCTTTAAGACCTGCATGGTTGATAGTTGTGAAGGTCCTGGCCTTCTGTGTTGTGCTCCAGAACTGCATTCACTATTAGGTTCAACTGCTGGTTGAGGGATTAATGTGTGACTCACCTGAACTCCCCTCCCCTTAGCCTTTAAGTAGCCTCTCCTTCCACCAGGTGGTGCTGCTGATAGAGTTTCACTCTATGCCTGGAAGCTGTGCTTTGCTGACCTGTGTGTTTGTGTTGCTGAAGTCCTTTCCTTGGAGTTTCAGTATCCCAGTTCTGTGGAGGGAGTTGAGGGGGAAATAGCGCAGGGCTGGTGGAGGTGTTTTAGGGAGAGGCTGGAGGCCTGAACCTTCTCACCTTTAGAGATATCTGCAGCATCAGGGCCATTCAGGGTTCCTAGACTAGGGTCAGACTAGTCTTCCGTGGTCACCCTGCCCATTGCACCATTGCACTATGGTCACCATTACACATAGCCTCTCCATATAGCATAATACAGCCTCATAGCCTTTTCATATGGTATAATACAGCCTCATAGCCTCTTTGTATAGTGCAGAATTATATATGCAGCCTTACATATGAAACACCCAAAATCCCGAACCTTCCCCCCCCAGTCCTCTGACCATACTGCACTCATTTATTACAGCAAAAAAAAAATCTTTACTTACCTCCCCTGGTTCCCTTGCTGATCCGTCGGGCTCCTGAAGATTCCAGAAGAGCAGAAGGAGGAGGAGGTGCTGGCCTGCTGTATGCGCTCCACAGTGGAGCGCAGGGCAGGAAGCCTGCAGATCAGAAGAGAGGAGTGGCGGGAGCAGCAGCAGGAAGGAGGAGGCTTCCCTCCCCTCACCTCCTTTCCCTGACACATGGAGCCTGTGCAGCCGCCCTGTCACATGGATGTGTGTCCTCGGGGATGTACATCCATGTGAAGCAGGAGCTACAATCGCAGTCGCAGGGGGTGGCTGGAGGGGCGGGTCCCCTGCAGGTCCGGGCCCTGTCTCAGCCGCGACCGCTGCGACTGCGATCGTTACGCCATTGTATATAACTGACTTAGCAAATTTATCGTTAAATAACTATTAGCCATTTGTGCCACTTATTAGCCACATGCACCATTCTGGAACATTTCCACCAAGTGGTACAATGTGTAATCCTGCAACACAGTCGCTAATTCTCCCCAATATTTGTCATTCCTCGTACAGTAGAAAACACATGGAACCACATAGACTCTCATTTACTGCAGACATTTGTTTTATAGCAATAGCTGTACATAATTATCTATTGATGGTTGATTTTGTTCAGTTAAATATCCAAAGAAGTCAATATGTGAATTAACTAGAACCATGTATGAAAAAAATTCTTCATAAATTCTTTAGACTGTCGGAGAACGTGGGCTGAGAAATCACAAAAAAATAAAAAGAGCCAAGCCCTGATGTTAGTAATTATATGGAAATGAAATGTAATACAGCAATAGCTACAGGCAAAGCTACATTTCTAAGAATGTATTAAGCATGTAGCCTTCTTCCAGGTGACTGATGGGTGCAAGGCAGCACCTGGCTCCATCTCACCTGCTGTCTCCCATGCCCCATCTCACCTGCTGTCTCCCGTGCCCCATCTCACCTGCTGTGTCCCATGCTGCATCTTAACTGCTGTCTCACAGGTCCCATCTCACCTACTGTCTCCCATGCCCCATCTCACCTGTTGTCTCCCATCCCCCATCTCACCTGCTGTCTCCCAGTCCCTATCTTACCTGCTGTCTCCCAGGCCCCATCTCACCTGCTGTCTCCCAGGCCCCATCTCACAGCACCCATCTCACCTGCTGTCTCCCAGGCCCCCACCCACCTGCTGTCTCCCAGGCCCCCATTCACCTTCTGTCTCCCAGGCCCAATGTCACCTGCTGTGTCACAGCACCCATCTCACCTGCTGTCTCACAGCACCCATCTCACCTGCTGTCTCACAGCACCCATCTCACCTGCTGTCTCCAAGGCCCCCTCTCACCTACTATCTCCCAATGTCCCATCTCACCTGCTGTCTCCCATGCCCATGGAGGAGGAGGTGCTGGCCTGCTGTATGTGCTCCACAGTGGAAAGCAGGGCAGGAAGCAGGCAGATCAGAGGAAGGGAGGGGCGGGAGCAGCAGCAGGAAGAAGGAGGCTTCCCTCCCCTCACCTCCTCTCCCGCACACACAGAGCCTGTGCAGCATGCTGTCAAATGGATGTGTGTCCTTTGGGACGCACATCCATGTGAAGCAGGAGCTGCGATCGCGGTCGCAGGGGGCAGCTGGAGGCGCGGGCCCCCTACAGGTCTGGGCCCAGTGTCAGCCGCAACTGCTGCAACCGCCATCATTACGCCACTGAACCAGAGGCATCTTGACTGTGATTAGGTAAAGGGATGAGATCTTCAGACCCATTGTGAGACCATTTTTAGTTGTAGTGGGCCCTGGGTTCCTTTTGAAGCAGGACAATTATAGGCCTCATGAGGCTAAAGAGTGTCAGATGTTCTTGCATGGGGAAGGCATTGATGCTATAGACTGGCCTGGTCATTCCTTAGACCTGAATGCAATTGAGCACATATGGGACATCATGTCTCATTCCATCCACCAACACCACATTGTACCACATACTTTACAGGAGTTGAATAATGCTTTAATCCAGGTCTTGGAAGTGATCCATCAGGAGAACATCCGTTGTCTCATCAGGAGCATGCCCAGGCAATGTAGGGAGGTTTTACAGACTGCTGAGTCTCATTTCCTTATTTTGAGGAATTTCCACTTAAGGTCCGATCAGCCTGTAATTTGATTTTTCACTTTGATTTTAGGTATCATTCCAAATCCATGCCTGCACGGGATATTAGTTTTGATTTACATAGATCATTGTTATATTTTATTGTTTCCAGTGCATTCTGTTATGTAGTGAATAAAGATTTGCAACGGGAATATTTAATTTATTGAGATCTGGAATGTGTTATTTTTGTTTTCCCTCTATATATTGAACAATGTATACATATATACACCATATTTATATATAATATATATATATATATATATATATAATATATATATATGTATACTGTATATATATATATATATATACATACATACATACACCATATTTTTCACTTTATAAGATGTACCTGATCATAAGAACCTAAACTGGGGTAGACAAGGGCGCAAGTGGTCGAATCTCCCAAATAATTTGAATGATACATACTGTCTCACCTTGTACAGTTGTGAGACCCACTGGTGTCAACGCTTGGTATCAGCTGCCACAGGACCCCCACTCGAGGTGGTGAAAAAACAGCAAATATGGATGAATATGTACGGTCCGCGCTGCTGAGAATAAATTGACAGGATGTCCAAGGTGGAATGATCGGTGCCTTTATTCCATGCCCTACACATTTCAAGGCTGTCACAGCCTCATCTTCAGGACAACACCATCAATAATGATTATTTATGGTGTTGCCTCTGAGGAAGAGGCTGGGCAAGCCTTGAAACGCATAGGGCATGGAATAAAGGCACCAATTATTATTATTATTATTATTATTATTATTATTTATATAGCGCCATTAGGTTCCATGGCGCTTTACATGAGGATAAGGGAGACAAGAACAAGTACACTAAATCTAGGCGATCAGGACGTACAGGTACAGGAGGGGCAGGGACCCTGTCCACGAGGGCTCACAATCTACGAGGGGCGGGTTGGGATACAGTAGGATGGGGGAATGTCAAGTATGGGGCGGTCGCCTGGGTCTCATGGCAGGTTGTAGGCATGACGGAATAGGTGAGTCTTTAGGTGACACTTGAAGCTTCTCAGGGTAGGCGAGTGTCCAGAGTGTGACGTGTTCGGGCAGGGAGTTCCAGAGTAAGGCAGATGCCCGGGAGAAGTCCTGGACTCGGTTGTGCGAAGAGGTAATGAGAGGGGAGCAGAGGAGGAGTTCTTGGGAGGAGCGGAGGTTGCGTGAGGGTAGGTATCGGGAGACCAGGTCGGAGATGTATGGTGGGGCCAGGTTGTGTATGGCTTTGTACGCCATGGTTAGTGTTTTGAATTGGGATCTCTTAGAGACGGGGAGCCAGTGAAGGGCTTGGCAGAGGGGGGAGACAGGGGAGTAGCGGGAGGACAGGTAGATTAGTCGGGCAGCGGAATTGAGGATACACTGGAGAGGTGTGAGGGAGTTAGCCGGGAGGCCATTGAGAAGAAGGTTGCAGTAGTCAAGGCGGGAGATGATAACAGCATGAATGAGTATTTTAGTGCAGTCGTGGGTGAGGAAGGAGCGGATCCGCGAGATGTTCTTGAGCTGGAGCCGGAGGGATGTGGTGAGGGCCTCGATGTGGGGCTTGAAGAATAGGGAGGAGTCAAGGATTACCCCAGGCACTTGGCTTGGGGGACTGGGGAGAGGGCGCAGTCGTTGATGCAGATGGATAGGTTGGGAGGTGGTGTGGAATTTCTTGGGGGGAAGACTATGAGTTCAGTTTTGTCCATGTTGAGTTTAAGGAAGCGAGCAGAGAAGAAGGATGAGATGGCGGAAAGGCATTGTGGGATTTTGGAGAGTAGGGAGGTGATGTCAGGGCCGGACAGGTAGATTTGGGTGTAGTCGGCGTAAAGGTGGTACTGGAGGTCGTGGGACTCAATGAGTTGCCCTAGGCCGAGAGTGGATATGGAGAAAAGTAGGGGTCCCAGGACCGAACCTTGGGGGACTCCGACAGAAAGGGGTAGGGTGAGGAGGAGGTGTGGGAGACGCTGAAGGTCCGGTCCGCTAGGTATGAGGAGATCCAGGAGAGGGCAAGGTGGGTGATGCCGAGGGATTCCAGGATCTGGAGAAGAAGGGAGTGGTCAACCGTGTCGAAGGCAGCAGACAGGTCAAGGAGGAGGAGGATGGAGTAGTGGTGTTTTGTTCTTGGCGGTCAGTAGGTCATTGGTGACTTTGGTCAGGGCTGTTTCAGTGGAATGGAGGGGTCGGAAGCCGGACTGTAGGCGGTCGAAGTGGGAGCACGAGGAGAGGTGAGAGGACAGTTCGGAGTGGACGTGCTGTTCAAGTAGCTTAGAGGTGAATGGGAGAAGAGATATGGGGCGATAGTTAGAGACAGAGGTAGGGTCAAGTGAGGTTTTTTTTAGGATGGGCGTGATTAGGGCGTGTTTGAAGGCCAAGGGGAAGGCACCAGTTCTAAGTGAAAGGTTAAAGAGGTGGGTGAGGGCTGGGATGAAAATGGAGGTGTGGTTTGGAATGAGGTGGGATGGGAGCGGGTCATGGGCGCTGGTGGTGAGGTGTAATTTTGACAGGAGGGAGGAGAGTTGGTCTTCAGTTATGGGGGCAAGTGTCTGATGGAGGAGGAGGGCAGTGTAGGTGGGAGGGGGAGTTGTGGGGATAGTGGACCGAAGCTGTTTCTGATCTTGTCGATCTTCTCCTTGAAGAAGGTCGCAAAGTCTTCAGCAGAGATGAGGGGAGAAGGGGAGGAGCAGGCGGGTGAAGTAAGGAGTTGAAAGTTTTGAAGAGCTGTTTGGGGTTGCGGGACAGAGAGGTTATTAGGGATGAGAAGAACACTTGCTTGGCAGTAGCAAATGCCGTCTTGAAGTCAGTGATGGATTGCTTGAACAGAGCAAAGTGCTCGGGGGTGTGGGACTTTTTCCATCTCCTCTCGGCGACCCTGGACGACCGTCTCAGGTTTTTAGTGAGGGTGGTGTGCCAGGGTTGCCTGTTAATGCGTGGAGCATAGAGAGTGAGAGGGGCGGTTAGGTCGAGAGTGTTTGTTATTGTGGTGTTGTATAGGGTGGTGGCAATGTCAATGTCGTCAGCGGAGGGTATGTCGGTGAGAGGGAGGAGGGATTCAGAGAATAAAGGAAGATCAAGATCTTTTAGGTTTCGGCGAGGGTGATCAAGTTTGCGGAGAGGAGGTAGTGTGGCAGGGGAGGAGAGGGCAGAGAAGGTCAAGAGATGGTGGTCAGACAGTGTGAGTTCCGAGGTTGTGAGGTTAGAGAGGGAGCAAAGGCGGGTAAAGATGAGGTCAAGAATGTGGCCTTGTTCGTGGGTGGGAGAGGAGGACCATTGGGAGAGCCCTAGGGAAGTGGTCAAGGAAAGAAGGTTGGAGGCGGCTGGGCGGGGAGTGTCAATGGGGATATTGAAGTAGCCCATGATGATGGTGGGGATGTCAGCGGAGAGGAAGTGAAGTAGCCAGGTGGTGAAGTGGTCAAGGAAGGAGGCGATGGATCTGGGGGGGCGGTAGATGATGGCTAGTTGGAGGTTGCAGGGGGAGAAGATTCGGACCGAGTGGGCTTCGAAGGAAGGGACAGTGACGGATGGGGGCGGGGGATGGGCTGAAGGTGCAAGAGTTGGACAGCAGTATGCCAACTCCACCGCCGTGTTTGCCAGAGGGACGGGGTGTGTGGGACAGGCTGAGGCCGCCGTAGGATAGTGCAGTAGAGGAGGCCGTGTCGGAGGGGGTGAGCCAGGTTTCGGTGAGGCCAAGGAATGACAGTTTCCTGGAGATAAAGAGATCATGGATGTCAGGGAGTTTGTTTCACACTGAGCGGGCATTCCAGAGTGCGCCGGGTAGAGCGGTAGGTGGGGCATGGGTTGGGGGAATGGGTCTGATGTTGGTGGGGTTGCAAGGGCAGGTGGTGATGAGGTTGCGAGGGTTGGCAGTGGGTCGTGGGATGAAGGTTGTTGTTGGGATGTGGTGGGGGGAACCAGGATTGGGGGAGATGTCACCGGCAAGGAGGAGGAGTAGGCAGAGGGTTAGCAGGTGGGAGCATGAGAGCTTGCGAGGCGGGCGTGCTTGTTTGGTGATTGAGGATTGAAAGTGAATGAAAAGGTCAGTGAAGTGGGTGAGGTGGTTCGGCAGGATGGAGGGTGAGAGCAGTATTTCATTGCTGGGAGGGGGTATAAGTGGGGGTAGTAGGAAGTGGAGAAGGATGGGAGTGAGAGTGAGGAGTAGCGGGAACATTATGTACGGAGAGTAGGGAATGAGTGTGGCAGCAGGGGTCAGAAGCAGAGTGGGGAAAGTTGTGGTAGTGGGTGAATGGTCATCAGTGGGGAGCGGTCACGGGATGAGGTGATGACCGGGGATGAGATGCAAAGAGGGGGGTCGGATGGATGGGCCGGATGGGGCAGTTGTGGGATTGGTTGAGGCAGTCGAGTTGACAGAGGTTTTTGCGGGGTTGGCTGATGGAGTAGCCGTGGGACAGGTGAGGCATCCAGGGGTCAGTCCGGGGTGGGATGCCATCAAGGTATGAGCTACAGTCCAGGGGAGATGTGGCTGGGGACGAGATCTAGCAGTCCGGGACAGGATGGTGGAGCCGAGGACAAGGTGATGCAGCCAGTATGGGGATAAATAGTAGTCAAGAGGAGGTAAGATGGCTGGGGAGGATGGGTTGACTGATGACTAGATTCTTACTTGTGGAAGGGATTTAAGGATTTAATATGAAATGAAGTAGTAATGGTGGTAGAGATTAGAAGGGAAACATTGTGGAGGCTTTATATTCCTTCACCTGCCTGTCCATTTCTAGTCTATTTCTAAGTATTGTACTTAGAAAATGTACTTTGATAGATGTAGTTTGAAAGATACATGGATCAGACTAAAGCCTGGATCAGACTTGTGGTTCTGAATATGTGTGCAGCTAAAGATGTTTCAGGTGTGGATCCTGGGTGGACATGAACTGACCACATAATCAGAGTAAAACAAAGGTCATAAAAGAGGGGAGGGGCTGGAGTGGACACAAGTCATGAAAGACTGATCATGAGGAATGAGAAAAAGCAAAGGCAAAATGGTATGAAAATATAAAATATATACAGATTAAATGCACACTAGACAGCAGTCAGGGTTCAGGAAAGTTGAGTGGAACACACAGCGTACTTAGCACAGATTAAATGCACACTAGACAGACAGTCAGGGTTCAGGAAAGTTGAGTGGAACACACAGCGTACCTAGCACAGATTAAATGCACACTAGACAGACAGTCAGAGTTCAGGAAGGTTGAGTGGAACACACAGCGTACCTAGCACAGATTAAATGCACACTAGACAGACAGCCAGGGTTCAGGAAAGTTGAGTGGAACACACAGCGTACCTAGCACAGATTAAATGCACACTAGACAGACAGTCAGGGTTCAGGAAAGTTGAGTGGAACACACAGCGTACCTAGCACAGATTAAATGCACACTAGACAGACAGTCAGGGTTCAGGAAAGTTGAGTGGAACACACAGCGTACCTAGCACAGATTAAATGCACACTAGACAGACAGTTATGGTTCAGGAAAGTTGAGTGGAATACACAGCGTACCTAGCACAGATTAAATGCACACTAGACAGACAGTCAGGGTTCAGGAAAGTTGAGTGGAACACACAGCGTACCTAGCACAGATTAAATGCACACTAGACAGACAGTCAGGGTTCAGGAAAGTTGAGTGGAACACACAGCGTACCTAGCACAGATTAAATGCACACTAGACAGACAGTCAGGGTTCAGGAAAGTTGAGTGGAACACACAGCGTACCTAGCACAGATTAAATGCACACAAGACAGACAGTCAGGGTTCAGGAAAGTTGAGTGGAACACACAGCGTACCTAGCACAGATTAATGCACACTAGACAGACAGTCAGGTTCAGGAAAGTTGAGTGGAACACACAGCGTACCTGTTGGAAGAGGAAACAGCCCGATTAGATGATACTGATGATAATGGTGAGGTGATGAAACAGCAGTAACAATGGTGATGAATGGAATAATGTATCATAGATTCTAGTCTATTTCTAAGTATTGTACTTAGAAAATGTACTTTGAAAGATGTAGTTTGAAAGATACATGGATCAGACTAAAGCCTGGATCAGACTTGTGGTTCTGAATATGTGTCCAGCTAAAGATGTTTCAGTGATGTTTCATTCCACCTTGGACATCCTGTATATGCTTCCATATCTGCTGTGTACCTGATTATAAGACGCACCCCAAATTAGTGAAGTAAAAGAGAAAAAAAATAATTTTTAATGTCAAATGGGGTCCGTTTTATAATGCCAGGGTCCGTCTTATAATCAGTATATATGTTCCTCATCCTGGTACATAAACCCCCCCATCCTGGTATCCTGGTATATATGTCCCCCCCATCCTGGTACATATATCCCTTATCCTGGCATATATATCCCTCATCCTGGTATACATGTATCCATTCTGTATATATTCCCCTATCCTAGCATATATATCGCTTATCCTGGTATACATGTCCCTCATCCTGGTATATATGCCCCATCCTGTATATATGCCCCCATCCTGGTACATTGCCCTCCCATCCTGGCATACATGTCCCCATCCTGTATATATGGCCCCCATCCTGTACATATACCCCCATCCTGGCATATACATCCCCCCATCCTATATACAGTTGTGGCCAAAAGTATTTGCACCCCTGCAATTCTGTCAGATAATACTCAGTTTCTTCCTGAAAATGATTGCAATACCAAATTCGTTGGTATTATTATCTTCATTCAATTTGTCTTCAATGAAAAAAAAACACAAAAATAATTGTCCTAAAGCCAAATTGGATATAATTCCACACCAAACATAAAAAAGGGAGTGGACAAAAGTATTGGCACTGCTAGAAAAATCATGTGATGCTTCTCTAATTTGTGTAATTAACAGCACCTGTAACTTACCTCTGGCACCTAACAGGTGTTGGCAATAACTAAATCACACTTGCAGCCAGTTGACATGGATTAAAGTTGACTCAACCTCTGTCCTGTGTACTTGTGTGTACCACATTGAGCATGGAGAAAAGAAAGAAGACCATAGAACTGTTTGAGGATTTGAGAAACCAAACTGTGAGGAAGCATGAGCAATCTCAAGGCTACAAGTCGATCTCCAAAGACATGAATGTTCCTGTGTCTACCGTGCGCAGTGTCATCAAGAAGTTTAAAGCCCATGGCACTGTGGCTAACCTCCCTAGATGTGGACGGAAAAGAAAATTGACAAGAGATTTCAACGCAAGATTGTGCGGAGGGTGGATAAAGAACCTCGACTAACATCCAAACAAGTTCAAGCTCCCCTGCAGTCCGAGGGTACAACAGTGTCAACCCGTACTATCCGTCGGTGTCTGAATGAAAAGGGACTGTATGGTAGGATACCCAGGAAGACCGACTTCTTACCCGAGACATAGAAAAGCCAGGCTGGAGTTTGCCAAAACTTACCTGAGAAAGCCTACAACGTTTTGGAAGAATGTTCTCTGGTCAGATGAGACAAAAGTAGAGCTTTTTGGGCAAAGGCATCAACATAGAGTTTACAGGAGAAAAAAAGAGGCATTTAAAGAAAAGAACACGGTCCCTACAGTCAAACATGGCGGAGGCTCCTTGATGCTTTGGGATTTCTTTGCTGCCTCTGGCACTGGACAGCTTGACCATGTGCATGGCATTATGACATCTGTAGACTACCAACAAATTTTGCAGCATAATTTAGGGCCCAGTGTGAGAAAGATGGGTCGCCCTTAGAGGTCATGGGTCTTCCAGCAGGACAATGACCCAAAACACACTTCAAAAAGCACTAGAAAATGGTTTGAGAGAAAGCACTGGAGACTTCTAAGGTGGCCAGCAATGAGTCCAGACCTGAATCCAATAGAACACCTGCAGAGAGATCTAAAAATGGCAGTTTGGAGAAGGCACCCTTCAAATATCAGGGACCTCGAGCAGTTTGCCAAAGAAGAATGGTCTAAAATTCCAGCAGAGCATTGTAAGAAACTCATTGATGGTTACCGGAAGCGGTTGATCGCAGTTATTTTGGCTAAAGGTTGTGCAACCAAGTATTAGGCTGAGGGTGCCAAGACTTTTGTCTGGCGCATTTTTGGAGTTTTGTGTGAAATGATCAATGTTTTGCTTTTTGCTTCATTCTCTTTTGTGCTTTTTCATTTAAGACAAATTAAATGAAGATAATAATACCAAAGAATTTGTGATTTTCAGGAAGAAACTGAAAATTATCTGATAGAATTGCAGGGGTGTCAATACTTTTGGCCACGACTGTATATGTCCCCCATTCTGTATTTATGTCCCCATTCTGTATATATGCCCTATCCTACAAATATGTCCTCCCATCCTGTATATATGTTTCCATCCTGTGTATATGCCCCCATCCTCATCCTGTATATGGACTGCCATGGCTGTGTATATGGCCTCTATCTTCCCCCCAGAACCCCATGGCTTACTGAGGGAGGAGCCGCGGCTGCAGAGCGGGGGTGCCGAAGGCAGGTTCTTAAGGGAGAGTGGCTCAGCTGCAGGACCAGAGCTGTGGGGAATGAGAGCTGCCAGCGAGTGGGCACCGCCATGTTTTTTATGGCTGGCTGCATTCACTAACTGTGCAGCCAGTCGGCAAAGACTTCAATAAAATGGCTATGGCCATAATGGAGACCCGTGGCCATTTTGAAGTCTCTACCTCTACTGGCTGGCTGAATAGTGCTAGTGAGTGCAGTAAATGCAGCCGGGCACAGAGAACATGGCGGCGCCCACCACTCGCTACCGCCGGGCATCCCCCACAGCTCCAGCACTGCAGCTGTGCCCCTCACCCTCCGGCACCCCCGCTTAGCATCCTCCCCCTCCCCCCCCCCCCCGGTAATATAAAATTTTATATTTTTAATTTTATTTGATTCGCATTTTAAGATGCACCCCCCTTCTCCAAAAGCAAAAGTGCATCTTAAAATCCCAAAAATACGGTATATATATTCAGTGTATATATATATATATATATATATATATATATATATATATATATATATATTGATCACCTCCATAATTACAAATTATTTCTTGATTAAAAGTGGTAATGGCACATATTTATACACAGATCTTTGTGGACCATGTCTACATGCAATTTATTATTGTACTAAAGTCTATTTTATATATCGAAAATATTTTTCCGACTTGCTTGGCCAGTCTGCTCACCATCAAGCATGAAACACTCTGTTCACACTTATGATTTCTAATCTTGTTTTTCTGTCCTCTATATTTTTAAATAAAATGATAGACACCACTCTGTAAATTATATTTTCAATATTGCAGTATTTTTTTAATTTATTTTTTCTAAATATGTTTTTTATTTAGTATATGAATTCAACAAATTAATTAATACAATAAAAAAGATAACAATTGCATCAATCTACTATATAATTGCCTTGTGGACACTTCCGTCTAAGGCCGAAATTGAGCACCAGCGCTCATTGGCTGCCGCTAGCTGCGGCCACCAATGAGCACAGCGTGTGCAAAATGCTGCGCGTGGAGGTCTGCAGCAAGCCAGCCGGGAGATGACTGGCGAGCCGCTGACCTCTGTGCAGCAGTAGCTGAGCCACGGCTACCTGCCTCACAGAGGTCCGAGGTGAGCCAGTCGGGAGATGACCTGCGTCAGCCTGTCATCTCCTGGCTGCTCGCTGCAGTAGTAGGCGCGTGGTTTGAATGCCATGTCTCTCATTGGTCGCCGCGGCATTCAAACCGCACGCCAAGCCGTGCACCACGTCTTTCATTGGTCGGCGCAGCCGCAGCGACCAATCAGCAAAGCGGCCCAGCTTGGCGAATATATCAATCCTGCGCCACTGATTGGTCGCCGCTCTCAGCAGCGACCAATCAGCAGCACGGGATTCATATTTCCCGCCAAGCCAGGCCGCTTCACTGATTGTTCGCTGCGGCCACAGTGACCAATCAGAGAAGTTGCGCGGCTTTGCCCGCGGTTTGAATGCCGCATCTCTCATTGGTCGCTACAGCGACCAATGAGAAATGCGGCGCGTGGCTTGGCGTGCGATTTGAATGCTGCGTCATAGTGTGACGAAGTTTACTCCTGTTTACAAGGCTGTCAGTCATAGTGTGACGCGGTTCACTCTGTTTACAAGACTGTCAGTCATAGTGTGACGCAGTTCACTCCTGTTTACAAGGCTGTCAGTCATAGAATGACTCAGTTCACTCCTGTTTACAAGGTATTCTAGAATACCCGATGTGTTAGAATCGGGCCACCATCTAGTGTGTTATAAAAAACTAATAATATCAATTTACTTTTTATAAATAAATTACAAAAAAAATCCTGTTTAATACCTAATATTAATTTTAATTAAAATCAAATGCCCAAGTTATTAATCGCAAATATATAGAATATTCTACTGTAATCTTTTGAGAAATTTAAATTCACAGTTAGATTTGTATTTCTGTTTTAAAATAAAAGGTGTCTTGTGAAAGCAAAATGAAAGACAAAATATCTTCGAATGTCTTTCTATGTAAGAATGTAAAGCCAACATTTTACACTGCACAGCGATACTTTCTTCCATTTTAATCTAATTATACAGAAAACATTGACCTGGACTTTACACCATTAAAATACTGCTTTCATTTCAGAAGAAATCAATAAGCATATCTTTTAAAATCTATTAAATTATTTTTAAGCAGGTTTTGTATTGGTTTCTTATGTCAAATGCCTTTGGTACAACATTATGGAAAAATCCTCCAGTGGTAGTAACAAGAATAGTTCTATTAAACATGAACTTTGTGTGAACTTGCTGCATAGAGTATAGGTGTATAGTATGTAACATTAAGAATATACAATTTTACATCTATTACATCTTTCTAAAACATAATTTGTTAGTTTGTTTTTGCAATACTGTGAGACTTTAAATAACTCATACTATTTATTTGGCTTGTAATGTCCATTAACCAATCCTTGGAGACCAGCAAGGTTCATAATTGTCTTACAATAATGGAATTCCTTCAGCATTGGAATAAACTGCAGACATTGCTACCATTACTGGTTAAGCTACTATTAGAGATTATTCAGCCAACTTTAAATCAAATATTAGAAAATTCACATTTCCATGTGAATACGAGCAATTTACGATTGTATTTGCGCATTTAACAAAATTTGAAAAGAAATTCAATTTCGAACATTAATCAAGATTGCATCAGAAGGAGCTCACATAAGATCAGCCATGGATTTAATGCTTTGCAGCTATCAAAAACACATACACGTGCATCTCAATAAATTAGAATATCATCAAAAAGTTATTTTTTTTTAGCAATTCAAAACTAAAAGTGAAAACACATATATAGAGTTATTACAACAAGAGTGATTTTTCAATTGTTTATTTATGTTAATTGATTGATTATGGCTTACAGCCATTGAAAACCTAAAGGTCATTATCTCAGAAAATTAAAGTAGGGAGGGTAACAGGTTATGAAACTGTGCTCAAATTCCACGAACATCAAGTGGACCCCTATCCATCTAGGCCGTACTCGTGTGAGCTACGAGTCAATGTAATGGGAAGCAGTAAACAGTGTGAGATACAGAATCGAATGTCCGGACAGCTTCAGCTGGAGCATGCCATGTTCTTGGATCCCCATGCATTGCCTCATGCTTTACAGAATCGCTGGGAAACCGCCGTAGGTGATGTTCAGCTCCTATGTGGCTCCACAGCTGTAACTCGTCCGTGCCCATGTACATGGGGCGATTGTAACATGCCCAAAGTCTCGCTGGTTTCAGCCGTATACGAGAAACAGGGACCTTAAGGCATCGAATCACCTTTAATTTCAGTGACGCTACCATGTCCGGCGGCATAGACTCTATCACCCAGGCATTGCTGAAGAAATCGCGCTTGTTTCAGGTTGATGGTACTAAGGGCCTTTAACAATTATTAAAGTAGCTGAAGTCCCTAGGCATGTTATTTTGTCTTTTCTATAGAAAAATTTGCTATTGAAATTGTAGCAATTAAATAGAGAGTTCTCGGTGTCCATGCAATATTCGCAGTATCTGTGCTGAAAGTCGGGCTAACCAAGGCAATAAAAGAAGCTGGACATGGGCCATGACTCGGATGTTGCTCACCGGCAACCCCAGTGGGTGACCACGGGAGTCTGGATACCACGCCCATCAGCGCCATTGTGGAGGCCACTCTGTCTTTGGGTGTCCCTTGCGAGCGCCCAAATTTAACGAGCTATCCTCCAAGTCTCGCATCCCTGGCTGCGAGTATGTACGCCAGCCTTCCTGTCAGGGTGTCCCTCATGACATATGGTTGTCCGATCAAGCTGTCCATCACGGCACCCGACTACCGAACTCTCCGACCTCTGTACTTACAGCGCGAAATATGTACGCTCCGATATCCTTTGCTGTAGCAGCTGATTGAATTCATGAAATATAAAAAAAAGTAAGGCCCGCGAATCTTCGAATCCGGGACCAAAGTACCTTAATAGCAGATGGCTGGCCGCGCGGATATGCCCGATCCGATTCGGTTCCACCACGTGAAAAATTGCGCCTGCAGCTGCCGTGAATATGTGCTAGTCATGAGTGCCATCTTAGGTCGATTACTCCGCGTCTTTGACGAGCTCCGGATGTGACCCTGATGGCTCTCTACTCTGGATGAAGGTGTGTTAAAAAACACAGCTTGCTTATACAAGCAGGTATTAAGCGACGTTCATGTCACTTCACCAGTTGACGCCAAATAATCTCATGAAGTAAGAGTTAAATAACCCCAAAGGGAAAATTATATTTTATTAATTAATCAAAGAAATGCAAGGCTCCTGAAACTTTAACTTAAAAAATCAATGTATCGATTGACCATCAACGCGAAGTGGCCCAGAGGCCCCTGTAGCATTAAATATAAATATTAGTATTCACCTGTGATGGCTGCGGAATGAGAACAATCCAGATTTTTACCTCTCCTACCGCTCATATGCACACTTGGGACGGCAGCAGCAGTAAATGATCTTGTGCAGTGAACAGCAGTTACTTTGCGAGTTTCCCTGCTATCACTGGCACAGTAGCCGAGTCTAATGCAAAACAATGGCAATCCTAGTTTTGTCAGCGTTTCTGACAAAACTAGGATTGATATTGATTTGCATTGGACTCGTGCGAGTAATCACTGGGAAACTCGCAGAGTACCGAGTCCTGCGAGTCCCTTACTACTCGCCGAGTAACGAGTCCTAGCGAGTAGATTCGCCCATCCCTAGTAAACAGGTTAAAAACTGTGCTGCCGTAATCCACGACACATCAAAGAGTGGAAACACACTATCCTTCTTAGGGTACCGTCACACCTGGAGACGTCACCGGAGATATCACCGGTGACGCACGGGAGGGGGCACGTTCTTGGACCCCACCAGCGTCGCCATCGCATGCTTACACGCGGCGATACCTCCGGCGACGCTCTGGTAATGTTACAGGCGCCTATGGCTCCCATCGCCTGTAACATCGCCGTCGCCTTGTTACATGGGCGATGTGTACACATCGCCCCAGAGAGCTCGCCTGGTTTCAGAGCAGTGCTGAGAAACAGGCGACCACTCTAAGGCGTCGATATCACCTACTTACATTAGGTGACGCAACAGAGATGTCAGCGGCGATAGGCCACACCCCAGCATTGCCTAAAAAATCCCCACTGATATCTCCAGGTGTGATGTTACCCTAAGGGTCCCTTTACACACCACCACTGAAAGGTAGCAACTGCCGGGCACTGGGGATAATTGTGCCTGTTGCTATGAAATTGCTACAAATGGCGGCGTTTAAATAGGGCAGTTCCTCTCGGTGTCCTGCAGTTGACTCAGATATCTGTTGCTGAGCCGTGCTCAAAAACCAAAGGCAACAGAAAGGCACAATTGCCATGGTAGTGGCGTCTAAACGGGGCACAGGCATGGATGTTGCGTCACCTATTGAACTCCAAGGGGCGTGCCACGGAGTCATGGATACCACGCCCCATCAGCGACAATTGGTGGGGGCTACTGTGTAACCATTGGCTGTCCCTTCACAGGGCGCCATATTTAAAGAGCTATCCATTCACAGTCCACAATTGCAATGGCGTCATGTATTAGCCAGCCTTCCTGCGCAGGGTGCCCAATCATGACGCTATTGCGTTGTCCAATCAACGCTTGTGCATCACGGAATACACAACTCTGTCACGCCTATGTACTTATGGCGCGAAATATGTACGCCCATATTCCTTTGTGGTAGCATCGTGTGAAGTAGCGAAGGTATTCAACAGGAAGTAAGCCGCAGAATCTGTCGGAACTTCCGGGGACCAAAGATACCTTTAGTTGACAAAGCAATGGCGGCATGTATATGCGGCATCAGCGATCGGTATCCACCATTAAAAACTTGCGCGTGCACGTGCGGTGAATACCTGTTGCTAGGCACAGTGGCGGCGTGTAAAGGTACCTTTACATGCGAGTCTCTTGGACGAGACTCGGATCAGTGACCCTGAACGGCCTCTCTATCTCTGGACGGGGGTGTGATGCTGCACAAAAACACAAGCAGCTGACACTCCCATCCAGAGAGGAGAGACCGTTCAGGGTCACTGATCCGAGTCTCGTCCAAGATACTCGCATGTAAGTAGGATAGTGTGTTTCCCCCAAAGGGTGAAAATAATATTGATTTATTACTCAATGCAATTCAAGGCTCTCTGAAACACCCTGAAACATGACAATGTGATATTGATTTGACCTGAGGAAGGGGCCAGAGAGCCCTGTAATGCATTAACTAATAAATATTATATTCACCCTTTGATGGCTTGCGGAATATGGCAAAGCAGTTTTTACCCGTCATCCTCCCTACTCTATATGCATCACTCTGGGGACGGCAGCAGCCGTAATATTCTTTTATAGTGGTTGTGACTCTCACAACCACATGAGGTGAAGCCCCTGATACCTATTTAGGTAATATTTTAGCTCTCAGACCCTTCATCCTCCCTAGTTTAATTGTGACCTTTGGGTTTTTTATTGGCTGTAAGACATAATCATCAACATTAAGAGAAAAAAACACTTGAAATAGATCACACTTTTTATAATGGCTCTAGATCACACTTTTTATAATGGCTCTATATAATGTATGTGTTTAACTTTATGTATTGATAGAAATTGATTATTATAGAAGCACTCAAGCACAAGGGACACAGGTTTGGATACCTTTATTGTACCAGGACGCGTTTTCACTGCGGATCGCCGTCTTCATCAGGTGGATTTGCAAATGCACCTGATGAAGATGGCAGTCCACCGTGGAAACGCGTCCTGGTACAATAAAGGTATCCAAACCTGTGTCCCTTGTGCTTGAGCGCTTCTATAATAATCAATTTCTATCTCTACATCAGATCCCCATCCAAGGGTTAAGGAGCGACTATAGCAAGGATCAACGCTAACTTATTAAAGGATCTGCGGTGACGTATTACTGTGTCAGCGGTCACATGATCAGCCCCCACTGAAACACCTGACTGGAAGAAAGAGAGCTGCGAGGACACCAGGGTATCGGCGGCACCGACCATTCCGCACACACTGAGGTTGTGCAGGGTTGGCACAACCAAACCCACTATTAATTATAGTGATCCCCACCAGACCACCGGGTACTTCTCATAAGGTTGCGCTGTCTCCAAACTATTATATTTTTCACTTTATGTATTAACTTTTTGGTGATATTCTAATTCACTAAGATTTACCTGTAGTATAGTGTAATCAGTCATGGAAGACTATGACTAACACTATAAAGGCTTAGAAAAAGGAAACAGTGGTCATTTTAGGATATTACTGCCTATGAAATATGATCAGGGAGCACAAGTCGTCATTACAAATAGGAATAGTAAGACCTAAAGCAAAATAAGGTGTACTATTTCAAAACTGAAACACATTGAAAAATAGGAGTGGTAATCTCATTGTGCAAATAATAAAACATATATTTAAGTGAAAAGAAACAGATTTCTGTAGAGTCTATGTGAATGGGCATTAAATGACCCAATTTTATGCATTTTATGACCCCAAACCTATCATTACCTGAGAGTCTTGCCCCCAGCTGCCTGGTTTTACCTTAACTGGCAATAAAAATAACGTGGGTGCCCAAGCATTTTTAAAATTATTTATTTAAATAATTAAAATAAAATATTGGGTTTCCCTGTAATTTGATGGCCGGGAAAGGTAAAGCCAGGTAAGTTGGGAGTGGCAGTCCATAGCTCTCTGCTTTATCTGTGCTGAGAATCAAAAAAAATGTGGAGCACTACATAATTTTTTAAAATAATTTATTTGTTTTTAAACTTCTATATGTGTGACAGGCCCAACAGCAAATCACAGATGCTGTCACATAAAATTAGCGTCTGTGATTGCCTGTTCGAGTACTCTATAATCAGCCCATACATTCTAGTATGGTAAAATGTATGGGCTGGTTTCAGGGTCTCCAGCAGCCAATCACAGATGCTAATTCTCTGTGACAGCATCTGTGATTGACTGTTGGGCCTGTCACTCATATAGAAGTGTAAAAATAATTAATTTAAAAATAAATTATGTAGTGCTCCTCAGTATTTTTTATTCTCAGCACAGATAAAGCAGACAGCTATGGGCGTACACCTTCAGCTGCCTGCCTTTACCTTGGCTGGCAAACAAGTTACTGGGAAGCCAAATATGTATTTTTCATCTAATATATAAAACCATAAGAGATTTGTGACGTCAGTTCCGTCACTTTGCACACACTTCCGTAACTTTGTCCCAGGGTACACCCGCTCAGGGTGGACCAAGATGACCGCCCTAAGCGGGAATACCCTGGCGACCCACACTACTCGCCACTCACCCCCCCAACCCACATCCACACACACGTACACCCCTGACACAACACTATTGTACCCCTCCCCCCCCACACACACTCACACACACACTCATACTCTCATGCAGACTACCAGTCTCCGGTATACTTACCCCACCGCCATCCCGCTGCGCCGCCCACCTCGCGCCAGGCTCCGCCCACCTCGCGGGGCTCCCGCAAAGCTCTGCCCACCTCGCAGGGCTCCCGCCAAGCTCCGCCCACCTCGTGGACTCCCCCCAAGCTCCACCCACCTCGTGGGGCTTCCGCCAAGCTCCACCCACCTCCCGAAGCTCCTGCCAAGCTCCGTCCACCTCTCGGGGCTCCCGCCAGGCTCCGCCCACCTTGTGGCGATCCCGCCAGGCTCTGCCCACCTTGCTCCGCCCCCCCTCACCTGCGCTGACCACCAAGCCTCCATCCAGGCTTGACCACTGAGCCTCCGTCCTGGGCTGACCACCGAGCCTCCGTTCTGCGCTGACCACCGAGCCTCCGTCCTCTGCTGACCACAGAGCCGCCGTCCTGGCCTGACTACCAACCTTCTGTCCTGACCTCACCACCGAACCTCCGTCCTGCGCTCACCACTGAGCCTTTATCCTGTGCTGACCACTGAGCCTCCATACTGCGCTGACCACTCCATCCTGCGCTGACCACTCTGCCTCCTTCCTGCGCTGACCACTCTGCCTCCATCCTGCGCTGACCACTCTGCCTCCTTCCTGCGCTGACCACTGAGCCTCCATCCTGTGCTGACCACTCTGCTCCATCCAGTGCTGACCATTCTGCCTCCTTCCTGCGCTGACCACTCTGCCTCCTTCCTGTGCTGACCACTTTGCCTCCATCCTGCGCTGACCACTGAGCCTCCATCCTGCGCTGACCACTGAGCCTCCATCCTGCGCTGACCACTGACCCTCCATCCTGTGCTGACCACTCTGACTCCTTCCTGTGCTGACCACTCTGCCTCCATCCTGCGCTCACCACTGAGCCTCCATCCTGCGCTAACCACTGAGCCTCCATTCTGCGCTGACCACTGAGCCTCCATCCTGTGCTGACCACTGAGCCTCCATCCTGTGCTGACCACTGAGCCTCCATCCTGCACTGACCACTCAGCCTCCATCCTGTGCTGACCACTCAATCCTGTGCTGACCACTGAGCCTACATCCTGCGCTGACCACTGAGCCTCCATCCTGCGCTGACCACTGAGCCTCCAACCTGCGCTGACCACTGAGCCTCCATCCTGCACTCACCACTCTGCCTCCATCCTGCGCTGCCCACTCTGCCTCCATCCCGCGCTGACCACTCAGCCTCCATCCTGCGATGACCACTCAGCCTCCATCCTGTGCTGACCACTCCATCCTGTGCTGACCACTGAGCCTCCATCCTGTGCTGACCACTGAGCCTCCATCCTGTGCTGACCACTCCATCCTGTGCTGACCACTCAGCCTCCATCCTGCGCTCACCACTCAGCCTCCATCCTGCGATGATGTCTCAGCCTCCATCCTGCGATGACCACTCAGGCTCCATCCTGCGATGACCACTCAGCCTCCATCCTATGCTGACCACCCAGCCTCCATCCTGTGCTAACCACTCACTCCTGTGCTGACCACTCCATCCTGTGCTGACCACTGAGCCTCCATCCTGTGCTGACCACTGAGCCTCCATCCTGTGCTCACCACTGAACCTCCATCCTGTGCTGACCACTGAGCCTCCATACTGCGCTGACCACTCCATTTTGTGCTGACCACTCAGCCTCCATCCTGGGCTGACCACTTAGCCTCCATCCTGCGATGACCACTCCATCCTGTGCTGACCACTCAGCCTCCATCCTGCGCTCATCACTGAGCCTCCATCCTGCGCTAACCACTGAGCCTCCATTCTGCGCTCACCACTGAGCCTCCATCCTGTGCTGACCACTGAGCCTCCATCCTGTGCTGACCACTGAGCCTCCATCCTGTGCTGACCACTCAATCCTGTGCTGACCACTGAGCCTACATCCTGCGCTGACCACTGAGCCTCCATCCTGCGCTGACCACTGAGCCTCCAACCTGCGCTGACCACTGAGCCTCCATCCTGCACTCACCACTCTGCCTCCATCCTGCGCTGCCCACTCTGCCTCCATCCCGCACTGACCACTCAGCCTCCATCCTGCGATGACCACTCAGCCTCCATCCTGTGCTGACCACTCCATCCTGTGCTGACCACTGAGCCTCCATCCTGTGCTGACCACTCCATCCTGTGCTGACCACTCAGCCTCCATCCTGCGATGACGTCTCAGCCTCCATCCTGCGATGACCACTCAGGCTCCATCCTGCGCTCACCACTCAGCCTCCATCCTGCGATGACGTCTCAGCCTCTATCCTGCGCTGACCACTTTGCCTCCTTCCTGCGCTGACCACTGAGCCTCCATCCTGTGCTGACCACTCTGCCTCCATCCAGTGCTGACCATTCTGCCTCCTTCCTGCGCTGACCACTCTGCCTCCTTCCTGTGCTGACCACTTTGCCTCCATCCTGCGCTGACCACTGAGCCTCCATCCTGCGCTGACCATTGAGCCTCCATCCTGCGCTGACCACTGACCCTCCATCCTGTGCTGACCACTCTGCCTCCATCCTGCGCTCACCACTGAGCCTCCATCCTGCGGCTCACCACTGAGCCTCCATCCTGTGCTGACCACTGAGCCTCCATCCTGCGCTGACCACTCAGCCTCCATCCTGTGCTGACCACTGAGCCTACATCCTGCGCTGACCACTGAGCCTCCATCCTGCGCTGACCACTGAGCCTCCAACCTGCACTGACCACTGAGCCTCCATCCTGCACTCACCCACTCTGCCTCCATCCTGCGCTGCCACTCTGCCTCCATCCCGCGCTGACCACTCAGCCTCCATCCTGTGATGACCACTCAGCCTCCATCCTGTGCTGACCACTGAGCCTCCATCCTGTGCTACCACTGAACCTCCATCCTGTGCTGACCACTGAGCCTCCATACTGTGCTGACCAATCCATCCTGTGCTGACCACTCTGCCTTCCTTCCTGTGCTGACCACTCTGCCTCCATCCTGCACTGACCACTCTGCCTCCATCCTGCGCTGACCACTCTGCCTCCATCCTGCGCTGACCACACAGCCTCCATCCTGTGCTGACCACTGAGCCTCCATCCTGTGCTGACCACTGAGCCTCCATCCTGTGCTGATCACTCCATCCTGTGCTGACCACTCAGCCTCCATCCTGCGCTCACCACTCAGCCTCCATCCTGCGATGACGTCTCAGCCTCCATCCTGCGATGACCACTCAGGCTCCATCTGCGATGACCACTCAGCCTCCATCCTGCGATGACCACTCAGCCTCCATCCTATGCTGACCACCCAGCCTCCATCCTGTGCTCACCACTCACTCCTGTGCTGACCACTCCATCCTGTGCTGACCACTGAGCCTCCATCCTGTGCTGACCACTGAGCCTCCATTCTGTGCTCACCACTGAACCTCCATCCTGTGCTGACCACTGAGCCTCCATACTGCGCTGACCACTCCATTCTGTGCTGACCACTCAGCCTCCATCCTGCTCTGACCACTTAGCCTCCATCCTGCACTGACCACTCTGCCTCCATCCTGTGCTGACCACTGAGCCTCCATCCTGTGCTCACCACTGAACCTCCATCCTGTGCTGACCACTGAGCCTCCATACTGTGCTGACCACTCCATCCTGTGCTGACCACTCTGCCTCCTTCCTGTGCTGACCACTCTGCCTCCATCCTGCGCTGATCACTCTGCCTCCATCCTGCGCTGACCACTATGCCTCCATCCTGCGCTGACCACTCAGCCTCCATCCTGTGCTGACCACTGAGCCTCCATCCTGTGCTGACCACTTACTCCTGTGCTGACCACTCCATCCTGTGCTGACCACTGAGCCTCCATCCTGTGCTCACCACTGAGTCTCCATCCTGTGCTCACCACTGAGTCTCCATCCTGTCCTGACCACTCAGCCTCCATCCTGCGCTGACCACTCAGCCTCCATCCTGCGCTGACCACTCAGCCTCCATCCTGCGCTGACCACTCAGCCTCCATCCTGCACTGACCACTCCATCCTGTGCTGACCACTCAGCCTCCATCCTGCGCTGACCACTCAGCCTCCATCCTGCGCTGACCACTCAGCCTCCATCCTGCGCTGACTACTGAGCTTCCATCCTGCGCTGACCACTGAGCCTCCATCCTGCGCTGACCACTGAGCCTCATCCTGCGCTGACCACTCAATCCTGTGCTGACCACTGAGCCTATATCCTGCGCTGACCACTGAGCCTCCATCCTGCGCTGACCACTGAGCCTCCATCCTGCGCTGACCACTGAGCCTCCATCCTGCACTCACCACTCTGCCTCCATCCTGCGCTGCCCACTCTGCCTCCATCCCGCGCTGACCACTCAGCCTCCATCCTGCGATGACCACTCAGCCTCCATCCTGCGATGACCACTCAGCCTCCATCCTGTGCTGACCACTCCATCCTGTGCTGACCACTGAGCCTCCATCCTGTGCTGACCACTGAGCCTCCATCCTGTGCTGACCACTCCATCCTGTCCTGACCACTCAGCCTCCATCCTGCGCTGACCACTCAGCCTCCATCCTGCGCTGACCACTCAGCCTCCATCCTGCGATGACCACTCAGCCTCCATCCTGTGCTGACCACTCCATCCTGTGCTGACCACTGAGCCTCCATCCTGTGCTGACCACTGAGCCTCCATCCTGTGCTGACCACTCCATCCTGTGCTGACCACTCAGCCTCCATCCTGCGCTCACCACTCAGCCTCCATCCTGCGCTGACTTCTCAGCCTCCATCCTGTGATGACCACTCAGCCTCCATCCTGCGATGACCACTCAGCCTCCATCCTGCGCTGACCACTCAGCCTCCATCCTATGCTGACCACTCAGCCTCCATCCTGTGCTAACCACTCACTCCTGTGCTGACCACTCCATCCTGTGCTGACCACTGAGCCTCCATCCTGTGCTGACCACTGAGCCTACATCCTGTGCTCACCACTGAACCTCCATCCTGTGCTTACCACTGAGCCTCCATACTGCGCTGACCACTCCATCCTGTGCTGACCACTCAGCCTCCATCCTGCGCTGACCACTCAGCCTCCATCCTGCACTGACCACTCTGCCTCCATCCTGCACTGACCACTCAGCCTCCATCCTGTGCTGACCACTGAGCCTCCATCCTGTGCTGACCACTCTGTCTCCTTCCTGTGCTGACCACTCTGCCTCCATCCTGCGCTCACCACTGAGCCTCCATCCTGCGCTAACCACTGAGCCTCCATTCTGCGCTGACTACTGAGCCTCCATCCTGTGCTGACCACTGAACCTCCATCCTGTGCTGACCACTGAGCCTCCATCCTGTGCTGACCACTCACTCCTGTGCTGACCACTCCATCCTGTGCTGCCCACTAAGCCTCCATCCTGTGCTGACCACTGAGCCTCCATCCTGTGCTCACCACTGAGTCTCCATCCTGTGCTCACCACTGAGTCTCCATCCTGTGCTGACCACTGAGCCTCCATCCTGTGCTGACCACTCCATCCTGTCCTGACCACTCCATCCTGTGCTGACCACTGAGCCTCCATCCTGTGCTGACCACTGAGCCTCCATCCTGTGCTCACCACTGAGTCTCCATCCTGTGCTCACCACTGAGTCTCCATCCTGTGCTGACCACTGAGCCTCCATCCTGTGCTGACCACTCCATCCTGTCCTGACCACTCAGCCTCCATCCTGCGCTGACCACTCAGCCTTCATCCTGCGCTGACCACTCAGCCTCCATCCTGCACTGACCACTCCATCCTGTGCTGACCACTCAGTCTCCATCCTGCGCTGACCACTCAGCCTCCATCCTGCGCTGACCACTCAGCCTCCATCCTGCGCTGACCACTCAGCCTCCATCCTGCGCTGACTACTGAGCCTCCATCCTGCGCTGACTACTGAGCCTCCATTCTGCGCTGATTACTGAGCCTCCATCCTGTGCTGACCACTGAGCCTCCATCCTGCGCTGACCACTCCATCCTGTGCTGACCACTGAGCCTCCATCCTGCGCTGTCCACTCAGCCCCCATCCTGCGCTCAACACTCTGCCTCCATCCTGCGCTGACCACTCTGCCTCCATCTTGCGAATACCACTCTGCCTCCATGCTGCACTGACCACTGAGCCAACGCACTGTGAAAACCACTGAGCCATCAAATACAGTGCTAACCACTGAGCCACTATATACACTGAAAACCACTGAGCCATCATACTGTGCTAACCACTGAGCCATCATACTGTGCAAACCACTAAGCCTTCACACCGTGAAAACCACTGAGCCATCAAATACACTGCTAACCACTGAGCCACCATATACACTGAAAACCACTAAGCCACCGTACAGTGCTAACCACTGAGCCAGCGTATACTGTGCTAACCACTCAGCCATCATACTGTGCTAACCACTAAGCCACCGCGCAGTGCTAACCACTGAGCCACCGTATACAGTGCTAACCACTGAGCCACCGTACAGTGCTAACCACTGAGCCACCGTACAGTGCTAACCACTGAGCCACCATATACAGTGCTAACCACGGAGCCACCGTACACTCTGCTACCCACTGAGTCACCTGTATACACACAATTAATTTCACCGCACTCCCCTAACTATTAGTAAATAAACAATATATGGATTCTAGACTACCCGATTCTTTAGAATCGGGCCGCCATCTAGTTATTTAAATAAATAGTTAACAAAAATGTGTGAGCTTCCGCCATATTTTGATCACCAGCCAAGGTAAAACAAGGCAGCAGGAACCAAGGATCCTCAGTGTCATAAGGTCCAAGCATTCTGGGCCCCCCATGCTAAACACCAGAGCCCACAGACACCCCTGGAAATGGTGCATTCATTGTAGCACCATTTCCAGGCACTTTACCCTAGTTCTTCCATCAGCGCTGGTGGTGGCAGCAAGCTGGGTAATGAAGCTTTGTATTATCAGCTTTTACTAATTTGAAATTCATGATGTCAAGCTAAATGAGACCAGTCATGATGAATTTCCAGTAAACAGTAAAAAAAAAGAAAAAAACAGGAAAACAATTATTTTAATTTATTAGAAATTAGAGATGGGCGAATCCTAAATTACTCGGACTCGCTAGACTGTAACGAGTCTGAGTCCAGGACTCGCTACTCGTTGCGAGTCTAGCGAGTCCAATGTAAATGAATGGGGAGGCGAGTATTGCAGCGATTCCTCTGCTGCCGGACCCTATAAGGGGTCTGGCAGCAGAGGAAAAACCTGCAAATCCCCCTGTTATTCTTTTAAAGCCAGCAGCAAAAAGCCGCTGGCTTTTAAAGAATAATAATAAAAAAAAAAAAAAGATTGAAGGGGGGAGGGGGGAAGGGGGGGTCAGGGGGGGTGAGGGGGGAGAGAGGGGGGGCACCGGCCCGGCCGGCTACTTACCCCTGCCTCCGCCGCCGCTGCCGCCTCAGCCGCAGACTCGCTCCCCGAGTCTCTCTGCTTCTGTTTCCGGAGATTCCCGAATGGTGACAGGAGCAGTGAATAAATTAACTTGCGTCACTGCTCGGGAATCTCCGGAGCAGAGCGAGTCTGGCTGACAGCAGAGTTCAGCTCAGGTCCTAATGCCCTGAGCTGAACTCTGACTGTTTAGTCAGTTCTCAGCTCTGCTACATCCCTGTCTGTCTAAGCACAGACAGGGAAGTAGCAGAGCTGAGATTGCGTTTTGGACTACGTCGGACGGAAGAGGATTTTTAAAATAAAGATGGAGTCCCTAATGGCTTTTTTGTTTTATTTTTAATAAAAAATTTTCTCTGTGTTTTTTTTTTTATATTGATTACTGGAAATTCATGGCGGTCATGTCTAATATTGGCGTGACCGCCATAAATTTCGGGCTTAGGGCCAGCTGATAATACAAAGCTGGCCCTAACCCCTTAATTACCCAGTGAGCCATTGCCACCAGGGCCACTGGAAGAGCGGGGTTCAGCGCCAGAGGATGGCGCTTCAATGAACGCGCCATCTTCTGGGGCGGCTGCGGGCTGCAATTTGCAGCGGGGGGTGCCCAGAAAGCTTGGGCATCCCTGCGCTGCGGATTCCAGCCCCCAGCTGCTTAGCTGTACCTGGCTAGACATAGAAATTGCGCGGAGCCCCACGCATTGTTTTTTTAATTATTTCATGAAATTCATGAAATAATAAAAAAAAAGGGCTCGCCTATATTCTTGTGTCCGGCCAGGTACAAATAGGCACCTGGGGGTCGGGGGCAGCCCGTCGCTGCCTGCTGGATCTGGCTGGTTCCAGAAATACGGCGAAGCCCACGTGAAATTTTTCTGAAAAATCCATAAAACAATCCTAAAAAAGGGACTGCCTCTTTATTAACCCCTCCACCATGGTCGAGGGGTTAGTAAAGATGCAATCCTTTTTTAGGATTGTTTTATAGATTTTTCAAAAAAAAAAATTACGTGGGCTTCGCCGTATTTTTGTAACCAGCCGGATCCAGCAGGCAGCGACGAGCTGCCCCCAACCCCCAGGTGCCTATTTGTACCTGGCCGGACACAAGAATATAGGCGAGCCCTTTTTTTTATTATTTCATGAATTTCATGAAATAATAAAAAAAAAAATGCGTGGGGCTCCGCGCAATTTCTATGTCTAGCCAGGTACAGCTAAGCAGCTGGGGGCTGGAATCCACAGCGCAGGGATGCCCAAGCTTTCTGGGCACCCCCCGCTGCAAATTGCAGCCCGCAGCCGCCCCAGAAGATGGCGCGTTCATTGAAGCGCCATCTTCTGGCGCTGAACCCCGCTCTTCCAGCGGCCCTGGTGGCATTGGCACGTGGTAATAAAGAGGTTAGGGCCAGCTTTGTATTATCAGCTGACCCTAAGCCCGAAATTTATGGCGGTCACGCCAATATTAGACATGACCGCCATGAATTTCCAGTACTCAATATAAAAAAAAAACACAACACAGAGAAATTTTTTTTATTAAAAATAAAACAAAAAAGACATTAGAGACTCCATCTTTACTCCAAAAATCCTCTTCCGTCCGACGTAGTCCAAAAACGACATCTTCACTGCCACAACCCTGTGCATACATATACATATCTATGCACAGGGAGTGAGCAGGCTGAGAACTCTCTCAGCTCTGCTACATCTCTGTGTAGGCGGGCTCTAGGACCCTGGAGCTGCCACAGCCCGCAAGTCCCAGAGCCCAGCACACAGCACATAGCAGAAGCCGGAAGAGAGGTAAGGAGCATTTCTCCCCCCTCTCTTCCTTCGCTCCCTGCGGACTCGTTACTGACTGCGAGTCATCCCTGAGATTACTCGCAGTGTAACGAGTCGGGCGAATCCCTTACTACTCGGCGAGTACCGAGTAGTAACGAGTAGATTCGCCCATCCCTATTAGAAATTAAACACAAGACACATTTAGGGACTCCATCTTTATTAGAAAAAAACAATCCTTATTACAACATAATCCACAGGTCTTCTGTCTTCAGCTCTGCTACGCCTTTGCCATCTGAAAAATACATCTTCTGACTGAGATGAGCAGGCATAGAATGACACTGGAGCACAGCCGTGAGATGCTCACCGAATAGAAAGATATCTCTGACCCTACAATAGAGACCAATTTCTCCAAAAGGTGCTATTAAAATATAACTTTTATTTGTCTACAATTAAAAATACCAATTTGTGTATCCTTTACCAATGTGTATATACAACAACACCACAGATGATTCAGGGGAGGGGACTAAAGCCCTGCACTCACCTTCCTCTAACTCTGCCTACCAATGGAGTTTTATACACCTAAAAATTAAAAATGGTGTCCCCGTACCTCGGCGGCTGGCCTTAATATCCCTATCATATTATTCTGATTCCAGTCAGGAAAAAATAGCATTCATCCATCCAATGTTTCCTATTATCCCTGTAACACAAAAAGGAGTGTAATCGAATACAGCTCTATCCCTGGTATTCTGCTGACACTGTATGTGTGTTTCCAACTAACACTACCTTCTATCTCCGTGGACTTGAGATTGTTAATCCCACAGGTTTCCTAAATTTGTGTGTATGTGCTATCCGATTCAAGCTTCTCACACTTTTATGACCTTTACTGGTATACAAGCCATACACTGCATGAATGGCACCTTGGTAAGTTTTTATAAAAGTCCTCGCCAGATTCCCAGCTCAGCAGCCTGCATAAAGCATAAAACCACACAGCGGGATCTCATGTTGCGTAATACCATGTGATGTCAGCTCTCGGGCAAAGCTCACAGAGATGCATGAGAGCTGAGAGAACGTGCCGACGCTGCTCCGAAGGATGAGAGAATGAGGGATCCGGACAACACAGGAGGAGGGGTAACAGCAGCCAAGTGTTTAGGATCTGGGAGCGGAGTACACCTCCCGGACTTAAAATAATATCTTATCAAGTGTTTATTTAGGTGTCCAAAGGGGTTAGGAAATAAGAGCCACCTTCACAAAATGCAGCATAGGCGCTGCTGAAGGTGGCTCTTTTAGCCTAATAGGCTCAAGGGGGGGGGGGGGGGTGACAGGTTCCCTTGAAAATCTTATATTTGCAAAGGGTTGTATTCTTTATTGTTGAGCACTATACAGTATATACAAACACATATCTATATAGTCAAAAGTGTAATAAATCAGCTTCCAGCTAACAAAAATCTGGGAGATTTAAGCAGTCAGTCTATTATTATTCCAGTTGAATTAATTTTTAGATTTAGCTATGCAGCTAAACCAAAAAGGTTGCCCCCACCACACAATGCTCTGCATACATTGTCCGTAGATAGTGTTCTGCCAATCCCAGAGAAGAGCATGCTGCACCTCCATGCAAGGCAATGTAGTCCATCAATGATAAGATACTGAAGCTAAAACAAATATTGCAGGAAGACACCAGCTCAGACCTTGACAAAATAGGCATCTCTGAATACTTATAGCATGCTGTCTTTTGATTACATAGCAAAAACCTTTTGACAAGTTCCCTTTAAGTCTGGACATTTGCTGGGCTATTCAAACATATATGTAAACACATTTTTTTATATCTCTCTCAGTATGTTTAGGGCTGTCCTTTTGGAAGTTTAACCTACACCCCAGTATAAAATCTTTAATGCTACAGGTTTTCTTCCAGGATTGCCATATATTTAGCTCAATCTATCTTCACAAGCATCCCCACAACATAATGTTGCCACCACCATATATGATGGTGGGTATGGTGTTTTTAGGATTATGTGGAGTGTTAGTTTAATGCCTCATGTAGTACTTTGGTTTTGTCTTGGTAATCTGCTCTATCTACTTCAGCATGACGAAGTGGAGGCTTTTTGTGCACAGAAGAAAATGACAGAGAGCAACTATAGTTTCTATGTCAGAATATATCTAAAGGGGTGGCATCCGGATAGGATTTATTATATAGGCAATTGCTAATACATAAGTTAATACAACTTAAACATCATTGGTTACAACCAGTTGTTTACTACAAAGCTATTGGTTACACCCAGGTGTTTACCACACAATGATTGGCTTTTCATGATGCTCCAATATTTCCAAGAATTGGCAGGGTGGATGAGGTACATGGAAAGTCCCCAAAAATTCCAGGCTTATTTTATCTTGACCAGATTGGATTGGCTTATTGAGGGTCATGATCAAAACATGATCAAAACATGTTTACATGTTCTTACAGAAAAACAACTTATGTAAGCCTTTACCGACACCATCTTATAGTCCATCTTAGAAGTCCAAAATGGAGCTTCAGTACATTCAAACAATTAAGATTTGTAAAGTTCATTGTTGTCAGTTAATTTCCCTGACAGTTTTAGCCCAAAAATGTCTATTTCGGTCTCATTTGTTAAAACACCTACTTCCACATGACATATAGGGGACACAGCTAGCATGTGGAAAAAGGTTCTTTGGTCAGATGAGAGCAAAGTAAAACTTTTTGATCTAAGTACAAAATGCTTCATTTGGCAGAAAATACTGCCCATCATTCTGAAAACACCATCCTCACCATCAAACATTGTGTTGCCAACATCATGGTGTTAGAGCAGCTTCCCTGTCCCTGCTGAAGGAAAGCATCCAAGTTAATAGGAAGATGGATGGAGCAAAATGCATTGCAATTTTGGAGGAAAAACTGTTACAGGCTGCAAAAGACTTGACATGGTGCATCGGTTCACCTTACAGCAAAACCACGACCCTACACATACCCCAAACATATTGCCAGAGGTACAATGGAATGGTTTAGATCAAAGAATATTCTTGTGTTTGAATGCCCTGTCAATGTCCAGACCTAAATCCCCTTGAGAATCTGTGAAAAGACTTGAAAATTGCTGTTCACAGATGCTCCACATCCAATCACACTGAGCTAGAGCTATTTTGCCAGTAAAATAGGCAAAAATGTAAGCGAAAAGATGATTTAAGCTGGTAGAGACATACCTCAAAAGATTTGCAGCAGTAATTGCAGCAAAAGGTTGTGCTACGAAGTATTGACTTGGGTCAAAATGGACATCTTAATTTTCAGATTTATATTCTTAAAATATTTGAAAAGCCATGTACTATTTCCTTTTGAAATATGAAATAATGCGCAATAGGGTCTTATCCTTCAGACAGGTAACGGCAATAAAAACTTATTGAAAGCTGCTCATCTGGTATGATTGTGTGACCCACAACCAAGTATGATCGCTTAGAAACAGCTGCTGCACTGTCCGCACTTCCACGGGTAAACCGTGGTGAAGATTATCTGGATGAAGGACGAAGTGCCGCTGACCTGCGCTGCTGTAAAGGACCACCAGAAACACTAGATATCTGAATTAAGATGTAGGTTTTATTCTGACGCATTTCGGAGCTGCTACGGGGCTCCTTCCTCAGTCCCTGAGGAAGGAGCCCGGTAGCAGCTCCGATATGTGTCGGAATTAAACCTACATCTTAACCCAGATATCCCATGTTTCTGGTGGTCCTTGTACAGTAGCGCAGGTTGAAGGGCACTTCGTCCTTCATCCAGATGTACTATTTCCTTGACACTTCACATATTTAAAATTGTGGGTGTAACATGAAAAATGCAGAAAAGTAAATGTTGATGTGAATACTTTTTCAAGGCAGTGTATGGCTAGGGTCACACATGGACATCAGTTTTTTTTTTATTTCCAAAACCGGATTCCATTTTTGGAAAATGCCATTTTTGCATCTAAAAAAAAGCTATGCTTTAACGCATATGTTAACGCATGGTACGTATATGTACCATGTGTTAATGGATGCGTTTCCCATAGGGCCCCATATTAAAAAACGCACCTAACAACACTGCTAGCAGTGGTTTTTGCTGCAGTTTCAAAAACGCATAGCGTTTTTTTAGTGCACTTTAGACAATGCAGTTTTTGCATATAGATTCATTAATGGGCGGCACGGTGGCTCAAGTGGTTAGCACTGCAGCCTTTGCAGCACTGAGGTCCCAAGGTCCTGGGTTCAATTTCCACCAAGGACATCTGCAAGGGGTTTGCATGTTTGCGTGGGTTTCCTCTGGGCACTCTGGTTTTCTCCTAAATTGTGAAGACATACTGATAGGATATTTAGATTGTGTGCTCCAAGAGAGACAGCATTACTGATGTATGTAAAGTGCTATGGAATTAATCTAATATATAAAGCTGTGTGTGTATGTACTGTATGTATGTATATTCGGGATTGGCATCTACACCGTCGCAACTACAGCCACAAAATTTTGCACAGTCACACGTCTGGACCCCGAGAGCGTCATAGGCTATGTTGTGAGACAAAATTTTAACCCTGCGCGTTCCAGTTCACCAAACAATTGTGCCCCTATCTACATAATGGGGAAAAAGTGAAAGGAAAAGTGTTGGAGGAAAATCGACATCTGCCAGCTTCAGCCACAAAATTTTGCACAGTCACACATCTGGACCCCGACAGCATCATTGGCTATGTTGTGAGGCGAAATTTTAACTCTGCGCTTTCCAGTTCACCAAACAATTTTGCCCCTATCTACATAATGGGGAAAAAGTGAAAGGAAAAGTGTTGGAGGCAAATTGACAGCTGCCAGATGTGAACAAGGGGGACTTAAAGAATGAGAGCGATGGCACCAAATAGTATATACCGTACAGATGCTAAGGTGGGGCACCGACATAGGATACTCACCACACAGGGATATGAACACACACACAAAATGCGCCACACACTACTACGTGTTTGAACACATATACCACCGTCAGCACATATAGGGTGTGGTGTGTGTCCCTGTGGGGGGGGTCTGTGTGGTGTGTGTGTATCTGTGTTGTGTGTGTCTCTTTGTGGTGTGTGTGTGTCCCCCTGTGGGGTGAGTGCATGTGTCCCTATAGGGTTTGTATGTGTGTGTGTCCCTCTGGGGGGGGGTGTCTGTGTGGGGTGTGTGTCTCTCTTTGTGGTGTGTGTGTGTGTGTCCCTGTGTTGTGAGTGCATGTGTCCCTATAGGGTGTGTATGTGTGTGTGTGTCCCTGTGGGGGGGGTCTGTGTGGTGTGTGTGTCTCTTTGTGGTGTGTGTGTGTCCCTGTGAGGTGAGTGCATGTGTCCCTATAGGGTGTGTATGTGTGTGTCCCTGTGGGGGGGGGTCTCTGTGGTGTGTGTGTCTGTGTTGTGTGTGTGTCCCTGTAGGGTGGGTGCATGTGTCGCTATAGGGTGTGTGTGTTTGTCCGTGGGTGTGTGTGTGTGTGTCTCTGTGTTGTGTGTGTCTCTTTGTGGTGTGTGTGTTTGTTCGGGTGCGTGGTAAGTATCCAATATTGGGGCTGCACCTTAGTGACTATACACTTGCTGTTACTCTTTGTGGGCGTGTGGTGTGTATACATGTCCCCGTGCGTGGTGAATATGTCATGTTGGGGCCCCACCTTAGTGACTATATGCTGGTATGTGCTGTTAGTCTTTGGCGCTATCATTAAGCCCCTCTCATTCACAACTGTCAACTGGTAACTTTCACTTTTTCCCCATTATGTAGATAGGGGCAAAATTGTTTGGTGAATTGGAATGCGCGGAGTTCAAATTTCACCTCACAACATAGCCTATGACGCTCCCGGGGTCCAGATGTGTGACTGTGCAAAATTTTGTGGCTATAACTGACAGCTGTCGATTTTCCTCCAACACTTTTCCATTCACTTTTTCCCCATTATGTAGATAGGGGCAAAATTGTTTGGTGAATTGGAATGCGCGGAGTTCAAATTTCACCTCACAACATAGCCTATGACGCTCCCGGGGTCCAGATGTGTGACTGTGCAAAATTTTGTGGCTATAACTGACAGCTGTCGATTTTCCTCCAACACTTTTCCATTCACTTTTTCCCCATTATGTAGATAGGGGCAAAAATGTTTGGTGAACTGGAACGCGCGGGGTTAAAATTTCGCCTCACAACATAGCCTATGACGCTCTCGGGGACCAGACGTGTGACTGTGCAAAATTTTGTGGCTGTAGTTGCGATGATGTAGATGCCAATCCCGGACATACATACATACATACAGTACATACACACATACATACACACACACATTCAGCTTTATATATTAGATTAAGGCAGATGTCAGTCACATGAGCTGTCTATTATGTGTATGTGTGAGGTAATATATACTGCCTGGCCGGGGGGAGGGTTTACTGTTGGCTGGAGATTTATTAGTCTGCCTATAGCAACCAATCACAGCTCAGCTTCTATTTTCCTACAGGTCATTAATATGACATATTCAAATTCTATTTTGTTATAGCTAGCAGCAGTTATTTATTAACCCGGGCGTAGCCGGGTAGTACAGCTAGTAGCATTATATAAATGAATAAATATAATTATTATATTAACGCATACGTTTTTCACAAAATTCTAAGTTGAAAAACTTTTAGCGGATCTAGGGCTCATGTGTGACCCTGGCCAATATGTCCTATAGTACTAAGGTGTTAAAATGAAAAATAAAAAAAAACTGAAACATTCAGCATATTGCTGTATGTCTATCCAGTTACAGGCATGATTTAAAAACTGAACTGATAAAGTACAAAATGTATCCAAACTGTACAGGGACACTTCAATGGTGCTTCAAGGATAATGATACAGATAAATATTAAGTAGAAGAGTAGAAGGTATTTCAACAAATGAAGAGGTTTAAAATTAATTATGTATATCGTGTGAAGAGTCCATAGGTCTGGAATCAATTACTTTAAAGAACCAAAGAGTGTGTCTAAATTTCATAGTGGGTCATGAACCCTTATGGGAGATTTAATCATGTCCTAATGTATTATCAATTTAAATTCCCAGATTTTCTTGTTTCAAAGATTTCTCTTTGGAATTTAGACTTTCATATTAAATGTACTCTGGATACACAGTGTCCCTGGTTGAAGTAAAATTAGATTGTTCTAAATGTTCTTAATATGATGAATAATATATTAGTTTTACATAGCGTTACCAACAATACACCATTAGTGACATGTAAGCGATATTATTTTTTCTCAAGAAGATGATGATTATTATTATTTTATTTTTATATTTTTTCATTATCTTTGGGAATTCATTTTTATCATGCAATATTGAAACCATACAAAATATATAAATTTATGATAGTGTCTCCAAAGTGTGGCTCTCAAGTGTATTGCAGAAATATACCAGAAATGTAATCCATGGTATAATCTTCTTTAGGCTGTCATGTCCTGATCCATCTGTTTCATCCACAGGTACATTTTCTGACTGCAATATCGTAATCCTGCATACTAACTGAATCCTATCTACTCCTGGTTTTCTGTTTGAACTGGTACATTTCCTGAATGCAATATCGTAATATGTTATATTCCTTCTGGTCCTTGATTTTAGTTTCACACCTATTCATATCTATGCATCCTGTTCTGTGTTTGCTGTTCTGCTGTGTAACATCTAAATGTCCATACTAACTCCAATCTCATAATTCCTTCTTGCTGAGTTCCTAGTCAGTCTCACTGCAGCTCCTCCCTTTTATTTCCACCTGGTCCATTTCATATGCACTTGGAGACATTTAAAAATATTCTGCCAGGTCTGATTACCTTCATCTGATTGTGTTTACAAAGTGTGGCTCTCAAGTGTATTGCAGAAATATACCAGAAATAGTGCAGGAATAGGCCAGAAGGTAAGAGCTATCACTGTTTAATAAATGTATTTGCCTTTCTTTTCTCACCCTGCTCTTTCACCATGTGCACATTTGCTGCAACAGTTTTTGCTCCACTAATCCTTGCTTTCATTCGCTATCCCCAAACCCCAGCACCTTGTAGCCAAATAATTGTCTCCCCCTCTTTCACCTCACCTGCAGACCTGCTCCTTAACCTCCAATCTCATATTCTAAAATATTAAATAAACTTGCCACTCTCTTTCTCCCACCTACTTTCCTTTTCTTTACTTCTTCACATTGCTGGCAACATATTTCCCAATCCTGGCCCCCCCACAAAATACTTCCCACTAATTCTCCCTCCTATTTTTCTTAAACTAAGGCATAATACCGCAATTTCTCACCCTTGAAACCCGTACCTCTGACCCCCAACCCACCCACACCCTTTCTTTGGAGTACTTTGAAATGCCTGCTCTGTCTACAACAAATTCTATGTGATCAACAACCTCTTTATTTCCCGCAACCCATACTCAATTTTCTTCCCATCTTTCCTCTAACATGCTCTTTGACCACCTACAAACTGGCTTCCAACCCCATCAATCCAGTAAATATGCCCTGCCCAAAATTACTAACTACTTACTGCCAAAGCTAACACACATTTCTCTATACTCCTCCTACTAGAAATATCATGTGCCTTTGACACAGTTGACCACTCCCTCCTACTACAGATCCCCTTTTCACTTGGTGTCAAAAACTTTGTTCTATCCTGCATTTCCTCATACCATTCTGCCTGCACATTTATTATTTTCCCTTTCCACACTACTTACTCATCCTGTTCTCTCTCTGTTAGAGTCCCACAAGGCTCTGTCCTTTTATTCCTATTCTTCTCCATTTATATCTTTGAAGGTAAACAAACTGTAAGCGGTCTAATTGGAGGTGCTCAGGCACAAAGACAGCAGGCACTGGGATGGTTTTTCAACAGACCTTTATTCCTGACTTTTTCCTACTCCACAACATGTTTCGATAGATTCTCTATCTTCCTCAGGTGGTGAGGGGGGGCGGGTTCCACAACCCTTTTATGGCTACAAAAGTTGTTTAATTGGTTAATGAGTGGAAGGCTCTTTAAACCTTATCCTAATACTAGAGCCTTTCCTAGTGTTTATAGCAGAGGTCCCAAAATCCAGGCCTCAAGGGCCGCCAACAGTGCAGGTTTTCAGGATTTCCTTAGTATTGCACAGGGCTTAGAATCATTACCTGTGCAGTTGATCACATTAGCACCTGTGCAATACTAAGGAAATCCTGAAAACCTGCACTGTTGGCGGCCCTTGAGGCCTGGAGTTGGGGACCTATGGCTTATAGATATATCAATGCCCATTTACTTATCTTCATTTATCATGCCATGCCCACAAAAATGTAAATATATATATTCATATATATGCACACACTATAAAGGTACCTTATTCTCTGCAATCTTATCAGAATCTGCAGATTAAAGGATATGCTGATCAAAAACTTCCAACAATTGACAAACTAATTCCAAATAAAAAAAAAATTCTGTCTCTGACATCGCTCCTATTCCTATTACTTACGGAGCGATGTCAGAGACAGAATTTTTTTTTATTATATACCGTATATACTCGCGTATAAGCCGAGTTTTTCAGCCCAAAAATTGGGCTGAAAAGTCCCCCCCTCGGCTTATACGCGAGTCACTGTATACTGTATACAATGTATACAGTATACATTCCCCCCCATAGTATACAGGGCCCCCCCCCTTGTTTAGCAATCCTGTAAAGGAAGAGATTAGTATACTTATCCCTCCGCTGTCCCGCCGCCGCCATCACGCTCCTCCTGCTTCATCCAGTGTCTTCCGTCTTCTTCCGGCTTCCTCCGGTGGGCGCAGGCAATAACGTCATTGTCTGCGCGCCAGAGGAGGAAACCGGAAGAAGCCGGAAGACGCTGGATGAAGAAGGAGAAGCGTGATGGCGGCGGCGGGACAGCGCAGCGGGAGAGCGGAGGGATAAGTATACTAATCTCTTCCTTTACAGGATTGTTACCCAAGGGGGGGGGGCCCTGTATACTGTTATGGGGGGGGGCTACTGTATATACCTCTGGGGCTGTATATACCTCTGGGGCAGTATATAACTCTGGGGCTGCTGTATACTACCTAAGGTCTGCTGTATACTACCACTGGGGCTGCTGTATCTACCTCTGGGGGCTGTATATACCTCTGGGGCTGTATATACCTCTGGGGCTGCTGTATACTTCCTAAAGGCTGCTGTATACTACCACTGGGGCTGCTGTATACTACCACTGGGGCTGCTTGTATACTACCACTGGGGCTGCTGCTGTATATACCACTGGGGCTGCTGCTGTATACTACCACTGGGGCTGCTGCTGTATACTACCACTGGGGCTGCTGTATATACCTCTGGGGCTGCTGTATATACCTGGGGCTGCTGCTGTATATACCACTGGGGCTGCTGCTGTATACTACCACTGGGGCTGCTGCTGTATACTACCACTGGGGCTGCTGTATATACCTCTGGGGCTACTGTATACTACTAATGGGGCTGCTGCTGTATATACCACTGGGGAGGCTGCTGTATACACACTGCTGGGGGCTGTATACCTGTGCTGGGGTCCACCCTCGGCTTATACACTAGTCAATAGGTTTTCCCAGGTTTTGGGGGCAAAAGTAGGGGGGTCGGCTTATACACGGGTCGGCTTATACACGAGTATATACGGTAATAAACACTTTGAACTTACCCTCTGGCACCCCCTTTGTTGCTCCCTTCATGCAGCATTTCCTGAGTCCTCCTTTGTCTCTGGGGCATGTCATGTGATCAGCACAGTACAGGGATGTTTAGATAGAAGAGCTTGTAAGTTTGTGCTCTTTTCCTTCCAAGGTGGCCACATCTAATAAGCTGCAGTAAAGTGCTTAGTAAAGTATGGAATAGGCAGTAAACTATTGAATTAAAAATCTATGCATTTCTGATAATAACAATATAATATTTATTTATTTATATAGCTGTATTAATTCTATAGCAGTTTACATACATTTGAAACACACTGTCCCCATTGGGGCTCACAATCTAAACATCCTATCAGTAGGTCATTCAAGTGTGGGAGGAAACCAGAGTGCCTGAAAGAAACCTTTACAAGCACAGGGAGAACATACAGATGTTATCCTCGGTGGGAATTGAACCCAGGACCCAGCGCTACAAGGCTGCAGTGCTAACCACTGAGCACCATGCTGCCCAAGAATAGATAGGATTCAAAATAATAGGTAAATTGTTTTTCGCCAAAATCCAGTCCGGGGCTATCTGGTTTACACCGGACAGCCCCGGAACGGACTCTGCCGTGGTGTGAAGCCACCCTTAGCTGGGACAAATAAATGCTGTGTTTTTCATGGCAAAAAAAATCGACAAAATAAAAATATATGAACATACCCTGTAGATACAGTTACACACAGAGATGTATTGCTTACAACTCACTGGTTGCAATGACATCATGGACACATTGTTCCATTTTGTTGCTGTGTACAAAAGTAACAATGTGTCCATGATTTCACTGCAACCAGTGAGTTGCAAGTAATATATCTCTGTGTATAACGGTACTTTAACAGTTTACATGCACAGATATTTTTGTTAGTTTAGTATCAAAGAAAATATTAAAAAAGGTAACATGTTAAAGTTTGTGATTTAAGCTTTATTCAATCTGAAAATTAAGGGTACCGTCGCAACATTGCATGCAATTTCACTTACAATTTTCTGGTTGCAGTGAAACCATGGACACATTGTTCTATTTTGTTGCCGTGTAGAAATGGAACAATGTGTCCATGATTTCACTGCAACCAGTAAGTTGCAAGTGAAATTGCATGCAATGTTGCGACGTGTAAAGGTACCCTATAGGCCGCTTTACATGTCGCAATATCGCAACGCAACTATGATAAAAAGTCACGTGGTACGGTCGTTGCAGTTGATATCGTTCGTGTGATGTGTCGTGTAAATGAGCAATGCGGCTCAAAAACGATGCAACTACGATTTCGTTTTTGAATTGTGCATGCTCTTCAACCGTGCAATATTGGATAGGCGATCTGGCAGGATCGTGCTGTGTGACAGCGCAACTACGATTTGGAGTGCAACTTCCTCTATTCACTACAATGTTAATTGGTCGTTCTCTGAGTTGCTCAGACACAGTGTGACAAAAGGGCGTATTACATTGTAGTTGCGTTGCCTGCCGATATCTCCCTGTGTAATATCTCCTATGCGATATTGGACAAGTGCCAAAAACGTGCATGCTCCCGTGAAATCTTATGCAATATCAGAATGATATTGCAATGTGTAAAGCGGCCTTTAGTGTCATCATTTAAGAAAAATCAAAGATAACACAAACTGAAATGTGACAATTCGCTTATATATTTCCAAAAAGCAGAGAAGGTGAAGAACAACATACCTGTAAAGGTACCTTTACACGCCGCCACTGTGCCTAGCAACAGGTATCCACTGCACGTGCACGCGCACATTTTTAACGGTGGATACCGATCGGTAATGCCGCATATAGAAGGTATCTGTGCTCCCCGGAAGTGCCGACAGATCCTGCGGCTTACTTCCTGTTGAATACCTTCCCTGCTTTACACGCCCCTACCACAAAGGAATATGGTCGTACATCTTTCGCGCCGCAAGTACATAGGCATGACAGAGTTTTGTATTCCGTGACGCTCGTACGCTGATTTGACAACGCAATAGCATCATGATTGGCCAGCCTGCGCATGAAGGCTGGCTAATGCATGACGCTATTGCAATTGTGTAGTGTGAATGGCATGGGCGTACCCAGCGTGGGGCAGGGGGGGCACCAAGAAGGGAGCAGGAAAGCCTCCACATGGCTAATTAGTATGCGATGCTCTCCAAACTGCAGCCTGCAGAGCATCGCTTATCTCCTTTCTGTGCTGAGGGAGGAGGGAGGGGGCTAGAGTGCAGGGGGAAGTGGGGGATGGGCTGCTCTAGCTGGCACTGCTTTCCATTACATGTGCCCAGCCATATCACACCAGAGACAATCCCGGGGTCTCCTGTGAGGTCACACAGCCGCCCTGCACTTTCCTTCCCTCCAGACTCAGAGAGAATCATCACTGGTAAGCAAAGAACACTGCTAATATGTGTGTATATGTGCATATGTGTAAGTCTGTGTGCTTATATGTCTATGTGTGTATATATGTGTGTGTGCAATGTGTATATGTGTATATATATGTGTGTGTGTGTCTGTCTGTTTATATGTGTGTGTGTACATTGTGTATGTGTATATATATATATGTGTACAGTGTGTATGTGTGTATTTATATATATGTGTGTGTGGGGGGTGTACAGTGTGTACATAAATGTGTGTCTCTGTGTATATATGTGTGTGCAGTATGTATATCTGTATATAAATGTGTGTTTGTGTATATATGTATATATGTGTGTGGGTGTGTGTGTACAGTGTGTATTTGTGTGTATATATATGTGTGAGTGTGTACATTATGTATATGTTTATATAAAAATGTGTGTGTATATATTGTGTGTGTGGTGTATATATGTGTGTGTACAGTGTGTATATATGTGTGTGTCTGTGTATATATGTGTGTGTCTGTGTATATGTGTGTGCGGGTGTGTTTGTACAGTGTGTATATGTGTATATAAATGTGTGTGTCTGTGTATACATGTGTGGGTGTATGTGTGTGTATATATGTGTGTATATGTGTCTGTGTGTGTGGCCTGTGCATGTGTTTGGCATTTATCTGTGTGTTGTGTGTGTGTGTGGATCGTGTGTCTGTGGCTTGTGTCTGTGTGTGTGGCTTGTGTCTCTGTGTGCGGCTTGTGTCTCTGTGTGTGGCATGTGTCTCTGTGTCTGTGGCATGTGTCTATGTGTCTGTGGCATGTGTCTCTGTGTCTGTGACATGTGTCTCTGTGTCTGTGGCTTGTGTCTCTGTGTCTGTGTATGTGTATGTGGCCTGTGCATGTGTTTGGCATTTATTTGTATGTTGTGTGTGTGTGCATGGATTGTGTGTCTGTGGCTTGTGTCTGTGTGTGTGGCTTGTGTCTGCGTGTGTGGCTTGTGTCTCTGTGTGTGTGGCCTGTGTATGTGTCTGTGTGTGGCATTTGTCTGTGTGTTGCTTTTGTGTCTGTGTGTGCTTGGCTTGTGTGTTTTGATTGTGTGTGTGTGTGGATTGTGTGTGGCTTGTGTCTGTATGTGTAGCTTGTGGCTGTGTGTGGCTTGTATCTGTGTCGCTTGTGTCTCTCTCTGTGTGGGTGGCTTGTGTCTGTGTGTGTGTGGCTTGTGTCTCTGTATGTGTGGCTTCCATCTCTGTGTGTGGCTTGTGTCTCTGTGTCTGTGACTTGTGTCTGTGGCCTGTGTATGTGTCTGTGTGTGGCATTTGTCTGTGTGTTACTTGTGTGTCTGTTTGTGTGCGTGGCTTATGTGTGGATTGTGTGTGTGACTTGTGTGTGTGGCTTGTGTCTGTGGATTGTGTGTATGTGGCTTGTGTCTCTGTGTGTGGGCTTGTGTCTGTGTGTGGTGTGTGTGCGGCTTGTGTCTGTGTGTGGGTTTGTGTCTGTGTGTGGCGTGTGTGTGTGGCTTGTGTCTATGTGTGTAGCTTGTGGCTTGCCTGTGTGTGGATTTTGTCTGTCTGTGTGTATATGTGGCTTGTGCCTCTGTGTGTGTTTGGCTTTTGTCTGTGTATATGTGTGTGGCTTGTGTCTCTGTGTAAAAAACATGTATGATGTGTATGTAATGAGCACATGTTGTCCAGTATAGGTTCCCTTTAAAGGGCATCAGCGTTCCTTCTGTTGTTTCCACCTCTTTTTGAAACTCCCGTCTCCTGTGGTACTCTGATGTGCCGGCCAGAACGTCATATCCGGTCCTGTGCATTGTGGGGGTTTATGACATGTACGGGCAGCTTCAATATGTGCACTGGGTATGCGCCGGAGCCCAGCTGAACATGTAATCAGCCCCCACAAACCACCGGGCCGGATATGACGTTCGGGCTTGTGTGACAGAGTACCATAGGAGGCGGTAACAACCATGGTTTGCCCCCCCTAGTTTTGATCCTGGGTACGTCCATGGTGAATGGTCATCTTTTTAAATATGGCGCCATGTGCAGGGACAGCCAAAGGTAACACAGTAGCCCCCACCAATGATCGCTGATGGGGTGTGGTATCCATGATGCTGTGGCACGCCCCTGTGAAATCACTAGGCGACGCACCATCCATGCCTGTGCCCCGTTTAGACGCCACTACCATGGCAATTGTGCCTTTCCGTTGCCTTCGGTTTTTGAGCATGGCTCAGCAACAGGTATCTGAGTCAACTGTAGGACACAGGAAGGAATTTCCCTATTTACATGCCGCCGTTTCGTAGCAATTTCATGGCAACAGGCATAAATATCCCCAATGCCAGGCAGTTGCTACCTTTCAGTGGTGGCGTGTAAAGGTACCTTAAAGGCCACTTTGTACACACAGATATCTGTGTCCAACTTCTCAACAGATCTCTGTTTGCAGTGAAATCATGGACCCATTGTTACATTTGTACACAGCCACAAAATGGAACAATGTGTCCATGATTTCACTGCAACCAGAGATCTGTTCAGAAGTTGGTCACAGATATCTGTGTGTGTAAAGTGGCCTTAATTCTACAGCCATGATTAGAGATGAGGAAATCGATGTGATAATAATTAAATGTATTTCCAATTTCACAAAAAATTTGTATCAACTAGAATCTTAAATTTTTGCTGTTTATTTTCCTAGAATTTAGAATAATTCACACCATGGGTGCCCACTGAGCCTCATATGATATCATAATATTTCAGGGTCACACACAGCATGACATAAAAAAAACCCTAGTTTATAGACGGGAGCTAAGTGCAGGTCAGGGCAAAGGCAAAATAAATAACTTTTTTTTTCCCTAAAAGCTTGTGGCATTATGCTCTGTTGCCTAGATAAATTTCAGAGCAAAATAGTGCACATTTGATTCACGTCAAACACATTTTTATAAAAAATACTTCAAAGGCATCATACACAAAAAGATGTTATATTTAACTAATTAAATATAAAAAGGAACATAAACTAGAATATGACACTGAAAATATGACAACAATGTACAAGAGAGGAATGCAGATACATTGCAAAGAAACAGAGTGAATGAGATGCCAAATACATAAAGTGTTGAATGAATAATTAAAGTATTTATCATAGTAGAGACATTTATCATAATATCTTGCACAATATGTGCAAAAAATGATGCACTGCTATAAACATCAATGATTAAATACTGGCAGCATCTCACACAAAGCAATTTTCAGCGAAATACCTAAATAAATCGTAACAATTGCAATACAATGGAATGGTAGAGCCGTTGCCGTTTCAGACAACCTGATTGTTTTGGCAAAATTTGCAATATATTCACATTTGTACAGTTGTTTCTCTCCATAATCCTACTATATAATCGTCTTATTGTGTCTGTCTGTCTCTCTAATGGAAATCCCGCGTCGCTGATTGGTCGTGCCCGGCCGCGACCAATCAGCGATGCGGGATTTCCGTTACAGAGAAACAGACAGAATTAGCTGGAGATGGCCCTGCCAACTTCTCCCTGGCAGCTCTGTGATTGAAAATGGTGGAGCTGTGGAGCAGGGCCAGCGTCAGCACCTGGCATACTCACCCAAATCCGGGGCCCAGGCATGACTTACGGGCTCACCGTCACCCGCCCTCCCGCATTGGAGGTTAGCGGCGATGCAGCCAGAATCTGACAGGCGCCAGCTCAGTCACATTTGGCGACGCTTCAAAGATCCTAACAACGATATGATCTGTAGGTATCACTGGAGTGTTGCCAAGTGTGCCGCATGGAAGTCATCAGCAACGCAGCCGGGAGATGACCAATATGACCTGTAGGTATTGCTGGAGCGTCGCCAAGTGTGACGGTACCTTAAGGGCCCTTTACACGCCGCGACGGCAGGCTGGATACATCCCGCTACAGGCTACAAATGTAGCTTGTAGCGCCAATGTAGCCCGTCGTAGCGGCGTCTGAAGACGTGACGCTGCAGCCGGCAACAGATACATCTGTTTCCTAGGTCTGCTCGAAAACTGATGGCTACAACGCCGATGGTAGCGAGCTGTATCGGCGTGTAAAGAGGCAACGGAAGGGAACTCTGGACACCCGGGGCTGTAGCTGCAATGTAGCTAAGGCGTGACCCAGGCTCCGGGATACCGCGCCCCATCACCAATCATTGGAGGAAGCTCCTGCATGACGATTGGTAGTCGCTGCCTAGGGCGGCATATTTAAGGAGCTGACCAGTCACACTACACAATCGCTCGAGCGTGCTGGATGTCTCAGCCTCCTGCGATGCCTGGCCAATCATGATGATATTGCGCTGTCCTATCATCGTACGGACGGCTCGTAATCCAAGATTGTGGCACGCCTATGTGCTGTCCCTGCTGTACCAGGTCCGCCCATATTAGCTTATTGTAGCGCTGTGTAAACGTGGTACGCTAAGCTACAGCTGGCTACTTGACACACCCGGCGATGTAGCTAGCTATAGATGTAGCGTGGCGTAGCGCACCTTGTCGCGGCGTGTAAAGAGGGTGCGTTGACCGTTTGTAGCCGTTTGAGCGTGCTCGTGCACGTGAAGTAGCGGGATGTATCCAGCCTGCCGTCGCGGCGTGTAAAGGTACCATTACTGATCGCTGGTGAGATGTCATATGTGCAGATATAGTGAACGAAGCCACGTTGCTGATTAGTTGTGGCCGCCCTGTATTGCCGTCGCGATATTGGCACAGAATTTAACGTCCACTCATAGCGTGAGCAAAACCATTTAATGTTACATATATTTTTAAAATCCTGTGTATTCATTGCATTATTCTTAAATCTTCATAAATAAACTACCATATATACTCGTGTATAAGCCGAGTTTTTCAGCCCAAAAATTGGGCTGAAAAGTCCCCCCCTCGGCTTATACACGGGTCAATACGGTAGGGGCTGTGGTGGGGGCTGTGTCCGGGGCTGGGGAGGCTGGAGGAGGCGGGGGGAGGCGGCTGTATGAGCACCCCGTCACGTGGGACCGCTCATTATATATGCAGTGCTTCCCCCTGTCAATGAGCGGCAGGGGGAAGCAGTGCATATCTGCATATATGGCCCCCAAATGCTGGCACTCACCCCCCTCCGTTGTAAGGCCCCCCCTGCTGCTTAACTTACCATCCCTGGTCTTCTGCACTGCGCCAGTCCTCTGTGCTCCTTCCTCCCGTTCTTGGCAGCATCCGGGGTCATGTGACCGGCCGGTTGCATGACGTCATCACTACGTGACGGCCAGGGACCCTGGATGCAGCTGAGGACGGGAACACGGAGGACGGAGCACAGAGGACCGGCGCGGTGCAGAAGACCAGGGAGGGTAAGTTAAGCAGCAAGGGGGGCCTTACAACGGAGGGGGGCGAGTGCCAGCATTTGGGGGCCATATATGACACACTGCTGGGGCCTGTATACCACTGGGGCCTGTATACCACTGGGGCCTGTACACCACTGAGGCCTGTATACCACTGGGGCTGCTGTATATACTGCTGGGGCCTGTATACCAGTGGGGCCTGTATACCACTGGGGCTGCTGTATATACTGCTGGAACCTGTATACTACTGGGGCCTGTATACCACTGGGGCTGCTGTATATACTGCTGGGGCCTGTATACCACTGGGGCCTGTATACCACTGGGGCTGCTGTATATACTGCTGGGGCCTGTATACCACTGGGGCCTGTATACCACTGCTGTATACCACTGGGGCTGCTGTATATACTGCTGGGGCCTGTATATACCACTGGGGAGGCTGCTGTATACTACCACTGGGGAGGCTGCTGTATACTACCACTGGGGAGGCCTGTATACCACTGGGGGGGCCTGTATACCACATTGCTGGGGGCTGTATACCTGTGCTGGGGTCCACCCTCAGCTTATATATGAGTCAATAGGTTTTCCCAGGTTTTGGGGGCAAAAGTAGGGGGGTCGGCTTATACACGCGTCGGCTTATACACGAGTATATATGGTACATACATATTCTAGAATACCCGATGCGTTAGAATCGGGCCAACATCTAGTCTATAAATAAAGCTCAAATAGCATGTGCATTGCACAGAGAAGTCCTGTCCAGTCTCACGATAGGGGCTCAGACATACGCGTGTATACATTGGATGAGTGACCAATGTTAATAGATAAGTGAGAACAGATGAATGTTTGTCTCCAGCTTTTTTATCATCCACATTCTCGATGAGAACAAAGGTGCAACATACTGTGTGTGGATTCGATAATCATACAAGAGTCAACAATGCAAGTCTATGGGTGCAAGAAAAAAACGGACAGCACATGGACCATACTATTGGCATCAGTTTTATACTGATACATTACATTCTATAGCTCTGAACACTGTAAATATTATGGTAAATAATTGTACAGTAATAGCTGCTGAGAAAAAATGCATTGTATACGGACAGCACAAGGATGCCACATGGATGTTACACAGATGCTAACTGAGGAAAAAATCGTACACTCGCTTTGCATTCGTATGACAAACAGAAGACCATACAGAGGTCACTCGTCCTACTCTCCTGCATGAGAAATGGTGAGATTTGTTCATCATGACTATTGCACCACCTTGACAGCAGGTTTAATGATGATTTCTTTGTTGTTTTTCAAAGACTGTATGTATGGCCCTTCTCTCCTGTTCATTGATGTTGGATGGTTGACTCTTGTGTGTATCTAAAATAGTGGATTTTAACAAAATGTCTGAAAGCGTCTATATATTTAGCCAAATGGGGGTTAGGATTAGATTTAGGAGTCCAGTCTGACCTTTTCTTGGTTGTCAGTCTAACCCCACACAGAAGTATCACAAGACAAATCTGACTACCTGAAGGAAGCAAAGAGACAACTGACGGACACACGTTACTACAAGAAATTGCAGTCTGAACCCATACAGGAATATCACAAGGAATTAAAAAGGCTGGTCTCTTGTCTACCTGACATATCCATAATGGTACCTTTACACGCCGCCACAACAGGATGGATACAACCCGCTACAGGCTACAAATGTAGCTTGTAGCGCCAATATCGCCCGTAGTAGCGGCGTGTGAAGACGGGACGACACAGCCGGCTACAGATACCTCTGTATCCGTGCACTGCCCATAAACATATGGCTACATCGCCAATTGTAGCGAGCTGTATCTGCGTGTAAAGACGTTACGGAAGGGAACTCGGGACAGCCTGCAATGTAGCTGGGGCGTGACCCTGGCTCCGTGTTACCGTGCCCCATGTGCGATCATTGGTGGAAGCTGCTGCATGACGATTGGTAGTCGCTGCATAGGGAGGCATATTTAAGGAGCTGACGAGTCACACTACACAATCGCTCGAGCGTGCTGTATTACTCAGCCTCCTGCGATGCCTGGCCAATCAGGATGTTATTGCTTCGTCCTATCATCGTACGGACGGCTCGTACTCTCAATTGTGGCACGCCTATGTGCTGTCCCTGCTGCACCAGGTCCGCCCATAGTAGCTGGTTATAGCGGTGTGTAATTGAGCTACAGCTGGCTACTTGCGACACCCGGCGATGTAGCTAGCTGTAGATGTAGCGTGGCGTAGCGCACCTTGTGGCGGCGTGTAAAGAGGGTGCGGTTCCCGTTGGTAACCGTTCGGCTGTGCTCGTGCACGTGAAGTTGCCGTTGGTATCCATCCTGTTGTGGCGGCGTGTAAAGGTACCATAAGAGCTGATGACCTGATACCAGAAAGTCCAAGCACAGGCACATTCTACATGCTTCCTAAAATTCATAAACCAGGAAATCCAGGAAGACCAATCATTTCATGTGTGGGCACCCTCACCGAATAAATTTCTGGGTGGATAGAGGGTGCTCTCAAACCCCTGGTAAAAGAGACATCCAGCTACATAATAATAGCCGCCGGGGGTGACAGTCGCATGTAAGGAGGCACCAGGCAACTTGGACACCATCCATCGCATCTAAGCACGCCTGTCCTCCCCTACATGTCCACCCTCAACGGTGTCACCCCCGAGCATCCCACTTATCGTCGGGACCCCTGAGTTTCACCTGCGGCCGCCCAGATCGGGAGCCAGCAGCCGGGCCTAGTCGGTCCTCCCCAGGCCTACCACCCTGGCCCCGCCGGCGGTTTGGCTAACCACCCCCTCCTGGCTCCCCTCGCCTGAGGGCCCACCGCTCTCCTCCACTCACCCGGAGGCGCCAGCACCGTGGAAGCCGGCCTCCTCCAGCGGCGCCCGACTCCCGCCCGACGGCACCTTGAAACGGTGGCCCAGTGGCCCCCTCGCCACCCAGCTGATAGCTCGTCCCTCCTGCCCGCAGCGGGATACCTGCTCCGCTCCTGGGACCCTCGTGAGTGCAGTGGTGGCCGTACGTTCTGCCAGCGGGACCCGCACTTCCGGCCTGACCCCCAGCTAGCAGTGGCAGCACGGCCCTGGTGCCCTGGATGGCTGACCGCACCGCCTGCACCGCCCGCACCGATCAACCACCCTCCTCAGAGATGGGAGCACCAGCGCTCCTGCAGCACCAGGCCAGACAGGTGAGGAGATAGAGGGGTCCCCCACCGACACACCCACTGACTGCTCCAGAACCCAGCTGCAAAGGACCCAGGCCACTCCTGCTCCCCTCTCTCCTGGCCCATGTCAGCTGCACCTGGGTCCTCGACTGTGGTCCTGGCCCCGGCTGCTTTCTGGCCCCTGACTCCACCTGGGCCCTGTCTTCATTTGGCCCCTGACTGCACCCAGCCCTGCGGCTGAAACCTACCCTTCTGGTTGCGCCTGCCCCCCCCCCCCCCCCGGCTGCACCTTTCCCCCCTGGCTGCTCTTGACCCTCCTGGCTGCGCTTGACCCTCCTGGCTATGCTTGACCCTCCTGGCTGCGCCTGACCCTCCTGGCTGCGCCTGACCCTCCTGGCTATGCTTGACCCTCCTGACTACGCTTGACGCTCCTGGCTACGCATGACCCTCCTGGCTGTGCTTGACCCTCCTGGCTACGCTTGGCTCCTGGCTGCCACTGACCCCTGCCTGCCTTAGATTCTCCTGGCTAACCTTGATCCCCTGGCTCCACCATCCCGCCCCATCTGCATCGTCTCAACGCCAGCTGCACCATCCCATCATCCGACTGCATCATCTCTCCATCCGGCTGCGCCATCTCATCACCCGGCTGTACCATGTCATCACCCGGCTGCACCATCTCATCACTCGGCTCCATCAACTCATCACCTGGCTCCATCAACTCATCACCCGGCTCCATCAACTTTCTCCGGCTCCATCAACTCATCTCTGGCTTCACCACTCCATCCATAGACTGCATCTCATCTGTGACCATGGCAGTATCCCCCCCTGGCTGTACCCCACCCTGGCTGTACCTCTTCCCTGGCTTTTTCTGTGTCCCTGGCTGCACCACTTCCATAGCTGTCTTCCGCCCCGGCTACACCTAACCCCTGCTATTCAAATCCCTGACTCTACCCTATCCTGGGCCACCCCCCACCACCCGACCGCACCTGACCCCTGGCCACACCTTACCCTGTACCATGCGGCACCCCCAGCTGCACCATCCACGCACCTCCCCTGCCTCATCCCACCCCCGTGATCTCTTACCGCCTAAACCGCTACCCACAGTGCTTTCCCTCCTCCTCACCCTCACCCCCATCCTACTCCACTTCCTTCTAACCCCGAACATCCCTCCACCCACCAAGGCCATAGTGATCTTTCCATCCTTCCTACCCACCCCCTCCTCCAAACTGTTCCTCCACACCCAGTCCCTCTTCTCCACACACGCATGCCCCCCACGCAAACTCTCCTGCTCCCACGTCCTAACCCTTTCGCTGCTGCTCCTACGTGCAGGGACATATCCCCAAATCCGGGTCCCCCCCACCACATCCCTCCACCCACCCCCAACTCACGCCCATCCCCCACCACAAACTTCCGCAACCCCCACAACCTTATACCCATTCACTCAACCCCACTCCCCCTGGCTGGAGCACTCTGGAATGCCCGCTCAGTGTGCAACAAACTCTCCTACATCCACAACCTCTTCATCACCAATAAATTCAAATTTCTCGGCCTCACCGAAACTTGGCTCACCCCCACCGACACAGCCTCCCCTGCTGTACTCTCCTACAGCGGACTCACGCTTTCCCACACACCACGCCCTAATAGCACACGTGGCGGTGGTGTCGGTATACTCTTGTCCGACAGCTGCTCCTTCACCCCAACTACACCGTCTCCCTCCACCTCCTTCCCCTCCTTGGAACTGCACTCTGTTCGCATTTCCTCCCCCTGCAACCTCCAGCTTGTGGTCATCTACCGTCCCCCAGGACCCACCGCCTCCTTCCTCGACCACTTCAACACTTGGCTTCTCCACTTCCTCTCCTCCAACATCCCAACCATCATCATGGGCGACTTCAATATCCCCATCGATACCCCCGACCCAGCTTCCTCTCGACTCCTATCCCTGACCACCTCTTTTGGCCTCTCCCAATGGTCCTCCTCAGCCACTCACAAAGACGACCATACGCTCGACCTCATCTTCTCCCGCCTCTGCTCCCTCACCGACCTCTCAAACTCGCCCCTCTTCCAATCAGACCACAACCTGTTAACCTTCTCCTCCCTCTTTCCCCCTACCTCACCCCCCTCTTCGGAAACTCAGTGACCCGCGCAGAAACCTTAAACTTATCAACTTCAACTCACTCTCTCACTCCTCCCTCTCACAGACCTCGCCTCCTCACCCGACGTCAACACTGCTATCACCCTCTACAACTCCACACTAACTGCGGCCCTCGACCAGGCTGCCCCCCTCACACACACCAAAACCCGCACACACAGACAAACCTGGCTCACCTCTCTCACAAAAGAACTACGCCGAACGTCCAGGGTCGCCGAACGGAGATGGAAGAAATCCCACTCCACGGCCCACCTCACCATGTACAAGCAATCCCTTTCCAACTTCAAGGATGCACTCACTGCCGCAAAGCAAACCTATTTCTCTTCTTTAATCAACACACTGTCCTGAAAGCCCAAACAACTATTCAAAACCTTCAACTCCCTACTCCGTTCCCCGGCACCTCCTCCTTCCCCCCTCATCTCCGCCGACGACTTCGTCACCTTCTTCAAACAAAAGATTGCCAAAATTAGAGAAGGCTTCGGCCCAACGTCCCCCCAACCCACCCCCATTACCGCCCAAACCTCCTTGACCAAAGGAAGCTTCTCCAGTGTGACTGAAGCCAAGCTCTCCGCCCTCATGTCACGATCTCACCTCACCACCTGCGCCCTCGACCCACTCCCCTCCCATCTCATCCCAAATCTCACCGCTGTCCTCATCCCTGCCCTAACCCACCTCTTCAACCTATCACTCACTACTGGCATCTTTTCCTCAATCTTCAAACACGCCTTAATCTCACCCATCCTCAAAAAACCCTCCCTCGACCCTTCATCAGTCGCCAACTACCGCCCAATATCTCTTCTCCCTTTCGCATCCAAACCACTTGAACAACACGTCCACTCTGAACTGTCCTCCTACCTATCCTTCTGCTCCCTCTTCGACCACCTACAATCCAGTTTCCGACCTCACTACTCCACCGAAACAGCCCTTACTAAAGTCACCAATGACCTACTGACCGCAAAGAGTAAAAAACACTACTCTGTCCTCCTCCTCGACCTATCCGCCGCCTTCGACACAGTTGACCACTCCCTCCTACTCCAAATCCTCAACTCCCTTGGTATCACCGACCTCACCCTCAACTGGATCTCCTCATACCTCACGGACCACACCTTCAGCGTCACCCACTCCCACACCTCTTCCTCGTCCTACCCCCTTACTGTCGGCGTCCCCCAGGGATCGGTACTGGGACTGCTACTTTTCTCCATCTACACCCTTGGTCTAGGTCAACTCATTGAGTCCCAAGGCCTCCAGTACCATCTCTACGCCGACGACACCCAGATCTACCTCTCCGGGCCTGATATCACCTCCCTCCTGTCTAAAATTCCCAAATGCCTGTCCGCCATCTCATCTTTCTTCTCTGCTCGCTTCCTCAAGTTGAACATGGCCAAAACAGAGTTCATTGTCTCCCCCCCAGCCGCCCTCCCCCTCTACCAGACCTGTCAATCCTAGTCAATGACTGCTCCCTCTCCCCAGTGCCCCACGCAAAGTGCCTCGGGGTCACCATAGACTCCTCCCTCTCCTTCAAGCCCCACATCCAAGCCCTCGCCACCTCCTGCCGATTCCAGCTCACAGCTGACTACTGCAACCTACTGCTCACCGGCCTCCCTGCCTCTTCCCTTGCACCCCTCCGCTCTATCCTAAACTCAGCTGCCCGTCTAATCCACCTGCCTCCTTGCTACTCCCCTATCTTCCCTCTCTGCATGGCACTTCACTGGCTCCCCACCCCCCAAAGATCTCGCTTTAAAATCCTAACCCTGACTTACAAAGCCATCCACAACCTGTCCCCCCCTTACATCTCCGACATGGTCTCCCGATACCAACCCGCACGCAACCTACGCTCCTCACAAGAACTCCTCCTCTCCTCCCCCCTCATCTCATCCTCCCACAACCGCATACAAGCCTTCTCCCGCGCCTCCCCTAACCTCTGGAACTCTCTCCCCCAGCACGTCAGACACTCGCCTACCCTTAGGAGCTTCAAAAAAACCTGAAAACTCATCTATTCCAACAAGCCTACAACCTACGATGAGACCCAGCACCGCTCCACCACACGCTTGGCGCTTCCCCTCCTATCGTGTCCTTCCCACCCCTATAGACTGTGAGCCCTCGTGAACAGGGCCCTCTACCATCGTGTATCAGCAAGCCTTGATTGTTCATATGTACTGTACCTGTTTTTGTTACCCCCATTTCTTATGTAAAGCTCCATGGAACCAATGGCGCTATATAAATAAATAATAATAATAATAATAATAATAATAATACATTCAGGACACAACTGACCTATTGAATAAACTGTCAGCAATGGGTCCTCTACCAGAAGGAACCATCCTCGCCACCATGGATGTGAAACCTCTGTATAGTAACATCCAACACCAGGATGGGTTAAATGCCTGCAAAACCTTCCTGGAAAACACAGGAATTCATGCAGACTCTGTGGGGGAGCTCACAAAATTCATGTCCATGCACAACTACTTTATATTTAACGACAACATATATTTACAGGAGACTGACACAGCAATGGGAAGCAAAATGGCACCACAATATGTAAATCTTTTCATGGCCAAGCTTGAAAGTGACTTTTTATTCTCTTATCCATTCAGGCCTCTGGCCTACTACTGTTATATTGATGACATTTTAATCATCTGGACAGAGTCTGAGCAACAGCTAAAGACGTTCCATGAACACTTTAATCAGTTTCATCCCACCATCAACTTAACACTCAACTACTCCTGCACGGAAATCAACTTTCTGGACACCATCTTTAAGCTACAGAACAATAAAATAGAGACATCCCTGTACCAGAAGCAAATTGACTGCCCAACATATCTCAGATGGGACAGTTTTCATCCAAAACACATAAAAAACTCTATCTGTACAGCCAGGCCATCAGATACAATCGGATATGTTCCAACCCTACAGACAGAGACTATCACCTTGAGGACCTCAGAAAGACCTTTTTGAACCAGGGCTACCATCCAAGAGCAATCGACAACCAGATTACAAGTGCCACCAAAATATCAAGAAATCATCTCCTACATTACAAAACTAGACAAGATTCACCTACAATCCAAGTCTGGAAGTGCTAAGAGGAGCTGCGCGGAAACTGTAACCACTACTGCAAAGGATTACTGACTAAAATCAATATTTCCGTATCCCCCACTCTTGTGCTTTAGACAACCTACGAGTCTAAAAAACATCATTGTCAGAAGCGCCCTGCCCTCTTCAACAGCAACAGGAACCTTTCCCTGCAACCTGAACAGGTGCAAAACCTGACCATCTATAATGACAACCGACAAGATAAAGAGTCCTGGGACAGATCAGGACTACAAGATTCTAGGTAACTTCAGTTGCACCACAAGTAATGTGGTGTATGTAGGGGAGATTGGGCAAAAATTCAGAACAAGAATGGATTCTCATCACCACTCAATGAAAGAAAAGCGTATGAATCTACCTGTAGCAAAGCATTTGTGCAACCCTGACCACAACTGTGAAACCGATATGAATCTGCTCATTTTACAAAGCAACTTCAAATCTCAGAGAGAGAGAAGAATTTGGGAATACAAATTGATAATGACCCTTGACACATTCAAAACAGGATTAAATGTTTCACATGGAAACATGAGTTTTTATGTACAATGAATGGGCATTTGGGGATATCAGATTCATGTATTTTTATATAAAACTAGCTGGGTGCCCGATGCAGATGCATCGGGATTCTAGAAGAGCGAGTCTCTGACTCGCAATGGCCGCTTCGCGGCCAATGCTTCGCGCTGCTAAGGCGACTCGCCATGACCGCTGCGCCACTTTCCCAGGTCCTCCCCCCCCAGCCTGACTCTGCTTTACATCACTTGTTGTATTTACTGCACTATCTCATTCTGTTTAAGTATAGTATATATGGATGTGTCTTCAGAATCTGTGTCATTAATAGCCTGACGAAGGGGCCATAGTTTATCGAAAGCTTGCTATGCTTACCATCTTTTCAGTGAGCCATTAAAAGGTATCAACCACTGAGAACTCTGAGATTGCAATATATTTTTGTATCTACTGGCTAACACGCTATAAATATTCTATATCCTAGCTTCTGTACACTTCAAATAAAGAGATTCATTCCATCTGTCACTCACAGTGAATGATCACTTAGTTCTCTGCTGCCCCCTCCCCATAAGCATGAATATGCACTTCACATGCTCACACCACATCACTGCACAGGAGATCACTGGGGGGGAAGCTGTTTTCTCCTCTCTGCTCTCTGTGTCTGCAGCCAAGAAAGAAGTGAAATACAACACAGAAACTGTCACAGCAGGATGCCTGCTTACAGAAACAGATGGAGTCTAGATACGTCAGATCGGCAATAGCTCTCTCCCTCCTTGTCCTCAACAGAGCAGAAGCTACTGAAACCTGACACTGCACTGTTAGCAAAGGGAGAAGGGAGGAGAGAGCTGCTGAGAGGGAGTGCATAATTACATGACAGTTTATACAGGATAGGACTATTCCTGTTTGGTTATAATGGATAGGACTAATCCAGGAGCTCCCTGCAGGGTCTGACAATGCTGATAACATGGAAATTACAAACAGTACAATAATGATTTTACATGTTTTCAAAAGGTCTGCCCAGGCACTATTCAAGGGTAATATTAGTACCATACTGAAAAAATGACCTGACAGTGTCCCTTTAAAAATGAATAATAGACCTATGCCTTCATGCCATGGGCTTGCAGTCACATTGCATCTTTAGCTTTAATCAGATTAATAAAAATCTGCTGAGAAAGAGCTTTGAATTTGTAATTATTGAGATATATTGCAAACTTTACAGTGTAAATGTCATTTCATTGTTAAAAAAACAAAAAACAAAATGGCACTGGTTGCTGATGATGAGTCACAAAACAGCTAAGATGATGCTTTTTTGTGCCATGTTACTTATTTTCTCACATTTTTCTGTGATGTTTTAAAAACTGCATTTTATGGCTGTGTTGGGCATAGCCAGCTTCCTTCAGTGTCTGCCAGCACACTGTGTGTATTTCCACAGCTTCTGAGAGCAGGCGGAGAGTGAGCTGTGTGGGGAGCCAGAAAACAAAGGGTTAACAGAGATTGTGACTGAGCTGTTTGGAGGCAGATGACAGATCTTTCCTTGGCACAAGCTTCTGAGGAGTTTGCATTAATCCTAACCCTCTAAACTTGCTTTGCAACTGTGCTGTATGTTGAGAAAACATGATACATTGTTTTCTAACCAGCTGCAGTCAGCAGTGAAGTCCATGCCCCCTTTACCTTATATGGTTACATGCCGATATTTAGTGCGAAAATGGATCTGACTGATAATAAACACATGACTGCTTCACACACAGTGCAGTGGGGACACCTTGTGGAAGGTATACGAATGGTTTTCAAACAGAATTTTCTGCTGAAGTATATATGAAAGTTTATTAAAATCACTTGCTCTACATCATTATTAAGTAAAAATTTAAACGATGGTTAGGATTTAAGAAAACCATAGGGTTTCCTGACATAACACTCAGGGTACCTTTACACGCCGCTACTGGCGGGTGGATACAACCAGCTACTTCACGTGCATGAGCACGCACAAACGGTTACAAACGGTAATCGCACCACCTTTCCTTTACACGCCGCCAAAAGGTGCGCTACAGTAGGTTACATCTATCTCTAGATACACCGCCGGGTGTCTCAAGTCACCTTCTGTAGCTCAGCTTACCTCATTTACACACCGCTACAACAAGCTAATATGGGTGGACCTGGTGCAGCAGGGACAGCACATAGGCGTGCCACAATTGGGGATTACGAGACGTCCGTACGCTGATAGGACAAAGGAAGAAACCCATGATTGGCCAGGCATCGCAGGAGGCTGTTTAATACATGCCGCTTGAGCAATTGTGTAGTGTGACTGGTCAGCTCCTTGAATATGCCTCCCTATGCAGCGACTACCAATCGTAATGCAGGAGCTTCCTCCAATGATCGCTGATGGGGCGCGGTAACCCGGAGCCTGTGTCACGCCCCAGCTACTTACCAGATACATAGCCTGGTGTCGAAACAACCCTTCTGTTCCTTCTTTACACGCCGATACAGGTCGCTACAATCGGCTGTGTAGCCACCAGTTTCAAGGCAGTGCTCGGAAACAGGTGCACCTACTGCCGGGTGGCTACTACCGTCTTCACACGTCACCTTTACACGCCGCTACTGGAGGATGGATACAACCCGCTACTTCACGTGCACGAGCACGCACAAACGGTTACAAATGGGAAACGCACCACCTTTACACACCGCCACAAGGTGCGCTACGCTACGTTACATCTACAGCTAGATACATCGCCGGGTGTCTCAAGTAGCCATCTGTAGCTTAGCCTACCATCTTCACACGCCGCCACCACATAGTAATCTGGGCGTAACAAAGGCAGCAGGGAAAACATATAGGCGTGCCACAGTCCTGCACGCCGCACCCAAACCACAACCATTGGCCAACACTAGAGAGTTGTGATTGGGCACGAAGGAGAGGGCGGATGGCTGAGACGTGATGTACTAGTGATCGGACTGTGGCACGGAATAACCACTTGTAACACGGCGGAGCGTGTCGTATGCATCGAAATCGATGGTAAAGCGTCACGCTGGAGCGGTGGTCAGTCACATACTCCGTGTGCATTAAAGTAGCGGTTCCGGCCTATGTGTGTGTAGTAGAAGTGTTTGCCTTGTCACGCACGCTGAGCGCTTGTGACAGCGGCGTGTGGCGATTGTGCTAATTAGCCTTTGTGCCACCCACAGTGGCGGCTTACAACACACAGTATGTGCGTTTTCAGTTGAAGTTTTATCTGTGTCCTGTCTGCCTAACTATGTGTGAATGCAGGCCCAATGGTGTTCATATATGTGCGCACAGATGTGAATGTAGTGGAGGAGCTCCCAAGCCCACATGTCCAAGATGTGTGTGACAGTGTCTTTCAAACCACCTGACAAGAATATGTCCTGCATCAATGTGCTGTGTCCAGGTGACCTTCTGCCTACACCAAAATAAAAGGGTGAGGTACACACATTTCCCACATACACTGTTGGACAAAATCCTTCCCAAACAGCATGGTTACCCACACAGATTGTCTGCCCAATCACAGCCAATAGGTGTCTATGACATCCATGCCCCCACCCCCCAAACCTTCATCACACTGCCCTCCATTCCCAAGTAATCAGGCTCACACAGATTAGTTTGGATCCAAGGACAAAAGATTTATTCTAATGCATCAATCCTGACCTTGGAGTGAAAAACACAAACATATACAGAAAGGAAATACAATGGACATTACAACTGCATGTGACATTGCATACACATATATTAGGGATCCCAAAATTAGCACACATGATAACCTGTGCAGCAACCAGAAAAATATAAGCATACCTAATCTAACTAACTAACTAAAATTGATGCACAGAATGAAAACAAACAACACAAAACAAAAAAAAAAAAGAAAAAACATGGCACAGCTAACCTGCTGTCACCAACATACCAAGCTTCAAAGCAGTATCCAGAACCAGCCACACTACATGGCCTGGTCCTGCCAGCTCACTGCACCAGACCCATTGAAGTAGGAGCAGTAAGCTTCTCTACTGTCCCTGGCCTCCTGCTGAGTGCGACCATGGCTCTGCGGTTGGAGTGGCGCAACAACATGGGCCTCATCACGCCAAGACCCTGGACGGACCTCCCCTGTTGTGGCGTCTGCATGATCTACATAACCTCCTAGCGTGTATGATGCTCTATCCCTACGACGCAGGAAGTTATGCAGCACACAGCAGGCCAGCACTACCGCGGCAATAGACTCCAGTTTCATATGCATAGGCGTATGAAAAACCCGGAATCCCAAATGCATTTTCAACAACACGGCGGGCCCGGGATAGCCGGTAATTGAAAATGCGTCTCTCAGAAGTAAGGGCCCTCTGGGGATATGGCCGCAGTAGGTGAGCCTGAAGTGGGAATGCTTCATCCGCCACAAACGCAAAGTTGAGATGTTCGGTCGTGTCCTCATTTGAGGGGAAGTTTAGCCCACCACTCCCTAGTAGTGTTGCCAAGGAGCTTCGGGCAAACACCCCCCCATCTGAGTTGCGACCGTTCATTCCAACATCGACGTAGAGGAACTCATAGTTGGCATCCACTAGAGCCATGAGCATTATACTACAATACCCTTTGTAATTGAAAAACAAAGAGCCTGAGTGGGCAGGTTTGGTAATCCTCACGTGCTTTCCATCCAATGCCCCGCCACAGTTGGGGAAGTTCCAGCGGGTTTCAAAGCCTCGCCCTACTTCCATCCATCCTGCGGCTGTTTGTGGCATCTTTAGGTAGGATGGCTGCAGAACACTCCAGATGGCCTCACATGTCTCAGGGATCAGGCGGCTCAGCAGGGGCAGGGAGACACGTGACAAGTATGTGAGGGATGTCATTGACTGCCCTGTAGCCAGGAACCGCAAAGTGATAGCCAACCGCTCTGCAGCTGATACCGATGGACGCATTAGAGTGTCCTGACGCGCTATCAGTGGCCCAACATGCTCCAAAAGGAAGGTGAAACAGTCCTCGGACATACGCAGATAGTTTCGGTAATCTTCCGGATTATTGAGCTCCAGCTCCCGCAACAGCTGCATGTGTCCCCGGCTTTCCCGCCTGCGCAGCCAATCCCGGGTCCACAACCGCCGCTGTCTGCGACTCATCAACCGGTCATACCGATCCTGAAGCCACATTTGCTCTTCCACCACCGCAAGAGCCACGATAACATTGCAGTCATGGATATTCTGCATCCTCAATATCAGCACCTGTAGATGACAAAATCAAACATCAGTACTTACAACAATATGGGGACATTTCAGCATGTTAAGCAAGCCACACCTCTTTTCAATGACACAATGGAGCCCAGATGATTGGATCTCTCTTCTGCCCACAAAACACACCCTGGAAGGCATGCCTTTACCACACCCACTACTCGGGCAAAACCAAATGGAACATGCACAATTATAATGGTCTCCTATCCATCTTCAGCTTGGGGAGGACATGAAAGTCACACATCTGGACCTATGTGAGTTACAAAGGGACATGTGTCACCAATAATGTTGCTCAAACATGTCCCATAATCCTTACTAAAATACATATGTAGGTAGCAAAGAACAGACATAAATCCACTACGTACCAGGATATGCCAGGTTGAGTGAGCATACATGACACAAACAACATTCAACATGACTCAGGATGGTGAAACTTGGTTAGACATGTGTTTGCTGGGGTTAGGTTCTCTCCACATCTGTTCTATGTCTGGAGTGCTACACCTCAAAGCCATGTGTGATCCTAGCCCCGTTGTTCCCACTGTCCATTGGCCACAACCAGTATGATGTCATCGATGCAGTCCACATGAGTGACACAGTTCTGTCTACAGTCCAGCAGCCATTCTCCTGTATGGTGACTGGAAAAAAAAAAACAAAGTATCTGTGCCAAAATGTCAAGCCCCAGACAAAATGCCTAGACAAATTCACCACACTTCACTAATGTAACCACCACAACAATAGCAATCCACATATAGTCCGCTAAAGCACTCTTTGGCGCTAGTAAAAAAAAAGGACAGATCCATCACACCCGCCGCTCATTCCATGTGTGGCCACGAATACTTACTTAATGGGTCTGACCAGCAAGCGTAACGTCTGCCGGGATGCGCAGCTTTTCTAGTACCGGCAACCAATCACGACTCAGCGATCTGCACCAATTAGCTGCTGCTAAACCTGCTCGCAGGTGTAGGATCAGGATGTGCGTAATTGTTTCTTTTGTGATTGGTTTAGCGGACTATAAAGGCATGCTAATGGCCACCACACCTTGTCCAGACGTCCATGTGCATTGAGCTACTGGTGTCCTGTGCGCCTTCTTCTGTTGCTCTGACGGTAAGGCTTCCCTCGTGCTTGTTCATTGACATGCGTTGCACTCAACGCAGATGCGGCAGTCACAGGGCGCTTAGGCAATGTGTGTATGCCCATTTATTTACTGCATGTAGTAGTTTTTGGTGTAGGAATATATATATATGCCTAGTTTATTCTGCGTAGGGCAATGGCCATGTAGGGCCTCTAGTGGCCTTCTCTGACAATAGATCCTACGTTGACGTCAATTAGCATGCCAACATATCAAGGTGTGTTTTGGCCCGGTACTTGCCATCACCATTGATGCCTGCATTGTGGGCACATTGTTTCCAGGGATGGTTGGTACATGGCCTAAAGTTTATTTTACACGGCTGTTGGACCACCAAGATGATGATGGTTTTGCCCATGACATGTAGTATGTGCAGTGTTGTCACACAGTCAGCCCTCCTTTCACATATGTTTAACTTTGAACATTGTGGGCAGTGCAAAGCTAATATCTATCATACAATGTGCTTGTGCAGATGTGGCCCTTGAGGTATCTGCACACACACTGTGTTGAGGTGTGTTGAATTATGTATTTCGGGGTAGTCAACCTTGTAAGTACCATGTGTAGGTGGGCACAGATGTCATGTGTTTAAGAATGGCTGAACACATGTGTGGGACTTCGGTGCGGGGGCACATGTAGACACTGTTCCACACATGCAAAGTAACATGTTTAAAAAATACAAAATATTTACAGAAGCAGAAATGTACCTGGCATGTTTGGTCTTAAGTCCCAAAGGATGGTGTAAGCTCGGCATTGCTCGTGTCCTGACAGGATATTTTTCGTGTGCTTGCATACACAGATGCCGAGGTGTAGTGTGGACTTCGAGACCCAGCTTCTCACGGAGTATCAGCGGCACGAGTGCCTATGGCGCTCCTCGCTGCCTGAATATAAAAATCAGGCAGCGAGGGCCGAGGCCTACAGGCCTCTTGTGGCTCTGGCCAATCGGATGGAGCCAAGGGTAGGCAAGAGGTGGGACCAGCATATGGTGGCATTGAAGATCAAGAATATGCGGGCCTCGTTCATGCGGGCTCACATCGAATACCAGCGTCGTCGGTCAGGGGCTGGAGCGGATGAGGTACCATTGCCTACCCTATGGTACTATCCGCTCCTCACCTTCGTCCTTGGCCACGGGAGCTCGCGTGTAACGAGGACCAGCTGCCCCATTGCTGCGTCCCAAGTAGGCCCGGGCCAATCACCATCTGCGCCACAGGAGGTGGGTAATTGTGTTACGGTGGAGCCCCACAAGGTTTTCTTCACATGTGTGCTTGTCTCACTCCTTCACAGGAACCACATGGTAATATTTTGGTGGTGGCCCTGGTAAACCTTTGTGTGCTAAATAATGACCTCCTTGCATTCGGTGAGTTTCTAGCATTCTAGCCACAGAGCCCCAGGTCAATTTGCTAAACACACCAACCTATGTTTAGGTTAGGGTTACTCAGTTAATGTATTATAATTTAGAGGTTGGGGATTCACTGAGGGACATGGTAGCATTTAAGACATGGTGCAGGCACACGTGTGTTGCCTGTGGGCCATGTGGGGTATATTTTTTGGGAAGTGGGGGGGGAGTTCAGAATAGTGGTACTCCAAACGTCCAGCTGGCCCACATGTCTGTGTGCAGAAAAGGCGCCAGTATGAACGTGGTGTGGTGAGATTTGTTTATTGGTTATGGCTTTGTGAATCACACATAATTATGTAGAGAGGCGACGACGTTAAATGGTAGAGGTGAGTGTACAGGAGATGGACCGGTCTTGTGGGCATTAACCTTCGGTGTTGATGTGGTTTTTAAGTTCTTTGGGTGGTGTTTTGTGTGTGGTTGTGGTGTTTTGAGGCCTCTGGCCAATGTAGACATTACATATTGTGTGTACTAATTTTCTTTTTTTTTCTTTTTTTCCCCCCATAGGCCCTTGAGCAGGACGGCTCCATTGCCGACCAATCTGTCGCTGATGATGCTCAGCCGATGACATCTGGGGCTGAGCAGGAGGGCGGAGCCAGTGATGTGGGTCCAGACCCAGGTCCCAGCTCGGTGATAAGTCGCCGAAGAAGTCCAGCACCACCTGACACCGAGCTGGGCACCTGGGCCCGACGGGTTCTGTTAGACGAACAACGGACCCACATCTCGAGCTACGCCCTCTACATGAGCGACAGGTTGGAAAGGATGGAGCCGCTCCAACGCCAAATAGCTCAGCGGGTCTTCAACGTTGTCGCTGATGCTGCCGAGGATGGGGCACTTCAATGGGGATGCCACATACCCTCCCCTGTGCAACAAGACTTGTGGCCCCTTTCCCCATCACCCCCATCCTGGCCCGTGAGAAGACTGGCCCCGCCACACACACCCAATCCCCCCCCAACACGTCGTCGTCGATCGTCTGGGCAGGTTGGGGCTGCCATGAGAGGAGGGGGGAGCCGGCATTGTCAGAGCCAACAGAGGATGAGGAAGTAGGACACTAGTAGCCAATGCACATAATTGGCAGTCTGGTTTATGTCTTATGGAGGAAGCTCCTTGTTTATTTGGTTATTCCTTGCTTTGATTTTTTTTGTGTGTTAGAAAATGTTGGCTGAATTACAGCATATGATTTGTTTATGTTTGTTATTACTTCTACCACCATTAAAATTTTGGTTGGGACACAATTGTGTATTTATTTTGGGTTAAGGATTGTGTGGGTCAGCGTGGGAGAATGGTAGTGGTCACAATATAGGTTTGGCAAAGCCACACAATATGGCCCAATGCCCTCAGAGCAGGACCACCATCGGTTCCTTTGTAATGTGTTTGCACTTTGACAAAGAGATGTGGTAATGTGGCTGTCATAGTTACCTGATGGTCCGGTTTATGCACCAAATATTATTGTTGTGACATGAAGGAGCTTACAAAAAAGTTAACCCCGCATTTTATTTAAAACAGAAATGTGTGACAGGCATTTGCCACAATACACAGAATGCTTTGGTCAGATAGGGCTAGGCAGTCCACACTCCTCATGGTCCCAACGTGGGACAGTATAGGTAAAGAAGGCAAAGGGCTAGGCAGTCCACACTCCTCATGGTCCCAATGTGGGACAGTATAGGTAAAGAAGGCAAAGGGCTAGGCAGTCCACACTCCTCATGGTCCCAATGTGGGACAGTATAGGTAAAGAAGGCAAAGGGCTAGCCAGTCCACACTCCTCATGGTCCCAATGTGGGACAGTATAGGTAAAGAAGGCAAAGGGCTAGCCAGTCCACACTCCTCATGGTCCCAATGTGGGACAGTATAGGTAAAGAAGGCAAAGGGCTAGGCATCCCACAAGCCACCTGTTGTGAAAGTGGGACACTATAAGAAAAGAGCCCAACGGGGGCAAGAAAAAAAAAAACAATGTAAAGCCAAACAGGCAACATGGGTAATTTAGTGGTCCAACAAGGACAACATATTTTGGGGCCAGGGGAGGCCTTTTTGTTTGGGGTGTTGGTACACCTCATTGTCGGCCATCCTGATGTTGCTGGACGGCAGCCAGCATGTCAGCCAAGCGCCCAAGATCCAGGATGCCACGTCGTAGGGCACGTTGTAGGCGTTCGGCAAACTGGTGGTGGGCCCTCACAACGTCCTCCATGGTGGGTACACCTGTATTGTGGGTTAAAAAAACCAAATCATCACATTAAAATAGTCCCTCTGCTTATTTTTTCGGTTCACAAAACAAATATGGTCCTTACCCTCGGCCTCAACATCCTCCTCACTATCATGTGGTGAAGGGGAGGCACTCACACTCCAGCCCGCAGCTCCAGCCCGTTCGCCATCTGCAACAATGGGTGAGGACATAATTGAATAAATGAGTGCCAATCAGAATTAACAAACAACACCACAGTGCTTAGAGTGTGCAGCCCATAGCATCCCACAAAATACACTTACCACCATATTCCTCAATGGCGGGCTCATTTTGTGGTTGAGGCATAGCCTCAGGTTGTCCACCAGGCGATGCCACCTCTGGGTCCTGCACCGCTGGGTCATCAGGATGTGCCACGGCCTCAGCTGATGGTGACGCCAGCTCCTCGGCCTGAAGCCCTGCTGGGTCTTCATGGTCCTCCTCCTCCTCATGGCCTGGTGATGGCCTATTCCCTTGTGGGGATGGTGTGGCAGCTGGCTCTTGAGCCGGTGGGGTTGCTGACCCACCTGCAGGTGGTGTCGGGGGAGCACCTGCAGGTGCTGGTGGGGGAGCATCATCCAATGAGCCATCAACATCTGTAGAGGATCACACAATAATTCATCTGTCAGCAGAATGTTTAAGCTGTGAGATGTATGGACAGTTCAATATTGGACCTATGTGTTTGCAGTAGTCCACATATGGGCTGACCTCATGTATTATGCATGGCGTGTGTATGAGCCAGTAGTGTGGTTATTGTGTGTAGAGTATCTAACACTGTGGACTCATGTTGTGCACAACATGAACCTTAGTTTAAGGCAGATGTGTAGCCTGTCAATCAATATTCTGCTGGCTATATTGTACCCCATAGCATGTGTGCCGGCGTAGCTCTCACTCTCCATATGATGTTCATTAAGATATAGTTGTGTCTTTGGTGAGGTTACATATGGTCAAATGTATGTTTGCCCCTCAGAAGTACTTACCGCGCAGCCTGGCAATCCTGCCACGGATGTCAAGTATGCGGCCTGGGCATTTGTGCTTCAGGTCCGCGATCTTCTTCTGTACGGCTTTAGCGGTCCTCTGCACCCCCAGTTGGTTGAGCAGAGCCCGCTGAATCCGCCGGATAGTGGCGCGATTGCGCAGCCTAGGGTGACGGTGGTGCCGATTACCCCAGTAATCATACCGGTCACAGTGCTCTATGAGGACCAGTAATTCGGCCATCCCCCACGTTGCAGCGCGGTGAACGGCCTCCATGACTGCTATGGTGTGTGCAGAGGAGGGGCTGGCACCTTGCAGGCAGAGTGAAAATGAAACTAACGTCATGACGTCATTACGGCCGCGGTCGGGGTGACGCACCCTTTAAAGTAGCCCAACGCGCAGTGACACGAGCGACACACTTATGCGGCACCTACTACACAGGACCCACAGTGCGGTGCGTAAACCAAGGCTGTGAGCTGTGTGCTGAGTAATTACTTTCCATGTGGTATGGGTCTGCGTGCATCTGTGTGCGCGCTGCGCGCAGTGCCACACAAGGTACACTTCTACGGCAGCTGCTGTACAATAAGCCAGAGTGGTACGTAAAACACACTTGTGCGCTGTGTACAGCATTATTCGTTATCATGTGTTCATAGGATGTGCAGACTGTATAAAGATCATGGGGCATTTGTTAATTTTCTTCCCTCAAGTGTGTGTCCGCGTAATTGTACTAATATATGATGGTGCATACGGCGCGTATCTGTAGTGCTGAAGGGACAGCTCATCCAAGATGGTGGGCTGTGAGGCAAGGGCCAATCGGAATGCACCATCTTCCACCAATGATCGCAGATGGGGCGCGGTAACACGGAGCCTCTGTCACGCCCTAGCTACATTCCAGCTGCGTGGCCTGGTGTCCAGACATCCCTTCTGTAGCTTCTTTACACGCCGATACAGCTCGCTGCAATTGGCTTTGTAGCCACCTGTTTCAGAGCAGTGCTCGGAAACAGATGTATCTGTTGTCGGCTGCCTCCTACCGTCTTCACACGCCGCTACTACGGGCAATATTGACGACGCAAGCTACAATCGTAGCCTTTAGCGGGTTGTATCCATCCTGTTGTAGCGGCGTGTAAAGGTACCTTTAAGGATGAATGCAGCCATATAATTACTTGATAGGTGTTGATCTTGCTGTCAAGTTCCCTTTATACACTGTGTGCAGAATTATTAGGCAAGTTGTATATTAGAGGATTATTTTTATTATTGATCAACAACTATGTTCTCAATCAATTCAAAAGACGCATAAATATCAAAGCTTAATATTTTTGGAAGTTAGAGTGGGGTTTGTTTACATTTGGCTATCTTTGGAGGATATCTGTTTGCGCAGGTAACTATAAAGGTACCTTTACACGCCGCTACAGGATGGTGGAAACAACCGGGTAGATGAGAGAAATGTATCTTGCACCGCCAAATCAACCCGAGGTAGCGGCGTGTGAAGACGGTTGTTTCCACCCGTCACTTGTTTCAGAGCAGTGCTCTAAAACAGGTTGATTTCAAGGCGATGTTAACGGCCTGTATCTGCGTGTAAATAAGGAACAAGAGGGTTGTTTCGACACCTTGCTATCTACTTGGGGCGTGACACAGGCTCCGGGAAAACGCCCCCCTTCAGCGATCATTGGAGGAAGCTCTTGCGTTACGATAGGTAGTCGCTGCATAGGGCGGCATATTTAAGGAGCTGACCAGTCACACTACACAATTGCTCGTGCGTCATGTATTAGTCAGCCTCCTGCGCTGGCTGGCCAATCATGATGCTATTGCGTTGTCCTATCAGCGTACGAAATTCTCGTAATCCACAATTCTGGCACGCCTATGTGTTGTCCCTGCTGCCTTTGTTCCACCCATATTACCTTGTTATAGCGGCGTGTAAATGAGGTAAGTTGAGCTACAGAAGGTAACTTGTGGCACCCGGCCGTGTATCCAGAGATAGATGTAACCTACTGTAGCGCACCTTGTTGCGACATGTAAAGGTGGTGCGGTTACTGTTTTCAACCGTTTGTGCGTGCTCGTGCACGTGAAGCACCCGCTTGTTTCCACCATCCTGTAGCGGCGTGTAAAGGTAGCTTTACTGTGCAGAATTATTAGGCAACTTAATAGAAACCAAATATATTCCCATCTCACTGTTTATTTTCACCAGGTAAATATAACTGCACAAAATTTAGAAAAAAATATTTGTGACATGCAAAAACAAAACACAAAAAAATTAGTGACCAATATAGCAACCTTTCTTTATGATGACACTCAACGGCCTTCCATCCATACAATCTGTCAGTTGCTTGACCTGTTTACGATCAACATTGCATGCAGCAGTCACCAAAGCCTCCCAGACACTGTTCCGAGAGGTGTACTATTTTCCCTCCCTGTAGATCTCACATTTTAGGAGGGACCACAGGTTCTCTATGGGGTTCAGATCAGGTGAACAAGGGGGCCATGTCATTATTTTTTTTTCTTTTAGACCTTTACTGGCCAGCCACGCTGTGTAGTAGTTGGATGCATGTGATGGAGCACGGTCCTGCATGAAAATTGTGTTTTTCTTGAACGATGCCGGCTTCTTCCTGTACCATTGCTTGAAGAAGTTGTCTTCCAGAAACTGGCAGTAGGTCCAGGAGTTGAACTTCACTCCATCCTAGTACCCACCTCCACCTTGCTGGCGTCTGAGTCAGAGTGGAGCTCTCTGCCCTTTACTGTTCCAGCCTCTGGCCCATCCATCTGGCCCATCCAGAGTCACTCTCATTTCATCAGTCTATAAAATCTTTGAAAAATCAGTCTTAAAGGGAACCTGTCATCTAGATTTAAGCCCCTACACTATCACTAGCTATCCCTACACCTTCCTAGTTGCTCCCTATCTATCCCTTTCTGATCAAAAGGGGCCCTATTAAACGTCAGTAAAATAACTTTAAACTTACAGAAGTCCCTGAGGCTGGGGACTGGAAAGGCGGCCCCACGCTCCATTCTCTCCCGCCCTGTGTAGACGTAGTATGCACTGGCTGCGACGTCACATCTGGCGCAGTGTATTATGGGGTCGGTCACGTGATTGGCCCTAGTGCATTATGGGCTTGATCACGTGATCGTCCCGGCTCCGCACATGCGCAATGCGCTTTTTTTTACCTTTAAAAAAGAAAGACACATTTTACTTTTTGAATACCTACATTTCTAAGTTAATTCAGAAAGCATATGTCACAAAGCAATATTGTGGGCTGTTGCCTGCTCCTACATTCCATGCATGTACAGTACTTGTCAACAAATGTTCCATTCTTGGTAGTCACTTATTGTAAAGAAGGAGGGTAAAATATTGCTTTACGTTTTAGAAATAAAATCAGAAAATGATAATATTTATAATTTTTGAACACTTGTTTTTTTAGTCAAGTTTGGTAATTGTATACTAAAGAGCTATACCATGGTCTGCTGCTTCATTTGGAAGCAATATACCTCAATGTCCTGTTATTACATAGTGAATTTAATTTGCTTAGCAAAACAACTAAAATGAAATGACATTAAATTTAGACATTTTATGGTGCAGGTCTATTTTGACATGCGTATGTGAGTTTGCTAATACAGACAGGTACATGCCATAAAAGTACTTTGAGCATGCTGCTGTTGTGTTCGACTTTACTTATACATTTTCTACCATTTCTGGTTAATTCCATATTTTTGGAAAGTTAAATAAATGAGCTGAAATTTTATTTGTATATTATATTTGTTATAATTGTGTCTAAATTGTATAGTAACAAAAAAATGGCACTGGTAATAAACTGAGTAGAGTACGAGAGAAAAAAACATTCCATGGTTAAAAATGTGATAGACACTACTAGGACATATGACCATCCTGGTAAAAGGAACCTCTAGCAATTGGTCACTTGGCAGCTCTAAAAATGCTACCATGCACAGATGTAGCGCAAGCTAGTCTTTTTACTAGATCCCAGGAGCTGCCCTGACCTTTTCCCTTTAAACTTTTTAATGAGACCTTGACTTCCTCAGGGAATCCTTGGTTGGGGCCATGAAGTTGGTTGCTGGCTGCCACTGATTGATGTCAACAGTTGTCAGGTGGTTAAAAGGTTGGTCAAGAAACAAAGCTTTAAAACAAGGAAGACTTCCATATAAAGGCTAAAGTCAAAACCAGGAGGACTGGCAAGGAGAAAAATCATAAGACAGAAAAATAGTCTAGAAATTAACAAAAGTCAAAATAGTATTGTAGTATTGCAGGCTAATTAGAGCTTGACTGCAGATGTGAATTGGGGCTGCTAAATCAAAATCTGACAGCTCCCAACAGTAAACTGAGATATTAGTAAAGTGTGGTTCTATCCGGATGATCAACACAGTGAAGTGATTACTCTAGTTGGACAGTACACACTTATAGTACCAAAATTTAATATATGGAAGATCCCTCACCCTCATCTCAGTCATGGTAGGGTGATGTAGCTTCTGACAGTGAGACTATCAATTTTTATCATTGTTCTGGAAAGTCCACTCCTCCTCTGGCAAAACACCTAATCATATTCATAGAGGATTGCAATTTGATCAATGACACCTCCAATGGCACATATATGATTGTAGAGAATATGTTTCAGAAGAACAACTATTTTCAGTCGACTTATTGGATGAAAAGTTCTGTCAGTTTAAATAAAATATAATAATAATAATATTTATGGTAGTCATTTTTATAACGCTATTAATTACATAGCACTTTTCAAATTATTGCATTGATCTGCAAAGGATGGAGTTTAAGTAGAATTTACTGAAATTTACCATTGCTTCAAAGCGTAAGAGTACCGTTACCCGTCGCAATATCCGATATTGCATACAATTTCACGCACATTTTTGGCACTTGTCCAAGATCACATAGGAGATGTTACACGTAGCAATCAGACCTCTGACCTGCGATGATCCGGCGTTCCGGAAGTCGGCGTCCAAGTCGGGCAGCTGATTTTTCAGATCGTAGTTGCGCCGTCGCACAGCACAACCACATAAGCAATGTGGGCGTACATAGGCGTACCTAAGTCACCTTTTAACTGCATCCAGAACACTCCGATTGGACGTCGAAACAGCGTTACCATTGGTCAGCCATCTCAGACAACATGGTGGCGACATGGATGCTATTGCCCATGATATCATCTGGAAAATGATGTAATATTTGATGAGTGTCAGCTCCAGCAACACACTGCTGCGTCACCAAATAGGCATGCAGGTACTTTACTGTACTGCAGTGTGTTTCTGCTAAATGTATGGACATTCTGTCCATCTACTGTAGAAGTTGGTAAGCTACATACATGAAGTATGGACATCTGTATGTACATTACATAGCATTATCAAAACTATGTGGCTAGCAAATGTATGTATGTGTTTGCACATAAGTACATGTCTCAATCAGACAACTCACCATGTGTGTGGACACACACCCATGTCTACATCCACCAATCCGGACAGGGAAACACACAAATACCATACAGTGTGTTGGAACCAGCCACACATGTGTCGTGTACCTGGGCACACAATGGTGCAGAGACCCTCAAATAATATTGTTGTCTCACACCTCAGAGCACACCCTAAAATGTTATGTGATATATGGTGGTTAGCTACAAAGAAAATAATCACACACGTTTGACTGATCAGAAAAAAATATATTCAGAGTGTGGCCACACATATAAAAGCAATAGCAACAAAAACACAACAAAAAAACAAGCGTTGTCATCACACAAGTAACATATTACATAAAGGAAATACTACATAATTCTGGCATAACTTATAAATGAATGTATCTGCATCCAAAACATATAAATAACCACACATTGGACAGTGTGGACCCATCACACACCCATTAACATCTGGTGGTCCTGCCAGGCCACCGCCCCAGGGCCATTGAAATATGAGCAGTAGCTGTCTCTGCTGCCCCTGGCATCCTGCTGATGTCGGCCCTGACCCAATGGCTGGAGTGGCGCTATGCCAGGGCCGTTAGCACGCCACTCACCTGGCATGAGTTCCCCAGTTGTGGGGTCCACACTATCCACATAACTTGCTGGCGTGTATGATCGAGTATCCCTACGATGCATAAAGTTATGCAGCACACAACACGCCATCACTACCATTTGGAGTAAATTCCTGTTTCATATTTAAAGCAGTGTGAAACACGCGGAATCTATTGGCCTTGGTCCCGAATGCATTTTCAATCACATGACGTGCCCAGGATAGCCGGTAATTGAAAAGGCATTGCTCAGGGGTCAGAGTCCTCTGGGAATTTGGACGTAGTAGGTTTGCATGAAGTGCAAAGGCCTCATCCCCCACAAAGGCAGAGTTGAGATGTTCAGTGGTGTCATCATTTGGGGGTAAGTTCTGGCGCCCACTCACAAGCTCTCGACCAAAGGAGGTCTGGGCCAAACCCCCCCATCAGACACACGCCTGTTCATCCCCACATCCACAAGAAAGAACTCATAGTTGGCATTGACGAGGGCCTTAAGGACCACACTGAAATAACCTTTGTAGTTAAAATAGTAAGACCCGCATTTGGGGCGTTGTGTGATCCTCACATGCTTGCCATCCAAGGAACCACCGCAGTTTGGGAATTGCCACCTCTCCTGGAAGCCAGTGACAACTTCTAACCATTCTGTGGGGGTTGTTGGAAAACGCATATAGGTTGGCAAGAGACACCTCACAATAGCCTCACATGTCTCAGGGATTAGGCAGCTTAGCAGTGGGCGTGAGACAGCAGCAATAAACTGCAGGTCAGTCATCGTGCACCCTGTAGCCAAGAAACGCAGAGTCACAGCCAATCGCTCTTCTGCTGGAACAGCTCGACGCATCACAGTGTCCTCATGGGCAATATGTGGTGTAACCAAGTCCAAGAGGAATTTGTAAGAGTCCTCGGACATCCTGAGATAGTTCCTGAAGTCCTGCGGATTCCTGTCCTCCAGCTGTCGGACAAGGCCCATGTGACTCAGGTGGCGCCTTTGCAGGAGCCAATCCCAGGACTACATACGCTGTCGACTACGCCTCCGCAGTCTCTCAGTCCTCTCATCCATCAGCAAGGCATAATCCACCATGGACACAGCCACTACTGCAATTGCGGCACGATGCATGACGTCCAATCTCTGTTAGCAAGGATCTGCGAATGAGAAAGGAAAAATAACAAGTATAAGCACATGGAGGCATAGCTTGAACAAACTTCATCAATTTGCACATGTACATAGTCCTGTCAGACCCCTCCAATGCACACTTACATGGTTGCCCTGTTATGTTACACACCATCTAATGCTTGTCACCCTTGGTTATTCAAGACACTACAGTATGACATATCACATAACACGTACGACACATATGTGAACTCATACTACTCCTCATGTACAGTTGTCATATTATGGCCATCCAGAAAGCCACTACAACACCAATATGTGTCCCATGGCTGCCAACAATGATTATGTATGTAAATAAAGTATTTTGGACGCCACATAGCCAAGGAATGGGCTCAAATACATTAAAGATAGCAAGAGGGTAATGCAGATGCATTATTGTGTCTTCATATATCTGACAGATGTACTATCCACAATGCTGCCTGTTGTGGAATAAGTTACCATGCAATGTGTGTGGGCAACCGGTACTCCAACATTTCATGGCATTTGGCTATAGTGCATATTTTGCCTAACCAACACACTCTTCTTGTCAACACCGTTTTAGACACAAAAAAAATAACACCAATGACTAACCACTAAACAGCATGTTGCAACCACGCACACAGTCCCAATTATGTTGCCTATAGCCTACAAGCAAGTGGACACAGTGGTCGAATGGCCAAGGAGCTCCTGGTGGTCATTAATGCAAAGTCTACATGCAGGAATATTTACAACACACAGTTAAAATGCCAGAATATCCCCAAACAGCTGTGTAAAGCAATACTCACTCAATGGCTCTGGGCAGCAAACACAACATCGTTCAGCTGTGCCCCATTTTTATGTGCGAAGGCACCAATCGCAACCCAATTGAGTCTTCCAATTGTAACTGGCCATGCCGTTACCATGCCCAATTGGACCACTCTTCTGCGATGTCATTGGGTGAGCGCCCTTTAAAAGATGGATGTGGGACATCCGGCCTGTTGTACATGAAAACACAACGTGCTAGTGTCTCCTATTCTGGCACTACAGTATTAATGACTCTGCATCGTCTTCATCTCTTCTTTCTGTATGGGCGGCAATTTGCACTCACTCCTCTACTATGTGGTAATGTTGTTAGTGATAGGTTATAATATGTATGTGTCCTAATGGTCCATGTAGCCTTCATAGTTGCTTTGATCATCCCTTTTAATGGCATATTCCTCAGAATGTACATTACTTGAGTAAACTTCATATATGTAGGGGCCACACTATTGATGCATGTACGTATAAAGGCCATGTGCTTGAAAAGTAGCTTAAACCAAATCATGGTTCAGTTGGTTTTTAATTATACATCATACATGCAATAATGTACATTGCCTGTGAGCCTTTGCAAAACTAAACTTAAGTTCCCATTATCTGCCTCCATTAGCATACAGGCATATGTAAGTACTGTAGTGGCATTTAGCTTAATGCGTTAGCTTGCCTGGGTACACTGTTTAATTTAAAAAACATATTTGTGTTAGCCAATTGATGTGTGCACAAGGCCACATTTACCCATGTTTGCACACATGAAACAACATGATACATGTGTGTGTGTTCATGTCAAGGAGTTTGTGCTCAAGAAGATCAGGAACCTGCGCACAGTGTATAAGAGGGAGCTTAATGAAGTGGAAAAATCAATGCGGTCTGGGAGTGGAACGGGGGAGGTCTATGTGCCATGCTTGTGGTACTTTAACCTCCTCCATTTCCTCCGGGACCAGCATTTCCCTCTGACTACACTGTGCAGCAGGGACCTAGCACACTCCTCCTCCGCCACTCTACAAGACCCGGGTCCGCCACAAGAGGTACTTCCTAATGTCTTTGTGTCATCACACTCTTAAATGGTGGTTGAATACACTTGTGTTGTGTTTAACTTTACAAACATATAAGCGTGTGGTGTTTGACACAGTGCACAGTATGTTTAGGTGTTGTTGCAATGATTTTTGCCATCGGAAAGAATGTGTGCTTGTATGAACACATAGCCATGACCATGGTGGTTACTTATGTGAGTAGAGTAATCACTGTGTCATGTTACACATAGCCATATCTGTAGCCCACTCTAATTTCCACACCTCGAAATCTTTAATTTCACACTCAAACACTACAAATAGATGGTTGTTAGTAATGCATTGATGATATGTGAATATTTACATTGTGTTTTTTTTTTTGTTTACAGGACCCTCAAGACGTCAGGCCCAGCCTGGGGGGGGGGGGCACCCATTGGCAAAGGCCCCCTAACAACATCTGGGGTGGATTGTGGAGCCCGATCCCAGTGCCGCCGTGCAGCACCATTGGCCCAGTGAGGGGGTGAGGCGTAGAAGACCATTGCCAGCCCCTACCAAGCTGGGCAACTGGGCTAAGAGGGTGCTGCTTAACATGGAGAGAATACCTTGCACTGGGATTGGGCAGCTAGTTAGCAAACGGGTCTCCCGGCTGGGCCATCAACAATGCATGGACCTTCAAGAGGGTCATCTACCTAGCCCTGGAAGCGTCGGAGAATGGGACACTGAACTCAGAGACGATCTTGGCCCAGCCTCTCCAGCAGCCGTCAGTGTCCCATCAGCCGGCGGCGCTGGCTATGTTTGTGCCTGGACTGAATCCTGAGGTGCCGAGGGATCCTGGAAGAGCTTTCCCTCGGCATCGACCACGCCAACTTCCTGCAAGGGATGTGGGTGAAGCTGCCACTTCTGATCCTGCAGCTGCATATCAACAGTACTGGGGATGCTACCAACAATTATGATGTGCCAGTGTCGTGTAGCACTGTGTTATTTTTTTTTTACATGGGCTTTCTTTGCCTTGATATGTGTTTTATTTTGAAAATAAAATATATGACACAAAAAATACTCCGTGTTATTGTCCACCTAATAATGGGTAATTAAAATAAGGAGGAAGATCCAGCGGAGAATTTCCGGAATGCTTGTTTATTTGCTATACAAAACCTCCATAAAACAGCGGGGTGTGCATCAAGCCAACATGTTTCGACTATGTAACGGTGGCTGAGAGGACCACCGCAGTGCAGAATAAGGTACGGTACACAAGATGGGAGTGCAAACCACAAGGGTGAATTTATTAACAGGCGGGGAAAGATGTGAAGAAGGCAGGTTCAAGCAGGGGTAAACAGTGGCAAAAGAGATTTAACAAAGTCTTCATTTTCTCTAGCTGGTCCGCTCAATAGTACGGTTCTCCAGCTATCACAAGTTAAAATCACATAGGTAAATGCACAAAAGCAAGGTAAAATGCTACTCTACGTATAACCTTTCTGGCCTCGCTACACAGGCCACACGGCTGCCGTGTTCTACCTACTGAAGCCTATTCTAAACCCTGAACGGTGCACAATATTCAACTCACAGTGATGCTGGGATTTGGATGCAGTCCTGGGGCTGCAAATCTTCTCCTGTGTCAGGCCCTCACTGGATCCCAGGCTTGTCTGTGTCTCACTGGATCCCAGGCTTGTCTGTGTCTCACTGGATCCCAGGCTTGTCTCACTTTCAGTTCACAAGAAAAACTCCTGTCCTTTCTCAGACACACAGACGGTCTGTCTCCTCTTCACAAGTTCATCGGCTGGTCTAAAAACACACACTCCGAAGGGGAAAAACAGGACATACCATCATCCCACACCTGGGGGGGTTTCTGTCTCTTAAAGTGGCAGCATGTTTCTTACTGTCCAACACAGGCAGGGATTTCTTAAAGTGGCAACGCTTCTCTTACTGTCCATAGCAATGGCACCCCCAATATGCCTCCCTACTTAATGATGGTCGTCCTCGGCCATCACAACATCAGGCCCACAGTGTAATGACGGGATGTCAATGTGAACACAGCACCTGTGGAGGAGACAAAAATGGCAATACAGCAGACTGAGTACATTGTTCAACATATCGGATTGGTGGAACCCCTGCAGTAGACCTCTGAGACCTTCTAAGATCTTGACTATCAGGCCAGGCCTGGCTAGCTCCCGGAGGAAGACTTGCTGCAGGAGCCACAGTGGAATCTTGACTATCCTCTTCTTCACGTGGCGGTAGGGGCTCATCCATGGGATCTCCGCTCCTGGAAGGCTGAGGGTCCCCCACTGTGTTGGGGACTGTCCACCAGTCATCGTCGACTTCACACACAGGTGACGTGAGTTCAGGGAGCGGGGCAGAGACTGTAGGAGGTATTGGCGTAGGAAAAGCTTCGGACCGGCATGGCCGCAACATATTTCTGTGTAGTACTCTAGGGCCGGACACCCCATTCTCAACTTGCACCTTGTAGACTGGGCCATCAGCATATACCCGTCCAATTACTCTGTAGGGTTGTACTTCCCATCTCTCACTCAGTTTGCCCTTGGGGCGCTTCTCTCTGACTAACACTCGATCTCCAGGTTGCAGCGGTATTTCCTGAATCGGTTTTGGGCTCGTATGTTCTTTCTTCTGTAGCTGTTGACCGGCCAACCGACGGATCGTTTGTAATCGATGTCGATGTTCTTTCACCCACGAAGTGACAGTTCGTTCCATGAAATCCTCTGGCTGCTCCAAATTCAGCTCGATGATCTCTCGCCCAGCTCTTCCAAAAAGCAACAGATATGGGGTGTAACCCGTAGTGGAGTGAACTCGGTTATTGTAGGCCCAGACCAATTCTGCCAGGTACTCCGGTCAACATGCTTTCTTATCTTCCTCCAATGTCCGCAGCATCTGAAGTAGGGTTCGGTTGAAGCGTTCACATGCTCCATTGCCTTGGGGGTGGTAAGGTGTAGTCCGAGATCGCTCGATGCCATACATACGATATAGTTCCTCCATCACTTTACCTTGAAAACATGCCCCTTGATCGGAGTGTATTCGCTTCGGGCACCCATACACTCGGATAAAGTCTTGGCAGATAGCCCGTGCCGCCGACTCTGCAGTCTGATCTCTAGTCGGGGTGACTACAGCGAACTTGGAGAAATGGTCAGTCATAACCAAGCAGTATTGTAGTCCCCGAGCTGAGTGTCCCACGAGGAGATAATCAATCATCAAGATTTCTAGCGGTTCTTTGGTCTGTATGGTCTGAACGGGTGCTCTCTGTTCGGTGCTTTTAATGAGGTCGCATACTCGACATCGCCGGCAAACCTCTTCTACCACAGACTCCAACCGGGGGCAGTACACGTACCGCTGTAACCATTGGTAGGTCTTTACAGGTCCGAAGTGAGCGCCAAACTCGTGTGCTTCCTTAGCTACCTCTTGAGCCAATTTTCCGGGGATGACCACCTGCCATCTTGCTTCTATTTCTTTTAGCTGTTGTCTCTTACGATATAACACTGATTCTCGAAATTCTAGTCTATCCCACTGGTGTAAGACGCTCTTCATCTCGGCGTCCAGGTTAGCCCTTTCTTGTTTGTCGGGCTTCCGCTTCTCAGCTACCCAGTGTTTCATCTGTTGTAGCCCTTCATCTGCAGCTTGAGCACGTCCCCATTCTTCATTGGTTCTTCCCAGGGACCGGGGCAGTGTGCAAGCCTCCCTACTTAATTGTGACGCCACCACCGGGGGCTCAAACTTGCTAAAGTCTGGCGTTTCTTCCTCCTCTAGTTGTTCATCGAGATCCCCCACTGGGGTCTCCACCGTCACTCTTGACAGTCCATCCGCATTTGCGTTTTCGGTAGCGGGACGATAACAGATGGTAAAGTCGAACTTTGCAAGGTGAGCCACCCACCATTGTTCCAAGGCTCCCAATTTAGTATTCTCAAGGTGGGCCAGAGGATTATTGTCTGTTCGGACCTGGATCTTGGTCCCTGTCAGGAATCCAGCAAATTTCTCTGTCATGGCCCACACTAGGGCCAGGAGCTCTAGTCGAAAGGAGCTATAATTGTGGGGGTTTCTTTCGTTGTCCCGCAGGGACCTACTGGCGTAGCCGATGACTCTCTCATGTCCATTCTGTATCTGAGACAATACTGCACTGAGTCCATGAAGGCTACCATCCGTGTACAGCAGGAATGGTCTGTCGAAGTCCGCATAGGCTAGGATCGGGGCTGAAGTAAGGGCATTCTTCATAGCCTGAAAAGCCTCATCTTGTCTCTGAGCCCAATGGATGCCCTGGTTCTTTGACACTCCGGCGGTCCCCCTCAGCAGCTCATTCAAAGGACCCGCCACCTTTGCAAAGTTTTTGACGAACCGGCGGTAATACCCGGCGAGTCCAAGAAATGCCTTGAGTTCTCTCACCGTTTGAGGGACTGGCCACTTCTGGATGGCCGCCACCTTTTCTGCAGAGGGCAGGACTCCATCTTGTGAAACTGTGTGGCCCAGATACTCGATCTCTCTCTTGAAGAGGTGGCACTTTTTCGGCTTCACCTTCAGGTTATGAGACTGCAGTCTTCCGAGTACCTGTCCAAGCCGGTCAAGGTGTTCTTTGAACGAGGCCGAATACACGATGATGTCATCCAGATAGATCAGAGTAGCTTCGAAATTTAAGTCCCCCAAGCACTTTTCCATCAGCCGTTGGAACGTGCCCGGAGCATTGGAGAGTCCGAAAGGCATCCGGTTAAATTCAAACAATCCCATCGGGAGAATAAACGCGGTCTTTGCTTTGTCTTTTTCCGCCACAGGTACTTGCCAGTACCCGCTTGCTAAATCCAAGGTGGAGAAGTACTTGGCCTTCCCCAATGCCGTCAAGGATTCTTCGATTCGTGGTAATGGGTACGAGTCGCGAACGGTACAGGCGTTGAGTTTTCTGTAGTCTACACAGAACCGAATGGTTCCATCCTTTTTCTTGACGAGTACCACCGGAGCCGCCCAAGGGCTCTGACTGCCCTGCACTATCCCCGAATCCAGCATTTGCTTCAGTAAAGTCTTCACCTCTTGGTACATCTTGGGAGGGATCTGTCGGTACCGTTCTCGAATCGGACGAGCTTCCCCGGTTGGTATCTCATGCATGATAGCTTCAGTGCAGCCGAAATCTTCAGCGTGGCGAGCGAATGCAGCCTGGTTCTTCCACAACATAGCTTCTACTGCTTGCACACGCTCGGGGCCCAGCGATTTCACATCCACTTCCATCTGATTGAGGATGACCTTTCCACTCCACTCTGGGGAGGGCATCTCTTCAGCCCTCGCAGAGACTGCTAGGGTCCACTCCGTACCTTCTATCGGCGATAGGGATATATCTTTTTGGCTCACCACTTCACCTTTATGTAAGTATACCAGGGCCAGATCTGTCCCTCGAGGCAAGGTGACCTCACTGGGGCCCACATTCAAGGCTCTGATAGGGACGCGTCCTTGTTGGACCACAGCTACCGTACGAGCTATCATAACTTCTTGGTCCACTCTTCCAGTTGCTACAGGCTGCACAATCACTTCTACCCCATCGAGATTGCGATAGGTTCCCACTGGGAGGTGTAATATACTTTCTCGTCCGGGAGGCAGGATTATAGGCACCTTCCCAGGAGCCCTGATGACCCCTACCGTCTGATGAGATGGCACACTCTTCTGCGTCCCACAGACACGGATCAGTCGCTGAAGTGCTTCTTGCGTAGGCTTATGTGTAGTAGCCTGCTTCCAGTATCCGGGTCCCCGTTTGGTGAACATAATCTGATCTAATTCACGTAGGACATTCATCCCCAGTATTACAGGTACATCTTCTTTGACGGGCTCGGGGACTAGTAGGATCCCTTTTCTCCCCACTTCTTGCCCACAGATACGAACATTCATCCACACAACCCCTGTGACCGGGATCGGTTGCTGATTAGCGGCAATCACCCCGGATCAATGTCTCTTTCTCTGGCCTGGCCAGTGTCTGGAAATGTTGATTGAAGTATGCTTCTGGCATCGTCGTCACTTGTGACCCAGTATCTATCAGGCAATCCACTGGGACACCCTCGAATTCAGCACGTAAGATGGGACACCCAGCGATCAGGTGTTCGTCATGATACGGAGCGGCCTCCCTTCTCGCCTCCCCCGCAGAGTGCCGCACTACTGCGGGGGTTGGTAGTTTAACGGAGGCTTCTGTTGGCCTTGAGTGCTATTCCGGCACCCTCTGGCAATATGCCCCCGACCTCCACATCCCCAGCATCGGATGTCTTCTCTTCGCTGAGGAATACCTCGTGCCTATGGTGGCTGCTGAGAGGAAGCCTGCACCCTCCAGTTTCCTATTGGTAGCGCCGGGGAATTATTGCGTGTGTACGATGGGCCAGGTTGAAAGGAGGACGGTGCAGCTGGGTAGGGAGGTGCAATAGACAGATCCCCCATTCTTTGCTCCATCTGGGTCAGCTTCTCCTGTACATTGAGAATGGATTTCTGTAAATCCTGCACCACCTGGACCAGCACCTCTTGGCGGTTTGGGTCCACGCTGGACTTGGCGGCTTGGATGCGCACCACCCCAGAAGCGTAGCTTTCTTCTTTACTTCGGGCTACTGTTTCTGTCAGGATCTGACGAAATGTAAGAGCCGGGTTCGCTCGGACCCGTTCGGACAGGGCTCGCCTCAAGGATATGCTGTGTAATCCTGGAATAAACTGCTCCCGGAGTATCCGGTCTGTGGAGCCTATGCCGCCGAGTCCATCTGCCTCCATTCTCTGCACCTCTGCTAACACTTCTTGTAGTGCTGTGGCATACTGAGATATCCCTTCTTCTTCCCGCTGCAGCCTCGAAAAAAATTTGGCGCGAAGATGTCCCGCACTAGCAGTCTCGCCATAGATCTCTTCCAGGAACCCAACTAACTCTTTCAGGGTACTACGGGTGGGTTCTGGTTGTAGACAGACGTTTCTACGGGCTTCTCCCTCTAGTGCAGTCAAAGCGATGTCTACTTCAAGCTCTGGGCCAATGTTATAAACCTTCAGGGTGCTCTGCAGTCGGGACACCCAGTCACACAGTGCCATGTTATTGCCGTCAAACTTTGGTAGTACACTAAATATAGTGCCCATTGGGAGTGTCCTTGCAGGGGTTCCACCATTGCCCACATTACCCCCGTTAATATTAGCATTCCCGCCGTTGCTGTCTGCTGCCTCCATCTTGGTGACCGTACCCTGCTCGCAGCGCCACTTGTAACGGTGGCTGAGAGGACCACCGCAGTGCAGAATAAGGTACGGTACACAAGATGGGAGTGCAAACCACAAGGGTGAATTTATTAACAGGCGGGGAAAGATGTGAAGAAGGCAGGTTCAAGCAGGGGTAAACAGTGGCAAAAGAGATTTAACAAAGTCTTCGTTTTCTCTAGCTGGTCCGCTCAATAGTATGGTTCTCCAGCTATCACAAGTTAAAATCACATAGGTAAATGCACAAAAGCAAGGTAAAATGCTACTCTACGTATAACCTTTCTGGCCTCGCTGCACAGGCCACACGGCTGCCGTGTTCTACCTACTGAAGCCTATTCTAAACCCTGAACGTTGCACAATATTCAACTCACAGTGATGCTGGGATTTGGATGCAGTCCTGGGGCTGCAAATCTTCTCCTGTGTCAGGCCCTCACTGGATCCCAGGCTTGTCTGTGTCTCACTGGATCCCAGGCTTGTCTGTGTCTCACTGGATCCCAGGCTTGTCTGTGTCTCATTGGATCCCAGGCTTGTCTCACTTTCAGTTCACAAGAAAAACTCCTGTCCTTTCTCAGACACACAGACGGTCTGTCTCCTCTTCACAAGTTCATCGGCTGGTCTAAAAACACACACTCCGAAGGGGAAAACAGGACATACCATCATCCCACACCTGGGGGGGTTTCTGTCTCTTAAAGTGGCAGCGTGTTTCTTACTGTCCAACACAGGCAGGGATTTCTTAAAGTGGCAACGCTTCTCTTACTGTCCATAGCAGTGGCACCCCCAATAACTACACAGTCTTAATCATGGCATAGAGTTACAAGGGTGGGTCCTCAATAAATACACATTCTGTCCCGCCCCCTGTGCACAGCTGTGACATAAAATGATAAGAAACATTATTTAATACAATACTACAGAGTATGAAAAAATGCAGAAACATTATCATTAAAAACCTATGTGAATAGAACAAAAAAAACTCATGCAAATATACATGTCTCATTTTAAGAACTAATATTGCAAAATGATGTCCTGTCTTACATTAAGTCTGTGTGGAACCCTTGTTCCCAGATGAAAAATACAATGCGATTCTTTCTGTAGCAATAACCGCCTTTTGTCACCGCCCCTCGGATGCCTATTTATTTTATCAATCCCCTGAAACCTGAAGGTGCTGGTGTCTCCATTATGTTCCCTTAGGATATGTTTGGACACTGCTGAAATGTTCAGTGCTGATTGATTAGTAACATCTGATAGGTGTCTACATATTCTTCTTTTTAGCTCACCTGAAGTGCACCCAACGTACTGTACCTGGCAGGTAGTGCATTCAATTAGATAATTAGATCTTACATGTAACCCTGCACCAGATAATCTGACATTTTTGGAGAAAACCGCACTGAAAGAACTAAAGGAAAATGTTGATTTAACAATACGTATGTCTGATAAGGGTGAAGTGGTTACTGTAATTGATTCAGGATTGTACAAGAAGATCGTGTTGGAAGATCTGAACAACATTGAGATCTATACCAGACTACCCAATAATCCTACAATAGAATACAACAACCTGTTGGAATCTTTACTAAATGAGGGGTTTTGCATGGGGGTTTTAGATAAAAAAACTGAGGAGTTCTTATTTGTGGAGCACACGTTTTCCCCGCACATGCACATTACGACATGGTGAGGTATATGAATGATGTTACATTGGTAAATAATGTGTGCCATTCACAGGTTAAGGGAGATGTTACGTACAAAATATATAAGGGGCAACCAATTTGAAACACAACCACGGCCCAAATTGTATTATTAATCCCTTGCCCTTAGCAGAACTGTGGTGTACACATATGTTTGGTCATTAAGCATAAGAAAGCAAACATGACCATTGGGTATGTGTGACTGCAGCCAGGCACTGTGTTGTGTTTGTCCTGTGTGTCTTTTGAGGGATGCACAACACATATGTCAGTTTTAGGACCCCAATACAGACAGGTCCCTTGTTTTTGGTTGCTACATGGTGTTAACATATACTTTACTACAATGAAGTAGTGTCATTATGGTAATTACGACAAACACAACATGTTGTGGGAGTGGTGCAAGTTTTATTTTGCAACATCCCTTTTTTTTTTTTTTTTTACATTTTTGGAACACACTTATAAAGAAGCCCTGAGCAAAACACAGGGTTTGTCATACTTACAACGTGGACACATTGTGTCACAAATGTAAAATAACGCTGTAAAACAACACAGCAGCAGCTAAGTTGTCAACATGACAATAAAACTTTTTGGTTGAATGCCAACAGATATAAATTTTTCAGTCCCCCACAATCAATGAGGTTGGCCCCCAGGCCCATGGCTTTGCTGGTGCTGAAGGAACTGCTGCATCATGGCACCAAGCACCTGGAGTTGTGCCGTGGCCTGACGCAACTGGCGTTGGGCCTCTTGGTGGGCCTGCATCAGGTCCATAAAAGATGGGACACCTATAGTGCTGAAAGACAGGCATCATTGTAAAAAGCTAACACGTGTGTGTATTTTTTTTTGGTGTCACACAACATAACTTACCCACAACAGCAGAGCTACCATTCTCTGGGGAGGGTGAGTGGCTTATGGACCAACCCAGGGCTCAAGCTGTTGTGCCTACACAGAGAGAATAGCACAACATAGATGTGATGTATGTATTATTTGACACATTGGTGATCCAAAAACAAACATCACAAGCAATGTTTGTAGGGCTCGCACACTTACCAGACAGAGCCAAGCCAGCAGGGTCAATCGGGGAGTCTGTGGGTGATGTGGTATCTTCAAACATCAGTGAGTGTAACCCAGAGGCTGAGGGTGCTGGTGATGCGCCTTGGCCTAGTGCCAGGGAGGCCGGTGGTGATGCCGCTGGTGATGCCGCTGGTGAGGCGGCTTGGGCTCGTGCAGGGGAGGCCGGTGGGGAGGACTCATCTTGCTCATCAGCATCTGTTGGTTTAATAGGGAGCATTAGTGTGGCATGTATGAAGTGATATGCACATACACTGAAGTGTGGCTAATGGCCTTGGTGTACCTATGACATCATGTGCCTGACATTTGAAGCTGGGGTACAAGAGGACTGCTACATCATCTGCACAATGGTTGCAACATCATATATGTATTTGTCTAAAGAAGCAAGTTGTCCTTGGCACGCAGCAAACACATGTTTGGAATGTTGCCTAACTACGTTGTTGTGCCACATAATAGGGTCAAGAAGGATTGTCCGCAGCACTTTAGGACAGTCCCTTAACCATACACATGGGATGACAAGCACAGCCCCACACTGATGGGCTGTTTTTCAACATATCGGAATGCATCCTTTCTTTAAGTGGACCACAACATCTTAACAACATGACGTTACAGTGAGTGTGTATTTGGTTGTCTCAAAGGCACACAAGCGGGGAGTTATGGGGCGTAGACTTATGTGTCCAACAACCAGAAGTCTATGTGCTGCAAGATGTAGGGGTTGTGGGACAATATGACAGTTTGTGGGCTGTGGTCCATGACATCACTGAGAATATGCACATGCTGACTTCAAGATTGGAGTCACACCTATGTGTGTTGTAATTGAATTGGCCACTACAATCTTGAGTGTAAGGCATGCTACACACATTATTGTGTGATGGCCCTTGTGCATGTGTCTGCAGTGCCAACACATTAAAACATCCATCAGCCATCAGCATCAGGAGTTCTGGCACAGTGACAGGGTGCACTTCCATGTAGGCCTATTCATGCCTATTGTGGTGTGACTGAACATGTGTGTATGTGTTGTGACATCATACTCACCACGCAGAGTCTGGATAAGGGAGCGGATGGAGGCCATGCGGTCGCTCACCTTGTACTTCATGTCCAACACCTTTTGTATGATCAGCTTCCGCATCCGCTCAAATTGCAGTCTCCTTTGCAGGGCCCGCAGGACTTTGCGCACAATGCGCATCTTATGCAGCCAGGGGTGCTGATGCGGTAACTCGCACCAGTAGTCTTGCCTGTCCAAGTAATAAAGCATCAGCAGTAGCTCTGGCTCTCCCCATGCTGCAGAGTGCTGTGCAGCTGCCATCTTTATGCAGGGGACTGTAAAGCACCTAGAAGGCAGGGCCTGCTGCAAAACGACGTAATGACGTCATGGCACAGAGTATTGACGATGTCGGAACTTCTCCATCTGCAAAGGAGTTGCTCACAGATAGAGGATGACCACAGTGAACGACAGGGCGTCACATAATATGAAAACCGCAACGCTCATGCTTCGCACATGGCCACACATGTGGCCTACTATTGCAATAAGTGGGTAGTCTTTGGATATCATTTTCATAGATGTGCGACGTGTGGGATGGGAGATTATAGCTACCATCAATGAGCCCTTTCATATACAAACATGTCACTTTTGCCCAGTAGTGTATGATTTTGGCAATGCTATGTTTGTAGCGTTGTCAATAGGCGCCTTTAACGTCATCATGAATAGTACAGGAGGTGTTTGACAATGATTCGCCTTGTATACATACATTTTCACAACATTGAGGAGATGCTGAAGTGAATGAATGAAGTGGCGTACGCACAGATAATCCAATATGGCTCCTTTGCCAGGGCCATCCAATCGCCGTACAATACTAGCCACCAATCAACATACATGGAGCGCGGAAAACACAACACACAGGCATGCCTACGGCCTTACTTGTGCAACCGGTGAAATCGCAAACAAGATCGTAGTTGCGCTGTCACACAGCACGATCATGTCACATCGCATATACAACATTGTACAGTTGAGGTGCTTGCACAACGAACGATAATAACTGAACGACCGTACCACGTGACCTTTTATCAATGTTGTATTGCGATATCACGACGTGTAACGGTACCCTCAAAGTTTTGATAGATTGAATTGTCAAAGAAAGAAAAGTCCAGCACTATTTCATGGACTGCTGAAGAGTCACAGTGTGGTTTAATGAAAGCATACAAGGCCTGGAAAGCTTAATCAGAATGCCCTGCAGCTATCACATTACTTGATCTAGCACAGACAAATAGGGCTATCACTACCACTGAAAAGGGGGACTAGCCAAGTAGCACCATTTTATGCTTTTAGGTATACGGATTGTGAGGCACGTGGTCGACATAACTCACATGGGCAACAGCTAAAGGGGTTGATGAGACCAATAAACGGCCTCTAAAAGAGCAATGTGTGCTAATGGCTGAGAGTTCCCGGATGTGGGTGTGTCAGGTGGGTGTGGCAGGCGAGATAATAGCTGCCCAGATCTGTGAGATTGGTAGATTCAGTCTGTGTGTGAGAGAGAGAGCAGAACAGAGCCTCTTGAGGGAGGGGAGTCCATGTCCTTTGGAGATGAGTGGAGCCATGAGGCCAGAAGGCAGAGGGTTTTGCAACACCTGTAGTTGGGAAAAATGGCTGACCCTGGAGGGGCTCGCGATGGTGTGTTTGGTGCAGCTGTGTGCCTGGAGGTCTGGGCCTGTGATGGCAGTCTTGGAAGCATCTGGTGATCTGGAGACACGTGCTGAGGAGTCCTTGGGGATGCCTGGCTTGCCCTGGAGCTCAGGTAGCTAAACCCGGGTTTGGGCCTCGTTCTGACTGGTATCCTATACCAATGCCAGTGTGTGTCCCAGAATGTGTGCGGGGACAGTGTAGAGCAGCAGGAGCTCTGTGTAGTGGCTGTGAGCACCTTAGCAGCCTGTATGCATGGACTGAGCTACTCCAAGGGGAACTAAGCCAACGAAGAGCCTGGCTGTGGGTCAAAGACTGTTATGTGTGAACAGGGGTGTACTGGCTGTGCCCGGACCCCTGTGGGACTGTGAATGACCCCTATGTTCTGTGTAATAAGTAGAGATGAGCGGTGTTCGATTCGATTAGTTCGCTAATCTCAAATTCGAGCTGTTTCGGGCGGTGTTCGAGGCATTCGTCGAATTAGAACAATTAACTTGAAATTCGGCAGTTCGCGGTTATGTTTGATAACGCTTCGATCACCAAAAGCTTAACCCTAATCCTAACCCTAACCATGTTAATGACTGTGAAATTCCAGTTTCTGGGTATAATGTGCGGGTTGGGGGGGGGTTGTACCAGTGCTGCAGAAATGATAGCAATCTCCTTTTTTTTTTCTCCAAACTGCAGATACAGTGGGGCGGTGAAGGCTGTCATCCAATCAATATACACACAGCAAAGTGCATTTTTTGCACACAAGCAAGGTCAGGCATCATTGGCTGTGTGAGTCACATGTCCTAGCAACTATAATACCCAGCCATTTTCTCCATAGCCACCATTTGCTCATTGCTGTAGCTCTGTGTCAGACGGCACTGCTGCTGCTGTGGGCGATCTAGAGCGAAATCAAGCAATTGTGGTCTGATTCAGCTAGTGAGGTAGATAGATAGGTTTAGGGAGTAGGGACTGGAGGTAGGGTGCAAATTTTAGGAGTATCAGCCCTTTTGAGGGCTGCTTCATAGGAGTAGGGATTAGGGACTAGGGACTAGTAGTCTAGCAGCCCTTTTTCAGGCGTACTACATAGAAGCAGGAACTAGTTTTAATTTCAGCCCTTTTTAGGGCTAGGTTAGAGCAGTCCCTATTAGTTTTTGCCAGGCAGAAGTGTTGCAGTGCTGTGCAAGCGTTTTTCACAGCATCTGGCCACATCTAGCTCTGGGAGTCCTTTAACGCAGGTAACGTAACACTGCTGTGAAGAAAGCTACACCACCTGCCTTAGGCTGGGGTCACACATAAGCCCTTGGTCCGTTTTTGGCTTCATTTTTGTCATTTGTTTTTTCTAAATCCAAAAACTGACAGAAAAACGGATTGGATGTAATAAACACCCTGTCCGTTTTTTTCTGGACCTCAAAACATTGCTCTGTCCGTTTTTGAGCCAAAAACGTTGCTAGCAACGTTTTTGGCATCAGTTAAAAAACGCATGCGTTTTTTTAACATGGGGCCCTATGGGAAACGCATGCGTTAACGCATGGCACATATAGGCACTTGCGTTAACGCATGCGTTAACGCACATGCGTTTTTAATGAAAAAATGACTAAGTCCAAAAACGTTCAGAGGTGCAGGAGGCTCAAAAAGCACCCTATAAAAAACGGATTGGTGATGAAAATCACTTCCAAAAACGGACTTCTACGTGTGACCCCAGCCTTAGTAGGCATTTTTTGGCTGCAGCTAGTCCAGGCCATTTGTTCGGGCTAGTACTGTAGCAGTGTCACTTACACAGTGGTGTAGCCCACTTGTGAAAGAAGCTACACCGCCTGTGTAGTTGGTGCTAATTTTTACCTGCACCTAGCCCAGGTCTCACTTTGGGTCAAGTAGCAGTGCCACTAAAAAAGAAGCAGTGTAGGCCACTTCTAATACAAACAACTACACCTCCTGTGTAGTCACTTACTTCTAATTTTTAACTGCACCTTGCCCAGGTCTCACTTTGGGTCAAGTAGCAGTGCCACTAAAAAAGAAGCAGTGTAGGCCACTTCTAATACAAACAACTACACCGCCTGTGTAGTCACTTACTTCTAATTTTTAACTGCACCTTGCCCAGGTGTCACTTTGGGTCATGTAGCAGTGCCACTAAAAAAGAAGCAGTGTAGGCCACTTCTAATACAAACAACTACACCGCCTGTGTAGTCACTTACTTCTAATTTTTAACTGCACCTTGCCCAGGTCTCACTTTTGGTCAAGTAGCAGTGCCACTAAAAAAGAAGCAGTGTAGGCCAATTCTAATACAAACAACTACACCGCCTGTATAGTCACTTCTAATTTTTAACTGCACCTTGCCCAGGTCTCACTTTGGGTCAAGTAGCAGTGCCACTTGTGCCATAGGTCATTCATTTCAGACCACTCCAACTGTGTGATTTGCCCCATCTCTGGATCTCGTAGGTCCAGATTATATGTCATGACTTACTACACCAGGGCTCTTCGGTGCTGCAACATGTGTAGAGTTGAATTCCATCGTGCCGGCACATCGCATTTCAGCCAGTGAACTGGCAGACCGAACGACTTCTGTAGAGATGCAAGGCATTGAGCTGAGGGATGCGAACGGCGGAAGTGAGCACACAGCGACCGTGCCCTCTGCTTAAGACCATCTAGGCCAGGATAGTGTGCAAAAATTGGCTGGACAACCAGGTTTAAGACATGAGCTATGCAAGGCACGTGTGTCACATTGCCCCAGCGGAGGACTGCACCCTGCATTGCAGCATTGGTGCACACGGCCTTCCCTGGCTGCAGGTTCAGTGGAAACAAGCATTGATGAAACTCGGTTTCCACAGCTGACCACAACTCCTCAGCTGTGTGACTCATATTTCCCAGACATTTCAAGGTAAAGACCGCCTGATACCGTTGAGCCCTGCTGCCATCATAGAAAGGAAGTGTGCAGGATTCCTTGTGCGCAGTTAGAACACGGGTGGCATTACCAGACAGGCTTTGGGTGCAGGTGGAGGACTGAGACGAGGTTGAGGAGGCAGAAGGAGTGGAGGAACTTATACATACAGAGGACTGATGCACAACTCGTGGGGATGGCAAGACTTGGGTAGCAGCCCCTTCTCCTGCTGTCTTCATAGTTATCCAGTGCACAGTCACCGCCATTTAATGCCCCTGTCTATGCTTACTGGTCTAAGTGTCTGTGGTGAAAAGCACCCTGTCACACACAGAGTTTCTTAATGAAGCGGTGATTTTGTGTGCGACATGCCGGTGTAGCGCAGGCACAGCTTTCTTGAGAAGTAGTGGTAACTGTGCATCTGGTATTGGGGCACTGCGACGGACAGAAGGTCTCAAAAATCCTCTGTGTACAACAGGTGGAGAGGGAGCATTTCTGTAGCCAACAGCTTGCAGATGGTGAAATTCAACCTATTAGCTTTGTCATGGCTAGGAGGAAATGGTCTATTACTTGTCCACATCTGAGGGACCGAGGGCTGGATGCTGTGCTGAGACACGGTTGAGTAGGGTGTCCCCGGCAAACTGTTGGTCTGTGAGGAAGGTGCAGGTGGACATATTATGTTGCCTTCATCCAAAGGTGGTGCTCTTGATGTCTGATAGCGCTCAACACCAGCAGGTGTTTCCACTTCCAAAAGAACTGACGACCTTCTAATCATACTGGCTGTTGCGGGTAAAGGTGGAAGGTCTGCATCCAAAAGCATGTGTGACTGCAGTCCCCACAGTCACAGAGGATGAAGAGGCAGCAGATGCACTTGATGGGCCAGTCGGTGGTTGGCCCGGCCTGCTAGGCTGCATTGTAGCACAGTGAGCTTCCCACTGCGGCTTTTGCTTCATATCCATGTGACGGTTCATACATGAACTACTCAAAGTATTGATTTTTTGGCCTCTACTTAGATTTTGGTTACAAATCTTACAGATCTTACAGATAACATGGGGAGACTAAAGGCTTGTGGATTTTGGAATGTGCTGCATGAAAGTCACCTCACCAACCATTTTAAGCTTGCAACTGCGTGGCAATTGATGCCACTAAAGTGGTGTCTGTGCCCAATTTTTTGGAAAAAATGGTGACTTTTGTTGTAGTCCCCTAAAAGTGACACAATGCTCAGCGTGTGCACAAGGCCTTACAGATGCTGAGGTAAAAAACACGAAATACTCATTGCCTGCACTAGGCCTTCCAGATACTGCGGTAAAAACCGCACCAAATACTCATCGCCTACACAAGGCCTTACAGATACTGAAGTAAAACTCACCAAGTACTCCTCGTCTGAACGTGCCCTTACAGATACTGAAGTAAAACTCACCAAGTACTCCTCGTCTGAACGTGCCCTTACAGATACTGAAGTAAAACTCACCAATTACTCCTCGTCTGAACCTCGTCTGAACGTGGCCTTACAGATACTGAAGTAAAACTCACCAAGTACTCCTCGTCTGAACGTGCCCTTACAGATACTGAAGTAAAACTCACCAAGTACTCCTCGTCTGAACGTGGCCTTACAGATACTGAAGTAAAACTCACCAGGTACTCCTCGTCTGAACGTGGCCTTACAGATGCTGAAGTAAAACTCCCCAAGTTCTCCTCGTCTGAGCATGGCCTTACAGATACTGAAGTAAAACTCCCCAAGTACTCCTCGTCTGAGCATGGCCTTACAGATACTGAAGTAAAACTCACCAGGTACTCCTCGTCTGAACATGGCCTTACAGATACTGAAGTAAAACTCACTAAGTTCTCCTCCTCTGAACATGCCTTACAGATACTGAAGTAAAACTCACCAAATACTCATCGTCTGTATGATGCCTTACAAATACTGAAGTAAAAACGGATTTTAGAGGGGCATGACATGCCTATATCTGTGTCTCCTCCTCCTTTTTCTCGTCCATCTCTTTTTCTTTCGCATTTTTATATGTACTTGTCACTTTTCCATGTGTTTGTTGTGTGTTTTGAGTAGTTTGCTACCTTTTGGACACCTTAGAAGGTGTTTTCTATGTGTTTGTATGTGTTTGTGCTTGCCTGCCATTGTTTTTAATGGGGTTCGACGTTGTTCGACGAACATTCGAAGAACATTTGACGAACAAACATCAAATTTGACAAATCGAATTGAATTCGAACATCGGGGTGGTGGCTCATCTCCAGTAATAAGCACTGTAATATTGAGTGTTGTACAGACTGTCCTGTGTATATATTGCCAGGCGGCTGAAACCGCCATTGGGACTGACTGTAAGGTTGTCAGGGTCTCATTGACCAGTGTATGAGATGTTTGCAGTGTAACAGCTTATCTGAGACCAGGTGGCCTGTGTCAACAGGGATGTATCGGCTGCGTACCGAATCCCTAAGGTCCCCGAGTCCATAAGGGTCTAGTGTAAATATAGGAATATGTACTTTAGGTTAAGATGTAAATATTGTTATGTATGTGTTCTGATGTAAATACTGCCATGTCTGGTGTAGATAAGGCTAGGTGGCCATAACCACCATAGAGAGCTATGATTAGTGCACATCGTGTTCGATGGAGCTGTAACCAGTGCTCCTGTGTATATCAGCCTTTTAAAAGGGTATATGTGCAATGTAATTTACTGTTGTATGTAACGTTATATTGATTATGCTGTTATGTAAGTGTATTATGTTTTTTATATGTGAGGAGCAGATTATGAGTGATAATAAACTGCTCCATAATGAATTACAGTAAAGAAATATGTTTTGGTGTCATTTTATGCTGCCAAGCGAGCCCCTGGGCGAGCGCGACCTCACAGGATAGAAATTCAAAGTGCACAACTTAAGATACAGTCACACGCGGCAATATTGCTAGGCAATTTCACTGGCAATTTGCTGGTTGCAGTGAAATCATGGACACAGTGTTCTATTTTGTTGCTGTGTACAAATGGAACAATGTGTCCATGATTTCACTGCAACCAGCAAATTGCCAGTGAAATTGCCTAGCAATATTGCCGTGTGTGACGGTACCTTTACTCTAACCAGTGTGGTGATGTGACCCAGGGCCTGGTGCATCACAGGGATTATCAGAATAGGATCCTGTTCAGGCCAGCCTGTTTTACTGTGTGTGTTGTGTTAACCCACTCTGTACCGGACAGGTTTAACAGCTGAGTGTGAGTGCTATAAGATCTGAGAGGTTGATGAGCCGAATGAGTGGCTGAGAAACAAGGTGTGTTAATTGACCATTCCCAGGTGTGGTTGTGTAAGGTGGATGTGGCAGCCACGTTAAGAAGCTGCCTGATGCCGTGTGAGAGAGTTCTGTTGTGTTCAGTCTGTGGGAGAGACCCAGCCAGTGTGGATGTTAGTCAGAGAAATTCCGTCCTGTTGGGATAAGAGGGAGGCTTGGCTTGCTGAAGGCGGAAGGCACCAGTCCCTCTGATGGTGCATGTGAACCTGTGGCCAGATGCAGGGGTTAAGAGGTCTCCTAGAGTGGGGAACCAAGGCCGATCCTGGAGGGCCTTCGACTCAGGCGTGGGGCACAGTCGTCGACCTGGAGACCTGCCCGAGTATGGAGGTTTGGTGGCTGGTGGCCTGGATATGTGGTAAGGAAGCCTTTGTGAAGCCTGGTTTGCCCGGTGACTCAGGTTTGCCAATCTCTGTTATGGACCCAGAGGAGCCGCAGTCCATGGATATCGTATGATGGGCTGTGAGCTTGTGTGAAGACATATGTGATCCATGGATGTGGTATGATGGATCACATGCAGTGTGAAAGTTACTGGTCAGGCTAGAGCCTGTACTATGCCATGTAGTGTGAGACCGAGTACGGCTCAAGGGCCTGATGGTCATAGCCGCCATTGGGGCCGACCATGGGTCGTGATATGGTCCCATTGACCTTGGATGAATGTGTGTGAAGGCTGTCCACAGTATAGCAGCCTGTATGAGACCTGTGTGAACAGGGCTGTACCCAGATCCTGGGAAGGGGTCTGTGTTAGTATTAAGTGTTGTGCTGTACTATGTAAATAGTCAGGCAGCTGGACCCGCCATTGGACCCACAGGGCCCGGTGATAGATATTTGTATTAAATATATGTGTAAAGTACAGAGAAGACCCGGTGGCCGTAACCACCAGTGGAGCTGTTGTTAGGGCTCCTAGGGTTAGCTGGAGATGTGATTACAGGTCCCGGTGATTGTATATCTAATGTAATGTATCCTGTGATGTGCTTTTCTATTGTATATGTACTGTATTATGTGATGTGCTTATGTGCAATGTTTTGATGTGCTACCCAGTTTATGATATAGGTGTGCAAAAAAACCACGTGGTCATTTGTTACATTGTAAGCACGTTTTGGTGTTTTTCTGTTGCCAAGCGAGTTCCCCGAGTCGCTACCTCACACCAGGGACAGAAAAATTCCAGTTCTGGATTGTGTTGTACTATGCACTAATTTTGAAGCACATTGAAAATAGTCAATCCAATGATTTCAATATAATCTGTCAGCTGTTTTTTGCTACCTCAGTTGAGAGAAACATGATGTAGGTAGGCAAAGATACAGTGAATCCAGCTATGTATCACTTACAACCTTTTATTGTGTCAGTAGACATTAATGTAAGAGAAAAAGGCTTTAGAAAGAGAAAGGGAACAAAACACAGATCTGAGAGTAGCAGTTGGTCCAAGTCAAAAAAAGAATCTTACAAACTATATGTACTTACCCATGGTATGTGAAAATGTGGCGCCCCACTGATCGGGATGCACCCATAAAAGAGTTTGTGGTATTGCTGTGGCTGAGGAATTGTGATGCTGCATAAAGGACCCTCATGACATGCATCAACACACACCCTAGGTAAGGGACCGTGGGCAGACCCTCTGTAGGTAGGACCCAGTCTCAAGGGAGGTGTGCCAGGGTAGAAAAGTGTGTGGTTGGGAGGAGCGTTTGTTAGTGAGTGGAAGAGCTTCATTGGGGAACAAAGAGTAGAAGACTGCGTTGGAGAAATCAGGGCAGAAAAGGACCCTAGGAGCAACACCCCGGAGGTCTATCCTGCAGCGCTGGTAACTTTACTGGACCCGTAAGTGGCGTCACGAAACACTATTTTTATTAACTATTCCCCTTTTCAGCAACCACCAGGGCCACGGGACCAGGCATCAGGCCCCGTGACATCCCCCGTGAACTACAACACCCGGGACTGGGTATACCCATGGCCCTGTGGCGGGTCAGCTTCTGGCATCACGAACAGGATCCCCGTGCCCAGTAAAACCAGGTACTGTGCGCCTTGAACTGTGTTTGAAAAGACTTTTTTGTTGGGCCCCAAGATGGTGGGATCAGAGACTTAACTACATGTGCAGGCCCGGGGGCGTGCCTCGGCCCCTCATCGTGAGAGGGCCTTGCCAGAAGCGTGAAACTGCATGCCTGCCCCAATTGCCACCGGAAAACCCAGGGGGCAGGCCAGAGATTAAAGTACTCCTGCCAGAAACTACAAATGGTGGCAGGAAGAGTGCTGTAGTAGAGAGACAACAAGCGCGAGGCATGGGTGTGATCCATCAATCTGGAGCAATGGCAGCAACTAACCATGAAAACCCGGCCCACAAGATAAAAGAAGTGAGCAGCCCTGACACTGTTGAGCAGGGTACGCTTTCACTCCTGCCCCAAGGAGGACGTCCTGGAGGGTCCCGGGAGACTACGACATTGTGGTGGAGGCCGTGATCTAGGAGCCATCCAGCCAGCTGGACTCCATGGAGGAAAAACCCAAGAAGTACGAGGCCGGCAGCGATGAGGAAGTCCGGGCATCCAGGCCCCGCACTCTATAGTGGAATCATCACCAACACGACTGGTCGGGTGGGTCGGAGCCTCTATCATAACCGGGGCACAGGACAGTGCTCCATTTCCAGCTCCGGAGCAGCCTGACTTTGCAGAGGGTCCAGGTCGACAAGGTGGAAAGACAGCGCCACCATGAGAGATAGTGGGCCCAGGAGCAGGAAAATCTGTTGGCAAGGAACCGAGCCCGAGGACTGCCACCTCTGTCATCAGAAGACCGTAAGACAGGTATGGTGACAGCTTTAAAGTTGGACAGCGGGTGGGGTTTCATCCGGGCACCAGGCCTGTATGAATAGATCTTTGTGAGCCAGACAGATTGGAGGCTCATCTCTTAAAGGGCACCCGGACAGAGACCTGTATCATGTTGATAAAGTGAACTACGAGAGGCACCTTGGTCCCAGAGGGTTGTACACTCTACAGGTGTACAGAGTAGTGGACTAGAATATGAGTCACCCGTTGTATATAGTTATCATTGTGTGCTGCATATGATGCTAATGGACAATTTATGAACTGTCTGATATGTTGAGCCTTTAGATTGTTGCCCGTTAAGCCATAGGAGTTTATAATGTGTGCATTTCAGCGGCCCGATGGTGATATGGACACTGCAGAAGTGAAGGACATTACCACCGAGACTACACTGTAATCCGGCCCCGTTTTGGCTGGATTTGAATGTCTTGAATTTTTTTTCTATTTTTTATGTGTTGGTCCCGTTGACCCGGTAACATTAAAGTACCTCCCGTAAGGGTAGAAAAGCACTGAGTATGATTACTGTTTATGTGTTAATAAAAGGTAAAGAATTTTAATCTGTACCGAGTGGGTAACTCGTTGACGAGTGAGTTTAACCAATGGGGAATGTGACGCTCCACTGAAAGAGTGTGTAGTATTCCTGTGGCTGAGGAATTGGGATGCTGCATAAAGGTCCCCATGACACGCATCCACACACACCCTAGGTAAGGGACCGTGGGATGACCACCTGTAGGGAGGACCCAGTCCCATGGGAGGAGTAACAGGGTAGAAAAGTGTGTTGGTGGGAGGAGCGTTAGTTAGTGAGGGGGAAGAGCTCCGTTTGAGAGCAAGGAGTAGAATACAGCAGAAGAGCAAAGCGCAGAAAGGGACCCTAGGGCACAAGGTGTTGCGGTGCACCCGAATCTGGACCCGATACAACTACCGACTGGAGAGGTTCAGTCCTGGAATGAAGGACCGGCTCCAAGAGCAGTACGAATGTCAAATCCCGAGCTGCCGAATCGGAGACTCAAGCTTCTTTAGGAAGTCGAGGAATCAGAGAGGAGTCGCTCAGAGAGTGAGAGGATCCGTGGGATCCGTGGGAGCAGGCTTCAGGCTCTGCATGCGGGAGCTGACAGGAATGGCAGGCATTCCACTGAAGGTCCCAAGTGCAGCATCCTAATTTCCAGAGACTACCGAGGCCAGGCAGACCCAAAATACTGTGTTTTTTGAAGTACTGCTAGTAAACCTGTCCACAGTTAAAGACTGTGTGTTGCCCTTTATTTTCCTGCGCCTGAGGAGCCGCCGACAGCAGCATGAGAAGAACAAGTGACAAGGACTGGTGTAGCTGAATCCCTGTGTAAATCAAAGACTGCCCCACAACTTCCAACATCCACTACTGCCCCGGGGATCCCGTTCCACCTACGGGGAGGTCTGTCCCGTAGCGCCGATAATTTTACCAAAACAATAGGTGGCATTACGAAACACTATATTTATTAACTGTTCCCCTTTTCAGCGTCCACCAGGGCCACGGGACAGGGCAACAGGCCCCATGACATCCCCCTTGAACTACAATACCTGGGACCGGGTACCACACAGCCCTGGGGTGTGTCAAAAATGTTTAGTATCCCAATTTGAGATCCACTCAGTCCAATCCTTTCCTGGGCTGCTAATTTGTAGTGTGTAGCTGAACCAAGTTTCTTTCTCAGAACCTTTCAGTCTCTGTATGAGAAGCAAGAAAAAAACGACTGTAGCGCTCCCCGGGAAAAAGACTATACTCTGATAGAATCCAGATAAGTATGTTAGAAAAAAAACATTTATTGTAAAAGTATAAGACTAGATAACGCATTTCAGCTGAAACGTAAAAAATCCTCATCAGGTCTCATTTTAACAAATAAGAATGCATAGAATGTGTACGAGATTTTTTAATTAAGCCATGCAGCAGACCACAAAGAGGTGTCCCTGACCACATCAGGCTCTGTATGCACATTTCTATAGTTAGTGAAAAGTTGACACTCACAGATGGGACAAGCCGGACTTGGGATCACATGCCGGACTGTGTCTGAGCAATAGGCTACTGATGCTAAAAAATTAGCAAGTAACAACAATACACACTGCAATAAGAGTCGTGAGGCTGAAATCTGTGTTAGCGCTTCAGCATGCTGTCTTCATAATATATAGCAAAAAGCTGCTGACAGATTCCTTTTAAGTAAAAAAGGGGGATGTTGTACCTATAAAATTATGTGACTGTGATTTAATTGATTGAATTGAGTGAATATCCCTGAGGAAGGCGCCAGGTGGAGCGCTGAAACATGTTGGAGAATAAAGATTAAGCTTGAAATAACTTCCTGCATCCCAGGTGATTCCTTGGTACCCGGTGGCGCGGACTGTCATACACCTTTTCCCAGCTTCCTGAGATTTAATTGATTGAGACATGCTACAAAAATAGCATGTGGCATTAAAAACAGCATATTTTTAATATTCACTTCCTGCAAAAGCAAACAAGGAGGGCAGTTTAAAACCCACTGACATGACTTTGTTAGCAAAGAAGAATCCTAAAATCCAGGTTTGTGTGTCACAGGCAGGAAAGCCAGATTTGTTTTTCAATAAAAAAATCACATTTTCTGTCTTTGTGCAATTACACATTTTGTAATTCACATGATATTTTATTTGCTTGTATTGGAACAACACAAAATGAAAAAAAAATTGAGGACTTTAATACCAAAATTGTTGAAAAATATAAACAATCTCCAGGTTACAAGTCCATCTCCAGAGATCTTGATTTTTCTTTGTCCACGATACACAACATAATCAAGACTTTTGCCTTCCATGGCACTGTATCCATGGACATGAATGTATCATAGAAAAGGAGTAAAGACTTGAATATTATGCAAAATATCAAATTTATTAGAAATGACACAAAACCAGATAGGGCAGGGGACGATCACAAAGTGCTCAGTGCTTATAGCAAGGGACAGTCTGCGTAGATTACAAGTAGTCAGACCCTTAGAGACTGTCCCGTCATTTACATATATACATAGGTGTCTGCGCAGAGACCCACATACAATAGGTTTACATATATTGGTACCATGAATATCAGTCTCCTGCTTGAAGCTGGGTAGAAAATTTACATAGACATTAGAAGAACATGTTCATTATCATAGAACCCTAGCAACCAGTTACAGACCAGGGTAAAAGGCACATCTCAGATAAAACCAGTGTATGGGTACAGAGCACAGCACCAAAGAGATTGCACTGTGGGCGGGCAGTTACCAGCGTATGGTCTAGTTAGCATATTTACCAGAACCGTCACCGGCCATCAGCAATGAGCAGCAGGGGTGAGCAGGGGTGGTCCGGACCAAGGGACCCCAACGCGTTTCGTGACCTTAGGGTGCCGGTCACTTCATCAGGGGATACTCTGGGCTCCTCTGTTGGACATTTTTATACCGGCTCCGTCACCGGAAGTGACGTTACACAAGCCGGTCACCTGACCGGAAATGTGCGCCCTCGCGTCACAGGACGCTGCACCGCCCACCGCGCCGACGTCGGGCCGCACTCGCACGCACGGTCGCAGGGACGCGTCACCATAGCGACCGTGCGTGCATAGGGCACAGACATCAGCGCCGGCAGGCAGGAGATCCTGCAGCGCAGTGCGCGCAGTGTAAAGGGACAAAAAGAAGACAAATAGAACTCTGCATCTATTGTACTGTCCATTACTCCAATATGCACATATATTCAATTATCACATTATGACAGTATCCCATAACAATTCATGGTATCCAGTGTGACACATTGGTGGAGTCTTTTTCTGATTCTTCAATAGACTATGCAGAATCCAGTATACAGTCCTCAGATTCTTCCTATGAAACCTTGCTTGTCTTGATTATGTGAGCCAAAATTATCCCAACAAAACCAAGGGAGGAACCTAAGAAATCCATAAAAGAAAGAATAAAAGACATAAAATGTCAGAAAAATTCTGACTCTAAAAAGTGAGAGAGGTACAAAAAGACCAGGACGCACCCGGCAGCAGCGACTACAGGAAGGGCGCAAAGCTCAAGTCCTCGTTTAGACCAATTGGCGACATTGTGTCCAATGTCACTATCCACTTTGTTTCCCGTTGTGACAGTACTTTTCGAACATCACCACCCCTAATACCACCGTGCACCACGTCAATACCCCTAAACATCAGGGTTGACGGGTCACTGTTGTGGTATTTCAAAAAATGGCGTGGTAGTGTTTTCAAAGCGGTTTGGTCCTCCACTGTGGGGGCCGCGACAATGCCCCTCACATGCTCCCTCACCCTCCTCCGAAGCTCCCTGCATGTCCTCCCCACGTATATCTTGCGGCAGGGGCACGTGGCATAATATACCACGCAACTCGTGCCACACGACACATATTCGCGGATATCGTAACTGCGGGAGCCATCAGAGGAGGAGAAGGAAGCAATGCGCTGGACATTCCCGCAAGCCACACAGTGGCCACAGGGAAAACATCCCTTTAGGGGTCTCCTAGCTCCAAACAACGCCGGCGGAATTGTTAGATGGTGGCTATGGACAAGTGTATCCCTTAGATTTCTTGCGCGTCTGGCCGTCATGAGTGGTCGGTCAGACAAGGAGCCTTTCAAGTAAGGGTCTGAGAGGAGTATAGGCCAGTGTCTGTCTAGTATTTCCCTCATCTTATCCCGAGGGGTATTTTTTGCCCGTAGGTACGCCCGTTTAATCGACCTATTGCTATAACCCCTTTCACGAAAGCGTTCCTTCAAATCCTGGGCCTGTTTTTCGAACAGTTCTGCGGACGAGCAAATACGTTTCATCCGCAAGAACTGTCCGATAGGGACAGCACGTATAGTGGACTGATCATGTGAGGATGATGCATACAATAGAGAGTTCACAGCGGTTGACTTTCTATAGACATCAGTCCGCATGGTGCCATCAAGACCGACTTCCATGCAGATGTCCAAAAAGTCAATCCTCGAAACATCAGATTTATAGGTCAATCTGATGTTCATATCATTAGATGCCAATCCCCGCATGAATCCATCAAGCTGCTCCAGTCCACCCCGCCACAAAATAAACAGATCGTCGATGTAACGAAGCCAGCACTGCACATGGGCGTCGGCCGGCCCGCCCCCGCCGCAAAGCAGAACCCTCTCCCAGAAACCCAGGAAAAGGTTTGCGTACGAGGGCGCGCAGGCCGCGCCCATGGCAGTGCCGCGTATCTGAAGGTAATAATTATCCTTAAAAACAAAGAAATTATGTGTTAGGGCGAACCGGAGCAGCTCAAGGATTAGTTCACACAGTCCTGCATCCCTACCACTGGATTGTAGGAAAAACTTTACTGCTCTCAAACCATCCTCATGGTGTATACTGGTATACAGGGACTCCACGTCAGCTGTTACCAATAGAGTATCAGTCTCCACTGTGATGCCGTCGATCCTCATCAGGACGTCCGTCGTATCCCGGACATAGGAGGGCAGCAATTCCACTAACGGTTTTAAATAATAATCAATAAATTTACATATTGGATTGCAAAGCCCCCCTATGCCGGAAACGATCGGACGCCCCGGAGGAGCGACGGCATCCTTATGGATTTTTGGCAGCAAATACAGTGTGGAGATCTTTGGAAACTTGACGGTGAGTCCCTCCATAACTTTTTTTGTAATCAAACCAGCCTCAAGGGCCTTCATGAGGATGGTCTGGAGCATGCATGAAAAGGTGGTCATAGGGTTAAAGGTCAGTTTACGATATGTCTCTTTGTCACGTAATTGTCGATATACTTCCCGCTCATATAATTCTACTGGCCAGATCACGATGTTCCCACCCTTGTCCGCTGGTTTTATAACTACATCAGACATTTTCTCTAGGTCAGACAATGCACAGCGTTGTTTATATGTCAAGTTGTCTGTTTTCAATCCCGTTGGCAATCTCTTCAAATCATTGATTACCAACTTATTAAACCAGTTACAGACCAGGGTAAAAGGCACATCTCAGATAAAACCAGTGTATGGGTACAGAGCACAGCACCAAAGAGATTGCACTGTGGGCGGGCAGTTACCAGCGTATGGTCTAGTTAGCATATTTACCAGAACCGTCATCGGCCATCAGCAATGAGCAGCAGGGGTGAGCAGGGGGTGGTCCGGACCAAGGGACCCCAACGCGTTTCGTGACCTTAGGGTGCCGGTCACTTCATCAGGGGATACTCTGGGCTCCTCTGTTGGACATTTTTATACCGGCTCCGTCACCGCTATGAAGGATATACAGTTATTCTCACGGAAGATCATATTGAGAAAACTTCATAACAAAAACCAAAGGCAACCTGAAGAAATGGACCGGGGTGAGAGAGAGGCTCTGGAAAATTTGGAGGACTTAGCCAATGAGATTGAGCCTACGAATGAAGGTAGGTTTCCCTCATCTATATTACCCAGATCTACGAGGTTCCCACCCTTGTCCGTATGCCCAGCTGTAGAAATTTTTAATAAGTTGGTAATCAATGATTTGAAGAGATTGCCAACGGGATTGAAAACAGACAACTTGACATATAAACAACGCTGTGCATTGTCTGACCTAGAGAAAATGTCTGATGTAGTTATAAAACCAGCGGACAAGGGTGGGAACATCGTGATCTGGCCAGTAGAATTATATGAGCGGGAAGTATATCGACAATTATGTGACAAAGAGACATATCGTAAACTGACCTTTAACCCTATGACCACCTTTTCATGCATGCTCCAGACCATCCTCATGAAGGCCCTTGAGGCTGGTTTGATTACAAAAAAAGTTATGGAGGGACTCACCGTCAAGTTTCCAAAGATCTCCACACTGTATTTGCTGCCAAAAATCCATAAGGATGCCGTCGCTCCTCCGGGGCTTCCGATCATTTCCGGCATAGGGGGACTTTGCAATCCAATATGTAAATTTATTGATTACACTGGTCAACAGCATTTTTGGTGCCAAAGATATTTCATTGAATTTAGGGTAACTTTGGGGTGCTGATTCTGAATATGTCATCAGCTTTGCCAGATTGGCTCAAGTTTTTGAGATTTTTCGTAAAATGTGTAACAAAAAAGACGTTTTTTGCTACTTTTTTAACGAAGTCTGTTATGTTTCTTCTATGTTTTGTCAGTGTATATTCACCACAAATGTAACAGAATGAGTCTGGATCGTTAAGACAACTTCTTCTTGATGAGTTCATGCTTTTCACTGTACAACAGAAAACAACATAAAGTTAGTGTAAAAAATCAAGCTATGAACAAACTTTTAGAACACTAATTAACACAAAACTATATTGAGAACTGCTCAGTTCAAGTACTAATCCAAAGAAATTAATGAGATGATGCGTCGCATTTACCAACAAGTGCTATAAATAAGATACCAAAAATCTCAAAAACTTGAGCCAATCTGGCAAAACTGATAGCATATTCAGAATCAGCACCCCAAAAATACCCCAAATTCATTAAAATATTTTGGGCACCAGAAAAAAAAATTTTTTTTGTTGACCTGTGTTATTATTTAAAACCGTTAGTGGAATTGCTGCCCTCCTATGTCCGGGATACGACGGACGTCCTGATGAGGATCGACGGCATCACAGTGGAGACTGATACTCTATTGGTAACAGCTGACGTGGAGTCCCTGTATACCAGTATACACCATGAGGATGGTTTGAGAGCAGTAAAGTTTTTCCTACAATCCAGTGGTAGGGATGCAGGACTGTGTGAACTAATCCTTGAGCTGCTCCGGTTCGCCCTAACACATAATTTCTTTGTTTTTAAGGATAATTATTACCTTCAGATACGCGGCACTGCCGTGGGCGCGGCCTGCGCGCCCTCGTACGCAAACCTTTTCCTGGGTTTCTGGGAGAGGGATCTGCTTTGCGGCGGGGGCGGGCCGGCCGACGCCCATGTGCAGTGCTGGCTTCGTTACATCGACGATCTGTTTATTTTGTGGCGGGGTGGACTGGAGCAGCTTGATGGATTCATGCGGGGATTGGCATCTAATGATATGAACATCAGATTGACCTATAAATCTGATGTTTCGAGGATTGACTTTTTGGACATCTGCATGGAAGTCGGTCTTGATGGCACCATGTGGACTGATGTCTATAGAAAGTCAACCGCTGTGAACTCTCTATTGTATGCATCATCCTCACATGATCAGTCCACTATACGTGCTGTCCCTATCGGACAGTTCTTGCGGATGAAACGTATTTGCTCGTCCGCAGAACTGTTCGAAAAACAGGCCCAGGATTTGAAGGAACGCTTTCGTGAAAGGGGTTATAGCAATAGGTCGATTAAACGGGCGTACCTACGGGCAAAAAATACCCCTCAGGATTCCCTTCTCTATGGTCCGAAAAAGTCCGAAACTCTCAAAAGTCAACCAATCAGATTTATTTCCACCTTTAATCAGGGTTGGGATAAGATGAGGGAAATACTAGACAGACACTGGCCTATACTCCTCTCAGACCCTTACTTGAAAGGCTCCTTGTCTGACCGACCACTCATGACGGCCAGACGCGCAAGAAATCTAAGGGATACACTTGTCCATAGCCACCATCTAACAATTCCGCCGGCGTTGTTTGGAGCTAGGAGACCCCTAAAGGGATGTTTTCCCTGTGGCCACTGTGTGGCTTGCGGGAATGTCCAGCGCATTGCTTCCTTCTCCTCCTCTGATGGCTCCCGCAGTTACGATATCCGCGAATATGTGTCGTGTGGCACGAGTTGCGTGGTATATTATGCCACGTGCCCCTGCCGCAAGATATACGTGGGGAGGACATGCAGGGAGCTTCGGAGGAGGGTGAGGGAGCATGTGAGGGGCATTGTCGCGGCCCCCACAGTGGAGAACCAAACCGCTTTGAAAACACTACCACGCCATTTTTTGAAATACAACAACAGTGACCCGTCAACCCTGATGTTTAGGGGTATTGACGTGGTGCACGGTGGTATTAGGGGTGGTGATGTTCGAAAAGTACTGTCACAACGGGAAACAAAGTGGATAGTGACATTGGACACAATGTCGCCAATTGGTCTAAACGAGGACTTGAGCTTTGCGCCCTTCCTGTAGTCGCTGCTGCCGGGTGCGTCCTGGTCTTTTTGTACCTCTCTCACTTTTTAGAGTCAGAATTTTTCTGACATTTTATGTCTTTTATTCTTTCTTTTATGGATTTCTTAGGTTCCTCCCTTGGTTTTGTTGGGATAATTTTGGCTCACATAATCAAGACAAGCAAGGTTTCATAGGAAGAATCTGAGGACTGTATACTGGATTCTGCATAGTCTATTGAAGAATCAGAAAAAGACTCCACCAATGTGTCACACTGGATACCATGAATTGTTATGGGATACTGTCACAATGTGATAATTGAATATATGTGCATATTGGAGTAATGGACAGTACAATAGATGCAGAGTTCTATTTGTCTTCTTTTTGTCCCTTTACACTGCGCGCACTGCGCTGCATGATCTCCTGCCGGCCGGCGCTGATGTCTGTGCCCTATGCACGCACGGTCGCTATGGTGACGCGTCCCTGCGACCGTGCGTGCGAGTGCGGCCCGACGTCGGCGCGGTGGGCGGTGCAGCGTCCTGTGACGCAAGTGCGCACAGTTCCGGTCAGGTGACCGGCTTGTGTAACGTCACTTCCGGTGACTGAGCCGGTATAAAAATGTCCAACAGAGGAGCCCAGAGTATCCCTGATGTAGTGACCGGCACCCTAAGGTCACGAAACGCGTTGGGGTCCCTTGGTCCGGACCACCCCCTGCTCACCCCTGCTGCTCATTGCTGATGGCCGGTGACGGTTCTGGTAAATATGCTAACTAGACCATACGCTGGTAACTGCCCGCCCACAGTGCAATCTCTTTGGTGCTGTGCTCTGTACCCATACACTGGTTTTATCTGAGATGTGCCTTTTACCCTGGTCTGTAACTGGTTGCTAGGGTTCTATGATAATGAACATGTTCTTCTAATGTCTATGTAAATTTTCTACCCAGCTTCAAGCAGGAGACTGATATTCATGGTACCAATATATGTAAACCTATTGTATGTGGGTCTCTGCGCAGACACCTATGTATATATGTAAATGACGGGACAGTCTCTAAGGGTCTGACTACTTGTAATCTACGCAGACTGTCCCTTGCTATAAGCACTGAGCACTTTGTGATCGTCCCCTGCCCTATCTGGTTTTGTGTCATTTCTAATAAATTTGATATTTTGCATAATATTCAAGTCTTTACTCCTTTTCTATGATATGTAAATTCTTTGGAGTAGCTTCTGAAGTATGCCCTCTAAAATTAGTATGGTTTACTTCTTACTATGGAACTTTGTTTGTTAATCATGGACGTGAATGGCAGAAAAAAAATTGATGAAAGGTTGCAACACAGGATCGTGGATATGCAGCCCCAATCAAGTTCCCCAAAAATTCAAGCTGTTCTGCAGGATCAGGGTGCATCAGTGTCAGAGCAAATCATTCATCGATATTTGAATGAAATTAAATGCTATGGTAGGTGACCCAGAAGGACCTCCACTGCTGACAAAGAGACTTAAAAAAGCTAGACTGTAGTTTGCCAAAATGTATGTAAGACAAAATACTTTTGGGATATGTGGCGCCCCACGTAGTCAGGCGTCACAGTGGGATATTGCACCCATAAAAGAGGTGTAATTTCCCCAGCTGCAAGTGAACCCTAGGTTGGTGGGTGGGACCCATTCCTGCACTCCCACATTAGCAGAAAGGTGGGAGGTTACCCGGGAGGGAGATATATTCACCTCTAGGGGGAACAAAGGAGGTCAGTCAGTAGGAAAGAATAGTCAAACAATGGACGTCTGAGAGTCGGGACAGCCGGAGGAGGAGGAGAGGAGAAGGAGTGTGGAGCGAGGTGGAAGGTTTACCCGGACAGCTCTACACTGATCCGGAGGAAAGGAGAAAGAGGATCCTGAGGGAATCCTGGAAGAGGGTGCCCGGCGTGCGGAGTCTGGGCCCTAGAGAGAAAGGGGGAACCCCAGCGTGGAGTGACCATACTCCAGGGAATTCCCCAGTCCACCACGGGAACGCCAGACCCGAGGAAATGACCACAGTATACCTCTGCAGTCATCAACCAGCTGCTGCGGTCTGTTTAACGGCTGCTGCACCCTGCCAGATGCAGGGTCTGCCTGCTTCCTCACGACGAGGGAGGGAGCCCCAAGTGTACCTACAAGAAGCCATTGGGAATAGACTCATCCTAGGTGGGGAAGAAAGGGCACGGGTTCGTCAACTAAGGTTTACCACGGGTTCCACCATATCACCTGGGATCCACTTGCAACCACCCGTAGAGCTACCTGTTTGCATTTCATCTTGCTGAAATGTGGACTTTGTATTCTATTGCTGACGTTTACAGTAAAGTACCCGGGAGAAAGTGACTTTGCCTTTGCATGGTTTTCTCCATCAACCTCCTTGTTTACAGGAACACTGCACCGGAGGACCAGCTCCTACTGTAGGTAGCTTTGCCATTTCAGCCACATTACCATCGACCTCCGGAGGACTGTGGCGGCGCTGGTGACCCATCACCATGTACTACAGGTGGCGTCACATGACAAACTCTTATCCCCAGTACATAACCCCTTATTGAAGTGTCACCCAGGCCATGGGCTCAGGCGCTACCACCAGTGACATCCCCGCCAAAGCACCCACCAAGCCTAATACCCGAGTACCCTAGGGCCTGGGGCTTGACAGATAGTGCCTTGTGGACAGATGAGACCAAAATAGAGCTTTTTAGTAAATCACATCATTCTAATATTTACCAATAATAGAATGAGACCTGCAAAAAAAAAAGAACAGAGTACCTAAATTCAAATATGCTGGTGGTTCATAGATTTTTTTGGAGTTGTTTTACTGCCTCTTGCACCTTGACTGTATGCAGAATATCATAAAATCTGAAGATTACTAAAGGATTTTGGGTCACAAAGTCGTGCCCAGTGTCAAAAATCTGGGTTTGTATCCAAGGCCATAAGTCTTCAAGCAGGACAATGTCCCCAAACATACTTTCAGAAGCACCCAGAAATGGATGGAAAAAAAGAGCTGGAGAGTAGAGATGAGCGAGTACTAAAATGCTTGGGTGCTCAATGCTCGGGCCAAGCATCCCAAGATACTCGTGAACTCGGCCCGAGCACCGAGCCCATTGTTATCCTATGGGAGACACGAGTATTTTTTTGGCATGACCCCCGGCACCATGAGTAAACCCTAAAAATGTCACAAAAGTATCAGAACAGTGCTCAAATGACATGGGAACAGCATGGGGAAGACTCCTGTAAGCATTTCAGACTCCAAGGTCACTGCTGTGAACAATGTTGTCAGAGTATTACGCCACTTTTACGGACTGTCAAGAAAACGTTACAAAATTAAACCAAAATGGATTTTTCTGGAGAAAATATTAAGGGCTCACACCCACTTGTGAGACAGAGTTGGTGTATGTTAGTTTTTTGGATTACATGAAACATTTTTTTTTTTTAAATTGTGTGGCACTCCGATGCCCCTGGGAAGAGACGTACATGAAGACCTCTTTAAATACTGTGCCCATTTTAAGGAAGTTTGTCTTTTGTAGTATTGCCCTTGGGCAGGGCAGCCAAAAATTGGAAGGCACCCCAATGCCCCTGGAAAGAGACATGCATGAGGGCCTCTTTAATAATGTGCCCATTTTAAGGAAGTTTGTCTTTTGTAGTATTGCCCTTTGGCAGGGCAGCCAAAAAATGTGTGGCACTCTGATGCCCCTGCATAGAGGCGTGCATGAGGGCCTCTTTAAATAATGTGCCCATTTTAAGGAAGTGGGTCTTTTGTAGTATTGCTCTTTGGCAGGGCAGCCAAAAATTGAGAGGTGCCCCAATGCCCCTGGAAAGAGACGTGCATGAAGGCCTCTTTAAATAATGTGCCCATTTTAAGGAAGTGGGTCTTTTGTAGTATTGCCCTTTGGCAGGGCAGCCAAAAATTGGGAGGCACCCCAGTGTGCGGAGGTGCATGGCAATTTACCGGCACAAAATTTAAATTACGCTATCATTTGGTGGTGGTGTGGTGAAGTCAGGCCCAATCCAACCCTTGTTCATCTTGATCAGAGTCAGCTTGTCAGCATTTTCAGTTGACAGGCAGGTGCGTTTATCAGTAATGATTCCACATGTGGCACTAAAAACACGCTCTGAGAAAATGCTAGCGGCAGGGCAGGCCAGGACTTCCAAGGCGTACAGAGACAATTCCTGCCACGTGTCCAGCTTGGATACCCAATAATTATAAGGCACAGAGGAATCTAAGAGCACTTTTGTACGATCGGCAAGGTACTCATTCAGCATCTTCGCAAACTTTGCAGTCCTTGTGACACTACCCCGCACCTCAAGGCCTATGCTACGGGAGGTGCTGACAAAACTGTCCCAGATCTTTGAGACTGTTCCCATACCTCTGCTGGATTGGACTTGTGCCTCTCTCGGCCGGACGCTTTGGTTGTCCACTGAATCATGACCTCTGCCACTAGCGCTTTCAGAAGGGAATTTTTTGACTAATTCCTTCTCCTCCTCGCTAATGATGGCGTCATCGCCGCTCACCATCTTGGTGGAGTCCTCAAAGTTTTGGAGGACGGTACATATGTCGGATATCCATGTCCACTCCTGAGGTCTTATTTGTGGAGTTTGAATCGTATACCGACGGCCTAGTTGATGCTGGTACTCAACAAACTGCCCTCTTCTGCTCACAAATCCTGACCAACATGTGCATTGTGGAATTCCAACGCGTGGGGACATCACACACCAGTCTGTAAACCAGAAGCTGCAAACGCCGCTGAAAGCCGGCAAGGGCGGCAGAAGCAGTAGGTGACTTTCTAAAATGGGCACACAGGCAGCGTGCTTTGATGAGCAGATCCGACAGCTCCAGGTAGGATTTAAGAAACCGCTCAACCACAAGGTTGAGCACATTGGCCAAGCATGGAACATGTGTCAGCTCGCCTCGTCTCAGAGCCGCCACCAGGTTCCGGCCATTGTCGCACACGACCATGCCTGGCTGTAGGTTCAGTGGTGTGAGCCAGTGATATGCCTGCTGTTTCAGAGCTGTCCACAACTCTTCAGGATTGTGGGGTTTGTCACCTACGCATATTAGCTTCAGCACAGCCTGTTGTCGCTTAGCCGAGGCAGTGCTGCAGTGCTTCCAGCTTGGGACTGGTGTGGAGGAGGAGGCTGAGGAGCATGACATTCTGGAGCAGTACACTGTGGGTGAAACCCTGACTGAGTTAGGGCCTGCAATCCTTGGTGTCGGAAGGACGTGTTCTGTCCCAAGCTCAGACTGGGTTCCGGCTTCCAGAATATTAACCCAGTGTGTCGTTAGAGAGATGTACCGGCGCTGCCCACAATCACTTGTCCACGTGTCTGTGGTTAGGTGGACTTTGCCTGACAAAGCGTTGTTAAGGGCACGTATGATGTTTTGTGACACGTGCTTATGTAATGCGGGGACGGCACACTGGGAGAAATAGTGGCAGCTGGGGACCGAGTAACATAGGACAGCCACCGCCATCAGGTCGCTGAATGCAAGAAAGATGTAGCTGAACTAGAGTGGGTCCAGAGAAGAGCGACCAAGGTTATTAGAGGACTGAGGGGTCTGCAATACCAAGACAGGTTATTAAACTTTGGGTTATTTAGCTTGGAAAAACGAAGGCTTAGGGGTGATCTTATAAGAATGTATAAATATATGAAGGGACAGAACAGAGAACTTTCTAATGATCTGTTTACTCTTAGGCCTGAGACGGGGACAAGGGGTCATCCTCTACGTCGGTAGGAAAGAGGGTTTAATCATAATCACAGACGTGGATTCTTTACTGTAAGAGCAGTGAGACTATGGAACTCTCTGCCACATGCTGTTGTAATGAGGGACTCACTACTAACATTTAAGAAGGGCCTGGATGCCTTTCTTGAAAACTATAATATTACCAGTTATATATACTAGATCCTGTGATAGGGCGTTGATCCAGGGAACTAGTCTGATTGCCATATCTGGAGTCAGGAAGGAATTTTTTTCTCCAATGTGGAGCTAGTGTTGCCACATGGGTTTTTTTTGCCTTCCTCTGGATCAACATGTTAGGCTATGGGTTGAACTAGATGGACTTAAAGTCTTCCTTCAACCTTAAAAACTATGTTACTATGTTACTATGTTCTGTCTTCACTAGCCTAAAAGGCAACATTTCCAGTGCAAACAGTCGCAAAATGTGTGCATTTAGAACTGTGGCATGTGGGGCATTGGCAGCGTATTTGCGCTTGCGTTCCAAAGATAGATGTATGGATAACTGAACGCTACGCTGGGACAAGGACATAGTAGATGATGGTGCTATTTCTGCTTGTGCAACTGCAGGTGAAGGGCAGGAGGCATCTTCGCATGCAGTATGGATAGGGGATTGTTTTGCACGCACAACAGTGGAAGACGCAGCAGTGTCACCCGTAGACACTGCTCCTGCACTCTGGTGTACATCCCACAAAGTCGGGTGATTTGTTGACATGTGCCTGATCATGCTGATGGTGGTCAGGATGCTAGTTTTGCTACCCCTGCTGATGCTGGCATGGCAGGTGTTGCAAATGGCCTTTTTGGAATGATCTGCAGACACCTTAAAAACAGCCAGACTCGGGAAGACCTAACAGTTGTACTGGCAACTTCTGTTGTGTTGTTGTCCCGGGGAACAGTTGCCTGCCTTCTGCCTGCGGCCACCAGCCTGCTTCTTCCAGCCTGTTGTGATGCTATGCCTAACTCCCCCTGTGCACTGCTGTCCTCGCTCTGCATGTCCTCCTGCCAGATTGGGTCAGTTACTGGATTTTCCACCACGTCATCTTCCACTTCCGCACCCTGGTCCTCCTCCTGACTTTCTGGCAATTGTGTCTTATCATTATCCACCTCTTGTTGAGACACGTTCCCACTGTTGCCTTCGTGAGACCGTAGCTGCTCAAATATTTGTGCATCGGTACATACGATCTCCACATCACTCACTTTAACTAGAGCTGGCGAGAGCCCAGAATCTAAGAATGGATAAGTGAACAGCTTTTCAGAGTGTCCAAGTGTGGGATCAGTTATGTCTGGGGCCGGGCACTCGGCATGGTGGGACGAAGGAGGATCAGTGTGTGGAATGTGCAGTACAGTCTCATGGCTACTGACACTTGACCGTGTGGAAGACAGGAAATTTGTGGTGGTACCAAACTGACTGGAAGCATTATCTGCTATCCAACTAACAACCTGTTGACACTGGTCTTGGTTTAATAGTGGTGTACTGTTGCGGTCCCCTAGAAATTGGGATAGTAAGGTCGAGCGAGATGATGTGGGCGTTTGTCGTGGCACAATTCGAGTTTGCACACAGCCTCGGCCTCTGCCTGCACCACCATCACATCCAGTTCCTTGTCCCTTGCCACTGGCCTTGCGCATTTTCAATGTTGTGCTGCCTGTATACAGCTAAATGAAGGCGTCCAAAAGATGTTTTTTAGCTGCAACTGAGATTACAGATAAGAGTGGTTTAATCCCGGCAGATGGAACGATCAGACATAAACGCTGACCCGTATATAATATTTTGGCAAATACTACTTCGAACTACAAGCCACTCCTGCCGCACTAAGATGGTAAATGAATGCAGACAAGAGTTGGTTTTTAGCTGGACACTGAGATTACAGATTAGAGCGGTTTAATCCCGACAGCTGGAACGGTCCGACACAAACGCTGACGAGTATACAGTGTTTTGGTGTATACTAATTGGAGCTAACTCCTTACTGCCTATAGAGAGCTAAATTAATCCTTAAAAAGACTGTTTTGGAGATTTCCAGCCTGCGCACACTAGCCCCAGATGTGATGTAAGCTGATATACTAGAACAAGACGTTTGCTATATACCCTGCCTCCCTGTCTGACTGTATACAGCTGTTTTAGTCCTCAGAAGGACTGTTGTGGTATTTGATTAGCAGCCTTGCACCTACACTAGCTGAAAGGCCACAAATATGTCCCTCAATCAGCAGCAGCTCTCCCTACACACTGCCTGTCTGTGGAGCACAGGGACGAGCACAGGTCAGGTCTTATAAAGACCTGATGACGCTGTGCGGCCGGCCAATCACTGTAATGTTACAACCAACATGGTTGTGGGATTACAGTGTCTGTCATCCAATCACTGCATGTGGGCTGGCTCTGTAAAGAATGCCAACATGCAGGGAGGTGGACCCCGAGCATAGCAAGAGTATCGCAAGATTACTCGGTACTCACCGAGTACCCCGGGTACCGAGATATTCGTGCGAGTACCGAGTAGTCACAAGCATACTCGCTCATCCATACTGGAGAGTTCTGTGGTGACCAGTAATGAGTACGAATAGTGATGGGTGAATCCTAAATTACTCGGAATCGTTTGACTCTAGCGAGTCCGAGCCCGGGACTCGCTACTCGTTGCGAGTCTAGCGAGTCCAATGTTAATGAATGGGGAAGCGTGTAATAGCGAGTAGTGTGAGATTTACAAATCGCAGATGTGTCTCGGAAGCTTCAGCCTGAAGCAATCCTAGTTTTGCCATTTATTTGCATTGGACTCGTTTACTTTGCAAGTAATCGCTGGGAAACTCGCACAGATAAGAGTCCTGTCTGCTGTGTGTGCTGGCTGCCGCAGCTCCAGGGTCCTAGAGCCCGCCTGCTGCCTGATGTAGCAGAGCTGAGATTGTTCTCAGTCTGCTCATTCCCTGTGCATAGACATCTATATCTATGCACAGAGATGAGCAGAGAGGACATCGCATTTTGGACTGCGTCGGACGGAAGAGGATTTTTTTAATTAAAGATGGAGTCCCTAATGGCTTTTTTTTTTATTTCTAATAAAAAATTTTCTCTGTGTTGTGTTTTTTTTAAAACAATTTAATAGAAATTCATGGCGGTCATGTCTAATATTGGCGTGACCGCCATAAATTTCGGGCTTAGGGCCAGCTGATAATACAAAGCTGGCCCTAACCTCCTTATTACCCAGCGTGCCACCGCCACCAGGGCCGCTGGAAGAGCGGGGTTCAGCGCCAGAGGATGGCTCTTCAATGAACGCACCATCTGCTGGGGCGGCTGCGGGCTGCAATTTGCAGCGGGGGGTGCCCAGAAAGCTTGGGCATCCCTGCGCTGCGGATTCCAGCCCCCAGCTGCTTAGCTGTACCTGGCTAGACATAGAAATTGCGCGGAGCCCCACGCATTTTTTTTTAATTATTTCATGAAATTCATGAAATAATTAGTGATGGGCGAATCCTAAATTACTCAGAATCGCTTGACTCTAGCGAGTCCGAGCCTGGGACTCGCTACTCGTTGCAAGTCTAGCGAGTCCGATGTTAATGAATGGGGAAGCGAGTAATAGCGAGTAGTGTGAGATTTACAAATCGCAGATGTGTCTCGAAAGCTTCAGCCTGAAGCAATCCTAGTTTTGCCATTTATTTGCATTGGACTCGTTTACTTTGCAAGTAATCGCTGGGAAACTCACACAGATAAGAGTCCTGTCTGCTGTGTGTGCTGGCTGCCGCAGCTCCAGGGTCCTAGAGCCCGCCTGCTGCCTGATGTAGCAGAGCTGAGATTGTTCTCAGTCTGCTCATTCCCTGTGCATAGACATCTATATCTATGCAAAGGGATGAGCAGAGAGGACATCGCATTTTGGACTGCGTCGGACGGAAGAGGATTTTTTTAATTTAAGATGGAGTCCCTAATGGCTTTTTTTTTATTTCTAATAAAACTTTTTCTCTGTGTTGTGTTTTTTTTAAAACAATTTAATAGAAATTCATGGCGATCATGTCTAATATTGGCGTGACCGCCATAAATTTCGGGCTTAGGGCCAGCTGATAATACAAAGCTGGCCCTAACCTCTTTATTACCCAGCGTGCCACCGCCACCAGGGCCGCTGGAAGAGCAGGGTTCAGCGCCAGAGCATGGCGCTTCAATGAACGCGCCATCTTCTGGGGCGGCTGCAGGCTGCAATTTGCAGCGGGGGGTGCCCAGAAAGCTTGGGCATCCCTGCGCTGCGGATTCCAGCCCCCAGCTGCTTAGCTGTACCTGGCTAGACATAGAAATTGCGCGGAGCCCCACGCATTTTTTTTAAATTATTTCATGAAATTCTGAGATTCTGACTCTGACTCTGAGACTCTGACTCTGAGACTCTGACTCTGAGACTCTGACTCTGACACTCTGACTCTTACACTCTGACTCTGAGACTCTGACTCTGAGACTCTGACTCTGACTCTGAGACTCTGACTCTGAGACTCTGACTCTGGCTATGAGGGTGAGACTCTGAATCTGAGACTCTGACTCTGGCTCTGAGGGTGAGACTCTGACTCTGAGACTCTGACTCTGACTCTGAGACTCTGACTCTGAGACTCTGACTCTAAGACTCTGACTCTAAGACTCTGACTCTGAGACTCTGAGACTCTGACTCTGAGACTCTGACTCTGAGACTCTGACTCTGACTCTGAGACTCTGACTCTGAGACTCTGACTCTGGCTCTGAGGGAGAAACTCTGACTCTGGCTCTGAGGGTGAGACTCTGAATCTGAGACTCTGACTCTGAGACTCTGACTCTGACTCTGAGACTCTACTCTGACTCTGAGACTCTGACTCTGACTGAGACTCTGACTCTGAGACTCTGATACTCTAGACCTCTGAGACTCTGACTCTGAGACTCTGACTCTAGACTCTGAGATCTGAGACTCTGACTCTGAGACTCTGACTCTGACCTGAGACTCTAGACTCTGACTCTGAGACTCTGACCATCTGAGACTCTGAGACTCTGAGACTCTGACTCTGAGATCTGACTCGACTCTGAGACTTCTGAGACTTCTGAGACCGACTCTGACTCTGAGACTCTGACTCATGACTCTGAGACTCTGACTCTGAGACTCTGACTCTGACTCTAGACTCTGACTGAGACTCTGATCTCTGAGACTCTGACTCTCTGGACCTGACTCTGAGACTCTGACTTGAACTCTGAGACTCTGACTCGACTCTGACTCTGAGACTCTAAATCTGAGACTCTGACTCTGAGACTCTGACTCTGAGACTCTGACTCTGAGACTCTGACTCTGAGACTGCTGACTGAGACTTGATTATGACTGACCTGAGACTCTGTAACTCTCTAACTGATGACTTGACATGACTGACTTGACTCTGAAATCTGACTCTGAGACTCTGACTTGAGACTCTGACTCGGACTTGACTCTGAGACTCTGACCTGAACTACTTGACTCTACCTCACTGACTCTAACCTGTCGACTAACTGACTCTGACTGACACCTGATCTACTCTGACACGACTTGAACCTGACTTAACTGACTGACTCTGACTCGATGATTCACTGACTTACTCGAGACTCTGATCTGATCTGACTCTGACTCTGAGCCTGATTAACTTTCTACAGACTTACTCTGATCTGAATACGACTCGACTCGACTGAGACTGAGATTGACTTGAATCTGACTTACCTGACTCTCTTGACCTATTGACTCAGCTCTACTCAGCTCTGACTTATCTGAACTCTGACTCGAACGACCTGCTCTGTCGCTCTGTGAACTCTGACTCTGAACTACTGACTCTGAGACTCTGACTCTGAGAGACTCTGAGACTCTGACTCTGAGACTCTGACTCTGAGACTCTGACTCTGACTCTGACTCTGAGACTTGACTCGAGACTCTGAGACTCTGACCTGACTCTCTGAGATATTGACTCTGAGACTCTGACTCTGAACTCTGACTCTGAGACTCTGAGACTCTGACTCTGGACCTGTGACTCTGACTGACTTGAGACTCTGGACTCTGAGACTCTGACTCTGAGACTCTGACTCTGACTGACTCTGACTCTGACTCTGAGACTCTGACTCTGAGACTCTGACTCTGAGACACTTACTCTGAGACTCTGACTCTGAACTCTGACCTTGACTCTGAGACTCTGACTCTGAGACTCTGACTCTGAGACTTGACTCTGTGACTTGACTCTGAGACTCTGACTCTGAGACTCTGTGACTCTGACTCGACTTGAGACTTGACTCTGAGACTCTGACTCTGACTCTGAGACTCTGATTCTGAACTCTGACTCTGAGACTCTTGACTTGAACTCTGACTCTGAGACTCTGACTCTGAGACTCTACTCTGAGACTCTGACTCTGGACTCTGGGCTGCTCTGAACTCTGACTTAGACTCTGACTCTGACTCTGACTCTGAGACTCTGACTCTGAGACTCTGACTCTGAGACTCTGACTCTGACTCTGACTCTGAGACTCTGACTCTGAGACTCTGACTCTGAGACTCTTGACTTGACTCTGAACTCTGAGACTCTGACTCTGAGACTCGACTCTGAGACTCGACTCTGAACTCTGAACTTGACTTGAGACTCGACTCTGACTCTGAGATTGACTCTGAGACTCGAGACTCTGACACTCTGAGATTGACTCTGAGACGACTCTGACTTGAGACCTGACTTGACTCTGAGACTCTGACTCTGAGACTCGACTCTGAGACTCTGACTCTGAGACTTGAGATTGACCTGACTTGAGACTTGACTTGAGACTCTGACTTGACCTGACTTGATCTGACACTCTGACTGAACTCTCGAGACTGAACTGACTCTGACTCTGACTCTGACTCTGACTCTGAGACTCGGATCTGACTCTGACTTGAGACTCTGATCTGACATCTGACTCTGGACTCTGACTCTGGACTGAGACTCGACTCTGAGACTTGACTCTGAGACTCTGACTCTGAGATCTGACTGACCTGAGACTCGATCTGAACTCTACTCTGAGACTCTGACTACTGACCGAGAGACTCTGAGACTCTGACTCTGAGACTCTGACTCTGACTCTGACTCTGAGACTCTGACTCTGACTCTGAGCTCTGGACTCTGACTCTGACTCTGACTTGACTCTGAGACTCGTCTGAGACTACTGACTCTGACTTGACTTGGACTCTGACTCTGGACTCTGACTCTGACTTGACTCTGAGACTCTGACTCTGAGACTTGACTCTGGACTGACTCTGACTCTGAGACTCTGACCTGAACTCTGACTCTGAGCTGACTCTGAGACCTGACTCTGATCTTGAGACTCTGACTCTGAGACTCTAGACTCTGAGACTCTGATCTGAGACTCTGACTGCTGAGACTCTGATTGTGCAGGACATGATCTGAGACTCGACTCGAGACTCTGACTCTGACTCTGGACCTGACTCTGAGACTCTGACTTGAGACTCTGACTCTGAGACCTCTGACTCTGAGACTCTACTCTGAGACTCTGACTCTGAGACTTGACTCTGAGACTCTGACTCTGAGACTCTGACTCTGACTCTGAGACTCTGACTCTGACTCTGTTACTTGACTCTGAGACTCTGACTCTGATCTGAGACTCTGACTCTGAGACTCTGACTCTGAGACTTGAGACTTAGACTTGACTCGAGACTCTGACTCTGAGACTCTGACTCTGACTCTGAGACTCTGATCTGACTCTGACTCTGACTCTGACTAGACTCTGACTCTGAGACTTGACTCTGAGACTCTGACTCTGAGACTCTGACTTAGACTCTGGACTCTGATTGAGACTTACTCTGAGACTTCTCGACTCTGAGACTCTGATCTGACTCTGACTCTGACTCTGAGACTTGACTTGGACCTGAACGATCTGATGACTCTGAGACTCTGACTCTGAGACTTGACTTGAGACTCGACTCTGAACCTGACTGACTGAGACTTGACTCTGGACTCTGACTCTGAACTCTGATTGAGACTCTATCTGAGACTTGACTCTGACTGATACTCTGAGTCTGACTTGGACTCTGACTCAGACTCTGATCTGAGACGACGCTCTGCCTGAGACTCTGATCTGACTCTGACTCTGACTCTGACTTATTGACTTGACTCTGAGACTCTGATCTGACTCTGAGACTCTGACTCTGACTCTGAGACTCTGACTCTGAGACTCTGACTCTGACTCTGATGGACTCTGACTCTGACTCTGAGACTCTGACTCTGAACTCTGACTCTGAGACTCTGACTCTGAGACTCTGCTCTGAGACTACTTGACTCTGAACTCGACTCTGACTCTGAGACTCTGACTCTGAGACTCTGACTTGAACATGACTCTGACTCTGAGACTCTGACTTGACTCTGAGACTCTGACTCTGACTCTGAACTCTGACTCTGAGACTATCTGACTCTGACTCTGACCTGACTCTGAGACTCTGACTCTGACTACTGAACTCTGACTGACTCTGAGACTCTGACTCTGACTGACTCTGACTCTGAGACTCTGACTGACTCTGACTCTGACTCTGAGACTCTGACTCTGAGATGACTCTGAGACTCTGACTCTGAGACTCTGACTGAGACTCTGACTCTGAGACTCTGACTCTAGACTCTGACTCTGACTCTGAGACTTGACTCTGAGACTCTGACTTCTGAGACTCTGACTCTGGACTCTGACTCTGAGACTCTGAGACTCTGAGACTCTGACTCTGAGACTCTTTTACTCTGAGACTCTTTGACTCTGAACTCTAGACTCTGACTTGACTCTGAGACTCTGACTCTGAGACCTCTGACTCTGATGAGACTCTGACTCTGAGACTCTGGACTCTGAGCTCGACTCGACTCTGACTCTGGACTCTGACTCTGACTCTGAGACTCTGACTCTGAGACTACTGACTCTGAGACTCTGACTCTGGACTCTGACTCTGACTCTTGAGACTTTTGAGCTCTGACTCTGACTCTGAGACTCTGACTCTGAACTCTGACTCTGAAACTCTGACTCTAGACTCTGACTCTGAGACTCTGACTCTGAGACTCTGACTCTACTTGACTCTGAGACTCTGACTCTGAGACTCTGAGACTCTGATGACTGACTTGACTCTGAGACTCTGACTCTGACTCTGACTCTGACTCTGAGACTCTGACTCTAGACTCTGACTCTGACTCTAAGACTCTGACTCGAGACTGACTCACTCTGAGACCTTGACTCTGAACTTATGGACTCTGACTCTGAGACTCTGACTCTGAGACTTGACTCTGAGACTCTGAAATCTGACTCTGAGACTCTGACTCTGAGACTCTGACTCTGAGACTCTGACTCTGAGACTCTGACTCTGAGACTCTGACTCTGAGACTCTGACTCTGACTCTGAGACTCTGACTCTGAGACTCTGACTCTGAGACTCTGACTCTGACTCTGAGACTCTGACTCTGAGACTCTGACTCTAAGACTCTGACTCTGAGACTCTGACTCTGAGACTCTGAGACTCTGACTCTGACTCTGAGACTCTGAGACTCTGACTCTGAGACTCTGACTCTGAGACTCTGTGACTCTGAGACTCTGACTCTGAGACTCTGAGACTCTGACTCTGAGACTCTGACTCTGAGACTCTGACTCTGACTCTGAGACTCTGACTCTGAGACTCTGACTCTGAGACTCTGACTCTGAGACTCTGACTCTGAAATTCATGAAATAATAAAAAAAAATGCGTGGGGCTCCGCGCAATTTCTATGTCTAGCCAGGTACAGCTAAGCAGCTGGGGGCTGGAATCCGCAGCGCAGGGATACCCAAGCTTTCTGGGCACCCCCCACTGCAAATTGCAGCCCGCAGCCGCCCCAGAAGATGGCGCGTTCATTGAAGCACCATCCTCTGGCGCTGAACCCCGCTCTTCCAGCGGCCCTGGTGGCGGTGGCACGCTGGGTAATAAAGGGGTTAATACCAGCTTTGTTATACAAGCTGGTATTAAGCCCGAGATTCTTAATGTCAGGCCACGTTTGACCCAGCCACTAAGAATCTCCAATAAAAGGTTAAAAAAACAACACAGAGAAAATTTTTTATTTGAAATAAAAAAAAAGCCATTAGGGACTCCATCTTTAATTAAAAAAATCCTCTTCCGTCCGACGTAGTCCAAAACGCGATGTCCTCTCTGCTACATCCCCTGTGCATAGATATAGTTGTCTATGCACAGGGAATGAGCAGACTGAGAACAATCTCAGCACTGCTACATCATCTCTGTGAGAAGGCGGGCTCTAGGACCCTGGAGCTGGACAGAGAAGACAGCTGGACTCGGCTCGCAAAGTAACAGCAGTTATTTGCGAGTTTCCCTGCTATCACTGGCACAGTAGCCGAGTCTAATGCAAACAATGGCAATCCTAGTTTTGTCAGCGTTTGCCATTGATTTGCATTGGACTCGTGCGAGTAAACGCTGGGAAACTCGCAGAGTACCGAGTCCTGCAAGTCCCTTACTACTCGCCGAGTAACGAGTCCTAGCGAGTAGATTCGCCCATCCCTAGAAATAATAAAAAAAAAGGGCTCCCCTATATTCTTGTATCTGGCCACGTACAAATAGGCACCTGGGGGTTGGGGGCAGCCCGTCGCTGCCTGCTGGATCCGGCTGGTTCCAGAAATACGGCGAGGCCCATGTAATTTTTTTTCTGAAAAATCAATAAAACAATCCTAAAAAAGGGACTGCATCTTTATTAACCCCCTCGCCCATGGTCCAGGGGTTAATAAAGATGCAGTCCCTTTTATTTACATTGTTTTATGGATTTGTCAGAAAAAAATTTCACGTGGGCTTCGCCGTATTTCTGGAACCAGCCGGATCCAGCAGGCAGCGACAGGCTGCCCCCAACCCCCAGGTGCCTATTTGTACCTGGCCGGACACAAGAATATCGGGGAGCCCTTTTTTTTAATTATTTCATGAATTTCATGAAATAATAAAAAAAAAATGCGTGGGGCTCCGCGCAATTTTTATGTCTAGCCAGGTACAGCTAAGCAGCTGGGGGCTGGAATCCGCAGCGCAGGGATGCCCAAGCTTTCTGGGCACCTCCCACTGTAAATTGCAGCCCGCAGCCGCCCCAGAAGATGGCGCGTTCATTGAAGCGCCATCCTCTGGCGCTGAACCCCGCTCTTCCAGCGGCCCTGGTGGCGGTGGCACGCTGGGTAATAAAGGGGTTAATACCAGCTTTGTTATACAATCTCAGCACTGCTACATCATCTCTGTGAGCAGGCGGTCTCTAGGACCCTGGAGCTGCGGCAGCCTGCACAGAGAAGACAGCTGGACTCGGCTCGCAATGTAACAGCAGTTACTTTGCGAGTTTCCCTGCTATCACTGGCACAGTAGCCGAGTCTAATGCAAGTCAAAGGCAATCCTAGTTTTGTCAGCGTTTGCCATTGATTTGCATTGGACTCGTGCGAGTAAACGCTGGGAAACTCGCAGAGTACCGAGTCCTGCGAGTCCCTTACTACTCGCCGAGTAACGAGTCCTAGCGAGTAGATTCGCTCATCCCTAAGTACGAATTAAAATCCCATTTGTCACTTGTTGAGAAATTTCAAAATTGCTGTTGGGAGAAGGCACCCTTCAGATATGAGAGGCCTGCAGACTTTCTATAAATGAGTGGTCCAAAGTTCTGGTTGAGAGGTGTAAGAAACATGTTAATGAGTATAGAAAGTGATGAGTGCAGGTATTTATTCCAAAGGGTGTGAAACCAAATATTAAATTGTGGGTCTGGCAGACTTTGAGGTTTTTGATAAATATTTTCAGTTTGCATTTTTGTCTGTGTTTTATGTTGTTCCACAACACACAAAGGAAATAGATATGAGTATGATAAAACATGAATTTGAAATTATTTCCTCGGAGAAATACATAGTTTTCTGGAAGGATTTCAAGGGTATCAACACTTTTTCAGTATTTTTTTTTTTTGTTTTTGGAGAAACGTTTTCTTGTCTAATTTATCAACAATACCCCCACAACTTCTTTGTACTCCATTTTCAGCTACTTTGCATTTTTGTACAAATAATCAATAATAAAACAAAAATATCAAAAAAAGGTTAAGGTTTCACAAGTGTTTTAAGTCTAATTTCACAACTATTCTCTTCAGAACAAAACCAATGGCTGTTGCAGTTAGCTTTTTGTAAGGTGTTGTGGATGAAAAACACCCATACCATTACATGAAAGTAAGAGTTGCTAACATCAGCCTCACCAATACCTCTAGCAGCAAAAAATAAAGCAGTAGTAGTACCAAACACAGATCAAAATTTGACTGCATTGCCTCAGGCAAATATATCAGTGGGGAGAAAACTAATACATCACATAACTAGTTTCAATCACTGCAGGATGATGTAGCTCATACACAATGTATATAGTGCATTTTCTATTTGAAAAATTACACCTGTGTCTGGCTTCTAACTCACAACACCCAAGGGGAACATACTAAACTATAAGATCATCTTCCACTTGATTTATTGGAAGAGATAAGAAGTCATTCTTTGTACATGGATGACATGTGGCAGGAGGAAATGAAATACACAATTCTAATTCTATGCTGTGTTGCTGGCATTAAGAGCTGTGAATGTAGGGGGAAGGGGAATAGTAGCAGCACTCTGAGCCAGTGTAAATCTCAAGGCAAGAATCAGGCAGGTAGGCAATGGAGCTCAAGCAATTTCATTTAGGCTGAGTTTGGATAATGGGATATCATTGGTGACAACAGACATAGAGGCACTCTACACCAGTATTGGACATAAACATGGTCTGGAAGTTGCTAGATACTATTTTGGCATGAACAACTGGGATGTGCATTTATGCTCACTGACTCTGGAACGCCTCGAGTTTGTGGTAACTCACAACTTCTTTGTGCTCGGGAACAGGTTCTTCCTCCAGCGGCGTGATGGGCAGTGTTCAAGAGTTTTTTCACTTGAAACGCGTATGACAAGAATGTTTAAACATACCTCCCCATAGTATATCCTTTGTCATCTGAGATGTTCATTTTATGTCTTTTCTATAAGTTTTTTTAAAAGGATTTGCCAATAAAGATTGTTGAATTTTAATCAATTGCCCGGTTTGTCAAGCTGATCTTCACTTTCTCACTGACCCAGGTGCTGCGCAGCAGCGAGGTCGCCCTGCTTCATGCTTGACTTGGATTACATCTCAGGGGTGAGCTGAAATTTTTTCTTTATTCATATTACTGTGCCCCATCATATGCCAAACATTTCTAGGATTCTGAAAGAGGGAGGTATTGAGCTCACTCCAACACATATCACACATTGATGTCCTATGTGCTAAGGGTCAGTGTTAATGGACCATATGATTATGAATCCGCAAGATAATTGTTTGGCCACAGACCATTGTAGCCATAAACAGATGTCCACACATATGTTTGTATGTATGTGCAATATTTAATTTTGTCTATATTTTTATTCAGAGCAAGAACACCTCCACTGCTTCTTCCGATTCAGGAGTCAAAGGAGTAAGTGTGTTGTGTCCTAAATGCCTGTGTGAATCCTGTGTATAAGCATCTTCCAAAAGTGACATTACATGTGACACACAAGGCACAACACACATGTGGCCCTCATGGCCTTATGGTAGTCCCTGTCATTTTCTTGTCACATTTCCTGTCCCCAAGAAGATTAGTCATGTTGAAATTGGGACTGCCTGACCGTCGGGCATGCATTGCATACACACATGTGTTTGATGCCGCACATGTGTGCTTTAAAGTAACCATCAGAAACCCCACACATCGTCTTGAAAGACAAAAACACGCGTTACATTGTTTTTGGGATTGGTGGCACTATATGTGTGTACTACCCGCCTATGTATGTATTCCATTAATGTTTATGATACCTTGACTCATGTCCTGTAATTCTAGTAATATGGTCATGACTCAAACGTAAAATGCAGATATGTTTAAAGGTCAACGTCTTTGTGAGTTTCCATGTGGTACTCTTGTTGCCTGTGTGTGCCTACTCATGTCAACATGTGTTGTTGCCAAAGATTAACCCATGTTTGTCTTCATTTTACACCATAACTACAAAAGTGGAAGAAGTCCCAGAAGAAAGGGAAAAAAGTGGCGAAAAGCAAACACGCTCATAAGGCTGGGTCATCACACAGCCGGTAGGTTAGTTGGCCACATATGGGGTTCATACATTGAAAGTGTTTCAGTATTCATGTGTATGTTTAGTAACAAAACCACATATGTCTGAACTATTCACAGGCACAGGTGAAGGCGCCGTCTCACACAAGCAAGAAAATATCAGTGAAAGTAAGCAAGTTTGTGTGGAAGGCTACCCCAGAGATAAAGCACCTGTTGTTGTAATAACTTATGGGCGCCATTAATTATGTATGTCTGTCAGCTGGCCATGTTTCACTTTTGATAAGGGCATGGTGTAGTGTTTTCTCCTTTAACATATTCAACCAAATACATGCCTAAACATAGTAAGCACATGCGTGTGCCTTGATTGAAGTGCTGTAATTTTTTTTTTCGCCATAGGCCACCAGAAAATCAGGCAAACTTAATTAGATTGCTGTGGAGGCTAAATCAAAAAAAATTATAACAAAACTTTAATTAACTTGGTTGAGCTTCACAGTTCACTCTGCGACCAGGGCCATCCTGGCCACCAGGATGTAGTTATAAAATCATAAAATTTGGGCCAGCATATGCCAGGACCTATTCCCTAATTACATTGCAATGCCCCTTGAGAGACAGCAATACATTGGTATGTCCCCATGCTTTACAAGGCCACAAAAAAGACAACAGTATTCCTGTCAGGGAAGTGATATGTGTCTTTGTTGCTTGCAAATAATGTGTTGTACTTCCTTCATGAAGCTCAGATTGTCCACGTCCAGTGGAAATCTATCTGGGATAGGTATGTCCGAGATGGCTGATATACAGAAAAATATAGGAGTGCGGCCGCAGCTGAACCACCCCAGTTGTACAAACATTTTGACCAACTGCAATTCCTACAAAAACAGTTGAAGGGCGTATGTAAGTGTCTATCCATAATATTGTATTATAATGTGTGTGACATCAACATATGAAGTACATATGATTAATGTTTGGCTAGTCCCCCAATACAGGAAATTCAGCAGTACACCGGGTGTGGACCTGGATGTGGCAGAAAGTGGTGGTGAAGGACACAACAACCAAGAGCCAGGGGACGACCTACTGCCATCTGTAAGCACCCAACCACACACCCATCTGACACTGTCTGAGGCTCCTTTGAATATCTTACCCCAGGAACCACAGTCTAACTCACCTCGGGTCACCCGGCATAGACGCTGTAATTTACAAAAAGAGGACTTGGACATGCTTATCCATTATGCCTCATTTAAGCACAGTGAGCTTCCCACTGTAACTTATGCTGCATGTCCCTGTGACGCTTCATGCATGAAGTACTCAAATTATTGATTTTTTTCTTCTACTCAGATTTTGCTTACAAATTTAGCAAATAACATGAGCTAGCTTATCCTTGGTGATCTGAAAAAAGGCCTAGGCTAGGCAAAGCTTAGCACCCATGTGACATGCAGAGCTGCCACGGCTTATGTACAAGGGTAAAGTTGTGGCTTAGGATGCAGTGCTTGGTGTGGTTGCAGCACTCTGTCTCTGTCAAAGAAGCTGCAACCTATCCTCGTCAGTTTAATCCTCCTTCACCTCCTTTGTGGAACATATCAACTGTCTGTCTGTGGGTTGACAGCAAGGGGAATCTAGAACCTCATCATCACCCTCTGTGTTCCCACACTCCTCACCCTCAGCAGGCATTAGACTCAGTTACCTGAGTGTCGTCATCATCAGCATCATTATCTCCACCCCCATGGGTTAAAGTCTGGTAACAAGGGCCTAGATTATGCTCGATCTCAATTTTGTCTGTGCCCAGATCCAACCCTCACAGATTTTGGGTATCATTGCAGATCATTTCCGCATTTTGATTCAGTAAAACTTTCGAGCAGACCTCTGATTCCCAGCCTATAGTATGAGTATACAGCTCTGCAGACTCGGCCATCTGTTTTGACCCACAGTCATTAGGGTGGCTGGAGACTTGTGACACTTGAGGAAACAAGTATGATTTCGGTGACACCTCTGAGGACTGGACTGTGTGTGATGTTGTAGCTGAGGTGGAGGAGAGGCCACTTGATGGAGCGCATGATATCCATTGTAGCACCTGCTCTCTCTGGGCCTCATCTACAAGTCCTAGCAATGTGCTGCTGCCTAAGAAAATGATGATAGCAGATAGTCCACTAAAAGAAGTTCATAAGTGTCTTTGGCTAGAAGGTGATTTTTTTTGAGCAGAACTTTCACTAACATTAGCACCTACCCCATGGACACGGAGTGTTTTCCCTTATCACCATGGTTATTCCCCTTTCCACCATGACCATTGTTTTACTACTTATATTTGACTAGATGGTGGCCCGATTCTAAAGAATCGGGTAGTCTAGAATCTATATATAGTTTATTTAGTAATAGGGGAGTGCTGTGAAATTAATTGTGTGTATACAGGCGGCTCAGTGGTCAGCAGTGAGTGCGGTGGCTCAGTGGTCAGCAGTGAGTGCGGTGGCTCAGTGGTCAGCAGTGAGTGCGGTGGCTCAGTGGTCAGAAGTGAGTGCAGCAGAGGCTGGAGGGGGCAGAGGCTGGAGGGGGCAGAGGAGGGAGGAGGCAGAGGACGGAGGAGGAAGAAACTTGAGGGGTTATGAGGGGTTAGAGGAGGAAGGGGTCAGGGGAGAGCGGAGGCAGGGGAGAGCGGAGGCAGGGGAGAGCGGAGGCTGAAGGGCAGGGGAGAGCGGAGGCAGAGGAGAGCGGAGAGCGGAGGCTGGAGAAGAGCGGAGGCTGGAGAAGAGCGGAGGCTGGAGAAGAGCGGAGGCAGGGGAGAGCGGAGGCTGGAGGGCAGGGGAGAGCAGAGGCAGAGGAGAGCGAGGCTGGAGAAGAGCGGAGGCTGGAGAAGAGCGGAGGCTGGAGGGCAGGGGAGAGCGGAGGCAGAGGAGAGCGGAGGCTGGAGAAGAGCGGAGGCTGGAGGAGAGCGGAGGCTGGAGAAGAGCGGAGGCTGGAGGAGAGCGGAGGCTGGAGGAGAGCGGAGGCTGGAGGGCAGAGGAGAGCGGAGGCTGGAGGGCAAAGGAGAGCGGAGGCTGGAGGGCAGAGGAGAGCAGAGGCTGGAGGCAGAGGAGAGCGGAGGCTGGAGGGCAGAGGAGAGCGGAGGCAGGGGAGAGCGGAGGCAGGGGAGAGCGGAGGCAGGGGAGAGCGGAGGCTGGAGGGCAGAGGAGAGCGGAGGCTGGAGGGCAGAGGAGAGCGGAGGCAGGGGAGAGCGGAGGCAGGGGAGAGCGGAGGCTGGAGGGCAGAGGAGAGCGGAGGCTGGAGGGCAGAGGAGAGCGGAGGCTGGAGGGCAGAGGAGAGCGGAGGCTGGAGGGCAGAGGAGAGTGGAGGCAGGGGAGAGCGGAGGCAGGGGAGAGCGGAGGCAGGGGAGAGCGGAGGCAGGAGAGCGGGGCTGGAGAAGAAGCGGAGGCAGAGGAGAGCGGAGGCAGAGGAGAGCGGAGGCTGGAGAAGAGCGGAGGCAGAGGAGAGCGGAGGCAGGGGAGAGCGGAGGCAGGGGAGAGCGGAGGCAGGGGAGAAGCGGAGGCTAGGGGAGAGCGGAGGCTGGAGGAGAGCGGAGGCTGGAGAAGAGCGGAGGCTGGAGAAGAGCGGAGGCTGGAGAAGAGCGGAGGCAAGGGAGAGCGGAGGCAAGGGAGAGTGGAGGCAGGGGAGAGCGGAGGCAGGGGAGAGCGGAGGCAGGGGAGAGCGGAGGCAGGGGAGAGCGGAGGCTGGAGGGCAGAGGAGAGCGGAGGCAGGGGGAGAGCGGAGGCAGGGGAGAGCGGAGGCAGGGGAGAGCGGAGGCAGGGGAGAGCGGAGGCTGGAGGGCAGAGGAGAGCGGAGGCAGGGGGAGAGCGAAGGCAGGGGAGAGCGGAGGCAGGGGAGAGCGGAGGCAGGGGAGAGCGGAGGCAGGGGAGAGCGGAGGCTGGAGGGTAGAGGAGAGCGGAGGCAGGGGAGAGCGGAGGCAGACGAGAGCGGAGGCAGGGGAGAGCGGAGGCAGGGGAGAACGGAGGCAGGGGAGAGCGGAGGCTGGAGGGCAGAGGAGAGCGGAGGCTGGAGAAGAGCGGAGGCTGGAGAGAGCGGAGGCTGGAGAAGAGCAGAGGCAGGGGAAGAGCGGAGGCAGGGAGAGCGGAGGGCAGAGGAGAGCGGAGGCTGGAGAAGAGCGGAGGCTGGAGAAGAGCGGAGGCTGGAGAAGAGGGGAGGCTGGAGAAGGGGAGGCTGGAGAAGAGCGGAGGCAGGGGAGAGCAGAGGCAGGGAGAGCGGAGGCAGGGGAGAGCGGAGACAGGGGAGAGCGGAGGCTGGAGGGCAGAGAAGAGCGGAGGCTGGAGAAGAGGGGGCTGGAGAAGAGCGGAGGCTGGGGGAGGAGGGAGGCGAGCAGGGCAGGGGGAGAGCGGAGGCAGGGGAGAGCGGAGGCAGGGGAGAGCGGAGGCAGGGGAGAGCGGAGGCTGGAGAGAGCGGAGGCAGGGGAGAGCGGAGGCAGGGAGAGAGCGGATGGAGGCGGAGGAGCGGAGGCTGAGAAGAGAGCGGAGGCTGGAGAAGAGCGGAGTGCAGGGGAGAGCGGAGGCAGGGGAGAGCGGAGGCAGGGGAGAGCGGAGGCAGGTGGAGAGAGAGCGGGGAGGCAGGGGAGAGCGGAGGCGGAGGAGGAGAGGGAGGCAGGGGAGAGCGGAGGCGGAGGAGAGGGGAGAGCGGAGGCAGGAGAATAGCGGAGGCTGGAGAGAGCGGAGGCAGGAGAGGAGAGCGGAGGCTGGGAGGAAGAGGGAGGCTGGGAGAGAGCGGAGGCTGGAGGAGAGCGGAGGCTGGAGGAGAGCGGAGGCGGGGAGAGCGGAGGCAGGGAGAGCGGAGCAGGGAGACGGAGGAGGAGGAGGGGAGAGCGGAGAGCTGGAGGGCAGAGAGGAGAGCGGAGGCTGGAGGGCAGGGAGAGCAGAGGCTGGAGGCAGGGCGAGGCGGGAGGAGGGGAGGAGCGGAGAGGGCGGAGAGAGGAGCGGAGGCAGGGGAAGGAGGGAAGGCAGGGGAAGAGCGGAGGCAAGGGAAGAGCGGAGGCAGGAGGCTGAGAGGAGGCAGAGGAGAGCGGAGGCTGGAGGGCAGAGGAGAGCGGAGGCTGGAGGGAGAGGAGAGCAGGGAGGCTGAGAGAGCAGAGGAGAGCGGAGGCTGGAGGGCAGAGGAGAGCGGAGGCTGGAGGGCAGAGGGGAGGAGGCAGGGGAGAGCGGAGGCAGGGGAGCGGAGGCAGGGGAGAGCGGAGGAGGGGAGAGCGGAGAGGCGGAGAGCGGAGGCGGAGAGCGGAGAGCGGAGAGAGAGCGAGGCAGGGAGAGGCGAGGCAGAGGAGAGCGGAGGCAGGGAGAGCGGAGGCGAGGGAGAGCGGAGGCAGGGAGAGCGGAGGCAGGGGAGAGCGGAGGAGGGGGAGAGCGGAGGCAGGGGAGAGCGGAGGCTAGGGGAGAGGCGGAGGCTGGAGAGGGAGGCTGGAGAGAGCGGAGGCGGAGAAGAGCGGAGGCTAGGGGAGAGCGGAGGCAGGGAGAGCGGAGGCAGGGGAGAGGGCAGGGGAGAGCGGGGAGGCAGGGGAGAGCGGAGGCAGGGGAGAGCGGAGGCAGGGGAGAGCGGAGGCAGGGAGAGCGAGCAGGCAGGGAGAGGAGAGGGAGAGGGGAGAGCGGGGGAGGGGAGAGCGGAGGCAGGAGGGAGAGCGGAGGCAGGGAGGAGCGGAGGCAGGGGAGAGGAGGCGGAGGCAGGGAGAGCGGAGGGAGGGAGAGGAGAGCGAGGAGGGGAGGAGCGAGAGGAGGGGAGAGCGGAGGCAGGGAGGAGCGGAGGCAGGGGAGAGCGGAGGCAGGGGAGAGCGGAGGCTGGAGGGTAGAGGAGAGCGGAGGCAGGGGAGAGCGGAGGCAGAGGAGAGCGGAGGCTAGGGGAGAGCGGAGGCTGGAGAAGAGCGGAGGCTGGAGAAGAGCGGAGGCAGAGGAGAGCGGAGGCTGGAGAAGAGCGGAGGCAGAGGAGAGGCTGGGGGGCACAGAAGAGGGGAGGCTGGGGGGGCACAGGAGAGGGGAGGCTGGGGGGGCACAGGAAAGGGGAGGCTGGGGGGGCACAGGAGAGGGGAGGCTGGGGGGCACAGGAAAGTGGAGGCTGTGGGGCACAGGAAAGGGGAGGCTGGGGGGCACAGGAAAGTGGAGGCTGGGGGGCACAGGAAAGGGGAGGCTGGGGGGGCACAGGAGAGGGGAGGCTGGGGGCACAGGAGAGGGGAGGCTGGGGAGCACAGGAAAGGGGAGGCTGGGGGGCACAGGAGAGGGGAGGCTGGGGGGGCACAGGAGAGGGGAGGCTGGGGGGGCACAGGAGAGGGGAGGCTGGGGGGGCACAGGAGAGGGGAGGCTGGGGGGCACAGGAGAGGGGAGGATGGGGGGGCATAGGAGAGGGGAGGCTGGGGGGGCACAGGAGAGGGGAGGCTGGGGGGGCACAGGAGAGAGGAGGCAGAACACGCACCGTGCTGTCGGCGGGGCTGTGTGGTCCCTGATGGAGGAGGAGTGTGGGCGGTGCCGGCGGAGGCCGCACACCGGAGTGTGGGCCGGGCCGGTTCCCGGATGTTGGTGTCAGGGTGCATGTAGCCACCCTGCCGCCTGAGCCGATCGGAGGCCGGGTGTCAGCCCCGCCGGCCCTGCAGCGTCCGCTCGGCGCCGCCGCCCTGCAGCCTACAGTGCCACAGGGCGAGCGCGCTCTTACAGCGTCCGTCTCTGCTGAGGCCGCCGCTGATGTTGGTGGTGCCGCCCCCTTATGTGATGCCGCTCCCCCTGGCTGACGGCGCTCTGGACTCAGGGCTCACACTGTCCAGTGGACGGTGCGGCCCTGGGTGGGAGCACACGGCTCTGTGTGGGGGTGGCGGTGGCGCTTTAGCGCCCACTGCGAGCCGCTATGCAGGTTTGACAGCGGCTCGCGGTGAGCGCTACGCGCTCACCGCTCGTGGGTCTGGAACTTCCGGTTCCGGTCTGTGACACAGGGCAGAGACCGTCACGGAAGTTGGCCAGATTCCACAGGAAGTGGCCTTCGGGTTTTATATATATGATGCTAATAGATTTGCAACTCAATTGTTCTAGGCCAGAACAATCTGGGGATGTGAATACATCAGATCAGGTTTGGCAAACACTTGTACTAGACAATAAAAATTTGGTGGCTTGATTTTGGCAGATCTAGCAATAAATGTTGTTTACCACTGAATTTGTGAAAATTTTAAGAGAGCGCTGCACCAGAGCTGATTTGCCAAACACTGGGATTAGATAAAAAGTATTTGATGGCTAGATTTTAACAGATCTAGCAAAAAAGGCTTTTACCATTTCATTTGTGGAGATTTTAAGAGAACACTGCACCATACCTGACTTGGCAAAAACTGGTACTAAACAAAAAGTGTTTGGTGGCTAGATGTTGTCAGATCTAGCAAAAAAGCCTTTTTTACCACAGAATTTTGGAGATTTTAAGAGATCACTGCCCCAGAGCTGATTTGGTAAACACTGGTACTAGACAAAAAGTATTTGGTGGCTATATATTGGCAGATCTAGCAAAAGAGGCTTTTTAGCACTGATTTTGTTGAGATTTTAACCTTTTCCCGACCCATGCTGTTGTACAATAGCATGGGTCAGGTCTCAGTGTTTGATGTGAGCACCGTTGTGGCACTCACATCAAAACCTGACATCTCAGCTGATCTCATCAGCTGCGATATCTGGCTTCCAGTCTGGGATCCAATTGGTGCTGTTAATCCCTTAAATCCTGCTGTCATTCACTGACAGAAGGATCAAAAACTGCCACGGCAGGGAACTCGCTGTTGCCCGCCTGCTCTTAAACCCCTTAAACCCCTGGTGCCGTTAACCCCTTAAATCCTGCTGTCATTCACTGACAGCAGGATCCAAAACTGCCATGGCGGGGAACTCGCTGTTGCCCGCCTGCACCGGAGATCCCACTATACTATCGCAAGATCTCTGGTGCTTACATGATAGCCCGGGGTCCTGTTGAGACCTCAGAAGCTATCACTGATCGCTTCCTGTGAGTGGTTGGCAAGCGCTGCCAACTACTCACAGTACGCATTTGTGACAGGTTCCGATGTGCTGCAGCTCATCGGGACCTGTCAAAAGTGATCAGCCTGTGCAGATGTGTGCCTCCCTAAGGGGGTATTTGAAATAAAGAATGACTTAAAAAATAAAGTTTTTACAAACATGAAAAGAAACCATAAAAGTTCAAATCACCCCCCTTTTCCCCCATCCCAAAAAAAATACATCTATTTGGTATCGCCGTATTCAAAAATGCCCGACCTATCAAGATAGAAAATTATTTAATGAGAACCTTAAACTGCGTAATGGAAAAAAGATCCAAACGCAAAAATTACGTTATTTTCCTCACCGCAACATTGCTATAAAATGCAATAACGGGCGATCAAAACAGTGCATTCACCCAAAGATGATATCATTAAAAATGTCAGCTCAAGATGCAAAACATAAGCCATCCACAGCTTCAGATCCCAAAAATGAGGACTCTACGGGTCGCAGAACATGGCGCAAAAAGTGCGATTCTTTTTGCAGCTTTTTTTTAGGATTCATTATTCCAGTGAAATGCAGTGACATTTGGCTTCCCAGCCAAGTCAATGCTTTTCCAAATTTAGTGTTCAGACGCTCCGTCTTTTTGAGGATCTGTTTTCACAGGAAAGCGGATCATCAAAAAGAATGAACATGTCAATTCTTGGGTGCTTTTGAGGATGCCCTTTCCATTGCCACCATTATAGAATGGGCTCAAAAAAAGAACTTCTTGAAAAGCGCACCGTGTGAATGGGGATATGTTTTTGTTTAAAGAGCATCCGTTTTACAGATCCTCAAAAAAACGCAGCAAAAACACAGCGTGTGAATGTAGCCTAACACTGGCACTAGACAAAAACTACTTCGTGGCAAGATTTTGACAGATTTAGTCAAAAAAAATAATTTTTAGCACTGAATTTGTAGTGATTTAAAGGCTAGGGTCACATTAACATTTTCAGCGCTGCCCTCAGGGGTCATGCTAAAAACGTGTTTTTTGGCAGCATAAACGCGGTACTACCGCCATGGTAGCGCCACATTAATGCTGCCCATACTAATCTATAGAGGCCCCACCCCTAACGCAGCTCCGAAGCTGTCATCAGATGGAAATCTCGCGGTATATCCTGATGTGAGAAAAGACGTTGCAGAAAGCGAGATTTCAACCAGATGCCAGGGTGGTAGCCACGTTAGGGGCACGGCCTCCATAGGTTAGTATGGGCAGCGTTACGTTAACGCAGTGCTACCATGGCGGTAGCACCGCGTTTATGCTTTCAGCGCGACCCCCCCTGGCAGTGCTGAAAATGTTAATGTGACCTTAGTTAAGAAAGCACTGCACAAGAGCTGATGTGGAAATCACTGGTACTTGACATAAAGTCTTTAGTGGATAGATTTTGGTAGATCTAGCAAAAAAAGCTTTTTATCATTTTATTTATAGGGATTTTAAGAGAGCAGTGCACCAGACCTGATTTGGCAGAAACTGGTACTAAATGAAAAGTGTTTGGTGACTGGATGTTGTCAGATCTAGCAAAAAAGGCTTTTTTTACTACTGAATTTGTGGTGATTTGAAGAGATCACTGCCCCAGAGCTGATTTGGCAAACACTGGTACTAGACAAAAAGAATTTGGTGGCTAGATATTGGCAGATCTAGCAAAAGAGGCTTTTTAGTACTGATTTTGTAGAGATTTTAAGAGAGCCCTGCAGCAGAACTGATTTGGCCAACACTGGTACGAGACAAAAAGTATTTGGTGGTTAGATTTTGGCAGATTTAGCAAAAAAAGTATATTTAAGCATTCAATTTGTGGTGATTTTAAGAGAGCACTGCACCAGAGCTGATTTGATAATCACTGGTACTTGACAGAAAGTATTTGGTGACTAGATTTTGGCAGATCTAGTGAAAAAAGGCATCTTAGCACTGAAAATGTGGAGTTTTTAAGAGAGCACTGCACCAGACCTGATTTGGCTAACACTGGTACTAGAAAAAAAGTATTTGGTAGCTATTGGCAGATGCAGCAAAAATGCTTTTAAGCAGTGAATTTGTGGAGATTTTAAGAGATCACTACACCAGACCTGATTTGGCTAACACCAGCAGGGCCATAATTGCCACTAGGCACTCGTAGGCATGTGCCTAGGGTGCCAGGATGCAGGGGAGGGCGGCACCTGAGCAAGGTTTTTTGTTTTGGCCATGGGATCGGGTCGCCCACCCGCCTCAGCCTCTTCCGCCCACCCACTTCAGTCTTCCGTCTACTGTGGGTGGCCTGCAGGGGTCTCAGAATCCCGCCCTGTGGAAGAATCACTGCTGTATAACAGTGAAGAGGAATTTCCACCGGACATCATCACAGGAAAATCCTGCGGCGGAGGACCAGGCAGCTCATCATTGCCGCTACATCATCAGTGACATCAGGGAGTGGGACACTGATGATTACCAGGTCCGGGTTGGCAGGGGATGTCTGTGCTGCTGTGCACAGTGCAGCACAGACAGTGAGACAGGGTCCAGGGACTGAGGAGGGTGTGCACTGTGCGGCCCTGCAGGCTGTGTGTGCACTGTAGGCACTGGCCTCTGTGGGCACTATGGGCCCTGGGCTCTGTGGGCACTGGGCTCTGTGTGCACTGTGGGCACTGGGCTCTGTGTGCACTGTGGGCACTGGCCTCTGTGTGCACTGTGGGCACTGGCCTCTGTATGCACTGTGGGCACTGGGCTCTGTGGGCACTGGGCTCTCTGGGCACTGTGGCCACTGGGCTTTCTGGGCACTAGGCTCTGTGGGCACTGGTCTCTGTGGGCACTGGCTCTGTGGGCACTGTGGGCACTGGGCTCTGTGTGCACTGTGGGCTCTGTGTGTTCACTGTGGGCTGTGTGTGCACTGTGAATTGAGGCTGGTGCTAAGTAGGACGTAGAGGACCCCCCCCACATAGCACACTGCAGGCTTTTTTTTCACCTCTTAGATAACAGTCAAAGTAACTTGTTTGGTATCTACGAACTTGTACTGACCTGAGGCATCACACCGTCATGTCAGTTATACCATATTGTGAACATGGGGAACAAAAAACCCAAAAAACAAATGTTGTAATTGCACTTTTTCTGTCACCTACTTGAATTTTTTTTTACAATTTTCCTGTATACCATATGGTAAAATAAATGAATTCATCTGAAAGTACAACTCGTCCCGCACAAACACCAAGCCTCATATGTCTATAGTGATGGTAAAATAAAAAAGGTATGGCTCTTGGAAACAGGGGAGCAAAAACTTAAAACGTAAAATCATTGGATGGTGAAGTAGTTAAAAACGAAGAATTTTATACTCGCCTGTCTCCATCGCTGCCTGATCCTCTCATCTATTACTCACTAAAGTGAGCCCAACAGCGGAACGGACTGGAAGAGAGACAGACAACAGCAATGGCATTCAAGGCAAGTGACAATAGAATGACAGGCTGTCCATGTTCTATCCAGATATCACCCGGTCTCACATGTCCGTGATTTTCACGGATGTGTGAAGCAGGCCTTACATAGGGCACAAGCCCTATGTAAAGGGTCTCACCGTGGGCAAGATAAAGACAAGCAATTGGTGCGATGGAGCAGGAAAATACGCAGCAAGGATTGCCATGTTGCTTATTTTCCTGCACTAAGCAACGCAATATTCCCTCTGCCGGAAATCTCGCTGCAGTGGAACAGGTCTGCATCATTCCCATTGACTTTTATTACAAATTACGCTGCTGCATATTTAGTGCAGTTCTGCTGTGTATATGCATCATAGGCTAGGGTCACATCTGCGACAGGGCTATGCAGATCCTGATCCTGATCCGGATTTGAGCAGTAAAAATGCTCAAAACCAGATCAGGAACTGCAGCACATAGGAGCCCATTATAACAACCAGATTGCACTACATGCAATCCGGTTACCGCATCCGGATTTGCAGCCTGCGTGAAAAATCATGCAGGCTGCAGTTTTCGGAGCGGTATCCCTGCTACAGCAGATTTGTTATAATGGGCTCCTATGGGAGTTCATGCGGCTGCCGCAAGGCATATGTGAATGCCTTCGGCAGCTGGCGGCTTTGTTCGTCCATGCTGCCGCAGGGATGAACAAAGGGATAAATAAGAAGAATGCATGTGGGCAACATGTCTCTAGGGGGTGTCCAACCCCCCTAGAGACATTCTGTCCACTCAGGACGCATGTCAGGGGATAACTTAGCTGTTCAGCCCATCTCCGCTATTGTTGGCTTTCATTCATTCATTATATTACAAGCCGCCGGCTCCCAGCATCAGGACCACTATGCTACGTACTTTGCGTTAGCATTTACAGTACAGCATTCTCAATGAGGAGCTGTCTGTGGTGCTTACGCAATTTGCGTAGCATACTGGTCCTGATGCTGGGAGCCGGCGGCTTGTAATATAATGAATGAATGAAAGCCGACAATAGCGGCTTATGGGTTAACTATAGAATTAACCCCTGACATGCTGTCATGTGTGGACATGTTGCCCACATGGATTCTTGTTATTTAACCCTTTGTTCATCCCTGCTGCAGCAGGGATGAGCAAAGCGTTAAATGTTATTAATGGATGTGGGCAACATGTTTGTAGGGGGTGCCCACCCTTCCTACAGGCATGCTGACCACATAGGTCGGCATAGGAAAGGTTAATCACATTTATTTTACAGGCGGCGGCTATTGACGGCTTTTAATTAAACTAAATGTTCAGCGGTGGCTCCTGTCAGTGAAGCAGATACAGTACGCATTGTATGTACTATATCTGCTGCTCTCCAAGGTCCTGAAAGCTTAAACAGTAATTCTATGGCAGTGCTGCTGCCATAGAACTACTGTATAAGCGAGCAACACCCGCTGAACAGTTTAATTAAAAGCGGCAATAGCCGCCTGTAAAATAAATGTGATTAACCCTTCCTATGCCGACCTATGTGGTCAGCATATCTGTAGGGAAGGTGGGCACCTCCTACAGACATACAGACATGTTGTCCACATCATTTAACAACATTAACCCTTTGTTCATCCCTGCAGCAGTAGGGATGAACAAAGTATCTGGCAACCGGATTGCACATTCAGACCAATCCGGTTGCCAGAATCCGGCTTAGGAACAAATTTTGTTTCTAAAATGTGTGTGAAGGTAATTGTGATTACCGCATCCGGATGTGGATGCGGTAAACGCGATTACACTTCAAAGTGTGACCCTAGCCATATACATAACAAAAACTTCATTACGGCTAAGGTCACATGTGCGTTTATTTTTTTAAATCCTGATCCGGATTTGAGCTTTCATAAAGCTCAAAACCAGAGCAGGAAGCGCAGCTCATAGGAGCCCATTATGGTAACCGGATTGCTTTACAAGCAATCCGATTACCGGCTCCGGATCTGTAGCCTGCGTGAAAAATCATGCAGGCTGCAGTTTTCGGAGCGGTTCTAGCATCAGCAATGCGTAACCGCATTGCTCAGGAAGTGTAATCCTGAGCAATGCGGTTACCGTATAGTTTGTTCATCCCTGCTGCCGCATGGATAAACAAACTGTTAAATCTGTAAAAAAAGAATAAATATTAATAACTATTGTGGGCAACATGTCTCTAAGGAGTGCTCACCCCCCCTAGAGACATGCTGCCCACTCAGGACGGCATGTCATTGGTTAATAACCCATGTACAGTAAGCCAGCTATTGTCGGCGCTGTAGATTTTTATTAATGAAACCGCGGCTCCCCTGTCAGCTGCGCACATATTATACGTAATGTATGTATAGCATGTGCCGCTGTCCGAGGTCCTGTAGGCATTTACAGCAGATCTATGGGCACTGCACCGCCATAGATCTACTGTAAATGCCTACAGGACCTCGGACAGTGACACATACTATACGTACATTACATATAGTATGTGCGCAGCTGACAGGGTAGCCGCGGCTTCATTAATAAAAATCTACAGAGCCGACTATAGCCGGCTTACTGTACATGGGTTATTAACCCATGACATGCCGTCCCTGCGGCAGCAGGGATGAGCAAACTGTACGGTAACCGCATTGCTCCGGATTACACATCTGGAGCAATCCGGTTACCGGATTACGGCTCCATCGACACATTTTTCATTAAAAATGTGTGTGAAGCAAATTGCGTTCACCGCATTTGGATCTGTATGCGGTGAACACAATTGGCTGGGCAAATGTGACCCTAGCCTTAATCTGCACTGTGGGCACATAGCCTTATACATAGATAAAAACTTGTTTTCACCTATTAAGACCTCATTCAGATGTCCATGTAACACATACAGATTACAGGGAGCTGTTTTTTTTTTTTTTTTTAAAGAAGACAACTAGTGCCCATTACTCTATGGAGCTATTCATATGTCCGTCATTTTCATGGACTATATGTCCTTGCAAAACACAGAGATATAGCTATTTTTTTCCAGCAGCACAGATGACAATGGCCAATACCAGGCTATGGGTCAGTGAAATACATGTACAGCACATGGATGGCATTAGTTTATAGTCCATGTGCTGTCTGTATTTCACAATGGAAAATATAGGAGATTTCTTGTCTTTTATGTATATACAGTTAGGGCCAGAAATATTTGGACAGTGACACAATTTTGGCGAGTTGGGCTCTGCATGCCACCACATTGGATTTGAAATCAAACCTCTACAACAGAATTCAAGTGCAGATTGTAACGTTTAATTTGAAGGGTTGAACAAAAATATCTGATAGAAAATGTAGGAATTGTACACATTTCTTTACAAACACTCCACATTTTAGGAGGTCAAAAGTAATTGGACAAATAAACATAACCCAAACAAAATATTTTTATTGTCAATATTTTGTTGCAAATCCTTTGGAGGCAATCACTGCCTTAAGTCTGGAACCCATGGACATCACCAAACGCTGGGTTTCCTCCTTCTTAATGCTTTGCCAGGCCTTTACAGCCGCAGCCTTCAGGTCTTGCTTGTTTGTGGGTCTTTCCGTCTTAAGTCTGGATTTGAGCAAGTGAAATGCATGCTCAATTGGGTTAAGATCTGGTGATTGAATTGGCCATTGCAGAATGTTCCACTTTTTTGCACTCATAAACTCCTGGGTAGCTTTGGCTGTATGCTTGGGGTCATTGTCCATCTGTACTATGAAGCGCCGTCCAATCAACTTTGCAGCATTTGGCTGAATCTGGGCTGAAAGTATATCCCGGTACACTTCAGAATTCATCCGGCTACTCTTGTCTGCTGTTATGTCATCAATAAACACAAGTGACCCAGTGCCATTGAAAGCCATGCATGCCCATGCCATCACGTTGCCTCCACCATGTTTTACAGAGGATGTGGTGTGCCTTGGATCATGTGCCGTTCCCTTTCTTCTCCAAACTATTTTCTTCCCATCATTCTGGTACAGGTTGATCTTTGTCTCATCTGTCCATAGAATACTTTTCCAGAACTGAGCTGGCTTCTTGAGGTGTTTTTCAGAAAATTTAACTCTGGCCTGTCTATTTTTGGAATTGATGAATGGTTTGCATCTAGATGTGAACCCTTTGTATTTACTGTCATGGAGTCTTCTCTTTACTGTTGACTTAGAGACAGATACACCTACTTCACTGAGAGTGTTCTGGACTTCAGTTGATGTTGTGAACGGGTTCTTCTTCACCAAATAAAGTATACGGCGATCATCCACCACTGTTGTCATTCGTGGACGTCCAGGCCTTTTAGAGTTCCCAAGCTCACCAGTCAATTCCTTTTTTCTCAGAATGTACCCAACTGTTGATTTTGCTACTCCAAGCATGTCTGCTATCTCTCTGATGGATTTTTTCTATTTTTTCAGCCTCAGGATGTTCTGCTTCACCTCAATTGAGAGTTCCTTTGACCGCATGTTGTCTGGTCACAGCAACAGCTTCCAAATGCAAAACCACACACCTGGAATCCACCCCTGACCTTTTAACTACTTCATTGATTACAGGTTAACGAGGGAGACGCCTTCAGAGTTAATTGCAGCCCTTAGAGTCCATTGTCCAATTACTTTTGGTCCCTTGAAAAAGAGGAGGCTATGCATTACAGAGCTATGATTCCTAAACCCTTTCTCCGATTTGGATGTGGAAACTCTCATATTGCAGCTGGGAGTGTGCACTTTCAGCCCATATTATATATATAATTGTATTTCTGAACATGTTTTTGTAAACAGCTAAAATAACAAAACTTGTGTCACTGTCCAAATATTTCTGGCCCTAACTGTATTCATCCTTGAAAAACACTTAGGCTAGGGTCACACTTTAAAAGAGAATTGCGTTCACCGCATCCAGATCCGGATGCGGTGAATACAATTAGCATCAGACACATTTTTCATGAAAAATGTGTTACTGAAGCCGCAACACGGTAACCGGATTGCTCTGGATGTGTAATCCGGAGCAATCCGGTTACCATATAGTTTGCTCATCCCGACTGGCTCGCCGCAGACCTCCGTGGCGCAGGTAGCCACGGCTGAGCTCCGGTTAGCGGCTCGCCAGCCGGGAGACGACCAGCTGGCTCGCGCGTGCTGGATCCACCGTTTGCCGGACCGTGCATACCGCGGCCGCGGCGACCAATCAGAAGAGTACTGCAGGGAGCTGAGACCAGCATAAAATTAAATCCAGCCCACTAGTGCCCAGATTCTTCCCTTTTGATAGAAATACAGGAACAAAGACTCTCAGCAAACACAATACTGATTACATCCAGCACTAGAGCTGATACCTGGCAGATCTGCGCTCATGTCTAAGTTTACAAACCTAATGCAGAGCTGTGGCTATGTCCAACAGGAAAGATAAACTTTAAATAGGAGATGCCCCACAGCAATAGTCTTGGGACATACATTTAAGGTACAGACGTCGCCCCTATAAAATCACCACACCTTAGGTACAAACAGGAACCAGCATACACAACACAGGAAATGAGGCCTAAGGCACCAGGGAGTGGCCACAAGCCTGGCACATGTGGATAGCTGTGAAACTCAACAGAAGACCTTGCAACATGTGAGCACAATGGACCAGCCAGGGACCGTACATGTAGATAGTTAAACAGCTCAGCAGAGGACTTCACAACACGTAGACAGCTAGGCAGCAGAGCAAGGGACCAAGCAGCATTCTTACAGTAAAAGACAATGGTATCTTAGTTGGATAGTGTGAAGGAGCATATGCACAGAGCACTAGCATGCACAGTAATGCCAGGGAAACAAGGGATAAACAGACGAGCATTACAAAACCTAGGAATCTGATATGTATTAATAAAAATGAGTGGTTTCATTAGACTTGGTGTATACCACAGGTAACAGAAGAATTCTGAGTCGGTCCCTGGACTAGAAATTTCAGTCATTCTCAAGGACTCAGTGTGCCTGATCATGAAATAACATTAAACTGTGGAAACTGGGGAAAGAAAAAGCACAAATAGGGTCTTACCCAGTGAGAGAAACATAAAGCAGGGAATGTAGTGCTCACCTTGTCAGGTTGTGTCTCACTATCGAATAAAAGAGGCAGCTGCTGCAGAATCCACATATCATTGGGCAAATCACTTATACAGGGTATCAGGGAAAACGTAGTATCAGGACCACGCTGCTGCAAAATTATCCAATCCAAGATAATCCTCACATAATATAGTGGTTTATTATTTGTACAGTATTTCCAGATAAAGAAGTGAGAATACACTTCGAAACGCATTGAATGAACTACCATATGCTTTGAGGAATATTTTGGATTGGATTATTTGGCAACAGCATGGTCCTGATACCACATTTTCCCTGATAGCTTGATCACAAAATCCTAAAATGAATAATTTTAGGACAGTTGTTTCATTTTAACCCCTTAACAATGGCCTAACGTCTACAGACGTCGGAAAAAAAGGGTACTTATGCCTAACTGACTGTTACAGACTAAGACTGTAGCACCCCCCGGTGACCAAAAATCTCTGGGGTTTCAGCTAGTGGGGGTAGCTGAGACCCTGCAGATTAGGAATTGGGCAATTTTTTAACTGGTACCTGTAGTGTGATGACCGGTAAACACAGTTTACCAACTATTACATTACAAAAAAAGTCATCCCCAGTAAAAAATATTTTCTCTGTCATCCGACATGATCACACATGTCGCCTGAAAATGAAATGCACTCCCCAGGGCCCCCAAGACCCCCGGCACCGATAAATTTTTTCCCACCCCCACCTCTCCCACAGAGATCCCAAAATGGCTGAGGCGGGGCTAGAAAACCCAGTGCCTCCCCTGCATCTCTATGCGATCTGACAGGTTAGATTGCATAGAGATGCCATCCCTGGTGGTAACCTACAGTCCCCTCCGGTTTTACTCCTCAGTGTAACTAGCCTCTGTCTCCTTTCCCCCCTGCTCCAGTAATCGCTGCTGCCCCATCCGCCTCCTCCACAACTCCAATCGATCTGCTCAAATGTCAGATCGGATAGAGTTTTCAAATCCTCATCCCCCTCGTCTCCCAGTCAGGTCCCCACCCCTCTGGTCACCCAGTCAAGGTCCCGCCTCTCCCTCGATCCTGCCTCTCTTACCTCTGCCTGCCTCCGGTTCCGGCCATCCAGCGCCTCTGCCTGCTTCCAGTCCCATGCCTCTGCTGGGTGCGTACATGCTCCGGTGCAGGGGACAATTGGTCACACAGGGGTTAACTGATCTGCAGTTAACTCCCTGTGTGATCACATAGATGATCTGCAGTTAACCCCTGTGTGGTCACAAAGGGGTTAACTGCAGATCATCATCCCTGTGTGGTCACATGGGTTAACTGATCTGCATGATGATCTTCAGTTACTCCCTGTGTGACCACACAGAGATGATCAGCAGTGAACCCCTTTGTGACCAAACAGGGGTTAACTGCAGATCATGATGCAGATCAGTTAACCCCTGTGTGACCACAAAGTAATGTTGATCTGTTTAGGAGATCATCATGCAGATCACAAGTGACCTGAGGATTGTGACCTGTCATGAACTCCTTGAGTTCATGACCTGTCATCCCCCTGGCAGTGTGCCGGCTCTTATAGGAAAGGGGGAACACCCGCCTATGCTTTAAGATTGAGAATCTTCACGGGACCACCCATTGGACTACGTCAGACATCACCACCCATTGGACTACATCGGACATCACCACCCACTGGACTACGTTGGACACCACAGACTAATAAAGATGGGGTCTAAATACATGTTTGTGGGTTTTTTCCAATAAAAATATTTTTCTCTGTGTTGTGTCTTCTTAACAATTTACTATAGATTCCTAATGGCCAGGTCTAATATTGACCAGACATTATGAATCTCAGGCTTAGTGCCAGCTGCCAAAAAGATGGCATTAACCCCTTATTACCAAGTCTGCCATCACTACACGACAGCTGGAAGAGTCGGATACAGCGCCAGAAAAAGGCGCTTCTATAAATGCGCCATTTCCTGGGGCGGTTGCGTGCTGCAATTTACAGCATGTGGGGCCCAGAACGCTTGGGCCTCTCCACGCTATGGATTCCAGCTCCCAGCTGCCTAGTTGTACCTAGCTGTAAACTAAAAATACGGCGAAGCCTACGTCATTTTTTTAAAAATTATTTCAAGATATAGTTTTAAAAAAAGGGCTCTGCTATATTTTGGTTACCAACCAGGTACAACTAAACAGCTGGGGGTGAGTTGCAGTACGTAGCTGCCTAGTTGTACCTGGCTGGAAACTAAAAATATGGCAAAACCCACGTTCTTTATTTTTTTAATTATTTCAAGAATTAAAAAAAAAAGGTGACGCTGTATTTTGATTACCAGCCAGGTAAAAATAGGCAGCTAGGGGTGGGTGCCAAACTGTACCTGCCTGTTGCACCTGTGCTGGTGACCAAAAATACAGCACAGACCTATATCATCAGTGCAAAATCTCACTTGTGGGGAGCTCTATTGTTTAGGCACATCAGGGAATCTCTAAATGCGACATGGTGTTCACTAACAATTTCAGCAAATTTTCCACTTGAAGCTTTAAATGGCGCTCCTTACCTTCTGAGCCCTGCACCCAAACAATGGTTTTCCACAACATTTGAGGTATCAATTTACTCAGGAGAAATTGCTCAACAAATTTTAGATCAATTTTATCTCGTTGTCCATGTGAAAATGAAAAAATTGAGGCTACAAGAGCGTTTTTGTAAAAAAAAAAAAAGTGCTTTTTCATTTTTACGGATCAATTTGTGAAGCCCATGAGGGTTCAAAGTGCTCACTCTGGATTTAGATAAGTCCCTTGGGGGTGTGATTTCCAAAATGGGGTCACTTGTGGAGGAGCTCCAATGTTTTGGCACACAGGGGCTGTCCATACGCGACATGGTGTCCGTTAACAATTAGAATTGTTATCGGACACCATGTCGCCTATGGAGAGCCCCTGTGTGCCTAAACATTAGAGCTCCCCCACAAGTGACCCCATTTTGGAAACTATACCCCCAAGGAACTTATCTTGATGCATAGTGAGCACTTTGAACTCACAGGTGCTTCAAATTATTCCGTTAAAATGAAAAAAATAAAATTTTTGTGAAAAAAAAGTACTTTTTTCATTTTTACGGATCAATTTGTGAAGCACCTTGGGGTTCAAAGTCCTCACAATGCATCTAGATAAGTTCCTTGTGGGGTCTAGTTTCTGAAATGGGGTCACTTGTGGGGTAGCTCTAATGTTTAGGCACACAGGGACTCTCAATATGCAACATGGTGTCCGCCAACAATTGGAGCTAATTTCCCATTCAAATTGTTAATGGACACCATGTTGCGTATGGAAAGCCCCTGTGTGCCTAAACATTGGAGCTCCCCCACAAGTGACCCCATTTTGGAAACTAGACCCCCCCAAGGAACTTATCTAGATGCATAGTGAGCTCTTTGATCCCCCAGGAGCTTCACAAATTGATCCGTAAAAATGAAAAAGTACATTTTTTTCACAAAAGTTTTATTTTGGCTTCAATGTTTTCATTTTCACATTAGCAGGAGGATAAAATGCATCCTAAAATTTGTTGAGCAATTTCTCTTGATTACACCAATACCTCATATGTTGTTATAAACCACTGTTTGGGCGCACAGCAGGGCTCAAAAGGTAAGAAGTGCCATTTGACTTTTTGAATGGAAAATTAGCTACAAAAGTCAAATAGTGCTCCTTCGCTTCTGAGTCCTGCCATTCGCCCAAACAGTGGTTTATGCCCACATATGAAGTATCGGTGTACTCAGGAGAAGTTGCTCAACAAATTTAACAATCCATTTTATTCTGTTGTCCATGTAAAAATGAAAAAAATTGAGGTTAAAAGAAAATGTTTGTGATAAAAAAGTACTTTTTAATTTTTCCAGATCATTTTGTAAAGCCCCTGGAGGTTCAAAGTGCTCACTATGCATCTAGATAAGTTCCTTGGAGGCTCTAATTTCCAAAATGGGGTCATTTGTGGGGGAGCTGCAATGTTTTGGCACACAGGGGTTCTCCATATGTGACATGGTGTCCGCTAACAATTAGAGCTAATTTTCCATTCAAAAAGTGAAATGGCGCTCCTTCTCTTCCAAACTCTGCCGTGTGCCAAAACAGTGGTTTAGGACCATATGAGGTATTGGTGTACTTAGGAGAATTTGCCCAACAAATTTTAGAATCCATTTTATCCTGTTGCCCATGTCAAAATGAACAAAATAAAGGCTAAAAGAACATTTTTGTTAGAAAAATTAAAATGGCAATTTTTTCTTTCCAAGTTGCTTTAGTTCCTGTGAAGCACCTGAAGGGTTAATAATCTTCTTGAATGTAGTTTTGAGTAGCTTGAGGGGTGCAATTTTTGAAATGGTATCACTTTTGGGTGTTTTCTATCATGTATAACCCTCAAAGGGACTTCAAATGTGATGTGGTCACTAAAAAAATGGTTTTGTAAATTTCCCTGTAAAAATGAGAAATTGCTGATGAACTTTGAACCCTTATAACTTCCTAATCAAAAAAAATATTTTTCAAAATTGTGCTGATGTAAAGTAGACATATGGGAAATGTTATTTATTAACTATTTTGTGCCACATAACTCTCTGGTTTAACAGAATAAAAATTCAAAATTTGGAAATTGCAAAATTTTCAAAATTTTAGCCAAATTTTCAATTTTTTTACAAATAAACGCAAAAATTATTGACCTAAGTTTACCAGTAACATGAAGCCGAATATGTCACAAAAAAAAATCTTAGAATCACTAGGATCCGTTGAAGTGTTTTAGGGTTATTACCTCATAAAGGGACACTGGTCAGAATTGCAAAAAACGGTCTTGTCATTAAGGTGGAAATTGGCTCCATCATTAAGGGGTTAAAAAGCACAAAAAGTCTGTATGCTCTGTGTATTAATAAACATGCTGTTGAATGCAAATGTTTATTATCCATCTAGCCATAACCAGATAAATTGTGGTCACTTAAGCTACAGCTGTGGTTGTGGTAAAAAGCTCAGTACACTCAGAAGATTTAAAAGTGTTGCACTAATCTTTTCTGGGCAATTACATTTACAGTGAATCAATTTGATATGAATCTAATTTTATTTTCATTAAATCAAACCCATTGAATTTGAATTTGAAACAAATGTGATGTTATCTATCATATGTATCTATGTGAATTTTTGCTGAGAATGCCATCTTTTTTTAACCCCTTAACAGCCTATGATGCACATGTGCGTCATAGGTCACCTCTCACCCTTTGATCATCAGCTGAGATGTGTATATAACACCACCAATCAAATCAGTGATCCTATTGGCGGTGTTAACCCTTTGCATCGCATTGTCAGTCACTGATGTGCGATCGAAAACCCCGAGGCAGGAATCGTGCTGTTCTATGCCGAGGTTCTGTGATGCGATCACAGGCTCTTGATCTATGAACTGGACATCTCAGGGTTTTGTGATGACTAGAGATGAGCGATGTTCAATTCAAATTGTTCGCCAATCTCAAATTCGCGCTGTTTTTGGCGGTGTTCGAGTCATTCGCCAAATTAGAACAATTTGCTTGAAATTCGGCAGTTCTAGTATATGTTTGATAACCCTTCAATCACCAACAGCTTAATCTTCCTAACACTAAACCAAGCCCTAATAATGCAAATGAATGTTAATATCCAGTTTGTGTTGTATAGTGTGCAGTGGGGCTTGTATCAGAGCTGTAGCAATAAGGTTGCGCTCTTTTTTTTTTTCTTTTTCTTCTAAAGCATGTACAGTGGGGCGGTTCAGGCTGCTAGCCAATCACAGTCCCACACTGCAAAGTGCATTTTTCACACAACTAATGTCATCATTGGCTGTGTCTGTCACATGTCCTAGCCCTATAAAACCCGGTCATCTTAAAGATCGCCACCATTTTGCTTGATAGCTGCTGCAGGTGTTAGACAGCACCCGCGGCTGCTGCGGTGTGCCACCGCTTAACAGTGCAAACTAAATTGTGTTCTGTCAGTCAGGTAGTGAGCGAATACAAAGTTAGATAGATAGGTTTAGGAAATAGGGACTAGGAATATCAGCCCTTTTTAGGGCTGCTCCATAGAAGCAGGGACTAGTTTTAATTGCAGCCCTTATCAGGGCTAGGTTAGAGCAGTCTCTATTAGTTTTTGCCAGGCAGGGGTGTGTCAGGTGTGTGCCAGTGCTGTGCAAGTCTTTCTCACAGCATCTGGCCGCAGTAATATAGCTCTTTGAATCCATTAGGGCAGATACTGTAGCACTGCTGTGAAAAAAAAGCTACACCTCCTGTCTTAGGCTAGGGTCACACATAAACCCTTGGTCCGTTTTTGGCATCAGTTTTTGCATTTTTTTTTCTAAGTCCAAAAACTGATGGTAAAACGGATTATATGTAATAAACACCCTATCCATTTCTTACTGCACCCAAAAACATTACTAGGAGCATTTTTTAGCCAAACACGTCGTTAAGAATGTTTTTGGGTGCCGTTTAAAAACAGATCAGTTTTTTTAACATGGGGCCCTATGGAAAAACGGATCTGTTTTTTTTGGTGCCTTAAAAAACAAATCCATTTTTTCTAGCATTTTTAGGCAAAAAATGACTAAGTCCAAAAAACGTTCAGGGGCACAGGAGGCTCAAAAAGCACCCATAAAAAACTGATTGGTCATGGAAAACACTTCCAAAAACTGCTATGTGTGACCCTAGCCTTAATTAGGCATTTGTTTTGTGCTGCAGCTAGTCCAGGCACTTTGTTCGGGCTAGTAGCAGAATAGCAGTGTCCCACAGTGGTGTAGCCCACTTGTGAGAGAAGCTACACCTTCAGTGTAATTGATTCTACTAATTTTTTAATGCAACAAGCTAACCTGTCAGATTTTGCATAAAAGCAATGTTCACTAAACCTTTACTGTAGGCCACGTTTAATACAACCAACTACACCTTGAGTGTAGTTCATTCTAATAATATTTTACTGCAACAAGCAAACGTAATTTTTTGTGCCTAGTACCACTGTCCGGCCAATCAGCTGTGCTCGATTTCCATCAGAATATATTTTGCCAACAACTGTAGAGTTGCCAATTTGTTCACATACAAAATGTGTGGCAAAAGACCTGCTGCTGGTGGAAAGGGGAATAGGCGTGGTGGAAAGGGAAAAACAGTTTGTGTCCGTGGTGTACGTGGGAAAGCAAGAGTAACATCTGCTGGAGAAAGAGCATCTTCCAGCCAAAGTAAGATGTATACTTCTTTCCTTGGAGATTCTGAAATTATCCCTTTCGTACAGACACGAATCAGATGACGATCAATACCAATTCTAGATGAGGCACAAAAAGAGCAGGCACTTGAATGGATAGCAAGTGCTTCAGCAAGTGGGCTCTCTTCCACCTCAACATCTGGTTCACAAATAAACCAGTCCTCAGAGGTGTCACCACAATCCCACTTGCTTCCGCACAGCTCCCAAGTCTCGAGCCACCCATCTGAGTATGGGGTAAGACAGATGGTTGACTATGCATCGCTCTTCACTCATACTATAGCCTGGGAATCAGAGGTCTGCTCAAAAGCATTTGTGGGTCAAGACGAGGTAATGATGTGCACTGATGCCCAGAAGCTTTTGGGGTCAGATCCAGGCCCAGATAAAGAAGGTTCTGAGCAAGCATAAGGTAGACCCTCATTCATAAAGTGTCAACTGCACCTTGGAGATCTTGTGAGCCCTTCTGCGTATGACTCCTCCTGTACTTCCTCCCCCTCCTCTAGTACCACCACCTGACTCTGAATACTGTTTAAAGTGTGCTCCAGCATGTAAATGACAAGAATAGTGAGTCCTTCATTTCAGACCACTCCAGCAGTATGATTTGCCTCACCTCTGGATCTCGTAGGCCCAGGTTATACGTCATGACGTATTGCACCAGGGCTCGTCGGTGCTGCCACAGTTGCTGCAACATGTGCAGGTGTGAATTCCATCGTGTCAGCACAACACATTTCAGCCGGTAAACTGGCAGGACGAACGACTTCTGTAGAGATGCAAGACGTTGAGCTATGGGATGCGAACGGCGGAAGTGGGCACACAGCGACCGTGCCCTATGCTGAAGACCAGCTAGGGACGGATAGTGTGCAAAAATTTGCTGGACAACCAGGTTTAAGACATGAGCCATGCAAGGTAAGTGTGTCACATTGCCCTGGCAGAGGGTTGCACCCAGCATTGCAGCATTGTCGCACACGGCCTTCCCTGACTGCAGGTTCAGTGGACACAGTGGCGTAGCGTGGGGGGGGGGGGGGGGCGGTGCGCCCCGGGCGGCAGTGTGTGTGAGGGCGGCAGCAGGGCTGCATATACAAGGCAGGGGAGTGCGAGCGTTTTTTTTTTTTTTCTCTACCTCCCTCCCCCAGGCTCCATATGAAAACTGGAGTCTTTGTGGGGGAGGGAGGGTGTCGCCATCCGGCTTGCCGCCCGGCCGCGGTGCCCGCATGTACTGTGCTCCGCTCCCGGCCGGCCCCCCAGCGCTGAGAGCGATCATCACGCTGACAGGAAGCCGCTGGGAGCTCTGCTGCTTCCTGTCAGCGTGATGGCTCCAAGTGCTGTGGCGGTGCGGTGGATGCGGCTGCGGTGCTGACAGCTCCTCCACTCAGTCGGCTCGGCCGCCCATGGACCCGGAGAGGTGAGGAAAACTCTGCAGGGGGCAGAGGAGAAGAGGACAGGGGGGGCAGAGGAGAAGAGGACAGGGGGGGCAGAGGAGAAGAGGACATTAACAGGGGAACAGAGCAGAGCAGAAGAGGACAGGGGGGGCAGAGGAGAAGAGGACATTAACAGGGGAACAGAGCAGAGCAGAAGAGGACAGGGGGGGGCAGAGGAGAAGAGGACATTAACAGGGGAACAGAGCAGAGCAGAAGAGGACAGGGGGGGCAGAGGAGAAGAGGACATTAACAGGGGAACAGAGCAGAGCAGAAGAGGACAGGGGGGGGCAGAGGAGAAGAGGACAGGGGGGGCAGAGGAGAAGAGGACAGGGGGGGCAGAGGAGAAGAGGACAGGGGGGTCAGAGGTGAAGAGGACAGGGGGGTCAGAGGAGAAGAGGACAGGGGGGTCAGAGGAGAAGAGGACAGGGGGCAGGAGGACATTAACAGGGGAACAGAGCAGAGGAGAAGAGGACAGGGGGGGGCAGAGGACCAGGGGGGCAGAAGCACAGGAACAGGGGGGCAGAGGAGAAGAGGACAGGGGGGGCAGAGGAGAAGAGGACAGGGGGGGCAGAGGAGAAGAGGACAGGGGGGCAGGAGGACATTAACAGGGAACAGAAGAGAAGAGGACAGGGGGGGCAGAGGAGAAGAGGACAGGGGGGCAGGAGGACATTAACAGGGGAACAGAGGAGAAGAGGACAGGGGGGGCAGAAGCACAGGAACAGGGGGGCAGAGGAGAAGAGGACGGGGGGGGGCAGAAGCACAGGAACAGGGGGACAGAGGAGGACGGGGGTGCAGGAGGACGGGGGTGCAGGAGGGACAGAGGAGCAGCAGGACAGACAGAGGAGAGGACGACAGGGATGCAGGAGGACGGGGATGCAGGAGGACGGGGATGCAGGAGGACGGGGATGCAGGAGGACGGGGATGCAGGAGGACAGGAGCAGCAGGAGGGACAGAGGAGGACGGTGCAGGAGGAGAGGAGGACGGGGGTGCAGGAGGGACAGAGGAGGACGGGTGCGCAGGAGGAGTGGGACTGTGTGTGGTGATAATGGCCTCTTCTGGGATGTCCTCAGCTCTGTGCTGTGCACAGACAGTGTACCACCATATCCTCAGCTCCGTGCTGTGCACAGACAGTGTACCACCGTGTCCCCAGCTCCGTGCTGTGCATAGACAGTGTACCACCATGTCCCCAGCTCCGTGCTGTGCACAGTGTACCACCATGTTCATCTTCGTGCTGTGAACAGACAGTGTACCGTATATTGTCTGTGCATAGCACGGAGCTGAGGCCATGGTGGTACACTGTGCACAGCACGGAGCTGGGGACTTGGTGGTACACTGTGCACAGCACGGAGCTGAGGACGTGGTGGTAAACTGTCTCCCGCCGCCTTAAAATCGGTCTGTTTCTTATCCAGGAGAGTCGGATGAGTGACATCCGTTTTTTGGTCCATTTGGCAACTGCTGTGCGAGTGTCCGACATTTCTCTCAGATTACATCCGTGTGCAATCTGTTTTTTCCTCAGCAGCTATTACTGTAGAATCATTTACAGGAACATTTTACAGTTGTCTCAGCTACAGAATGAGAATGTATCAGTGAAAAAAACAGATGCCTCTTGGATGATCCGTGTGCGGTCAGTGATTTTGTCGGACCCATAGCCTTGCATTGGTGAGTCTCGTGCGGGAATCACATACTGTCGCAGCATGTTGCAACTTTTTTCTCATCCTGAATCTGGATGAGAAAAAAGCGTCCGACACTCGCCAATCTGCTCTCAGAGATTGATTGCAATGTGAGAAAATCACACATCGCACTCATCAGAGTTTCACGCCAGTGTGTCCGTACCCTAATACTAAAATCCATATAGTAATCCTACTGGTGTGGGGAGAGTTTATGGCTCAGGTAGTACACTCCATACTTCTCGTTATTAACCAGTTAATGCTCTCTTGTCCACCGCACTGCAGTGTGAAAAGAGGACGACAGCGAGGCAGACAGCAACACGGCATCAGAGAGCCCCTGACCTCAAAATAGAAGATCCTCAGATCCCGGTATTGTGACATAATATTAAGAATAAAGTTTTTTGCATTTTTATTACACTATGAACTCCACAGTACAGCGGCAAAAATTGCTTCGGCCCCAGGCCCTCCTTGAGTCCTGCTTGTTGCCATACACTGGGGTTGTGCAGAGGTGGCGGTGCACAGTGACAACCCCAATAGGTGAGTGGCCATTTGGCCCAATACTTACCCCCCAATTGCGCCCCTTCTCTTTGTGTTTTAGTATAGTAGTTATATTCTTGTATATAGGGGCAGCCAGTGTATACTATGTATACTTCCGGATTATCAACTTCCAAAGGGGCGGCAAATTTTTCGACCGCCCCGGGCGCCACAAACCGTTGCTACGCCACTGAGTGGACACAAGCATTGATGAAACTCAGTCTCCACAGCAGACCACAACTCCTCAGCTGTGTGACTCACATTTTCCATACATTTCAAGGTAATGACCGCCTGATGCCGTTGAACCCTGCTGCCATCATAGTAAGGAGGTGTGCAGGATTCCTAGTGCACAGTTAGAAAGCGGGTGGCATTACCAGTCAGGCTTTGGGTTCAGGTGGAGGACTGAGACGAGGTTGAGGAGGCAGAAGCAGTGGAGGAACTTCTACATTCAGAGCAGTGGTGTAACGATCGCGGTCGCAGCAGTCACGGCTGAGATCGGGCCCGTGCCTCCCTGTAGGGGGGCCCGGGTCTCCAGCCGTCCCCCACAACCGTGATCGTGCGTCAGAGGAGAGGAGGTGACGTGGGGGAAGATTCCTGCTTCCCGCGGCTGATCCCACCCCTCCTCTCCTCTTATCTGCTGCCCCGGCTCCAGGTAACAGCAGCGCACAGTGCGCAGCAGTAAAAGGCCCCCCCTCCTCAGCTGTATCTGGCAGCACCCACCCTCTCCTCAGCTGTACCTGGCAGCAACTCCCCCCTGCTCCTCAGCTGTATCTGGCAGTACCACCCTCCCCCTGCTCCTCAGCTGCACCTGGCAGCATCCCCCCACCTGCTGCTCAGCACTAAGCGGGACCCTGGTCTTAAAGCTGCACCGGGTCCGCTAGATTCAAGTTACGCCACTGATTCAGAGGATTGACGCACAACTTGTGGGGATGGCAAGACTTGGACAGCAGTACCTTCTCCTGCTGTCTTCATAGTTACCCAGATTTTTTGGCCGCTACTTACATTTTAATGACAAATCTTACAGATAACATGGAGAGACTTGTGGCTTGTGGATTTTGGAATGTGCTGCATGAAAGTCACCTCACCAACCATTTTCATCTTGCAACTGTGGGGCAATTGATGCCACTGAAGTTGTGTCTGGGCCCAAATTTTTGGGAAAAATGGAGACTCTTGTTGTAGTCCCCTAAATGTGACACAATGCTCAGCATGTGCATGACGCCTTTCCGATGCTGCGCTAAAAACCGCACCAAATACTCATCGCCTGCACATAGTCTTCCAGATACTGAGGTAAAGCGCACCAAATTATCATCATCTGCACATGGCATTACAGATACTAACGTGAAACGCACCAAATAATCATCATCTACACATGGCCTTACAGATACTGACATGAAACGCACCAAATAATCATCATCTGCACATGGCCTTACAGATACTGAAGTGAAACGCACCAAATAATCATCATCTGCACATGGCCTTACAGATACTAACATGAAACGCACCAAATAATCATCATCTGCACACGGCCTTACAGATACTGAAGTGAAACGCACCAAATATTCATCATCTGCACACGGCCCTACAGATACTAAAGTAAAACACACCAAATAATCATCATCTGCACATGGCCTTACAGATACTGAAGTGAAACACACCAAATAATCATCATCTGCATATGGCTTTACAGATACTGACATGAAACGCACCAAATAATCATCATCTGCAAATGGCCTTACAGATACTGAAGTGAAACGCACAAAATAATCATCATCTGCATATGGCCTTACATTTACTGAAGTGAAACTAAACAAATACTCATCTTCTGGACGTGGCCTTACAGATACTGAAGTAAAACACACCAAATAATCATCATCAGAACATGGCCTTACAGATACTGAAGTGAAACGCACCAAATAATCATCATCTGCAAATGGCCTTAGAGAGACTGAAGTGAAACACACCAAATAATCATCATGTACACATGGCCTTACAGATACTGAGGTGAAACACATCAAATAATCATCATCTGCACATGGCCTTACAGATACTGAGGTGAAACACATCAAATAATCATCATCTGCACATGGCCTTACAGATACTGAAGTGAAACACACCAAATAATCATCATCTGCAAATGGCCTTACAGATACTGAAGTAAAACACACCAAATAATCATCATCTGCACATGGCTTTACAGATACTGACATGAAACGCACCAAATAATCATCATCTACACAAGGCCTTACAGATACTGAAGTGAAACGCACCAAATAATCATCATCTGCATATGGCCTTACAGATACTGAAGTGAAACTAAACAAATACTCATCTTCTGGACGTGGCCTTACAGATACTGAAGTAAAACACACCAAATAATCATCATCAGAACATGGCCTTACAGATACTGAAGTGAAACGCACCAAATAATCATCATCTGCAAATGGCCTTAGAGATACTGAAGTGAAACACACCAAATAATCATCATCTACACATGGCCTTACAGATACTGAGGTGAAACACATCAAATAATCATCATCTGCACATGGCCTTACAGATACTGAAGTGAAACGCACGAAATAATCATCATCTGCATATGGCCTTACAGATACTGAAGTGAAACGCACAAAATAATCATCATCTGCACATGGCCTTACAGATACTGAAGTAAAACTCAACAACTACTCATTGTGTTCATGATACCTTACAACTACTGTAGTAAAAACTGATTTTGGAAGGGCATGACATGACTATATCTGTGTCTCCTCCCCCTTTTACTCATCTATCTCTTTTCTTATCGCATTTTTATATGTAGGTTTCACTTTTCCATATGTTTGTTGTACCTTCTGAGTAGTTTGTCACCTTCTGGACACTTTAGAAGGTGTTTTCTATGTGTTTTCTATGTGTTTTTGTTTGGCTGTCATTGTTTTCAATGGGATTCGACGGTGTTCGACGAACATTCGACAAACAAATGCCCAGTTCGGCGAACGTAATCGAATTTGAACACTAGGGTGGTGGCTCATCTCTAGTGATGATCCCAGAAGCTGCTCTGATTCACTTTGTGCTCACAGTGACCCAGTGATATCACCAGAAAGAAATTATCACTTTCCCCATGTACTGAAGTGCTGCAGCTCATCAATACATAGGACAATCGATCACAGTGTCCAGCACTGAGGTCCTATTGTGGCCAGTGTAAAATAAAGAAAAGTAAAAAAAGAAATGTTTTTAAAAATATGAAAAAAAGCACAAAAGTTCAAATCATTCCCCTTTAACCCCATTGAAAATAAAACTAATAAAAAAATGTAAAAAAAAATTCACATATTAGGTATTGCTACGTTTAGAAATACCTGATCTATCAAAATATAAAATAACTACTCAAATATGTAAACTGCTTAAAGGGATCCTGTCACCCCCAAAACACCTCTAAACCTATTAAAAGCTGTCCCTAGAGCATATTAACACTTACCCTACACTCCTTTTACCTCCTAAATGCCCTTAGTCAAAGTGAATAAAAACGATATTATAGTACCTCATTACTGATGATAATGAATAGCAGTGCACATTTTGAAGCTGACAGCGTGGCGCGGGTGTAAATACGTCACCCGGCGCCGGGAATGACACGGATCGCGTCATACAGCCCCCACACTGAAGCCCGGACGGAATAGGAGAGCGGGGAGGCGCGCAGGGAGGCGCGAATTTGAATCTGCGATGTAGATCACGCCTATTCAGGCGTGATATGATGAAGAGGGGCAGCCTGGATGAGTGACTATGAATACCATAGTCACTCATTATCATCAGTAATGAGGTACTATAATAACGTTTTTATTCACTTTGACTATGTGCATTTAGGAGGTAAAAGGAGTGTAGGGTAAGTGTTAATATGCTCTAGGGACAGCTTTTAATACCTTAGGAGGTGTTTTGGGGGTGACAGGATCCCTTTAATGGAAAAAAAAGTTTAAATGACAAAATTATGTTTTTTTTGGTTGCCGCAACATTGCAATAAAATGCAATAACTGGCAATGAAAATAACATATCTAGCCAAGGATGGTATTTTTTGAACACTTAGATAACATCAAAAGTATACATGTTGGGTATCTACGAACTCGTACTGACTCAAAGCATCATACCAATATGACAGTTTTCCCAGATAGTGAACATAGTGGATAAAAAAAAACAAATGTTTAATTGAACTTTTTTTGAAATTTCTCTTCACTTAGATTTTTTCCTATTTTCCTGTACACTATATGGTAAAATAAATGATTAAAATGAATGATTTCATCTGAAAGAACAACTAATCTCACAAAAAAACAAGCCCTAATAGGGATGCTCTTCAAAAATTTGAAATTCTAAATAATTGGGTGTGTAATGTATACACTTATATACTTTTCTTACTTGATGGTGTTTATAAAAGAACTTTTGTATGGGTAAACTTTTCTTAAGATATCATTAAATATCTTTCTAAAGTACAACTAAACAGCTATGTCTGATATGTTATAAAAATGTAATATAAGATTGTACGAAAGGCTTGAAGCAGATATAGAGATTGACAGTTTAATTAAAGTTATATCTGTAGTATTAAACTATTTTTAAGCTAGAAATACCAAGTTTCCTCAGGCAAAAATTTATTGATAAAGTTTACAATGTACCATAGATTAATTAACAAAATGAAACAATTTGTAGTATATTGCTGCGCATCCTACATGTTGTTGATACGTTTCATTGTATATTTCCTGAATGAGGCAGTATAATACTTTTCCTTACCCAACATGTTTTCAATTTTCTTTTCACATCTAGAAGTAATTATAAATGGCCTAATGGAAAATCACAGCTAAAATACCATAACATGATGCTGTGACAGGCTTAGGCTACCTTCACATCACATTTTTTTGCCTGTCCGTGTGGGTCCTGTTTTTTGAAGGAACACACAAACAGGAACGAATTGGTGTAAACGGATGGCAATTATGCTCCCGGATCCTGTTTTTTGAAGGATCCATTTTGTGAATGGCAATCTGTGCAGCCAAAGGACATAATATTATTGTCAGTTCTGGAAAGCGAGAGACAGAGAGAGAGAGATAGAGATCCTGAACAGAAATTGGTCTGGGAGGAGCAGTGCATTTGTTCTGAGCATGCTCAGTACCTAAAACCGGATCCGGGAAACGATCCTGTTTTTTTCCAGATCCGACACCACGGACTCACATGTTATGTGCTCAGGAGCGTGCCAGATTAGTTTCTGTTCGTTTTTGTCCGGTCTGTCCAAAATTGGAGCAGTCTCTGATTCTGGGTAGGGGAAAAAACAGAACACAAAGGGGGTCCCGAACTGAATTCACACAAACAGATGGCCATATATGACCAATCCGACACCATAGGGATACATCGGAGCCAAACACTGATCCCGGCCTATCCAGTTAAAAATGGATAGACCCGCATCTCCAAAAACGTGGTGTGAAGCCAGCCTTAGCTGCATTACTAAAGTCAAATTGGTGCCACTGAAAATTTTGATGTCTAGATACTGCTGTTATGTAAATGTTACAGTATCTTCTGGTGTTTTTTTTGTTTGTTTTTCTTATGTGTTTAGCCATTGTGAGAAGTTACTTCAATTGCTATAATTTCTGTTAGATTGCCTTCATAGTAAAATATATCAATCTGTTTCCTGTGTACAAGCTGATAAATACCGTAATACCAAGCCTCTATGTAGGAGAGATAATCACACTTGACATACAGTATTATGTAGTCAAAAGTGAGAGGAATTAAAAAAACAATCAGATGCAATCAAAATCAATGTTTCTATCAATAATATTCAGACACATTCACATTTTGCTTAATTATTCCAATCAAAAAGGTTTTATATTTTTATTTTACTAATAGGAAAAATTGAAATGTTTTCATTTATCAACAGACTTAACTCTTGTCCATAGTTAGATATAACATAATGGTCTATTTTAACAATGCCTTATACAAAAGTGATAACCAGTTTATTTCAGTATGAAGAATAAGTAAAGGAGCTATCTCAATAACATCTGTAGTAGATGCCAGTACTGATATAACACAGAGCTCCCCGCAAGATTTTAGGGAGAAGAGCAAAAGAGAAGAGTTGTCCATGAATAGAGATGAGTGAACTTTTCTTGAACATATTTGCCAATTTCAAATTCGTCGCAAACACTGAAGATTCGGGTCAGGTTCCGAAACCCGAGCAATTTAAAGATCAGTGAACGCGGCTTTGTTCGGGTAAAAAGTTTGAAATTTAAAACAATCTAAAACATCCCCTGATTGTTTGGGGCCAAAATGCTTACTAAAAGACCCGCTGGCTGGGAACAACACATAACCATATGGTTAGGAGTGTTCCCAGCCATCAGGCATACTGTTTTCTTAAAGTTTTGACACCTGCAGGGTGTGAATTTTGGAAACATCGCTAAATGTGAAAGAAGCTGTGCAGACGAGGAAAATTACAATGTTCTTTAAAGGTTCGTTTAAGAGAGCTTCATTTTTATTTTTTTTCATTTTATGGTATGATTTATTTATTATCGTAAGTTTTTTTTTTTAGAGCAAAGCTTTATTTATTAACCTTTAGCATGCGAGGCCATCTCTTTTACAGTTATGTGATATCAGTTGATATAAAAATAGGATATGTCCATTATATGCTTCACATACTTGGTCTTATAAGTCTTTTTACACTTCACACTTTTCATATTGCTTCTTAAAAATGTGCAATCACTTTATTCAATTTTAGTCCATACATTTAGAACACAGAATTTGGATCTTCTATTGCCATTCTGTGCGTCTTGGCCCGTTTTAAGATGGTGTTCGCTGCTTCATGTGATCCTCCTCTCTGCCCTTATTAACTTCAGCCTACCGTCCAGCCATGATTGAGTATTCAGTTTGAATTCCTTGCTCCCTGTTCCTTTACCAGTCTACTCCACCTCCTGGTCTTCGGCTCCAGCTTCTTCAACATCTGCCATTGGACTCCAGCAATCTCATGCGCCTCCAGCTTCTCTCCTAATTTCTGTTGCCTATTTAATTCCTTAACTCTGCTGCTGTTTCACCAAGCTTAGTGTCACATAAGCCTTGTGTGCCCTGCCACCACTTACTGAACTACAGTTTATTGTGCAGATGCAGCTCTCTGGAAATTCAGGACTCTTTTAAAAGCTGCATTTCACTAATAAGAATTGGACTTGTTTTTCTGTGGATTCCCATTCCCAGGCCTGTGGGTGTTCATTATTTTTGGACTGTGTATTTCTCCATCACTTTTTTCCCTTTGAGAACTATTGTTAGAGACTTTTTATTTACATTATCATGCTATAACTATTCCAAAACACTTTAGTTGTTACCTGTTTGATGAACTAAGGGTACCGTCACACACAGAGATATATTGCATCAACTCACTGGTTGCAGTGAAATCATGGACACATTGTTCTATTTTGTGGCTGTGTACAAATGGAACAATGTGTCCATGATTTCACTGCAACCAGTGAGTTGCATGCAATATATCTCTGTGTGTGACGGTGCCCTTACTCATTTGCTGCACTTCACATTATATCTGCCAGTTTTCAGTATGTCTGTGCTCCCATCTGCTAATAGATCCCTGAGCAAACCTACAGCACATTACATTCAATTCAAAATTTTCAGTTGTGTCCAAGTATGGGATACCATGTGAACCATTTTCCTCCAAGCTTCTCTATTTGTCACAGCATCATTCAGTTCTCAAATGTTCATTCCCATGTCTGCCATGATGGTGTCCAGCCAACAGATCTTAGGTCTTCTGTGACCTCCACTGCCATTGACCATACCAAAGATCATGTCTTCTTGAGGGAATTGCTCTTACCACATGGCTGAAAAAACACTAACGGGTAGAGAAGACAAGGCATTTAAAGGGAGCAGCTCCAAAAGTATACGAATCTAATTACATTTATAACAAATATTTATTAGTGTACAAATACAGGGACAATTAAAAACACTTAAAACCATGGGGTGTCCCCAGGTCAGTTAACAACAAGACAATTTTTGAAATAACAATGGCATTAGCATGATAGACCCAACATTATGGTAAAATAGCTACAGTGTGCACCAAAATGGTGTGGCATCATGGAGAGTGTGACCACAGTAATAAGAATGAAAGAATGGAAAGATATACACAGCTTAATAAAGAACCTTTCAATTATGGACCAGCCAAGTACAACCGATATGATACCAATGTATGATTTTACATAGCACTGTTGTAAAGATGATCAAATTATTCAATAGGAAGTAAATGTTGCTGGCTGTGCAGGAGTATGAAAGAGGATTATCAATGCTAATACCTTTCACCTTGCGGGTGTAAAGCTATAACAATACACCTACATGCACTAGAAAAGTAGGATATAATCAAGTGTGACCATATATAATCTAAATGCCAGGTAGTAGCCAGCACTTTCAAAACAGTGCTAAAGATCTAAGCACAGAAACAATATATCTATAGGCACATTACAGAATATACCAGTTGCCCCATATGTGTGACTGACAAGTAACAAATAATAGTCATAGGTCTAAAAAACCTTGACCGGTGCCATGAATCCTATATGCATAAGGTTTCATGAGAAGTGGTCAGTAAAAGTTATTCCCAAACCATATAACATAAGCCCAGTTAAGGGTTGAACAGCAGACACTAGTTAATTAGGTCAATAGTCACCACACGTGTCCAGGGTAAAGGAGGATAATAGAGCCTGTCAAAGAGATGGATGAGGTGCTCTCAGGACCCGGGGGCGTCCTGGCGCCACGCCTATCGTTGCCGGGGTGCAGCTTTGTCAGGGGAAGGTGAATATATAGTACATCAATGCTAGTTAAATACCTATGTAATCCAGTCTGACCGGCCCCAGCTTTGTGCAGGCCGAGCAGCAGACTGGAAATGCGTATATGGTCACATGATTGTGGCCACTGCCACCAGTAAACAAAAGCTGATGACGACTTACGGTAAAACCGGAAGTGTATATCAGCGGTGCTGGTTGTCAAGGAGAGAGGCAACAGATCAATCAGGTAGGTCCAATCACGGCTTGAATGGCTGTGAAAATAAAAAGTACATGCAACACAACACATCAGTTAACATTGTTACAATAAAAAATTCAACATATACAATAAGACTAAAGCCCAAAAAAAGGTCTATGTAAATTTGCGTGATTGTTTGATTTAGTGGTATAATACCAATTGGGGAGACATAACAAGGTAGTAAAAATGGCCTGGTGGTTTAGAACTCAATATGCTACACAGGAGATGGTGTATATATATTATCATTATCAATACAGGAATAGTGATGGGCGAATCCTAAATTACTCGGAATCGCTTGACTCTAGCGATTCCGAGCCCAGGACTCGCTACTCGTTGCGAGTCTAGCGAGTCCAATGTTAATGAATGGGGAAGCGAGTAATAGCGAGTAGTGTGAGATTTACAAATCGCAGATGTGTCTCGGAAGCTTCAGCCTGAAGCAATCCTAGTTTTGTCATTTATTTGCATTGGACTAGTTTACTTTGCAACTGTAATCGCTGGGAAACTCGCACAGATAAGAGTCCTGTCTTCTCTGTCTGCTCTGTGCAGCTCCAGGGTCCTAGAGCCCGCCTGCTACCTGATGTAGCAGTGCTGAGATTGTTCTCAGTCTGCTCATTCCCTGTGTACAGACATGAATGTCTGTGCACAGAGATGATGTAGCAGAGCTGAGATTGTTCTCAGTCTGCTCATTCCCTGTGCATATCCATCTATATCTATACACAGGGGATGTAGCAGAGAGGACATCGCGTTTTGGACTGCGTCGGACGGAAGAGGATTTTTTTAATTAAAGATGGAGTCTCTAATGGCTTTTTATTTTATTTCTAATAAAAAAATTTCTTTGTGTTGTGTTTTTTTTAAAACAATTTAATAGAAATTCATGGCGGTCATGTCTAATATTGGCGTGACCGCCATAAATTTCGGGCTTAGGGCGAGCTGATAATACAAAGCTGGCCCTAACCTCTATTACCCAGCGTGCCACCGCCACCAGGGCCGCTGGAAGAGCGGGGTTCAGCGCCAGAGGATGGCGCTTCAATGAACGCGACATCTTCTGGGGCAGCTGGGGGCTGCAATTTGCAGCGGGGGGGTGCCCAGAAAGCTTGGGCATCCCTGCGCTGCGGATTCCAGCCCCCAGCTGCTTAGCTGTACCTGGCTAGACATAGAAATTGCGAGGAGCCCCACGCATTTTTTTGACTCCGACTCCGAGACGACTCCGACTCCGACTCCGACTCGACTCCGACTCCGAGACGACTCCGACTCCGAGACGACTCCGACTCCGACTCGACTCCGACTCCGAGACGACTCCGACTCCGAGACGACTCCTACTCCGAGACGACTCCGACTCCGAGACGACTCCAACTCCGAGACGACGACTCCGACTCCGACTCGACTCCGAGACGACTCCGAGACGACTCCGACTCCGAGACGACTCCGACTCCGTCTCCGACTCGACTCCGAGACGACTCCGACTCCGAGACGACTCCGACTCCGACTCCGAGACGACTCCGACTCCGAGACGACTCCGACTCCGAGACGACTCCGACTCCGACTCCAACTCCGAGACGACTCCGACTCCGAGACGACTCCGACTCCGAGACGACTCCGACTCCGAGACGACTCCGACTCCGACTCCAAGACGACTCCAACTCCGACTCCGAGACGACTCCGACTCCGACTCCGAGACGACTCCTACTCCGAGACGACTCCGACTCCGAGACGACTCCAACTCCGAGACGACTCCGACTCCGACTCGACTCCGAGACGACTCCGAGACGACTCCGACTCCGACTCCGAGACGACTCCGACTCCGTCTCCGACTCGACTCCGAGACGACTCCGACTCTGAGACGACTCCGACTCCGACTCCGAGACGACTCCGACTCCGAGACGACTCCGATTCCGAGACGACTCCGACTCCGAGACGACTCCGACTCCGACTCGACTCCGAGACGACTCCGACTCCGAGACGACTCCGACTCCGAGACGACTCCGACTCCGAGACGACTCCGACTCCGAGGTGACTCAGACTCTGAGGCGACTCCGACTCTGAGACTCCGACTCTGAGACTCTGACTCTGAAATTCATTAAATAATAAAAAAAAAATGCGTGGGGCTCCGCGCAATTTCTATGTCTAGCCAGGTACAGCTAAGCAGCTGGGGGCTGGAATCCGCAGCGCAGGGATGCCCAAGCTTTCTGGGCACCCCCCGCTGCAAATTGCAGCCCGCAGCCGCCCCAGAAGATGGCGCGTTCATTGAAGCGCCATCCTCTGGCGCTGAACCACGCTCTTCCAGCGGCCCTGGTGGCGGTAGCAAGCTGTGTAATAAAGGGGTTAATACCAGCTTTGCTATACAAGCTGGTATTAAGCCCGAGATTCTTAATGTCAGGCCACGTTTGACCCAGCCACTAAGAATCTCCAATAAAGGGTTAAAAAAACACAACACAGAGAAAAATTTTTATTTGAAATAAAAAAAAAGCCATTAGGGACTCCATCTTTAATTAAAAAAATCCTCTTCCGTCCGACGCAGTCCAAAACGCGATGTCCTCTCTGCTACATCCCCTGTGCATAGATATAGATGTCTATGCACAGGGAATGAGCAGACTGAGAACAATCTCAGCACTGCTACATCATCTCTGTGAGCAGGCGGGCTCTAGGACCCTGGAGCTGCACAGAGAAGACAGCTGGACTCGGCTCGCAATGTAACAGCAGTTACTTTGCGAGTTTCCCTGCTATCACTGGCACAGTAGCCGAGTCTAATGCAAACAATGGCAATCCTAGTTTTGTCAGCGTTTCTGACAAAACTAGGATTGATATTGATTTGCATTGGACTCGTGCGAGTAATCACTGGGAAACTCGCAGAGTACCGAGTCCTGCGAGTCCCTTACTACTCGCCGAGTAACGAGTCCTAGCGAGTAGATTCGCCCATCCCTATACAGGAACGATTACATGGCATGGCATGTGCAACTATAATAGAACATTATTAGCCATCAGGGCTAAGCATCATAATAGCCAACCAGGATTAGAAGAAGAGCCACAGAAGTGATTGAGTAAAATAGGAAGACATATGTAACTATAGTGAGGTGAATAGCATGGCATGATTGACTCTAATAAGATAAACAGATAAACATATAGATAACCAATCAGGTAAAACCATCCAACAAGAAGCAAAGGTAGAGGCATATCATATGGTCAAATTGAACATAGCTCCACACGCAATACATTGTATTTTCAATTAGTTAGTATTTTTAATTGGATTATTGGTGTTAAGTAAAATCTGTATACATTCTCAGCCATTCAGTTGGAGGAATGCGATCCTTGCCGACATATATTGGACATGACCGTCAGGGCAAATGCTTAAGGTGCAGATTGTAATACAGCAGAAATCATATGAGTGGTGAAATTGTCCAAATGATGCGCCCCCAGGGCTATGGGGTACTCGGGAACCGGGCCAGTGCTGTCTCTCTGGGGTATCACGGTAGTCGTGACCCGGTCCCGTGGCCTGGGATCAGTCCAAAAAGGGGTATTTACAAGGGATTTGTCGTGACGCCACCCTGGTTATGTGGTTAGTAGAACCACTGCTGCCATATTCCTGCTGAGGATGGTGACTTGGGGCAGTGTGGATGGTAAGCCCTCCTCGGGTAGAGCTGAGGGTCCGCAGGGCAGGTGTAGTTGTGATGGATGGGCCTGGTGAGGGATTGTGCTGGGTGTAGTACAGTTACTTCAAAGTTGCAGCTCTCCAGCCAGTGTGCAGGGAGGACAGTCTGGGGCTCCTCAGGCGGGACTTTACTGTGATGCTGGAAGTAAAAAGTTTCAGGTAGTGATGAGCTTACTGGGTACTTTACTTAAGGAATTCAGCAGTAGTTTACACAAATACAGTTCTGTAGTCACTCTTAAAGACTTCAGCACTGCTCCGGGTTACTAGACTGTGCAGCTCAGGTGGCTCCTCCGCGTTGCTCCCTCTAAGTCCATTCAGGCACTTTTAGTCTCTTCTCTAGTACCACACCCATGTGTTCAGTCTGGTCATCGTGGACTCATGGGTGAATGTTTCCCTCACAGTCAGGGTCACCAGTCCTAGTATGACGACTGTGTTCTTAGTCCATGGTGGAAAGTTAGGATACAGGTCATAAAGCACCTGCCCCACACCGGTATGTCTCGTGATTAGGGTCTGGATTATCCCCGGTCACCTCTTTCGAGCCGGTTCCCTGGTCATGGTCTAGCCTCCAGTGTCCAAGGTTCAGATATTTGGGCACACCAGGCTCCTTCTCACTCTCACTGTTGCTAAGGTTTCCTCTGGACAGCTAAGGTCTATCGGGCTACTGGGCCCTTGTCCTCCTACCTGCTCAACTGTGAGGTGTCTTTCAGTCTCTCTCCTTCCCGTCACCTCCAGGCTATGGAGTGGGCTTTCTCTCCTCGTGGCTATACCTCACGGGATTCTGCACCTCCAGGGAACCCAAAACATCCTGTGAACACTCTCACACTACTTCTCCGACCACTTTCTCCCTTCAGTTTTCTTCCTCCAACTGCTCAACTCCTGGTGTTCCTCCACCCACTTGTCAGTGCTCACCTACACTCCACCCACTTCTCTTAACACCTGCCACCCCTTGCGCAACCTAGAGTCCTTGGTGTAGGGTCGTGTGTGCATCGGTGTTAGTGTTTTGTCAACTGTCTTGCCTAACCTGGCTGCACTTCCCTTTGTGGCCACCTGGTCGCAGGGGCGCCACACAAACAAATAAGATACTAGTTACCACCATAGGACACTAGTCCAACATATGGAATGCAATAAGCGAATAGAGGGTGTAGTCAGCACTATGACGCCCAGCATTGCAACCCATGGGACCTAAAGAATATTGATGTCTAACAAGACAAGTATATCAAAAAGTGAAGAGGTGTAAAACCATAGATATAAGGTTTGGCATGCCTTCAAAAGATCAAATATGTCACGCAGATGTCAAATAAATCACGGATGAAACTAGTATAACAATATAGAGCCACTCATGCTATGAACAATTAATCAAGAATTGCTTAGTGTAAAAAGATTCCAACAAAAGCGGCACAAAATTTCAATAGAGACACATATGTAATAGCCGTCAGGTCACCACCAAGCACGAGAGATGCCAACAAGTATAGTGAGCACTGAGCTCGAGGATGAAGGTGTGCTGCATCAGGTAGTACGATTACCGTATATACTCGTGTATAAGCCGAGTTTTTCAGGCCAAAAATTGGGCTGAAAAGTCCCCCCCTCGGCTTACACACAGGTCAATACAGTAACTCAGGCTGGAGGAGGCGGGGGGAGGCTGCTGTATGAGCGCCCCATCACGTGGGGCCGCTCATTATATATGCACTGCTTCCCCCTGTCAATCAGCGGCAGGGGAAGCAGTGCATATATGCCCCCAAATGCTGGCACTCGTCCCCCTCCGTTATAACTCCCCTCCCCCTCGGCTGCTTAAGTTACCATCCCTGTATGCTCCGTCCTCGGCAGCATCCGGGGTCATGTGACTGGCCGGTCGCATGAGGTCATCGCTACTGGCCGGGGACCCCGGATGCAGCAGAGGACGGGAGCATGGAGGACCGGCGCGGAGCAGAAGACCAGGGATGGTAACTTAAGCAGCTGGGGGGGGTTGCTTATAACGGAGGGGGACGAGTGCCAACATTTGGGGGCATATATGACTCACTGCTGTGGCCTGTATATACCTCTGGGGCTGCTATATACCTCTGGGGCTGCTATATACCTCTGGGGCTGCTGTATACCACTGGGGCTGCTGTATACACCTCTGGGGCTGCTGTATACACCTCTGGGGCTGCTGTATACCTCTGGGGCTGCTGTATACCTCTGGGCTGCTATATACCTCTGGGGCTGCTGTATACACGTCTGGGGCTGCTGTATACACCTCTGGGGCTGCTGTATACCTCTGGGGCTGCTATATGCCTCTTGGGCTGCTGTATACACCTCTGGGACTGCTGTATACACCTCTGGGGCTGCTGTATACCTCTGGGGCTGCTGTATACCTCTGGGGCTAATGTATACACCTCTGGGGCTGCTGTATACCTCTGGGGCTGCTGTATACCACTGGGGCTGCTGTATACACCTCTGGGGCTGCTGTATACCTCTGGGCTGCTATATACCTCTGGGGCTGCTGTATACACCTCTGGGGCTGCTGTATACACCTCTGGGGCTTCTGTATACCTCTGGGGCTGCTGTATACACCTCTGGGGCTGCTGTATACCTCTGGGGCTGCTGTATACCTCTGGGCATGCTGTATACACCTCTGGGGCTGCTGTATACACCTCTGGGGCTGCTGTATACCACTGGGGCTGCTGTATACCACTAGGGCTGCTGTATATACCTCTGGGGGCTGCTGTATATACCACTGGGGAGGCTGCTGTATATACCTCTGTGGGCTGCTGCATATACCTCTGGGGGCTGCTGTATATACCACTGGGGAGGCTGCTGTATATACCACTGGGGAGGCTGCTGTATACTACCACTGGGGAGGCTGCTGTATACTACCACTGGGGAGGCTGCTGTATACTACCACTGGGGAGGCCTGTATACCACTGGGGGGCCTGTATACCACACTGCTGGGGGCTGTATTCCTGTGCTGGGGTCCACCCTCGGCTTATACACGAGTCAATAGGTTTTCCCAGGTTTTGGGGGCAAAAGTAGGGGGTCGGCTTATACACGGGTTGGCTTATACACGAGTATATACGGTAAGTGCACATCTATATTACTGCCAGCGGCATATTTGAGAAGTCACAGTATGATATTTAACAAAGAGCCACGCTGAATCACATGAGTAATACAGTCATGGCCAAAAGTATTGCCACCCCTTCAATTCTGTCAGATAATACTCAGTTTCTTCCTGAAAATGATTGCAATCACAAATTCTTTGGTATTATTATCTTCATTTAATTTGTCTTCAATGAAAAAACATAAAAAGAATTGACCTATAATTGCACACTAAACATAAAAAAGGGGGTTGACAAAAGTATTGCACCCTTAGAAAAATCATGTGATGCTTCTCTAATTTGTGTAATTAACAGCACCTGTAACTTACCTGTGGCACCTAACAGGTGTTGGCAATAACTAAATCACACTTGCAGCCAGTTGACATGGATTAAAGTTGACTCAACCTCTGTCCTGTACCCTTGTGTGTACCACATTGAGCATGGAGAAAAGAAAGAAGACCAAAGAACTGTCTGAGGACTTAAGAAACCAAATTGTGAGGAAGCATGAGCAATCTCAAGGCTACAAGTCCATCTCCAAAGACCTGAATGTTCCTGTGTCTACCGTTCGCAGTGTCATCAAGAAGTTTAAAGCCCATGGCACTGTGGCTAACCTCCCTAGATGTGGACGTTAAAGAAAAATTGACGAGAGATTTCAACGCAAGATTGTGCGGATGGTGGATAAAGAACCTTAACTAACATTCAAACAAGTTCAAGCTGTCCTGCAGTCCGAGGGTACAACAGTGTAAACCCGTACTATCCGTCAGCGTCTGAATGAAAAGGGACTGTATGGTAGGAGACCCAGGAAGACCCCACTTCTTACCCCGAGACATAAAAAAGTCAGGCTGGAGTTTGCCAAAACTTACCTGTGAAAGCCTAAAACGTTTTGGAAGAATGTTCTCTGGTCAAATGAGACAAAAGTAGAGCTTTTTGGGCAAAGGCATCAACATGGTTTACAGGAGAAAAAAAGAGGCATTCAAAGAAAAGAACACGGTCCCTACAGTCAAACATGGCAGAGGTTCCCTGATGTTTTGGGGTTGCTTTGCTGCCTCTGGCACTGGACTGCTTGACCGTGTGCATGGCATTATGAAGTCTGACGACTACCAACAAATTTTGCAGCATAATGTAGGGCCAAGTGTGAGAAAGCTGGGTCTCCCTCAGAGGTCATGGGTCTTCCAGCAGGACAATGACCCAAAACACACTTTAAAAAGCACTAGAAAATGGTTTGAGAGAAAGCACTGGAGACTTCTAGGGTGGCCAGCAATGAGTCCAGACCTGAATCCCATAGAACACCTGTGGAGAGATCTAAAAATGGCAGTTTGGATAAGGCACCCTTCAAATATCAGGGACCTGAAGCAGTTTGCCAAAGAAGAATGGTCTAAAATTCTAGCAAAGCATTGTAAGAAACTCATTGATGGTTACCGGAAGCGGTTGATCGCAGTTATTTTGGCTAAAGGTTGTGCAACCAAGTATTAGGCTAAGGGTGCCAATACGTTTGTCTGGCCCATTTTTGGAGTTTTGAGTGAAATTATCAATGTTCTGCTTTTTGCTTCATTCTCTTTTGTGTTTTTTTCATTGAAGACAAATTAAATGAATATAATAATACCAAAGAATTTGTGATTGCAATCATTTTCAGGAAGAAACTGAGTATTATCTGACAGAATTGCAGGGGTGGCAATACTTTTGGCCATGACTGTAACTGCCGGGCCACCACCCTTCATGGGAGATGCCAGCAAGGATAGTAAGCACCGTACCTGAGGATGGAGAAGTGCCGCATCAGTTAGTATGTAAGAAAAAAAGGGAGAGAAGGGGCGCATGTGTAGGATCACTATAGCTCAGTTAATATGGCGTTATTACAGGTGGCCACTCACCTGTTTAGGTTGTGCACGACCTGCACAACCCGGTGTAATAGCCTCTGATATATGGGGGACCCCGGCAATATGCACGCTCCGCTCCTTCGACCTCGCTGGTCCCCAGCTGTCCGTACAGGACCTTTCCGGTCACGTGGCACCGGTCCCGGATGTGCGTCACTGCTTTTTACTTAGGGAACGCCAGATCCTTCACCTCTGTGCCCTCGCTGTGCTGCTCCAGCCGCTGATCCCTCAGGGGGAATAGAAGCTTGTAAGAATATGATTTAGCGGTCTTGTAGAAGCGCTACTAAAGCTCAAGCACCAGGATGATAGGGTTTATGAACAGCAATCTTTATTTTCCCCTCACACCTCCACAACATGTTTCAACTGCTCAAGGCAGTCTTCCTCAGGTAGTATAAAGTGCAATGTGCTATACAGACATGGTGACAGGGTATTTGGACTATATACATAATATGGCAGGGGTCACTGATATTGTATACATCAAATATTATGGAACATTATTAAAGACATTATTACTATCCATAACTACATTCTCCTTGAGTGTAAATGATACATCAACACGCTCAAGGATATCAGGTGTAAGTGACATGCTCACTCATATGACAGACCAGACCTTCCCATACTTCGTGTTATACACTATGGGTGATGTTTCCCCCCTCTCATATGGCCAAGGTATTTCGTCAGTTAAACAACAATACATGCTATAAAAAATTAACATTTAATCCTTTGGCAAAATTTACAGCTGAGCTTGAAATCATCTTGAAAGATGCGACAGACGGCGGCGTTCTCACCCTTGAGCTGGCAAGAGCACTAAGAGTGTCAGAACCAACAGTGGCAACAATCTACATGCTGCCAAAAATACACAAAAATTCAACCGTCCCCCCAGGCCGACCAATTATTTCCGGCAACGGTAATTATTTGGAGCGAGTAAACTTATGGATTAATAGTATACTACAACCATTAGTTGAAACTCTACCATCTTTCACATTGGATACATTAGACCTGTTGAGGAAAGTCGATGGCATACATATGGGACCTGATGCAATAATGGTAGGAGGTGACGTTGAGTCATTATACACGAGTATTAAACATAATGATGGACTGGCAGCGGCAAAATATTTTTTGTCGATGTCACGGCATCCAGAAGATGTGATCAAGGTTGTGCTGTGTCTTCTGGAGTTCGCTTTAACACACAATTTCTTCACCTTTAGGGGGTCCTTCTACCTACAGCTCCAGGGGACCGCAATGGGGGCATCATTTGCCCAGCGTATGCAAATCTATTCCTGGGGCTGTGGGAGAGGGACCTCCTGAACTCAGATCTGTCGGCGTCGATGGAGCGCGTCCCGATGTGGACGCGCTACATCGACGACATCTTTTGGATCTGGCAGGGTGATATGAGATCATTAGAAAAGTTCATTGAACAATTGAACTCCAGTGGACGCGGCAGAAACATATTCTTGACATGTCAATACTCGAGTGATGCCATCGACTTCCTGGATGTAACACTATATAAAGACACTACAGGGTGTATCCAATCAAAACTTTTCCGTAAGCCAACATCTACTAATACACTCCTCCACGCCTCCTCCTCACATCCTCGACATGTGATACGTGCTATCCCTACAGGCCAATTTTTGCGCCTAAGACGTATATGCTCAAATGAGAAAGACTTTGAGGAACAGGCTAAAACTATGAGTACACGATTTTTGGAGAGAGGCTATAGTAAGAAAAGTGTTAAAAAAGCCTACCATAAGGCTAAATATAGCCAAAGAACGAAGTTACTCTATAATCAAAATAAAAAAAGTGCTGAACAACCAGTCCGCTTTATTACTAACTTTAATCCTGCCATAGATAACATCAGAGATATATTGCGTAAATCATGGCATATTTTGAAAGCAGATCCTATCCTCAATAGTATTCTCCCAGATATTCCTCTGATTTCTACAAGAAGAAGTAGGAATTTAAAAGACTTATTGGTGAGGAGTCATTATGAAGGGCCACCTAAAATAACGTTTTTGGATAAATTTCCCAAAGGGGCGGGTTGTAAACCGTGTGGCAAATGTGTAGCCTGCCCGAATGTGGAAAAAACTTCCATATTCACGAATTCATCTGGTGACAAGGAATATAGAATATTTAAAACCATTAACTGTGAAACGTCAGCAGTAATCTACTTTGCCACATGCCCCTGTCCACTTATATATGTAGGAATGACGACACGCCAATTAAAAACAAGAATACGTGAGCATGTACTAGGCATCGAGAGCGCAAAAAAAGTAAAAGATGAAGACGTAGACAAACTAAAAACAATTCCGAGACACTTCAGACAGAAACATGCGTGTGATAGCACAATGCTTAGAGTCAGAGGGATTGACTGTATCCCATCAACAATCAGAGGGGGTAATATAACAAGGAAGCTAGGACAAATGGAGACAAGATGGATATGGCGGTTGAAAACTGTCAAACCATCAGGTCTCAATGAACACAATAGTTTTGCACCGTTTCTTTGAAGTCGTACCAAGTGAGATCCAGGGTGCTTTTTGTATATTTGTATTTGTTTTTAACTCTCGATTTTAATTTTCAGAATCCTACACAGTCCGGAAGTATTGTCTAATAAGATGCTGTAATATGACCTGCTGTCAAGTATACTATATCAAAGAATACAACTGAAATCCTCTACGAGAAATCTCAACTGAACGGACCGATACAACCTTGCGGCGATAATGTAACGGAATAGGGTTTCTATAGTTTTTCCATACATCTGTATAGTGGTGCTATATAACTGTAAGTGGATTAGTGGTCTTGACATGTGATATGTTGTGGGGAGAAAAAAGTTTTACTTATCTGCATTGTTATGCCCAGAAATATAGCGGTAGTAAGTTGAATATATATGTGGGTAAAGGATTAACAAGGATATGTAAGGACGAGAACAATATAGAATTTTAGCCTATAGAGGGGCTTGATTTGGACCCCTCGGTGAGTGACCATTGTGGCAAATTTCTAGCAATGTTTAAGCCATTTTCGATAGTTTGGTCAATGTCCCACATATAAAATTTAATGTGAGACATCCACCAACAATAAACAAGATAAATGATGAAAAGTGAAAAATTGTCTTGCCCCATATATTATGTTTCGAGAGCCCTCTACACTTAGAATCCAAGTATAAGTGTCGACCCTCTGTCTCAGGATTGTGATCTGTTTTGGGGTGCCGCATCCCACGGTGTACACTGCATCGTGTGATGTGACACTACCTGGGACGTATTACAACTGTGACATACAGAGGTTGTCAATAATGGTAAACAATAAACAATGTAGGTAGTAAATAGTTTAACATCTAAAGTGGCCATTTTGGCCATAAAAAAAAAAAAAAAAAAAAAAAAAAAAAAAAAAACCCATGACTGGTTGAGGGAGGACTTCTAAGAGTATACACTGACAGCAGGAACATGGATCATCACAGCAAACAGCTGTGATGATAGTCACATGACATAAGCACCGGACTTGATTGGTTAGTAGATCCTTTTTAACTCACACCAGCTCTCACTAGTCTCACGCCCCCTGACGAAGGAGGACCGACATGCGCATTGGGGCGCAAGGACCAGGGTTATAGGACGCCACACCAGACTCTCCCCTGCCATACTTAAGGTATATCTTACTAATTGACACACACAACATCTTATAGTGAATGTGAAGCTATTAATGGACTGCAGTGGTATAGCTGTGTATACTGAGCAGAACGGTGGTGTAAGCTACAAGTTACACCCTTGTTGATTGCTCTTGAACTATAATGTTCAGTGTCATGAGGCAATGGATTGCATAGGCACAACAGTGCACATTGTGCAGCATGGAGGTATAAGCTACAAACTATATAATTTGATTAATGCTACCAGGTTATAACATTAGGTTGTATGTGGCAATAAATAGATAATTACCATCCAAGCTGGGTACTTGGTACTTTATACATTCAAAGACCTACCCACTTTTTTTTTTTTTTTTTTTTTTTTTTTTTTTATATATTGCAATTCTATACATATAGTTTATAGCTATACCCATGCAGTTGATGCTTCACTATATTAATGTAAAGAGTATACTTTGGCCATATGAGAGGGGGGAAACATCACCCATAGTGTATAACACGAAGTATGGGAAGGTCTGGTCTGTCATATGAGTGAGCATGTCACTTACACCTGATATCCTTGAGCGTGTTGATGTATCATTTACACTCAAGGAGAATGTAGTTATGGATAGTAATAATGTCTTTAATAATGTTCCATAATATTTGATGTATACAATATCAGTGACCCCTGCCATATTATGTATATAGTCCAAATACCCTGTCACCATGTCTGTATAGCACATTGCACTTTATACTGCACTTTAATAAAGATGAAATCAATACTATTCATGAGTTGTGTCGCTGAAGTTTTGTATGGTTAAATTGTAGGTATCGCGACCACCGAATATTGTAGTCCAGGTACTGTTTGGGAATTAAAAATTCCCAAAAATGTGTATTAGTATTGTTTGGAGTTTGTTTCTAATTCCTCAGGTAGTGACTACTACCTGAGGAAGACTGCCTTGAGCAGTTGAAACATGTTGTGGAGCTGTGAGGGGAAAATAAAGATTGCTGTTCATAAACCCTATCATCCTGGTGCTTGAGCTTTAGTAGCGCTTCTACAAGACCGCTAAATCATATTCTTACAAGCATCAGGTAGTATGGTCAAGTACACGTCTATATCACTGCCAATGGCGCACTTAAGAGGTTACAATATGACATTTAGCAATAAACCCAGAAAGGCGAACTGCATATGGTTCAACATGTATCAAATGAGTAGGATCAGAGGCTCCGCAAAATCACAAAAGACTCATATAATAACAGTTACCCAGCCACCACCCAACGAGGGAAATGCCCACAGATGTAGTGAGTACAATGCCCAACGAAGAAAGTGGGCCCCAAGAAATAGTGTGGTTAAGTACATATATATACCAATGGTAACGGCACATTTTAAAGAACACAATATGGTTTTTGAGCAATTAGGTGGATGGTGCATGGTTCAATATATATTGATCCCCATGAATAGACACCGAATGAACTGAGCACACTGTTCATCAACTGGTATATCTAGAAAAACTGATGCTTTAGCAACGGTTTACAAAACAGTAATAATTAATTAGTTCAGAGTTGGACCATCGGTGTTAATAACCAAATGCCCCAAAAGCCATATAGTATACCACAATAGCTATAAAGCAATGTAACTGAACGTGCTGTATTCTGCCGTATGTGAAGGAACCAACATATAGTGGGGAGATCCAGAAATAAAATGAGCCTCATGCAAATCTCACTGGCACCACGTTAGTAAAATAAATGCCCATAATGGCTGCTGGACTACCACCTGGCCAATTTAACAAAAGAGTAGAAGTGAAACTTCCCTAGTTAAGTATAATATCAGGATAAATGATGTATGTGTCACCAGAGGCTGTAGTGACATATCAATCTGGCACATGGCAAGAAATTGCAGAAATAGAATGAACCTCAAATTAATATAGCAGAATATGAACAGCCAAACTACCACCTGGCAGATTGAATGCCCATAAGAATATGGGTAAAAAACAATATGAAATCCAAGTTTTGGCTTGGAACCAAGATGTATGATAACGTGACTATATCAGATAATAAAAAAAGTTTCAAATCATAAAGTCAAAGCAGGGTATGTAGACCCGTAGGTTTGATGTTGAAATTCAATGAGACTGGATTGAATGTCCATCCAAATGTAGTAGTTAGAAGAACCAACTGGACAGGCAAGTGGTCTTCAGCCCAGGAAGCCAGTAAAAAGAAACTCTGTTCTGACCTGTAGGAGATAAACAGTTCAATTGATAGATCCACCAGGTTTCCAGATGTAAAATGAATAACTGATGGAACTAGTATGACACTATAGAGCCACTCATGCTATGAACAATTAATCAAGAATTGCTTAGTGTAAATAGATTCCAACAAAAGATGCACAAAATTTTAATAAAGTCACATATGTAATAGCGGTTAGGCTACCACCCACCATGAGAGATGTCAACAAGGATAGTGAGCATCGAGCCCGTGGATGGAGGTGTGCTGCATCAGATAGTATGATCAAGTACACACCTATATCACTGCCAGCGGCACATTTGAGAAGTCACAGTATGATATTTATCAAAAAGCCACACAGAATCACATGAGTAATAGCTGCTGGGCCAAAACCCAGCATGGGAGATGCCAGCAAGGATAGTAAGCACTGGGCCTGAGGATGGAGAATTACTGTATCAGGTAGTACGGGCAAGTACACGTCTATATCACTGCCAACAGCGCATTTGAGAGGTTACAATATGACATTTAGCAATAAAACCAGACAAGCGAACAGCGCATGGTTCAACATGTATCAAATGGGTAGAGTCAGAGGCTGCGCAAAATCACAAAAGACTCATGTAAGTAACAGTTACCTGGCCACCACCCAATGAGGGAGATGCCCACAGATGTAGTGAGCACCGTGCCCAAAGAGGGAAATGGGCGCCAACAAATAGTGTGGTTAAGTACATATCTATACAAATGGTAACGGCACATTTTATAGAACATAATATGGCTTTTCAGCAATGAGGCGGACGGCGCATGGTTCAACATATATTGATCCCTATGAATAGACACTGCATGAACGGAATGGACAGTTCATCAACTTGTATATCTAGAAAAACTGATGCTGTAGCAATAGTTTACAAAAAAGTAATAATTTATTAGTTCAGGGTGGGACCATTGGTGTTAATAATCAAATGCCCCAAAAAGGTGTATAGTATATCACAATAGCTATAAAGTATCGTAACTGAGAGTGTTGTATTCTGCCGTATATGAAGGAACCAACATTTAGTGGGGAGATCCAGATATAAAATGAGCCTTATGCAAATCTCACTGGGACCACTTAGGAAAATAAATGCCCATAATGGCTGTAGGACTACCACCTGGCCAATTTAACAAAGGAGTATAAGTGAATCATCCCTAGTTAAGTATAAGATCAGGATAAATTATGTATGTGTTGCCACAGGCTGTAGTGACATATCAATCGGGCACCTGGCAAGGAATTGCAGAAGTAGATAGAACCTAAAATTAATATAACAGAATATGAACTGCCAAACTACCACCTGGCAAATTGAATGCACATAAGAATATGGGAAAAAAAATCCCAATATAAAGTCCCAGTTTGGCATGTAGCCAACTCCTCGTTCCGACCTGTAGGAAGTAACGCGTTCAATTGATAGATCCACCATGTTTCCAGGCGTAAAAGTTGTTTGGAGATATTACCTCCCCTGATGGTTAGTTTCATGGTATCCAATCCAACTACCCATAAACCCCTGGGGCTGGCTTGATGAAAGTTGAGAAAATGAGATGCTACAGAAGTCAGTTTGTTACCTTTTTCCCATTTGCTAGCCGCCAGGTTAATGATTGAAATATGTTTTTGAATTCTTTTCCACAATTCTTGGGTAGTTTCTCCAGTGTGTTCTCTCCCCATTATTGTTGTACCATACTCGGCACGGTGAGCACCCTCTCCTTACTAATGGTCATAACTTTCAGTGGTGCTCCCATACCCTCCCTAACTAACATGGCTGAAGTAAGACAGTTTCTGTTTTATGACTTTTCCTACCAGGGATGTCTGTACATTGACATGTTCCAGAACAGTCTTATTTCTGGTGTTGGCTGTCTACAGGATTTGTATAAGTCTCCTCCAGCACCACAGTTTGAAGGAATAAATCTTTCTTTCATCACGCTTTGTCAAGGTCCATGTCTCGCACCCACACAACACAATTGGGAATGCAATGGCTGTGACCAATCATTGTTTGGCGATGAACGAGATGTCCTTACATTTCAACATTTTCTCCATGTTCATCATTGCCGCATGACACATAAGAAGCCGCCACTTGATTTCAGCTGTAGAGCCACCTGTGAGGTAGTGCACCCTGGGGACACGCTTGGCAGCACAAAACCATATACAAAATAGTCTCTTCTATTAAATAAGTCCAGCTGGTTTATTTAGAGACAGCATAAACCGCATGGTGCAAATTATACATGCGCCGACCTTTGGCGTTATAAACAATATAGCTCATCTCAAAAGCAGGGTACACTTGCACAGCATTCAGATACCACCGCTGTTGCAGTAACGCAGTGGAGGTATTACACTGTCCAGTCACTGACCGCAGTCAGTATACAACCTCCTGTCTCTGTGGTTACCTTTTACAGGTGAATGGCTGCTCCATATACTGTCTCCTGAAATTCCATATATCAGGGACAGCTGCCTCACTGGGACCACCAACCAGGATCTGTTATAAGCTTCCCAGCCTCAGAGCAAACTGCAGCCACAACATGTGCTCAGCAGCAGGCTTTTCCAGCTCCAGGACCTGAGCTGACATCACAGACAATGTGATCATGAAGGAGTCACACTATATTGAATGTGACACACCAATGGGGGAGGAACTATGATGGTTAGTGCCGCTACCATTTCCCGACCATCCCTTACACCTTACAGGTCTGTGGAACAATAAGTGTCAGCAAGCCCTGCTGGATTTATATCGCAGCAGACTTCTGTCTGTGTGATACACACTGCCTATATACATTCCCGGTATACCTCACTGGCTATATACATTCCCGGTATACATCACACACCATTTCAATCAATGAGGAACCTGAAGAAGAAGAAATTGTCTACCATTTCTACTTCTTCATTTTCGATCTTCAAATTCATCTTCTCACTGGTGGTTGTCATTATCTTGATCTTCTTCACATTCAGATGCAAACTAAACTTTTTTCTTTCTTCACTGAGCTGTATGGTCCCATCTTACACCTTTTTGGCCAAAAAGGTAGTATCATCTGCTTATCTCAGGTTGGTAAGGAACCTTCCACCTATCATCACGCCTACTGATGATTCATTCAAGTCGAGCTTCCTCATGATCACTTCCACATAGAGGTTGAAGAGGAAAGGTAAGAGGATGTAGCTTTGTCTTCTTCCCTTTCTGATCTCAACATACTCTGTGTCCCCTAATCTGGTTCATACTGTAGTTCCTGGGTGTCATAGAGCGGCTTGATCAATTTGAACAGGTGTGCAGGTACTCGTAGCTCAAACAACGATTTGTAGAGATTGTCATGTTCGATGCAGTCAAACACCTTGGTGTAATCAACAAAGCACAGATAGAGCTCCTTCTGTTATTCCCTCACCTTTTACAAGATCCATATTATGTTGGTAATGTGAACTCAGGTTCAGGGTGCCTCTGCGGAAGCCAGCTTGGATGTCTGGAAGTTCACAATCAAGGATGTTGCCCAGTCTCTTTTGGATGATTTTAGGGAGCACCTTGCTGGTGTGTGGGATCAAGGCGATGGCTCTGCAGTTGGTACAGTTTCTCAGGTCACTTTTCTTTGGCAATAGGATGAAGACCGATTGCTTCCATTCCTTATGTAAATACTGTATCTGGGGGTCTCCATTGTGTGTTTTTATATATGTGTAAAAATTATATGAGATATGTATGTGCATGTATAGAGAATATACTGGATCTGTTTTTCCTGCATATATTGTACTCTAATTGTAATGTCATCAAAAGGATCCAACAAGAAGCAAAGCTTAATTAAGTTCACTATACTATTCCAAACTATCCTAGTATATCAGCAAGACACAGGCCAAAGGAATTTTTTTCTTATGACTCCTCAGTTTGTTACCATAATTCTTTCAGCATTTTTAAACCATTTTTGATAGAGAAATAAAAAGGCAAGTAAAAACACTCACAAAATACATGTAAAAATAAAAAAAAATACAAAAATGAGCATATTACTCACAGCATATTTTCAAACAATAGTCTGGTTTTTGATGTCCAGCAATCCGCAACAAAAATAGTGAATATAAATATTCCACATTTTGTGGCCTATAAGACGAATAGGACCATAAGACTCACTCAAAATTTAGAGAAGGAAAATAGAAAAAAAATTTTTTATGTGAAATCGAGGTCCATCTTATAGTACAAATTTAGTTCACCAGGGAGATGACAGCGGTAGAGGGAGGTCATAGGAGGCAGTAGTGGGACATAACTGTGCGCACTGGACAGGGAGGAGGGCGTGTCTCAGTAATGAGAGGCAGAAGCCATTGACTTACCTGCGGTGAGCTTAAGGGAAATGTTGGCAATGTGAGTTAGGAGTCATTGATTTCCCAGCAGTAGACTTCAGGAAAATAGCCATGGAGGCAGCTCGTGCACAGATTGAGGTCTTGACTCATCATAAAGCCAATGTCTAAGTCTGTGTATGTGCCACATTCAGTGCCATTTCCCTGATGCTCACTACCAGCAGTGCAAGGTAAAAGCCATTGATCTCCTGGAAGTGGGCTACAGCAAAATGTTGCTGGAGGCAGCGCTTGAGCAGATTGAGATCTCAGCTCTTCATTAAGCTAAGATCTCCTGCGATACCATTTTCCTGAACACCACTGTCAGTGGTGAAAGGCTGGAGCCAATAATTTGCTGGCAGTGGGCTCCAGAAAAATGGCAACATATGTCGCACATATGCATGGCGGAGAGAAGACATGGCACATTGAGGGAGCAACACACACGAGTAGTAGAATAGTGAGAATTATAACTTTATTAGTGCAATAGACCATCTATTGCACTAATAAAGTTATAATTCCCACTATTCTACTACTCGTGTGTGTTGCTCCCTCAATGTGCCATGTCTTCTCTCCGCCATGCATATTTGTCCCCCTTGGCACGGTGAGCGACCCCTTCTTCCCTTGATATAATTCAGATCATTGCGGTGCACCCTGTTTTCTGTTAAAACTTGATATGTCGCACATATGCAAATCGAGATCTCAGCCCATCTCTGGCACCATTTCCCTGATGCCTACTGCTGTGAAATCTATGGCTCCTGCCTTACATTATTGTGATAATCCCTCCACCCAACACGATGCCTTGCCCTACTCCTGCAGCCTACATCAGCCCTGCCTCCTGTAACTCCACACCATCACCACACACTCCGGTAAGCTAACTCTGAACTATAAGATGCACCACCATTTTCTTCCCAAATATTTTGGGGAAAAGTGCATCTTATACATTAAAGGTGTTTTCTAAGAATGTAAAAAAAAAATAGCAAATGACAGTTTTCTCACTTAAGGGGGTTGTGCCATTGACAGTTGCACATGTTAATTATTAGATCTTAGATTAAAAATAAATTTCACAATTGGAAGTGTAATAAAAAATTATTCCAGTCAACAGATATTCTTATAAAAGTGCACCTTTGTAATGATTGTGTCTGATCATGTAGGACCAGGTAGGATATGCCCCAGCTTGGCAGGGGAGGACGTAAAAGAGAGTATAAAGACATTAGAGCCAGGGATCACAGCTGATTCTTTCTGTGATGTAAAACAAGTTTTTAAACAGGCAATTAAATGTTTTTCATCACAGAAAGAATTACCTGTGATCCCTTGTTGTAATATCTTTATACTCTCTTTTACCTCCTTCACTGCCCAGAAGCTGTGGTATATCTGATCTGTTCCTGCATCGCTGGACACATACATTACAGGGGGGCACATTTATTAGAATATCATGAGACAGTAATATTTTCTTTAACTTGTGTAACCAATTTTTATTGTAAGATTTATGAATTAAAATATATGTTTGTGGCACAACCCAATTATGTGGAGATGTAGAGAATATTTTTTACCTGCGGATGCCTCACTGAATTTTTTAACATTAGTACACATGGGAATAAAACATTTTTTGTGATAAAAATCGAATTATTTTATTCGCTACAAATTTGACAGTTACACGAAAGTTAAAAGGTAAAAACGGAAGCGATAAAAAGATACTAGCACACAGGATAGCACACCATTGATATAACAAATTCAAACATTTATTAAATGCATAACAACCACACATGTTAAAACCATTTAAAAACAAGTATGCAAAAAACTGCCATGGTATTGAATACCTGACGTATCGCATACAAAATGTATGCCAAATAATGCTTCAAGTGTCAGAGGTTTACAGGCAACCAATACAGAAAATAGTCACAAAATATTTTAACAATAGAATGTACAGTAACCTATCAGAGATACCTTACAAATACACTTTATATAATATTAATAATAATTTTTTATTTATAAAGTGCCAATATATTCCGCAGCACTTTACAATTCAGAGGGTACAATAATCTAGTGTATAAAGTTGAGTGTATGGCCGTGTATGTGGCAATCCCTGCCCACTCCACATGGCCATGACCACAAATGACCACACCCACTCCACATGGCTACACACACTCCACATGTCCACATTTGCTCCATGTAGCTCCACCCAACTCCATGTAGCCACACCCATGTGTGTGACAAGTCCCACTCATTCCAGATAACCACACCCCACTACACATAATCACACCCACTACACATAGCCATGCCCCTCCATTGTGATGTCATAGTAGAATGTAAAATGTTAGTTAATAAAATTCCATGTCATGTCACTGCCTGATCATTCTTATCTTATGACTCATAAAAAAAAGAATGTGACTGGATGATTGTTGTCACACGCTAAGAGAAAAGCTGTATTTTGCCTCAATGAGCAAGACTAACAGAAATAGAAAAAATGGAGCCAATTACAGAAATTAGTTCAGAAATGTAAGAAAGGGAGGCAAGAGATGCTTTCTCAAGGGCCATGGAAGAAAGGGAGGTAAGAATTACAGAAATGAATGCATGTATGTATGTATGTCCACTAAAGGAATTTGCACCGTTGTATCTACATTCACAACATTTTGAGAATGTATGTATGTAAAGGGTACAGGGTACTTAGTTGATACGTTTTTTTAAAAAAATGTACGGAAGCTGTTCTATCAATGCCAAGGTGACCCTTATCAGAACTATGGGAAGATGCAAGATGGGAAGTGCCCCACCCTTTCCTTACTGAGCCAGACACAAAAGTGCCGTTTCTTCCTTGTGCCCATATTGAACTCTGGACTTGCTGCATCCTGCATCTGAGAGGTATGTTCACATTAGATCAGGTTTTAAATACGTTGGTTTAGGGACCATTCTAATAAGGGTCACCTTAGCATTGGTAGAGCGGCTTCCGTAAATTTTTTGCAACAAACATATCAACTAAGTAACCTGTTATTGACACTGTTTTGCACTTGCTTTTTACTTTTACCTATAGAGCGGAGTATATTTTAGATTTTTTTACACTGTCTTTTTGTGGTATAAATTCTCGGTGGTGTGAACACAGTTCTACAGACCTGTTCACATTGTGCTCTGGCTCAGCTGTTAGTATTCTATTAGTCTCTTGTTATGCAAGATGGGAAGCGTCCCACCTATTCCTTACTGAGCCAGTACTTGCTTTTCACTTTTATCTATGAAGCAGAGTAATTTTAGACATTTTTACACTGTCTTTTTGTGGTATATGAAAAATGGATCTTAAAAAAATGCATTGAAAACACTGTGTGTGACTGTAGCGTAACACACATACATTCCAGGAAATTAAATATTTTTTGTTCATGCAATTCATGGAAAATGAATTCACCGCCATTCAGATATCTTGGGAAGATTCAATAAGGCAGACAAATTCTAATAAAAAATTATTTGCTCATCTCATACTTAAAAACTTGGAATTGACAAATTTGTCATAATATCTCATCATCATCTGATTTCTGAAAATTGACAAAGTAAACTCTAAACCTATCACTTCTCAGAGAAAGATAATAGATCAAATGGACAGAAACATGTATAATAAGCATAGACATAATCTCTCATATGTTTAATAACATCACATTTCTGAGAAATTTAACAACTGGAATGGTTAGCTGGTACCATAAATTTAATACATCCAAACAGGTTTCTAACACTAAATCCCTTAAACACTACTTTTCCATTAATAACTTTATCTTATCAGCTCATGGTCAGGAGGAAAAATCTAGCTTACATCATTTATTGACCCCTGTGGATTGGCATCTCAATGGAATACAATTCTCCTAACATTTATTTTTATTTTCACCTTATAGCGCTGGATATACATTTCTCAGAAATGTCTTTCCGATAGACTACAGATATTCAATCAATGCAATGTTTAGGAATTTGCTTTCATAACGAATAAACTAAATTCAACCATTTACTTCTCAACAATTTTACTTAAAAGTGTATTTTAAATAAATCATTTTATTTTGAGGTAGATCAGTGATGCAGATACTGGAAACCGTCATATAATAGGATGAAATATTCATTTCTAAAAAACATAGTTTTTACATTATATTGACCAATTTAATTCTTAAGGACCAAGTCTCATTTTTGCAATTCTGACCAGTGTCTCATTATGAGGTTATAACTCTGGAACGCTTCAACATTATCCTAGTGATTCCAAGACGGATTTTTCATGACATATTGGACTTTATTTTAGTAGTAAATTTAGGATGATATTTTCTGCATTTCTTTGACCAAAAAGAGTGTTTACATGCAGTGACAGTTCAACGCCATGATGGGTATAGCAGTCATTGGTCATTAAGGGGTTAAATAAGCAATGAAAGTTAATATTTTATAACTTAAACCTGTCTCAATACATGTGGTATGTAATGTGCAGGGATGGATTTTAATATGGAGGCATTGCTCTGAGAGTGTCAATTGCCAGGTTGCCCTTGTTCCAGTGGAGTACAAAAAGTGTTTGCCCCCTCCCTGATTTCTTATTGTGTTTCAGATCAACAAACAAATTTAAATATTAGACAAATATATCACAAGTAAACACAAGAAACAGTTTATAAGTTTATAAATGAATGTCTTTATTATTAAAGGAAAGTGTAATTCAAACCTACAGGGCCCTGTGTGAAAAGGTGATTGCACCACCCTGGAAACAAATAACTGTTTATTTGTTTAAATAATTACTATATTTAGTTATAAAATATTGCACTATGCACTTTAAAATAATATTATGAATGTCCCAGTTAACCACATCATATTTCCTTTCATATATTCTTTCACATATACTTTCCTAACACTACAATTACTATATTTAGTTATAAAATATTGCACTATGCACTTTAAAATAATATTATGAATGTCCCAGTTGACCACATCATATTTCCTTTCATATATTCTTTCACATACACTTTCCTAACACTACACTTAGTATTAATTCCACTGAGATTCAGAACACACATTCAGTATGCACAGGGTTAGACGTCCCTGGTGACGGAAAAATAGATCTACGAGCTCTGGGTACTAGTTTCTTTGCATCACCTTGACAACTGTTTCCAGGTGAGTGCCATCTTGTGGACAAATTTCATTATTACACTACTGAATAGGAATAGTAAAGAAAGATTTTCTTCTTTTAACAGTTGACATAATAGAGACCTGGAACATTTGATTTATGATACCTTGCTATTTCTGTTTGAGTAGTTATCAAGTTTTGTGTTAGTAACAATGTTTTTTTTATCTATGTACTGACCCCTCAGAGAGATAGAACCCAGAAGTCTCCTATGGTATCACCAGCGTTTTTACTGGTGCTCTACACACGAAAAACTAAAGAAACAAGAGACAACACAGATTAGTCCAAAACAAACTATCTTTAATTCTTTATTTTTACTCATTATTGTTTTTTAGATTCTAACATATAACACATTTATACAAAAGGTTCGCTGTGTTGCACAAAGAATGAAAAATCTCTTTAATAATGGTTTATGCAAGACTCTTCAAAGAAAAAAAATTTCTTTTGATTTTTTAGCCTATTTAATAAAAATATTTATTCTTTATTTATTCTTTTTAAGTTTCTACTTTTAATTCAGTATTTTTAAATATAATTCTTTGCTTTTTCCTTCTTCCTTTTTTCTCCCACCTAGAAACAAATAGAATAGTACAATGAGAAAATAACACATAGTATATAACACAGTAGCACTAAAGTAGAACCAAAACACAAAGAGATATGGTGGCGCATGATACTAATACTGCTACATGTAAATGTGAACATTTGAGTTCTGCTGGTTCTATCACCCTGAGAGGGGAATAGAGTGATATTATTTTTTTGCAATCTTTGATGACCAGAATTTTAAAGTGATTTTACAGGCGGTTCCGCTCTGAATTTCATTTAGCTTTTCACATGGTTTTTATAGTCGGATTTTTTAGATTGTTTGTGCTATACTATGTTTATAATGATAAAGAAAATGTAAGTTTTAGATGAAAATTGCGCCAAAACCTGGGGTCCTCCCATTATATGACGTTTTTGACGTCATTTGTAAAGGAAACACCTACTAATTGTCACTATTGCGGGGACTATATATAGGACCTGTATTGTAATTGTGGGGTATCCCTGAGGAAGGTGCCAGGAGGGCACCGAAACGCGTCGGAGAGAATAAAGGAATATTGATTGAACAGCATCTACTCGTGTGTTCTTTGGAGTGGCGGTGGACCGGGCAGCGCGGACTGTTTTACACCTCTTTACCCGACAGCTTGATGTTTCTCCACGAGTGAGTGGTCGGTGGAAGTCCAGCAGCAGTCTTCAGTACATTAGTACTATATGCCTTCAAACCAGCTGTGGGTCTCACAACTGGCATAGGTGAGTGAAACCCCTGCACACCACCTTATCTTTTAGTGTCGCTAGTGATAGGGCACTATTGCGCCTCTTGTTCCCCTCCTTTCTTTTATTGTTTAACAGCTGGGTGTCATTTATAGGCTGTGCTCTGAAAATATGTCACACATTGCCCGGAGTGGCTGCTGCCCTGGGGTGACCTCGTGTCCAGTAATACCACCAGTTTCCTCCTTGTGGCATGGATGGACGCAGATGCTACAATCGACCCCATGCAAGGGTTGCAGGAGATTGAGCATCGGTGTTGGGAGACATGGGTTACCTCTTAGAGTGGCTAACAGCAATATGCTAAATGCAAAGGATATTTGTAAGTGGCCGCTGATCTGGGTCATCCTCGTTGAGATGCTGCAGCAGCTGGATTTTGTAAGGGTGCCATTTGTGAGTAGGAAGGGATGTTCGACTGATGCCACTCTCCAGTGACATGCGGCGAGTGCTACGCTATAGGCTCTTGCTGAATGAAGCTAGGACAGCCACTGATTCTTCATTATTGACAGTTTTCTTGCGTCCACATTTTAGCAAATCCAACACTAAACCTGTTTCAAGAAATTTGGCAAGCAGTTTGCAAACTGTAGCATGGGAGATGGGTGGTCTCATAGGGTGTTTTGCATTGAAATCTCTGCAATGACTGGGGTACTGCGTTGACCAGACATCAACACAATTTCTATCCGCTCCTCACGTGTTAACCTCTGCGACATGGCAATGGCTGTAAACAAAGAGCAATTTGTAAATAACTCATGAAAAAACAAAGTTACGTTAAAGCCAAGCACACCATTGTTTTTCTTATGAAATTCTCAATAGGTTAGATGTGTCACATGACCCTCCTCCCTATGAAAAAAATAAAATTGGATCCAAAATGGCGGAATTCAAAGTGGCCGTCATGGTCACCACCCATCTGGAAAAGTTTTCCCCTCTCCATATACTGATGTGCCACAAGCAGAAAGTTAATATCTCCAACCATTCCCAATTTATTTAGGTGTATCCATATAAATTGCCCTAGACAGAATCTAACTCTGGTTAATGAACACATCTCCTTATATACCCTCAGCCCTCATTGCAGGATATTGGGAACATCACGATTGGTGCAATAACACTGTCTTTGCATTGGCTGGACCTCAAGCCTCATTTAACATATTTTTTTGCAAGATTGTAATCGTGACATGGAGCGCTAAATACTGATTGATATAGCGCCTAGCAGTAATACAATGGTAGGAGACATTCAGACTGCAAACCAGGACATTAAAACAATAGTAGCTGAAGCAATTTACATAGTCCACAATCCACATGGGATACAATGGACGATTAGCATAATTAAGGTCTCTGGCCTTCTATGACAAACAAGTTAGATAATTACATTACCATGCTAGCTAAAACCACAGTAATCTATGAAATGCTGTAGGAAATTCTCCTTGGCCATTAAAAGTTTACAAACCAAAATACAATACTGTCTGGGTTACATAAGAAATCATCATATGTTCTACATTGAAGGAGTCCATTTCATCACATGCACTACCTGACATCACCGCTTTTCACACGCACTGTCTCATGATACCGGCGAGATGTATCTGTTACGTCTCAGGGGATATAGTGGCTCTCATGAGACAGCTAGTATTATGAGCACTGATGCCACTGAGGTTATCTCAGGTCACATAGCAGGATTCCCTGCTGTGTAATACCCACTGTGTAACCTGAGACAACCTCAGAGAAATCATGAGATTCTCTGAGATTCATGAGCAGGTCCAGAAGCATGTGGAGTGTGACAACGGTGCTGAAACCTTCTATGTAATAGCATAGGAAGATAATGTCTGTGCCAAAAAAGTGGGGCTCCCTCACAAGTAACATAATTTAGGAAACTAATCTAGATGTACAGTATGTTGAGCACTATGAACGCCTAGGTGCTTCACAGAATTTTATATTGCTGAGCCATGAAAAAAAAAACATTTTTTACACCCCAATTTTTTTTAATTTTATGAGGGTAAGGGCCCTTTCACATCAGCGTTTTTTGAAATTCGCGGCAGATGCGGTGAAAAACGGCATCTGCCGCGATTACTGCATACCGGCTGCACTTGCGGCGCGGTTGCGGTAAACGCCATGCAAAGTATAGGCGTACTTGCGGCAGGTGCGGCAAGTGCGGTTTTTTTTTCGCGGCCGCACCTGCCGCAAGTGCAAAACCGCACTTGCCGCACCTGCCGCAAGTACGCCTATACTTTGCATGGCGTTTACCGCAACCGCGCCGCAAGTGCAGCCGTTATGCGGTAATTGCGGCAGATGCGGTTTTTTCACCGCATCTGCCGCAAATTTCAAAAAACGCTGATGTGAAAGGGCCCTAACAGGAAAAAATTGCAAAAACGTGGAAAATTTTCCTCAGTTTGCCAATACCTGATATGATGTCAAAAACTACTCTTGAGGCACAGCGCAAAATGAAGAGGTGAATGAGTATCACATTGGAGTTCAGATTAATTTGGAATGGTTTGTAAGGGCCATGTCCTATTGGCAAAGCACCTGAGATGCCTAAACAGTGGAACTCCCCCACAAATGACTGTATTGTGGAAAGTACACCCCTCAAGGAATTTATCTACATGTTTGGTGAGCACCTTGAACCCTCACATACTTTAAATAATTTTATAAAACTTACTGTGGTTGCAAGAGATAATGAACCATAAAATTTGTTGTGCAATTTCTCCTAAGAACAAAAATAACCCGTATATAGTCAACAAACTACTTTTGAGCCACCGTACAAAGAGGAGAAGGGTAGGAGTGCATATTTGCATTCAGATTTAGTTGGAATGGTTTGGGGGTATCATGTAATATTGACAGAGCCCTTGCGATGCCATAAAAGCAGAAACCCCTCACAAGTAAAGAATATCCCAAATATTCATGCGAGTAATGAATAGTGCTTTTATAATATTTTCGTTCATCACTTCTGATCATTCATTCTCAAAAACTTCAATTCATCAGATTTCTACATTATCGAGAAGATTTTAACTGCTACTGAAAAGATTCTATGTAGTTGGAGGGAGCAGAAGAACCTCTTCTTCTGGCTCCTCCATTCTTCTCGTAGTCAAGTCTACATAAAAGCTTAGCAGAAAACTGCCATCTCCTATCTCAATAATGTCAAATTTGCCATTACTAAATACATATTTTATTCCTTAATTGGGAATTTTAAGAGTAAGGATCAGTCCAGGAAAAACCAAAATTCTCTGATAAGATATATTACAAAGTTCCTTACTTTCATCTATATTATTGATGTATGGAATAGAAATTAAAATGACGTTTGCTATTCAAGTTATCTTTAAATGATCATATCAAGAACATATAAAATATGCATTAATGTCAAATATGAAGTACCACAACGTATACAGTATAGATTTGACTCAGTGTCTTTTAAATGAAATATTATTGCAAACATTACTTTAACATGATAAATTTGATTTACTAATCCTGTTGTTTAGGTTATGAACTTCACTTATTAGTTTTCTAGGGATACTTTATTGATGCCATATTTTGGGAATTTTAAGTAGTATGTTCTGTTTCCTGCAGTTATTGTTCATTTTGAACAGCACCGGGTTAAAATTAGACAATTATCATTATATGCAGAATGGTAACTTTTTAATTGACTATTGAAGATGTAAAAATAAATAATATATTTTAAAATAATCCAAAACCTTGGAAATGTTTTGTTTAGCTATCCTAAAAGCACAAGTCTAAATATTCCTATAACACAATAAATTCTTTTAATATGCCCTGCTTCTAGATTGATAGCTTTCTTTATTATAGAAGAAGGATAATTTGCATAGCTATTCCCAGGAAACATTGCTTGTAAGGCTGCCTACACCAGCTGGATCTCAGCAAGGAGAATCAACATTTTCAAAGAATTGAATAAACTACGACATCATATTGCATCACAAAGCATATCTATTATGTACTATACCAGCTGGTAAATCCAAAGTATTGAAATGGGGGGGGAATCTATTTTTATGAGAATTCAAAACATTATTTCTCTAAATTTAATTTCTGAAAACCTACTGCAGGCCTCAGTTACAAGAACATTTTTGAAAATTTTAAAAAGCATGGAGAAAATGGTTACTTTTATGCTATTTTTAAGGTACAATATTAAAGTGTGGTGAAAAACATGCAGACACATGGATCCGTGGGAACACGGTGACAATGGGATGCACACACAAGACCCATTCGTCACCATTGAAAGTCAATGAAGACGAAAACGGGCCCGTGGGTGACCATTTTTACACGGATTCATACGGATTACAAAATACACAAGTGTGGAACCAGCCTTGCATGACTGTATTCCCTGCTTTCCCATGATTGTTCTATGTTTCTTTTAAAAGTATGTTTCCATGTTACCTTGCTATACTTAAAGGGAACCAACCACCAGGATTTATCCACCTGCAGCAGGTGATTGACATGTGCAGCATGACATCACTATTTGTTTTGTTTTTTTATTCCTCTCCTGTGGGCTTGTCTTCAAGCTGTTAGCTGAACCCCCTCCTTCTCATCTAGACTTATCCGGGGGTGTTCAGCTTTTAGCAAAGTGATAGTGATGCCATGCTGCACACTTCAATTACCTGCTGAACTCATTTACAGGTGGTTAAATCCTAGTAATTGGTTCCCTTTAAGGACTAATAGTGTGCAGCGCTTGAAACGCATCTAAGGTCTTGTACCAACATAGATTTCCTTATGTCTTAAAAATAAAGTTGAAGATTTTAATAAAAGCCTGACCTTTCCGGGATTTTTCATCATTATTGCTTATGGTTTGTGAAGTCAGAGGCTCCCTGGATGGCGATCGAGCTTCAAAATACAGTGGTGTCTTTAGAGATTAAATCACAATGAGGCAGTTTTTTTCCCTCTTAATTACTTGTATGCTTAACTACAATGACCTTCTTTCATTAATATAATTTCATTTCTTAACAATATGAAAAGGGAAAAGAGAAAAGTATGACTATTTTTGAAAAAACACCCTGCATACAAGGTTCTTTTAAAGTTTGTAACCTGTGATACACAGAGGACTGCAAATAGTAATTAAAGAAGTGGAAACAAATATGCAAATGACCTTTATATAGCGTTGGTAAACCATTAACATTGTTTATTTTAATCTATTCCTTTGAGTCTTTGCTTAATGTTTGGTGTGCTAGTCTGCTGTTGTCGGAATAAACCAATAACAATTTCCCTCCAAGAATATATTATGCACAAACAAAAGTAGGTTTTCTAAAATATTTTCTTATAGTTTAATGATTTTTATATGATATTGAAGCCAGTAAGGAAACAATGCACACTAAAAACAAATACTATCCCCCCTAAAGAAAAGAAATAGAATCCCACAACAGAATGCAGTGAAACTAATCACTTTATATTTTGATATACGGTAGATTTAAAATGAGCAAACTGAAGGAACGGACTGGAACATATGTTGGAGTTAGGGGAACATTCACACTGTGACCATTAACAGAAATAATCTAAGACAAAAACAAGTAAGCAAATACCGTCCAGTATGCAAACAAATAATTATAATAAATGTAAATTACATAGGGTACTTAGCTTACACAATTTTGATCAGAAGAACGTAAAAGTCATCCCACTGCGTCTAGGAATGAAACTAGCCAAAAACAGTTTTATTATATTTTGATATTATTATAATGAAATAAAAATGTTCAGTTATTTAGTCTTCTTCACTTGGCACCAAGGTTTCCGGTGCCAATAAGGCCTCAGATGTCAAGAGTCAAAGCCTCGAAAGACAAGTATTGTTATGTTGTGTTGTGCTTTACCCAAAGAACTTGATTAGGTTTTAGGCAGCGTGCCACATGTCATATTGAGTCTATTTGGCATTTAAAACCATGGCACCAAATGAAGATAATAGAAGAGTCACTGATGATTCATGGAAAACGTGAACTAGACAGTATACGTGATCGTTTTTTATTCATCCCATATTTATTGCGCTCTTGGGTCATACAGAATAAGGAATGTTCAATTAGTTTTAAATTTCTCGTAGACTGTGAGCCCCTGTGGACAGGTTCCCCTCCCCTCCTGTACCTGTACGGCTTGACTGTCCATTTGTATTGTACCTGTCCTCGTCTACCCTTCCGTATGTAAAGCACCATGGAATCTAATGGCGCTATATAAATAAATAATAATAATAATACAATTTCCATGGCTACAACTAATGCATCTCAATGAATTAAAATATCATCGAAAACTATTTATAAAGATTTATAAAGATTTATAAAGATACGTGTCTCAATTTTCACCTGTTTTGCTTAGCAGAAATATTATTCTATAATCTATTTACTAACAGCAGAATGTCGCTGTTCTTAGTGTTATAATTTACCATGTTTTGTGTTGCATCTGTGCCCACTGACAGGACTGAGTGCTGCAGTTTTTTTCAAATTTGTATTATGGGTTCATACCCTAGGTATTGTACCTTATCCCACCCTTATCGGCTCGTGATGCTGTTGTTCTCTGGTGTCAATTTTATTGGCTCACCAAAAGAAGAGGAGGTTTTTAACTCAGATGGAGGCTGAGAAAGTAAGTTAGGGACCCGCCTCGATGTGGCAAAGAGGCAGTTTATTGATATGGCCTTATTTTTAAGGCTAAGTACCTAAATTTTCAACTTCTCGCTTAGCTGAAATATTGTTCTATATTCTATTTAGGCACAGCAGAGTGTCGTTTTTCTTAGCTGTTTTTGTTTATGAACTGCAACATCCTTATTTTTCACCTTCCTCAAGCTGTTGTCAAAGTTTCCTGATTTTCACCCATTAACAAACTATGCCGCATAATGTCTGACAAAGTCAGCAGCAGGTGCATAGAGTGGGCTATGGGCTGAGCCTTCCCCATTCCCAACATTTAATAGCTGCATTTCACAGTAATATTTTGACTCTAAAGGTACCGTCACACGCGGCAATTTTGCTAGCAATTTCACTGGCAATTTGCTGTTTGCAGTGAAATCATAGACACATTGTTACATTTGTACACGGCAACAAAACAGAACAATGTGTCCATGATTTCACTGCAACCAGCAAATTGCCAGTGAAATTGCTAACAAAATTTCCACGTGTGACAGTTCCTTAACGCTGCGCGAGTGCTGTTGCAGTTTTTGTAGCCAAAATCAGAAATGGAACAATCAGAGGAAAAGTCTAATCGAAATAAGCGCTTCATTTCTATATTTAATCACTCACTCCTGGTTTTAATCAGCCACTCCTGGTTTTAGCTACAAAAACTTCAAGAGCACTTGCATAAAAATACCCAGCAAATACGCAGTGTGTGAACGCTCCCTAACAGGTGCAGATGGAGCTGAGCTCCTCCCATGGCTGTTATCCTTATAAATGCTGTTGTCAGTCATCACAAGGTGGTGACACAATCACAATGGAGTGATAGGTGGGTATGGCAGCTGGCGGTCTGCTGAAGTCCTCCATGCCTGCTATCATAAAACACCAAAAAAATCAAAACATCAAAATTGTGTTTTTCAGTTGCCACAATGCTAATGCATGTCAGAATCAAAGCTTCATATCTATCCCAAAATAGGATCAATATAAACCTCTTGCTTTGCAAAGCACAAGTCCTTACACGGTTCTATTGACTGAAAAATCAAAATGCTTCATGATTTCAAAAATACCAACACAATCATTTTTTTTTTCAAATCATTTCAACATAATAAAAAACATGGCAAGTTTGGTGTCAACAAAATCAAAATGACTGGAAAATCATGATGACATTTTTTTTAGCATACTATGAAAGCTGTAAAAACAATATTTCCAAAAAATAATTTCAGAGATTTTGTTTTTCATAATTTCTTTGATTTTTTTCACATGCTCCAGTGCTTCATGTGGTAAAGTGATTGTCACTCAAAAGTAAAACATCCTACAATAAAACAGACCATCATATGTCTATGTGTGTAGAAAACAAAAGAGGTTATAGTCATTGGAGAAAAAGGAGTTAAAGCAAAAATGCAAAACCAGATTTGGCCATGTCAGGAAGGTGTTCATTTCTGGTAAAATGTCACCAGTACTGCATTTTTATGTGAAAAGCTACTATGCCTTTAACATGATTTTTCATGGCTGAATCATAGAGATGAGTGAATGTTTTGAAAGTCGAATACACCCACTACACTAAAAAATGTTTGAAAAAAAAAGTTGATTCACGTCAATATATTTTTACAAACATTAATACTGGAAAAATTGTATTTGCATGGAAAATACATGTTAAGGAGAGGAGAGAAATATTCTGCTGACAAAAGAGCTTGACAAAAGGGCTTTACAGAAAAGAAAGAGGACCCTGCCAACTAACCCCTTTACGACTAATGACGAGTATACTCGTCATGAAAAGATGTCAGTTCCCGCATCATGACGAGTATACTCGTCATGGCTTTGAACTGTCACTGCTCCTAAACGAACAGTGACAGCTCAAATCTAAAAGCTGTCAGTGAGAGCTAAGGGTCAGGGGCAGAGGTGTGGGGACCCCTGTTAGAGGTCCCCACACTCAGAGCGATGTGATCGGTCAGTCAATCTGACCGACCGATCACATCAAAATCGCGCAGGAAAGTGCTGAATGTCAGCACTTCCCTGCATGATCTCTGCAGGAGCCGGGCTGTCAGCTGTGCCCGGCTCCTGCAATCATCCCCTGCTTGTGCCCTATTATGTGCATCACTTCCCCCCCTCATCCCCCTGTCCCCCACTGTGTCTGCCCTCCCCGCTCATCCCCCTGTACCCCACTGTGCCTGCCCCCCGCTCATCCCCCTGTCCCCTGCCGTGTCTGCCCCCCCGCTCATCCCCTGTCCCCTGCCGTGTCTGCCCCCCCCGCTCATCCCCCTGTCCCCCAGCTGTGTCTGCCCCCCCGCTCATCCCCCTGTCCCCCAGCTGTGTCTGCCCCCCCCCGCTCATCCCCCTGTCCCCCAGCTGTGTCTGCCCCCCCCGCTCATCCCCCTGTCCCCCAGCTGTGTCTGCCCCCCCGCTCATCCCCCTGTCCCCCAGCTGTGTCTTCCCCCCCCGGCTCATCCCCCTGTCCCCCGCTGTGTCATCTGCCCGCCCCCCCCCCGCTATCCCCCGTCCCCTGCTGTTTCTGGGCCCCCCCGCCGGTGACCGGTACTCACCGCCTCCTGCCGCCGCCGCCTCCCGCTTGCGGCCTCCTGCCGCCGCCGCCGCCTCCCGCTTGCTTCCTCCTGCCGCCGCCGCCTCCCGCTTGCGTCCTCCTGCCGCCGCCGCCTCCCGCTTGCGTCCTCCTGCCTGCGACCGCCGCTCTCACCCGACGTCTGGTAAGACCTCCCCCATCCCCCTGCATGGGGATCCCTAATCCCCCTGCATGGGGATCCCTGATCCCCCATCCCCCTGCATGGGGATCCCTGATCCCCTGCATGGGGATCCCTGATCCCCCATCCCCCTGCATGGGGATCCCTGATCCCCCTGCATGGGGATCCCTGATCCCCCATCCCCCTGCATGGGGATCCCTGATCCCCCTGCATGGGGATCCCTGATCCCCCATCCCCCTGCATGGAGATCCCTGATCCCCCATCCCCCTGCATGGGGATCCCTGATCCCCCTGCATGGGGATCCCTGATCCCCCATCCCCCTGCATGGGGATCCCTGATCCCCCATCCCCTTGCATGGGGATCCCTGATCCCCCATCCCCCTGCATGGGGATCCCTGATCCCCCATCCCCTTGCATGGGGATCCCTGATCCCCCATCCCCCTGCATGGGGATCCCTGATCCCCCATCCCCCTGCATGGGGATCCCTGATCCCCATGCAGGGGGATGGGGGATCAGGGATCCCCCTGCATGGGGATCCCTGATCCCCCATTCCACTGCATGGGGATCCCTGATCCCCCTGCATGGTGATCGTGGGACCTTCGTTGTGGACTACGTCGGAGGTGATCGAGCGTCGTGGGACCTTCGTTGTGGACTACGTCGGATCTTTTTATAATAAAGATGGAGTCCGAAATTTGTTTGTGTTTTTTTTCTAATAAAAATATTTTTCTCTGTGTGTATTTATTGACTACTTACCAGAGATTCCTAATGGCGGGTCTAACATTGGCCCAATATTATGAATCTCGGGCTTAGTGCCAGCTGCCAATAAAAAGCTGGCATTAACCCCTTTATTACCCAGTTTGCCACCGGCACCAGGGCAACTGGAAGAGCATGGGTACAGCGCCAGAAAATGGCGCTTCAATGAATGCGCCATTTTCTGGGGCGGCTGCGGGCTGCAATTCGCAGCATGGGGGGCCCAGAACGCTTGGGCCTTTCCATGCTGAGGATTCCAGCCCCCAGCTGTCTAGTTGTACCTGGCTGGGCCAAAAATATGGCGGAGCCCCACGTCATTTTTTTTTCTAGAATTAGTTCTAGAAATAAAAAAAAATGGGCTTTGCTGTATTTTTGGTTGCAGCCAGGTACAACGAGGCAGCTGGGGGTTGCTGGCAGTCTGTAGCTGCCAAGTTGTACCTGGCTGGACCAAAAATATGGCGGAGCCCTACGTCATTTTTTTTTCTAGAATTAGTTCTAGAAATAAAAAAAAAATGGGCATCGCTGTATTTTTGGTTGCAGCCAGGTACAACGAGGCAGCTCGGGGTTGCTGGCAGTCTGTAGCTGCCAAGTTGTACCTGGCTGGACCAAAAATATGGCGGAGCCCTACGTCATTTTTTTTTTCTAGAATTAGTTCTAGAAATAAAAAAAAGCCTTCGCTGTATTTGTAGCCAGCCATGTACAACTTGGTAGCTGGCTGACTGGAATCCTCAGCGTGGAGAGACTCAAATGTTGTGGGTCCCCCATGCTGCAAATTTCGACCCACAGCTACCCAAGAAAATAGCGCATTCATTAGAGGCGGCATTTTCTGGTGCTGTACCCCAACTCTACCAGTTGCCCTTGTGCTGGTGGCACATGGGTTCTCCATATGCGACATGGTGTCCGCTAACAATTTCAATAGAAAATTAGCTCCAATTGTTAGCGGAAACCATGTCGGGTATGGAGAGCCCCTCCCTGTGTGCCTGAACATTGGAGCTCCCCCACAAGTGACCCCATTTTGGAAACTAGACCCCGAAGGAACGTATCTAGATGCATAGTGATCACTTTCAACCCCCAGGTGCTTCAGAAATTCATCTATAAAAATGAAAAAGCACGTTTTTTTCCACAAAAAGTTTCTTTTTTCATTTTTACGGATCAATTTGTGAAGCACCTGGGGGTTCAAAGTGCTCACTATGCATCTAGATATGTTCATTGGGTGGTCTAGTTTCCAAAATGGGGTCACTTGTGGGGGAGCTCCAATGTTTAGGCACACAGGGGCTCTTCATATCCTACAAGGTGTCCGCTAACAATTCCAATTGTTAGTGGACACCATGTTGCGTATGGAGAGCCCCTGTGTGTCTCCACATTGGAGCTCCCCCACAAGTGACCCCATTTTGGAAACTAGACCCCCAAAGGATTATATCTAGATGCATAGTGAGCACTTTGAACCCCCAGATGCTTCACAAATTGATCCGTAATAATGAAAAAAGAAATTATTTGTGGAAAAAAAGTGCTTTTTCATTTTTACGGATGAATTTCTGAAGCACCTGGGGGTTCAAAGTGCTCACTATGCATAAAGATACATTCCTTTGGGGGTCTAGTTTCCAAAATGGGGTCACTTGTGAGGGAGCTCCAATGTGGAGACACACGGGGACCCTCCAAATGCGACATGGTGTCCGCTAACAAATTGAGCTAATTTTCCATTCAAATTATTAGCGGACACCATGTCGCGTTTGGAGGTTCCCGGTGTGTCTCCACATTGGAGCTCCCCCACAAGTGACCCCATTTCGGAAACTAGACCCCCTAAGGAACATATCTAGATGCATAGTGAGCACTTTGAACCCCCAGATGCTTCACAAATTCATCAATAAAAATGAAAAAGCACTTTTTTTTTCCACACAAATTTTCTTCTTTCATTTTTACAGATCAATTTGTGAAGCACCTGGGGGTAGAAAGTGCTCACTATGCATCTAGATATGTTCCTTTGGGGGTGTAGTTTCCAAAATGGGGTCACTTGTGGGGGAGCTCCAATGTGGAGACACACGGGGACCCTCCAAACGCGACATGGTGTCCGCTAACAATTTGAATGGAAAATGAGCTCAAATTGTTAGCGGACACCATGTCGCGTTTGGAGGGTCCCTGTGTGTCTCCACATTGGAGCTCCACCACAAGTGACCCTATTTTGGAAACTAGACCCCCAAAGGAACATATCTAGGTACATAGTGAGCACTTTGAACCCCCAGATGCTTCACAAATTGATCCGTAATAATGAAAAAAAAAATTTTTAGTGGAAAAAAAAGTTCTTTTTCATTTTTACGGATGAATTTCTGAAGCATATGGGGGTTCAAAGTGCTCACTATGCATCTAGACACGTTCCTTAGGGGGTCTAGTTTCCAAAATGGGGTCACTTGTGGGGGAGCTCCAATGTGGAGATACACAGGGACCCTCCAAAAGCGACATGGTGTCCGCTAACAATTTGAGCTCATTTTCCATTCAAATTGTTAGCGGACACCATGTCGCGTATGGAGGGCCCCCGTGTGTCTCCACATTGGAGCTCCCCCACAAATGACCCCATTTTGGAAACTAGACCCCCTAAGGAAGGTATCTAGATGCATAGTGAGCACTTTGAACCAACAGATGCTTCACAAATTCATTCATAAAAATGAAAAAAAACACTTTTTTTTCACAAAAAAATTCTTTTTGCCTACATTTTTTCAGTTTCACATGGGCAAAGGGATAAAATACATCCCAAAATTTGTTGGGCAATTTCTCCTGAGTACACTGATACCTTATTTGTGGTCATAAACCACTGTTTGGGCGCACGGCAGGGCTCAGAAGTGAAGGAGCGCCATTTCACTTTTTGAACGGAAAATTGGCTCTAAAATTCAAATTGTGCTCCCTCCCTTCTGAGCCCTGCCGTGCGCCCAAACAGTGGTTTATGACCACATATGAGGTATCGGTGTACTCAGGAGAAATTGCCCAACAAATTTTAGGATGCATTTTATGCTGTTGCCCATGTGAAAATGAAAAAATTGAGGCTAAAAGAACATTTTTGTTACAAAAATTAAAATGTCCATTTTTTCCTTCAACATTATTTTAGTTCCTGTGAAGCACCTGAAGGGTTAATAATCTTCTTCAATATAGTTTTGAGTAGCTTGAGGGGTGCAGTTTTTGGAATGGTGTAACTTTTGGGTGTTTTCTGTCATGTACACCCCTCAAAGGGACTTCACATGTGATGTGGTCACTAAAAAATTGGTTTTGTAAATTTTGCTGGAAAAATGAAAAATTGCTCATGAACTTTGAACCCTTATAACGTCCTATCAAATTTTTTTTTTCTTCCAAAATTGTGCTGATGTGAAGTAGACATGTGGGACATGTTATTTATTAACTATTTTGTGGCACATAACTCTCTGGTTTAGCAGAATAAAAATTAAAAATTTGAAAATTGCTAAATTTTCAAAATTTTTGCCAAATTTTTTATTTTTTCACAAATAAACGCAAAAATTATCGACCTAAATTTAATACTAACATGAAGCCCAATATGTCACGAAAAAACAATCTCAGAATCGCTAGGATCCGTTGAAGCGTTCCAGAGATATTACCTCATAAAGAGAGAGTGGTCAGAATTAGTGATGGGCGAATCCTAAATTACTCGGAATCGCTTGACTCTAGCGAGTCCGAGCACAGGACTCGCTACTCGTTGCGAGTCTAGCGAGTCCAATGTTAATGAATGGGGAAGCGAGTAATAGCGAGTAGTGTGAGATTTACAAATCGCAGATGTGTCTCGGAAGCTTCAGCCTGAAGCAATCCTAGTTTTGTCATTTATTTGCATTGCTCGTTTACTTTGTAAGTAATCGCTGACTCGCACAGATAAGATCCTGTCTTCTCTGTGTTCTGGCTGCCCCAGCTCCAGGGTCCTAGAGCCTGCCTGCTGCCTGATGTAGCAGTGCTGAGATTGTTCTCAGTCTGCTCATTCCCTGTGTACAGACATGAATGTCTGTGCACAGAGATGATGTAGCAGAGCTGAGATTGTTCTCAGTCTGCTCATTCCCTGTGTACAGACATGAATGTCTGTGCACAGAGATGATGTAGCAGAGCTGAGATTGTTCTCAGTCTGCTCATTCCCTGTGTACAGACATGAATGTCTGTGCACAGAGATGATGTAGCAGAGCTGAGATTGTTCTCAGTCTGCTTATTCCCTGTGCATAGACATCTATATTTATGCACAGGGGATGTAGCAGAGAGGACATCGCGTTTTGGACTGCGTCGGACGGAAGAGGATTTTTTTAATTAAAGATGGAGTCCCTAATGGCTTTTTTTTAAATTTCTAATAAAAAATGTTCCTTGTGTTGTGTTTTTTTTTTAAAAATTTAATAAAAATTCATGGCGGTCATGTCTAATATTGGCGTGACCGCCATAAATTTCGGGCTTAGGGCCAGCTGATAATACAAAGCTGGCCCTAACCTCTTTATTACCCAGCGTGCCATCGCTACCAGGGCCGCTGGAAGAGCGGGGTTCAGCGCCAGAGGATGGCGCTTCAATGAACGCGCCATCTTCTGGGGCGGCTGCGGGCTGCAATTTGCAGCGGGGGGTGCCCAGAAAGCTTGGGCATCCCTGCGCTGCGGATTCCAGCCCCCAGCTGCTTAGCTGTACCTGGCTAGACATAGAAATTGCGCGGAGCCCCACGCATTTTTTTTTAATTATTTCATGAAATTCTGAGATTCTGACTCTGAGACTCTGACTCTGAGACTCTGACTCTGAAATTCATGAAATAATTAAAAAAAAATGCGTGGGGCTCCGCGCAATTTCTATGTCTAGCCAGGTACAGCTAAGCAGCTGGGGCTGGAATCCGCAGCGCAGGGATGCCCAAGCTTTCTGGGCACCCCCCGCTGCAAATTGCAGCCCGCAGCTGCCCCAGAAGATGGCGCGTTCATTGAAGCGCCATCCTCTGGCGATGAACCCCGCTCTTCCAGCGGCCCTGGTAGCGGTGGCACGCTGGGTAATAAAGAGGTTAGGGCCAGCTTTGTATTATCAGCTGGCCCTAAGCCCGAAATTTATGGCGGTCACGCCAATATTAGACATGACCGCCATGAATTTCTATTAAATTGTTTTAAAAAAAACACAACACAAGGAAAATTTTTTATTAGAAATAAAAAAAAAAGCCATTAGGGACTCCATCTTTAATTAAAAAAATCCTCTTCCGTCCGACGCAGTCCAAAACGCGATGTCCTCTCTGCTACATCCCCTGTGCATAAATATAGATGTCTATGCACAGGGAATAAGCAGACTGAGAACAATCTCAGCTCTGCTACATCATCTCTGTGCACAGACATTCATGTCTGTACACAGGGAATGAGCAGACTGAGAACAATCTCAGCACTGCTACATCATCTCTGTGCACAGACATTCATGTCTGTACACAGGGAATGAGCAGACTGAGAACAATCTCGGCTCTGCTACATCATCTCTGTGCACAGACATTCATGTCTGTACACAGGGAATGAGCAGACTGAGAACAATCTCGGCTCTGCTACATCATCTCTGTGCACAGACATTCATGTCTGTACACAGGGAATGAGCAGACTGAGAACAATCTCGGCTCTGCTACATCATCTCTGTGCACAGACATTCATGTCTGTACACAGGGAATGAGCAGACTGAGAACAATCTCAGCTCTGCTACATCATCTCTGTGCACAGACATTCATGTGAGCAGGCGGGCTCTAGGACCCTGGAGCTGCACAGAGAAGACAGCTGGACTCGGCTCGCAAAGAAACAGCAGTTATCTGCGAGTCTCCCTGCTATCACTGGCACAGTAGCCAGTGATTACTCGCAGAGTCTAATGCAAACAATGGCAATCCTAGTTTTGTCAGCGTTTCTGACAAAACTAGGATTGATATTGATTTGCATTGGACTCGTGCGAGTAATCACTGGGAAACTCGCAGAGTACCGAGTCCTGCGAGTCCCTTACTACTCGCCGAGTAACGAGTCCTAGCGAGTAGATTCGCCCATCCCTAGTCAGAATTACAAAAAATGGTCCGGTCATTAAGCTGCAAAGTGACTCGGTCCTTAAGGGGTTAAAAGAGCTTACACACCACAGCAGGGGCATACTTCAAGCCTTGAGGTCATGTTTTCAGGATTTCCTTATGGGGACGTCACACGCGTCAATATCGCGTGCAATCGTACAAGCGATGTAATTGTAGCATATCGCTTGATCGCAGCCCAATTATCGCAACGGAGTTGTTAGATGGTAAGATTTTTTCCAAGCGACTGTCCGATCAGGCGATAGGACGATTGCAAGTGTGATCGAGCGATCGATTATTTCAGTCGTCTGTCTAGCATCACACTGCAGCTTTCGCAATCATCTGTTGAGTCAATATGGGCGTAAACAATCAGAACCATGGAAAGTAGGTGTTCCATAGTTGTGTGAGTGACATCTCCTCACGCTATGATTGGCGTTCGTTAATGCGTTGCTATTGGTTTTCCCTGCGCTCCTACCATAATATATATATTCCGCACAGTCACTCATTGCAAAAAAGACACGGATGGCAGATGCCATATTAAATTCACAATATTGAGTACTGCACCAATAGGAACGCAGATGAAACCTCCAATCAGTTTTACGATGCGCAAACCCCTCACCACGCCTATTAAAAGATTAGCTGCATCACACGCAATCATGAAACCGGTCGTTACACAGATGTCACACACGACGATGTGCAAAAAACACTGGACTATCATCGCTAGGTTTTTGGTCTGGTTCAAAAACCTGCGATCAGGCGACTGATCGCTGATCGGCTCGCACTGTCACACGCTACGATGTGGATTGAGCGTCGTTTGTGTGATGAAAAATCTTGGTCGCATCAGCAATATTGCACACGATACTGACGCGTGTGACGTCCCCATTAGTGTTGCATAGGGTTTTGAATCATCACCATTGCAGAATATTATATTATCACCTGTGCAATACTAAGGATCTCCTGAAAACAAAACCTGTTGATGGTCCTTGAGGCCTTGAGTTCCCCACTCCCACTCTTCAGGAAAGCAAGAGTGAGGTACCTTTACACGTCGCAACATTGCATGCAATTTCACTGACAATTTGCTGATTGCAGTGAAATCATGGACACATTGTTCCATTTGTACACAGCAACAAAATAGAACAAAGTGTCCATGATTTCACTGCAACCAGCAAATTGTCAGTGAAACTGCATGCAATATTGCGACGTGTAACATTACCCTGAGAGAAATTTGTTGACCATAAGTATATTTTGCAAGAGAGAGACATTAAGGGTACCGTTACACGTCGCAACATTGCATGCAATTTCACTTGCAATTTACTGGTTGCAGTGAAATCATGGACACCTTGTTAAGGTACCATAACACGTGGCAATTTTACTAGCAATTTCACTGGCAATTTGCTGGTTGCAGTGAAATCATGGACACATTGTTCCATTTGTACAAGGCAACAAAATAGAACAATGTGTCCATGATTTCACTGCAACCAGCAAATTGACAGTGAAATTGCTAGAAAAATTGCCGCGTGTGACGGTACCTTTACATTTGTACACGGCAACAAAATGAAACAATGTGTCCATGATTTCACTGCAACCAGTAAGTTGCAAGTAGAGATGAGCGAGTATACTCGCTACTATTCGGCACTCGCTAGCGGCCACCTGATTGGCCAGATGGAAAGGTCCTCTCAGGTACACCGAGGACCTTTCCATCTGGCCAATCAGGTGGCCACTAGCGATTACGTCATTGTGACGTGGCGGCATCTGATTGGCCAGATCTTTCCCAGCCATCTGATTGGCTGAGAGAGGGAAAGGTCCTTTTCCATGAATAGATGTGCATCGGCCGGTCCCTGTACAGCCGTCGGTTAAGGTGAGTATCCGATTTTTTTATTTTTTAACCACTTTTTCTCTCTTTTACAGGACTTTTGCAGTGTATCTATTGATACACTGCAAAAGTATTCGAGTACCGCTACCTACTCGTTGCGGGTATAGCGATTCCGAATAGTAAGGTATTCGCCCATCCCTAGTTGCAAGTGAAATTGCATGCAATGTTGCGACGTGTAACGGTACCCTTAGGGTACCTTTACACGCGGCAACTTTTCTAGGAATTTCACTGGCAACTTACTGGTTGCAGTGAAATCATGGACACATTGCTCTATCTTGTTGCTGTGCATGAATGGAACAATGTCTCCATGATTTCACTGCAACCAGTAAGTTGCCAGTGAAATTCCTAGAAATGTTGCCGCGTGTAAAGGTACCCTGAAGGTACCGTCACACCTGGAGATATCGCCGGCGATTCCACAGGCGACGCTGGGGGTGGTCTGTCGCCGGCAACATCGACAATGCGTTGCCCAATGTAAATGGGTGAGGGCGAAACGTCTGAGCGGTCGCCTGGTTTCACATCAGAGCTCTGAAACGAGGCGACCATTCCTGGGTGATGTGTAGAGATGAGCCACCACCCCGGTGTTCGAATTCGATTCGATTCGTCGAATCGACGGCGTGTTCGACGAATGTTCGTCGAATGCTCGACGAACACCGTCGAACACCCCGGAAAATGAACAAACCGGGCCTGTGGGGCTTTTTCACTTCCACAATGTATATACATACATTGTGGAAGTGAAAAAAAAGTGAAAGAAAGTGATAAAAATAAAAAAATAATCAATGCTCACCTGTCCGCGGTCCACCGAAGCCTCCGTCAAGGTCCTGCGGCTTCTAGGACCTGTGGTGACGTCATGTTCTCGCGCGAACTCCGGTCACATGACCGGAGTTCCGCGAGAACGTGACATCACCACAGGTCCTGGAAGCACAGGACCTTGCCGGAAAGCTTAAAATAGATATTTTTATGATTCTGACCCTTTCTTTTACTTAAAATATCTATTTTACGCTTTCCGGCAAGGTCCTATTGCTAATAGGACCTGTGGTGACGTCACGTTCTCATGTGACCGGAGTTCACGCTAGAACATGACGTCACCACAGGTCCTAGAAGCCGCAGGACCTTGCCGGAGGCTTCGGTGGACCGCGGACAGGTGAGCATAGATTATTTTTTTATTTTTAACACTTTCTTTCTTTTAGGGGATGTTTATTTTGGCTCAAAATGCGGCAGATGCGGTTTTCTCACCGCATCTGCCGCATTTTCGAACCAAAATCGAACATGTTCGAAATTCGCCGAATTGGAACCAAATTGTTCGAATTCGGCGAACATCGCTCATCTCTAGTGATGTGTGCTGATCACCCTGTGTAACATCTCATGAGCGATGTGAAAGGCGACAGCACACATCGTCTATACCATTCCAGTAGGCGTTTCAGGGCGTATTTACTATCTCTGGCGGTCTGTGTGGATTGGTAGCAGCTCGAGCGTTCCCATTGGTTGTCTTGTTCCTTGTCGCCATATTTGATGTGGGCGTCCAAAGATGTATTACCCAGGAGCGTACATACTGTACAGTATTGCATTGATGTTGCCTCTGTATTTGCGGCTGTGTGCAAAAGTGCAGAGATGTGCCACAAATGTGTGTTAATAGAAACGCAATTGCCATTACATCCCAACTAAAGTCTGCATGAGCGCTGTAGTGACAGCCTTCCTGTATTACATGACGCACAAGCATACAGTGAATCCTGTGGCTTGTGCGGCGCCTCTGGGCCCCCGTCCACATGTGACATATCTCCCGTGCTTTCATTCGCCCGAGCGTTGTCAATCTTTCGGCGCCGCCTTCCTGCTGTTTTTCCTTTCCCTGCAGAATACTCAAAATGGCGGCACCCAGGCGAGCAGCAGTGTGGGGAAAGCCTGAGCTCCTTCTGCTCATACCTACATGTGACACCAGGGATTATTGGTGTCACCAGCACCACACACATCCACGCCTCCACAAGCAGGATTCCTGCGGAGGGTGCAGAGGTGTCTTGAGAGCAGGTTGGGGGTTCTGCGAAGCACCAAACAGATCTGCAAAAAGATTGCAGATCTGAAATTTAAAACACCCGGACGCATCACCCAACTGCGTGCCAGGATTGCCCAGATGAGAGGTGAGTAGCATGACAACATACACATACCCTTCTGTGTAAAGAAAGACATATATGAATGTATGTGACATTTTTTTCATGACTCTGCAGCTGCAGGATCATTTTCCTGCTGCATCCACATACACCCTGTATTCCACTCTAAATATGTCTACTTTACCTATCCACATATTGTCATATGTTTACCTTATCCACATATGACATAATGTTGGCCTATCCTGCCATTCTTTCAATTTCACTCATCGTGACCTAATGAACTTCAAACAGCACTGTTTATTCAATCACCACTAGGGATGGGCGAATCTACTCGCTAGGACTCGTTACTCGGCGAGTAGTAAGGGACTCGCAGGACTCGGTACTCTGCGAGATTCCCAGCGTTTACTCGCACTAGTCCAATGCAAATCAATAGCAAACGCTGACAAAACTAGGATTGCCATTGTTTGCATTAGACTCGGCTACTGTGCCAGTGATAGCAGGGAAACTCGCTACTGTGCCAGTGATAGCAGGGAAACTCACTACTGTGCCAGTGATAGCAGGGAAACTCGCAAATAACTGCTGTTACATTGCGAGCCGAGTCCAGCTGTCTTCTCTGTGCAGCTCCAGGGTCCTAGAGCCCGCCTGCTCACAGACATGATGTAGCAGAGCTGAGATTGTTCTCAGTCTGCTTATTCCCTGTGCATAGACATCTATATCTATGCACAGGGGATGTAGCAGAGAGGACATCACGTTTTGGACTACGTCGGACGGAAGAGGATTTTTTTAATTAAAGTTGGAGTCCCTAATGGCTTTTTTTTTTTTAATTTCAAATAAAAAATTTTCTCTGTGCTTTTTTAACCCTTTATTGGAGATTCTTAGTGGCTGGGTCAAACGTGGCCTGACATTAAGAATCTCGGGCTTAATACCAGCTTGTATAACAAAGCTGGTATTAACCCCTTTATTACCCAGCGTGCCACCGCCACCAGGGCCACTGGAAGAGCGGGGTTAAGCGCCAGAGGATGGCGCTTCAATGAACGCGCCATCTTCTGGGGCGGCTGCGGGCTGCAATTTGCAGCGGGGGGTGCCCAGAAAGCTGAGTCAGAGTCTCAGAGTCAGAGTCTCAGAGTCTCAGAGTCAGAGTCTCAGAGTCTCAGAGTCAGAGTCTCAGAGTCTCAGAGTCAGAGTCTCAGAGTCTCAGAGTCAGAGTCTCAGAGTCAGAGTCTCAGAGTCTCAGAGTCAGAGTCTCAGAGTCAGAGTCTCAGAGTCAGAGTCTCAGAGTCAGAGTCAGAGTCTCAGAGTCAGAGTCTCAGAGTCAGAGTCTCAGAGTCAGAGTCTCAGAGTCTCAGAGTCTCAGAGTCAGAGTCTCAGAGTCAGAGTCTCAGAGTCAGAGTCTCAGAGTCTCAGAGTCAGAGTCTCAGAGTCTCAGAGTCTCAGAGTCAGTCTCAGAGTCTCAGAGTCAGAGTCTCAGAGTCAGAGTCAGAGTCTCAGAGTCAGAGTCTCAGAGTCAGAGTCTCAGAGTCAGAGTCTCAGAGTCAGAGTCAGAATCTCAGAGTCAGTGTCTCAGAGTCTCAGAGTCAGAGTCTAAGAATCTCAGAGTCAGAGTCTCAGAGTCAGAGTCTCAGAGTCAGAGTCTCAGAGTCTCAGAGTCTCAGAGTCAGAGTCTCAGAGTCAGAGTCTCAGAGTCAGAGTCAGAGTCAGAGTCTCAGAGTCAGAGTCTCAGAGTCAGAGTCTCAGAGTCAGAGTCAGAGTCAGAGTCTCAGAGTCAGAGTCAGAGTCTCAGAGTCAGAGTCTCAGAGTCAGAGTCTCAGAGTCAGAGTCAGAGTCTCAGAGTCAGAGTCTCAGAGTCAGAGTAAGAGTCTCAGAGTCTCAGAGTCAGAGTCTCAGAGTCAGAGTCAGAGTCAGAGTCTCAGAGTCAGAGTCTCAGAGTCAGAGTCTCAGAGTCAGAGTCTCAGAGTCAGAGTCAGAGTCTCAGAGTCAGAGTCTCAGAGTCAGAGTCTTAGAGTCTCAGAGTCAGAGTCTCAGAGTCAGAGTCTCAGAGTCAGAGTCTCAGAGTCAGAGTCAGAGTCAGAGTCTCAGAGTCAGAGTCTCAGAGTCAGAGTCTCAGAGTCAGAGTCTCAGAGTCAGAGTCAGAGTCTCAGAGTCAGAGTCTCAGAGGCAGAGTCTCAGAGTCAGAGTCTCAGAGTCAGAGTCAGAGTCTCAGAGTCTCAGAGTCAGAGTCTCAGAGTCAGAGTCAGAGTCAGAGTCTCAGAGTCAGAGTCTCAGAGTCAGAGTCTCAGAGTCAGAGTCTCAGAGTCAGAGTCTTAGAGTCTCAGAGTCAGAGTCTCAGAGTCAGAGTCTTAGAGTCTCAGAGTCAGAGTCTCAGAGTCAGAGTCTCAGAGTCAGAGTCTCAGAGTCTCAGAGTCAGAGTCTCAGAGTCTCAGAGTCTCAGAGTCTCAGAGTCAGAGTCTCAGAGTCAGAGTCAGAGTCTCAGAGTCAGAGTCTCAGAGTCAGAGTCTCAGAGTCAGAGTCTCAGAGTCAGAGTCAGAGTCAGAGTCTCAGAGTCAGAGTCTCAGAGTCAGAGTCTCAGATTCAGAGTCTCAGAGTCAGAGTCTCAGAGTCTCAGAGTCAGAGTCTAAGAGTCTCAGAGTCAGAGTCTCAGAGTCAGAGTCTCAGAGTCTGAGTCTCAGAGTCTCAGAGTCTCAGAGTCAGAGTCTCAGAGTCAGAGTCAGAGTCAGAGTCTCAGAGTCAGAGTCTCAGAGTCAGAGTCTCAGAGTCAGAGTCAGAGTCAGAGTCTCAGAGTCAGAGTCAGAGTCTCAGAGTCAGAGTCTCAGAGTCAGAGTCTCAGAGTCAGAGTCAGAGTCTCAGAGTCAGAGTCTCAGAGTCAGAGTCTCAGAGTCAGAGTCAGAGTCTCAGAGTCTCAGAGTCAGAGTCTCAGAGTCAGAGTCAGAGTCAGAGTCTCAGAGTCAGAGTCTCAGAGTCAGAGTCTCAGAGTCAGAGTCTCAGAGTCAGAGTCAGAGTCTCAGAGTCAGAGTCTCAGAGTCAGAGTCTTAGAGTCTCAGAGTCAGAGTCTCAGAGTCAGAGTCTCAGAGTCAGAGTCTCAGAGTCAGAGTCAGAGTCTCAGAGTCAGAGTCTCAGAGTCAGAGTCTCAGAGTCAGAGTCTCAGAGTCAGAGTCTCAGAGTCAGAGTCAGAGTCTCAGAGTCAGAGTCAGAGTCTCAGAGTCAGAGTCTCAGAGTCAGAGTCAGAGTCTCAGAGTCAGAGTCTCAGAGTCAGAGTCTCAGAGTCTCAGAGTCAGAGTCTCAGAGTCTCAGAGTCTCAGAGTCTCAGAGTCAGAGTCTCAGAGTCAGAGTCAGAGTCTCAGAGTCAGAGTCTCAGAGTCAGAGTCTCAGAGTCAGAGTCTCAGAGTCAGAGTCAGAGTCAGAGTCTCAGAGTCAGAGTCTCAGAGTCAGAGTCTCAGATTCAGAGTCTCAGAGTCAGAGTCTCAGAGTCTCAGAGTCAGAGTCTAAGAGTCTCAGAGTCAGAGTCTCAGAGTCAGAGTCTCAGAGTCTGAGTCTCAGAGTCTCAGAGTCTCAGAGTCAGAGTCTCAGAGTCAGAGTCAGAGTCAGAGTCTCAGAGTCAGAGTCTCAGAGTCAGAGTCTCAGAGTCAGAGTCAGAGTCAGAGTCTCAGAGTCAGAGTCAGAGTCTCAGAGTCAGAGTCTCAGAGTCAGAGTCTCAGAGTCAGAGTCAGAGTCTCAGAGTCAGAGTCTCAGAGTCAGAGTCTCAGAGTCAGAGTCAGAGTCTCAGAGTCTCAGAGTCAGAGTCTCAGAGTCAGAGTCAGAGTCAGAGTCTCAGAGTCAGAGTCTCAGAGTCAGAGTCTCAGAGTCAGAGTCTCAGAGTCAGAGTCAGAGTCTCAGAGTCAGAGTCTCAGAGTCAGAGTCTTAGAGTCTCAGAGTCAGAGTCTCAGAGTCAGAGTCTCAGAGTCAGAGTCTCAGAGTCAGAGTCAGAGTCTCAGAGTCAGAGTCTCAGAGTCAGAGTCTCAGAGTCAGAGTCTCAGAGTCAGAGTCTCAGAGTCAGAGTCAGAGTCTCAGAGTCAGAGTCAGAGTCTCAGAGTCAGAGTCTCAGAGTCAGAGTCAGAGTCTCAGAGTCAGAGTCTCAGAGTCAGAGTCTCAGAGTCAGAGTCAGAGTCTCAGAGTCTCAGAGTCAGAGTCTCAGAGTCAGAGTCAGAGTCAGAGTCTCAGAGTCAGAGTCTCAGAGTCAGAGTCTCAGAGTCAGAGTCTCAGAGTCAGAGTCAGAGTCTCAGAGTCAGAGTCTCAGAGTCAGAGTCTCAGAGTCAGAGTCTCAGAGTCAGAGTCAGAGTCTCAGAGTCTCAGAGTCAGAGTCTCAGAATCAGAGTCAGAGTCAGAGTCTCAGAGTCAGAGTCTCAGAGTCAGAGTCTCAGAGTCAGAGTCCTCAGAGTCAGAGTCAGAGTCTCAGAGTCAGAGTCTCAGAGTCTCAGAGTCAGAGTCTCAGAGTCAGAGTCTCAGAGTCAGAGTCAGAGTCTCAGAGTCAGAGTCTCAGAGTCAGAGTCTCAGAGTCTCCGAGTCTCAGAGTCAGAGTCTCAGAGTCAGAATCTCAGAATTTCATGAAATAATTAAAAAAAAATGCGTGGGGCTCCGCGCAATTTCTATGTCTAGCCAGGTACAGCTAAGCAGCTGGGGGCTGGAATCCGCAGCGCAGGGATGCCTAAGCTTTCTGGGCACCCCCCGCTGCAAATTGCAGCCCGCAGCCGCCCCAGAAGATGGCGCGTTCATTGAAGCGCCGTCCTCTGGCGCTGAACCCCACTCTTCCAGCGGCCCTGGTGGCCGTGGCACGCTGGGTAATAAAGAGGTTAGGGCCAGCTTTGTATTATCAGCTGGCCCTAAGCCCGAAATTTATGGCGGTCACGCCAATATTAGACATGACCGCCATGAATTTCTATTAAATTGTTTTAAAAAAAACACAACACAGAGAAAATTTTTATTAGAAATAAAAAAAAAAGCCATTAGCGACTCCATCTTTAATTAAAAAAATCCTCTTCCGTACGACGCAGTCCAAAACGCGATGTCCTCTCTGCTACATCCCCTGTGCATAGATATAGATGTCTATGCACAGGGAATGAGCAGACTGAGAACAATCTCAGCTCTGCTACATCAGGCAGCAGGCGGGCTCTAGGACCCTGGAGCTGTGGCAGCCAGCACACTGAGCAGACAGGACTCTTATCTGTGCGAGTTTCCCAGCGATTACTTGCAAAGCAAACGAGTCCAATGCAAATAAATGACAAAACTAGGATTGCTTCAGGCTGAAGCTTCCGAGACACATCTGTGATTTGTAAATCTCACACTACTCGCTATTACTTGCTTCCCCATTCATTTACATTGGACTCGCTAGACTCGCAACGAGTAGCGAGTCCTGTGCTCGGACTCGCTAGAGTCAAGCGATTCCGAGTAATTTAGGATTCGCCCATCACTAGTCACCACATATCTGGCCATGTTGTTCTTGTGACAAAGTATGTTGTTACCTCAACAGGTAGGGACAGAAGCCCTGACCATCCCCCCGTCTCCTGCGGGAGGACCACCACCACCACCGAGCCAACCCAGGTCACCAGGCCAACCGCCAGCTGGAACGCCGCCACAAGAAGAAGGGCCCACATCACCCCACTTGCCAAGACCATCTGGCGCAGAGGGGACTCCACGTGCTGATTCCACCACACCCGTTGAAGGGGAGCTGTCTAGTGGGGACAATTCACCTCAGTGGTCCCCTCAGGACCCCGCAAACGGACAAGAAGGTGGGTGTAATGTCATTATTACTCATATATACTGTGCACTATATCTGTGTTTCTTGTTTTTTCACCCTTAATTTGTATGTGGTGACCTTTGTTATGGGCTAACAAATACACATATGCTCATCTTATTACAGATAATCCCAGCCAAGCCGTGGATTGGACAATAAGCCCCTCACCATCCCCACCCCCCCAAATGGGGTATCCACAGCCCCCCCGGTAAGTGCAAACACTTCTATTCAAACACACCTGCTATGTGTCCTAAACATGTTGATGATGTTGATGTTCTGTATCCTCTGTAGGTGGCCCATCCCTGTAGGACCTGGAGGCGGCCCATGCAGAAGCTGCGGGAAAACTGGCCCAAATAAACCGCCTCATTGAGGCCTAGAAACGGGACCACCCCCCCCCCCCTGCCCCTCAAGATGGCCATCGTATTCTTCCCCATGTTTAATTTAAAAAAAAAAATATATAAAATATTTACCCATGTTTATGGGATTTGTCATTTCAATTGTATGGACCATGTTGGTCCTTTGTTTTAGCATTAAAATGTTTTTGGATACCATGTACTGTTGTACGTGTTTTTGTAAATGAATGTATATGTTCAATATTTGTTACCCCTGTAATGGGGTTTGACACCATACCAATATTATCTACAAAAGGTTGACACAATACCACAAGTACATCTTTTGTGTCCTCCAAAGTGATTATTGGTCCTAGGAAAGAGATGCATGTCCCAGTATGGGGTACCACAAAGGTATGTTGGCATAATTTCAGATTTAAAGGGGTACATAAGCATTGTGGACATATGTATGGGACCCAGGGACAGGCCTTTGTGGTGACACTGTATGGTGCCTTTGTGTGTTTATCCCACATATACATGTATTGCATTGCACATATTCTGCACACACATGGAGAAGAAAATGTTTAGGTGAAGAATACATATGGACCACATAACTGCAAACACACAAATATCTGTCCGCACACATACTTTCAAGGCTCCAATATTATCCAGATCAAGAACGCAAGAGTGATTTTATTAGACAACGCAGTAGCACAACACACTTCACATAAAAGCGCTGTACAAATTTACTGTACATATTCTTCACGCGAGCGCCATGTTTTGCCTTGTAGGCGACGCCAATGCGTCTAGCAATAATCCGCGACACATCACACGAGAGTTGACTAAAGCACCGAGCCAATACGCACAAAAATGCTTACATGTAACGATGTAATGAGATATAGAAATTGGTTGCGCCACGCTGCTTTATGTTTTATATCCACCCTCTGTTAAGTCACCGTTATACTCACCTTTTCCTGTAGTGCTGTCCGCACAACAGGGGGGCTCACGTAGTGAGTGCACGGGGTCTCTCTCTGGACGGTGTGGATTCATTTCCCTTTTTCCTCGGTGTCCGCCTGTGTAATTGCACGTGATCCGTCAAGTGTTTTCCTCTCCTCTGTTAGATTTGTCTTCTCCTCCGGAGCTGCTCCACCGCTCTCCCCATAGGGAGATGGATATGTAGGCAATGGAATAAAACGATGTTTGTGTGAGCTCTGGGATATGAAGACAGCTACACCTCAACAAGTATTTTACCTGTAAGTTTATTGTTCAAATCACACTAGGTCCTCTCCCACAACATGTTTCTACGCTCAGGGCGTCTTCCTCAAGTGGATATCCACTTGAGGAAGACGCCCTGAGTGTCGAAACATGTTGTGGGAGAGGACCTAGTGTGATTTGAACAATAAACTTACAGGTAAAATACTTGTTGAAGTGTAGCTGTCTTCATATCCCAGGCTCACCCAAACATCGTTTTATTCCATTGCCTACATGTAACGATGTGGCACGGCGAACAAGGACACATTGAATAATGATTGGTGTTTGTTCGGAACCAATCACAAGTCTTCAAGGCGTCACACAACATAATGTTAATGCCTATGTCCGAGATGTAGCTCAAAATGACGCCCACATCGCTAATGTGGTGACTCTGTGTGACGCGGAAGCGGTGACCAGTGACTTGATCGCCCCTGGGCCTTGGGCGACGCTCAGGCAAATTTCCGGTCGGGTCGTTGCCCGAGCGTCGCCTAAGTTGTCGCCCAGTGTAAATGAGCGTCGACGACCTTAGGCGACACGCAAATACGTGGGCGCGCACGTGCGTCGCCTATGGAATCGCCGGCGATATCTCCAGGTTTGACGGTAACCTTAGCGTTCCGACACATGGGCGCTGAAATTAGATGAGTTCAATGCGAGGAAATCTCACTTTGCACTCTGACCAATGTTAGTAAATGAGTGAAAGCAGATGAACGTTTCTGTTCAGCTTTTTTCTTATCCAGATTTTGGATGAGAAGAACGTAGCAACATGCTGTGTCTAGATGTGAATCTCCTGCAAGACTCACCAATGCAAGTCAAAGGGTGTGATAAAAAATCACCCAGCACAAAGACAGCTCAGTGATAGCACACTGAGGGTACCGTTACATGTCGCAACATTGCATGCAATTTCACTTGCAATTTCCTGGTTGCAGTGAAATCATGGACACATTGTTCTATTTTGTTGCCATGTACAAAATGGAACAATGTGTCCATGATTTCACTGCAACCAGCAAATTGCAAGTGAAATTACATGCAATGTTGCGACGTGTAACGGTACGCTGACAGCACAATGCCAGCGTTTTTAGCATGGTCTTTCCCATGATGGAATAGAATAGAAAAGAGAGATAGGATAGATAGAAAGATGATAGGAATAGCTAGATCATCTGTCTACTGCTGTTGATTCCAAGGCCACCTTTTAAGCTAATACTTATATGTTTGGCAACCAAGCATAATCACCATTCAGTTTGAAGAAATGCAGTCTGACTGCAACAGCCAATCACAGATGTTCTCACAGAGTGTGAGTTTCTGTGATTGGCTGTTGCCGGTCAGTGCAGTGAAAATATATGAAATTTAATAGACGGCCCCCTGAAGCAGCAACGGGACACTGGTAATTCCTATGTAATGCAGTGTTCACCTGCATGAAATATACTTCCCAAAAACAAGTCAGCACTCCAGTAATAGATGAAAGGGGACAGCTTTATTGTAGTCCCTTGTGGCGCGAGGTTTCAACCCCTATGGGGTCTTCCTCAAGCACTTGAGAGAGACCCCATAGGGTTGAAACGTCGTGCCACAAGGGGCTACAATAAAGCTGTCCCCTTTCATCTAATACTGGAGTGCTGCCATGTTTTTGGAAAGTATCTATTTTTATTCAATCCCTCTATCCTATGTGTCTACTCTTTTGTAACTTTCCACAGCATAGGAAAGACCATGTCAAAAACACATTGCACACAGATACCACATGGATGTCACACTGATGTTAGCTGGCAAAAAAATGCACAATCGCATTGCACTCACATGCCACTTACATCAAAAAAACAATTTCACTTGTCCTACTCTAAAAACAGTCATATTGTTCATACAGTCATGTGTTTCCAGCGTTACCCAGTGACTCTGGAGATGGAAAGTGACTCTGCTGTTCAAACTGTGCAAAAGGTGTGAAAATCTGATAAATATCACAACTGTCATTATGGTGAAGCCAAAGCGACAACACACAAAATTATGTGAACATACTCTCAAATGCTTCAGAAGTGTTGAAAATGGTGCTTAGTGTTGTTTTGTTTTGCTAAATGTAAATCAAATGTCTAAACGTCTGAATTTACTTGATATTGAAAATTTCAGACGATTTAACCTGACCTCAATCTGCTATGATTTAACCTGCTCATCTCTAGCAAACAGTTTTGTAGGTAAAATTGCAGAATTTGCAAAGGAAACATATCCCTTGTTACTAAATTATTTAGATGACATTCCTTTCTTTCATAGGACCAAAACCACTCATTTATTAATGACTAATAAATTAGTCATCACTAAAGATGTGTGAACTTTCCCCAAACATTTTACCAACTTCAAATTTGGTACAAACATTGCAAATTATGTTCGTGATTAGAAACCAGAGCAATTTACCAAAAACATAACACAGCTTTGTTCGAAAAAAAAGTTCAAAATTTAACATGGCTATAAAACTTTCCTTAAGTGTTTCGGGCCAAAACACTCACTGTAAGACCTGTTAGCAGGAAAAAGCAGCTAACTTTACAGTTAGGAGTGTTTCCGCCATGGGGTCTACCGGCTTGTATTAAGCTGGAGAAGTTTTTACAGCTGTAAATAAATTTGTTTAATCTTTCTCGAGTTAGGTGTTTTGACACCTGCACGGTATGAATTTTGAAAATTGTGCCAGATGTAGCAGCACCTGTAAAGTCCTGGACTCTCAAAATGTCCTTTAAACATCCATTTAAGAGAGCTTATTACATTTTGGGGATTTTTTTATTTTTCCCCTTCCCAAGTTTAGCGCTGTTAATGCTTTTTCCTGCTGTATTAGCGATCATGCATGCAGTCTTTGGGCTACAACGCAAAGCCCTTAATTCACTCCACCCTTCATGGACTGCTGATTCCTGTGAGACTTTTGTTATATATACTGTGAATATTGATATATGTTTGTTTGAAACTTGTTATAGTCTGTGCTATTGTAACATATTTTTTTACTTCACTACTTGTGTGCTGGACTTTTTCTGCAAACATGTGCTTTGATAAAGTCCTAAAAAGACTGGTGAACAAGCCGCAGGCCTCTGGCCTGACGTCTGAGGTATGGAAGTGCAAAATAATACACACACTCTTGTAGAACTGGACAGGCAATTTGCAGTCCTCAATGGCTACAAACAGTGCATGTTTTCAGGATTTCCTTAGCATTTCACAAAGTGCTGGAATCATCAGCACTGCAGGTGATGAAAATAGGACCTGTACTATGCTAAGGAAATCCTGAAAACGTACCCTGTTTTCAGACCTTCAGAACTGAAGTTGTCCTCTCCTGCTCTAGAAGTCTCTCTGGAAGTAGCCAGGGGGCAAGAGTAATACTCAAATCCTTTCACCACAACTGCGGTTCTTCCTGGACCCTCTTAGGCCCTGTTACCATGGTGTATTGTTTTATTTTTTTTTTACACTGATTTTGAGAATCTGCATCAAAATCTGCACGTGTGTTCTGGAGTTAACAACATCTATAACAGACCAGAAGTGTTGTGCCCAGATTGTTTTTTTTCCTTTTAAATATGGTTCAGAGTTCTTTCATCTTTCCCAAAATCTGCACTAAATTTCACCAAAAGGAAAAGAAAGCACACACCACTTCTGAACTCTCATAGACTTTGATGTCTTTGATATACATACATATTTTAATGTAGAGTCCCAAACTGTGCTTAAAACATTGTACCATGGGCACGAGGCCTTAAAACAATATGGTGGGGTCATGTTCACAGAAAACATCCCCCATATGCTGTAGGAGCAGGCACACAGGCACATGTAAGAGTGGTGCGATTACAAATATTACTGCACTTCAGACACAAGGAATCACACAGGGGCTATCTCTAGTGATGAGCGAATCCTAAATTACTCGGAATCGCTTGACTCTAGCGAGTCGAGCACAGGACTCGCTACTCGTTGCGAGTCTAGCGAGTCCAATGTTAATGAATGGGGAAGCGGGTAACAGCAAGTAGTGTGCGATTTACAAATCACAGATGTGTCTCGGAAGTTTCAGCCTGCCATTGATTTGCATTGGACTCGTTTACTTTGCAAGTAATCGCTGGGAAACTCGCACAGATAAGAGTCCTGTCTGCTCTGTGTGCTGGCTGCCACAGCTCCAGGGTCCTAGAGCCCGCCTGCTGCCTGATGTAGCAGTGCTGAGATTGTTCTCAGTCTGCTCATTCCCTGTGCATAGACATCTATATCTATGCACAGGGATGAGCAGAGAGGACATCGCGTTTTGGATTGCGTCGGACGGAAGAGGATTTTTTTAATTAAAGATGGAGTCCCTAATGGCTTTTTTTTTTACTTCTAATAAAAAATTTTCTCTGTGTTTTTTTTAAAACAATTTAATGGAAATTCATGGCGGTCATGTCTAACATTGGCGTGACCGCCATAAATTTCGGGCTTAGGGCCAGCTGATAATACAAAGCTGGCCCTAACCTCTTTATTACCCAGCGTGCCACCGCCACCAGGGCCGCTAGAAGAGCGGGGTTCAGCGCCAGAGGATGGCGCTTCAATGAACGCGCCATCTTCTGGGGCGGCTGCGGGCTGCAATTTGCAGCGGGGGGTGCCCAGAAAGCTTGGGCATCCCTGCGCTGCGGATTCCAGCCCCAGCTGCTTAGCTGTACCTGGCTAGACATAGAAATTGCGCGGAGCCCCACGCATTTTTTTTTAATTATTTCATGAAATTCTGAGATTCTGACTCTGAGACTCTGACTCTGAGACTGAGACTCTGACTCTGAGACTCTGACTCTGAGACTCTGACACTGACTCTGAGACTCTGACTCTGAGACTCTGACTCTGAGACTCTGACTCTGAGACTCTGACTCTGAGATTCTGACTCTGAGACTCTGACTCTGAGACTCTGACTCTGAGACTCTGACTCTGAGACTCTGTCTCTGGCTCTGAGGGTGAGACTCTGACTCTGAGACTCTGACTCTGGCTCTGAGGGTGAGACTCTGACTCTGAGACTCTGACTCTGAGACTCTGACTCTGAGACTCTGACTCTGAGACTCTGACGCTGAGATTCTGACTCTGACTCTGAGACTCTGACTCTGAGACTCTGACTCTGAGACTCTGACTCTGAGACTCTGACTCTGGCTCTGAGGGTAAGACTCTGACTCTGAGACTCTGACTCTGACTCTGAGGGTGAGACTCTGACTCTGAGACTCTGACTCTGAGACTCTGACTCTGAGACTCTGACTCTGGCTCTGAGGGTGAGACTCTGACACTGAGACTCTGACTCTGAGACTCTGACTCTGAGACTCTGACTCTGACTCTGAGACTCTGACTCTGAGACTCTGACTCTGAGACTCTGACTCTGGCTCTGAGGGTGAGACTCTGACTCTGAGACTCTGACTCTGAGACTCTGACTCTGAGACTCTGACTCTGGCTCTGAGGGTGAGACTCTGACTCTGAGACTCTGACTCTGAGACTCTGACTCTGAGACTCTGACTCTGACTCTGAGACTCTGACTCTGAGGCTCTGACTCTGAGACTCTGACTCTGAGACTCTGATTCTGAGATTCTGACTCTGACTCTGAGACTCTGACTCTGAGACTCTGACTCTGACTCTGAGACTCTGACTCTGAGACTCTGAGACTCTGACTCTGGCTCTAAGGGTGAGACTCTGACTCTGAGACTCTGACTCTGAGACTCTGACTCTGAGACTCTGACTCTGAGACTCTGACTCTGACTCTGAGACTCTGACTCTGAGACTCTGAGACTCTGACTCTGGCTCTGAGGGTGAGACTCTGACTCTGAGACTCTGACTCTGAGACTCTGACTCTGAGACTCTGACTCTGACTCTGAGACTCTGACTCTGAGACTCTGACTCTGGCTCTGAGGGTGAGACTCTGACTCTGAGACTCTGACTCTGAGACTCTGACTCTGACTCTGAGAATCTGACTCTGTGACTCTGACTCTGAGACTCTAAATCTGAGACTCTGACTCTGACTCTAAGACTCTGACTCTGAGACTCTGACACTCTGACTCTGACACTCTGACTCTGGCTCTGAGGGTGAGACTCTGACTCTGAGACTCTGACTCTGAGACTCTGAGACTCTGACTCTGACTCTGAGACTCTGACTCTGAGACTCTGACACTCTGACTCTGACACTCTGACTCTGGCTCTGAGGGTGAGACTCTGACTCTGGCTCTGAGGTGAGACTCTGACTCTGAGACTCTGACTCTGAGACTCTGAGACTCTGACTCTGACTCTGAGACTCTGACTCTGAGACTCTGAGACTCTAACTCTGAGACTCTGACTCTGACTCTGAGACTCTGACTCTGCCTCTGAGGGTGAGACTCTGACTCTGAGACTCTGACTCTGAGACTCTGACTCTGAGACTCTGAGACTCTGACTCTGACTCTGAGACTCTGACTCTGAGACTCTGACTCTGAGACTCTGACTCTGAGACTCTGATTCTGACTCTGAGACTCTGACTCTGAGACTCTGACTCTGGCTCTGGGGGTGAGACTCTGACTCTGACTCTGGCTCTGGGGGTGAGACTCTGACTCTGAGACTCTGACTCTGAGACTCTGACTCTGAGACTCTGACTCTGAGACTCTGAGACTCTGAGACTCTGACTCTGAGACTCTGACTCTGAGACTCTGACTCTGACTCTGAGACTCTGACTCTGACTCTGAGACTCTGACTCTGACTCTGAGACTCTGACTCTGACTCTGAGACTCTGACTCTGAGAGTCTGACTCTGAGACTCTGACTCTGACTCTAAGACTCTGACTCTGAGATTCTGACTCTGAGACTCTGACTCTGAGACTCTAACTGAGATTCTGACTCTGAGATTCTGACTCTGAGACTCTGACTCTGAGACTCTGACTCTGAGATTCTGACTCTGAGATTCTGACTCTGAGACTCTGACTCTGACTCTGAGACTCTGACTCTGAGACTCTGACTCTGAGACTCTGACTCTGAGACTCTGACTCTGGCTCTGAGGGTGAGACTCTGACTCTGAGACTCTGACTCTGAGATTCTGACTCTGAGATTCTGACTCTGAGACTCTGACTCTGACTCTGAGACTCTGACTCTGAGACTCTGACTCTGAGACTCTGACTCTGGCTCTGAGGGTGAGACTCTGACTCTGAGACTCTGACTCTGGCTCTGAGGGTGAGACTCTGACTCTGAGACTCTGACTCTGAGACTCTGACTCTGAGACTCTGACTCTGACTCTGAGACTCTGACTCTGGCTCTGAGTGTGAGACTCTGACTCTGAGACTCTGACTCTGAGACTCTGACTCTGAGACTCTGACTCTGGCTCTGAGGGTGAGACTCTGACTCTGAGACTCTGACTCTGAGACTCTGACTCTGAGACTCTGACTCTGAGACTCTGACTCTGACTCTGAGACTCTGACTCTGAGACTCTGACTCTGACTCTGAGACTCTGACTCTGAGACTCTGACTCTGAGACTCTGAGACTCTGACTCTGAGACTCTGAGACTCTGACTCTGACTCTGACTCTGAGACTCTGACTCTGAGACTCTGAGACTCTGGCTCTGAGGTTGAGACTCTGACTCTGAGACTCTGACTCTGACTCTGAGGGTGAGACTCTGACTCTGAGACTCTGACTCTGAGACTCTGACTCTGAGACTCTGACTCTGACTCTGAGACTCTGACTCTGAAACTCTGACTCTGGCTCTGAGGGTGAGACTCTGACTCTTAGACTCTGACTCTGAGACTCTGAGACTCTGACTCTGAGACTCTGACTCTGGCTCTGAGGGTGAGACTCTGACTCTGAGACTCTTACTCTGAGACTCTGACTCTGAGACTCTGACTCTGACTCTGAGACTCTGACTCTGAGACTCTGACTCTGAGACTCTGACTCTGGCTCTGAGGGTGAGACTCTGACTCTGAGACTCTGACTCTGAGACTCTGACTCTGAGACTCTGACTCTGAGACTCTGACTCTGAGACTCTGACTCTGAGACTCTGAGACTCTGACTCTGACTCTGAGACTCTGACTCTGAGACTCTGAGACTCTGACTCTGAGACTCTGACTCTGAGACTCTGACTCTGAGACTCTGACTCTGGCTCTGGAGGTGAGACTCTGACTCTGAGACTCTGACTCTGAGACTCTGACTCTGAGACTCCGACTCTGAGACTCTGAGACTCTGACTCTGAGACTCTGACTCTGAGACTCTGACTCTGAGACTCTAACTCTGAGACTCTAACTCTAACTCTGAGACTCTGACTCTGACTCTGAGACTCTGACTCTGAGACTCTGACTCTGACTCTGAGACTCTGACTCTGAGACTCTGACTCTGAGTCTCTGACTCTGAGACTCTGACTCTGACTCTAAGACTCTGACTCTGAGACTCTGACTCTGGCTCTGAGGGTGAGACTCTGACTCTGAGACTCTGAGACTCTGACTCTGAGACTCTGAGACTCTGACTCTGAGACTCTGACTCTGAGACTCTGACTCTGAGACTCTGACTCTGAGACTCTGACTCTGAGACTCTGACTCTGGCTCTGAGGGTGAGACTCTGACTCTGAGACTCTGACTCTGAGACTCTGACTCTGAGACTCTGACTCTGAGACTCTGAGACTCTGACTCTGAGACTCTGACTCTGACTCTGAGACTCTGACTCTGACTCTGAGACTCTGACTCTGAGACTCTGTCTCTGACTCTGAGACTCTGACTCTGAGACTCTGACTCTGACTCTGAGACTCTGACTCTGAGACTCTAAAACTCTGAGACTCTGAGTCTGACTCTGAGACTCTGACTCTGACTCTGAGACTCTGACTCTGAGACTCTGAGTCTGACTCTGAGACTCTGACTCTGACTCTGAGACTCTGACTCTGACACTCTGACTCTGACACTCTGACTCTGACTCTGAGACTCTGACTCTGAGACTCTGACTCTGAAATTCATGAAATAATAAAAAAAAATGAGTGGGGCTCCGCGCAATTTCTATGTCTAGCCAGGTACAGCTAAGCAGCTGGGGGATGGAATCCGCAGAGCAGGGATGCCCAAGCTTTCGGGGCACCCCCCGCTGCAAATTGCAGCCCGCAGCCGCCCCAGAAGATGGCACGTTCATTGAAGTGCCATCCTCTGGCGCTGAACCCCGCTCTTCCAGCGGCCCTGGTGGCGGTGGCACGCTGGGTAATAAAGAGGTTAATACCAGCTTTGTTATACAAGCTGGTATTAAGCCCGAGATTCTTAATGTCAGGCCACGTTTGACCCAGCCACTAAGAATCTCCAATAAAGGGTTAAAAAAACACAATACAGAGAAAATCTTTTATTTGAAATAAAAAAAAAGCCATTAGGGACTCCATCTTTAATTAAAAAAATCCTCTTCGGTCCGACGTAGTCCAAAACGCGATGTCCTCTCTGCTACATCCCTGTGCATAGATATAGATGTCTATGCACAGGGAATGAGCAGACTGAGAACAATCTCAGCTCTGCTACATCATGTCTGTGAGCAGGCGGGCTCTAGGACCCTGGAGCTGCACAGAGAAGACAGCTGGACTCGGCTAGCAAAGTAACAGCAGTTACTTTGCGAGTTTCCCTGCTATCACTGGCACAAGTCCCTTACTCCTCACCGAGTAACGAGTCCTAGCGAGTAGATTCGCCCATCCCTAGCTATCTCGCAGGTTTAACCTGTGCTGCACTTCCTGACATCGCTGCTCCTTAACAAATACATAGAGGAGATGTATTTGTTAAGTCTCACGCGATATCGTGGCTCTCACAAGACAGCTAGTGTTATGAGCACTGACCCCATTGAAGTTATCTCAGGTCACACAGCGGGAATCCCTGCTGTATGATATCCAACAGAGTTTTTACCAGGCTATTTGCACTTCCAGAGGTCTATGATCCAAAACGTCTAGTAATTCATAAAGGGTTTTTATTATTTCTCAAGAAAAGCACATACAACGCGTTTCGACAGTAAAAAATGTCTTCCTCAGGTATATGTCACTTCTGGTCATGCGACCAGATGTGATGTCACACGCCATTAGATTGCTGGTTAGGTATAAAAAGGCCCTTTTCTTGTTTATGAACACTCCTTCAGACTAAGCTAATGTGAAACGTGCAGTAGGGGTAAGGTCACAAACAGGCAAACAACCTTTTAAGGCACTTGCATGAGCTTTTTTAGTGCAATGGCACTTGTTTCATGTGCGTATTGATATTTTTATTTGCAGTGTGTATATATATATGCACTGCTGATACTGTGATTGTTGTACAAGGAAAATTTCCCGTATGGTATTGAATTGTTAGCCTGACACATTGGCTAATTGGGGTAAGGGCCCTTTCACATCAGCGTTTTTTTTCAAATCGCGGCAGATGCGGTGAAAAAAACGCATCTGCCGCGATTACCGCATACCGGCTGCACTTGCGGCGCGGTTGCGGTTTTTTCCATGCAAAGTATAGGCGGACTTGCGGCAGGTGCGGCAAGTGCGGTTTTGCACTTGCGGCAGGTGCGGCCGCGAAAAAAAACGCGACCGCGGTTTTTTTCGCGGCCGCACCTGCCGCAAGTGCAAAACCGCACTTGCCGCACCTGCCACAAGTCCGCCTATACTTTGCATGGAAAAAACCGCAACCGCGCCGCAAGTGCAGCCGGTATGCGGTAATCGCGGCAGATGCGGTTTTTTCACCGCATCTGCCGCGATTTCAAAAAAACGCTGATGTGAAAGGGCCCTTACCTGTGTTGTGTACTGGGCCTGTTTTAATATTCTCTGTTTTTTAACTTCTGTGCTATTTTGTTGTTTTTGCAATTGGCCTGACTCGCGAGTTGTTATTTTGTTATTTGGGAATTATCGCACATATGACATGCTCCAATAATGGTTATTAAATGTATTTATAAAAATATACTGCATGCTTTATAATAAGAACATTTGGTTTTCTCCTTGCATAATGATAACCTTGTTATTAAAGGTTTTTTGTTTCTTGTTATGTAATGTTTTTCTTTCTTCTTTCAAAACAGAGGATAAAAATATAAATTTTAGCCCCTAACTCATTCACCACAAGCCTATTTTCATCTTAAAGACTAAGACAAATTTTACAACTCTGACCAGTGTCAATTTATAAGGTAAAAACTTTGGAATGCTTCAATATTGCCCATGGATTCTGAAATTGTTTTATTGTATTTTATGGTAGTGGTACATTTTGGTGGATATGATTTTCATTTATTTATGAACATAATACAAGTTATGCAAACAATTAGAAAATGTTGCAATATTTGAGCATTTAACTTTTATGTCCAAAATCCAGAGAGTTATATCACACAAAATCATTAATAAATAAGATTTGCTACATGTCTACTTTACATAAAAACTAGTGATGGCAGAGTACCATAAAATTTGTAATCAATATACTCGTTACTAGTGATGAGCCACCACCTCAATGTTCGAATTAGGTTCAATTCGTCGAATTAGTGATTTGTTCGTCGAATGTTCGTCAAACACCGCGAACCCCATTGAAATCAATGGCAGGCTACAGCAAACACATAGAAAACACCTTCAAATGTCTCCAAAAGCTGCCAAACTACTCAGAATGAACAACAAACACCAGGAAAAGTGACAACAATCCAAACACCGTACAAATAGTCAGAGGCAAAGTGGCATTAGTTTTCTACATTTAGTAAAAAGAGATGGAAGAGTAAAAGGAGGATGAGACACAGGTACGGGCATGTCACACCCTTCTTAAATCATGTAAAACATAGCAAGGGGACTCCAACAAGAATCCTCACTCTTTTCAAAGGGTCAAACCTACAGCAAAATAGCATTAATTGTCCCTGACCAAAAATTGCTGAATGGCCCAGCCGGCATGCATGGCACAGGGTCTGGAACAGGACCTGGCTTAGCATTTCAAGGTTAAACATTGCTCAGCAACTATAGGTTTTGTGGAGTATTACAGTAAAAACTTGAGAGGTAGGTCAGTGACCTGAATAGGCCTAGTGGGTCGGATCCCCTCGAAGCTCATGCAAGTGCTCCCGTCAATCTCATGCCCCGCCACACGCAGGTGGGACCACCATCAGTTTTGTGGAATATTTCAGGAAATAATATGGAGGTCAGAGACTTGTTTGGGCCTAGTAGGCTGGATAAACTCAAAGCTTGTGCAAGCGCTCACATCAAAGTTATGCCCCACCACACACAGGTGGGACCACTATCAGTTTTATAGATTACTACAGGAAATAAGAGAGAGGTAGGTAAGTGACCTGTTTGTGTCTAGTGGGCCAGATAAATTCAAAGCTCATGCAAGCGCTCTCATCAATGATATACCCTGCCACACACCGGTGAACCACCATCAGGTGTGTGGATTACTACCGAAAATAACAGAGGTAGGTCAGAGACCTGTTTAGGCCTAGTAGGCCAGATAATCTTAAAGCTCATGTAAGTGCTCCCATCAATGATATACCCCGCCACACACAGGTGGGAACAACTATCAGTTTTGTGAATAACTACAGGAAATAAGAGAGGTAGGTAAGTGACCTGTTTGGGTCTAGTGGGCCAGATAAATCAACGCTCATGCAAGCATTCCCATTAATGATATGAACCACTACACACAGGTGGGACCATCATTAGTTTTGTGGAGTACTACATGAATTGATGTAGAGGTAGGTCAGAGACCTGTTTGGGCCTACATGGTCACATGAAGTCAAAGCTCATGCAAGCGCTCGCATCAATGATATGCCCCGCCACACTAGTCAGGTAGGTTAGTGAGCTGTTTAGGTCTACTGGGCCGGATAAACTCAAAGCTCATGCAAGTGCTCCCAACAGTGTTATGCCCCGCCACACACAGGTGGGACCACTATCAGTTTCGTGGATTATTACCATAAATACTAGTCAGGTAGGTAGGTTGGTAAGCACCTGCTTTAGGATGAGGTGTGTGCTGCACTGTTCGGTATATGGATGAGGCTGAACATCAGAGGCCAGAGTCAGACCGCAAGTATTTGGACTTCTCACTGTCCTATTGATGGATGTGAAATGTAAATTTTTGTCAATTTACAACCTTTTTTTCTCTTTACAGGCAAAATAGTCATCAAACAGTGCCAATCAATGTGGACAGCTACAAGAATGAAGTTAACAAGGATTTGCAGGGTCCCAGTGGATCAAGGCAAAGAAGGTCCAGGTACAAGTTTGTCAAGGCCTTGCCCTTCCTGAGACCTAGTTTGGCATGTCGGAGATACATATCCATTGTTTGTGTGAACAAAGGTTTTCTCTTGCAGTACACCCAAAATGAAGGTTTAATGTTTATTTTTGTGTTTTTTATAAACAGAACCCAAGGAAGCACACTGGAGCCCACACCAAGAGTAACATTAGAACTTCCTGCTGTAGCTGTCCCACAAGATCCCACAGTAGCACCCTTGAGACAAGCATCAGCCAAGCTGAATCAAGCTTGTCTGTAGCACCATTCTTGCCAGTCTGTAGCCATGGACAAAAAGGGCCCACAGTTTATTACTATCCCAGCCCTCTGATGCTGCTGATGCCACTCTACCAGCTTTTTAGCTACTTCGGCAGTATTAGAGGGGGACAGATAGGAGTCTTCTGCCAGCATTTTTGCATCTAAGTGCAGTTTATTAGGATGCATGGAAGCAAGTTTCTCAGCAAATTAGTGATGGCTTCAGTCTCATAAACAACATGATGAAACTTCAGTCAGAGCTGAATAAACCCACACACCATTTTTTTAACAACAGCCCAGCAGATGAAAAATGTTGTCCCTGATCACCAGCTGTATGTAATGGAGGCCAGCCGAGATTCTCTACTGAATGCGCAGCAGATACACTGACTTGAACAGTAACAGCAGCATCAGCCTCCACCCAACCAGCCTCCTGTTGCCAGCCAGCCTCCTGCCGCTAGCCAGCCTCCTGCCGCTAATCTGCTTCTGACTGCTTATCTACCTCTGGCCACCTATCCGATTCTGGACATCAATCCGCCTCCGGCTGCCTACCAGAGTCCGGACACCTACCCTCTTCTAGCCATCTACCAAGTTCCTGTGGCTGCATACCAACATCGACCGGCTGCCTTCCATCTCCCTCTAGCCGCCTACCATCCTCAGGCCACCTACCATTCTAAGGTCGCCAGCTTTCTATGGATGCCTACTCTCCTCTGGCCCCCTTGGAAGAGTCTGATGACTCCCAGAAATTTTCTGCAGTGTCTCCCACTTTGCCTATCATCCCCTCTTCCACATCCCACTCTACTGCTAACCACTCTTTGACTCCTTCTTCGTCTCCTCTTCTCCACTAAACGCCAAACATCCCTGAACCAAATGACTCTTGATGTTCCACTGTTTTTTCCAACCCTTCACCTTTTGGTACTGCTTCCAATCCCTCCCCACCTTTATACACACTTACCACACCCAGGCTTCCTCTCCTGTTCTTCCCCATCTAAGTTCTTAAATTTGCTAATTCTTGTAAATAAATGTTTTTTGTTCACAAAACAATGTGTTTTATTAATGCAATATGCAACACATTTCTTAGATTAAAGGGTGAATTGATAGAAGGTTTTTACATGTCAAATTGTACAATAGGTCAGGGTAAAATATGTTTGAGGACTCTTAAATGTAGTATGGTTTCTATGATATATCTACTAAGCATCTGCAAGGCAATACTTTACATTTTTAACATGTTTGTCACCTCTATTTGTGTTGCCATACCCATGGAACGAGCATTGCCTGCAAATGATGTGCATTGATAGAAGGTTTTTACGTGTCAAATTGTACAATAGGTCTGGGTGAAATATGTGTGTACCGTGTTAGCCAGTAGATAGAAAAATATTACAATCTGAAAGCCCTCTGTGATTGATACCTTTTAATGGCTAACTAAAAAGATGTTAAAAAAATTGCAAGCTTTCGAGCCTGATGAAGAGTCCTTAGAGTCTCGAAAGCCTGCTATTTGTTACCATGTTTTGAGTCAGCTATTAAAAGGTATCAACCACTGATGACTCTCAGATTTGAATATTTTAATAAATCAAACTATTTAAATGTAGTAGGGTTTCTGTGATATATCTACTAAGCATCTGCAAGGCAATTCTTTACTATTTTTAAAAATGTTTGTCACCTGTATTTCACCATCTTTTCAGTCAGCCATTAAAAGGTATCAATCACTGAAGACTCTTAGATTTTATTATTTTAATAAGTCAAACTTTAAATGTAGTATGGTTTCTGTGATATATCTACTAAGCATCTGCAAGGCAATACTTTACTTTTTTAACATGTTTGTCACCTCTATTTGGGTGGCCATAACCATGGAACCTGCATTGCCCTGCAAATGATAAAGAGATATATAATGAAAAATTATACCACATTTTACCTGATGGAGGAAATGGTGAAATATGACAGGCCCAAAAATTTATTAAGTGACACACACAAACGGAGAAAGGGAATAATGCAACAATAACCAACATAACTATGATACTTAATAGACATTTTAACATTATATTTGAATAAAAGAAGCTAGAGGAAGGGTACAGGAGGGAATTGACAGGGCATCACTTTTATTGAAGGACACACACAGAAGAATTGCACCATTTGGTCTGGCCATGGCACTTGGTCTGCGTCAGACACAAAATAATCTTCAAACTGATTGCTCATTTGTGAAACCGCTACTGTCGATATCAAACTAAAGTTGAAAAAATTGTCCAATGGAAAATCCAATAGTTCGTCTTGGTCAAAGGGTAGTCTTTCTTTCTTTCTTTCTTTCTTTCTTTCTTTCTTTCTTCAAGATGAAGTTGTGTAGAACAACACAAGCTTTAACTATGTCATCTACAGTCTCAGCTTTCAGATTGGTGGCTGTGCCCAAAATTCTCCATTTAGCAGCTAGTACTCCAAAGGCACATGCCACAGTTCTTCTGGCTGTTGTGAGCCTTTAATTGAAAATCTGTTTTGTACTGTAGCACTTAATCCCTGACTGGAGTACAGCATCAACAAGTTATTACACATTTGGAAAACTTCATCACAAACTAAAACTAAAACTGACAATAAACACAGGGTGGAGCTCACACTTTTTTTGCTAGCTGGGCTGGCTGAAAAATTCTGTGAAGCCCCATGCTTTTTTTATTATTTACTAGCTGTACTACCCGGCTACGCCCGGGTTAATAAATAACTGCTGTTAGCTATAACAAAATAGAATTTGAATATGTCATATTAATGATCTGTAGGAAAATAGAAGCTGAGCTGTGATTGGTTGCTATAGGCAGCTGATAAATCTCCAGCCAATAGTAAACCCTCCCCCGGCCGGGCAGTATATGTTACCTCACACATACGCATAATAGACAGCTCATGTGACTGACATCTGCCTTAATTCCCTATATGCAAATGGAATCCGTGAGCTCGATTAAGAGTCTCAAACACGAGACTAGCCAAATATCCCTCCAGGCATATTCACATTCCTAGGGGGCAATGCATCATGGATTTCACTGTGTTTGAGCGCTTTAGCCGGCTGCCCGCAGTGTTTTCCTTGACTGGTCTCCCTGAGATCAGTGAGTGCTTTGTGATGTTGGTCTACCAGGCATTGCTCCCACCTAGCAGAATCCTACTCCACACTGATGAGGGGCAATACCCCGAAACAGCTGTCTGTGGATGGATACCTGGCTCTGTTAATTCCCTTGTCATATCCTTAACTCGTAACTGAGTGGGATATTGACTAAAAGGGCAACTTAATATGGTGGTTATGGTGGTCTCCGCAAGGATTCCACCCCAGGTCTAGGTCCTTCACTGGAGGGATATCTGGCTAGTCCCGTGTTTGAGACTCTTAATCGAGGCTCCACGGACTCCATTTGTATATTCACATTCCCAGGGAGCAATGCATCATGGATTTCACTGTGTTTGAGCGCTTTAGCCGGCTGCCCGCAGTGTTTTCCTTGACTGGTCTCCCTGAGATCAGTGAGTGCTTTGTGATGTTAATTCCCTATATGGCACATGTGTTGCATATTGGCTGTTTTTAATCAGATGTTTATTTTTGGAAATTAAAGATAGCACACGTATGAGGCGAGTTGTGTGAGGCGATTTGTGCACATATGTGTCTGTCTGTGTGGTGTGTGTGTCCCTGGGGTGTGGGTGTGTGTGTCCCTTTGGGGTGAGTGCATGTGTCCCTATAGGGTGTGCATGTGTGTGTGCCCTGTGCGGGGGGCTGTGTGGTGTGTGTGTATGTCTCTGGGTTGTGTGTGTCTCTTTGTGGTGTGTGTGTCCCTGTGGGGTGAGTGCATGTGTCCCTATAGGGTGTGTATGTGTGGTGTCCCTGTGTGTGGGGGGTGTCTGTGTGGTGTGTGTCTCTGTGTTGTGTGTGTGTGTGTGTGCTCGGGTGCGTGGTGAGTATCCAATGTTGGGGCTCCACCTTAGCTGTTACTCTTTGTGTGCATGTAGTGTGTATACATGTCCCCGTGCGTGGTGAATATCCCATGTTGGGGCCCCACCTTAGTGACTATATGCTGGTATATGCTGTTAGTCTTTGGTGCTGTCATTAAGCCCCTCTCATTCACAACTGTCAACGGGCAACTGTCACTTTTTCCCCATTATGTAGATAGAGACAAAATTGTTTGGTGAATTGGAACGCGCAGGGTTAAAATTTCACCTCACAACATAGCCTATGATGCTGCCGGGGCCAAGACGTGTTAATAGCTGCAACACTGACACTAAATGTGTACAATTCATGAGTGTAACGAGCGGCCGAGCTGCACAGCTAATATAAGAAACTTGTTTTAAATGTATTATGGCAAACACTGCCCTAGAATATATTGCAAATTGGAAGACTTAGCTTCAGCAGTGGCCACTGCGGAGTGCACGGTGACCAACGACAAGGTGCTTCCATCTCACCAGATCCTACCACTGTGACTAACAAAGTTGTGCAATGTGACTGGGTTTATATGCCCTTATTTTTAATTTAAAAAGGAAAAGTGTGTGCTGGACTCCAACAAAATGGAGAACCAAGCTAGCCTCCGGGCGGGGAAGGGGGAGGGGGGAGGGAGCTCAGTCAAAATGAATACATAATTAATAGTATGGATGACTGGCATCTAACCCTAAGTGCAGGTGCAAGCAGAAAAAATACATACTAATAAAATATGAGATATCTGCTGCAACACTGACATATTTAGAAACCTCTGCGACATCTTCTTCATTGGAGGCTATGGTGAAGAATACGGCATTCTCACCACAGCGTCCAGTGACAGAATGAAAGAGCTTTGAGCTCTCTTCATAAGTGATCACTCACTGAGGTAATCTATGATTAGTGGCCACCATGGTTACCTGAACAGTGAATTCAGGTGACCTCAACGAGTCACCGCACACCTGGAGCAGGGCTGGTGGTGATTGACGTGTGCGGCAGCTGATCTGGTCACCATAGTAATCAAGTACGGTGACCAGATCAGCTGACACTATGTAGTCATGTGACGCGATTGCTATGGTATCAAATCAGCTGACCATACACATCACTTACTGACAGTGCGGATGCAGAAGTGAGAGGGAGCGCGGGAAGATTGACCTGTGCAATAAAGCAGCAGAAATACAGCAAGATGATCTGTGTGCATCTGTGTGTGTAGGATAATGTAGAACAGAAGCATTCGTGCATTTGAACAAATGCTTCTCTCCTATGTTAAGCTACACACACATCTGTAGCATTGACCGAAAGTTCAACAAATTTCCCATCTTTTCAGCAAAATGTACAAATTCGAGGTGTCGAATCGAATTGGCCGGGTTCCTGATGAATTTGAAATTGGCTAACATGTTCGAGCAAAGTTTGCTCATCACTACTCTCCTGAAAAATAATAATATAATAAATAATAAAATTGCAATACAAAAATAAAAAATAAAAATTATTAAGGTCTCTTAAATGGATGTTTTAGGGACATTGTAAGCTTCCTGGATTTCACTGCTGCTGCTACATCTGGCTCTGTTTTCAAAATTCACACCCTGCAGGTGTCAAAAACACCTGCAAACTCTAGTTAGCTTAAAAAAAATTTTTTAAAGCTCTAAAAGATTCTACATGTTAAAAAAAACTGTAAACCCGATGGCTGGGACCACTCTTAACCATATGGTTAGGTGTTCTTCCCAGCCACTGGATCTTTGAAGAGTGTTTTGTCAATAAACAATCAGGGAAAATTTATGGCCATTTTAAATTTGAAACTATTTTCTTGAACAAAGGCACATACAGTGATTTTTTTTGGTAAATTGCTTGGGTTTAAATCAAACACAATCTACAATGTTCATGCCGAATTTGAAATTGGCGAAATTGGGAAGTTCACTCATCTCACATGTCCCAATAGAAGAGATGCAGAAAAATATACGTTGATAAAGGCCAAGATATAACTGTAGACGTTATAATGACAAACCAACTTTCATTATGAAGGAGATCCTCATGCATCCTCTGCAACACACTCCATTGCATGTTTCACTACTTGCTTTCTCAGTGATGGGAAGTGAAGAGGACTGCAGGGGTTCCTGAAATAGTGATCGCGCACTTTTAACTAATTCTGGGTCTCATTGGGTGCCGCCGAGATTGTGCACTAAACAGAGCACTGGACATGTCATTCCCAAATACATTACTTACACGCACCACTGCACATACAGCTTGCAGTCTTGGGATGCTCATGATGAACAGAGTCCTCCTGAGCACACCCACTGTGGTGCACAAAGCAGAAGATGTGAGCAAAACAAGGGCATATGTAAAAGCAGTTAATGCAGGATGAGATGGTGAAAACATAACAATGAATTAGTGAATAAAAAGCAATAGACATAATGGACACTTGAGTGAGGGAAGAAGAAATAGGTGAATGTTAATGATTGTTGATGCAGGGGAATGTAAATGCAGGATGAGATTATAAATCAATACCACTTGACTGAGAGAAGAGAAAATGGGTGAATGAAAGATGACAAGAAAAATTTAACTAAATGGCCATAAAAAGTTAAATAAATAAATGAAACAATAAAATAGACATAATAGAAATAAAAATATATGTAATTAGTAAAAAAATAGTAATGGTAAATAACAAAAAATACTAAATAATATGAAAAATAATAACAAATAAAAAGGAAAAAAATAAAATTTAAAAAAAATAAATAAATATAGGAATAAAATGAAAAAAGTGTGTGCCATTTGGAAGGACATCATATCAGTTGAAAAATGAATACTGTGAAAAAAAAATATATATGTAAAAAGTGTACTTAGAGAAGAAAAAGAGGCACTTACCTAGCTGTATGTTAGGCCCAATGAGGGAAGAGCGGTTGTACTCTAGCTCACATATATATACATCTCCTCTGCAGGCCGCTCCATTTGTGGTGAAGCACTTTGGCCCCTGCGGTGGTGATGAAGATCAGGTCCTTCAGAGCAGGCATCTCTTGGATGGATCCATCATGTAGCCAAAGTGTAGACTGCAACACATGGTGGCATAGTGTTGCTGCTTTGTACGACACTCTCAAAATGATGCTGGCCTCAGCGGTGAAGTGTTTTTCTTTTGCCTAAGGTCCCACCTCTTTCAGCCCCAGGGCCCAATAATGTACAGGATATTATTGTTTGCCCAATCTTGTTGCTTAGCTCTTCACTAAGCCCTCCATAGGGTGGGCTGCAGAAGGCACCTGATTTACAAATCCCATTCCCAATGCAACAGGTAACACTTGGGCTTGCGGTTGGGGGGAGTGATTACTTAAGCCTGACATATTTGGAAGAGAAATTAGAAATAGAAAATACAGCTTTGGCAAAAATTAAGAGACCAGTGCAAAATGTTCTCTGTATAGGTATATTTTTGAGTAAAATGTACATTGTTCTTTTATACTATAAAATACTGACAACATGTCTGCAAAATTCAAAGCTAAAAATGTATTTATTTGCAGCAAATGAGAAATCATCAAAATAATAAAAAAAGAAATAGTGCTTTCTGACCTCAAGTAATGCAAAGCAAACAAAAATACTAATGTTTTAAGTCAGGAAGAGTTCAGACATCAATATTCGGTGGAATAACCATGATTTTTATTCACAGCTTTCATTCATCTTGGCATGCTTTCCACCAGTCTCTCACACTGCTTTTGGGTGACCTTATGGCACTCCTGGCACAAAAATTTGAGCAGTTCTTTTTTGATGACTTGTCACTCTCCATCTTCCTCTTGATTACATTCCAGAGGTTTTCAATGGGGTTCAGGTCCGGAAATTGGGCTGACCATGACAGGATCTTGATGTGGTGCTTCTTCATCCACACATTGATTTACCTAGCTGTGTGACATGGGGCATTGTCCTGCTGCAAAAACAGTCCCAATAGTTGGGGAACATTGTCTGACCAGAAGGAAGCAAGTGTTATTCAAGGATAACCTTATATGCGGCTTAATTCATACATTGTTTGCAAAGATTAACCTGACCAATTCCAGACTTGCTGAAGCATCCTCAGATCATTACTGATCCTCCACCAAATTTCACAGTGGGTGAGAGACACTGTGGCTGGTACGCCTTCCCAGGTCTCCATCTAACCATTAATTAGGAGATATCTGCTGCACACCAACACTAAAAATTCAAAAAAGGAAAGAGCTTACTTACTAATGTGTAGTAATGCATAGTGTGAACTGGAGCATAAGACATAGTAGAAAAATACTTGATGTATAAGGAATAACATGAGAACTTAGCTGATGTAATGGTAATGACATCCGTGCCCGGTAACCGCGTCAAGGTCTCTCATTCTGCTCTATTGCCTTATGTCTGCATGGGCACTTGCGTGTATGGGTATATACCACTGGATGCAATTTAAAACCTGTCTATGGAGGGCATGTTCAGGACCATAGCTACAAATAAAATGCAGAGTCTCATTGCGGTTACAAGTTAAAAGGAGGGTGCACAGTCCAAAAAATAACTAGATATACATATATATATATATATATTATATATATATATATATATATACCGTATTTTTCGCTTTATAAGACGCACCGGATTATAAGACGCACCCCCAAGTTTGGTGAAGGAAAAGAAAAAAAAAATAATTTTTAATGTTAAATGGGGCCCGTCTTATAATGTCAGTGTCCGTCTTACAAATCATATAGAGTATGTGTCCCTCACAGCCCCCTTATTCTGGTTATGGCTGGCACACGTCCCCAGGGCAGGCACATGTCCCCAGGGCTCTCACACATCCCCTAGGGCTGACACATGCACCCCATGGTTGGCACATGCCCCCCAGGGCTCGCACACATCCCCCAGGGCTGGCACCCCCCCCAGGGCTGGCACATGCCCCCCAGGGCTGGCACATGCCCCCCAGGGCTGGCACATTTCCCCCAGGGCTGGCAAATGTCCCCCAGGGCTCTCACACATCCCCCTCAGTTGGGACTCGTCCCCCAGGGCTGGCACAAGTCCCCCAGGGCTGGCACAAGTCCCCCATGCTGTTGGGCAAAAGTCCCCCATGCTGCTGGCACAGTCCCCCTTGCTGCTGGGCACAGTCCCCCATGCTGCTGGGCACAGTCCCCCATGCTGCTGGGCACAGTCCCCCATGCTGCTGGGCACAGTCCCCCTTGCTGCTGGGCACAGTCCCCCATGCTGCTGGGCACAGTCCCCCTTGCTGCTGGGCACAGTCCCCCATGCTGCTGGGCACAGTCCCCCATGCTGCTGGGCACAGTCCCCCTTGCTGCTGGGCACAGTCCCCCATGCTGCTGGGCACAGTCCCCCTTGCTGCTGGGCACAGTCCCCCATGCTGCTGGGCACAGTCCCCCTTGCTGCTGGGCACAGTCCCCCATGCTGCTGGGCACAGTCCCCCATGCTGCTGGGCACAGTCCCCCTTGCTGCTGGGCACAGTCCCCCATGCTGCTGGGCACAGTCCCCCTTGCTGCTGGGCACAGTCCCCCATGCTGCTGGGCACAGTCCCCCTTGCTGCTGGGCACAGTCCCCCATGCTGCTGGGCACAGTCCCCCATGCTGCTGGGCACAGTCCCCCTTGCTGCTGGGCACAGTCCCCCATGCTGCTGGGCACAGTCCCCCTTGCTGCTGGGCACAGTCCCCCATGCTGCTGGGCACAGTCCCCCATGCTGCTGGGCACAAGTCCCCCTTGCTGCTGGGCAGAAAATAACAAACATTTTATACTTACCTATCCGGCGCTTGCCTTAGTCTTTCAGTGCCTCTCTCCCTGACTCCCGCAATCTCCTTCCGAGGTCCCAGAGAAGCCGGTCATGTGATCGGGCGCACACTGATGACTGCAGTGCGGGTGATGTCATCAGTGTGCGCCCGATCACATGACCGGCTTCTCTGGGACCTCGGAAGGAGATTGCGGGAGTCAGGGAGAGAGGCACTGAAAGACTAAGGCAAGCGCCGGATAGGTAAGTATAAAATGTTTGTTATATTCTGCCCAGCAGCAAGGGGGGAGCCATATCGAGGAGGGGGGACTGCAGGAACATTTAATATGCCCTGCTCCCCTGTCCATACCTCGGCGCTAGCTTCAGCACCGAGGTGATGGACAGCGGCAGTGCAGTGCATATTAAATGAGTTAATGAGCGGGGGTCACGTGACCTCCCACTGCCTCCTAGAGCCCGCAGCCAGCCCGCCCCAGCCCCTCAGACACACTGCAGGGATGCCCCCACCCTCCCCTGCAGTATAGGACCATACATTCGCTTTTTAAGACGCACCCCCACTTTCCCCCAAAATTTGGGGGAACAAAAGTGCGTCTTAAAAAGCGAAAAATACGGTATATATATATAATGAAATGGCTAGCTACACCTCTGTGATGGGTGCTAGCTGGAAAAATACATAACAATAATTAAGAGATATCCGCTGCACACCAACACTAAAAATTCAAACATGGAAAGAGCTTACTGGCTAATTTGTATTAATGCATAGTGTGAACTGGAGCATAAGACATAGTAGAAAACTATGTTGGTGTGCAGTGGATATCTCTTAATTAATGTTATGGACAGTATTTTTCCAGCTCGCACCCATCACAGAGGTGTAGCCAGCCATTTCCAATATATATCCTTTTAACCATTAGATGACAAGGTGCTGGACAAATCTGAAAATTAGACTCATCAGAGAAGATTACCTTACTCCAGTCCTCTATGGTCCAATCCTTATAGTCTTTGTCAAACTTCAGCCTGGCTCTCCCTTGCTTCTGATTGATGAAAGGCTTTTTTCCAGCTTTATATGACTTGAAGCCTGCCTCTAGAAGCCTGGTATGAACAGTTTTTGCCGTACACTTCACCCCAGCTGCCATTTGCCATTCCTTTTGCAGGGCACTTGATGTCATCCTGTGGTTACTGAGTGACATTCGAATAAGATGACGGTCATCCTGGTCAGCGGAGAGTCACTTTCGCACTCTGTCGGTCTGTAGCTCTGTTGAATTTGTTGTAATAAACTGCAATCTTTGAAATTTTAAGGATGGAGGCAACATAACGCTCACCATATCCCTCTGCTAGTAAAGCCAGAATTAAGCCCTTCTTTTCCTCAATCAAGACTTTTCTTTTCAATTCTGTTGGCATGGTTAAAAGTAATTTTTTCATTCAAATTACTTTTGGGCTATCAGCACCAGATCCTGCCCTGCTCCAGATTATACTGTATTTGTACAGCAGGGCAGGATCTGGCACTGACATCACCTGAAGAGAGGTTTTCAGCTGCCATGACCAAGTCCAAAACATTGCTCACTCTGCATCCGTGTGGTGCCCCTATGGGAAGGTGCCACAGAGAGGTACTGCACCCCAAACAGAAGGTGTAGTGCCTCCTTAGTCATGGATTTGGGGGTTCTCACAGAGTCTGTCATAAGCATGCATACACTAGCCCACCTTAGCATAGGGACCGTATATTCAGTAGGTCCAGGGGTTGGAGCTTAGAGTAGAACGGGAGACTAGAGTGACAGTTAGTTCCAGTCAGTCAGAGAGAGAGGAGCAGGAGGACGGACATCAGGAGACAGCATCTCTGACAGGAGGGCACCTCTTTGGAGAGAAGTGACCCAGAAAACCGGAGGGGACAAACCAGGACCGGTTGGAGCCGGCTGGGGAGTCCAGGGTTGACATCGGCATACCGGAGCCGAGGCAGTCAGTCGGTCTATCCCTGACTGCAAACCGACAAGCTGTGGGACCGACATAAGGAAGCAATAGTGTCACAGACTGAATCCCTACCTCAGTTTCAAATTGGGTCGAGGAGACTTTAGGGAAAGGACCAAATTCCGGTTTCGGGAATATTACTGTACTGTCGCTCCCATCCATAACGGTAAGGAACCGACTGTACCTAACAGTAACAGACCATTGGACAGGTGAAGGGGCTCTACAGTGTGGTGAAAGAGAGTTAAGAGGAACCCAGATCCAGAAAGCATTTGCAAAGATAACACCGACAGACTTTGCAGAGATCCCTCAAAATCTGTGGCTGCAACCACGTAAAACCGGACTGAACCGTGTACCTGTTTTCATCTGGTAACAGTAAAGAACTTCTTGAGCTGTTCTGATGTCTGCCCTCATTTTCTCTGCTGCCCGGAGGGCTCCTACAGCATCAAAAATGTGAGGACATCTACTCCCCTCATCTATCCCCTCTGCCCTGAGCTAAAGCTCCACCTGTGGGGAGCTGTACTACTTTGAGCTGCACCTCCATCACCTCAGCAGCCGGCCGCAGCGCTGGTATCCCCGTTACCAGGTACCACAGGTGGCGTCATGTTACCATTCCCCCATCCATCATCATCATCATTCCCCACCATCTCCGCCATCGAGGGTCCAGGACACGGAAGCGGGAACTGACCAGCCGTGATCCCTCCATCAAAGTGACCATCTGTCCCGGTATCCGAGTACCCCCCTACCCTGTCGACGGACTCATCCGCGTCAATTAAGATGATGAGGCGCATGAGCGGGGGGATGAGGGCAGACACATAAAGGAGGCAGAACAAGAGAGGGTTGTAGGTGGCATAGAGAGGGCTGGAGGCAGGGAGGACACCACACAACAGCCATGACTCATTACTGAGTATGTCGAGCCAACTGGGACAAGGGTACTCGGTACCGGACCGGGTCTGCTACTGGGGAAGTCACGGGTGGTCCTGGTCCGGACCGTGTTCCGGGCTGGCAAATAAAAGGGGATATTTACAGGGGATTGTCAGTCGTGACGCCACCCACTATGTGCGGCCAGTGGTGGGGCCGCCGCTGCTGCAGAACCTCCGGGGATGATCTAATGGCAGCGTAGATGGAATAGTTCCAGTGGGTAGAACTGTGTTCCCCGGGGCAGTGATGATTAGAGTCTATTGTGTAGTGTGCAGGCTTGGTGCTGAGTGCAATTTAATAACTAGCCAGGTGCTGCAGGAATCCTTACTCGGTGCTGGATCTTGCAAGCTGTGGCTATCTGCCTGGCTGCAGTTCCCTTTGTGGCCTCCTGAACGTAGGGGCGCCACAAGTAAGTCCCTCCAGACTCCTTAACTATAAACTTTATAATTTCTTTTTAACAGTTTACAGGGAGACTAGAGACATGGGGGCACCCCTTCCCTGAATGCAGCAGTTAGCATAGCACCAGGGGGTTGACAGGTTCTCTTTAAAAATTTTCTTCTAAAAGTACATTAACTTTTACAGGTTGAAAGAAACCGGTAGACCCGATGGCTGTGAACAACACCTAAATGTAGGTTTAGAGTGTTAAGGTTAGGGGTTTTCTCAGCCACTGGGTTTTCTGGGGGGCATTTTGGCTCTAAATCTTCAAGGAAAGTTTTCAAATCATTTGAAAATGTTAAACATTTTCCGCATGCAAAGCCGTGTTTGCTGATTTTTAAATAAATTGCTCAGGCTTTCCAATCACGTACCAAATGTTCGCACCAAAGGTGAAATTGGTGAACATGCTGAGGGAAAGTTTGCTCATTTCTAATGGAGAAACTCAACATCACAGGTAATTAGGAACATATCTGATTCCGACCAAGATGACATCATCAAGTCATTGAACTACCTGCATTGAGTCCTTATAAAATATTTTTCGATCACATATGGTCTAAGATAGTGATCTAAATATCTGCAAACTTGTTTAATTAAAGCACCATCATAAGATATGATAAGTCTATCTGGTGGGCTTAATATGTTTAGTGAACCTTGGGTAAAAATACAAAGTAACTGCATTGGGATTTGGAATCTTACTGCTGTCACATACTGACAGGGAAAATGTACGTTCACATGGCACAACACCAAACGACTGTGCAATGGTAAAAGGAGAAGGGAGTCCTTAGCAGTAGGGAAAGGGGGTATGGACACCTCCTCCTGACACTTGCCTTTGTCTTTCCCTTAGGGCCACTTTACACACACAGTTATCTGTGACCAACTTCTGAACAGATCTCTGGTTGCAGTGAAATCATGGACACATTGTTCCATTTGTACACAGCCACAAAATGGAACAATGTGTCCATGATTTCACTGCAACCAGAGATCTGTTCAGAAGTTGGTCACAGATATGTGTGTGTGTAAAGCGGCGCTTACTGTCTTAACACCCTGAGCAGGTCCCACCCCATTAAGCCATCACGTGCCTTGTTCCTTTCTGTCACGTAAGGCAACACTGGCTAAGGAACTGGTTGGTGAGGCCACTAGCCTCACCATTGCAGATTATAAAACACAAGGCTAAAGACAGACTGGGGAAATGACAATAAGTAAACTTGGTATCAGCTGCAGCACTCCGAAACAGAACAAAAGGAGTAATTTTAGCAGCAGAGCACTACTACCAAAGTGCACAATAGATAGGCAGAGAATGAACTCTAACAACCACATCAGGTAATGGGTCATGTGACAATTTAAAGAGATGAGGAGTATCATCAACTGCTTCACATGATTAAAAAATGCAGCACCAACAAAAGGAAAAAACTGACATTAACTCTTATGTCCTAATGGAAATTAGCCACATGCAAATACACAGACTGCAGAGCAGTCAACTCGTGACAGAGGCCCTCCCACATGTTCCTAGGAATATGGCCTTTCTCGTAGTACTAATCCAGATTTTGAAATCTCAGCTCATCTGCTACATTTACAAAGGGCATAGGCGGTCCATCTGTGTGCGGCATAGGCCTTGGTGGTGGAATGTAAAAATTGCTGTTATAAATCCGGCGTCCCATGGGAGATTGCTTAAAAATCTGGGAGTCATTTGATCGTCCATAAGACCCAATGTCAACGGCAGCAAAGCGACATTGGGAATCCGCGATCGCCATCAGTACGATTGAAAAGTATTTCTTATAATTAAAGTATTATGAACTGCTCCCAGCAGGTTTAACAATCCGGATGTGCTTGCCATCCAGAGCTCCAACGCAGTTTGGAAAATTGGTGATCTCTTCAAACTTGGCAGCAGATGACATCCACAGGTCCATCGTTGGTTCAGGGTGGAATTCCGGCTGTAACACGTCCCACAATGCTTTGCAGGTTTCCTTCACAATTCCTGAAATCGTTGAAATTCCAAGCCGGAATTGGAAATGAAGTGAAGACATGCTTTCTCCACTTCCAAGAAACCTGAAAGATAACAAAAACACAACAGTATCATACTTTGAAAGTTAAAAGACACACAATATTAAAATTTTAGCAAAATACACCATACACAATAAAAAGGTGAAACACAAAAATTATCATGGGAATGTACATGATTACCACCACAGTTTACATAAAAGCAACAAAAGGAAGTACTCTGTCACACTACAGTATTTTGAAAAATAGTTTAAAAATATTAAAAAAATATATATATTGCTGTAACACATTGTATTGTGAATGAGTACGACACATTCTCAGCACACAGTAAACCAGCAAGTTAAAAAAAAATTAAATTAAAAAATAATTTCATACAAATTGACAACATTACAATGATTTACAATGAGAAAGGCAGTACACATTTGACAAAAAAAATATACAATGTTAAATGATTACTTCCAACACAATGACACAATGAAACATTTTTGAATAAGCATGAGTCCCACCCACAGTGTGCATGACACCTGAAATTCATAAAAATGCAGAAAGTTACTTTTTACATCAGCAGCAAGCTAAGGTTTTGAGGCGACCACGCCAATGCAGCGCCACATGCTGTATCACCAACATAACGGACGAATTTTGTCTCACATGCAACAAGCCCCATGCATAGTCTATGCTGCTTGCACTCCTTTGCAGCAAATGCGGTTCTGCTAGATGCGTCCGATGCAGCAATTGCTTACAGCAATAAAAACAAGAATACAAGTCGATTTTTATTTAAGGTCACAAGTGACTCATCTGCTGCAACCGTCAGAACCACCCTTACTGCAAAGAACCATAAGCACAAGACACAAAGCATGGTGCTTGCTGCATCCAGCATGCAACTCAGGCATTATGCGGGCGATGCAGCGCCACCTGGCGGATCTGGTGCAAACATCATCTTGAGGCAGATGTGAAAACGCCATAAAAAGAACAGCACAGCTGCAACAATAAAAAAAAAAAGGACAATTTAAAAATGAAAGAAATGTACTTTCAGGATCGCGCTGTTCCAGTTCACAAGGAGTTAATCCAAGGACCAAGCAGTAATCATAACTTTCTTTATTCTATAAAACTCTACGCGTTTCGTGTACACGCTGTACACTTCCTCAGGAGCAAAGGAAGTGTACAGTGTGTACACGAAACGCGTAGAGTTTTATAGAATAAAGAAAGTTATGATTACTGCTTGGTCCTTGGATTAAGTCCTTGTGAACTGGAACAGCGCGATCCTGAAAGCCGGACTTCTCTCCTTTCTATATATGCAATTCTAGTGACCGGCTGATTGCTGCAGTTCATCGGATCCTACCCATTTGTGCTTATGGTTGTTGTGTTCCACACAACTGAACCAGGTGAGTGGATCCATATCTGTGAAACGGTTTTACCATTGGATAAGACCCTATTGTGCGCTTCTGTCTCCCCCTTTTTATAGAAATGCACTTTGACATACAATAAAAGACCCACAGAAAAAAGTCACAAACCACAACAAGTGTGCAAAGCCCATGTTCATTCACAATACAAGGATTTATAAACATTTAAAAGAAAAAAAAAATTTGAAATCAGAATAAAAAATAGTAAAAAAGGGTTAAACTGTGTTCACATTTGCGTTCCCCTGCGAGGCGTTCTGCGTAGGGCATCCGCAATGTCAAACCCTTATGTTTGTAATTGAAGCACACAGTGCTGCACTTGATTGCGCATGACCGTGCGCTCCCCTTCACTGCCATATGTGATTTGTGTGCAGATGTATGCCTGTGCAGAAATCACCCAGTCTCATCCGCACCAGGAACGCAACATGTTGCATTCCTGGTTCGGACGACAGTGTGTGATTTGTGCGCAGGCATATGTGGCGCCCCTGTGGGTATGCGCCACAGAGTGGTATTGCATTTAATATCTATATGTAATATTATTGTAAGTTGCTAGGTTAGGATTTAAATCTTATGGAGTCTATCTTACTTATGGAGTATCTACCAGGTGAAGTGTGCCTTAAGAACTTTATTACTGTCTAAATGTGTGGATTATAAAAACTGAGCCGAGCCGCCATTACACCGCCTCAGAAATTCAAACTGCGTCACTACAGCAGGAGAAAGAGCGGGAAGATAAGCCCCGCCCCCTCCGCTCTGCCGAGGAGTGACGAAGGCAGTGGCGGGCTCCGGAAAAGCCCGAAGGACTTGCCCACAGGAACTTCGTGGTGGGCGGGCTTAAAAGTGCAGAAACAACAATGTGCCGGCCTAGGGGCGTGCCTCGGCCCCTCAACAAAGATAGGTCGTTCAAGAGGCGCCAAAAAGTCTCCCCGCCCCATTGCTCTCAATCAACCAAGGGGGCGGGTCGAGCACCGTAACGGAGGATCCAGCGAGTATGGAGCCCGGAAGAGATGAGACTGCCGAACCAGGAAGCCTTATCCAGTTCTCAGCAGAGCCCGACCTGACTGGGGAGGAGGACCGAGAGGAAGGAACAGCCGGCGGCGCAGAGGAGACCGGGCCCGCGAGCTATGGAGGGTCTCGGTACCAGCACCAACAACAACGGGCAGAGGAAGGAGAGCAGCGTCCTGCACCGATAACAGCGGACATACATGGCAACCGGTAGGCCGTCCCTGGTTTACCCACCTTGAACCCGACGATGAGGCTGAACGACATCGACGATGCGAGGCCTGGTATGCAAATGAACTTGAGACCCGCCAAGCTCGCGTCATGGCCCGTAATCCGCCCCACTGCCCCTAGACTAATGTAAACGGGGGGTGGTCACTACTTTTAATCTTAGTACTGGGTATGGGTTTGCCAAAGAGGAAGGTCTTTACCAGGAAGTCCATGTTGGTCGGAGGAACGTGAAGGAACACCTACTGCAGGGCCACCCAGACGGGACCTATAATTGTTAAAGTGCAATTGTTCTTTTTGTTGTTTTAACTCTTGCAGTACATGAATATAAATGTATGCGAAGATTTTGTTTTGTGTTAAATCCTGATGACAGTAATAGAGACATGTTACCTGGTCCCAGTTGGACCGACAAGGACTAGACTATAGTCAAAAATTCCCAAAAGTTAAAGTAACGTTACAAGAAATGAGCCTCCTGCAAAGGAAGAATATAAGTGAACATAAAAGTTTTATTTTTATTATATGTTTGAAAGTTACCCGGTTAACCAGTTAATAGAAATGTTCAATGTTATATGTAAAATGCATTTTTGTATTTCAGGTTTGGTTTGACACCCGTGGACGGGTGTGTTTCACCAAGGGGGTGTGTGGCGCCCCTGGGGGTATGCGCCACAGAGTGGTATTGCATTTAATATCTATATGTAATATTATTGTAAGTTGCTAGGTTAGGATTTAAATCTTATGGAGTCTATTTTTAGCACTCACTTAGGACCGCACCACTTAGTGTAGGGGGAACTGGTAATATGGTAGGTTCCACAGGTGGGGGCGGAGCTTAGGATAGAGTAGAGTGACAGTTGAGAATTTACCTCAGACGGTGCTGGGAAGGCAGACAGAGTGGTCAGGCCTGGCAGCCCAGCTAAGTAGAGGGTACCCCATCTTTATGTGGGGGCCCAGGACAGATGGCAACGGACCAGGACTGGTAGGAGCCAGCTGGTCATGTTGAGGGGACACCGGTGACACGGACAACCGAGGCAGCCAGGAGTTCAGCCCTGACTGCAAAGCCAACGAGCTGCAGGCCCAACAGAACCGGGTTGCTGACAGCCCCACAAAGGTACCTCACCCCTCACCCCTCATGCCCAAAAGACGGTCTTACACTAGTGAGGAAAGACTGAAACCCGGTGTCAGGTGGGAAACTTGTGCGTTCCTGCTGTTCCCATTTGGACCGGTATAAGTCAAGCTAAGCCTACTAGACACAGACTGCAGGACTGGCGGGTGAGCTCTTCAAAGGTGGGAAAGACTGAAAGATCTAGAGAAAGTAGAAACCCTGAAAGACAGAGAGAGAACATCTAACGACTCCTTAAGAGAAATCCTGAGTTGGTAACAACACCCTAAACCAAACTGTACCGTGTATTGTTATGCCATCAGCCAGTACCGAGTAAAGCAAAGTTAAACTGGAAATGGTTTCTGTTATTCTTCCTGCCGCAGCTCAAAGGACTTAACATCATCAACATCAACAGCAGAGGGGTAAGAACTGCACCACATTTCCATCACTGTCCTCCTTCACCGTCTCACCACCACAGCTGCCCTGAGGTAAAGCTCCACCTGTGGGGAGCTGTACCATACTTTGCTGCCCCCTCCATCACCTCAGCGGCCGGCTGGCAGCGCCGGTACCACCTTACTAGACCCTACAGGTGGCGTCACGTTCCCCTGTAAATAACCCCTTTCACCCCCACCGTTTTAACATCAACACCTGGTATAATTGTTCGCCAGGGCACGGCACCGGGGATACCGACCATCCGTGACATCCCACACAGAAGCCCCGGTGTCCGAGTACCTCATGCACCCCAGCTCTGGTTGAAACACATACCTGTGTAAAAATCACATATGGCAGTGAATGGGAGTGCACGCAGTCAAGTGCAGCACTGTGCACTCCCATTATAAACATAGGGGCTTGCGGTGGCTGCGCTCACATTGCGGATCTCTTACGCAGAACACTGCGGAGCGGTACACAACCTTAACTGCTAACAAACATTGTACTGTGAATGAAGGGAACACAAATGCATCTTAACATCAGCTGCAAGATGATGTTTTATGCAGATCCAGAAGGTGACACTGCATCAGCCAGATCATCCGCATAAAAGCTGACTTGTGGGCTAGATGCAGCAAGCCCCATGCATTGTGTATGTTGTTTGCAGTTCTTTGCATTAAGTGTGGTTATGCTGGGTGCATCAAAGGCTACACTTGTGGCGGAAAAAAAAAAATGTTGCAATCTGATTTTTTGTTTTTGCTCATTTTTAAATGACACCAGTGACACATCTGCCACATCTTCCAGCACAACCACGCCTGCCATAAAAGAACACAAGCAACCTACACAACACATGGCCCTTAATGCATCCAGCCCACGTCAGCCATTATGCAGCCAATTCCAAAGATGCAACGCCACATGCCGGATCAGCAGACAAATTCACCTTGATGATGATGTTAAAAGGCCAATTGCACGTACACTATGGGGGGAGCATGAGTCCCACCCACAGTGTGCATGAGACCTTAAATTAATACTAATTCAGTCACTTACACGAACACTATGAGGGGAGCATGAGTCCCAACCAAGGTGTGCATGAGACCTTACATTAATACTAATGCAGTCACTTGCACGAACACTATGGGGGGGCATGAGTCCCAACCAAGGTGTGCATGAGACCTTAAATTAATACTAATGCAGTCACTTGCACGAACACTATGAGGGGAGCATGAGTCCCAACCAAGGTGTGCATGAGACCTTACATTAATACTAATGCAGTCACTTGCACGAACACTATGGGGGGAGCATGAGTCCCAACCAAGGTGTGCATGAGACCTTAAATTAATACTAATGCAGTCACTTGCACGGACACTATGTGGGAGCATGAGTCCCACCCACAGTGTGCATGACATCTTAAATTAATACTAATGCAGTCACTTGCATGGACACTATGGGGGGAGCATGAGTCCCAACCATGGTGTGCATGAGACCTTAAATTAATACTAATGCAGTCACTTGCACGGATACTATGGGGGGAGCATGAGTCCCACCCACAGTGTGCATGACATCTTAAATTAATACTAATGCAGTCACTTGCATGGACACTATGGGGGGAGTGTGAGTCCCACCCACCCCACAGTGTGAATGACAACAAAAATTATTAAAAATACAGTAAGACAATTTTCACATCAGCAGCACGCTGATGTTTTTGGCCAATACAAGAGGTGGTGCTTAGGGATGGGCGAATCTACTCGCTAGGACTCGTTACTCGGCGAGTAGTAAGGGACTCGCAGGACTCGCTACTCGGCGAGTTTCCCAGTGATGACTCGCACGAGTCCAATGCAAATCAATATCAATCCTAGTTTTGTCAGAAACGCTGACAAAACTAGGATTGCCATTGTTTGCATTAGACTCGTGCGAGTCATCACTGGCTACTGTGCCAGTGATAGCAGGGAAACTCGCAAAGTAACTGCTGTTTCTTTGCGAGCCGAGTCCAGCTGTCTTCTCTGTGCAGCTCCAGGGTCCTAGAGCCCGCCTGCTCACAGACATGATGTAGCAGTGCTGAGATTGTTCTCAGTCTGCTCATTCCCTGTGCATGTAGCAGAGAGGACATCGCGTTTTGGACTACGTCGGACGGAAGAGGATTTTTTTAATTAAAGATGGAGTCCCTAATGGCTTTTTTTTTTTATTTCAAATAAAAAATTTTCTCTGTGTTTTTTTAACCCTTTATTGGAGATTCTTAGTGGCTGGGTCAAACGTGGCCTGACATTAAGAATATCGGGCTTAATACCAGCTTGTATAACAAAGCTGGTATTAACCCCTTTATTACCCAGCGTGCTACCGCCACCAGGGCCGCTGGAAGAGCGGGGTTCAGCGCCAGAGGATGGCGCTTCAATGAACGCGCCATCTTCTGGGGCGGCTGCGGGCTGCAATTTGCAGCGGGGGGTGCCCAGAAAGCTTGGGCATCCCTGCGCTGCGGATTCCAGCCCTCAGCTGCTTAGCTGTACCTGGCTAGACATAGAAATTGCGCGGAGCCCCACGCATTTTTTTTAAATTATTTAATGAATTTCAGAGTCAGAGTCTCAGAGTCAGAGTCTCAGAGTCAGAGTCTCAGAGTCAGAGTCTCAGAGTCAGAATCTCAGAATTTCATGAAATAATTTAAAAAAAATGCGTGGGGCTCCGCGCAATTTCTATGTCTAGCCAGGTACAGCTAAGCAGCTGGGGGCTGGAATCCGCAGCGCAGGGATGCCCAAGCTTTCTGGGCACCCCCCGCTGCAAATTGCAGCCCGCAGCCGCCCCAGAAGATGGCGCGTTCATTGAAGCGCCATCCTCTGGCGCTGAACCCCGCTCTTCCAGCGGCCCTGGTGGCGGTAGCACGCTGAGTAATAAAGGGGTTAATACCAGCTTTGTATTATCAGCTGGCCCTAAGCCCGAAATTTATGGTGGTCACGCCAATATTAGACATGACCGCCATGAATTTCTATTAAATTGTTTTAAAAAAAACACAACACAAAGAAAATTTTTTATTAGAAATAAAAAAAAAAGCCATTAGGGACTCCATCTTTAATTAAAAAAATCCTCTTCCGTCCGACGCAGTCCAAAACGCGATGTCCTCTCTGCTACATCCCCTGTGTATAGATATAGATCTCTATGCACAGGGAATGAGCAGACTGAGAACAATCTCAGCTCTGCTACATCATCTCTGTGCACAGACATTCATGTCTGTACACAGGGAATGCGCAGACTGAGAACAATCTCAGCTCTGCTACATCATCTCTGTGCACAGACATTCATGTCTGTACACAGGGAATGAGCAGACTGAGAACAATCTCAGCACTGCTACATCATCTCTGTGCACAGACATTCATGTCTGTACACAGGGAATGCGCAGACTGAGAACAATCTCAGCACTGCTACATCAGGCAGCAGGCAGGCTCTAGGACCCTGGAGCTGGCAGCCAGCACAGAGGAGAAAGCAGGACTCTTATCTGTGCGAGTCAGCGATTACTTACAAAGTAAACGAGCAATGCAAATAAATGACAAAACTAGGATTGCTTCAGGCTGAAGCTTCCGAGACACATCTGCGAGTTGTAAATCTCACACTACTCGCTATTACTCGCTTCCCCATTCATTAACATTGGACTCGCTAGACTCGCAACGAGTAGCGAGTCCTGGGCTCGGACTCGCTAGAGTCAAGCGATTCCGAGTAATTTAGGATTCGCCCATCACTAGTGGTGCTGCATCTGCCTGACCTCACACATAATGCGCAACTTATGGGCTGAATACGGCAAGCCCCATACATTTTGTATGGTGCTTGCGGTCATTTGCAGCAAGTAAAGTTCTGCCAGGTGCATCAGATGCAGCACTTGTGTCCATAAAAAAAAAAAATAATAATAAATATAAAAAATCAAAATCGTTTGCATTTTGTTATAACTACAATTGTGACACATCTGCAGCACCTGCCAGAACTGCACTTGACACAAAGGACCGCAAGCAACATACACAATGCATACAGCCTGGGACGCAAGTCAGCCATTATACAGCAAATGCAGCGCCACCTTACAGATCTCACACAAACATCATCTTTCTGCTGATGTAAAAAACACAGAGCACGACTGCAAGACAAAAAAAACATAATTTCATATTTTAAAAAATGCATTTTTAATTTATAGAAAAATAACCACTGCAAACAGTCACAAAACACAACCAGTGTGCACAGCGCCAAAAACAACACGTTTATTCACAATACAATTATTTATCAACAGTTTTTAAAGAAAAATAAAAAAAGACAACTGCTGACAAATAATTATAAAGTGAATGACCAATAGACAGAGCACATGGCATGTCTGCAAAAAAAATAAAAAATGAACATTTAAAATAATGCACTATGCAAAATAAAAAACAAAATGACATATATTCAAAAACCACAAGCAGTGTGAATAGCACCATAAAGCAAAACCTACATTCACAATACATTTATTTATCAACAGTTTTTTTTTTTTTAAATTAAAATTGAATTTTATAAAAAAAAAAAAATATATATATATATATATATATATATATATATATACTGCTGACTGATAATTACCGTATATACTCGTGTATAAGCCGAGTTTTTCAGCACAAAAAATGTGCTGAAAAGTCCCCCCTTCAGCTTATACACGAGTCATATACGGTACTCGGTATACAGCCCCCCCCATCAGTAGTATACAGGGCCCCCCCCTTGCTGCTGCACACCTGCAAGGGAATAGATCATTATACTTATCCCTGTCCTGTCGCCGCCGCCGCTCTGCACCGCGCTCCTCCGGGTCTTCATGCTTCTTCCTGCTGTGACCGGCGGGCGCAGGCAATGACGTCATTGTCTGTGCGTCGAAGGAGGAAGCAGGAAGAAGCATGAAGACCCGGAGGAACACGGTGCAGAGCGGCGGCGGCGACAGGACAGAGATAATATAATGATCTATTTCTTTACAGGTGTGCGGCAGCAAGGGGGGGCGCCTGTATACCACTGGGGCCTGTATACACCACTGGTGCCTGTATACACCACTGGGCCTGTATACACCACTGGGGCCCGTATATACCACTGGGGCCTGTATACATCACTGGGGCCTGTATATACCACTGGGGCCTGTATACACCACTGGTGCCTGTATATACCACTGGGTAGGCTGCTGTATACTACTGGGGCTTCTGTATATACTGCTGGGGCCTGTATACACCACTGGGGCCTGTATACACCACTGGGGCCTGTATACACCACTGGGGCCTGTATATACCACTGGGGCCTGTATACCACTGGGGCTGCTGTATATACTGCTGGGGCCTGTATATACCACTGGGGAGGCTGCTGTATATACTGCTGGGGCCTGTATATACCACTGGGGCCTGTAAACACCACTGGGGCCTGTATACACCACTGGGGCTGCTGTATATACTGCTGGGGCCTGTATATACCACTGGGGAGGCTGCTGTATATACTGCTGGGGCCTGTATATACCACTGCTGAGGCTGCTGTATACTACTGGGGTTGCTGTATATACTGCTGGGGCCTGTATATACCACTGGGGAGGCTGCTGTATACTACCACTGGGGAGGCTGCTGTATACTACTACTGGGGAGGCCTGTATACCACTGGGGGGGGCTGTATACCACACTGCTGGGGGCTGTATACCTGTGCTGGGGTCCACCCTCGGCTTATACACGAGTCAATAGGTTTTCCCAGGTTTTGGGGGTAAAAGTAGGGGGGTCGGCTTATACACGAGTATATACGGTATACGGTGAATGACAAAATCAAAAAGCGTGGCTGCAACATAACCAAACAGGAAAGTTTATAATAATGCGCTATTACAATTCAAGAAAAAAAAAAAAAAACAGTGTGCACAGCCCCCAAAAACAACACATTCATTCACAATTATTTATCAACAGTTTAGAAATAAAAAATAAGAATTAAAAAAAAAAAAAAATGATGACAAAAAATTCTACAGTCAATGACCAATACACAGACCATGTCTACAAGAATAACAGCCATGAACATTTAAAATAATGCAGTGTAAAAAAATCAAAAAATAAAACCGATGCAAAAAAAAAAAATATATATATATATACACACAGTGTGCACAGCACCATCAAACAAAACCGTTCATTCTAAACAAAATTACTAAGCAACAGTTTACAAAAGAAAAAAAATATATATTTTTTTTTTAAATTATTGACGTAAAAAAAAAATAAGAAAAATATTCTACTTTGAATGACAACAACAAACATAAAAAGTTTACATTTTAAAAAATGCACTTTATTTAAAAAAAAAAACAAACCAGTGAAAATAACTACAAAAACACACGCCTTCATAAGCATTTTTCAAAATAAAAAAAAAAAAAAAATTCACAGTACTACTTGCAGTACCTTAAAGTCAGCATTAGTCGCTCCTCTGCAGAAATCGCCTGACGGAATCTGGTGTCTTCTTTGGTGATAATTCCTCGAATGCGTCCAAGAAGTTCATCAAAACTTTCGACGGTCATCCGAAGATAGTCCCGGAATTTATCAGGGTGGTTCCCCAATTCTTCATATAAAGTGCAGAACACACCAGAGTCATTCGACGTGATGGTATTGGGTGCACCCAAAATCGCCGACGTCTTTGGCGCAGCCTTTGTCTTCGCCGCTCATTGTGGTATGCAAGTCCCACAGAGCGTGCAATTGCGAAAACTCTTTTAAAATGGGCATCCAATTCACGGAATGACATCGCCATCTTGAAGTAAAATTCCGGACAAAGATCCAAGAAAATCCAGGAGATGCAAAAATGCAGGAAAAAATGAAAAAAAAAAAAAATAGTTCAAATCCAGGGACTAAATGAGAATCCACAGAAATCCAAGGAAAATAGATCCACAATCCAAGCTGTATCCACTCAAAAAACTGGCAAATAATGGCTGGAAAACAAACAAAAAATGTCTTTATATACCTGTGGGCGGGTACTTCAAATGCGGTAAAAACCGCATTTGCCTTATTTACCGCATATAACCGCAATTGACCATTGCGGCATAAATGCAGATTTTACCACATTTGTGCCGCAACTGGCAATTGCGGTTACATGCGGAATTTACCGCAAGTGACGGTTGCGGTATGATTGCAGTATTAACGGTCAATACCGCAAATGCCGCGATTTAAAAAAATCATTGATGTGAAAGGACCCTTATGGTACCTTTATACGCCACCACAGGAAGGTAGAAACCGCCAGGCATCGGACACAATTGTGCCTGTTGCCATGAAAAGACCACGAAGTGGCGGCGTGTAATTCAGGAATTTCCTTCCTGTGTCTTCAGATACCTGTGTCTGAGCCGTGCTCAAAAACAGGAAGGCATAATCCCTATGGTGGCGGCGTGTAATCGGGGCACAGGCAAGGTATTTGCGTGCCCTACTGAATTCCCTGGGGCGTGCCACAGCGTTATGTATACACGTCCCATCAGCTATCATTGGTGGGGGCTACTGTGTAACCATTGGCTGTCCCTGCACAGGGCGCCATATTTAACGAGCTGACCAGTCACACCACACATTTGCATTAGCCAGCCTTCCTGCGCAGGCTGGCCAATCATGATGCTATTGCATTGTCCAATCACCGTTCGAGCGTCACGTAATACACAACTCTGTCACACCTATGTACTTGCGGTGCGTAAGATGTACACCCATATTCCCTTGTGGTGGCGGCATGTAAATCAGGGAAGGTACTCCACATAAGGTAACCCGCGGCACCAGTCAGCACTTCCGGGGAACGCAAATACCTTCTGTGAAGCACTTTGTGGCGGCGTGTATATGCGGCATCGGCAACCGTTAGCAACAGGTAAAAACGCGTGCGTGCATGTGCGATGCCTACCTGTTGCTACCCTCTGTGACGGCGTGTAAAGGTACCATAAAAGTGTTTCTTTATTAGTGGGTTAGATTGATCAAATATAAAGAATGGATATGTTTGATGTGATCTTATTATAGTACTTAAATATAGTAACACATCATAGAGCGGCATTTTTTTTCCTACCTTTGGAATGTATATTTGGTATAAAATGGGCTTTTTCTATTTTATCACTTGTATTTAATTATGAGGACTTCAAATGCTCGGCTTCTATAGAGCCTTGGCTAATGCTAGGTGAGAAAGACGTTAAATGTGATCATCTTATTGTGAAGAGATTTGTGGCTGATTCTGAGCACAGAATTGTTCGTGCAGTTAAAGGCAGAATGAGGAAGGTTTCTGCCAGGCAAGTTCATCAGATTAAGAGAGCAGCTGCTAAAAAGGCCTTACAAACGAGCAAACAGATATTTGAAGCTGCTGGTGCCTGTGGAGTCCCTCGAACCTCAAGATGTAGGATCCTTCAAAGGCTTGCTGTGGTGCATAAACCTACTATTCGGCCACCCCTAAACAGTGCTCACAAGCAGAAACAGTTGCAGTGGGTCCAGATATACATGAAGACTCATTTTCAAACAGTCTTGTTTACTGATGAGTGCCGAGCAACCCTCGATGGTCCAGATGAATAGAGTAGTGGATGGTAGGTGGATGGCCACCATATCTCAATAAGGCTGCAATGTCAGCAAGGAGGTGGAGGAGTCATGTTTTGGGCTGGAATCATTGGGAAATAGCTGGTAGGCCCCTTTAAGGGTCCTGAAGGTGTGAAAATGACCTCTGCAAAGTATATAGAGTTTCTGACTGAGAACTTTCTTCCATGGTACAAAAAGCAAAAATGTGCCTTTAGGAGCAAAATCATCCTCATGCATGTCAGTGCACCATCTCATGCTACAAAGAATACCTCTGTGCCATTGGCTGCTATGGGCATAAAAGGAGATAAACTCATGGTATGGCCACCATCTTCCCCTGACCTCAACCCAATAGAGAACCTTAGGAGTATAATCAAGCAAAGGATCTATGAGGGTGGGAGGCAGTTCACATCAATACAGCAGTTCTGGGAGGATATTCTGACATCATCCAAAGAAATACAAGCAGAAACTCTCCAGAAACTCACAATATCAATGGATGCTAGAATTGTGACTTGGCCTGTTAGGATGTTTTGGAGTTAAATAGCTTTTTATTTCAGTGAATGTGACCTGTTAATGCTGCAAATTCAACAAATGAGCATTTTCAGTTCTTTCAAACATATCAAATGTTTACAAACTCTACTGTGCCTAATAATTTGGAACAGTGCATTTAGAGGTTTTTTTTATTTTGAAAATTATACTGTTATCATAGGGAGATTTCTTCAATAAAATTTGATGTATACTCTAACGGGTGATGACTTTTCTTACACTGACTGTCAGTTGCACCAACCATTTAGAAAAATCAGAGAAAAAGAACATTTGCATAATAATTTGGAACACAGTGTAGTTGGTGCTAAAGTGGCTGTATAAAGGTATATAATCAGTGGTGTTATAATGGCTGTATATTTATTATATAAATTTGAGTGTATGTATGTATGTGTGTGTGTATCTGTCATAACCGCGCTTACTCCAGATAGCCATGGCCACTCCATATAGCCATGCTCACTTTGCAGCCTGCATCTCCACATAGCCCCACCTCTGGGATTATGTGGAGTGGTGGAGCTATGAAGGGGCAAGGCTATATGTGGGTCGGCGCTATGAAATTGGCGGTGCTACCAGGAGGGGCAGGGCTATGATTTATACACACGTACATATATTATCATATATAGGTGATATTGCCATATATGGGCGATATTACCAGATATGAGAATTGCAACTATATATGGGCATTATGCCCGGGAAATGCCAGGCTCTAGAGCTAGCAGGCATATAATTGTTGGTGCTATAGTGGCTGTATATAATGTATATAATTATTGATGCTATAGTGGCTGTATTACCTATAGTGACAGGTTTTAGTTGTAACCTGCACTGCTGTATTGATGACAATACAGGATTTTGCCAGACTACAGTCTTGCTGCAGTCTCCTCTGCTCTATTTTCATTGTCTGTGAGAGACAGCTCTGGATATGCATACTGGAGGGGGGATCTTCTCCTGTAGGGGTGGGGTCATCTCCTGGATGTTCCTCAGTCTGTCAGGAGACAGTTCGAGTAGAGAAGAGAAGCTGGAGGTGGCAGAGTCTTCTCCTGGAGGGGCCTGGTCTTCTCACTGTTTGTCATCGCGCAAGTTCACAAGCAGGAGATGCAGGCAAGAGGGGAGGGGGAAGTGATGAGGTGGAGTACACTGGAGATGCCTAGTAGAGTGACAGGGAGGGAGAGAGCAGGGGTGAAGGTTTGGCTTAGAGCTGACAGGGAATAATACAAAGAAACCCAGCCTCTGATAGTGAAACTGTACTCCACACTCGGTTTATCTGATGCTCTCTTTTGCAAAGGACTTCTTTAAGTTTTCTCTGCAATCAAACATATAATCATTGAAGTAAAGGTATGATTGCACTCAGTATCCCAGAGCTTTTAAGGCACTGGCTACACTTATAGACCTAAAACCTACTGGTTCTTTCCCTTTAACAATCTTTTCAAGGCTGCAGTCATCCTTGTTGCTTATGCACCTTTTTTCTACCATACTTTTTCCTTCCACTCAACATGCTTGGATACAGCACTCTGCTAACCATCGGCCTCTAGCAATGACCTTTTGTGGCTTATACTCCTTGTGGCATGTGTCAATTAGTGATGAGCAAGTGTTATCGTTACCATTCGCTACTCGCACAGATAGTACAGTATTCACGATACTCATTACTTACCGAGTAACACTGGTGCTTGTGAGTGATGTGTCGATTGTGCACGATCTGACACAAATTGACAGCTCCCTTCAGTACACAAAGGAAGTCGGCACCCCAGTTAGAGTAGATTGAATGTTAGGCTCTCTAGGGACACAGCAAGGTGAATTATTCAGTGAAAATTCAAAAAGTTCCGGCATTCCGCCCTTCCGCCCTGTCCTGGAAATACTCTTTTTATGGCCGGATGTGTGGGGGGTCGAGTCTATCACTAATTGACTAACATTGGACTCGCTATTCGGATGAGTACACAAGTACTACAAAGTACTCTTTATAAGTATAGCGATTACGAATATTTCGCTACTCACTCATCAATCATGTCAATGACTGCCTTCTGGATATCTGACAATTCAGCAGTCTTTCCCATGATTGTGCAGCCTTCTGTACCAGAGTAAGGATGTATTTTAAATGCTTAGTAAGTATCTGCAGTTGTTTTGTGTTAATCTAATTTTCTGAGACAATGACCTTTGGGTTTTCATTGGCTGTAAGCCATAATCATCAACATTGACAGAAATAAACAATTTAAATAAATCACTCTGTAATGACTATATACCGTATATACTCGCGTATAAGCCGAGTTTTTCAGCCCAAAAATTGGGCTGAAAAGTACCCCCCTCGGCTTATACACGAGTCAGTGCTGTATACCGATGTATACATCGGTACATACCGTTCATCGGTATCAGCAGCCCCCAATCCCCAGTCAATCCAGGGCCCCCCCAGCGCTCTCGGGCACATGAAAGTGAAACTATGTATGCAAGTGTCCTGTGGTCGGCGCCCGATCGCTTGCCCGGAGGGCTGGCGCTTCATTCTTCATGCGGTATCTTCCGTTCTGTGTGTCGCAGGAATGGCGTCATTCTTCCGACAGCAAGGAAACCGGAAGATGCCACATAAAAGGGAGATCCGGAACGGACTGTCAGCAGGCTATACTGTGGGCTGATGCGAACATGATAATATAGTTGCTTTTCAGGGACCGGTGAGACGTTGGGGGGTTCCATGTGTTACTGGCCTGTTATTAACAATCGGTTTTGCCACTACATCTGGCTGTATATACTACCACTGGGCTGTATATCTACATGAGGGCTGTATATAACTGGGGTGGTATTACTCTGGGTCCCTGTAACTCCGATGGGCTGCAAACATATCCAGGGCTGTAATAAAACCAGGTGGGGCGGTTTACTACTGCACGGGGGCTTCTACCTGTGGGCTGCAGTTACTAACAGGTGCTGTAATAGCCTGGGGGACTGTGATAGTGATACACTGGGCTGCTATACCTGTGGGGGTGAGATAGCGGTGAGGTTGCTATAACCTGGGGCTAGCTGATAACAACCGGCCTGTATATAACTTGAGCCCTGCTGTATATACTATGGCTCTTGAAAGATACTTTAGTTTGCCTGCATAACTACTACTGGGCTGTATTACCTGTGGGGTTGCTGTATACTACTTATGGGCTGTATAACCTTGGCTAGCCTGGATGCTCATTGCCTTATATTTCCTGGGGCTGCATCTATCTCCACTGGGCTTTTACTCTCTTGGCTGCTTAACATCCTTGGATCGCCTCTGTAACATTCGCGGCGCTGCTGTATATGCTAACCTGTGGCTGTATATACCTTGGATGAGCTGTTATACGTTAGGCTGTATATCCTCTGCGGAGCTGCAGTATCTACCACTGGCTATTTACAATACACTGTGGCTGCTGAGTATACTCATTGGCGACTATACCATTGACGCTCCTTATACACATCTGGGCCGCCTGTTAGATAGATTGGTGGCTTCTAACTACCACAGGTGACTATTATATACATTAGGGGCTGCTGTATACTACCTTCGGGGTGTCTGTAACTACCACTGCTGTTAGCGACTCTGGGGTGGCTGTATCTACACATTGACTGGCTGTATATCGCATGGGATGCAGTATACTAAACTTATGAGCTATGCGTATTACAACTGGGCTCTGCTGCATAATCTTCACATGACGTTGGAATCTGCAATACACCATTGGGGCCTGATTAGCACACTCTGTGGGTGGTATATTTAATGCTTAGTAGTATCTGCTTTTTCACGGTCAATAGGTTTTCTCCAATGTTCTTTGGGGTCAAAGTAGGGGCTGGCTATCACACTGTCGGCTATATAAAAATATAGGTAATATATATGGTTTTCAATTTAATCATTAATATGAATTACTAAATCATTTTCTTTGTAGTGATATTGAATTTATTGAGATGAACATGTATCAATGCTTATTAAACAACACTTCAGTTCCACGAGGTTTAAAAAGGCTGAATAAAGAAGCTTAAACATTACTTTATAAAATAGGAACATAAATTCTGCTACTTAATTTTATATAGTTCTGCATCTTATTTGCATTAGACAAATAAATATATAAATATGTTCTTTGTTGTTCAGATAACCCTAAGCTATTTTATTTCACCATGCTCTGCTTGATAAATATCTATACACACAAAATCTTCCTTAAGCCTTTTCCCCAAACCCTGGAAATTTAGGGTAATGGGATCATGTTTCATCAAAGAATCCACATTCTTTTGAGAATAGATTTCAATGGATTTCCCCTCATCTAAAAGATTAAAGTTACTTCAAATTGCACAGTAGGGTCACATAGTGTAAGTGTTTTTATGTATGATCATATAATAACTATCTCTCATTCAGCATTTCATATATTATTATTCATAATAGCAACTCTGACAGTTTTAAAAGCAGTGTATTGTAATAGCAAAATAATTAGTATTGTTAGTTTATTTTCAAAAATTGCTTTCTATTCTTTTTTTTAATTATTATTTCTGTACCATTTTAACATGTTAATAAATGGAAGATAAATCCGACATCACTTCTCTGTTTGGAATTAGAAACCTCATTTGATTAAATAAAAATATATATTTCTCATATAAAAAAAAGTTCACAATTAAAGTTTTAGTGAAGCTATATGAAAACTTTGGACCAATTTGTATGATTCATGCTACTATATAATCGTGTAATTCTGTCTGTCTGTCTCTCTGTAACAGAAATCCCTTGTCGCTGATTGGTCGTGCTCAGTTGGCCGCAACCAATCAGCGACGCGGGATTTCCATTACAGAGAAATAGACAGAATTAGCCGCAGATGGCCCCGCCCACCACTATTAACATTTGGACCAATTTGTATGATTCATAAAGATCATATGTAGTTAGCAATGCAATGTTCCAATTTATACAAGTAATCGAATATTTAAAATTTAAATTTTTAAGGTTTGAGAAATTTTTCCAAAAATGTATTCACACTGAATCGATTAGATGAAAATCACAAAACCTGCAGTGCCTCCAGTTGACTTGAGAAGCTGTGTGTAACTGTCTGAGATCCCATAGGAATGTATATAAACTTTAAAAAATCTTTAATGCAAATACTGCTTTATTAATGTTCAAGTGATTTCAACTGAATTGGCTGTGTGAAAGTGTAGGGTAAGCATTTAAAGGGAACTTGTCACCTCGTTTTGCCCCCCTCTGCTATCACTACCTGTCCCTGCACCTTGTAAGCTCATATCTAACCATCCCTCACTGACCTAAAGGGGCCCGATAATGGTTTAGAAAAAGGACTTTTAACTTACATATCGTCTCCATCTAGGAGACTGGAAAAGCAGGCTCCAGGCTTCTTTCTCCCCTCCTCGTCAGCATTCTGCACGCCCCGCTGGGCATCCTCGCTTCTTGTCTTGTTATGCCTTAGTTTTGAAATTTCCGCCTCCCTTGTGATTTAAAACGCCGGGCCGGAAAGTCATATCCGGCCTGGTGCATTCTAGCCCTATTCATATGATCGGCCCAGTGCATTGTGGGTCAGATCACATGATCAATATGCGCATTGCGCATGCACCGGAGCCAGACCAAGCTCGTGATCAAGCCATCAATGCACCGCGCCGATCACATGATTAAGCCCAGAATGCACAGGGCTGGATACGACTTTCCGGCCCGGCATTTTACATCACAAGGGAAGTAGTGATAGGAGAGGGGTAAACAAGGTTACACATTCCCTTTAAATGCTTACCCTACACTTTCACCCAGCCAATTCGGTTGAAATCACTTTAACATTAATAAAGATGTATTTGCATTAAAGATTTTTTAAAGTGTTATATGCATTCCTATGGGATCTCAAACAGTTACACACAGCTTGTCAAGTCAACTGGAGGCACTGCGGTTTTTTGTGATTTTCATCTAATCGATTCAGTGTGAATACATTTTTGGAAAAAATTTCTCAAGCCTTAAAAATTTTAAATGTAAAATATTCGATTACCTATATAAATTGGAACATTGCATTGTTAACTACATATGATCTCTACTAGATGGTGGCACGATTCTAATGCATCGGGTATTCTAGACTATGTATGTAGTTTATTTATGAATATTTAAGAATAATACAATGAATACAAAATATTTTCCGGGTAAAATATATACATTGTCATTAAATGTTATTGATCACGCTGTGAGTGGGGGTTAAATTCCACACCAATATTGCTGATTGACCGCGGCTGCCCGGCCGGGACCAATCAGCGACACAGCTTCGTTCAATATATCTGCATGTGTGACACCTCACCAGTGATCAGTAAGGTAAAGTCACACTTGGCGACGCTCCAGCGATACCTACAGTTCGTATCATTGTCGGGATCGCTGGTGCATCACCAAGTGTGACTGTACCTTACTTATCGCCACGATCAGCGATCTTAGAGTGGGGACCTGGTTGCTGCTGCATGTCACACTGGGTGACATTGTTAGCGTCAGGGTACTTTTGTTGCGAGTGGCCGGGAGATGACCGGTTAGTTCCGGTCATCTCCCGGCTGCGTCGCCGCTGACCTCTGTTCCGCAGGAGATGACACGTAGCTAGTGCCGCTGATCTCCCAACAATAGCAGTGGCGTGCATGGTTCAAATCATGCGCCAATTCGCAGCCGGACTGTGCCTGTTGCTGGTTGGTCGATGCATGATTTGTGTTACAGATAGACAGACAGAATTAGACATTTATATAGTAGATGGGAGCCCGATGCTATCACATCTGGTGGGTGGTGAGATCACGATGTGGGGGTAGTGGGGTGTGAGCAGGGGGCACTGGGGGTGAGTGGGGCATTGGGGGTGAGCAGGAGCAGTTGGGGGTGAACAGTGGGATGGAGTGGCTCCAGTTCCTCTACTGACCCTGCTCCCCCCTCCTGCCCCCATTCCCCCCTCCTGCTCCCCCCTCCTCCCAGCTCCAGTCCCCCTCCTGACCCCCTCTCCTCCCAGCTCCAGTCCCCCTTCTGCCCCCTGCTCCCCCCTGTCCTCCAGGCTCCAGTGCCACTCCTGCCCCCTGCTCCCCCTCTCTCCTACAGTCTCCAGTCCCCCTCCTGCCCCCCTGCTCCCCCTCTCTCTTCCAGGCTCCAGTCCCCCTCCTGCCCCCCTGCTCCCTCCCTTTCCTCCAGGCTCCAGTCTCCCTGCTGCCCCCCTGTTCCCCCTCTCTCCTCCAGGCTGCCCCCACTCATAATATACCCCCAAACACTGCCCCCACTCATAATGTACCCACCACTTCTCTGCCCCCATTCATAATATCCTGTGAGGCACCGCCGGCATGATCCTCATGGCCGGGGCACATCACATGCAGGATCACGGTATGATCCTGTGCACACTGACCGGTTTGACTGTGATAATGCTGTGTGAACCAACTTTGAACACAAGGTTTCATGTTACTAATGAGCAGCAGTGAGAGTGGGATGAGATCGAGGAAGCCATAAGGAAAAGGGATGTAAGGGCTGAGTGCTGACAACCCGGAACACAGGGAGTTAACCTGAGCTGTGTGAAAGGCTGATTACCGCAGCTAAGGGGGTGTGTCCATGTGGGAGTGGCTGGCACGATAAGAGGCAGCCAGCTGAGTGATTGAGAGATTCATTCAGATTCAGATGGAAGCTGAGACTCATTCTGAGAGATTCAGATGGGGGCTGATTACCAGCCTGAGAGCTGAGCAGAGCCAGTCTGTGTGAGGGACTGGGAGTGCAAGTCCATGCCGCCATGTTGAGATGGTGAAGGGAGCATGCTAGCTCCATGCCGGTGCCGAGGTCCGAGGCTGTGATAGCACCTGGTGGGAAGCCGTGGCTGAACCTGGTGGAGACTGGTCCGGGCGTGGGGTGAACCACGTCCGGGAAAGGAGCCTTGGGGGACGCTTGGTGGACCCGTTACACAGGTAGCGAGACCCGGATCCGTGCCCGGTAAGACAGCGGTTCCCATGTAACGGAGTGAGCTGTGTGTGAGTAATGCCAGGCGGGCATAACCGCTATTGGGTCCAACTAGGCAGTCGGTAAAGGACCCGTTGATGTATGTAGGGGCTTAGGCAATTGCCCTAAATGTAAGATGATGACCTATGTAAGAACATTGTATAATGATGTGGGGAGAAAGTGACCCAGCCAGTATGGATGATGTTGGAGGCGTTCCGTCCCGTGGGGACGAGAGGGAGGCTTGCCCTGCTGCTTGCAGAGGGTACCCGTCCCTCAACCACGGCCTCTAATGGTGTGGGTGTGCCTGTGGTGCCAGACACAGGGGTAATAGGGCTCCTAGTAGGTAACGGATGAGGTTCCCGTGTACTATGGTTTGCCAGTCCCTGTAATGGGCCATGGAGGAGCCACAGTCCATGGATGATGGGCTGTGAGCGTGTGGAAGAAATGTATGTGATCCAGGGACGTTTGAATGATGGATCACACATAGTATGTAAGGCCCGGTCAGGGAGGAATCCTGACTACGGGGTAATGTTATGTCATCAAGCTGGGTGACTAAAGCCGGGCGGCAGGTACCGCCATTGGGACGCACAGGGCCCGTTGAGGCATATGTAACGAAGGTCAAAAGCAGGGGTTAAAAGGGCTCCTAGAGTGGGGACACCATGGTTGAACCAGGTGGACTCTGACCGGGACGTAGGCGGAGATACGTCCAGGAAGGAGCCCCTTGGGGATACATGACATACCCGGTACTCAGGTTGCTCAATCCCTGTTATGAACCCGGAGGGGTCATCGTCGAAATATAACACATGTATTTATTATAAATGTACTGTAAGATGTGTAAGTAAGCCGGAGGCCGTAGCTACCCCGGGAGCAGGTGTTAGAGCTCCAATGGGGAGAGAGTCGTGGTTACAGGTCCCGGGTTATTGTGAATGTATATGTGCAATGTCCTATGTAATGTATGATGTATTTATGTAAAGTGTTTATAATCAATGTGCAATGTGGCAAACATGCTACCCATGGTTAAACTTATAAACACGTGTTTTGTCGTTATGCAAGCGGGTTCCCCGGTTGCTACCTCACAATCCCCAAACGTAATGCCCCTATGTACCAAATACATTTCATCTTCAGCTCCATTGTAAAGCCACTGACTCACCATTGCCGCCGCCGCATATTCCCATCATGCCATCCTGTCTCAGCCTCTCAGTAGTGACTCCTCTTCCTCTTCTATGCGTTCCACAGTGTGGAACGCAAAGGAAGATGAAGTGAAGGGGGCTCCCCTTCCATACGTTCCACACAGTGGAAGTGACGGCCTACATGCAGGGGCAGAGCGGGGGCTGGCGGTCGGCCCCAAGAATGAATGAGAGCACCGTACCACGCCGCGCCGCCGGTATTATTATATATAATATTAATGATAATACCGGCGTGATGGTGGGCCCCTCAGTCACGCCTGGGCTCCGGCATTTGACCAGGTACACCGGGTGCTGACGCCGCCCCTGCTCCACAGCTCCGCCATTTTATGCCATTGAGCTGCCAGGGAGTAGTGGGCGGGGCCATTTGCGGCTAATTCTGTCTATTTCTCTGTAATGAAAATCCTGCATCGCTGATTGGTTGTGGCCAGCTGGGTGCGTCCAATCAGCGACGCGGGATTTCTGTTACAGAGAGACAGACAGAATTAAACGATTATATAGTAGGATGAATCATACAAATTGGTCCAAAGTTTTTATATAGCTTCACTAAAACTTTAATTGTGAAACTATTTTTTATATGAGAAATATATATTTTCATTCAATGCAGAAGACTTTTCAATGTACTTCACTAACAAGATCAACCAGATCAGACAAGTCTTTGCTACCCAACCACCACAACCCCCATGTATACCGGATCAGTCCTCTCCCCCACTAACCCTCCTCCCATCCATCACTGAAGGAGAACTTGCACACCTCCTCTCCATATCGCTCCTCACCACTTGTGCACTGGACCCTATGCCATCCCACCTCCTCCCCAACCTCACCACAACACTTATCATAGCCCTAACCCACCTCTTCAACCTAGCACTAACTTCTGATACCTTTCCTTCTGTTTTCAAACACGCAACAATTACACCTATCTTAAGGAAGCCATCCCTTGACCCCACTTCCACAACCAGCTACCGGACCATCTCTGCTCCTTTTTGCTTCAAAACGTCTCGAAAAGCATGTCCACATACTGTCGTCCCACCTTTCATCCAAGTCTCTTTTTGATGACCTTCAATCAGGCTTCCACCCTCACCACTCCACTGAAACTGTCCTGACCAAAAAATGACTTACTCGTGGCCAAAGCTAACAGACAGTTCTCTGTCCTCCTCCTTTTAGACCTGTTCTCTGCATTCGACACAGTCGACCACTGCCTCTTATTACAGATACTCTCTTCCATTGGTATCACTGAACTTGCCCTCTCTTGGATCTCCTCCTACCTTTCCAACAACACATTTAGTGTCTCTCACTCCCACACAACCTCCTTGTCCCATCCCCTCTCTCTTGTCTTGGGGTCCCTCAAGGCTCTGTCCCCGGGCCCCTTCTTTTTTCAATCTATACTCTTGGTCTGGGACAACTCATAAAGTCCCATCGCTACCAGTATCACCTGTACGCTGATGACACTCAGATCTACCTCTGTGGCTCAGACGTCACTTCTCTGCTGTCCAGAATCCCGGAGTGTCTATCAGCCATATCCTCCTTCTTCTCCTCCCACTTCCTAAAACTCAATTTAGACAAAACCGAACTCATCATCTTTCCTCCATCTCACACACCTTCCTTACCAGACTTATCTATCACAATAAATGACATCACACTTTGCCCTGTACCTGAAGTCCGCTGCCTCGGAGTAACACTTGACTCTGCCTTGTCCTTCAAACTGCATATCCAAGCTCTTACCACCTCCTGCTGCCTCCAACTCAAAAATATTTCCAGAAACCGTCCCTTCCTCAACCCCCAATGTGCTAAACTACTAATGCACTCCCTCATCATCTCCCGCCTCAACTACTGCAACCTCCTACTCTGTGGCCTTCCTGCTAACACTCTTGCACCACTTCAATCTGTCCATAACTCTGCTGCCTGACTAATCCACCTCTCTCCTCGCTATTCCTCCACTTCTCCCCTCTGCAAATCCCTGCACTGGCTCCCATATCACCAGCGTATCCAATTCAAACTAACCTTGACTTACAAAGCCATCAACATTCTGTCCCTCCTATATATCTCTGAACTATTCTCCCGATATAATCCAACTCGGAATCTTCGATCCTCCCAAGCCATCCTTCTTTCCTCCACACAAAGTATTTTTTCTAAACCATTATAGGGCCCCTTTAGGTTAGTGAGGGATGGTTAGGGATGAGCTTACAAGGTGCATAGACCGGTAATGATAGGAGAGGGGGGGAAAACGAGGTGATAGGTTCCCTTTAAAGCTAACGAAGGTTAACCATTGGTTACCAATAGCCTATTTATATGAACAACTAGAGAGGACACTTTGGAGTTTTTGTGTGCAAAAGTAGCAAAAAATCTCTTTATTAATCACAGAGTAAAATTGTATACATTTTTTAAAAATTTCATAACAAAAAACATAAAATACAATGACAAGTCAAAGACAATAGAGTCACAAAACAATAATTAAAACAAACAAGCAAACAAACAAAAAAGAGAATGTGGTTAATTATAAAAATCCCAATAGAGTCCATTCTGTACATGTTCAACATGAAACAGGCACTTTGTCTGTACCCTTGCCCAAAATTCTATCAATAAGTTTCTATGAAACGCTATATCTATATCACAGACCAGTGCTCTTATACATAGGGCTCTAAGTATACATAAACATTGTGCTAATTGGAAAAGATCCATGTACCATAGTTATACTACTGAGATTATTTTAAAACAAGCTGTGAGAATATGGGGAGGCATGACAACAAACTATAGGCATGACTTCATTGTATATGGTTACTAGCTCGGGGTATGTCCCCAAAAAGAATGAAAGTTGCCAATAAAATTACCCATAGTAGCTCTGTCCATGAATCTCCCAGTGATGTCCAACTCTAGGATAAACATTGACAGGGGGAACTTCCTACGAATGTTTAGGTGTTCTGGGGGTATTCAGATGCTTTCTCAGGGAAAGGAGCTTGTAACCCAGGGAAAACTGTTTTAAATACTGCTTAGTGCCTATTAGTGATGAGCGAGTACGCTTGTAACTACTCGGTACTCGCACGAGTATCACTGTACTCGGGCTACTCGGCGAGTACCGAGTAATCTCGCGATACTCATGCTGTGCTCGTGGTCCTCATCCCTGCATGTTGGCGCTCTTTAGAGAGCCAGCCCACATGCAGGGATTGGCTGGCAAACCACTGCAATGCCACAGCCCTGTTAGTTGTGGAATTGCAGTGATTGGCCGGCGGCACAGCGTGACCGAGTCTTTATAAGACCGGCCACGCTGTGCTCTGCACACAGCGATCCAGACAGTCAGTGCAGGAGAGTGTCTGCTGAATCAGGGCTAATCTAGGTGGATATAGGCAGGCAGGCAGGGTAGCCAGGTCGGAGTACAGGCTTTCTAGTGACCACAGCAGTCCTTCTCAGTGTCAGTGTTCCAGGTTTTCCGGCCTGCCGTTTGACCATTTTGCCCTCAGTCAGCATGGAGATCATTGTTTTGTTTGCCCTTCTTCCTGTCTCGTTTACATAAAGACCTGGCTCAGGTGAGCATTCATTGCTTGAGTATACTGGTTCCTGGTTTGCTCCTGCTCACCTGTTCTCCTTATTCCACTCACTTCTCTGGAGCTCTGTGAGATCCTGGTTCACCTTACAGCTTCCTGCCTCGTGCTTCTGGTGCCGCTGCTTCTACCTTCAGGCTCGGACATTCAAGTGTGTAAGCAACTACTCGGTCTTACTCTATGTACTGTGTGCTTTTGGAACTTGTGTTACTTTATCTCCTTGGAACTTTGTTTGGACTTGTTACCCGGTCATCCGGGTGTGGGGACCTTTTGCAACGGACTATATCTTCCGGTCGTTCCAGTACCAGGACCCGTGCTACGGACTGCATGCATCCGGTTTTGCTTGCTTTGGACTATTGGTTTTTTGGACTGTTTCCTTAAAGGACTGTGCTCAACGATACATATATATATTGGGGTCGTGTTATGTTATGTGCTTTGGCTGTGTACTGCATTCACATTGTTTTGCTGTGTATATATAAATACCTTGCACCTAAGAACCCGTCTCTGCTCTTCATTGCCCTTAAGCGATCAGACTCCTCAAACCCTATACAATAGTATTACACTCAGGACTATTGTAGCTGTAGGCAGGCAGGCAGGGTATATAGCAATTCCTAGTGACAGTATACCAGCCTTCATCATATCTGGGGCTGGTATACACAGTCTAAAACAGTCCTGATAGTGTCAGACGTCTCACTAATTCTCGCTCCTAAAAAGCTGTTAGGTTCTTAGTGCGTGCATTTAAAACCGCAAGTGTGTGCCTGTCGGTGGCAGCGTACGGGTGCACTTTTGTGTGTTTTGCACAAACTAGGATATAATGCACGAGTACAGTGAATAATACACGTCCGCAGCACGTGATAGTGTCAGACTTCTCACTAATTCTCGCTCCTAAAAAGCTGTTATGTTCTTAGTGCGTGCATTTAAAAACCGCAAGTATGTGCCCGTCGGTGGCAGCGTACGGGTGCACTTTTGTGTGTTTTGCACAAGCTAGGATATAACGCACAAGTAGAGTGAATACACGTCTCCGTCTGTGTCTGACTTAATCTCTAATTGTCGCTCTTAAAAAGCTGGTAGCAATAGCTATAATCTGATTGTCCAGGTAAAACCCGTGTGTTGGGACGCCTTCATTTAGCTGTATACCCTCAGCACAGCATTGAAAATGCGCAAGGGCGTTGGCAAGGGACAAGGAAGTGGACGTGATGGTGGTGCAATCAAGTTTTAACAGAAAACAGGGTGCACCGCAATGGTCTGAATTATATCAAGGGAAGGAGGGGTCGCTCACGGTGCCAAGGGGGACAGATATGCATGGCGGAGAGAAGACATGGCACATTGAGGGAGCAACACACACGAGTAGTTGAATAGTGAGAATTATAACTTTATTAGTGCAATAGACCAAACAAGATTAAAAACATTTAAAACCATAGGGTGCCACTGCAGAACACACCACTGAACATATGTACAAAATACAATGCTGACAAAATATGAGCAGGATATGACACAATATCGGTGATCACAACAGGTTAGACAAAATACAGGATTGAGTTGTAGGGAGAGACCCGAGGGTGGGGGATGAGAGCAGGTACGAGAAGTACTAGTGCTCCTTCACCACAATATTTCACATAAATACGCTTGTTAGCCCAATATAGGGTGGACAGTGTTATGGGTAACCACATCTATGTCAAGGGACCTATTATGAAGCACAAATCATGATTGGTAGTGCTGGGTGTGTTAAATATGATTCAATACTGGCCTCAGCAGCTGGAATAAACAATGTTTATAAGTGAGACAGATACCAATATTTCACGCAAGTGAAGTCTGCAGAGGCACAGACCATTATAGAGAAAATTTCACATATTATAAGTTTACCCAAGATTCCGCAAATCATCCAATAAGTAATGCTGTGAGTCGTTTAGTAGTCCCAAACACAGTGGTCCCTAGGGGTGGTCACATATGGATGATAACAAAGGTCTTAACCATCAGCTAACTAACCGTATAATTGATACAAGGACCACCCATATATATTGAGTACTCCCTATTGTTTACATATGGTCAAAACAGTGTAGGTCACCGTGTGAACTGACAGTGGAAAATAAAGTGCATATTACCAGTCCGAGTGTCCGAAGTGTCAGTCCGAGGTATGTAGCGAGGTGACTGCAGGACACCCAGGCCCCACGCGTATCGCTGCCAGGGCGCAGCTTCCTGTATTTTGTCTAACCTGTTGTGATCACTGATATTGTGTCATATCCTGCTCATATTTTGTCAGCATTGTATTTTGTACATATGTTCAGCGGTGTGTTCTGCAGTGGCACCCTATGGTTTTAAATGTTTTTAATCTTGTTTGGTCTATTGCACTAATAAAGTTATAATTCTCACTATTCTACTACTCGTGTGTGTGTGCTCCCTCAATGTGCCATGTCTTCTCTCCGCCATGCGTGATGGTGGTGCAGGCAGAGGCTGAGGTCGTGTGCAAGCTCTGATTTCGCCACAACAAAGGGCCACATCTACTCGCTCACACGTCCTGTCCCAAATTCTTGGGGTCCAGGGCAGTACACCGCTCTTCAACCCAGACCAGTGTCAACAGGTTGTTAGTTGGATAGCGGATAATGCTTCCAGTCAGATTGACACCACCACAAACACCCTGTCTTCCACACGGTCAAGTGTCAGTAGCCGTGATACTGCACCGCACATTCCACAACCTGATCCTCCTTCCTACCACCAGGCCGAGTACACGTCCATGGACATTACTGATCCCACAATTGGACACTTTGAAGAACTGTTCACGTATCCATTCGCACATTCTGGCCTCTCGCCAGCTCCTGTTGAAGTGGGTCATGAGGAGAGCGTATGTACCGATGCCCAAATATTTGAGCAGCCACGGTCTCACGAAGCAACGGTGGGAACGTGTCTCAACAAGGGTTGGACAATGATGAGACACGATTGCCAGGAAGTCAGGAGGAGGAGCAGGGTGCGGAAGAGGAAGACGACGTGGTTGGTAACACTGTTAGACCCACGCTACAAGGAGAACTTTATGTCTCTTATTCCTGAGGCGGAGAGGTCAGCCAAAATGCAGCAGTTCCAGAAGGCCATAGTCGCTGAAGTAGGCAAAGCATTCCCCTCACAAAACGCTAGCGGCATAGCTCAGGAATCGGTGGATAACCAAGGCGTACGGCCGAAGAGGGGCACAAGTCCAATCCGCCAGAGGTAGGGAACAGTCTTTAAGATGTGGGACAGTTTTCTCAGCCCCTCACGTACCACAGCCCCTGAGGTGCGGGATAGTGCCACAATAAATGATACGTTTGCTGAAGGAGTACCTTGCAGATCGAACAACTGTACTCCGACATTTTCTCTGTGGCCTTACAATAAAAATGTGGTATCCAAGCTGGACTACCGTGGCATGAATTGGCTCTCTACGCCTTGGGAAGTCCTCGCCTTGCCCTTGCCCATAGCCGTTTTAGTTCAGAGCGTGTTTTTCATGCAAGCAGGTGGAATCTTACTATCGCCCGCTGTCAACATGAAAATGCTGAAGACTGACTCTGATCAAGAGAACAATGTTGATTGGGCCAGACTTCACCACGCCACCAGGGAAATGAGAGCCAAATTTAATTGTGTAACGGGAATTTGCCATGTACCTCCACTCTACCATGGGACACACGTTCAGGACTTTGTCTATCGCTGGACTGTCCTCCTTCTCCTCATGCGCCACATGAATACCGTTATAAAAGTTAGGCCTTTTTCATGTATACCCCAGTGGGTAAATTTTTCGCCCATTCTCAAAGGCATTACAATACAGAACCCACTCCTTGCAATGGCAACAATTTTGAGGCCTCATGCACGTCTCTATCCAGGGACAATGTGGAGCCTCACAATTTTTGGCGCCTGCAAAGGTACACTACATAACACATCTTACAATGGGCATCCAGTTCACAGGCCCTATCTCACCATTGGGTATGTGCTCTTAACATTTCCGCCATGAAAATTTTTTTGGTGTCATTTTGGAAGGTTTTCTGGTGAGTCCGTAAAAATGGCGTAAAACTCGAACAACATTGTTCACAGCTGTGACTTTTGAGTGAGAAATGCTTACAGGGGTTTTCCCCATGCTGTTGCCTTGTCATTTGAGCACTCTTCTGAGACTTTTGTGACATTTTTAGGGTTTCTACATGCTACCAGGGGTCATTTCATAAAAATACTCGGGTCTCCCATAGGATAACATTGGGCTCGGTGCTCTGGCCGAGTACACGAGTATCTTGGGATGCTCGGCCAGAGCATCGAGCACCCGAGCATTTTGGTACTCTCTCATCACTAGTACCTATCAATAAAGTGTCACCACCTGTGAAAGCCTCATGCATCGATAGTGTTGGCTCATGTTTGGTCGGGTGTCACCGACCCGGAAGTCCCTTCGGCATGACAGAAATGCGTCATGCCATTATCAGAAGAAAATCGGTTACCATGGTTCCCAAGCATGCGCATCCCCATGGAGACGCCGGGTAGAAGACCTGAGTGGAGGTTCGGACGATGCATTTGCACAGCAGAGCATGGCACTACTTAAGGACCAAGTAAAAGGAAAACAAGTGCTGGTCTCGTAATTACAGTATTTATAATAGAAAAACTCTAAAACACCCTCCCAAACATTATCAATATAAATTCACATGTCATATTCAAATAAGAGAAATTGTAAACTCAATAATTCATAAGAGAAGTATCCTTCTGCAGTAAAAGTAGTCCTTCATATTCAAATGTATAGTCATTCACAGCCTCTCATTTCCCTCCATTTATATGAGACAGATGATTTTTCAAAAAGTGGAGACAATTAGATAAAAACAAGCGCACATTCAGATTAATGTCAATGATCATGATCGGAGAGCAGAGTAAAGAACAACACTAAAGAAACGGGCGTAACTTATGGTTTCATGTTGGTTTCATTAACTTATGGAACATGTAAAGAATGGACTCTATTGGGATTTTTATAATTACCGTAACCAAACTCTTCTTTTTTGTTTGTTTTGATTTTTGTTTTGTGACCCAATTGTCTTTGAATTGTCATTCTATTTTATGTGTTTTGTTATTCATTTTTAAATAATGTGAACATTTGTACTCTGTGATTAATAAAGAGATTTTTTGCTACTTTTGCACATAAAAACTCCAAAGTGTCCTCTCATCGTTCATTTGATTCCAAAGGCTGGAAGTGTGATTTAGAATTGATCTTACAGTTTGATAAGCAATATGAGGTTGTGGTTGGATATCATGTTGTTAACAATAGCCTATTTAGTAACATACAAATGTAACAGATTTTAAGGCTTTTTAAATTGTAAAAATAACACTTTCAATAATAATAAAAATAACAATAAAACGTAATGGATAATACAGGTGTGGAACACATCATTGGTTGTGTTGCAACTTCATTACCAACAACACTACCACTTTTTCCAGTGGGAATGAGACACTCACTATTAACTTTCATCTCAAGCTGCTTTCACATCAGCATTTTGCGCTGATCGCGGCAGTTGCGGTGAAAAAAACGCAACTGCCACAATTACTGTATAATGGCTGCGACTGCGGCACACTTGCGTCAAGCCCAATACAATGTCTATGGGGCTTGCGGTAAGTGTGGCAGGTGCGGTATCGGCACTTGCCGCAGGTGCGGCTACGAAAAAAGACCCGGTATGCCGCGATTTTTTCACGGCCGCACCTGCCGCAAGTGCTAAAACCGCACTAGCCGCACCTGCCACACACTTACTGCAAGCCCCATAGACATTGCATGGGGCTTGCTGCAGAGGTGAACCGCAAGTGTGACCGTTATGCGGTAATCGTGGCAGTTGCGGTTTTTTCACCGCAACTGCCGTGATCAGCGCAAAACGCTGATGTGAAAGCAGCCTTACATGTCATTCGTTTTATGTTATACTAGCTGTGAGCCCGATTCTAAAGAATCGGGAGTCTAGAATCTGTATATAATTTTTTTAAGAGTTTTAAATAATAGACTTAAACACCAGATATATGACTAAGTAGGCGATGTAGGCAGAACTGTGAGGGTAGCAATATAGTAGAGGTGTAGAAAGAGTTAATGTCCGACTAACAGGACAATAACAGAGTAGGAACTTATAATGATATCAAAAATGTTATTGAAGGAGTTAATGTCCCACAGGCACTCCCACAACAGACTCAGCGCTGTAAATTATATCCAAAATGGTGTTCAAGGGGTTAATGTACCAGTGGCAGTAGTTATAAACACTACCAAATATGCAGTTAATGCTGAACTGGTATATAATGGGTTAATTTCACAGTGTCATTACAACTATACACTGTGTAATAGAAATAACAACAATAATGGAATATAAGGGGTTAATGTTCCTACTGGCAGTAGTAATAGAGACTACAAAGTATGGAGTTAAGGCAGAAATGGTATATAAGGGGTTAACTTCGCAGTGGCAGTACAGCTACACACTGTGTAATAGAAATTACAGATAAAACGGAATGTAAGGGGTTAATGTTGTTACTGTCATGAGTACAATGAGAGAAGCGCCTCACTGGCCATTGAGATACATGGACGATTTTGAGTTTGACTTTGAGTAAATTTGAAACTCAAAGTCTCCCATTATATCTCAATGGGAAGAGAGGTGACATTCTCATTGGTCGCTGTGTGCTGGCGCCGACCAATGAGAATAGAGCCTCACTTACAGCGGTAAATTTGAAACTCAAAGTCCTCCATTATATCTCAATGGGAAGTGAGGCGCTATGCTCATTAGTCGGCGCCAGCACACAACGACCAATGAGCATAGCGCCTCACTTACAGCGCTAAATCTGAAACTCAAAGTCCTCCATTATATCTCAATAGGAAGTGAGGCGCTATTCTCATTGGTCGCTGTGTGCTGGCGCCGACCAATGAGAATAGCGCCTCACTTACAGCGGTAAATTTGAAACTCAAAGTCCTCTATTATATCTCAATGGGAAGTGAGGCGCTATGCTCATTGGTCGGCGCCAGCACACAGCGACCAATGAGAATAGCGCCTCACTTCCCATTGAGATATAATGGAGGACTTTGAGTTTCAAATTTACCGCTGTAAGTGAGGCGCTATTCTCATTGGTCAGCGCCAGCACACAGCGACCAATGAGAATAGCGCCTCACTTCCCATTGTGATATAATGGAGGACTTTGAGTTTCAAATTTACCGCTGTAAGTGAGGCGCTATTCTCATTGGTCGGCGCCAGCACACAGCGACCAATGAGAATAGGACCTCACTTCCCATTGAGATATAATGGAGGACTTTGAGTTTCAAATTTAGCGCTGTGAGTGAGGCGCTATGCTCATTGGTCGCTGTGTGCTGGTGCCGACCAATGAGCATAGCGCCTCACTTACAGTGGTGGAGCAGGAGAAATGTTGCACCACAGTGCCATAGTCAGATACCACACAAAATGTGGTTTGACTCCACACAGAGTTTGGACTTCTGGATTTACCCACTATATTTTTGCATTTATGCAGTAATTTTATTAACAATGAATTTATTTTTGGATTGTCTAGATGTGATTGTTTTAAAGTAAAATTGTAGATTTGTCCAAGATATATATACAGTATATATATATATATATATATATACAGTTGTGGCCAAAAGTATTGACACCCCTGCAATTCTGTCAGATAATACTCAGTTTCTTCCTGAAAATGTGTTCAATCACAAATTCTTTGGTATTATTATCTTCATTTAATATTTAATTTGTCTTCAATGAAAAAACACAAAAGGGAATGAAGCAAAAAGCAAAACATTGATCATTTTATACAAAACTCAAAAAATGGGCCAGACAAAAGTATTGGCACCCTCAGCCTAATACATGGTTGCACAACCTTTAGCCAAAATAACTGCGATCAACCGCTTCCGGTAAACATCAATGAGTTTCTTACAATGCTCTGCTGGAATTTTAGACCATTTTTCTTTGGCAAACTGCTTTAGGTCCCTGATATTTGAAGGGTGCCTTCTCCAAACTGCCATTTTTAGATCTCTCCACAGGTGTTCTATGGCATTCGGGTCTGGACTCATTGCTGGCCACCTTAGAAGGCTCCAGTGCTTTCTCTCAAACCATTTTCTAGTGCTTTTTAAAGTGTGTTTTGGGTCATTGTCCTGCTGGAAGATCCATGACCTCTGAGGGAGACCCAGCTTTCTAACACTGGGCCCTACATTATGCTGCAAAATTTGTTGGTAGTCTTCAGACTTCATAATGCCATGCACATGGTCAAGCAGTCCAGTGCCAGAGGCAGCAAAGCAACCCCAAAACATCAGGGAACATCCGCCATGTTTGACTGTAGGGACCATGTTCTTTTCTTTGAATGCCTCTTTTTTTCTCCTGTAAACTCTATGTTGATGCCTTTGCCCAAAAAGCTCTACTTTTGTCTCATCTGATCAGAGAACATTCTTCCAAAATGTTTTAGGCTTTCTCAGGTAAGTTTTGGCAACCGCCAGCCTGGCTTTTTTATGTCTCGGGGTAAGAAGTGGGGTCTTCCAGGGTATCCTACCATACAGTCCCTTTTCATTCAGACGCCAACGGATACTACGGGTTGACATATAGTACGGGTTGACACTGTTGTACCCTCAGACTGCAGGGCAGCTTGAACATGTTTGGATGTTAGTCGAGGTTCTTTATCCACCACCCGCACAATCTTGCGTTGAAATCTCTCGTCAATTTTTCTTTTCCGTCCACATCTAGGGAGGTTAGCCACAGTGCCATGGGCTTTAAACTACTTGATGACAAGGCGCACGGTAGTCACAGGAACATTCAGGTTTTGGAGATGGACTTGTAGCCTTGAGATTGCTCATGCTTCCTCACAATTTGGTTTCTCAAGTCCTCACACAGATCTTTGGTCTTCTTTCTTTTCTCCATGCTCAATGTGGTAAACACAAGGACACAGGACAGAGGTTGAGTCAACTTTAATCCATGTCAACTGGCTGCAAGTGTGATTTACTTATTGCCACAGTTACAGGTGCTGTTAATTACACAAATTAGAGAAGCATCACAAGATTTTTCTAACAGTGCCGATAATTTTATCCACCCCCTTTTTTATGTTTGGTGTGGAATTATATCCAATTTGGCTTTAGGACAATTCTTTTTGTGTTTTTTCATTGAAGACAAATTAAATGAAGATAATAATACCAAAGAATTTGTGATTGCAATAATTATCAGGAAGAAACTGAGTATTATCTGACAGAATTGAAGGGGTGTCAATACTTTTGGCCACAACTGTATATACACTATATATGCATCGGGTATTCTAGACTATGTATGTAGTTCATTTATGAAGATTTAAGAATAATACGAAGCTGGGTTTAAATCCTGCGCCAATATCGCTGAGTGTGCTGCATCCAGCCGGGCACAACCAATCAGCGAAGCGTGGTTGAAATCCCACGCCAATTTACGAGCAGACTGTCCCTGTTGCTGATTGGTCGTGGGCGGCTGGCCTGACCAATCAGCAACACAGGATTTGGGTTACAGACAAACAGACAGAAGTAGACAATTATATAGTAGATACCTACAGCAGTACCAGTGTGTAGCGGTGCCGGAGTCCAGGAGGGGGCCGGTGGACAGCGGCCAGGTGCGGGCAGGAGGGGGCCGGGGAACAGCGGGCAGGAAAGGGCCGGGTAAGAGCGGCCGGCTGCGAGCAGGAGGGGACCAGGGAAGAGCGGGCGGGTGTGGGCAGAAGGGGGCCAGGGGGACAATGACCGGGTGCGGGCAGGAGGGGCCAAGGGGACAATGACCAGGTGTGGGCAGGAGGGGGCTGGGGAACAGCGGCCAGGTGCGGGCAGGAGGGGGCAGGGGAGCTTACCAGAGTATACGGCGGCTCAATGGTTAGCAAAGTATATGGGAGCTCAGTGGTTAGCAGACTTTACGGTGGCTCAGTGGTTAGCAAAGTATGCGGTGGCTCAGTGGTTAGCAGAGTATACAGGGGCTCAGTGGTTAGCAGAGTATATGGGGGCTCAGTGGCTAGCACAGTATAGGCTGGCTCAGTAGTTAGCACTGTAAACGGAGCCTCAGTGGTTAGCACTCTATAGTGGCTCAGTGGTTGGCACTGTATATGGTGGCTCAATAATTAGAACAGTAATGTGGCTCAATGGTTAGCACTATATATGGTGACTCAGTGGTTAGCACTGTATACGGTGACTCAGTGATTAGCACTCTATGGTGGCTCAGTGGTTGGCATTGTATATGGTGGCTCAGTGGTTAGCACTGTACGGTGGCTCAGTGGTTAGCACTTTATGGTGGCTCAATGGTTAGCACTACACGGTGGCTCAGTGGTTAGCACAGTATGGTGGCTCAGTGGTTAGCACAGTATGGTGGCTCAGTGGTTAGCACTGCACGGTGGCTCAGTGCTTAGCACAGTATGGAGGAGGCTCAGTGGTTTCCACTGTATAAGGTGGCTCAGTGATTATCACTCTATGGTGGCTGAGTGGTTAGCACTGTATACGGTGGATGAGTGGTTAGCACTGTATACGGTGGCTCAGTGGTTAGCACAGTATACGCTGGCTCAGTGGTTAGTACTGTATATGGTGACTCAGTGGTTTGCACTGTATGGTGGCTCAGTGGTTAGCACTGTACGGTTGCTCAGTGGTTTGCACAGTGTGGTGCCTCAGTGGTTTGCACAGTGCGGTGGCTCAGTGGTTTGCACAGTGCGGTGGCTCAGTGGTTTGCACAGTGCGGTGGCTCAGTGGTTAGCACTGTACGGTTGCTCAGTGGTTTGCACAGTGTGGTGGCTCAGTGGTTTGCACAGTGCGGTGGCTCAGTGGTTTGCACAGTGTGGTGGCTCAGTGGTTTGCATAGTGCGGTGGCTCAGTGGTTTACACAGTGCGGTGGCTCAGTGGTTTGCACAGTGCGGTGGCTCAGTGGTTAGCACTGTACGGTTGCTCAGTGGTTTGCACAGTGTGGTGGCTCAGTGGTTTGCACAGTGCGGTGGCTCAGTGGTTTGCACAGTGTGGTGGCTCAGTGGTTTGCATAGTGCGGTGGCCCAGTGGTTTGCACAGTGCAGTGGCTCAGTGGTTTGCACAGTGCAGTGGCTCAGTGATTTGCACAGTGCAGTGGCTCAGTGGTTTGCACAGTGCGGTGGCTCAGTGGTTTGCACAGTGTGGTGGCTCATTGGTTTGCACAGTGCGGTGGCTCAGTGGTTAGCACTGTGTGGTGGCTCAGTGGTTAGCACTGCACGGTGGCTCAGTGGTTAGCACTGCGCGGTGGCTCAGTGGTCAGCACAGAATAGAGACTCAGTGGTCAGCAGAGGATGGGGACTCAATGGTCAGCACAGGAGTGAGGCTCAGTGGTCAGCGCAGGATGAAGGCTCAGTGGTCAGTGCAGGATGGAGGCTCAGTGGTCAGCGCAGGATGGAGGCTCAGAGGTCAGCGCAGAATGGATGCTCCAGTGGTCAGCGCAGGAAGGAGGCTCAGTGGACAGCGCAGAATGGAGGCTCAGTGGTCAGCGCAGAATGGATGCTCCAGTGGTCAGCGCAGGAAGGAGGCTCAGTGGTCAGCGCAGGATGGAGGCAGAGTGGTCAGCACAGGATGGAGGCAGAGTGGTCAGCGCAGTTGGTTTTTCTAACTGTGCCAATACTTTTGTCCATCCCTGTTTTATGTTTGGTGTGGAATTATATCCAATTTGGCTTTAGGACAATTCTCTTTGCGTTTTTTCATTGAAGACAAATTAAATGAAGATAATAATACCAAAGAATTTGTGATTGCAATCATTTTCAGGAAGAAACTGAGTATTATCTGACAGAATTGCAGGGGTGGCAAGTGGGAATCTGTATATAGGGGAGACAGGGCAAAAACTTAGAACAAGAATGAATTCTCATTGCTACACAATAAAAGATAAAAGAATGGATCAATCTGTGGCCAATTCTTTCAGTAGCCCTGATCACACCATAATGGATATAAAAATACTAGTTTTGAAAGGTAATTTCAAATCCCAAAAAATCAAGAGAGTCAAGGAATATAAATGTATGATGACCTTTGACACATTCAGAGCAGGAATGAATGTGTCACATGGATTCATGTCTTTTTACATCAATTGAGGAACCTTCAAATCTTGGATCAACCACTAATCAAAGAACAAAAAAACTATCTTCTTCCTGTCTCTGGAACACTGATATTTACTACCTCAGCTGCTCTCCCCCTCCCAACACTGACCATTCTGTGTTCTGCTTCACCTCACCTGGCTATGGACTGCATTAGCCAACGCTCCATTTGTCTGTATATATTTGTGTGTTCAGAAATTGTATCATTATTAAGCCTGGTGAAGAGACCTTAGGGTCTTGAAAGCTTGCTATTATTTACCATCTTTTCAGTTGGCCATTAAAAGGTATCAACCACTGAGGACTCCCAGATACTAATATTTTTCTATCTACTGGCTAACACAGTGCAAACATTTTTTACTTCACCAAGAAGTAAAATAAGAATCTTTATTGATCAGAAAGGAGTAAAATACAATGTGATCTCTGGGTGTATTAGTAACCTTGTCATTCTCACACAAGTTTAAGTAAATTAATCTTTGCCAAATAGTTGTCCAACAGTATAATGAACATAAAATGCTTCCAAATCTAGTATTGCTTTAGGTATGATGGCCAAACCCAATGCATGGAAAGTTGAACCAGAACAGCAATCATACCTATGATCCTTTTAGTGCATCCTGGCAAATAATCCTTATCCACGTTCTTTTACAAAAACTTGCTAAATATTGATATGTTTAGTAAAAACACTGATCCAGAGTACAACTGCGATGTGTTTTACAACATACCGGTGAGAATGCATTATTATTTAAGTTTTCTGTCAATTACTAGCCCATGCAAACCCAGTTCACATAAATTCAATTACAGGTTTTACCATTTCTTTTGTGGATGACTAATTTTAATGTATTACATCTTTTAGCACTTAGTGGCCCCCTACTATGATGTGTCTGACCTAATAACGTTATACTGTTTTTTATACCTTTTACTTTGAAAGCCAATACTTAATGAGTAAGCCTTACTTTTAACTTTTATTTCACTAATCTATGGTACATGTAAAAATAGGAAACTTTGTAAGATATCTTATCAGAGAAATCTGTTATTCTTTCTCCTCCTGGATTTATCTTTCATTTCTCAAAATTCTTAATTTCTGGGTAACCGCTCGTAAGATTCTATACAATTGGGAAGAGTTGAAGGGGTAGGTGGGCTTGATGTAGACCTCCTCTCCCCTCCATTCTATAGAGAACCTATTAGGAGCAACTATCATCTTGTAATCAGTAATGGAAAAAGCTGTCTCCCCTGAAGACAGATTTTACCTTTAATCTTAGAATTTTGATAATGGCTGACCAATTCTGGAGGAGAAAGAAGCAGATTTCTCGAATAAGATATATTACATCTTTTTCCATTTGGATTTGTACTATCTGAAATAAAAATTAAAATAACAGTTATGCTTTAAGTTTTACCAGAATATATATCAAGCAGGACCAGATCCTCAGCAATAGGACTCAGCCTCTGTGTCTTCGCTATTATAACTGAAGAGTCAGCACATTGTCTCTGGTCGAACACTTTATTAAGCTGATTTCATTTAAGACAAGCATCATAGTCAAAACACAGTAGAAAAAGGTATTAGAAATCTGCAGAATAACCTGGCTAGCTATACAGTGCTGTGAGATATTACTTGTTCATTGCCCGATTTATTCTATTTTTACACATTTTAACAAAGAATAAAGACAGCTCAACTAAGCACAAAATGCAGTTTTTACTGGAATTTTCCATGCAAAAGTTAAAGTTTTCCATGTAAAAGTTAAAGTTTTAGTCAAAACTTATATTATCCAAGTAAAGTTGTAATTGCCCCCTATACTATTATAGTACAATGTGTGCGGAACCATTGAAAGTTCCTAGGGCGGCAAGGACCCTAAATGTGGCCCTGATCAGCACATATAGAGCAAAGTGCACTTTTTGCACACAATGGCTCATTGGATGGGTATGTCACATGTCTTTGTCATATAGGAACTGGCCATTTTCCCTCCTCACCATTTTATCAGTGTTTCAGAGCTCAGTTTCAGACGCCGCCACTGCTGCTGTGCGCGCTACAAAGCTACTTAGGTAGCAATTCCATTCCAAGTTAGATGGATAGTAGGTGTATGGACTACTTCCAAGAACAACCCTTTTTAGGGCTTAAAAGCACTGTGTGCCAGGCAGGTCTGTTCCAGTGCTGTGCAAGCTTTTTTACAGCATCTGGCTAACCCAGCCACATTAATAATTTTTGGCTAGTAGCAGTGGCTGCCACGCTCTGGTGTTGCACTGTTGTGAAGAAAGCTAAACCTCCTGTCTTTACTAGCCATTTTTACTGCATCTAGCCAAGCAAATCCTTTTTGGCCAGTAGCAGTATGTGCCAGGCAGTGACATGGCACTGTTGTGAAGAAAGCTACACCTCCTGTCTTTACTAGCCTTTTTTACTGCATCTAGCCAAGCAAATCCTTTTTGGCTAGTACCAGTGTGTGCCAGGCAGTGGTGTAGCACTTTGTGAAGAAAGCTACACCTCCTGTCTTTACTAGCCTTTTTTTACTGCATCTAGCCAAGCAAATCCTTTTTCACTAGTACCACTGTTTGACTAGGTAGCTGTGGTCCAGTGTTCTTTTGAAATCTACTGCCACACAGCACACAAAACACTTTTGTACTGCATCTGTCCAAACTTACCACAACCTATTTAGGGTAGTACCACTGTTTGACTAGGTAGCTGTGGTTCAGTGTTTTGTTGAAATCTACCACCACACAGTGTTAAAAAAAGTCTTGTAATGCATCTACCGTATATACTCGTGTATAAGCCGACCCGTGTATAAGCCGACCCCCCTACTTTTGCCCCCAAAACCTGGGAAAACCTATTGACTCGTGTATAAGCCGAGGGTGGACTCCAGCACAGGTATACAGCCCCCAGCAGTGTGGTATACAGGCCCCCCAATGGTAGTATACAGCAGCCTCCCCAGTGGTAGTATACAGCAGCAGCCCCAGTGGTATATACAGCAGCAGCTCCAGTAGTTAGTATACAGCATCCCCAGAGGTATATACAGCCCCAGTGGTAGTATATAGCATCCCCAGAGGTATATACAGCCCCAGTGGTAGTATACAGCATCCCCAGAGGTAGTATACAGCAGCCCCAAAGGTATATACAGCAGCCCCAGTGGTAGTATACAGCAGCCCCAGTGGTAGTATACAGCAGCCCCAGTGGTAGTATACAGCAGCCCCAGAGGTAGTATACAGCAGCCTCAGAGGTATATACAGCCCCATTGGTAGTATACAGCAGCCCCAGAGGTATATATAGCCCCAGTGGTAGCATCCAGCAGCCCCAGAGGTATATACAGCCCCAGTGGTAGTATCCAGCAGCCCCAGAGGTATATACAGCCCCAGTGGTAGTATACAGCAGCCCCAGAAGTATATACAGCCCCAGTGGTAGTATACAGCAGCCCCAGAGGTATATACAGCCCCAGTGGTAGTATACAGCAGCCCCACAGGTATATACAGCCCCAGTGGTAGCATCCAGCAGCCCCAGAGGTATATACAGCCCCAGTGGTAGTATACAGCAGCCCCACAGGTATATACAGCCCCAGTGGTAGTATACAGCAGCCCCAGAGGTATATACAGCCCCAGTGTAGTATACAGCAGCCCCAGAGGTATATACAGCCCCAGTGTAGTATACAGCAGCCCCACAGGTATATACAGCCCCAGTGGTAGTATACAGCAGCCCCACAGGTATATACAGCCCCAGTGGTAGTATACAGCAGCCCCACAGGTATATACAGCCCCAGTGTAGTATACAGCAGCCCCACAGGTATATTCAGCCCCAGTGGTAGTATATACAGCCCCAGTGGTAGTAGATTGCAGCCCCAGCGGCAGTATATACAGCCCCAGTGGTATATACAGCCCCAGTGGTAGTATATACAGCCCCAGTGGTAGTATATACAGCCCCAGTGGTAGTATATACAGCCCCAGTGGTATATACAGCCCCAGTATTATATACAGCCCCAGTGGTAGCATATACAGCCCCAGTGGTAGTATATACAGCCCCAGTGGTAGAAGATTTCAGCCCCAGCGGTAGTATACAGGGCCCCAGTAATCCAGGGCCCCCCCCAGCGTCTCTCCGGTCACCTGAAAAGCAAGCTATACTTATCAGTGTCCGCTGTCCGCGCCCGCTCGCCTCTGCCCGGTCTGCCGTCTGCGATCCTCCTTCTTCATGCGGCGTCTTCCGGTTTCCTGTGCTCGTCGCAGGGAATGACGTCATTCCCTGCGACGAGCACAGGAACCCGGAAGACGCCGCATGAAGATGGAGGATCGCAGACGGCAGACCGGGCAGAGGCGAGCGGACAGCGGACAGCGGACACTGATAAGTATAGCTTGCTTTTCAGGTGACCGGAGAGACGCTGGGGGGGCCCTGGATTACTGGGGATGCGGGGGCTGCTGTATACCGATGTATACATCGGTATGTACCGATGTATACATCGGTATACAGCACTGACTCGCGTATAAGCCGAGGGGGGTACTTTTCAGCCCAATTTTTGGGCTGAAAAACTCGGCTTATACGCGAGTATATACGGTATATATGCATGTATTTACAGGGGATTTGTCGTGACACCACCCAGGTATGTGGTTAGTAGAACCACTGCTGCCGTGTTCCTGCTGGGAATGGTGACTTGGGGCAGCGTGGATGGTAAGCTCTCCTCTGGTAGGGCTGGAGGGTCCCCAGGGCAGGAGGGATAGTTTGGATGGGGCTTTGTGAAGGATAGTGCTGGGTACAAGTCACTTACTTTGCTGCAGCTTCTCCAGTCAGTGTGCAGGGCTGACCGGCTGTGGTTCCTCAGGTGGGACTTTACTGCAATACTGCAAGTATAAAGCTCCGCTACAGGGCACAGGGCAATAGATGTAATTAACACACACAGACTCCTGATAGCCGTTTCTCAGTCTGTTTACTGGAGTTGTAGTAGTTGTTACAAGCTATCCCTGGAGTTTGGAGAGCAGTTCAGGGTATTTATCATCAAGCCGGGTCGTATTGGCTTCCTCACTGTGTTTGCGTAGTGGCCCTGCAGTTTCTTCAGCTAGGATGCCGGCCCTGTCTCTGTCTGTGTCTACCAGTATAACAGGCAACTCAAATCCTTCACTTTTCCACCCCACCTGGAAAGTCAGTGTTTTTGGATTCTATGTGTTGCTGTGTCCCTGGTACCGTGTAGCTGGAGAATCTGTAGTCCCCCAATTTCCGGTGTTGACTGTCAGTGTGACTGAACCTGCACAGTCTCGGACTCCGGTGTCCGTTCTTGTGGTGTTCCTCTGAGGGAGGGGAAGCACGGGTGATGCAGCCTCCCGGTAGGTTTCTGTCTCTCCTATTTCCTCAGACCCTAGCCTTAGGCCTGGTGTCCAGCAGTGGACCTTGGGATGAGCATGGCACAGCTCGTTTACACCCAGGTCTTCTCCTCAGTTTGCACAGAACCTGTCCTCTTCACAGCCCTCCCTGGAGCTGAACTCAACTATGTTCTTCGCAGTCCTTCTAAGAACTGCACTGCACTTGTTGCTCCTCAGACCAGAATATATAGGGGAGATCACCCCGAAGCTGGGCTTGGTCTCCCTCTTATGTCTGGGAGGTGTTGGTGTTGTTTGTGTGTTTCCTGAGTGGAATACCCCTTTCTGCTCTCTGTACTTTAGTAAAGTTCTCTCTTAGCTTCTGGGGGAGAGAGGGGAAAAAAGGAACAGCGCAGATTTAAGTGCAGTATCTCTATTAAAACAGGGTGAGGAAACTGAAAACTGCTCACCTTTGAGATGTCTTGAGGTTTTGCATTTAGTAAAAAATGGATCATTGTGGCATGCAGCACGCTTTACCGGAGGGATCAAGTCCTCGTATTGGAAGATCCTGTTGGTTCAGTTGATCAGTTTAAGGAAATCCGTTTTTTGTTTTTTTTTGTGGCGCGGCGCCTCCAAAAAGAACCGGGTGATTATTTTCGTCCGGAAATTTATTCATACAAATATATAAAAGCCAGGTACAACACGTTTCAACTCATTACAGAGTTTTCATCAGGTACAGTTTCATAGTCATACACATAGAGAGTCTCTTCATTATATAATGCTATGATCTGGTTAGTCAAAGTCATGTCCCGCCCAGTTAATTAATCATACTAATTGAGTTAGTTAACGCATGTGGTTAATTAGTCCTGCTGTCTAAAATTGAATCTAGTAAACTAAAAATAGATTGTATATAAAACATGACAATTACTTTTTTAGATAAATAACTAAATAAAAATGGAGGAATTGAATCCTCCTATGTTATAAAGGATCAATTTTTTATTCTCTTATCTTTGTATTTTTTATGTGTTTTTTATAAATGAGTCATTTTTTTAGGAATTTTCCAGAGCCCTCTCTTTGCTGGAGGAATATTTATTCTATTGAAGAGATCATTTATTATAGCGTATGTAGCGCATATAGACAGCTCTTTATACTATCATTCACTGTTGACATATTATGTTAAAAAAAGGGGGGGGGTTAGAATTAATAATGCTGCTGGTTTGAGGTGATAGGTTGCTCTGCCATGCAGTTAGTATTTCTTATTTAAAGGCCACTAGGTGGATGTTTACTATTAGTATGTCTAGGATCCGCTGATGGGGATTGAACTCAGTGTAGTCCTATTGGTTCAACGTTGTTTTTCAATCAGATGTATTTGATTCTGTCATTTAGTCCATCTGGCTGTAAGCACTACATACAATAAATCCAGAAGGATTCCTTTCTATTCAGTTTGGATTCTGTTTTGAGTGGAAGCAAGTATGTGTTCAGCGGGGGTTATCTGGACATCAAATTTCCCTCCGTGTTTCTGCATTAGGTGACGTGATAGGCTATGTGTTATAAGCCCTATCTTAGCATTGTGGCGGTGTCCACTGAGACAATTTTGAAGTGTTTTTGTGGTCCGGCCAACGTACTGTAAGCCACATTTGCAAGTGATAATGTATATAACATAATCTGTCTGACAAGTGAGATATTGTCCAATTGGAAATTTTTCACCTGTACTGTGAGATATAAACTCTTTACAGCCGTGTGTTATACATCTGCAACAGCGGCAAAGGTTCTGCATTTAAATACTCCCGCTGTTTTAGTTGTATTTAATCTTCTTTGTTCAGGTTGAATAGGAGTATTTTTGAGTCGGCTTTGAGCTATCAGATTCCGGATGATTTTTCCTCTTCTAAAAGTAATCCCCAGTCTTGCAGGTAGGGATTCCCTTAGAAGAGGATCTTTTTGCAGGATATGCCAATATTTACTAAGTATTTTTCTGACATTGGCATTTTCCTTGTTATAAACTGTAATAAAATTGAATTTCCATTTGTTCAATTGTAAAGGTTTTTTCATGAGTGTTGTACATTCATTGGGGGATTTTGGAGTATTATTCGTTTCTGATTTATGTTCCTTACTGTTTTCCTTAGTTTTTCCTGTCTTATTTGACTTATTTTTCATTGCCAGGAGGCAATCTTGCTGTGTTTTATTTCTGTTGATTTCATATGCTACTGCAATCAGTTTTTTTTGGGTATTGCTTTGTTTTAAATCGATCTATGAGGATTTTTGCTTGTGTGTTATAGTCCTCTAGTTGTGTATTATTTTCCTCATACGTAGAAACTGACTGTAAAGGTACCTTCACACACAGCAATATTGCTGGGCAATTTCACTGGCAACTTACTGGTTGCAGTGAAATCATGGACACATTGTTCTATTTTGTTGCTGTGTACATATGGAACAATGTGTCCATGATTTCACTGCAATCAGCAAATTGCCAGTGAAATTACATAGCAATATTGCCACGTGTGACGGTACCTTAAGGAATATTTTTTTTCCATTTGTGAAAATGTGCACTGTTGAACTCTAGATATCCATTTGTATCTACTGCCTTACAATATGTTTTTGTTATTATTAAGTTTTTCTTGTAGCTGATTTCTAGGTCTAGAAAATTGATTTTCTTCGCACTCATGTTAGAGTAAAAAGTAATACCCCGCTTATTTTGGTTTAATTCACGGATCAGTTGTCCTGCTGTTTTCTTGTAAAAAAAAAACGACTTACTGCTCTCTGGTGACACCTGCATCTGCCCAAACCTACTTACCAAAATCTATTTAGGGTAGCACCTCTCTTTGGCTAGGTAGCTGTGGTCCAGTGTTCTGTTGAAACCTACCACCACATAGTGCACAAAACACTTTTGTATTGCATCTGCCCAAACCTACTTACCAAAACCTATTTACGGTAGTACCACTGTTTCACTAGGTAGCTGTGGTCCAGTATTCTGTTGAAATCTACCACCACACAGTGATGAAAAAACTCTTGTGTTGCATCTGCCCAAACCTACTTACCTAAATCTATTTAGAGTAGTACCACTATTTAGCTAGGTAGCTGTGGTCCAGTATTCTGTTAAAATCTACAGCCACACAGGGAAAAAAACACTTTTGTATTGCATCTGCCCAAACCTACTTACCAAAATCTATTTAGGGTAGTACCACTGTTTGGCCACTCAGATCTGCTAGTTTTACATCCATAGTTTTTTATGCCAGCAACTACAGAGTTGCAAATTAGTTACCCTCAAATATGAGTGGTAAAAGGTCTGTTAATGGTGGAAATGGGAATAGGCGTGTTGGAGAGCATAAAAATCTCAAAATCTTCAAGCCAAACTAAAATGTCTACTTCTTTTCGGGGACGATCTGCTATCATCCCTTTCTTACACAGTAGAGGATCACTAAAACTTGTAGATGAAGCACAAAAAGAGCAGGTGCTTCAATGGATTTAAAGCGCTCCATGAAGTGGGCTCTCCTCCACCTCAACTTCAACATCACAAATACTTCAAGTCTCAGAGGTGTCACCCCAATAGCACTTGCTTCCTCACAGCTCACAAGACTCCAAACTTCCTACTGACTATGTGTTAACATAGATGAGTGAGTTTGCAGAGCTGTTCACTCATACCTTAGCCTGGGAATTGGAGGTCTGCTCCAAACCTTAATTGAGTCAATATGAGAAAATTATCTACACCGAAGCCCAAAATCTTTTTGAGTCGGATCCAGGCCCAGATGAAGTGGAGTCCGAGCATAATGTAGGCCCTTATTCACAAACTGTAATCCCTATTGGTGGAGACAATGAGGCAGATGATGATGAAACTCAGATACTTGATTGGAACGACAACTTGACTTTACGCTCAGGGCAGGAAGAAGTTGGCTCTGAGGATGACGAGTTTGAGAACACACAGGGTGATGATGAGGTTGGAGATCTCACTGTCAACCCACAGGCAGGCAGTTGATGAGCTCAGCAGAGGAGGTGGATGCTAGTGACAAGGTTAGGTTGCGGCTTCCTGAACAGAAACATCTGCTGAACTCTCTCCTGGAAACACATCAACACTGCGTACTTAGCCACAACTCTGCCTAAGTGTAGAAGTCATGGTGGCTCTGCAGGTTGCATAGGCGCTAAGCCTGGGCTTTTTTCAGATAGCAAAGGAAGACCCAACTCATGTTATCTGCAAAATTTGTAAACAAAATCTGAGTAGAGGCCAAAAAATCATTAGTTTGAGTAATGAATGCATGAATCGTCACATGAACATGAAGCATAAGTCACAGTGTTAAGCTCAATGTGCTACAATGTGACCTAGCGGGTCTGGCAGACCACCGTCTGGCCCATTAAGTGCATCTGCGGCTTCTGCATTCTCTGTGACTGTGGTGACAGCTGTCACACAGGCTTTCGGCTGCAGAACTTCCACCTCTTTACCCACAACAGCCAGTGTGATTGACAGGTCATCAGCTGTTTTGGAAGTGGAAACACCTTCTGGTGTAGAGCACTCTCAGACATCAAGAGCACCACCTTTTCATGAATGTGACATAATATGGCCTCCTGCACCTCCCTTACAGTTCAGCAGTTTGTCTGGGACACCCTACTCAACCCTGTCTCAGCATAGCAGCCAGCCCTCTGTCCCTCAGATATGGAGAAGTAAAAGACCATTTCCTCCTACCCATGCCAAAGCTAAGAGGTTGAATTTCACCATCTGCAAGCTGTTGGCTATGGAAATGCTGCCTTTACAGCTGGTGGATACAGAGGATTTTTGAGACCTTATAGTCGTCACAGTGCACCAGTACCAGATGCCCAGTTGCCACTACGTCTTGAAGAAAGCTGTGTCTGTGCTACACCCGCATGTTGCTCACAACATAACCGCTTCCTTGAGAAACTCTGTGTGTGAAAGGGTGCATTTCACCACAGACACCTGAACGAGTAAGCATGGACAGGGGCGTTACATGTCGCTGACTGGGCACTGGGTGACTATGGTGACAGCAAGAGAAAGGGCTGCTGTAAAAGTTTTGCCATGCCCACGGGTTGTGCGTCAAACCTCTGTATCTAGAAGTTCCTCGACTGCATCTGCCTCTTCCACCTTTCCTAGGTTCTCCATCTGCACCCAAACCCTGTCTGGTAATGTGACCCGCGTTCAAACTGCACAGAAGGAATCCAGCACACCTCCTTACTATGCTGGCAGCAAGGCTCAATGCCATCAGGCGGTGTTTAAGTTAAAATGTCTGGGAAATGTAAGTCACACAGCTGAGGAGTTGTGGTCAGCTCTTGAGACCGAGTTTAATTAATGGTTGTCTCCACTTAACCTGCAGCCAGGGAAGGCAGTCTGCAACAATGCTGCAAACCTGGGGCGGCCCTTTGCCAGGGCAAGGTGACACACGTGCCTTGTTGGCTCACGTCCTGTACCTGGTCATCCAGCAATTTCTAGCCCATTATCCAGGACTAGATATGCTTCTGCAAAGGGCAAGGTCGCTGTTTGCTCACTTCCACCGTTCACATCCCGCAACTCAATGACTTGCATCGCTACAGAAGTTGTTTGGCCTGCCAGCACACTGCCTGTAATGCGTTGTGCTGACACGATGGAATTCCATTCTGCACATGTTGCAGCGACTGTGGCAGCAGTGACGAGCCCTGATGCAATATGTTATGATGTATAGCATGGGCCAATGTGATCCAGAGGTGGGGCAAATCACGCTGCTGGAGTGGTCTCAGATCAAGGACCTCTACACACTTCTGCAGACTATTGAATTGACTACTAAGAGGTTTAGCGCTGACAATGCCATTATCAGCATGACTATTCCGGTCATCTACATACTGGAGCACATTTTAACCGGTATTCGGAGTCAGGTGGTGGGCCAAGAGGAAGAGAAGGAAGTAGAGGAAAAGGCGTATGTGGAAGGGATAACAAGATCTCAAAGGTCCAGATGGACGGCAGCACCAAGGCGGCTGGCATGGGAGGGAGGGGGGAGGGAAAAAAGAGAGCACATGGTAGCAGCCAAACTGTTGACGAAAGTGCAAGAGCCGAGGAAGAAATGGAGGACAAAGAGGCGATGGGCATGGAAGACTCAGCAGATGAGGGAGATCTTGATCACATTTCTGTTGTGTGAAGTTGGGGGAGAGGGCAGAGGAAGGAAGCGTGAATCTTACCTTGCTACCACCAACACAACAAGTACTTGGGCCTCCTGGATAGGCAACACACATGAGTGCCTTCTTTCTGCACTACCTGTAACATGATTCTGGGATTGTTATAATTCGAAGTAATGCAGATTACTGGATTGCCACACTGTTAGATTCCCGGTACAAGAGTAAATTTGGCCAAATGATTCCTGCCCTGGAAAGGGATGCACGCATGCAGGAGTATCAACAGAAGCTCTTACACAATCTTAGTACTGCTTTTCCCCAAAACACCAGTGGTGCATATAGTGAATATCGCAGTTCTAACTTTCCAACCCACGGAATGTCAAGTCGTCATCACTCAAATGTTAACAGTAACAGTCTATCTGGTAACAGCAATTTTGTACAATCGTTTCACCTTTTTCTTGGACCATTCTTTGAAATGCCAGAATAGAGAACAAGTCTGACACATAGTGAATGCCTAGAGAGGATGGTACAGAAGTATCTACAGCTGAATATCAATGCCATGACTGTGGAACTGGACCCTCTGCATTTTGGGCTTCAAACTGGAAAAATGGCCTGACCTCACCACTCATACCTTGGAGATTTTGTCATGCCCCGCAGCCAGCATTCTCTCTGAACATGTCTTCAGCGCTGCTGGTAGTGTGCTGACGGATAAGCGCACGCGGCTGTCCAGTGACAGTGTAGACTGACTAACGTTTATCAAGATGAACAAGTCATGGATCCGCAAGGACTTTTCCACCCCATTGTCAGCCTGTGGAGACTAAACGTTTGTGTACTTTTCAATGTACTGCATTAAACTCCCCATTTCAATATTTCAACTCTGGGGCCATTGATGCCACTTAAGTGGTGGCTGTGCCTAATTTTTTTGAAAAATGGAGACTGTTTTGGGATCTCCTTGCTGTTTGTTGCTTGACTTGAGTAGGGCTCTCTGAGCTCAATACCTATCCCTGACACTCCTGCCCCTAATTCTGAATAGTCAACCTTTCTGACCATCGAACCAGTGATTAACAAATTTGCTGTATTCATATCCACCATTTTTGGGTGCTTAAAAGCAGTGATTACTACATGTCCCTTAATGTTTGTGTAAACTGGTTTTTGGGTATCAAACCAGGTTTTGGCAAATGTGATGTATACACATGAACAGTTTTTGGGCCCTTAAAAGCATTGTTTGGTCAATATTCCCTGTCCATTAGGCCTATACAGGTCACTGACCTACCTGACTAGTTCTTCCTGTATTACTCCACAAGACTTATAGTTGTCCCACCTGTGTGTGGCGGGGCATAACATTGATAGGAGCGTTTGCATGAGTTTTGAGTTTATCCGGCCTACTAGGCCTAAGCAAGTCACTGACCTACCTGACTATTTTTTTCGGTAATATTCCACAAGACTGATAGTTGTCTCACCTCTGTGTGGCGGGATATAGCATTGATGGGAGCACTTGCAAGAGCTTTAAGTTTATCTGACCCAGTAAGCCTAAACAGGTCACTTGCCTACCTCTTTATCATTTCCTGTAATACTCCACGACACTTAAAGTTGTCCCACCTTTGTGTGGCAGGGCATAACATTTTATGGGAGCACTTGCATGAGCTTTGAGTTTATTCATGCAAAACAAGGGTATAGGAGCGCAATGTGTGAAACCTGGTGATCTAAGGGGTTAATGGTTTGCACGCCAATTGGCCATTCCCTTTGAGTTTATCCGGCTCACTAGACCTAAACACGTCACTGACCTACCTGACTAGTTTTTTCAGTAATACTTCACAAAACTAATAGTAGTCCCACCTGTGTGTGGTAGGGAATAACATTAATGGGAGTGCTTACATGAGTTTTGAGTTAATCCAGCCCAGTAGGTCTAAACAGATCATTGACTTACCTGTCTAGTTTTTCCTGTAATACTCCACAAAACTTATAGTTTCTGAGGAATGGTTAACCTTGAAATGCTAGGCCAGGTCCTGTTCCATACCCTGTGCCATGCAGGCGGGCTGGGCCATTCAGCAATTTTTGGTCTGGGACAATTGATGCCATGTTGCTGTGGTCTGACCCTTTAAGAAGAGTGAGGACTCTTGTTGGGCCCCCTTGCTGTGTCTCATCCTCCTTTTACTCCTCCATCTCATATTACTTAATGTAGAAAACTACTGACACTTTTCCCTTGTAATTCATTAATTTGTCAATTCAAAGTCAGTTTCCCTCACTTCTGAAATTTTAGGTTAATGTTAACCACCTTCTCTTTTGAAGTGCTTTGGAAGAGTGTGCAGGCTGGCACAGACCGTGTCTCGTGCACCCATGCTATGTTATGAGACTATTTCTACTGTGGTTAGATTGTTGTCACTTTTCCTGTTGTTTGTTGTCCATTCGTATTAGTTTGGCAGCTTTTGGACACCTTTAAAGGTGTTTTCTATATGTTTGCTGTAGCCTGCCATTGATTCTAATGGGGTTCGACGGTGTTCGATGAATATTCGACAAACAATTCGTCGAACACACTCAAATTCGGCGAATCAAATTTAATTCAAACACTTAGGTGGTGGCTCAAAACTAATTGTTTTGTCTGATTGTTTATCATTGCTATTGCACCACCATTGTGACAATGACATCGGAAAAAATAAAGATTCTTAGCATAGATCAGGACTACAAGATCCAAGGTACCTTCAGATGCACCACAACTAATTTGGTGTACTTAATTATGCGTACAAAATTTGCAAGTGGGAATCTGTATGTAGGAGAGATAGGGCAGAAACTTAGAACAAGAATGAATTCTCATAGTTACGCAATAAAAGAAAAAACAATGGATCTACCTGTGGCCAATCATTTCAGTAGCGCCCTGATCACACCATAATAGTTATGAAAATACAATTTTTGAAAGATGATTTCAAATCCCAAAGAATCAAGAGAGTCTAAGAGTATAAACGTATGATGACCTTTGACACATTCAGAGAAGGAATGAATGTGTCACATTGATTTATGTCTTTTAACATCAATAGAGGAATCTTCAAATCCTGGACCAACCAATAATCACAGATAAATAAAACTATCTGCGTTTTATCTCTGGAACACTGATATTTACTACCACAGCTGCTCTCCTCCCCCCATTTTGTGTTCTGCTTCACCTCACCTGGCTTACGTACTGCATTAACCAACCCTCCATTTGTGTGTATATATGTGTGTGTTCAAAATTTGTTTCATTATTAAGCCTGATGAAGAGGCCTTAGACTCTCAAAAGCTTACTATTATTTACCAGCTTTTCAGTTAGCCATTAAAAGGTGACAACCACTGAGAACTCTCAGATTCTAATATTTTTCTATTTTACTTCTACCACTTTATCCCCTTTAAACCAAGGTAGCAGATGTACGCCCTTGGCTGCCTCCCTCCTTTTGATGCGAGCTCACTATCTGAGCTTGCATCATCTCCAGGAGACCATTGTTATTAACTCTTGAGGAGACCATTCCTATTAACCCTTCCTGGAGACCATTGATATTAACCCTTGCAGGAGACTTTTGTTGTTAACCCTTGCAGAGACCATTCCTATTAACCCCAGCAGGAGACCATTCCTATTAACCCTTGCAGGAAAACATTGATATAAACCTTGCAGGAGACCATTACGATTAACCCCTGCAGGAGACCATTGCTATTAACCCTTCCAGGACACCATTGCAATTATCCCTGTTGAGGGCAGAAGTCAATCACAATTCCGTCAACCATAAACAAATTAATCAGGCATTTGTGCACGTCGCGAGTAAATGACACAGAAACGGGTCCTGTTTCAAGTACTACCGCTCATGCCCGGAAGCACACTAACTAAGATTTATTGAAACTCATGTATTTCTACAGGAAGGCAAAAAGGCATTAGAGGGTGGGGAATTCTATTGTTAATGGGTGGGGAGTTTTAATACATTCTACTAGGATGTTAGTATCTTGATTGTCTGCATCTGCTGGACAACTCTGATCATCAGGCAATATGGCGGATCACATGACATATCTAATTATCAGTTATGTATGGAAAAATTGTGATATTTTACCTTATAAAAACGTTTCACAGTTCCTTATCCTCAACAGTTCCCCCCTAAATACACAATTTTTCCCTAAGGACTCATGGCTCGCCCCTCATGCGTTCCTCTTCTTTGTTTCACCTTGGTAGCAAAGACCCATCCCTTGTGGATGACCCCATTGCGTGAAGGGCTTGGTACATGAGGAGCTTAGCCTTTTTTTTTCCCTGCCTGTCTTTACCTAAGGGGGGTTGTTTTGTAAAGGAGACTTGTGGCTGCTACAGGTGGTATTTCTTCCTCGTCCATTATTTTATAGTTGTCAACAGGGTATCAGTCAGACTGTGGTAACTACCATTTTTGATTCTCACTGGGTACATGCCTTTGGTTGTCGATTCTAACGTCTTAGAGAGTGCTTTTTGCACACAAGGGATCACATATGTGGATATCAACATTAGGACCAATATAACCCCCAAAATAGCTATTCCCACTTGGACTAACAGCTGTTTCCATTGTCTGGAATATACATACAACAATCGTCCCCAAACATGGCACAGACCCCTCCTTTCTCGGCTAGTAGCATGTCAACAGCTGTTCTAGTCTGGAGAACCATCTTGGATGTAGCTGCTAACTGCTCTTGGAGACCCTCTAAAGAGTCTCGGGTATAATTTACAAACCTCTGCTGGTTGTAATACAAATAGTTGATCCAGTCTGTATTCTTATTAGAGATGAGCCACCACCCTGATGTTCGTGTTCGATTCGATTCGCCGTCGAACATCTCGGAACACGAAAAAAAACAGGATTGTGGGGCTGTTTCACTTCCACAATGTATATACATACATTGTGAAAGTGAAATAAAGTCAAATAAAGTGTTAAAAATAAAAAAATAATGTATGCTCACCTGTCCGCGGTCCACCGACGCCTCCGGCAAGGTCCTGTGGCTTATAGGACCTGTGGTGACGTCAGTTCTCGCGGGAACTCCGGTCACATGACCGGAGTTCCGCGAGAACATGACGTCACCACAGGTCCTATAAGCACAGGACCTTGCCGGAAAGCTTAAAATACACATTTTTATGTTTCGGACACTTTCTTTTACTTAAAGGGAACCTGTCACCCCAAATCACCCTTGTAAGCTGTAAATACATGTCCCTGAAGCATTACACTACAGTCCTACACATCCCTTTGTGGTGTTTTAGTTCAATATGAAAGTGCACTTTAGTCGTTTGCAAACTTACTAAATCCATGCCAGTGGGGCGTTCCCAAGCCTCCTTGTCTGCGAGGCGGTTCCCCTGTGTGCCGCTGTATTACGCCCTAATGGGCGTTTTTTCAAACTTTCTAGCGCGGGCACGATTCATAATCTCGTGCCCGCATCGTCACGGTCATGTGATGCCGTGACGCGTCATTTCCGGGCGGCTGGGTCGCTGCTGTCTGACGCGCACCTGCCGACTTCAGCAAGCGATCTGCGCATGCGCTGAAGTTGGCCAGTGCGCGTCAGACAGCAGCGACCCAGCCGCCCGGAAATGACGCGTCACGGCATCACATGACCGTGACGATGCGGGCACGAGATTATGAATCGTGCCCGCGCTAGAAAGTTTGAAAAAACGCCCATTAGGGCGTAATACAGCGGCACACAGGGGAACCGCCTCGCAGACAAGGAGGCTTGGGAACGCCCCACTGGCATGGATTTAGTAAGTTTGCAAACAACTAAAGTGCACTTTCATATTGAACTAAAACACCACAAAGGGATGTGTAGGACTGTAGTGTAATGCTTCAGGGACATGTATTTACAGCTTACAAGGGTGATTTGGGGTGACAGGTTCCCTTTAAAGAAAGTGTCTAAAACATAAAAATGTGTATTTTAAGCTTTCCAGCAAGGGCCTGTGCTTATAGGACCTGTGGTGACGTCATTTTCTCACGGAACTCCGGTCCCGCGAGAACTGACGTCACCACAGGTCCTATAAGCCACAGGACCTTGCCGGAGGCGTCGGTGGACTGCGGACAGGTGAGCATACATTTTTTTTTATTTTTAACACTTTATTTGACTTAGTAAATGTTTATTTTGGCTGAAAATGCGGCAGATGCGGTTTTCTGACCGCATCTGCCGCATTTTCGAACCAAAATCGAACATGTTCTAGATTCGCTGAATTTGAACCAAATTGTTCGAATTCGGCGAATGACTCGAATAGCGCCAAAAACAACTCGAATTTGAGATTGGCGAACTATTCGAGTCAAACATCGCTCATCTCTAATTCTTATTCACCGATATAAAGCGCAGAAGGGATTCAAATCCTGCAGCTACCTGATCTCTTGCTTTAAATTCATTAGGGACCCCCCTAGGCACTCCTATGCTATCTATATAGACCCCTGGGTCTAAACTACCTCCTGGTGTCTCAACTGATCTCTTCTTCCTTGTTTCTTCAGGCTTGGTATTGTCTATCTGTGGGATTGGATCATAGGGAATTATTCTGAAAGGCATTACTGCTTTGACTAGAGTACATTGCCCTTTCCACGTAGGGGGTAATCTTGCCCTTAACTTCATATCTGCACACAACCAGTAAACGTCAAACAGTGACTTTGTATGATTCATCAAGAGTTTAGATGATATATTGGCTTCTTGATAACAAAATCCTACAGAAAACTTACTCATATCTTTTCCTTTCTCTCCTCCTCCATAACAGGTATGATTCCCCTTATAGATTATTATTTCTGTGGAGGGTCTAGATGGTTTGTTGTTAAGTAATGGTCTGTAGTCTAGACAGTCAGTGGTGTTGTCCCCTCTTAGTAATTGCATTAGACATTCTATCTGGTCCCTGGGTATGTGGTAGGGGACTGTCCCCAAATGCACTCTCGCTGCTGCACAAGCTATACATCCTGAGACATTTTGACTCCTGGTGGTATATCTTACCCATTCTAGCCACAGGTTTCGAGTAACATGACTACCTGTTTCAACTGCTAAAGCATCTTCCCAAGTTAATCCTGGAACCGGGATAACCTCTTTTATGATTTCATTCAATTTTTCCTTTCCAGAGATAGGTGTGGTTTTATTTACATTTGGTTTTTCAACTAAGTCTTTAAATTGTATCCAACCCAACCATAGACCCACACCTGCATTATTAGGGGTGTACATTCCCAGGACATATGTACCTAGATCACCTTTCTGGCATTGTCAAGGTTTATAATAAGGGGTCTACATGTCTTTGAATTCCAATCACAACCCGGTGTTCCCGCTAGGGAATGGTGACCCAAAGCAGTAAGGGTCAGCCGAGTAAGTAGGTCCTCCCCTTCTCATCCTTTCTGCTGAGGGCCTCAGTGAGTTTGTACCCCCAATTTTCCCCTGTATTCCAGGCAACATCACTCCAAGAATAACAGTTGTAATTCCCCTTTCTAGTTACACACATATAGTATTGTGGTTGTCCCTTTCCCATAGGCCGTTTAGTAGGGCATTTCACTACATCACAATAATCTATCTTCCAGGAATGTGTCTCCTGTGTAAAATCTACCCACAATATAGTTGCTGTACCTGGGTATTTTACAGTATCATCAGGAACATCAGCATTTCGCACTATAGCAGCATTTAAAAAGCTTATAAAAAGGATATACAGCATCAGGAAGCTGTAGGTGGTGGACCCACTTTTTTGCAGTGTGAAGCGTGGATCCATGTCGGCCTTCCATCAAGTTTCTCTGAGGTGGGTGTTGTCAGTAGCACTTGGAAGGGCCCGTCAAATCTTGGCTAAAGACAGGTTCGTCTGAGATGTCGCTTCACCAGCACCCAATCACCAGGCTCAATGGAATGAGTCTCAATATCTCCGGATGGATCTGGAATTGAAGACAGAACTGTAGAAGATATATTAGCTATTCTCGAGACAACTCTATCACAAACTGCATTGTCCTGTCATGACCTTTGTCAGTTCTTGTATCTCTACCTGTATTGGTCTGGGCGTCCGTCCAAACAGCATCTCATGCGGGGTCAGTCCATGTTTTCCCTGGGGTGTATGTCTCACATGGTACAGGACAATTGGCAGGAATTCTACCCATGTCACAGGACTTCCCTGACTCATTTTCCCTAGCTTGTTTTTGAGGGTAGCATTCATTCTCTCCACTTTCCCTGAACTTTGGGTATGGCGTGTGCAGGCCTACATCTGCCTCTAGCATGTGCCACAGTTCTTGGTAAACCTGTGCTGTGAAGGCAGGACCCTGGTCACTTTCCACAACTTCTGGTATTCCAAATCTGCAGTCTGTTTCCACCATGAGTTTCTTTGCAGTTGTTTTGGCTGTCATATTGGCCACAGGTATGCTTCTGGCCACCCGGAGAACATGTCCACCATCACCAGGACATATTCATATTTCCCGCTCTTTGGCATCTGGATATGGTCAACTTGGATCCTTTGAAATGGGTCTTCAGGTTTTGCCATATGTTTTGCAGGTACTTTTTCTGTTCTCCTTGGGTTATAAGCATTGCAGATGTGGCATGCTCAGTTGTAGGCTGTCAGAGTGGTGAGAATCCCAGGAGCATGGTAGAACTTCTTCACCAACGCCCATGCTTGTTTTTTCCCCCGATGCGTTGGCCCATGTGCCCATGCTGCTATGGCCAGGTACATTCTTCTTGGCAGACAGGGGCGCCCTTCCTTCTTCCATAAATTTTGTTCACATTTTGCTCCTTGCTGCTTCCATTCATCTGTTTCTTGCCTTGAAGTATGTACCTGTTCAGACAAGAGTTTGTCCATTGGTGTTCTTCCTATTCCAAGATTGTCCCTTCGATCTTCTGGAGCTTGCTTCTGCATGCTTGCGAGGGCCTTCTTCTTCTGGGCTCTTGTGACCACCAAGATTCTTACCAGCCAATCTTCTGACACCTCTCGAACTGCTGCTTGTCTGGCTTCTTCATCTGCCAGCCAGTTTCCTCTGGCATCTTTTGTCTGTGAGTTAGTGTGCGCTCTGACTTTAATCACAGCCATTTGTTGGGTTTCTGCATGGCTTCCATAAGGTTGCTGATGTGCTGTGCATGCCGGACAGGTGTTCCTGATGCTGTAATGAAGCCTCTATGTTTCCATAGAAGGCCGAAGTCGTGGGAAATCCCAAAGGCATATCGGGAGTCTGTGAAGATTTGACTGTTTTATCTTCTGCCAAGTTACAGGCAGTTACTGCCCATAGAGCCACAAGTTCGGCCTCTTGTGCTGACATATGACTCGGAAGGGCTCTTGACGTCACGACTTGAGTTTCAGTGGTTACAGCAAATCCAGTGTGGAATCTACCTGTTTGATCAGCAAATCGGGATCCATCAGTCCAGAGCTCCATATCAGGTGATAGGAGAGGAACTTCCTGTACTGTGATATCCATCACACCATCATTCTTCATAGCATCAGCACAGTTATGCCTGTTATCTTCTGTTTCCACAGGCACATAACTGTCTATCTCGGGTACATAACCATCTATATCCCTCCTCGAGAGGGGAAGAAGAGTGGCTGGATTCAAGGTGTTACACCTCTTGAGGGTGATGTTGTGTGGCAACAACAAAGAGCATTGCAAACGGAGATGACGTTGAGCAGTGAGGTGTCTTGGCTGGACTTGATCGAGGACCATCTTGATGTCATGTGGTGCATAGACAACCGTTGGGTGACCCAGCATAACATCTGCAGTCTTGTCCAAGAGTGCTCTGGCAGCATGTACTGCCTAAGACAGACAGGAGATGTGCGGGCTACTGGATCCAGGTGGCAGGAATAGTACCCCAGGGTCTCTGGCGACCTCCATGGTCCTGAGTCAGAACTCCAGCTGCATGGCCATCATTTTCTGAGATGTACAAGTTGAATGGAAGATCGTAGTTGGGGAGGCCCAGGGCCGGTGCACTGATGATCTGTTGCTTAAGAAGCTCAAAGGAATCTTGTTGTTGTTGGTATATGCCGGCGGTTTCAGCTTCAAGGAATGAAGGTCCTATCTTGAGGGCGTCAGTAGAGAGGCTGCATAGTCCTGGAAGCATCTGGGATCCACTGGCGGCAGTATGTGATGAGGCCTAAGAAGGACTGTAACTGGCTAATGTCTTGGGATATTGTAGGGCTTCAATAGCTGCTTTGCGCTGTTCAGTGAGATGTTTAGTACCTTGAGAGATGCAGTGGCCCAAAAACAGGACTCTGGTTTGACAATACTGTTAGCTTTTTTGGAGACTTTGCAATGAATGGATGCCAAGTGTAACAGCAGGGAATGTGAAAGGTCCTTGCATTGCTGATAGGTGTCAGCACAGAGAAGAAGGTCATCCACATACTGCAGTAGCGTGACTCCTGGGTTGGCATCCTTCCAGGTTGAAGGCACTGCTGTAGAGCCTGAGTAAACTGATTAGGGCTATTTTGAGCCCCTTGAGGCATTACTGTCCAGGTGAGCTGGCGACCTTGGAAGGTGAAGGCAAACAGGTATTGGCAGTCTGGATGCAATGGAACACTGAAGAAGGCATTGGCAAGATCAATAACTGTGAAATAGGTAGCTCCAGCAGGAATAGCAGACAACAGTGTATGTGGGTTGGGACCACTGGTGTCTCCAAAACAGTAGCTGCATTTAGGGCTCGGAGGTCTTGAACCAGTCTGAACTTGGGTGGTTGGCCCTTGGGTACCTTCTTCTGGACGGGAAAGAGGGGCGTGTTACATTCTGAGATACATGGGATAGGTGCCCCATGAGCCATCAAGACATCAATTTGTGCCTTTGGAGAATGTTCCTGGATAGCCTTGAGAGGATACTGAGGAATCCTGGGCAATGGGACTCCTGGCTTGCGGTGTACCCAAATAGGGGCTACTGGCAGCTTGCCAATGTCATGGGTCCCTTGGACCAAAGGGCCTCTGGCAGGTCTAGAGGTAGCTGTGTTTGGTCAAACTCAGTTGCAGAGAACAAGAGAGGAAAGGCCCTGAGCAGACAGATGTCTTCCTGAGAATATGGGTTGTTGAGTTGACGTGACATGCCACCATGTTCAAAGGTAATTGAAGCTCTCATCCTCTTCAGAAATCTGCCCCAAGAATTGACTGGGCAGGTATCAGACACTAGCAATCTGATAGTTAGTTCTGTAAATGGGCCCAGTGGGACTGGGACCGTCAGGGTGCTTTAATGGAGTTACCTTCTATCCCAATGCAAGACAGGTAATCTGTGGAGAGGGGGAGATCATGGGGAAGGTCCTTCCATGTGATGATGGTCTTGGCCGCACCCGTGTCTACCAGGAAGTCAACAGGGGTAGATCCCACTGTCAGAGTGACAGTGCCACAGGGAGATTTGGGTCCCAGGGATGGTAGGGTGGGCACGGGCTGGCCTGAACTTCATGCATTGGGAAATTGGTTCTGTTGATATTGTTGTTGTTTGTTGTGGGGAGATCATTACGTCATTGGAGTTGTGCTGAAAATGGCCCTGTTGGGGGCCCGCTGGCAGGACCGGCACTCTCTTCTCATATGGCCTAGTTTACCACAGTTCCAGCAGACCCAGGCTTCTCTGTATTGGCGTCCATATCGCTGTTGTGTCTGTGATTGCTGTTGCCATGGCTGAGGTATATTATACTGCTGTTGGTATTGTGGTTGGAATTGCTGTGATGGGCTGACCATATTGGGTACAGGGTCACGCTGGGCAGCCATGATTGTATGAGTATCTTCATCATCTTCCAGTCCATCAGAAGGATTTTCTTCTTCTTCTTTGCATCTTCAGCCTTTTCTTTTTCTTTATAAGCCTTGTAGAAACTCTTGACAATAAGGACGGCGTCTTTCAGGGACGAGTTGGCAACTTCTGGGCGTGTAGACAGGACCATTTCCTTTAACCCGGGTAATTGGCCTTCAACAAAAGCTTGTGATAGCAGAAGGGCTTGTGGCTTGTTCTGTGTGGCGAACCCTAGATCCTGAAAGGTCTGGTTTAGCCGGGCCCGTACTTGTTCACTGTTTCATCTTCTTCTTGGGTGACATCCTTGAGTGAAGTGGATTGATCAGCCGCATATCTGTTGCCCATGTCTTGAGCTGTGAGCAGAATTCTACCCCTGATTCCCAGGTAGTGTCAGACACTAGCCGTGTATCACTCAGTGCTTCTTCAATCACTGGCCAATATGAGTCTCCTGCTTTTGTGCTGACAAGGGATGAAAGATCTTGCCAGTTGCAGCATATGTTTTCAGTATCTGAACAATCTTCCTGTAAAATGGCATCGGGTGCGTCTCTGGATCTGGTAGTTGCGTAATCAGGGTATTTGCCTGAACTGTGTGAACTTGACATACAGAAGAGGTTCAGTGCCCCTATCATCATGATTATTATAATGTGGGAGCGGTGGTGGTGGTGGATAACTGTCATCTTCAGGATAAACATCATGTCGGGGGTGTTCTGTCCCTCTGGTGGGGGATACATGTTGCTGTAGAGCCTCTTTGGCTGCTTTGACAAGTAGATCTGCATTGGAGACTATTCTGATTTCTGTAAGGTTAACATCTTCTGTTGCAATGAGGGAGAGTATGGCAGCAATTACTGTCTTGGCACAGAGGAGTGGGGGAAATCCAAAGATTCCTGAAGAGATGAGCGGCATTGCCAGACTCCTGTCTGAAACCTTGGAGGGTTCTACATTGGAAGCATAACGTATAGCATTGTGGACGGCCTCTGTAAGAACAGTCACACAGGCAGGGACGTCATTTTGATTGTAGACTGGCCCTACAGCATGTATAATGAGATGTGGGGTAGATTACCGGAGCCTGTGACAGCAATCTGTCCGGGTCTTATCTGACCAGTGTTGGTTACAATCTGTGTGGAATCCCTCGGATTGACTCTCCCCAGTTGTACTTACGCTGAGCCACTCCTCCCTATGTGACAGGCTGCTGTTGGTTGGATTAATAATCATTCCCGTATGTTGGGTGGCTATTCTCCTCTCCCAACAGCAACTGAAATCTGATTTTCCCCCTTGGTAAGATACATTTTTGTATATATGGACTCATAAACTTCTCTAATATCTTCAGAAAAAGAAGAGCGGGGGGTTGTGCGTATTCATGCACAGAGGAGGAACGGAGATACAAGATCGAGTCAGGTTCCTCCAGTTCATTGAAAAATAAAGATGCAGGGGCTTTGGCAGCGGGGTAGGATTAGAGGCGGACTGGGGTGGAGAATAATATGTTCCTTTGGCAGTGAGTACCGGATACAAGGGTGTTGTCCGGCTGCCATCGGGTATAATAGATGGCCGCCGCTGGAAGTCAGTGGGACGTTTGTTCTCAGAAGAAGGGAATACGGACGTCATTGTCCAGGGGCGTGGAGCCCTGCAAGCGCAACACCCCTCCCTCCAGTCAGGGTTCTGACATCCACATGTGTGGCATGTCCAGACATGTAGTTCTCTACGGGCACCATGGTAGGGTGGTGGCGCGTCGGGGGTTACGGACAGCACTGGGGGCTGATCTGGGGGTGAGTTGGCCGTTGCAGGTGGGCTAGTCACGTCAGGCGACACAGACGGTGCCGTGTTTGGAGGAGGTGGGGTAGACAGACGTCCGTAGATGGGCTGGCAGTGTCAGGGGAATGTGGAGAAGGAGAGGTGTCAGAACGTAGTACACACACTTGTGGGCCGTCACATATCGTACACATTTTTTGTTTCTCTGGTAACACATAACCATACAACATTGGAGCACCCTCAGCCCCCCTTCTCCCTTAACCTCTTCATATCCCTCCCCTTTGCTTACACGGAGGAATGCCATGGCAGTCTCTAAGACTCCGCTATCTTGTAAAATACCCTTGGATACTTGTATAATATGTTTCCACATGCTAGGCTGAAGTCTGCCTCTGGTGGCATCTCTGTCAGTTTAAACAACACACTTGCATTTTTAATAAACCTCTTTCCTTCCCTTTGGCGAACCATCTCAATGGCTGTTACCGCTCCCGGCGGAAGACTATGCTTTTTCTGAAAAAGATCGCAACATTGTAGCCGTAGAACGCTAATCGTCCTCCAGTACACCGTGAGTAGTCTCTCTCTCTCTCTCTCTAGGAGGCTAAATCACAACAAACAGTATAAACAACAGTTTCACGGTTCTCCGTTTAACTATTCAGTGCCTGCCCTCCCCTCCTTACAGCCTGCACATTCTGTTTAACCAGTACAATGCCTGCTCTAAAAAAAAACAAAATACCTCCCCTGTGCTAGCGGCCTACGTACCACGGTACATCCGCTCTTAACCCCCCTGCTAGCAGCCTACGTTTACTTTTCTTTAACACTTGTCCCAAAAATCTCCCCTAAAAACTGACAACCTGTGTTATAGTGATAAAGAATATTGCGTCTCAACAGCAATACATATACAAAATGGTCTCCCCTCCTTTTCCCAACACAGCGAGTCTCCAAGGTCACTGACGTAGCTTATGCTGATAACACAGAGACACTGAACAAAGGAATCCTCTCTTCTCTCTGGACAGTATTCACAAGTTTGATTTAACTATTTCACACCCCTAGCTGTACGAGTGAAAATTCCTGCTATTCTGCCATAAAGAATTCACATTATCAATAAATGTTATCTCCAGTATTCACAACCACAAACACGAGAAAGTTGGTATTTTCCCAGTCAGGATTTCGTAGAAAGCTGGATAAAAAATACCTGTACTTTCACTCCTACACCCCTCCCCTCCTCTCTCTACAGTACTTTCTGTGTCCGACTCTCCCAACGGGGTAGAGTACCTCGTGGCTGACGGAATTGAGCGGTGGATGGTGTGTGCTTAGTCACGTTCAACCCCTGATATAGGCAACCAGGTACCGTCACCTAACACCCCGTGCTCCGCCGTCCCCTATGGATAGCCGCCGCTCCCCGACTCACCAGCAAGTAATCACATATACATTATATACATGACACTTACCGTGATTTGGGGTTGATCAGGTCCCTTCGGTGAGCGGTGGGTCTCCGATAGGAACACCTTGCGGGGCAAAGAGGTGCCTGGTTCCGTCACAGGGGTCCCTGTTCGGGCGCCAAATTGTTGAGGGCAGAAGTCAATCACAATTCCGTCAACCGTAAACAAATTAATCAGGCATTTGTGCACGTCGTGAGTAAATGACACAGAAACGGGTCCTGTTTCAAGTACTACCGCTCATGCCCGGAAACACACTAACTAAGATTTATTGAAACTCGTATTTCTACAGGAAGGCAAAAAGGCGTTAGAGGGTGGAGAATTCTATTGTTAATGGTTGGGGAGTTTTAATACATTCTACTAGGATGTTACTATCTTGATTGGCTGCATCTGCTGGACAACTCTGATACATGGAGTCCTCCTCCTTGGGATTAAGCCAGATCCAGGGTGCAGTACATGATATAGGCCCCATCTTGGGTAATCACTCATCAGGCAATATGGCGGATCACATGACATATCTAATTATCAGTTATGTATGGAAAAATTGTGATATTTTACCTTATAAAAACGTTTCACATTTCCTTATCCTCAACACCCCTTGCAGGAGACCATTCCTATAAACCCTTCCAGGAGACCATTGATCAAAACCCTTGAAGCAGACATTTGCTATTACTATCTGTTCTCAGACTCACTTACCAGTGCCACTATGAGTCCTCCCAAGAAGTATCACAATGACACCGAGAAGAAAGCAGCTAAAGCACTACGTTACAGGAAACGCCGTGCAAATGAGACACCACAGGACAACCAGCATCACCTTGACAACATGAAGGCTTATAAACGTAACAAATCCCAAAGACAGACCCTCAATCACGTTGGCATTTTTTTTACCACAACCTGTATTTCCACATGGACCATTATATGTTGCATTCTCCCGAGTAAAGCAACGCAGCAATGTTAGGGTCAAAGTGGTCGATACACCACTACAAGGACAATTGCTACCTAATAGCCCAAAAATCTTCACTAGAAATGTGGTTTACAAAAATGTATTACTTTAAACTCTTTAAGTTGGTGTTGGAATGGATAGATATGTAGATATATAAACGATAGTTACATTTAAAATAGACATAGATAATAGAGTTCTAAGACTTCTATACATAGCTTTATATGTTACATATATACATTCTATAAACAGATAGATATATCTTAGGCCCCTTTCACATCAGCGGTTTTTGACGATCGCGGCAGATGCGGTGAAAAAACCGCATCTGCCGCGACTACCGCATAACCGCTGCACTTGCGGCACAGTTGCGGCAAGCCCCATGCAATGTCTATGGGGCTTGCAGTAAGTGTGCGGCAGGTGTGGCAAGTGCGGTTTCGGCACTTGCGGCAGGTGCGGCCACGAAAAAAAACGCGGTCAGATGCGGTTTTTTGCGGCAGCACCTGCCTCAAGTGCCGATACCGCACTTGCCGCACCTGCCGCAAGCCCGCATAGACATTGTATGGGGCTTGCCGCAACTGTGCCGTAAGTGCAGTAATGCAGTAATCGCGGCAGATGCGTTTTTTTTCACCGCATCTGCCGCGATCAGCGAAAACCGTGATGTGAAAGTACCCTTACACTAATTATCTCTTTCACATATATGTCATAGGCTGGGGTCACACACACAGATATTTGTGCAGATATTGTTCACAGATCTCTGGTTGCAGTGAAATCATGGACAGATTGCTCCATTTTGTGGCTGTGTACAAATGGAGCAATCTGTCCATGATTTCACTGCAACCAGAGATCTGTGAACAATATCTGCACAAATATCTGTGTGTGTGACCCAGCCATACACACATTTAAATTCATAGAAACATACATTGGTTTAGGTATGTATAGATTTAAAAAAAAAAAAATAGGCACACATAGGTAGATTTCAACTACATAGGTAACACATACCTTCATAACTTAGGTCATAACAAAACTTATTTATAGAGCTCTATTATTTCAATAGCCCTTTACATACATCAGTAATACTGTCCGTGTTGAGGCTCAGTATGTTTAAACATCCTATCCACATTGAAACATAGGTGTCTTACATTTAAACATAATTATCTATATTAGTGTAACACACATTACGTATAAGAGGGGAGATGTGTATCATCAAAATTCTTTCATTTGGTGATGTGAACCTGGATGTCAAAGTCCAGCATCATATTTGCTGCCGAGATATGTTATTTTGTCTTTTAACAGGGCCGGGTTTTTGTGAACAGCTAATGAGATGGGTGGGATGGCTGTTCACCACATCTCCTTCTCAAGGTGTGCCGCTCACAGTGCCACACAACACATGGTCAACACTACATCACCATCCTCCCGGTGCGATAGAATCGGGCCTTAATCTAGTTATTATAGAATTGCCTAGACCAATTGTCTCCAACCTTTCCAACCATGAGAGCCTCCTTCAGATTTGAGAAATGTTTTTGAGTCACATTAAGCACCCTCTCCATTTTTAGGAGCAACAATGAGAACCTGGTATAAAGACAACAAAAGACTCGCGAAAGCTCTTTGTAACCTTATGCCCCCTGTCCCTCATATTAGGGATAGTTATATCTGGGAGTTTCCTCTTTACTCTCGATCTTTATTTTTACATCACGCACATTCTCCACACTATTGCGGAAAGCTTCAAGCACCCCTGTGAATGGCAATAACATCTTATCTGCAGATTACCATGTTTATCTCTTCTCCCAGTATATGGAATCCAGATCATTTCTTCTGGGTGGGGCCATCATATAATTAACAATCTTGAGACAATTTCTTCATAGTAATTTGTTACACCTAGTGCTAATACACAAAACTTTCAGAAAGCTGTTGGCTACACATCACAGACCCAACAGCCACATGTGGCTCCCAAGCAACAGGTTGGTGAACTCTGGCATGGACTTTAAGAAATAAAGACAATTCATAATTTATTTGCTGTTATTATTCTGCTCTATTACTGAGCTGTCAAGTGGGGTGATGTGACCTCCAGCTCCTTACTTCTGGCTTCAGTTGGTCAAAGCAGAGTACAGAGATATAATTATGTTCAGCCAGTGTCTCTGTAATGATCCTTAATGGTGATAACACGGGCATTGTTTTTGATCCTTGGCAGTGATTGTAGAATGCAGGCTACATATAAAACAAGTAATTTTAGCCTGTGACTTTGACAACAGTGTTGTTATCAGCTTTATAGAGTGCTAGATTACATTTAATTAAATGACACATTGGTATAATTGTTCCCCCATAGTACTCTGAGCTTGTGTGGTAACTAGGAACTGTAAAATTACTGACTGCGTAACAGTGTCAGGATAGTCCATAGTAGGTAAACATTTACTAGGTGAAATGGGAGCAATGTTAGGAGGGGGACACTATGTCTGCACCAATTTATCAATCTGTACACTGTATCAGATTCAAAGATGGTTCTTTGTAGGTGGAGTGAACAAGTAAAGAATGTGGGAGTGTGTAAGGCTATGGTCACACTTAAATATAGACATGCGTATGCAGATCCGATGCGGTGAACGCAATTGGCTTCAGACAACCAGCAATCCGGAAACCGGATTGTTGAAGCCGCAATCCGGTAACCAGATTGCTCAGGATGTGTAATCCTGAGCAATCCGGTTACCGGATAGTTTGCTCATCCCTGCTGCCGCAGGGATGAGCAAAGTGTTATGTGTGTGTTAAAACTTTATTTTTTATGTGCTTATGTCTCTAGGGTGCCATTCCCTAGAGACCTTCTACCACTCAGGTGGGCATATAATGGACAGCACGGTGGCTCAAGTGGTTAGCACTGCAGCCTTTGCAGTGCTGGGGTCCTGAGATCCTGAGTTCAATTCCCACCAAGGACAACATCTGCAAGGAGTTTGTATGTTCTCCTCGTGTTTGTGTGGGTTTCCTCCCACTTTTGTAAAGACATATTGATAGGATATTTAGATTGTGAGCTCCAAGAGAGACAGCATTACTGATGTATGTAAAGTGCTATGGAATTAATAGCACTATGTAAATGAATAAATATTATTTATTATTATATAATGCTTTAATCACTTACTTACAGCAGTCAGCTGCTGTACATTTTATCAATGAAGGCGACGGGCTCCTCTGAGAGCAGCGCGCATACTATACCTATTGTAGGTATAGTATATGCGCTGTCCGAGGTTCTGAAGCCAATTACAGTAGATCTATTGGTAGCGCTGCCCATAGATCTTACTGTTAAATTTTCAGGACCTCGGACAGCCACATACTATAGCTACAATAGCTATAGTATGCGCGCTGCTCTCAGAGGAGCCTGGCGCCTTCATTGATAAAAATGTACAGCAGCTGACAGGAGCCGGCTGCTGTACATAAGTGATTAAAGCATTATATGCCCACCTGAGTGGGTGAAGGTCTCTAGGGGAGTGGGCACCCCCTAGAGACATTATAGCAACATTTAATAATAAAATTAAAAGTTTTAACACACACAGAGCACTTTGCTTATCCCGGCGGCAGCCGGGATAAGCAAAGTATATGCGGTAACCACATTGGTTAGGATTACACATCCTGAGCAATCCGGTTCCCGCATTGCGGATGTTACAACCGCTCCGAAAACTGCAGCCTGCATGATTTTTCACGCAGGACTGCAGAGCTGGAGGCGGTAACCGGATTGCTTGTGAAGCAATCCGGTTTTTAAAAGCTCAAAACCGGATCAGGATTTAAAAAAAAACGGAAATGTGACCCTAGTCTAAGTTGTGGGACAAATATAGTTCTGTTCAGTGGATAATCATAAACATGGGCCCTTTATTGTGTTTGTAAAAAAAACTGGCTATACTGCCATAGGTAGCAACAATGGTATATCCACCCCTTATGCTGCCTCTAGCGATGTGATACCTAGAGCCTCGGAGGGAAAACTGTCAGGATTTTCAGGATGTGAGCAATAAAAATCACAATGACCTCTGTAGGGGCCTAAAGGGGAGCTAAAAGCAAACAAAAATAAAGAAAACAGGAATGGAGAGTTTGGGAATGCATTTCAGGGACAGCAAGATCAGTTTTTATTTTTATTTTTGTGTTCATAAAACCCCTTTAATATCCTAGTGAAAATTCACTAGGATATGCCCCCACCGATCCAGGGAATGAAGAAGTGGCAACTCTGAGGTCACATTTCCTCTCCTTGGTATGGGGTCATTCAAGGCCACACACTGCAGCTTCCCTCCATTGAAGTCAATATTGCTTACTGCAGTTTCTAACATATCCACATGACTGTGATGGAAAAAGTAACAGGATCCAGCACTGATCAGTGTGCATAGACCCTTATATTCTCAGTTGTTGGATCCTGACTGATCATTAGGCTAATGATTTACTCAGATGGGGAATGCCCTTTGACTGGTTATTGGGCACAGGGTCCACAATGACATCCATGTGACCTAATAATTATAAATGGATATGATGTATAAATTGCAAGATTTCTAATTTTATATAACATAATAAATGTATTAAATGACAGTGCGGTTGTGTACACACAAATCCTTGGGAAAGAGGTCTGCTGAATGTACTTAGCAGTGAAATCAGTTTGGCCTGCTATGGCACAGCAGAGATAAACTCAAGGGTAAATAAGCTTGGAGAAGGATGGTGATTTATGTGATGAACAGAAGGAGGATTTTGCAGCAGAATAGATGTCCTTTCTTCAAATGAAAATTGAACACCGGTTTCTCATATAAGATTGCCAACAAAGAAAATAGCCTAAAATTGGGGTATCTATTCAACTTTGACAATGGCAATACGATTCTGCGATATAGATTTGGAATTAAAATCATTTTCTGCATTGCTAAATTAAATACTTACATGTATATTTTTTCTGCTTGAGCGGCAGCAAATATGGAGATGGTGGGGTTTGAATTATGATTACGTTAAATTTCAAACAAAGAAAATCATTCTACAGATGTGCTGGTTAACAAAGCTCTCTCCACTCTCCATCTGCATTCACTTGCAAATCATTTTGCCAGTAAAAGCCAGTGTTCCTCTCAGTCCCTAACCTTCCCATGGTAAGTACTGCAGTTCTTTCAGCAGAGGCTTGCTGTGTTGTGTGAGCGAGGATTTTTTTTTTTTCCTTATTAATCAGGAGCCCTGAATGAAAGCCAATCACAGGCTGAGCTTTCCCTTGGCTTCGCTTTCCTGCCTCTTAGAGTTAAAAGTGATGCTGTGACTGTGAGGAAAAGACTGAGTTAGAATCAAGTAGAATCTTCCTTGGGAAAATATAAGCAGAAATAGAGGGTAAATAGCAGCAAACGGCTCAAGCTGTGGTGCCGGGTCGGACAATACACTTCCAGGAACAGCTCGAATATTAGAAGGTAAGATATATTCGACGGAAACGTGTGCATTCAGGGCATGTCATCCGTTTAAGATGACAGCCGCTCTTGCTGCATTGTAATGTAGATGAAGACGATTTGTCTCTAAGTATTGGAACTTTTAATTTAGTGTGTCTGGATAATGCAAGATGTGAGTCAGGCAATTAGCTGGCGGCAGCAGTGTATTAGAAACTAAAGCCCTTTCTAAATAGGGATTGTGCACTCCAGTCCGGCTTGCTGTGCATGATATATGGAAGTTTGTCTAGTGGAATGAACAGCTCGAGTGGATTTAGCCATGTAAATGAATTTCCTAAATGATCCCGGAGAATTTAGCGTGGTGCTGGGGTATATATATTAGAAAGCTGCAGCTGTCACCTTTAATAAGACGGATGCATCTGTCTACTGTAAATGCAGGTACTGGCTTCAGGTAAAATGTATTCAGCGTTTAGTGATTATCTCTGCATAATATATTATTACTATAACATTGCTTATATATTGTGTATTATATATGCCGGGGGGTGAGGGACAGTACTTGCTGATAAGCGCTATATCATCAAATGCATATTTTGTAATTTATGCTATTCCTGGCAAACCATGTGTCTATGTATGTGTTTTATGTAATACTGAGGCATAACATGTTGACTTGATGTCTAAATACATGATCATGCTTCCCTGCAGCCAGTGTTGTGGATAGCATTATGTGATGTGGAGTTATTGGAACATAAGGATGTGCTACATGATACTCTGTGCAGCCAGACAATCCGAGAAGCCCTCTAGCCCCACAATGATCCTGCACATGCAATCATTGACAAACACCATCCAGCTCCTTCTAACTGACATATTATCTTTTCTGCTTTCACACAAATGGAGCTGTTTCCTATAATCTTCAGCTTTCTTTCTTGTAAAAGCATCTCTATTATACTAAAATGCACATCTATTATTTCCAATATGTGTCAAGATATATTATTTTGTACTTTTTCCAGTCAGCTAAATGTACCCACTCAGACACAAATGGCTCTAGACTTACAAAAACTCAAGCACGCCTTGCACATTCTGAAATATATAGATATATAGGGATGGACAGATCAGATATATCATTAAGTACATTCTATATGTGTGATACCATTTTTTTTTTCCCCTACTACTTGTGAACAAGAGAGAGCTGGTTCTGCAGCATCAAAGAGTGACTAATAAGCACATGCGTGTCTTTGTGAGTCAGACAGGCATGTGCCAAAACATATATACTGTCTATTGTAGAGTAGGGTACGGCTGGAATACTACACCCGCATATTCCGTCTCCATAAGTGATGAACTTTTATACTGCAGTGCATCTTCCCATAGCAATGTTACATATTTTATCTTTTTGCTGCAAAGTTAAGTGTGCAAAGGGAAGCGGAAAAAAAAGGAGTAAGCTGCTTTATGGATGTAGTATAGCTTGAACAGAAAGATAAATACTTTTTGGAACATAAGCTGGTAATCTTGTTTGTGCCATGGGAACCCTGTTAAATTAGACTATTCCATCGCCTTGCCAACCTGTTAAACAAAAGAATTGAATCAAAGGCTCATTTATAGTCCATGCAGCAACTCCTCGCGGAAAAAATAAATAAATGGCAGAGTAGAAGTTGTATCCATATCTATCTATCTATCTATCTATCTATCTATCTATCTATCTATCTATCTATCTATTATCTATCTATCTCTCTATCTATCTCTCTATCTATCACTCTATCCAGACAGTATTTTCCAGGATTTTAGTTTGGAGCATCTCCCAAGCCAGCATGAAGTATGCTGAATATAGCAGTCCTATAATACATCTTTTTGTGGCCAGTACTGTGCTTTTCATAACCTATTTTTTTTTCAACTCAATAGGTGGCACAGAAAATGTCAGCAGACTTGATATATCATTTGCAGTGCACTAGTGGCCTGTCCTTGATTGTGAAATGCAAACCTAGAAGAATATAGACAATGTTAGAACTTAGCATTTGGCATAGAATAGGAAAATGCTATGTGTGTACAAGTATATATATATATATATGCACAGACTGATAAATGCAGCTGCTGTGGACATTGTTTTCATATCCCCTGCCTGCTTGCTTTTTCATACCCACCAGGGAGTTTAAATCCTCAATCCATTGCTAACTGCTTTACAACCCTCTATCAAAGTAATTCATTTTACAGAATAGCTTTCACAGTAACAAGGTAAGAAATGTGAACTTGGAAGAGAATAGTTATTATTTAATATTCATTTTCCAGTTAGGCAAAATAAGAAAAAATGAAGAAGGTTCATTTGAAAATGAAGTCCGACTCAAATTAAAATAAATTAATTAATTAATTAATTAATAAAAAGACAATTCTATGCTAAAAAATATTTATGAAAAATTATGATTTACTAAGGAATTAGTGAAACTAGATACAAAAGGACAATGTATTAGTAAAGGCTATGAATAGGACATGGTGAACCAGCATTCAATACCATTATTTTTAGTGCGGTTTTGGAGAAGCTGACATTTTTAATGTGCCTTAAAACCTGGAATAAAGTAATCTGTCAAATGCTTCAGAACTAGTGGTCATAATTGTAAACCATGCTTGGTTGCACTGTTCAACCGGGCAAATCATTATTTATATATTAATCACTCTGTGACTAAAATGTGCTTATTATGATCCTTTACTCTGTGGGAAAGGCAGGCATGCTTGATTTCATTTCATTTCATTGTGTGGGTAGTCCAGACTAGTGAATGCTGAAATGTTCCAATTTCCTAACTACCATTCCTCACTTACCCAACACAGTATGATATTGCTGCAATACAAGGTACTAAGCCATCTGAGCATAGCTGGGAATAATTTATTGGTAGATTGAAAGGTTACCTGTCTCTGTGCTTTGAAATAACCATTGCCCACATTGTCCTGTGTCCATTACTTTTTCACATTGAAGACTTGTTGGATATGTATATTAACATTTATTCATTGTTCAAAAGGCAAAGACCGGATTCTTTTATAGATTTCCTTTTATATAACCATTAAAGTTTAAGCCAGAATCTGGTCTTGATTTTTGAAGAATGAATAAATGTTGATATACATATCCAACAAGTCTTCAATGTGAAAAAGTAATAGACAAAGGACAATGTGGGCAATGGTTATTTCAAAGCACAGAGACAAGTAACCTTTCAATCTACCAATAAATTATTCCTGGCTATTATATGTTCAAAAAATGGACGGCAGCACTCCTTCACAGAAAAAAAAAGTAGATTTTATTATCCAGGACCTCAACGTTTCGGCTATCCACTAGCCTTTGTCAAGTTCTAACCTTTGGTCAAAATTGACTTTTTGACTTTTAGGCTTGATACTTGCAATAAGTAACGCTAGAGTTTGTCTACTTCACCCTGAAGAGACAATTTACATATTTTCCAGAGGAGCATTGTGGCTAAAAGACTCCTCACTGCTGGCATGCAGGATGCAGAAATTTATACATAAATCCATTGAAAAAGAGGCACTCACCCGGTGATAGTTGTTCCTGAATGGACGACTTCAATCAGCATTAGAGTACAGGGTGCTGGGGAGGGGGTGTCGGCGGTGCAGATGACGGCACCATTTCGGATCAACTGATCCTTCAGCTGGTCTTGGCTCAAGTGAGCCAAGACCAGCCGAAGGATCAGTTGATCCGAAACGGTGCCATTGTCTGCACCTCGACGCCCCGTCCCCAGCATCCTGTACTCTAATGCTGATTAAAGTCATCCATAGAGGAACAACTATCACCGGTGAGTGCCTCTTTCTTCAATGTGATTATACCTCTCAGGCTGTTACAAGACAGTGCAACCCCGGTTCTGCTACAGTTGACACTGCTGATACCGCTACTTTGGATCTTAAGTGATCGGTGCCCCGCTATTCTGCCTCTCATATTATCTTATACATAAGTCCTTGCTGTGTACTGTGTAATGAATGTGTTTTAATGTACAAAGACATGGTCTGATTATTGCACATCTCCTGGGCCGAGGAGGACAAAAAAGTTTAAACAGACAGGACAACATTGGATCAAACCTGATTCTTTTTTGTGAGGTGAAGCCTATCAGTTTATAAAAAATGCTTTAGGCTGGGGTCACAGTTGACATGAGTTTTTTTTAGTGATTTAACAAAACTCATGCTTTTTTCATGTCAGCCTGAGTTTTGTAAGGTGTGTGATGGCTCCCTGCGTTTTTGGCTGCGTTTTTAAATCTGCACCAAAAAAATAGTGCATGTACTATTTTTTGGTGCGTTGTGAAAAACGCATGCGTTTTTGAAGAAAACGCATGGCGTTTTTATAACATGGGCCCCTATGGAAAACGCATGAAAAAACGCATGTACAATTAGTACCTTTTAGTGCCATTCAAAAACGCATGCGTTTTCCATAGGAGCCCATGTTAAAAAAACGCATGCGTTTTCTAAAACGCTTGCGTTTTTTTAACATGGGCTTCTATGGAAAACGCATGCGTTTTTGAATGGCACTAATTGTACATGCGTTTTTGCATGCGTTTCCCATAAGGCCCCATATTAAAAAACGCATGCGTTTTTGGAAATGCACCAAAAACGCATTGTACAGTCACACATGCGTTTTTGCTATTAGGCATGCGTTTTTTAACATGGGGGCTATGGGTGCGTTTTTTACATGCGTTTTTGAAAACGCAGGTCTCCAAAAACGCTTGTGGAAAATGCAACTGTGACCCCAGCCTTACTCAAAGAAATAATTATTTGCTATCCCATGCTGTAATATCTGTATACATTTTTTTATCCTCCCGTGCCCAGAAAATATTGATTGATCACACTAAGACTATGACATTGCACCGTCACATATGGGCATTACAGAGTGCATAGCAGGGACACATTTATTATTTTTATTATTTTATTATTATTTATTAATATAGCGCTTTTATGGTTCACAGTTTACAAGGGAGGGGTGTGGATATAGTGGGTGAGAGTAGAGTTGATTGTGGTATAGTGGAATGAGGGTTACTGCAGGTTGTAAGCTAAGGTTCCACAGGTTCATTTGGACAGTTTCCATGGTAGGTAAGAGTCTGATGTGTTGGGGCAGAGAGCTCCAGAGTAGGAAGGATGTATGGGAGAAATCTTGTATACGATTATGGAAGGAGAGATGAGAAGAGAAGAGAAGGAGATGTTGGGAGGATCAGATGTTACATGAAGCTAAATACTGGGAGACTAGCACACAGATGTATGGAGGAGACAGATTGCAGATTGCTTTGTATATCATGATTAGGGTTTTGAAATGGGGTGTTTGGGCAATGGGAAACCAGTAAGGGAGTGGCAGAGCGGATCGGCTGGTAAATAGTGAAGGGACAGATAGATTTGTCAGGCAGTAGAGTTTAAGACAGATTGTAGGGATGTAGAGTGTTAGAAGGGAGGCCATAGAGCAGGAGGTTGCAGTAGTCAAGGTGGGAGATTATGAGGGCATGTGTGTTTTTGCAGATAAATGATTATGAATGAACGGATCTGGGAATTATTTTTGAGTTGGAGACAGCAGGAGCTGGAAAGGGCTTGGATATGTGGCTTGAAAAAGAGGGCAAAATCAAGGGTTACCCCAAGGCAGTGAGCATGCAGGACTGAGGAGAGTGAGCAGTCATTGACTTTGATGGATAGGTTTTTTGGCGGGTTGAGTGAAGAGTAGGAAAGATGATTGATTCCATTTTTTCCATGTTAAGTTTTAGAAATCAAGCAGAGATGAAGGATGAAATAGCAGACCAACATTTTGGTTGGTAAGGAGGTGACATCATGTTGGTAAGGAGGTGACATCATGTCCAAAGAGGTGGATCTGCATGTTGTCAGCCTAGAGATGATACTGAAAGCTATGGGATTCTAATAACTGTCAAAGGCCAAATGTGTAGATGTAGAAGAGCAGGGGTCCAAGAATTAAACCTTTGGGAACACCAACAGATAAGGGGTTAGAAGAGGATGTGGTGTGAGCGTTGGAGTTGCTGAAATTCCAGTTGGTTAGGTGTGATGAGATCCAAGAAGGGGCCAAATCTTTCATACCCAGAGATGAAAGAATCTGTAATAGGAAGGAATGGTCCACAGTGTTAAAGGCAGAGGACCGGGAGAGGATTTATTAGATTACCTCAGCACAGGAACATTTTTTTAACACATCCAATTGTTGAATTTATTATTATTCCAAGATCTGTTTCATAAAATGAAGTGTATTCATGGGACAGCCACTTTAAATCTCAGAGGGCCTCCTTTAATACTAGTTAACACAATTAATCCACTAATTTATATACTCTCTTTAAATGTTTTCCAAGCAAACTTGGCAGTGGGCATGAACAAAGAATGTGACGCTAACTAAATTTTGCATTTTTATCCACTAGGATAATAGAACCTAGCCTATGGCTTGCCAGAACTAAATATAAACAAAATATTTTCACAGTAGAGCTCCTAAAAATATTCACATAGCGCAGACTCTGATCATTTTTAGATTTCCTTCATATATCACTCAAGCTTTACTCACAATCATTGTGCTGGACAACCCCTATAAGCATTAAGTCTCACACCCCCTGACAATTTTTTTTTTTTATAATCAACTTTTTATTGGATTTTCAACATAACAATGTATAATGCATTTAACAAGTATACACGTACCCTTAGATATACATAATAAACTTTGACACAATATGAAAATAAAGCAAGGGTATACACTTTGTCAAATAACTTCCCCAATCATTCCCTCCTTCCCCCCTCCCCCCGCGATAGTTCTACTTCTGATTCATAAGTCTAAGTGTCTCTTGTGGTCTCTCAAATATCTAAATATATTATTTTAATTTTCGGTGCTATCTGTGTATGATTTTCTCATGATGTTGTGGTACATCTTAGTTTTCCCAGTGTTCCTTCCAGATCCATCTTTGCGTACCATGTCGTGTTCTTAAAGGGCATCATAAAGTCTGTTATGTCATTGTCTGTCATCATATTTTCAATGAAAGGTCGCCATTTCTGGAAGAATTTTGTGGTCAGAGTTGATGGTGACCTCAGTGTTTCTATTCTTTCCAGAAAAGCGACTCCCCTCATTTCTGTAATAATCACCTGTGGGTCTGGTAATGACTCATCTAGCCAACATTGTAGTATGAGGCGTTTAGCCAATATGGCTATTGTATGAAATAATGTCAAGGGAGTCGTAGTGTGGTCAGTTGTGTCTACATAATGAAATAGCCATAACATTGGGGATAGTCCAATATTATGTCCAGCCAAGGTCGTGGTCAGTGCCTCCACCCCCTTCCACAATTTTTGTGTCCTCGGGCATGACCACAGTCCATGCTCTATATCTGTCATCGGGGTCTTACATTTGGGACATGCTAGCCATTTCTGTATTCCTCCCTGCTTTGATGGGATATTGAAACCTTGTATGGTCCCATGCATCACTCTATATTGAGAGTCTCTCCATCTTTCGTTTCCCAGGTGTCTCCTTGCTAATTGCCATCCTTCTAGTAATTTAGATATCAAGTCTTGGCCTGGAAAATGTTTTCTCCATCTGCTGAACAGTTTGTCTGGGATAGTCGGTCTTAGTATTTTTTGTAGCCCTGAGTATAGAAACGAAATATTTATGTTGGATGGGGTCGAGTCAATTGTGTTTGCCCAAGATACATTATTAATTTCTCCCTTAATATCTAGGAGGTTGTCCATTAGTTGATGTCTTATCTGGTAATACTGTAGATAATGTGTGCTCGGTAACCCAAATCTCTGCATTATTTCCCGACCCGATAGCCATCTCTTCTCACTTAAGTGCATGAGGTCTTTCATAGTATTTATTCCTTTTTCCCTCCATTTCTCAAAAAGTTTATTTAAACGGCCTATTTTAAATCCCGGATGATTCCATGGGGATAGATGTGTTGAAATTTTCCATGAGAGTCTCATTTTTTTCCTAATGGCTTTCCATGTGGCTATGGTGTCTCTGCAGACCATTGTGTTTTTGATCTTTTTTGGTATAACCGATAGCGGGGAATGAAGGAGAGCCGTCAGTCCCCACGGTTTGGCCAGTTCACCTTCCAGTGTAACGTCAGAGTATTTATCTGTATTGTGCAACCAATCCGCCACATGTCTAGCCATGCAGGCAAGGTTATAGCCCCTTATATCTGGTAGTCCCAGTCCTCCCGAGTCTTTTGTCTGTAGAAGTGTCTGCATCGCTATCCTCGCTCTCCCCCCTCTCCATAAAAATTTTGAGAACGCTTTGTTGAGCCGCTTAATATCAGCGTGCTTCAATAGTAGGGGAATAGTTTGGGGGCGGTAGAGGAGTCTCGGAAAACTGATCATTTTGATCAAGTGCGCCCGACCTGATAGAGACAAGGGCAGGTCTTTCCATCTCAGTAGTTCTTTTTCAATCTTTTCAATTATGGGGGCAAAGTTATACTTATATATCTGAGCAGGTGATCTGGCCAGAAGAATTCCTAGGTAACGTATCTTATCTTTAGCTATTGGTATATTATCATATTGATTTCCCGTGGACATGGGGGGTGTGTTCTGAAGGAACATAATCTCGCATTTATTTTTGTTGAGTGTGAAACCCGAAAATTTGCCCAATCGTTCTATTTCTGTAAGAACATTTTTAAGATCTTTGTCTGGATCATTTAAGAAAAGAATGACATCATCGGCAAACAGCGCCAAACGTATCTCCTTCGTTCCCACCATGATGCCCCTGAATACCTTGTGGTGTTCTAAGTATATAGCCAATGGTTCTATTGCCATATTGAAAAGTAAGGGCGAAAGTGGGCATCCCTGTCTAGTTCCTTTATTAAGGTTGATTGCGTCTGATAGGAAACCCGGTATGCTTACCTTGGCTTTTGGGTTATTATATAAGGCCCTAATATATGTCCGAAAATTGCCAGTAAGATTATAGGTTTTGAAGACCCTATCCAGCCATGTCCATCGTACATTATCAAAAGCCTTCTCGGCATCCAATGTGACTATGGCTGGATAACCTCTTTCTTCTCTATCCCTCCCCCTCACTACGTCCGCTATCAGCATTGCTTTACGTATGTTTGTTGTAGTGGATCTGCCTTTTATGAAACCTGCTTGGTGGGCTGGTATTAAGTTTGGTAAAATTGTGGCTAGGCGTTCGGCCATTATTTTTGACATTAATTTTAGGTCTTGATTAATTAGCGATATTGGTCGATATCCCGATGGGTCTAGTGTGTCTTTTCCTGGCTTGGGAATTAATTTTATGTGGGCTATGTTCATGTTTTCCGGTATTTGGGCTCCTTGCAAAAATCCATTATATAGTTCGGTGAGTATCGGGGTGACTTGATCTTTCATAGCTTTAAAATAAGCTCCATTGAAACCGTCAGGTCCGGGCGCCTTGTTCGCACTCAGTCCCCCTATTGCACCCTTGACTTCATCTTCTGTGACCGGACTATTAAGGAATATCAAATCATCGTTAGTTAATTTTGGTAAGGGAAGCGAGTCTAGCCATGCATCACCTCCGTCATCAGTTTCCCCGTTATCTTGGTCTAAATATAGGTTTGCATAATATTTTCCCAATGTCTGGACCACCTCCTTGGGGTTGTTTCTAACTGTTCCGTTTCTATCACGTATTTTAAGGATATGAGTCTGGGGTCTTTTTTCTCTCGCTAGATTGGCTAACAGGCGTCCGGCTTTATCTCCAAACCTGAGTAATGTAAGATCTATATGTGTTTTGTACAGGGCCTCACGTCTACCCGCCCACTCATCGAAATCTTTTTTCGCTTGTTGCCATGATTTCTTATTAGCTTCCGTTCCCATTTCCTGGTATCTACAGTATGCTTCTCTAACAGCTAAACTGGTTTTGCTATATTGGTCTCTTACAATTTTCTTACGTTTTATTTCGTGCGCCATAATATGTCCGCGCATTACCGCCTTCCCCGCTTCCCAAAACAGAGGGGTATCTGAACGATGGATCTCATTATCTCTAGAGTAGCTGTGCCACCATTCCTTCATCATTGTCACGAAATTTTCTTCACGTGTCAATGAGTCTGGAAATCTCCACAGTATGTCGCTTCCTTTTGGGTAAGAATCACTAATTTCCAGCAGTACTGGGCTATGATCAGAAATAACCATCGTTTCAATATTGATTTCCATCACCCTCTGTAGTAGGTGCGGGGAGGTCAAGAATGTATCTAATCGTGACCAGGTGTCATGTGCATGTGAATAATGCGTGTATTCCCTGCCCAGTGGGTGTAGAGTACGCCAAGCGTCAGGCACCATGCAATTAACCGTTAGCTCTGTCAGGAAGCTCTGCTGCTTGTTCCCACCTTTCCTTTGCAAAGTTCGTGTCTGAGCCCCTCGTCTATCTTCCAGTTCATTAAAAACCATATTAAAGTCGCCCCCTATTAGTTTAGCAGGCTCCTTGTCAGTCAGTAGGCGCTGTCGAACGTCATTAAAGAAAGTCCGTTGGGCTGTGTTGGGAGCATAAACATAATATACACTTAGTACATCATTTTGTAATTGCAAGACTAGATGGCTTAATCTTCCCTCCTCATCCGTATCATGTGATACAACTTCGTGTGCTATAGATTTATTAATCAGAGTTAAGACCCCTGCTTTCCGGTTGACTGCCCCCGATCCATATATCTCGCCTACCCACATTTTTTTTAAACGGAAGAAGTCTTCTTTGGTCAGGTGGGTTTCCTGGAGTAGTGCTACGTCTACTTTGAGTCGTTTAAGATGTCTCAATATCATCATGCGCTTAGCTGGGGAGCGCATCCCCTTAACGTTCCATGTTACCCACCTGACCATGGTGATATTATAGCTTTCAGTAATATATAGCAAGTCTGACATATATAATGGGGTCGGACCCACAGTATCTCGAATTCCTTATCACATGACATTAATCTACACATTTTTCCTCCTATGCATTTTCCTGAGAGAGACAATTTTACATTAGGTACTGTTTCATAATATTTGAAAGAACCCTTAAAGACAATTGTTGTTGTGGTATCGTTTTCCGTACCCTTCCCTATATAATCCCTCCCTTTTTCCATTGTGCTCACTTCTCTTTTTTCCTCCATTATCGTCTCCTCTGGCTCCGTATGGAATCCAGGGCAAAAAGATGCTTCTATGTCTGGAGACCACCGCTTAGTCCAATTACAAGCCATGTAGAATTAAGAAGACGATGGCAGGAAGAAAAGGAGAGGAGGAGCTGATCACGATATCTCAAGATATATACATTCCCTTACCTCTCCCTCCCCCACTTTTATTCGTTAAATTCCCCACCCTCTCCCCCTTTAAGTTCTCTAGGGAAAGTCAACATTAGCTCCTTCCTCACGTGTGTGTGATAGGTCAGTTTGACTCTACAAACGACTGTCCTTCTTCATAGGAAGGTTTCTGGGATGTCTACGCCCGTCAGCTTTTGTCCCTTGAGATGTTTGGACCTCTGGCTCGCCGACAGTTTTCAGATGATGTTTCAATCAATCAGAGAATGGCCCGTCTATTCCATCCGGGTGTCAATTGAGTTCAGCTCAAAACGAGTAGCTCATATAGATTGGCTCAAGGTCCAGTATACATGTCTTAGTAGGAGTGCTTTTAATTGAATCTCGTCGCTTGCCCGTCTTTTTTGGCTGCACTAGATTTCTTTCTGGTCCAGCCCGATTTTTGTTGTCTTTGGTTGCTCAGTGGTGGCCTATCTGGCGTCATCACTCCCATACCGGCTCCTGAGCGTAACTGATATGGACGTTGCGTTTCCACATCTCCTGATTCTGTTAGCCGACTGTTTATTGTATTTCTGGAGCTTGGGGAGGACGGAGTGGATCCCAGCGGTATCATTCGTTGTCTGGTCACAAAGTCCATGGCATCCTTAGGCGATTGAAATGATTTTGTCTCTCCCCCTGGTGCCCTAAATCTCAGAGTAGCTGGGAAAAGCATCTGAAATCTCACGTTTTTCTTGTAGAGTAGTGTACATATCTCACTAAATCCCTTGCGTTTTCTCATAACTTCCGCAGAGTAATCTTGGTATAGGAGCACTTTGTGGCCACGTATGTGTAGGGGGATACGGCTTGCTTTGTACGCTCTCAGAATCTCCTCTTTATCACGGTCGTTTAGATATTTCGCTATGGAATGTCTGGGTTTAATCACCTCTTTTCCTTGAATGTTTTGCAATGTTCCCTGCGATCCTGGCTCCTCGGGTGTTATGTCTCTTGGTGGGCCAATTCTGTGCGTCCTCTCAGTAGGGCAGGGGTGATTGAGACCTAATGTTTTCGGAAGGTCTACTTCAAAAATGTCAATTAGTTGTGCAGGGGAGATTGTTTCAGGGAGACCCACTAGCTTGAGGTTGCATCTGCGGCTGCGATTTTCCAGATCATCTAGTTTATTTAGTGCATAAGAAGAGTTTTTATGGAGCTCATCTAGTTGTTGTTCTAAATCTAGTATACGTTCCTCTGCGGCCGCCAGGCGCTCCTCTGTTTCATTTAGTCTCTGGTCATGGTTGGTCATTTTTGTCTGCATCCCTTCTGTGGATGCATTTATCATCTCTGTCATTGCTTGGCGAAATTCTTCTGCCATATATTTCGCCAATTCCTTTGCCAGTTGTTTATAGTTAATGGCAGGTATTACATTTGGTGTCACTATGTTGCTCGTGGCCCGTGTATATGGAGGGCAGTCAGGAAGTACTCGCGCCATCTTTCCTCCCGCCTCTCCTTTTTGCAGATCGTATCCCCCTCCATCCTCCTCCTCCACACATGCCTCTGAATCGTTCTGGCTCCCCTCTCTCTCAGTACCTGCTATAAGCAGTGTTCCTGGTGTGTGTACGTTCTCCACGGCCGTCCTCTCCTCTATCTCCCGCTCCGTTAGGACCGCGCCGGGTGCCGCCATCCTGGGCCCTGCTGTTGGTGCGGGTCTGTCCGCCTTGGTGTGCCCGTCCTTGTCTCCTCCGCGGGACACGAACCGATCAAGTGCGGTCGGCTTCATGCGTCCTCTGCGGCCTCCGGTGACTGTTTGCGGCGGGGTATGGTGATGTTTGGGTGGGTTGTGCGGCCCTGGATTCCGGAGCTTCTTCACTACCGACTCTTCATGGAGGCGCCGGAACCGGAAGTTTTCACCCCCTGACAATTTAAGCCCTAACATTTATTTAATCCAATTCAAAGAAACAAAATCCTCGTGAGATTTTTAGTCTTATAGAATGTAACATAATCCAACCTAATTTCCTAATATGTGAAAGAAAATTAAAGCGTTTGTCGCTTACTTCTGTGAATATTCACGTGTCTATTGACTAAGAAATATTAAAGGGGATTTCCACTTTCAATAAATCAGACCCCAAATGCTGGAAAATACATAAAATAACAATTACTGTAGGTACTTAAATTCCCCTGATCCATTGTTGGCTATTGGCTAAGCTCAGATCATATTAATTTAGCTGCAGCAGTTACATTATATTGCCAATGTACATCCCTATAGTAGTCATTCACTGAGCTCAATGGCTTGTGTAGTCAGTGATTGGCTACAGAGGTTATGTGAGCTGTTGATTAAGAAGGTCAATGTTATAAAAGACCTGTTTTAGTTTGGGGTCAACAAATTTAGTACTATATTAAGACTGCTTCTTTTATCTAGGTCTATGGTAACTAGAGATTTAGACTGGGAGAAAGCAAGTGTTGTGAGTGGAGAAAAAAAGGATTTGTCTGCACGTGATTGCACCATGGTGTTAAAAGTATACATGTAGGTAGTGGTCTCCAAAACACCCACAGACACACATGATTTAGCCAAGGACTGTGTCAAATTTATTGTTCTGCAATTCATAGCAGACTGCCAACTATGAGCAACTACTAAGCTTTTTAGATTGTTTATTATGATTGTGTACTATTTCAAGTGATATAGAGCCAATCAAGGTCACCGTGACTTGCTGTGAGAAAAACAATGTCTTACTAACAACAAAATGTGTAGTATTCCAGAAAGTCATGGAAGAGGTGAGCAAATTGGTGTGCAATAAAATTTTACTTAAATTTGACAAAAATGTATGTTCTCCATATTACAAATTTTTTGTCATTTGCACCACGCCAATTTATCAAAATGATGGCAAACTGTGGCAGCCATTTCGATGAACCTTATTGGGCCAGCAAAAGGATAAAAACACTGCTTTCACCTTTCCCGCTGCTTTCAGTACTATTCCAAGCCAATGTCTTCACTTTACAAAAGCATTTCCAGCCATGACTAGGCCTCGAAGTTCATGGTGCATCATGACTTTGCGACGTGTGCCTCAATGTTGTGACGCACAATTACCTCTGAAGCTTGGTTGCTGTTAAAAATGCTATTGTAAAGGGAAGACATCAGTGCATGACTGTAGAAAGAAGAGACCCTAAGAACTGGATGAGTAGGTGAAACCACTGGATTCTGTGGGGGTGTGGGGACAGTTGAGAAGTGCGGTTAGTATTGTTTTTTTTTACTGTTCACTCATTTTAATAAATCACTCACAATAAATTTAGAATAGACACTACATACAAATAAAACCATGTCATAAAGGAAATGTATGGTATACAAATTATTGCAGAAGCCACTATACTTGAAGTAAGAACTATAAAAAAAATCTTGAACTTAACTTGAGACTAATATAAATCCTTTGATAGGTGGAACTGAAGGTGTCTTCTAATACATTTCTTGTTCTTTGATACCATATTTTGCTTAGATCACAAATTTATTGATTCGTATCCTGATGATAAGAAGTCCTAGTTCACATCTAATGCAGGTCTGCGTTTTGCTGCACTTGTGTTTCTATGCGTTTTTACCGCTAAAAACGCATCCAAACGCATGCGTTTTTGGCCCCAAAAATTCATAGAAATGCAAATGCAGGAAAATGCAGACCTGCATTAGATGTGAAAAGGGCCAAAGTGAATTCCATACATAGATCATTTTAAAATGCTGTCATTTATCAAATTTAGCAGAATTATTTTTCTTCTTTGTTGTATTGAAATGAAGACTTTTTTGGCCTATCAATTGCAGCATTTATTTTGATCTTTTGTCTATATGTGGCATTTATAAGTCTATCCCATCCAGTAAGCTCATATTGTCGGCAAGCTTGAGTATGTAGAGGTCAGTGTCAGTTTGCCATACTCACAACTTGGAAATAACACTTAGGTCACCTTTAATTCACACTTTAACTATTTGATATTTTTTTTACCTCATTATGTGCTATCCAAAAGCAGGAGTGGAACAATTAGAAGAAGTTGGGTAGCTTATAGGGCAGTTTTACATCTGACACTCAATCTATGAAATGTCTCAAATGGGGAAGCATTGATCTCTTGTAATATAATAAACCATATATTCAAAATATTCATGCTACACTAAGAATTGAATGTCCTACATTCTGAACATTGATTCTATGATTGTATATCTTTAAAGCCATCTACTGGCTAACAGTACTGAGCACAATAAGGCACTTATCTCACTAACACTGGCAACCCCATTTTGTCCCACCCTTCTCAATAATTGGCCTAAGGCTAGGGTCACATTTTTGTTGTGACCCTAGCACAACTCAAGCGTTAAATACTTAGAAATTTCCCCTGAAGCACACACCATTAGCGCTATGTGCTGCCTGGCAACGTTGCCCCATAGTAACCTGTTGTTTACCTTAGCAGCCGGTCACACTCAAAGCCCCAGGATGTATGCTTTAGCTGAGCGCACACGAAAATGCTGAAGACAGCATTTCCTGTGCGCTGTTGTAAAGCGCACATCCTGGGGCTTTGAGTGTTTCCGGCTGCTAAGGTAAACAACAGGTTACTATGGGGCTGCGTTGCCAGGCAGCACATAGCGCTAACGGTGTGTGCTGTGGGGGAAATTTCTAAGTATTTAATGCTTGAGTTGTGCTAGGGTCACAACACAAATGTGACCCTAGCCTAATATAAAGTCAGGGTGACTTGACATTGTCTATACCTTTGAGTTTCTTGACAAAAAGACAGTAGGTGTTACACTTCCAACTATACCTCCCCTGATCTAGGATACGTCAGAAATAGGGGAAGAGAGGGAAAGCCATGGAGGAACAGAGGCAATAGATTTGAATGATATTGGGGTGGGGACCTCCATAGTGAGGAAGGAGTGAGAAAGGGATACATTAGCCCACAAGGTTTTTGGGTTCAGTTGCTTTCTGATTTATGCTGTATGCCTATTGCAAGTTTTTAAATATATTTAAATAAATATGTGTTTTTAAGGGCTTAGATTTCTCAGTTTACACAAAGTATCCCCTTGTACATATATACATTTCTGGTGTAAAGGAACAATTAGAGGAAAAGTACAATAGAAACATGTGCACAGTTTCTGCATTTTTACCTGCTGCTAGTTTTGACCTACAAAAAACACAAAACAACTCACCAAATGCTCAATGTGCATACATAGCCTAACTTATGACTGACAGATGGTAGATTCAATTTTTAGGCCTATAGTTCATTGTCCAGGTCATTATTCTATGACTGCTGGATGAGAGACCTGCCGATCTCCCTACGTCTCTACCTCTTCAGTAGGTTAATCAGGCTGGCACGATGTAATGTGGGTATCACGCCACTATGATATCATTGGAACAGCCTGGCTTACAAAATGAAGGTCTGGGAATGCCAATATCTAAGAAATTTAATAAGTTCCCTATTCAGCAGTTACAGGTTACTGATTTGGCTGTTGGACCAGAATTCTGTAAATTAATTCTGCCATCACTAGTTACTGATCTTAAAATGTATAATAAATAATTATATTAAGCAGATGTTTGAAATTAGAGATGCACCAAGAAATGTAATTATTTCCCATTGCCTATACTGGATAGTGTCAACACATACCCCAGGGTTGAACAAATAATGTCATTATCCATATCAGTTTCTGACATAAAAGAGCTCAAAATCTGAATCATCTGTCTTAAAGATACAGAAGTATTCAATAGGGTCAATTTCAAGGAAAGACAAATTAACCTATCATTAATGTATTTGAGTTTTGTTGGAAAACTGAATACTCAACCTTGAAAAACCACAAACCTTCCTTATAGATGACAAGAATAACAAAGAACATGTACACTTACTTTCAAAGCATTTTCATTGGAGATGTGTTTAGACACATGGTCACAATGTCAATCATGCATGTTTGCATTTTTCAGTAAGTATGGCCATACTTGACAATGAACAACATGCAATTGTTTGAATATATTTTAGCCATTTGGATTGTATTATGTATCTGTGCTGAATGCATTCAGATAATTATAGGCATATTTGAAAGCCCTACACGTAAATTAACATGTAGCCAGCTTCAAGATAATAAAAATTCAATTTAATAGACTGTCTTCAAGGTACAATTGTAGATGACTGAACTTTATTGATTTTTAATTAAATCCTAAACAACTTCCTTAATTACAGAGGGGTATTATTACAAAAAAAAATGTTTACAGAATTTATATTAAAAATATTCTTGGAACATTTCTTCATAATTTAAAATCTGTCTTTTGTTATAGATCTTTAAATAACAGCACAACTCTAACAATGTGTATTAAGAGATGGTTAAAATAGTTTTTCTACTTAGGACATTGTGACACTTCCATAGGGATTCCTTCCATGTGAGAGATTACAGGTAATTAGAAGTGGATGTGATCAGTGGATATTTTCAAATTCATATTTGCTAATTTTTACCCCCAAACTGAACTCCTTGTGCACAGAAAGTAGTGAACCAGAATCAGATCATGTATTTTTCTATCTCTAAATGGAATGTGCCCTTACCTCCTAAACTCAACAACCACAAAATGGTGTTTATTGGATTCCCTCCATCCTTCATAATGGCAGATATAGCCCTCCTGATTGGCTATGCTAGACTATGGGATGTGTTAGCTGCGCAGCATTATGGTAAGGCCAAAGCCTGATGCCACTAACCAATTGTCTGAGTCATTAGCAGTGTGTGAAAAAAAACTAGACATTTTTATTTTTTGGCCAAAGTGAATGTGAGAGTTCAAATTTCTTAGGATTTACGAATTTCAGGAAATTTGACTTAAATTTAGTCCTTTGCGGATTTATCCACTAATCTTTGAATAAACATGTTAAAAGGTAATAAATCAGTAGTTTTTGCTATGTAAGATGATGACAGCATGAGATAAAAGTAAAAAAAAAATGCAACTGTGCTTCTCTTATCAGGCTCTGTACAATTGCTTACCTAAACTAATGGTTTTATTACTCTATGATTAACATTACAGGACTGGAAAGTCACGTGCATGTGACTCTGACACACCCCTTGCTGTGGTTGACACTTTGCAGTCAATGCATAATCTCCATTGAGAGCCTGGTCTGAGGGGGCTGCTATCTCAGCTCTGCTGTGTTTAGGGATGAGCGAGTACCGCAATATTTAGAATTGCTATACTTGCAACGAGTAGGTACCGGTACTCGGTACTCATTGCAAGTATAGCGAGTCCAATTACTTTCGCAGTGCATCTATAGATACACTCCGAAAGTACCCTAAAAGTGAATAAAAGTTGTTAAAAATAATACAATTACATTCTCACCTGTCCGACGCTTGCACCAGGACCGTCTCAGAAGACCTGCGATCACAGGACAAGTACCTGTGATTTCCAGCCAATCAGATGTCCGGTAGTGATCTGGCCAATCAGATGGCGACACGTCACAACCACGTGATCGCTAGCGGCCACCTGATTGGCCAGATTGCAAGGTCCTAGGTGTACTGTCAGGACCTTGCCATCTGGCCAATCAGGTGGCCGTTAGAAATCACGTGATTGTGATGTGTCGCCATCTGATTGGCCAGATCGCTACCGGCCATCTGATTGGCTGGAAGTCACAGGTCCTTGTCCGGTGATCGCAGGTCTTCTGGGATGGTCCCGATGCAGGCATCGGACAAGTGAGTATGTAATTTTATTATTTTTAACAACTTTTATTCATTTTTAGGGTACTTTCGCAGTGTATCTATAGATACACTGACAAAGTGAATGGACTACTCGCTACTCCCGAGTAATCATAAGATACTCGGAGAGTGGCGAGTAGCCCGAATACCGATACTATGCAGCGAGTTCCGAATAGTAGCGAGTATACTCGCTCATCCCTAGCTTTGTTCCTAAAAATAAATTCTTTCATTGTGTGAGAACAGCTTTAGCCAGGAATCTATGTGATACCTCATTGGAATAAGGCATTCTTTGCCAACATTATGCTGCTGTCAGATGATTTAGTGAAAACCTGCTGACAGATTCCCTTTGAAGCCATAACAATGGCTGGTTGTAGGAGACAAAATGGAAAGCTAACCCTAGGTAGTGGTTAGTAACAGCAAAGTGGAGGAAAACATTAGACTGATGATTATTAAAGGTATTAATGAGGCAAAGCAATCCAAAGTTATAAGTGGCCATGCAAATCAATACACTAGCAAGTATTGTTGATTTAGGGTGGAAACACACTATCCTACTTACATGCGAGTCTCTCGGATGAAACTTGGATCAGTGACCCTGAACGGCCTCCCCTTAAATGGATGGGGAGGTTTGAGCTGCATAGAAATACAAGCAGCTGACATTCCCATCCTGACAGGGAGAGAGGCCATTCCAGGTGACTGCTTCAAGATTCGTCCGACTGCCTCGCATATCACACAGACAGAGTGATTCCAGCCTTAATATCCTGCTGAGCCACATTGCTTGAGGTTTGACCTTGTATATGCACTACAGAAACATTACATGGTATTCTGTGTTCTTTACAATTTTTTCATAGTTTTTTTATTTATGTTAGAAAATTAACACTGGGATCTGTAGAGTATTCTAAATTAAAATGAAAATAGAACATGTAAGTAGATATATTAATATGTATCTCCGAAGATCCCAGAGCCCTTACTTAAGATTTAAACTTATAAGAGGTTACAATAAGTTCCTGGAATCATTGCTGAGCATCTTGCTTGTGCTCATATTCTTAACCAATTATTTTCCTAGAAACACTGGAAAACGTTATTTTATGTAATAGTTTGATCTGATGTATCATTCATATATTTCAGATCCATAGCATATGGTTGCCAGACTGACTTGTGAGGCATATAACACTTATTTTTTCCATTTACAGTAGCAAATAACAGATTATCTTTTTATTTATTTGCGGTCTTAATAGAAAAATAAATAATCGTGATCGTAAAAAATGATGTTCAGAGCAATTATGTACACATATGTCCCACTGTGAATTGCAAATCTAAGTTTTGACCTTCATATGACCTTTGCGGAATTGTTAGCAAGTCATGATAAAAAAATAAAAAACTGCTGCAATGCTAAGTAAATTGTTCCTACAAGACTGTAGACAAATTGCATCTCTATATCTGCAGTGGGATCTTTTTATTTGCGGCCCACGGATTAAATAAAATAAACAGATCAGCTGGAGACTGAATAGTAAAACCTCAGCCAAAAATTAATTATCAAATTTTAATCGAGGGAATAAAGAGCTATATATTTATGACAGTGGGCTGTTTATAATGTCATTGCCGAGACTAGAGAAGCCACTTTAAATAAAGCCAAATGTTGCAGGTCTATCCATTCCTACTTACAGATATGATATACCCTCCGGGATCATTTATTCATGCAAACATTGGAATTCCCCAATGAAAATAAATATAATGCAAACATAGGAATTAAAAAAAAGGTAAAGTTTATGTTGAGACAAAACCGGCAAATCAGTTTACCTGTTCTAAATCACTGCGTCTGTCCTTATTGAGAGCCAAGGACTCTAATGTTCCTGGAGTTTCGCTCTAATGCAGCCAAATTGAAGATGCCAGGAAATAGAGTGTCCTGGCAGGACAACACCATTCTTTATTATTCACTTGGGAAGACACTATTTTTGAATGTTTATGGGAGGTGGCAAAATAGGAGCAATATCAAAGTATTTCCACTGCATATTAAAAGGAACTATTAGAATAATACTCGTGAATCTCCATGAATTAAAATATCATCAAAAGGTTAATTTAGATCAGTAATTCAATACATAAAGTGAAATTTTATATAATAGAGTCATTACAGAGTGATTTATTTCAAGTCTTTATTTATGTTAATGTTGATGATTATTGCTTACAACCAATGAAAACCCAAAGGATGTTATTTCAGAAAATTAAAGTAGAGAAGATGAAGGGTTAAAAATCGTGCTGCTGTATGCCACAAGGCGGCAAAGGGTGAATATAATATTGATTTATTAGTCAACATGTTTCAGGGCTTCCAGAAATACCCTTAAACAAGGCAATAATACATTGATTTTTGATGATATTCTAAATCATTGAGATACACTAGTATACAGATCCACAAACTGAGCTGATATATCAGACACAGGTTTTGTAACGTGCCTCACCCACACTGCTGATTCCGATGTGGAAACCCACCCAACACCCAGACATTTAGAAATGTAGAATTACAAGGCAGACATTTAGAATCATATCTGCCAGAATAGGCCAGGACAGTCCTCCATTCAGTCTCACATAGACTATCCTCTATAATGTCCTAACTAAGCAGTTGGGGAGGAAATTGATTTCCACTTTAATCTGCACTGTGGTTTTGGGTAAGACAAATAAAGTCCAATCAGATCTCTTGCTTTGAAATGAAGCGGGGCAACACCCCAAAACACTGGGTCTGCAAATTGAGATTCTGGTTGGCTTTTATCTTATGTCATATGACAAACCTTACTAAATGCCTGATATTGATTTTTAGGATTTCTACTTCTAATAGGACGAACAGTAGAATGAAGAGTTATTGACTTCAGAAGACATCAGATTCCAGGAGATATTAAAGACTGAAATAGAGTTGTGGTTTATTAGTCAAAATTAGACAAATAAACCACAACTCTATTACAACGTATAATGTCTCCTGCAATCTGATGTCTTCTGAAGTCCAGCGGCACGGTCATTAGCCCTTCATTCTACCTTTGTTCTGTATGTATTTCACTGGGGACTGCTGCAGCTTTGATATGCTTTTATAGTGGTTGTGACTCATCACAATCATGTAAGGTGACACTTGATACTTCTAATCCTCCAACCTTACCCCCACATAGGACCCTATTTGCGCTTTTTTGCCTCTTGTTCTTTTAGTGTGATTTACTTACAATAGGAGGCTCTAGAGTTCAAATCATCATCCTCACTGAAGAATAAATTTGCATATTTAATTTTCAAGAGGAGTATTTTGTGGTTTCAAGGCCTCCTTTCCCTGACATGTCAGGCATGTCCTTGTCCACAAGGAAAAATGATAATCCTTAGACTCTAGTCAGAACCGTTTCACCAAGCCCAATCAGATCTCATGTGTTTCAATGACAAGAGGCAACACCCCAAAACATTGTGTCTTTAAATTGGGAATCTGGTTTGGCTTTTATTCTAAGGGTGCTTTCACATCTGCGTTTTTCGTAATTCGCGGCAGATGCGGTGAAAAAACCGCATCTGCCGCGATTGCCGCATAACCGTTACACTTGCGGCGCGGTTGCGGTTTTTTCTATGCAATGTATAGGCGTACTTGCGGCAGGTGCGGCAAGTGCGGTTTTGCACTTGCGGCAGGTGCGGCCGCGAAAAAAACCGCGGCTTACTGCGTTTTTTTTCGCGGCCGCACCTGCCGCAAGTGCAAAACCGCACTTGCCGCACCTGCCGCAAGTATGCCTATACTTTGCATAGAAAAAACCGCAACCGCGCCGCAAGTGGAACGGTTATGCGGTAAACGCGGCAGATGCGTTTTTTTCACCGCATCTGCCGCGAATTACGAAAAACGCAGATGTGAAAGCACCCTAAGTCATATTGCAAAGCTCATTATAGGGCCGAGATTGACTTGTAGGCTTGCTAAGTCCTCTTATTTGTAGTGGCAATTTGCATTGTTATAATAGAGGATTTCACTCTGTTTTAATGTGAAATCATAGATTTTTTTTTGTACATTATAATGGTGGCCATGTTGCATGAGCTTCTCTTTTAAAGGAATTCAGAGAAATGCATTATAGCAGGCAGAAGATCCATCAACATCAATAGTTGAGGGATATTCAGTAATTTCCTTGGGAACTTTTCATCATGGCCTGTGTGCATGAAGGTGGAAGAAGTAAGCTGTGATCCTCACCTAATATAAATGCTGTGGTCCTGTGTTACCTATATATTATTACCTTTCATTGATAGTGTGCCTTCAATTGTAATGAGATGAACGCTAAAAAGTAATCTTCATATGTACTAAACAAGAAATGTTTGTTAATTTATTGACCCAAAGGAATGTTGCACAATTTTTTTTGTATTTAGAGAGTGCTATGTAGAATAATAAAAAAGCTTTATTTTTTAAATAGATGTAGAATAACATATATTTGGGAGAATAAGTGTTGCTTAAGGAAACTGGGCCTTCATGTAAAAACTACAAAATCTGTTAGGAAGCTCCTTACCGGTACTTATTGGCATAACTAAAGTTCAACGGGCTCTGTTTCAAAAATTGGACCTGAGACCCTCTCATGCACATGTTGGCGAGATGTATGGGCCCAATAAATACTTATGAATTCACCCCTCTCCCCCTTAATTATGTATTAATTTACCCTATCTTGCTATATATGGTCTCTATCTTGCTCTATATGAACCTAGCCTTCTCTTCATGGGCCCATCCTGCTATATATGGTCTCCATCCTGCTATATAAGGTCCTCTTCATGGTATATTTGGTCCACATTTTGGAATATGGCACTTATCCTGGTATATATGTCTTCCATTTTGGTATCAATGGTTCTCCTCCCACCAACAATGTACCCTCACAATCCTCTATGTATGTGATAATGAACCCCATAGTCCTTAATGCATAAGGAAGCCCCCATAGTCCTTCAACTTTTATAATGCACCCTCATGTTCCTCCGTATGATATATGATCAAGAGTGATGATATGGACTGTGTTATACGGACCTGCGCTGCTTCAAAAAGGAGATGGTCAAGAGATGTACATCAAAAACGGCTTCTTTATTTTCCGACGCGTTTTGGAATCAGACCCAGCTCCTTCCTCAGGGAGCCTCTAATGTTACATATCTAGGCCATGAAGTGTAATATTGTTGGCTCCCAGAGGAAGGAGTTGGGTCTGACTCCGAAAAGCGTCAGAAAATAAAGAATCCACTTGTGATGTACATCTCTTGACCATCTCCTTTGTGAAGCAGCGTAGGTTCATATAACACAGTTCATATCATCACTCTTGATCATGTTTCACCGTCAATGTGTGGACCCTGCAGCAGCCATCTTTTTGCTTGTATGCTGGTTGTGTGCAACACAACCCTCCCAGGTGAGCAATTGACAATTGGGAGCTTCATATTATATTGAGATAAAACCCTATTTGCGCTCTCTTTCCTTTATAGTGTTGCATGTCCGCATGATATATTGCACCCCCACATTTTATATTGCATCCCTAATAGTCCTCTATGCATTATAAAGCACCCCACAGAGTCCTCCATGCATAAGGTAGCTCTTATATAATCCTCCAATTATTATAATACACACCCTTTATCCTCCATACATTATAATGCAGTATCATATCCTTCCATAAATTAAAATGCAGCCTCTCCCCAACACCCCACCCATAGTTCTTACTCCACCATGTATTCACTGATTAAAAGAATAAATAATTACTCACCTTTCCTTGGTTCACTCGCTGCTCTGATTTTTGTATGAGTGTCCTGCAGCTCTGCACATGTCAGCACAGTGGCACTTAGTAGTGATATCACCATGCTCTGCTGCGCTGAGATATCATGACCCAAGTACAGAGAGAATGGTGAGAAAAGAGTGAACAGTGAAGAGCTTCCTCTTTCATCATTGCTTTTTATGGTGACAGGCAGGTGGTTGACATAGCTTTCACCAGGCCTCCTGACTCACGGGCCCGTTAGTGACCAAATGGTCTGCCACAATTGGCAGTATGCCCCTGCACTAGATGTGCATCCTTAGGGGCATACATCCACATGAAGCAGGTGCTGGGATTGACTGGCTTCTGTAACCCCGGACAGTCATTGTTGCAACTCCTGTGACTGTGATCATTATGCCCCTGCCTATACTTGTTTTATAATACTGCTATGTTTCCAAGTCAGCCCTCCCTGTACAAAAACAACCACCTCAATAGATTAAACCCTCTGAATAATATAATTAATACTTTTATGGGATGCTTCAATTTACCAAAACATGAAAATGGTACATATTGTGAAAATATTATCCAATGTCAAGTGTGGAACAACTCAACAGATGCCAAAAATAGTTCAAATTAGTAATAATTTACCATGTATGATTATACCTTGCCATGTTCTTTACTGCACTATTACAACTCAATAATAATTTGTAAATTTGACTCCCACAATTTATTTGTAAGAGCAATTTGCAATAGCCCTTGAAATCCACAATGTAGATGACTCTTATCTAAAACAGATAAGTATATTTTCTATTGCAAAAATCTGAACTCAGAAAATTAAAGTTGATAACTAAACTACTGTGCAAAGTCATGCCATTATTATCAGGTTGGTATTTATATTACCTATTAATACATTAAACCTATCATTAGCCAGTATGAATATATAGATGGTTTTATTGTACTTTTTAATGATAATAAGTATTCTGTCAACTTCAATGATTCCTCTGCATGAAATAAAATGAATAAAGCCTTTGACTGAGACCTTTGAAGTGGAGTTGTGTAATTGCTGACTCAATTTCTTTGTTTCAGAGATTAAAAAAATGACTTTTTATTTCCAGATAATGACATACTGTATGAGCAGTGAAAGATATTTGGTTAAACTGCTAAGTACTCAATGTGAGCAGCAGTTTTTATCAGTCCATTGATCAATAGTGTTAAAAATCTGTCTTCTTTGTTGGTGCAACCAATACATGACGCAACGTTTTGCAAGTTACTAATTTAATATATTTTGCTAAAAATCTCTCATATGATAGGACATGTCTAGATTGATGCATTTTTCATACCAAACTGTAAGGTCCTGTGCTCACAGTGCATTTCTATCACATTTTTTACACGTGTTTAAGAACAGTTTTGTCACATAACTGCATGCAAATCCTTAGGCTCCATTCACATTTTGCATTTTAGGTCTGTTTTTGCTTGTCAGTTTTTGTAGCCAAAATCAAGAGTGGAATAATCAGAGGAAAAGTATAGTAGAAACAAGTGCTCCACTTCTGTATTTATCACCCACTCCTGGTTTTAGCTACAAAAACTGATGAGCAAAAAACAGACTAAAAACGCATAGTGTAAATGTAGCCTAAGGATTTACATGCTGACTTTGTGGTGCGGATCTTTGACTTCTAAATTCTCCACCTACTGGCAAACAATGCACCAAAATCATCTCTGTTCATATGGTGTATTTATTATGCTTTTTTGGTGCTGATTTGGTGTGGATTTGGGTCTATTTCAATAAAGTTTGGATACCTTGGCAAAAAAAAAAAAGAAAAAGTGAAATCCTGCTGCACCTTAACACTATCACATCCTGTGGATTTTGATGTAATTTTGCCATAAAATAAGCAATACATACACATAATTCAAAAACTGCTACGTATCTGCTGTGTATTTTGAGTTAACTTGAGTATCTATGGGTAAAAAACGCTGTTAAATCTGCATCAAAAATTGACATGCTGCAGATATTCCCACAATCAAATACGCAGTATATTCGCTCCGGAAAAAAACACAACATGTGCACAGGACATCACTAATCCCATAGACCTTGATGGTAAAACATGCTGCTGCATATTTAGTGCAGATTTGCAGTGGATCACACCAATAGCGCACCAAATCCATGTCAAAATACCTATCGTGCGAAAGGGCCTTCATGCTAACCAAGTCAATGAGTATCATTAAGGCTCCTTTCACATCTATACTGCCTCTGCGCTAGCACAAATGCAAGCACAGGTGCATTTAGAATCAAGTGCAGTCAAGCGCATTGGCACATGGATGCACTGCTGTTGCGCTCGTCTGTGCTCCCTGGAGCCATTACCTGCTATGGCCGGAGCGCAGGAGAATGCGAAAGCCCGGACCCGGAAACGCGAGTTAGAATAAGCTGACGTCACCATGAATTTGCTTCTCTAGACGCACCCAGAAATGTGAAATGAGACGTTTCCGGGTGCGTCTGGAGAAGCGCATGAGCGGTGACATCAGCTCATTCCCACTCGCACTTTCGAGTTTTCGGCTCCTGCGCTGGGCTGTGCTCGGACATTGCAGGTAATGGGGGCACCGAGTGCAGCCGAGCGCAAGAGCAGTGAATCTATGCACTAATGTGCTTGCCTATAAATGCACTTGCGCTTGCATTTGCGCTAGCGCAGGGCAGGCAAACGCAGACAAACCCACGAGTGCATATATGTGAAAGGGACCTACATTTTGTGCACATGATGCTTTGTTTTCCTCAGATATTTGATTCCTTAATAAAAAATGTGTGGCATGTCAATTGATGTAGCATTTCTGCAACATTTTTCTATCTCAGGATGCATGGAAAAAAATGCATGATAAAAGGTATGCAAAAAAAATGCAATGAAAAGGTGTAAAAACACATAAAAGAAACATCAAAAGCATGTGTTTCTGCCAGAGATGCAGATTTGGTGCAGAAATTTGTGCATCCAAGAATTCCACATGCACACAAATCATTAAAGCCCCTTTTACTTTGAACAGAGAGTTCCAGATCCTTGTGACTGCAGTTTTAACTGGCAGACAGCATCACCAACATCTACTAGTACATCTCAATGAATAAGAATAACATCAAAAAGTTAATTTATTTCAGTAATTTAATACAAAAAGTGAAATGCATTTTTTATATAGAGTCATTACAACATAGTGATCTCTGTTGATGATTATGGCTTACAGCCAATGAAAAGCTTGAGGTCATTATTTCAGAAAATTAGAGTAGGGAGGACTGCCGCATTCCACGAGACATCAAAGGGTGAATATATTATTGATTTATTAGTCAATGGTTTCAGTGTTACAAGAAACGCGCCAAACTTGGCAATATGATATTGATTTTTGATGATATTCTAATTTATTGAGATGCACTAGTATCATCGGTAGAGCAGTGGTTTCACAATTTTTGTTCCTTCAAATGAGATATTTATAGTATTTTATGCAATCACAATATTTGGGAATTTTAAGGTAGTTAGATACTTAGAAAAAAATTATCTGGCATATGCTCTGAGTTAAAACTAAAGTCTTGTAACATGTCTTATTGAACTGATCTGTAATAAGTACTGTTGGGCACATGAACATATAAAGAATAATGGCAGTAATAAGGATGGCAAGCCTGCACATGCACAAACATGCTGTTATTTGATCTAACCGGTTTGCTGTATTTGCCTCTGCCGGTGAAGGCAGGAAATCTATGAATTGCTGCTGTATCCATCATTGCTATCTAAATTGATTACATGCACCCCACTGTGCATGTTATAGACTGGATAAAGGAAGTAGTTCCTAAGGAGAGATGGTACATGCAAGTTCACTGTTGTCCTGTAGCGCTGGGATCCTGAAAATTAACCAAGTGCAATATTTTCATGGAGTTTATATGTTTTCCTTGCGTTTACATGGGTTTTTTCTGTGTACTCTGGTTTTTTCAGACACTTGAGGACAAGGGCAGGTGAATCATGTCAATCCCTTTACAGTGCATCAAAATATATTGATGCTGTATGAGCAATGGAAATAAATGCATCATAAATTAAAACTACTATTCCCAATTTCTAACCCAAATATATGTTTTAATTTGCACCTCAGTTGGAAATTGATGTGCTAGTCTGTTTAATGTACTTAAATTGATGTATGAAAGTAAAAAGAGGATTTGAAAAAAATAGCCCTTTTTCTGATATTACAGCTAAACAATTGAAAGAGTTTGTTCTTTAATGTCAGATATCAAAACAGAAAATATTAATTGGAAACAGTAATGGTGCCGTTAAACGCTTCAATCTGATGAATGAAGTTGTTAGCGATCATATGCACTCGCGGATTGCTAACAACAACGTTCACATCACTGGTGAGCTGTCACACAGGCAGACTCACCAGTGATGTGGACCAGTGAGATCACTAGTAACCATGGTACACATCGAGTTACTAGGCGCCGCCGCCGCTTAGTAACCTAATGTTTACCATGGATGTGAGCTCCAAGCATAGGCTGTGCGGCGCTGGGAGCTCATTCATCGTTGGTCTTCTGATGTCACACGCAGTGATGCTGCGTGTCCAGCGGGTGACCAACGATAGCTTTGAGGTCCTGTCCTCAAATCAAATGATCAACGATCAGCTGACTGATCATTGATTGTTAGTAGTGTCACATGCAACGATGTTGTTTCGACATCATTCATGCATCACTAAACACGTGACTTTTGAATGATGTCGGCAACAATATCGTTATGTGTAATGGTACCTTAGCATGTCCTCTTGCAGAGACATGAGTGTTCTCTGAGGAAGAATGCGCTGTCCAGTGCCCATGAATGGGATTCTGGGTACAGATGATTTTCGCTGTGTTCTCCTGCCGAGAACACTAGTGTCTTTGCTAGCATAAATAGACATGCATTCGTTAGGGAAGCCACACTATGCTTCAGAAAAAAAAGCAAAACATTGGCATGAGATTTCTATAAATTCTATTCACTTTGCCTGTACTCTAGAATGCAGTGTTTTGGGTGCATCAAAAATACTTTGTTCCAAAATCCTGCTAGTCCTGATCTTTGGCACGCAAACTAAGGGTATGTCCCGTGATCAGGAGTAGCATTTGTTTGGATGCATCATATTTTCAATGGGTCCAAAATGCTATGTTATACAGTACAAGCAGAGTGGAGAGGATTTATAGAAATCCAATGCCCACTATGCTTGTCTTTAATGCAGCCTAAACTGACATGTGGCAACTCTTCCTGGAGCTGCAGCATGTCAATTTATGCTTGCAGAGACACAAGTGTGTTTGGTGGGAGAATACAGTGAAAATCCACTGCACCCAGAAAACAGCTTTCCCTGATCATAGGCACAGACGCTGCATTCTACTGCGAATACACTCACGTCTCTGCAGGAGAAGAGATGTTGTGTCCAGAATAAATTGCCTCTGGTTCATGGGTACATACAGTCCTAATGCTAATGAAAACTATATCCTGCATCTTATCTCTTTCAAACCTACTTGAAGTGTTCATTTCTTGATACCATTTCAGTTTGAGCAATTATGTTATCCATTTTTGATCACTTTAAATACTGTACATTAAGATGAGAAATCGATGTAATGGGCAAGACCATGTCACTATTCTGGAGGCTATCCACCATAGAGGTAAGTAGTGCAGTAGTAGAAAAACAATGGCACTACAGGAAAGAAATAATCTGCTCTTCCAGATAAACAAAATTAAAATTTTATTGCTAAGATACTAAGAAAAACAAAACAAATTTACAAATTTAAAAAATGATAAGAACTACACAAAATACGGTGCTGTGCAAATTAATTGGGACAAAGCCAGTCTTTACTTGCTTTTCTTGCATTAGTTTTACTATTGCTGATAAGTGTTTTATCAGTTCTTGGTGTTGTTTTCCTTTTTCTTCCATATTTCCCTTTTCGTTTTAGAAAAAACGATCCAGTTTCATTGTGTGCACAAATTATTCTTGAAATGGTAGATTTTCCATTACCAACGGTGGAAGCGATTTCTCTTACAGTCAGACTTGTATGTTCATTAAGAGTAATTATTCTAGACCTCTTCCATGGAGTAACGTCCATTTTTACAGGCACGAATCACGCTGAGAGAAAAAGTACACTAAACCACTCCTCGCAGAAACAAGCTCTCAACTGAAGCTGAGGGGGCAGCTAGCTGTTATTTTCTGACTAAAACCAGTCAAACCACATTTTGTTACTCAATGTTGTACACTCACACCTGTTCAAAGCAGTTAAAACTGGTTTGAATCACTGACTGCTAAGCAACTTACGATTTTACTGGATTTTTACATGCGTTAGCACCGCGTTTATGCTGCCAAATCCTATGTTTTTAACGCTACCCCCTGTTTAGCGGTAATGTGACCCTAGCCTAACATTGATAATAAAGTGCTAGTAGGCCAGCTAGAATGGAACCTAATAGACTTAGTAGATGATGGAACATATGAAATAACCCATTGCATGTTTCCATCCTTTACAACCTTTATTTTTGCTTTTACTGTATATATTATCTACAATATGCTGCTTACACATCTGTATTTCACTGTAGGCTATCCTGTGGTATTATTAGAGGTTTTTTTGCAGCCTTATGGCTTTTCTTATCATTCCTATTTTTTTACAGTGATCTTTTTACTATTATGTGATCTACATTTTTCCTGTGAGTTTTATTTTTATCGATGAGTTGACCTTGATCCTTGACTTATTGGACATACACACATGTATTTATTTTTGTTTTTAATCTTTAGTTTTTTTTGTATTTTTACCTTCTGTATTAGGAATAACATCTTATTTTTGTTTTCGTGGGGATCTGCAGTCTTTTCTTTTTATTTGCCTGTAATCTCGTTGTTCTTGTTCTAGAATCTTACACAGTAAATCATAGAAAATGACTATCCTCTATCGAAATTGAACAACATTGTCCCACTTTCTGATTTATTGAGATATAAATATAACCTTGTTACATTTATGAATGGAATATCAATTGGGAGTTAATACACAAGTTCTCATTAACAGTTGGGGAGCAGAAATCAAAATAATAGATTTTACAAAGAACAGCCCTATAGTTCTCTTTTAAATTACATTTTCAGCACATATACTATTGATCCTCACGATAAATATTGTATCTAACTTATTAATAGATGTTCTGTTTAGGTAATGCAGCAAATACTTGAATGCGTTGCTTAATTCACTATGTATATATTGAAAAATGAATATATTTTCAGACAGTTAAATGTCAATGGCTTATTTAAGTGCCTGTTGAGATGTTTTACGCTGGATAAGAGGCTTACAGGATTTATGTTTACTTATTTGTCTATATTCATGTTTGCTTTTTAAAGTAAGTGTGTTCTATGTTGGTTTGCTCTGGAAACAGCGTTTGATAGTTTATTATTAGACTCTGCAATGTATGAGTGACTACCCAAAGGTTTAAAATCCATAAACAGCTGTAAAGATAAGAGTTGCGATCAGTGACAGGAGAATGAATGTTATGAGGGCTGCACAATATTAAAAACATTGTATGAAATATATATAAAGTGTCCAGACAAAGTGCATACATGTAACCAGGGGCGTGACTACAATAGGTGCAGGGGTTGTGATCGCACCTGGGCCCCTTCAGCCTAGGGGGGCCCTAAAAGTTCTTTTGCCTATAGAAAAAGGCTAATACTATTAAAGATTTGCAATAATTGGGGTCCTCGTTGGAGTTTCTCATCGGGGCCCCTGGGACTAAAGTTACGCCACTGCATGTAACATTGCTAGTCAACAGTAAACAAACTCTTAACGAGTAACATCAAAAGATAATGTTCCCAATACAAATGACTAAAATCATCAATAGCACAAATATTTAGCTGAAAAGGCCAAACAATTATAGTAAAGTAAGTCACTATGAAGGCAATGCTAATCCCAACAAGCCGCGTCCAATTCCGATATACATTTTACAACCACTTTTCCAAGTGGATCGATCATGCAATATCCATGATGTTCTGCTCACATCATATAGGTGTAATACTAAAAGGTTTAGTTTGACAGCATACTGTATCTATGGAAGATTGTCTAAAATAATTCTCAGAAAGCATGTAAATGTAACAAGATGGAAGCTTGTTTGTCAGGCACAATGCATTGAAATAAAATGCATCACAATGTGAAAGATAAAGCAAACATACTGAACAAAATATAGAAAGAGAAAGCAATTACAGAGCAATTATAGTGTAGGTTTATCTGTGAACCTACATTTCTGTATTATGAAATACATCACCAGTGATGTTATCATATAATTGTGTAATTGAAATTACTGCGTGAAAGAAAGTCTGTAGCTATGACAATGCTGTCCAATCTACTTGCATCATCTTATAGAACGGGAGGAACAAAACAGATTGAAGTATAGGTTTCTAATAAAATATGTTTGTTTAGTTTGTAACTTATCAATATGACAAGTTCAGTGGAGTCCAGTGATTGACAGCTATGTCATGTACTTATGGCCCTACAAGAAATGTATTGTAATAGAGGTGGTAGTATTGGTCTGCAGGAGGATCAAGTTATATTTCTTGAAATTAGCGGTTTTGAGGAAATTTGAGATTCGATTTGCAGTTAGAAATGAAAAAACCTTGCCCAGGACCATTTCCCATATTGCTGAAACATCAGAGAGAGGGCTAATGTCTTTTTATATGACCAAACTCACTTCCTTATTAGACTGTGCAGCTATATTTGGCTGATTATATCCTTATATAATAGTCATCAGAACCGGATCATAGATCAGTGATTCCAAGTGATGCACAGTTTTTATGGTAGAATTGTCTTCCATCTCCAGTCACCAAGTAAATCACTCCTATGTAGTGTAAGATCTTATGATTATCAGAGTATTATATTTCTCTATCATGTGAAATTTAAGCTCTTATAATCAACAGGGTCCATTAAGGCTGGGGTCTCACCTGGGCTGGGACCCAAGTTTCCAGGCAGGGCTAAAATCTTAGCGATTGCTGCCATTGCAGAAAGCGTTAACAGCAAGAGCTGCCTGGTAACGGGGCCCCCTAGAAACCTGTAGTTTACCTTAGTAGTAGCCGCACACAGAGCTCCAGGAAGGGCACTTTAGCTGAGCGCAGAGAAAGCACTGCCTGCAGCATTTTCCTGTGCACTGTTGAAAAGCGCCTGTCCTGGAGCTCTGTGTGTGGCTACTACTAAGGTAAACTACGGGTTTCTATGGGGCCCCGTTACCAGGTAGTGCTTGCTGTAACGCTGTCCTCAACGGCAGAAATTGTAAGATGTTAGCACTGCCTTGGAAACGTGGGTCTCTGCTCAAATGTGACCCCAGCCTAACTCTCTCCAGTAGAGTACAAGCTCTTATGGTCATTGGGGTTCAATTTTACTTTGCCATTGCCCCTCACCAGCATTTTCTGAGACACTACAAGCTTTCTAGAATTGTGATTTATGAAAATGTACTTGCTGCAAATCAGTTTGGGGAGAAAACTCAGCTAAACCATGGTGTTATGATGAATACAGTACATGGTTTAGGATTGTCTTACTGAAATTTTTAAGGCCTTTCCTAAAACAGACTTTGTCTGGATGGAAGAATAAGTTGTTCTAAACTTCTATATAAAGTGCTAAGGTTTGGTAGTGCTTTTTAAGATGTGTAAAATACACATGTCTTAGGTTCTAATGGAACCCTAACATCAGAGATGCAGGCTTTTGTACTGTTTGCTGAGAACAAGTTGAATGATTCCTCTTTTCTTGGATTTACAGAACAAAGTATTTGTAGTTTCTATAAAAGATTAGAAATTTTGATTCATCTTATCATATAACAATTTTTTATTTTGGCTCAGTCCATTTTAAATGATCATTGACCCAGAGAAGACAGAGCATGTTTTCGTTGTGTTTATATATGCTTATTTGCATGATAGCGCTTTATTTATTATATTGTGGATTACATGGTAAACTGTGTTAACAGATAATGATTTCTGGAAATAATCCTGTGCCGATTCAGTGATTTGCATCACCAAATTTAACCTTTTCAATGCAGTGGCACATGAAGGCCTATCCGTCATAAGCATCTTGTATTGACTGTCTGCCTTGTCCCTTGTACACATGGATTTAACCAGGATCTCTGAATATGTTGGTGATATTACATACTAAAGATATTGGGATATTCAAAGGCGTCACAATTTTTTAATGAGGAATGTTTTCTGAAAGAATATGTTTCAAGAATTGTTCTACAAATTTTAGATGCAGTTATCTGTGAACATCCAATCTTCTATGCTTCTGAGAGTCACAGCCTCACTGATATGTTATTTTCATACGCTGTTATGTGACTTGGCTGATAATTGACCCCCCTAGCTGTTTTTTAGTAGTGCTACTTACTTTTTCGAGCTTTTTGTGACCCATTCCAAACTTTTTGAGATGTTTTGTTGTCTTCAACTTCTAAAAAAGTACATTATTTATTTAATTTCTAAAAAAAAAGTCAAATTAATTTAAAAATGTTCTAATCATTAACTACTGAAATGTATCTATGTTCTATTGTGGATATGATTTGTCTGTGAATTATATTCAAATTATTGCATTCTTTTATTTATAGTTTGCACATCATTCCAACTTTTTTGGACTTTTTATTCTATAAAAATGATAGAAAGTGATCCATGAATTCACAAAACCGTCTTGCCTTTTTTTAGATAATCCTTAAAGGGAACATGTCAGCAAGATTTTGCCTTGTAAGCTGAAGACCTCATGCTGAAAGGGTTAAAAACAAAAAAGCAACTGTATTTATCTTTTCGACACTGTGCAGTTGTTTAAGTAAGCTAAAGGCTTTATTACCCTGTGATTACCATTGCAGGACTAGAAAGTCTTGTGCATGTCAGTCCAACACAAAAATACAGAAGTGGTGACATCTTTCTATTATAGTTTTCCTCTGATTGGTCCTCTCCTGGGTTTGGCTTGTAAATACTGATGTAAAATACTTATCAAATACGTAACTTGTGAACATGGCCTAATAGCAAGACACCACCACTCTTGGTTTTGGTTTACAAATACTGATGTGAAAAACTGACGAAAAACTGAACATGTGAACTTAGCTTTAGTGTAGCACAGGTTGGCTATTAAACGCATGCCTATCTGCTTACATAAAGCGGGTTAGGCTACTTTCACACTAGCATATTTTTGAATCTAGGGCATGCAGGAAAAGCCTGCATGCCCTGGGTTCCTCCCCAATGATAAACTAGATGATTCAGCACCTCTTGCAGGAGCATCCATTTGCAGATTTTGCATGGATCGGGTGGATGGAAAATCACATGCCTCCAGGGGCGTGTAGTTTGGAAATGCGTTCTGCGCATGTGCAGCATATTGAGAATGGACCAGAAATCCAGAACCAGTGAGATCTGGAGTCCAGAGTTATCCATGACCGTAAACCCCAACTCCAATTTAGGCCGTGATGACACAGATTCGTGAGGCTCCAGGGCAACACATTTTTTCTATGATAACAAAATTACAACATTGTGGATACCTGTATCCAGGGCTGAACTAGATGCACTTGCAAGTGTCTCTGACCCGATTGAGAGTCAATGGGGCCAAAAACTGAAGCGGGCACATGCAGTTTGGGATGGATTCACGCTGATGGCGAAAAATGCCAGGTAAAACCAGCCTTAGTGGTTGTTTGACAGCAGAGGAAACCAAGTTTTATAAATGTAAACAATTTGTCATTTTCTGAACAGGCAAGTTAAATGCAACCTAAATTCCTGTTCACAGACATATATCACGTGCTTGCATGACATCATGTAAGACTAGATATAGATCAACACAGCTGGAAATACTAATATAGAACACTCCAGGCTGACAGAACAAAGGATATGTCACAAGGAGAATCTGAGACAATGGCACAAGTAATTAAAGCAGAGACAAATAGACTAGAATTGCATTACTGATAATAGTCATTGGTAAAGGATTATGTGGATTGGACTCCAAGAAAATCTTATATAAAGTGTTATTTTACAGTAAATCAGCAATTTATACTGCCATTGACTTAGACTATGAAGTAAATCATTTTCCTAAAGTGCAATTTTTATGATTTCATAGCTTAATATATCCTCAAATAAATATATTCACATAGTAGAATCAGGTCAGGACATACAGTTATCTCAAAAACCAACATCAATACTTAATACAGCATTCCAATGGTTTCCTTATGAATTGTTAATAACTCAATGGAAAGTATTTGACACATATGTCTGAAATGCCTAGTACTTCAGAAAAAAATGAAGATTGACTTTGATACCGAGGGACAATGGAAATGTATTTCTACTCCAAAATGAGCTTTGTTTACTTTATTTCCCACCGCTGGTTTTGATTGCTCTTTGTACTATTAGATTTATCAACCAGTTCCCGACTGCCATATTTGCTACTTGTTACACATACTTTTAAATGCAAGAATTCTGAAATAGCTTTATTTATTTTGTTTCTGAACAGATGTGAATAATGCTGAATTATGTGCACGTCTTATACTGTACGAGCATAAGCTACAAATAGGCTAACGCATAAAATATAGAAAATAATTAAAAACGAGCACGTTTGCCATGAAATTTAGCAGAATTTATCAAATTCAGTAAGGAAGTTCTTTATGCATTAAATTAATTTGTTGTAAATTAACTCTGATGGAAATGTGTGTAAAAAAATGTCTTATAAGCTCTTCATCTTTGTCCTCCTTATATGTCTTCTAATGCTGCCAGTTCTCCAGTTGGTTTCTCTATCTTCCCTCTTGTTTTTTTTTATCCTTTTCTGCTTACATGTCCTAATCTGTGCTGTTTTTTTACTTAGCCCCTTGTTTGTGCACAATGCCGGTGAATTACCGTATTCTTTGGACTATAAGACACACCGGACTATAAGACTCACCAGATTTTAGAGGAGGAAATAAGGTGAAAAGAATTTAGTAAAAAATGTGGTTATAATTAACTATTATGGGGGATCTGCTGCTGACACTGTAATGGGGGTAATGTTCCAATCCCTTCCAGGTAATATATAGCATCCCATCCTGGTATATGGCCTGCATCCTTGTATATAGCCCACATCCTGGTATATAAACTATCATCCTGATATATAGCTCCCATCTGGGTATATTGCCTCCTTTCCAGGTATATAGCCTCCCCTCCTAGTGTATAGCCCCCCAGCCTGGTATTTAGCCCTCCATCCTAGTAGATAGCCCCCATCTGGTACATAGCCCCCATCATGGTATATAGCCCCCATCCTGGGATATAACCTCACATCCTGGTATATAGCCCCCATACTGGCAAATAGCCCCCCATCCTGGGATATAGTCTACCATCCTGGTATATAGCCTCACATCCTTGTATATAGCCCTCATCCTGGTATATAGCCCCCAGCTTGGATATAGCCAATCATCCTGGTATATACCCCATGCTGGTTTGTAGCCCCTCCATCCTAGTATATAGCACCCCATCCTGAGATATTGCACCCCCCATCCTGGGATACAGCACCTTCACCTACATCCTGAGATATAGCACCCCCATCCTGAGACATTGAAATTCCCATCACTGTATATGGCCCCCCATGCTGCACCCCACACACTAAAATATTAAACGGTGTAACTTACATGTCCAGCGCTTCCCTTTATCTTTCCTTCTGCATCCACATCAGCATCGATCTCTTCCTGTTTGTGCATCCCCGGGTCCACCAATCATGTGATCAGGACATGCAGCGATGACATGACTGTGCTGTGCCGAGTTACATGACATGATGCTGGCATGCACAGAAAGGAAGAGGTCGGTGCTGCTGCGGCTGCAGAGGGAGAGATGGAGGGGAGCGTCAGACAGGTATGTTACACCGTTTATTATTTTAGTGTGTATGACAGCATGGGGTGCAATATCTGATGGGGGGTGTCAGTACACTTGCTTACTGTAATATGCACTGCCTCTCACCACCGCTTAGTGCCAGCTTCAACACTGAGAGGTAATGGACAGTGGGATGCAGTGAATATTACAGCAGACTAATGAGCAAAGACATGTGATCACAGTCTGCAGAATCAGCCCTTGCCAGCTTCCCCCAGCTGTCCCAGAGCATCCCTCCACCAGCACAGCCCACACAGCACCACAGGCCCCATATATTTGGACCATAAGATGCACCCCTCACTTTCCCCCACAATTTGGGAAAAAAAGTGCATCTTATGGTCTGAAAAATGTGATGTGTCAATGACATGCCTTTAAGCCAATTGAACCACATGGGATTTAAAGAGGTTGGCTCATGAAAAAAGTTCACTTTAATCAATAGATATTGGAATAATGATACATGTCACATTAGATGTGCTTAAAAATTTTTCCTGTGCTGATAATCTTATATATGTGTCCATGCTGACTGTACAGGGATTGGTCTGATCATACTACATCTCCTGGGCAGGGGAGGCAATAAAAAGTATACACACAATTTATCTCATGCTCACAAATTATTCTGTCTTTGAGGTAAAACATTTTTTAACAACAGGTAGGGATGTGTTTAACATCACAAAAAGACATGGGCATTACACAGTACATAGCAGGGACACATTTCTAAGATTATCTCAGCACAGCAAGATTTAAAAAAAAATTAAATTGTAGAAAATATTACTATTCCAAGATCTATTGTTTAAATTCAACTGGTAACTTAACTTTGTTCATGGGAAAACTCCTTTAAAGAGAGTCTCTGAGAACATTTGACCTACCTATACTATTAATATGGGCATTCATGATATAGACTGCTAAAAAAAAATCCTACCTGTATGCCTCATGTCATATGCATTGTTACACATACAAGTGCTTTTCAATAATTTAGGATATAATCAAAAAAGGTAATTAATTTCATTAATACAATACATAAAGTTAAACACATATATTATGTGTAGACATTACAAACAGAGTGATCTAATTCACCTGTTTATTTATCTAAATGTTGATGATTATGGCTTACAGCCAATGAAAACCCACAAGTATCTCTGAAAATTAGAATATTATATAATATCAACTGAAAAAATGATTTTTAACTCATAAATGTTGGTCTAATGAAAACAATGTACAGTAAATGCACTCAGTACTTGGTTGGGGTTCCTTTCACATGAATTACTACATCAATGTGGCATGGCATAAAGGTAATCAGTCTACGACACTGCTGAGGTGGTATGGAAGCCCAGGTTGTTTTGAAGGTAGCCTTCAGCTCGTCTGCATTGTTGGGTGTAGTGTCTCTCATCTTCCTCTTGACAATACCTTATGGGGTTTAGGTCAGGTGAATTTGTGAACACAGAGTATTTTTTGCAGCATTTTTGCAGCGTTTTTAGATTCATTTAAGTCACAAATCTGCATCCCTACCCTTACAACAGCAAAGCCTATGAGAATTCTGAAGCTTTGTGCACATGATGCTTATTTATTCCTTGCACTAAAAATGTGTCAAAAGTGCATCAAAACTGTGTCAAAAATGCATCATGTTTTTTCAAATACTCATTGTGTGTATATACCATTCATTAGTTTTTATTACACTGTTTTAGGAAGGAGGGATTAATAAAATTTCTTAACCACTCTCTTTGAAGCCACACAAATAGACAGTTACAAATACAATAATAATTTAAATAACAATACCATTAAGTCTTCAAACAGAAGTCATATATAATACCTTTAATATTTGTCAATATGCTTTACACCCTAGAAGCCCCATTCTGCCTCACCGTCTCCACAAAGCCCATAATAGATCAAAAAATGTCTCTGCTCTTCTCCTCTGGTAGATACTTTCTTCCATACTTATCATATACTCCACCTGTTGAATATATTTCTTCCTAGTGGGGGGCTGGGCTCTAATCTAGCACCTAGCCTTCAAATTCCTTGCCATAAACAGTAGCCTCGGCACTGCGATCTTCTGTGAACTTGTAAGCCGAAGTTCCTCAACATATCCCAACACACACATTATTGGATTCCAGGGAATCACACATCTATACTTCCCTTCAATCATAGTAATCACAACCACCCAAAAAGCTTGCAGTCTTGGGCATTCCAACAACATATGGAAAATGCCAGCACCTTCAGTCATGCATCTCGGACATTCCGACGAGTCTCTCACACCAACTTTATGCATAAACTCCGGAGACCTATACACTCTGTGAATGATATACAGCTGCGACAGCCAACCCGGTTCGCTAAGAGGCAATTTCGGAACATATTCAAGAACCGGCTCCCATACTACATTGTCCAGCACCCCCAACTCCTCCTCCCATTTGTCCCCGGCACAAAAATGTGTATATTTTAAATTGGGAAAAGGAAATGCTATTTTTATTTGATACATTTTTATATAATTAATTTTTTAGATCTCTTAATAGACTAGAACCTGCAATTGTCTGATCACTAATATTGTATGATGCAGTACCTCAGTATTGCAATATGTAGTGAAGGTCTTGGTCACACACAGTTATGATTTCCCAACCCGGTTTACTTAGCTTTTTCTACTAGCACCACAGGGTACAGTTCTGGTTCAATTGCAGTCTGGATAGACCTCAGCAACATGGCTTGTCCAGTACACCCCCATCGTGTTCCTTCCTTCTCGGGCTGCTCTCTTCCAGTGCTGCTTGCTCGTCTGACTCCTGATCGCGCTTCCGCACACAGTGCCCCAGTCTGCCAGCCATGGGTCCTGTCAGGCGACCAGCCATGTCCCCTTACCCTAGTATGGCTACCTTCTATCTGGATGTGTCAGGTGTTGGCCTCAGCTCTTCTAGATCTCGTGGCCTCCGGTTCCGTGGTTGGAGCGTAGAGTCTAATTGCCACCTTCAGAGCCGGTCCCTACATTCTCAACCTGCCCTTTTGACATCATTTCAGATTCAGGCGCATGAGTGGATTGCTCACTGCCTGTGCCCCTAGGGCTCCCTCTGCCCCTGTGCAGTCTGCTGCTCGAAACCCGGGATGAGCCTCATCTCTGCTCAAGACCTCCAGGTCCTTCTCCTTTTACTGACTCTGTCAACTTTCCTTCTTGACTGACTGACTACTTCCTGTTCTTTTTCCTTTTCTACTTCCTGACTGCCTTTCTACTAACTTCCCACTCTCCACCTCTCTCCCCGCCGTCCCACAGAATACCTGGGCCCTCCCTCTCTCGGGTCTGCATGCTGTCCCTGGGATGTTGAGTGCTTTTGAGAGTGTCTGGACTTACCATCCCGTTTACTGTGGACAGGAATATCACACCCATGGATTTGGTGCAATACCCCTCCATGGCAACCAGACCGCAGGGGCGCCACAACTTTATTATAATACTAGCTGTACTACCCGGCTTCGCCCGGGTTAATAACTGCTGTTAACAAAATAGAATTTGTTAACAAAAATGTATTCAGCACACAAAAACCACAAAACAAATCGATAGAAATGTAATTATTAAAAGGCAAAAACTAAGCTAATAGAAGCATTTCACAACATATATTTCAACACCACAGATATTCCACAGTTTCTATATCCTCTCACATAGAGGTAATGTGACTGACATCAGCCTTTCCACCAACACACCCTAACTGACATCCTATTACCTCACAGACATCCTATTACCTCACAGAAGCTTTACTGAGAATGTCCTTTGTTGTCTATATTAACCAATCAGAGCTCAGATTAACAATAGCAAAATAGAAGCTGAGCTGTGATTGGTTGCTATTGGCAGCCTGATAAATCCCCAGGCAACAGGAAACCCTCCCCCTGACAGTATATATTAGCTCACACATACACATAATAGACAGGTCATATGACTGACAGCTGCTGTATTTCCTATATGGTACTTTTGTTTCTCTTGTAGTTTTGCTGCTTATTAATCAGATTTTTATTGTTGAAGGATAATACCAGCCTTGTGTGTGTTTTAGGGCGATTATGTGGCGGGGTTGGTGTATGTGTGGTGAAATGTGTGCTGAGGGTGGTATATGTGTTCAAGCACGTAGTAGTGTGAGGCGCATTTTGTGTGTGTGTTCATATTCCCGTGTGTGGTGAGTATCCTATGTCGGGTCCCCACCTTAGCAACTGTATGGTATATACTGTTTGGCGGCAACGCTCTCATTCTTTAAGTCCCCCTTGTTCACATCTGGTAGCTGTCAATTTTCCTCCAACACATTTCCTTTCACTTTTTCCCCATTATGTAGATAGGGGCAAAATTGTTTGGTGAACTGGAACACTCAGGGTTAAAATTTTACCTCACAACATAGCCTATGACGCTCTCAGGGTCCAGACGTGTGATTGTGCAAAAATTTGTGCCTATAGCTGACAGCTGTCGATTTTCCTCCAACACTTTTCCATTCACTTTTTCCCCATTATGTAGATAGGGGCAAAATTGTTTGGTGAACTAGAACGCGTGGGGTTAAAATTTCGCCTCACAACATAACCTATGACGCTCTTGGGGTCCAGACGTGTGACTGTGCAAAATTTTGTGGCTGTAGTTGCGACGGTGTAGATGCCAATCCCGGACATACATACACACACACACACACACACACACATTCAGCTTTATATATTAGATTTATTATATTTAGGAGATTTGGCTACCCATCTGAAAGAGAAGCATACCTATGGAGTTACTTTGAATAATCACATTTTGTTTTATCAAACTTTGCAAAAATCATTGTTGGAGGCAAACAAGACATTTATCTCATGAAACAAATATGTTTTTGTCCACATAGAAACAGTCTTCTGCTAGGTATTGAGTTAATGTGACTCTTTCAGCACAGGATGGCTGTTCAAAAAAATGTTCTGTGCTTCATGGAGGGGCAAAATGTTTTAATAAACCATCCCACCTCCTTTCTTTCCTTCCATGCTCCCCTCTTTTTTATTGATGGCTTTGGCTTTTTAGAGCCAGAGAAGGGTGGAAATAGATGAAAACAAGCAAGTGAATAGGTGTTTTTAAATAATTAGCCCCGCCATGGAGCACCGAGCACTTGTACTTGGTTTGAACAGTCATCCTGTGCTGAAGGAATTAATTTAGCGTTCACTTTGAAAAATTAATAAAATCTATCTCACTCAATACAAGTCAGTCTACCACCTCATGGTGGGAACAAATAACAGAACCTATTGATATGGGAAGGTTAAAAAGAGAGGAGCAGAGTAAGAACTAGAGGCACGAATGACATAATCTAAGTGGTTCTGCTTCTAGTAGTTGTTTTATCTCTCCCCAATGCTAAGTTCTCAGTTACACTGCTCATACTGTGTATAATGTTGCTGCTTCTGTAACTGAATATGTGATACACAAATACAATAAAGTAGGAATCCCTTATGTCTGTGTATGGAATAGAACATAGCACTTAAACTTCACAAATTTGCTCAGAGATATCTTGAAATTAGAGATATAGCTCCAAAGGAAAAAAACTGGAAATAAAATCCAGGCTACAAATGACATAATGATCATAATAAGTATTATCTCTCACTTGGCAACTAATTTTAAAAAGTCACCTAAAACATCAGGTACACCCTAGGTAATTAGTATGGTATATCATGTCAATGGAAGGAATAACCAATGTAATGCAATATCCAGACACAATAGAATGATGTAAAGGCAGAATATTAGTTCCAGGAGAAGTTCTACTGTCAGCATATTGGCAGGGCATACCTATAACAGGTTCAGGGGTTGCAATCATACCGGGTCCTGGAACCTAGAGGGCCCCAAGAGTACTTTTGGCCTATAGAAAAGTACTAATTCTATTAAAGATTTGCAGTAATTTGGGGTCCTATTAGAGCTTTCGCACCAGGGCCTAATAGAGCCTATGAGCATTAAGTTATGTCTCTGCATGTTAGCCCCACTTTCTCAGCCAATTAGTTCAAATGTCTAAACGAAGGTCATTTAACATTAAGGCCAATGACACTGAAGTGTTTTAAAGTTCATTTTGCTCATGAGAAAAGTCAATTCCAGTACTTTTTTTCTAATTTCCTGTTATATTAGGTTTAACAATTAATGACTTTTAAAATCACAGTGACACATAAATTTAACTGAAAAAAAATCTATAAATACTGTACTCAATGATTCTAAATTACCTAGTTAAATATAATTTTTTTTAATTTAAACTAAAATACTGACATTAGGATGAAGAATTATTAACAATAACAATAAAGTCTGTAAAGACACATAGCTATGATTGGGGCATTGTACAGCAGTATTATATATACATATTATCTAAGGCTATGGTCACATTAAAGCCATGGAAGTGCTAAAAGCTAGCATTTTTCCCAATTTCAAATTGTGAAAAAAGCTAGCATTAACGCATCCATAGGCTGTCATGCAAAAAATGCATGGTCAAAGTGCAACATGTTTGACGCTGGGCGTTTTTGCAAAAGCACCCAAAAATGCGGTAAGTATCGCTTTTGGGGGCGTTTGCAAAAACACGTGCGTTTTGTTTATATGGAAGTCTATGAGAATTGCAAGCATTAACGCTAGCGCAAAAAAGGGAAAAAATGCCATAAAAATGGCAAGGGAAAAAACGGCTTCCGTAACCACATCCTTGCAAAGGATGCACCCTAGGCTAGGGATGTGACCCTAGGCTAAGTGGTGCGCTGTTACACATTTTGCATCAGTGTTCAGTTACTTCAAAGTATGTCTGTAGATATGAATACATGTAGCATAGCTTAGATATGGCAAACATGATTATTATTTGGCATATCGTGATTTACGCAATGCGTAATCTTTAGATTACACTAGGCCAGGGACTACCTTCAATAAGGAAGTTGTCAAAACAGAGAATCTGAAAGATTTATTTGGCAAATCGCACTAATCTAGATGTGTATTTAAATACAAAGCAAGGTCAGTAGTGAATGCCGTCAGTTTTAAATATTATTCGCATATTGATGATTTACAATTAATACCGTGCATATATAATAATGTACATATATGGACATGCTTACAAAACTGCCAGGAAACAGGTAATGCTTTAAGTACATTGTCAGTTCAGCACCACAACCACATCAATTAATACTGGGTTCCTAAAAATTTGTATTAGATAACGCTATTCAGTTATTTAGTGGTAAATATCCTTTATATCTATTCAAAAGAAAAAAATATGTGCAACTGCAGCTATTGAAGTCAGTAAGTCAGCTGCTGCCATCTTGTGGATCGAGTATCATCTCCTCTAATACACTTTTAGTGTGTTGAAATATATATATATATATAAACTTGAATATGCAAATATACAGAAAATCTATGATAATGCATTTGTGTTCATCAGCACAAATTTCTCTTTCTTACTATATGTAAATTACCATGAACACATAATGAAGAATGATGATGGGCAGCATACATTCGACCAATGGATTATTTTTGCAAAAAAAATAATAATTTATAACGTTTGTTTTAATGTTAAAGATTTGTTTATATGTTCCAGTACGTTGTGCATCACAACTTGAAACTTCTGTCAATCAATATGTAATGTCTTACCCTAAAACAATGATATATTTATACTTACCATACATTTCAGTGCAGAGCACAGAGTGTGATGCTGTAATGGCATCAGCAGAAAATATGTTAACTGATTAAAACATTAAAAATAATTCAGATTACAATTTAAGATTAGTGCATCTATATCGGTTCTTAAGAGGGCTTTGCAGGAAGACACTGGAGCAAATATATCAATATTGTCTATCAAAAATATTTTTGGGCGCATAAAACTAATGCCAGCAAATCACTCATTTTCCAAAGCAACTTTAGAAATTAATGCATTTCTGCGATTGGTTGCTGTGGGCAAAGACACATTTACTATTAGGACAATTTTCCTATATGGCCTGGGTCACACATACCATCCGTTTTTGGCTTAAATCCATTTTTGTGAACATTTTGGACATTTTATTTTCAAAGTTCAAAAACACATATGTGTTAGCACATGTGTCTCCCATAGGTTGCAGCGTTTTGGAATGCTGCATGAAAACGCATGCTTTTTTTAACATGGGGCCCTATGCGAGATGCATGTGTTAACGCATGGTACATATAGGCACCATGCGTTAACGCATATGTGTTTTTGGTGAAAAAATGACTACATCCAAAATTATCCCAAAAACATCCAGGACCTCAAGGGATACTATTGGCACCCTTACAAAACCAGATGCAGTTTTCTAAGGGTTTAAAACGTGCAGGGGCATGTGTTACCCTAGCCAATCTGCTCTATTGTATTCTAAAAGGTGGTGGTTGAATAGCTGACAAAGAGAAGAAACATGTATGCCTGATGACTGCTACTAAGCAGACTTTAGCAAAAAGAATCACACAACCCTAGTCCAGCATTCCCATTGGTACTTTTTGGCTGCTGGTCTCTTGCAGTGTGAGCTTTCTCAGCCAACATGTTGGAATAGTATAAGACATAGCCATTAGGCCTCATGCAACACCATAAACTCTTTCATGCTAAAATGTCATAAGGAGAAAACTGGAGAGACAAAAGAAGAGCAGATATGGTTTTATCTGAGAAAATAAATGATCAAACCTCAAAAGAATAAGAAGTTTCACCTTAGTAGTTATGGAAGTCATCACTGCTGTAAAAGCATATAACACAACTGCCGCAGCCCCCCAAATGGGAGATTATCAGTGCAGTTTAGCTGAGCTGCCCTGGGAGCCAAGGTCAGGTTGATATAGATTGTGATTTTTATTTGTTGGCACATTTCGGAGATAACACTCCGACTTTAGGACAAAAGTCATTATAGGTGTATTTCTTATGAACCTATTGATTTTGTGTGATGCATTGTTTTGCACATTCTTTGTTCACCATAGCACTTTTCTTAATTGAGTATTGGCATTATTGATACTTACCTTGTTGATCACTGTGATCTATTGATTATCCCATGGTGTTAATACCTCTTTAGTGTTGTATATGCCAATATTTAAAAAGAATAACATGTTTGCTTCTGTTTGCAATCAAACTGGTTATACTGGCATATAAATTTAATATTGGGTGTCTGAAATCTAGTCACTCTATTGTATAGCACTTTGTTAGTGCTTTATACGCTGGCAAAATATATTGGCATATTTTGATATATGTGTCTTACTGCTTATAACGGAAATAGTACACTACTTATTTGTTTGTCTCATGACTTGTTAGCTTAATTAACTGATGCGCTAAAGCATAATACATGTATGTACCATGCTTTAATGCATCTGTTAACGCATGGTACATACATGTACCATGCGGTAACGGATCCATTGCCCATAGACTCACATGTTAAAAAAAACGCATGCGTTTTTGCAAAAGCACCAAAAAATGCTGCATACCATGTTTTTTGGTGCACTTGCAAAAACGCATAGTGTCAAACAAATTGCACTTTTGCAATATGTTTTTTGCATTGGAGTCTATGGGTGCGTAAACGCATCTATTTTTAAAAAAAAATGCAGGAAACAAGGCAGCCATTTAGCGGATTCATGATGCAAGTGTGACCCTAGCCTATCACTTCTATTTTCAATATGATACATCAGCACTGAAGTAGTAAATCATAATCACATTAGGCATTTATCTATCCCTGTCCTGTGTGGTCTGAGCACTCCTATCCCTTAACAGTAAAAGCATAAAATCACATTCTTTGCCTGGCTCCTATATTTTACTCTTCCTGTACTAGCCTAATTGATTGTCTGTGCTACATCATCTGATCGGATTGTTACAAGCCATTATGGGAAATCCAGTGCTGCACCGACAGATGCCACATGCCTACTCACTGAGTATGCAGCATGTGTGAAATAGCGATGTTCACTTTTTTTTTATTGAAATCCGCAAATGTTATTGCAGATTGTTTAACTCATTTGAAACTGCAGATTAAAAAAAATTTGACTTGAAGTTGATTCTATGCAGATTGTTTAGCTCACCTTTAATATTTAGTATCTACAGTCATGGCCAAAAGTTTTGAGAATGACACCAAAATTATATTTTCACATAATCTGCTGCCCTCTGGTTTTTATTTGTTTTTCTGGAGAGAAGTGGATTCTTTGCTGCCCTCCTTGAAGCCAGCCCTTGCTCAAAGAGTCTCCGCCTCACAGTGCATGCAGAAGCACTCACACCAGCCTGCTGCCATTCCTGAGCAAGCTCGGCACTGCTGGTAGTCCGATCCCGCAGCTGAAACAGTTTTAAGATACAGTCCTGGCGCTTGCTGGTCTTTCTTGGGCTCCCTGAAGCCTTTTAGACAACAATGGAAGCTCTCTCCTTGAAGTTCTTGATGATGCGATAGATTGTTGACTGAGGTGCAATCTTTCTAGCTGCAATACTCTTCCCTGTTAGGTCATTTTTGTGCAGTGCAATGATGGCTGCACGTGTTTCTTTCGAACTAACCATGGTTAACTGAAGAGAAACAATGATACCAAGCACTAGCCTCCATTTAAAGTGTCCAGTGGTGTAATTCTGACTTAATCATGACTGATTGATCGCCAGCCCTGTCCTCATCAACACCCACACCTGTGTTAATGGAACAATCACTAAAACGATGTTAGCTGCTCCTTTTAGAGCAGGACTGCAATGATGTTGAAATGTGTTTTGGGGGTTAAAGGTTCATTTTCTAGCAAATATTGACTTTGCAAGTAATTGCTGTTAAGCTGATCACTCTTTATGACATTCTGGAGTATATGCAAATTGCCATTAGAAAAACTGAAGCAGTAGACTTTGTTAAAATTAATATTTGTATCATTCTCAAAACTTTTGGCCATGACTGTATAGTTTAATATATTATAATAATAAATAATTTCATTTATATAGAGCCAACAAACTCAACAGCACTTTAAAATTGAGCGGCGGCATCTACAGACAATAAAGACAGTACAAAGTATCATGTAATTCAATAGTTATGGGAATAGTGAGGGTCTTGCTCACAAAACATAAAGAAATGGGTGGGAAACAAAAAGTAGAAAGTGATGGTCATGTATGATCCAACCATTAAGGCTAGGGTCACACATGCATATTTCACTTGCTTTTTTTGAGACCTGCACCCATGTAAAAAACGCATGCTCCAATAGCAAAAACGCATGCCTTAAGTGCCATGCGTTGTTGGCATGCGTTTTTGCACTTAAGTGAGGAGCTGCCTTCAAAAACGCATGCAAAAACACATGGTACTATTTAGTACCATGCAAAAATGGAAATGCGTTTCCCATAGGGGCTCATGTTAAAAAAAATGCATGCGTTTTTAAAAACGCATTAAAAAACACAGCTTGCAGTAGTTTTGGTGCTGATTCAAAAACGCATGGAAAAACGCAGGGTGTTTTAAAACACCTTAAAAAACTCATACCGAAATGTAAAAAAGCATGGCAAAACGCATGCTTTTTTTAAGGTACCAAAAAAACGCATGGCATGTGTGACCCTAGACTAAGACTGATAAGAAGTGAGTTGCAGTAGTTAAGCCGAGAATAAATAAGAGTTACCCAAAGCACTTTTGCAGTTTCAAATGTGAAGGAAGGTCAGATTCTGGATATGTTGTGAGACCCAGGTGACATAAGAAAGTAAGTGATGATTTATAGAAAAAAAAAAAGAAAATATATGACTTCAAGACAGTGTGTGTGCTGCTTGGGAGTTACAACTGGTCCACCCAAAGAAATTGCATTGTTGAGTATAGGCAGATAAATTGAGGGAGGAATCATGAGAATTTTGGTTTTGGAGAGATGCAGTTTAAGATAAAGGGAGAACATGGTGTTAGATACATCATTCAGACAATCCCTGGTATTTTGTTTTAAGATTGGGGTGATGTCAGGAGAAGTTGTGTATAACTGGGTATCATTATATAGATGGTTCTGGAAACCAAATCTGCTGATGATAGTTTGTCTAATAGGGGCAGTATATAGGGACAAGAGGGGGGTTCAACACTGAACCTTGAGTAACCCTGACAGTAAGGGGAGGATTAGAGGAAGTAGATTTGGCAAATGATACATTGAAGATACTGTTACGCTTCAGGGGGAAGGCGCCCTAGAGTGGACCCACTGGGCCGTGGTACCAAACTCCCCTGGGTGAGCTGATCCTAGTTTACCCAACTCCTATACAGGGATTGTCAGGGGTAAGCCCAGGAGGTCTAAGTACCACAACAGCTAGTACCAGGGGGGTGGCTCGTGAGGTTACCCTATACTAAAGCACAGCTAAGGATTCTGGGATAACAGGGTACAAAGCTAGGAGAACGGGAATGGCACTACTGGGGAAGAGCACAACAAGGGTTCCAGGAAACAGTACAAGGCTGGAGGACAGGAATGGTGCTTCTGGGGAAGAGCACAGCAAGGGTTCCAGGACACAGAGCACAAGGAAGGTCTGACCAACAGTCAGCAAGGCAGAAGCAAACTGACTTAATAATCAGGCACCTCCCATCAGAGGAGGTGGCCTGATATACCAGGGGAAGAGCAGCTATTGGTCAAGGGGAGTGTCAGGTTGGACCTTGCCGTCCCCTAGAGTCACAGGGAAGGAGTGCACCTAGCGTGCCACTGAGTAGGCTCATGAAAATGACCACAGTAATGTGCTCATGTGTGAACCCAGCGGTCAGCTGTCAGGAAGGCAACATAGCGACGGCTCCGAGACACAGCACGCCTGGATGCCGGACACCTGGTTGGTAGAGTAGCAGAAGATGCCAACCCGGGAAAGGTGAGCTGGGAAGCGGTGCAAGGGGGCTTAACAGATACAGTCAGAGAAGTAGGAGGAGAGCTAAGAGACATCAGTTTCAATGAGACTACGGTAATAAAGAAAATCACAATGAGGAGTAGGTGGTGAAACAGTGTGAAAGCAGCATATACTTTAATAGTAATATATTAATAATGGAAAGATAAAGGAGTGTTGGAAAAGATCAGAATGTTTTTAAGAATGGTGTGATAAGAGGGGGCTAAAATTTGCTCTAGTCCTCATTTGCTCATGGCAAAATTGAAAATATATTGATCTGTATCCAATATTAATGTACTTAATGTAGTAATAGAACCCCACAAGATGTATGACTTCTGACTACGGACACTGCTAAATCACCCAACTATGGCCAGCAGTGGTTAATCAGAATGTCCATATTACATAATCTATGAAAATTATTAGGATATGACTTCAATATGAGAGATATATGTGTATCTATAACTTAAACACTGGAGCTTGTTATGATTGGCAGCTGTCCACCCCGGGTGATGCCATGTGTCTGTATACCTTTTACTTGTTAAAACATTATTCATATATATCCAACAAACTCTGTTGTTTTTTTTTTGTTTTTTTTATAAATGTAAACAAAGAGGAGGGCAATCCTTAACTGCATAGCCAATAGGAAGAGACAACACCCCATAAGAAGGAATCTTCTAGTAGTACTCCACAACCTTGTGAGCAAGAGAAAATGTAAACAAAGGTGAGGGTAATCCTTAATTGCATTGCATAGCCAATAGGGAGTGACAACACCCCATAAGAAGGGATCCTCTAGTAGCAGTCTACAACCTTGAGAAAGGAGGCCGTGACTTCTGAAACATGTTGGTGTAGACGGTACTAACTATCTGACATCTGACATCGCACAGCACCCTGCACGCATCACTTCGCTCTGCTGCTTGACTGCACAGACACAGTGACAGAACATTAGCTGATCGGAAAAGTGCGCCCCAACCACAAAGGCACCCACCTGACAGAAGAGGAGATCTGCGACGTCTTGATCACACGCCCAGATCTACCTCCACAGCGAGGAGAGAGAGCGAATGCCAAATAGAGGAGAATCCAACTAGAAGGCAACAAGTAAGTGCCTAAACAGGGGGAGAATTAAGCTGTCAGCAGCAGCAGTGACTGAAAGATACATTGTACATTTCAGAGAGGAAAGATAGAAACTAGAAGGAGGAGAGGAGGAGAGACCGCATTGAACAAAATCCAACACAAAGGTGTAGAAAAGTCAAACTATGACCATTGCAGTAGAGAAATAACATGAATGATAAGGCAATATTGTGATTGCAGAAAGAAATAAGGACAACACTGACCGCACCATGGCAAAAAAGATAGTTATACCATACAGGTGAGAACAAAGAGGAATACTTCCAAATCCTGGTAATAAGCATGGTAAATTACAAACTGAATACTTTCAGGTTGACACTTAAGAAGCAAAGCAAGACAATCATTACAAAAGGAAAGAACCCCAGCAATATAACAAAGGTAAATTAATTAACATATACAGGAAGCCAAAAAAATCAAGGGGTACAACAGTAATACACTTATATTTATATTACAGGCATACAGAGAGGGACAACGGGAGGAAGCAACAGAAGGAGGGACTCATACTACTGTATCAAGATCCCTCATAACCCAAAAAATCTAGTTTAAAAAAAATAAATAAATAAATAAAAAACCTTTATAAAAAATTGTTTTGCATGCTATGATTTTAGATGTAATTAATTGTTTTAAAATTTTAAAATTGTTTTAAAGAAGTTCAATAAAATTCCCGAGAAAGGGTTATAGCAATACACTATGTTATTAATAGACACCAAGACCAAGAACAACCTATAGACTAAAAGAGAAAGGTTCCAGCCATTAGCCATATTGTGCGCTTAACCCATATATATATATATATATATATATATATATATATACAGAGGTTGGATATATATGAATACGATATCAATATGAGGGAGTCTAACTCCTAGCTGTAGCACTGATTGCCAAAACCTTGCAGTGACCACAAGATATTGAATGGAACTGAGCTGTGCTTCCTGGTTCACTGCTTATATTTAGCCACTTGTGGTGTTTATAACAGCTGATAACTGCATTTTAATAGTACATAGATTGTCCAAAGCATGTTCTATTTGCTCAAAATTATTTTTTTTTTTGTCTATTTAATGGCTGCTGACCCTTAGGTTGGTATTCAGAGGTGAGTCTCTTTCAGACACTGCTGAGTCCAATGACGTACATTTTATACTAAGCATTCTCATTATATAAATGTATCTTTTGTGTAATATGGCATCCAATATTCCTGAAAATCTAGATTTCTGACATCCACAGCCTTACTGAGATCCACTTTAGAACTCGTGTTTTCACAGAAACTAATTAGGTTGGTTTCACAAGACAAAAATAGTTTCCAGTAATCCCATGCTGTTATTGCTGCATGATCTTATAGGCTTGTGTTCATTGAAATACTCCAGGATACTATCCCTTAAAAATAACTTTTACACACCATTGAGGTAAATCTTTACTGGTCTATGATTTTCTCACTCAGTTTGTGACCTCTTGAGAATGTCTTATTCCTAATTATGTTCTACCAAGTGCTTCTTCTTCTCACAATCCATTGTGCTGTTAAACACTCTACCATATAACCATCAATCTCACATCAGAGGTTCTGGTCTACCCGCTGTCCCTACATGGCCCTGCTCTCTTGTTTCTTTTATTATTCACAGAGCTAGTCATTGAGGTAGACATTTATAATAAAGCAAACCAGTGGAGGTCTATAAGCTTTTTTTTTTTTTTACACATCTTTGCAACTTACTTAATAGTATTACTTACATTAAACTTTACTAAAAAAAGAACATTTTCCAGTATATTCTATTTTGTTTTTTTGCTTTCTTGGGCAGATCAAGATCTAAAGGGATTAGACTATAATCACCATTGTTTTGGTTTGCTTTATTTAGTCTGTTTTCTGTATTAATCACTTTGCATATGTAATTTCACAAATCACTTTGTAATTTACACTTCTAAGACTCTCCGCTAATATAATGTCTAAAAAAAGAAAACAAAATTCTCAATTTATATAAATGTATCCGCACCATTATCAGATTCCAAGTAATCAGATTAAATTGTATAAATTAGTTCTCAGTCTATTCTGTATTACCATTAGCATTTTATAGAATAAATTGAAGTGCACAGTCTTGTTTTATAGCAGCATGAGAAAGAGCAGTAACAGACATTTTATAAAAATAAATGTGAACAATTTTATCTCCTAACAAAAGTATTAATATGTTAAGTTGTACAATTATACTAAAGAATGATGCTATACATCAGTAAGGATAAATGCTCACATATTTATAATGTACTAGCTGGGTGCCCGATGCAGATGCATCGGGACTCTAGCAGAGCGAGTCTCTGACTCGCAATGGCCGCTTCGCGGCCAATGCTTCGCGCTGCTAAGGCGACTCGCCATGCCCGCTGCGCGGGCATAGCGAGTCGCCTTAGAACTGCTCGCAATGGCCGCTGCGCGGCCAATGCTTCGGTCGTATCCACATGACGACATTGACTCGCAGCGTGAGCGGACTCAAAAGGGGCAAAAATCCCATTCGTGATTATATAATAGATGTATGTGCTTTACTGTTTATTTCCTGTTCAAGAGATGCTGTGATGTAAGAATGCTTTAAAAAATAGAAGTGTAATTTTTTTGTCAAATAACACAATGCTTAGTGAGTGAACAAAAGAGAAATCTAAATGAAATTAATATTTGGTGTCACCACCCTGTGACTTCACAACAGCATCAAAGTATTGGTTATTCCAAGTACACTTGAATATAGTTTTTGATGGTAGTGGCCAGGAAGGTTGTTCCAAACATCTTGAAATACTAACCCAAGATCTTCAAGAAAATTGGAACAACCTCCCTGCCACGTTTCTTCAAAAACTGTGTGCAAGTATGCCTAAAAGAATTTATACTTTGTTGATATTTTGAAGGAAAATGTTAATTACAGTAATTTACACACACCTCACACATGCACATATGCACACACCTCCATACACACGCACACACGCAGACCCCCAAAACACATCCCTAATCCATACACATCCCATACACACACACCCCATACACACTTCATAAACAGACACCCCATACACACACCCTATACACACATGCGCACACACAACATAAACAACCCCCATACATTCACCCCATACACACACTCACACAGCCAATACACACCAACCACATATATACAGACACACACCATAAACACACACCCCATACAGACACCCCATAAACACACTGCATATACACACATATATGTACTCACACCACACACAAAAGTTTAATATAGTCGTTAACAATTTTTTTTCATATGTGTTTCAGTTTACTAGACTATTTAGATAATTGAGATAGGACTTTGGGTAAAATAATACCAAATCAATTATGCACCTTTGCCATTCTGCTGTTGGCATATTCTATCCAGGATTGCAGATAGGAGAAAAGGGACTAATGGACGCACTCCCACTCCAAATAATTCCAAATTCAAAGGCTGTATGAATTTATCACGCATTTCGGGGACAAGCCCTTTCTTAGGAATACCATAAAAATGACATAGTAAAGCGATGGTACATCTCTTTACTGTGGCATTTTTGTGGTATTCCTGAGGAAGGGCTTGTCCCCGAAACGCGTAGAATAAATACCACCTGATGAATTCCTACAGCCTTTGAATTTGGAATTATTTGGAGAAGGAGCGCGTCCATTATTCCATTTTCTCCTATCTGCAATCCTGGATTCATATCGAGGGAGGACTGCTGCAAACCATGGAAAAGCTTGACATCTTTAGTTCTCAAAGGTGCAAAAAGCGGTTGTGACTTCTCACAACCGTAACAGGTGAGCAGATTTCATTATTCCTTTGTTTTCCAAAATGTTCAGTCAGATATACACTATTGTGTGCCCCTCTTCCATTTCATTTTTTTCTTTGGTATATTCTAAACATTTTGGAACATACCTGCTAAGTTGTTTTGCAGAAGTTACGGTATAATAGGAATACTGCAATGCTAACTGTGTTTCAAAGTACTGTACTTTTAAATTCAACTGTACGGAAAGAAAAAGTAGAACTGTGGGGCACGTTATTTTTGAATGCCAATCAATAGCATATAAATCTAATTGTATGAACTAAGTTCATCAGGATTGTCTTTTTTACCTCAGTATTTTTAAGCCAAAATCAGGAATGGAACAATCAGAAAAAATATTATAGACAAGTGCACCACTTCTGAATTTCTTACTCACTCCTGGGTTTGGCTTACAAAAACTGAGGTAACATACTGACTAAATACTGAACATGTGAACTTGGCCTAAGACAGTTTTACTTAACACAGATTCTAAAGTCATTGTGAATTCTCTATCACATTTAATACTTATCTAGATAATTTAATTAGAACTATGTATGTGAATCACAGTTAGGGAAATTGTAGATTGTTGGCCTTGTTAGATGCACTAATTGGTTTTAAAGGTTTAAGTGAATCAGAACATAATTAACTACTATAAAAAAAAACATATAAAATAGTACCCTTTAAAAAGTTCTCTTTGATTAAGAGGGTAGGAAAACATGAGATGTAGTAAAAGTTTGCCAAGTAGGCCAAAGATGACAAAAGCCAATGTATTAAATTTTAGTATCAGAAGCCTTTACTCATTATAAAGTTTTCCTAAGCAGCTATGCCTAAAACTATTGTTTATTTAACAAATGAGGTATAAGGAAGGAATCTGTCGTACCAGAAATATATCTTGAGAACCTTAGTGTCAATGAGGCCTGTGGGGAATAAAGGCTTGTCTATTTGATCTAATTCTGCAGAACAACTACTGTAGCACAACCCGTTTGAAACGTCAATGTGCCTATGAGAAAAAGGTGACAAAACACATAGTACATCACTGGGTATGGAATAGTTACAAACCAATTGCAGTGTTCATGCTGATATAAGTTGACCATTTATAACACTTGTGTGTGCAAAATTTGGAATAAGTTAAAAGGAAACTGACCAATCTCTCCAACACACTAGTATTCATATATTTATTACTAAATACACTGACAAAATAGCCCTATATTGTATTTTGTAATTAATCACAAGTTCATAAAAAATGTTTTTGTAAACCCTGTTTTTAATATGCTAATTATCCCTTTGACTAGTCTATGGTGCATTTTTCTCCCAAACTGTTTGGCCCTTGCTGTATGTTATTATCCCCTTTTGGTATAATATCATTATTTTCAATAGCCATCATCATCCCAAACTATCTGCAAATCTCAACCATAGGCTCAGCTTTTTTAACATCTTGATTGTGCCTCGGAAACCAAGTGTTCATAGAGATGCACTGCGTATGTCCGGAAGTGAAGGAGCTATCTTCTAACTTCTGGACAAGTGCATTGCACCTCTTTGAAGCCAGGACAAGTAAACCCTGCTCCAGTGCACAATAATATTGTGAAGAAAGCTGCGTGCATGCGCAAGGGGACAGAGAGATGATTATGGTGCCGCCACTTGCAAATTATCATGCCCAAAGAAGTGTTGTAATATGATAAAATGGTCAACTAGTCTGGGGAAACAACACCTAATCGATTAGTCAAGAGGTTAAATATCATATTGTAAACAGGGTTTATAAAGACTTTTTTAAACATACAATTAGGTGTAAAAAAACAAGAAAGGGCTGGATAAGCATGTATTAGTAACAAATGCACAATGCTAGTAGAATGGAAGGCATAGGGACCTGTCAGGTTCATTTAAAGAATAGTAGATGCACATATGTATATTGATTACCTAGAGAAAAAGAGGCACTAGAATAGTCTATGAGCAAAAGGCAAGCCAGATGATGTAGTAGCTCGAGCTGGAGCAGACAATATGCTCTAGGCAATGTTATACTGGTATAAATGTTATTTCTTTGTCAAGTTTCATTTTTCTAAACATTATTGCAGACCAAATATAAGTATTAGTAGTGTTCTCTTAGCAGGATAATGCACCTAATCGCAATAGACTTTTCAAGAATAATTTTATTAACATTAGAGAACTTTGTTGACATGGCCTGAAAATGTTACCGATATAAATAAGTATTTATGGGATCTGTAGAAAAAAACAAAAAACAAACAAATTGAACTTATTCTGATATTTGTTGACAACTTATAGGACTTAAGAGATTTGTGTATAATATCTGGATGCCAAATATCATGACAATTTGAGAGCTCTTTTGGAAAATTAATTTTAGGGAAAATAAGTGGATCTGCACTCTATTAGGCAAGATTTTTTAATATCAGAATTTATTTTCATCTATGCTGTGATTACAAGGTTGATTATGATAAAAAGAAATGAGCAATGAATGTTTCTCTAATCTATAATAAACCTACACTAAAGTTAGAGATACTGCTTATTAAAGCATTACTTTGAAGGAAAATTGTATTTTGTCATTGTTAGTAAAATGGTAATCAGAAAGCTTCCTAACTATCCATATAATCTTTTTATTGTTTTTATGATTTTATTATGAAAACAAAACATAAACATTCACAGCAATTTCACTGCTAAATATATGTCATCAAATCTACATTCTTGTACATTCTCAAATGAAGTTATCACACATCATAAAATATAACATGAAAATAAGCATTTAAAATATAATTGAAGCATGGTTAGTTCTTCTTTGTTTATGCTGTATCTTCGAGAAAGTGGTGCTATGATGTACTATGATATAAGGTTTGCATTTTTTATTAACCTCAGAGGTTCAACGACCACTGAAACATCCAGGGTGTAATAAGACAGGAAGTTAAGAATTAAAGCTAGAAACCTCCCACTTCTTGAAAGGCAGACTACTAATTCCATTTTGGTTGACAAACAGATGTTAAAACAATTTTATCTTTTAAATCTCTTCTTTCTACCAATTTTCAGAACTAAGCAGAGAAAAATTTGATTCTGATGATATTTTAATACCATATCTATCTGTATAGACAAACAGCTTAACTCTTCATGAGCTATGGCGTACTGAGTAAGGCATAGGTCGCCTCCCTCTCTTTGATGCAATGGCTCACATCATTTCCCGCACTTGCTAGATGATCTAATCAGCGAACATGTGCAGCTAACAGATGTAGGTGATTAGAGAACCACCCAGTCCTGCTAACTCCTTAGATCTCACTGTAAAAATACTGACAGTGCAATCTAAGATCACGCTTTTACTAGCTGCTATCGGCAACCTGACAAGTCACAGGGAGCTGTTGTGTTACCATGATATCAAGTGGTCAGATGATTACCCCTGTTACTGTAATGACTCAATTTCTGTGAGCACTGTCTTAGCAGCACCGCTCATAGGAGAAAAAGATTTCTGCTGTTCAGAGAGATGCTAATGCATTGCTCAGAATAGTAATAGCGATCAGACACTGCAGAGTTGGGGTGCCCTAAGGGGCCAAGTAAAATAATTCATATATATATATATATATTATATATATATATATAATAACACTATAAGTTAAATTAACTCCCCTTTGCCCCATTGGAAATCATCCCAATTAGAAATAGAACTATAAAAAAAAACATATTTGGTATTCCTGTGTTCAGAAAGAACTGATTTATCAAATATAAAATTGATTATTCAGATCAGTAAACTGTGGAGCAGAAAAGAAAGTAGAAATGACAAAATTAAGATTTTTTTTTGGTTGCAGCAACATTGCAATAACATGCAATCACAGGAAATCAAAATTTTGCATCTACTAAGTAGCAAATTCAAAACATCAGCACAAGATTAAAAAAGTAAGCAATCACTTAGCTCTTGATCCCCAAATATGAGAACGCTATGGGTCTCACAAAATGGGGGCAAAAGCACAATCCTTTTTGTTTTTTTACAAATTCTCAATTTTGTTTTTACTGCTTGGATGAAAGTAATAGAATGCATGTTTGGTATCTACAAACTCATACTGACCTGAGGCATCATACTGATATGTCAGTTTTACCATATAGGAAACAATTTTGCAATTTTACCGCACTTGTAATTTTTTCCTGTGTTTCTCTATGCTATATGATAGAGTTAATGATGTCATTCAAAAGTACAACTGGGACCCACAAACCCAAGCCTTCATATGTCTATATTGATGGAAAATTAAAAAGGTAACAACTCTTGGAAGAAGAGAAGGAAAAAATATTAACTGACCAAGGGGTAAAGGGGTTAAGCAAAAATGTATATTACACTATACCCACACTTGTATTGACATCACATAATTTTTACATCTTTTGTTAGATTTTAACCTATTAAAGAAGGACCACTTAGCAACTGCCCTGCCCTATATTTTGGGATTTTTTTGCATGTAATTTTAAGAGCTGTAATTTGTTTTCTTGTTTGAATATCATATAATTTCTGAACCATTAAATAATTTTTATATAATATCCATGTTATCTCTTCTATTTTTTTGCTGATATCAGGCAGCATCAGTGGTAAACAAATTAGGGATCTGTTTGTTACATTTTTTTCCCTGTTTACTTCGGACCATTAAATATATTTTAAAATTTGATCCTCTTTCCATAACAATTTTTTTATATATTGAACTTTTTTTAATGGGGTGGTAATGGTAACAATAATTTCATTTGGCAACAGATTTTTATTTATATTTTATCTAGTTTTTATGTATTAACATTTCATTTATTCCACATATTGTACACCCATAAAGTCAAAAAAGACATGTAGAGGGCATTTCAACAGCTATATGCATTTTTAATCTGATTTCCCCATAATTGAAGATAATATATTAGCCACTGTTACAGCGGAAATGAAATTTCTTAGCTTCCTAGCACAGCTGGTTAGTTCTCCTAGGACTCCAAAGCTTCTGGAGGAGGAAGTGCTGTTACCACTTTTCATTAGAGTAGACACAGTGCTTGTTTAGCATTGTAAGTAGAGCAATGAAGAAGTTACAGATGGTATCAAAACTATTCCTACCTTTTCTATAGAAAGCTTGACTTGGTTTGACTGCAGCTGCACAATCACATTAAACTTATTTAATATGCATAGTGATGAGTGAATAGTGAAATACTCAGCTTCAGGAGATTCATAACAAGTAGATTTTAATACTGGCAAATTCGTCCATACAGTTAACCCACTGTTAGTCAATTACTGATAGACTCCTCCCACACACATCCGGCCATAAAATGAGCAATAACGGAGCAGGGCGGTAGAGTGGGCTTTTTTGTGTTTTCACTGCATAAAACACATTGCTGTGTGCCCAGAGAGAGCCTAATATTCAAGAGGCGCTCACTGAGGTGCCAGCTCCCATTGTTTACTGAAGGGAGCTGTCCATTTGTGTAAGATGATAACAATCGACACATCACCCATGAGCACCAGATTACTTACCAAATAACAAGTATCATGAATACTAAATATTAACAATTACACTCGCTCATCACTATTAGTGATATATAACAGTGTCATTTTAGAATGTCGTTGTAGAGAAGAACACAAACTGTCTGCATGCTTAAAGTCTACAGGCGGTCTGCAAGTACAGTGGCATGCAAATGTTTGAGCACACCTGGTCAAAATTACTGTTATTGTGAGCACTTAAGCAAGTCGAAGATGAAATGATCTTTAAAAGGCATTAGTTTAAAGATGGAACATTTCCTTTCTATTTTAGTCAAAAAATAAAATAAATTTTCATCTTTAACATTTTAAAATTACAAAAAGGATAATGAGCCAATGCAAATGTTTGAACACCTTGCATGGTTAGTACATAGTAGCAACCCCTTTTGAAAGTATCACAGCATGTAAATGCTTTTTGTAGCCAAAGTCTTTAAATTCTTTGAGGAAATGTAATTCATTCTTCCTTGGAAAAGTCTTCCAGTTTTGTGAGAATCTTGGGTTATCTTGCATGTGCTGCTCTTTTGAGGTCTAGCCATAGATTTTTAATGATGTTCAGATCAGGGGACTGCAGTAGCTTTTTGTGTATTTTGACATATGTTTGGGATGATTCTTTATTTTTAGAAGTCATCCTCATTTCAACTTCAACTTTTTTATACATAGGTTTATGTTTTCACAAGAATTTGTTGACATTGAATCCATTATTCTACCTGTGAATTTTTCCCATGCAATTAGCTGCAACACAACCCAAAGATTGATTGATTGATTCATTATTGTTCAAACCCCATGCTTAATTTTATTCAAATATACTTTAATCATTGTGGCCAAAGAGTTCTATATGAACTTCATTGGTCTCCTGGACTTGTTTCCACAATGCACCAGGATTGTTTAGATGTTCTTTGCATACGTCTGACACTGGATATTATTTTAGGATGCAGTAGAGTTTTCCTTTCGATGACTCATCCATGAAGGCCAAAGTGGTTCCCTGAACAGTAGCACAATGCACCACAACTCCAGAGTTTGCTAAATTTTTCTAAAGGGTTTTTGCAGTCAAGTGGTGCTGTGGGCCCAACCTACTGTGATGTCACATTTGAGACTTCTTTCTCTCAAACAAATCATTATTAAGGTGCTTTCACATCAGCGGTTTTTGCCGATCGCTGCAGATGCGGTGAAAAAAACGCAACTGCCGCGATTACCGCATAACGGCTGCACTTGCGGCACACTTGCAGCAAGCCCCATACAATGTATATGCGGGCTTGCGACAGGTGCGGCAAGTGCGGTATCGCACTTGCGGCAGGTGCGGCCGTGAAAAAAAAGCGGTCAGCAGTAAAAAACACACACATTCAGGGCTTAACTAGATAGGGAAAAGTGTGTGGTATTGTGTAATTCAGATAATTACAAAACTAGTTGAGTGTAAGAATAGATATTTAGAAAATACATTTTAGATTCCTGATCAACCCATTAACTCCTTCATGACCAATAACTTAGTAGTATGCCCTTGGCCGCCAATCTCCCTTTGATGCAAGTTGACATGCTAAATTTGCATCGTCCCCCACAGCTGTAAGCTTAACTGATCAGCTGATATGTGTAGTTAACAGCACCAATAAGATCAGTAATCCGATCAGCACTTTTAACCCTTTGAATCATGCTGTCAATCTCTGACCGTGCATTCCAAAGCATCACGGCAATCATGGGTCCTAGGTGCAATGCTATGACAGGCCGGCTTCAGAAGCAGTCATGAATCATTTTCTGCTGTCAATGCCTGAGTGCCGTTGCGGGCAGAAAGTGATCATCGGTGCTATGCAGAGAGATGCGTAAGCAACTCTATACATGGCACAAATGATTACACTGTGCAGTGCTGAGTTGCCTTAAAGACCCTGTAAGATCAAGGAAAACTTAAAATTTGTTTTGCAAAATATGAAAAAAATTTAAAAAACACAAAAGCTAAAATCACTTCCTTTTGCCCTACAAAAATAAAACTAATTTACAAAAACAAATATTTTCTATCACAGCTTTGAGAAATGCCTGATCTATCAAACTATAAAATCAATTAATGAGATCTGCAAACTGCATAATTGAAGAAAAAGTCCAAATGCCAAAATTATGTTTTTTTGGTTGCCGCAACATTGGTGAACAAAACAATGTATCTACCCTAAAATGGAATCATTAGAAACATCCGCTCAAGCCGCAATAAATAAGCCATCATACAGCTTCAGATTCTGAAAAATAAGAATGTTATGGGTCACAGAAAAGAGCAACAAAGACATAAAAGGAAAAGTATACATGTTTGGTATCTATCAACTTGTTGACCCAAGGCATTATACTGACATTTCAATTTTATCATATAGTGAACATGGTGGAACCCAAAAAACAATCGTCACTTGTGTAATTGCACTTTTTTTTGCAATTTTACAGCATTTGGAATTGGTTTTGCCATTTTCTAGTACACTATATGGTAAAATAAATTATTTTATTCTAAAGTACAACTTGTTACGCAAAAAAACAAGCCTTCATATGACTATATTCATGGAAAAATAAAAAACGTTATGGCTCTTGGAAGAAGGGGAGGGAAAACAGATAACGGAATATCGCCAGGGGTGAAGGGGTCAAGGAAGCAATACAGTTACTTAGCAAAATAAAAGAATGCTATTGCTTTAGAGTGTTTAATCTTAGCATTATCTTAGCGTTCTGATATTGTTTTATGTTCTATGTATTATGTCATCAATGTAGTTTTTTCAACTTTATCTGTTAAAATAAAGTATTTATTATCTATGTCCTGTGACATCGCAGTCTGAGTTATTCCCATATTGTGACATCACTGTGTTATATCCATGCTTTTTTTCCACTATTTCACTATAATGAGCTTGTCTAGATTTCTAGAAGAATTTATTTTCTGTATCATCCCTGTATTATGATTCATTCTGACCATGATTAATGTTCTATGATAACATTGTGTCCAATAATGCTTTCCTACAATGTCAATGTTTACTATCACTAACTAGGTGCATCGACCCTGCCCTGTAACATCATTGTTTATTATCAACGTAATGTGACATTATTTATTATCCTAGCAGTGTTACTTCATTGTGTTTATTGTCATCACTGTGTTTAATTTCTGCACCTTATTATTTTTAGTTCCACTGATCTCTAAATTCAATATGTTTCATTTAATTTTGGTCAAGATATCATTAAATTCATTATGTTTATTCTATAGCAAAAATGTTCAAATTATTATTGTGCAGTGACATCACTTATGTGAATTTCCATGACTACAAGAAACAGAGGTTGCAATCTTTGACAATGAATTTTTGTTTACAAAAATGACATCTTAATAATATGTATCTTTATAATATATTCACAAGCAAACAGAACAGCTTAACACACCTGCATCATTAACATTCGGGTGCTCGACAGCCTGAGCAGGCATGAAGATAAATGCGATTTCAAAAAAAGACGTTGCTCCATCCTCCACGATGAATTATTTTCCTTTATTCAGAAATCATGTTCATAAGCAATGTTAAAAGTATCAAAATATCTTCTTACACACTACAGTATTAAATTACTAAAGTTGTTTATTCCAAAACATGTAAAAAGATTTTTTGTATATACACACAACTTTTGAATAAAGAACAAGAATTCATCCTGGAGGGCAGAGAGGCAACATTCTTTTCCAGTGGCATTTATCTTTATTATATAAACATTAAGCAAAAAAAGCAGTACTCACCGGATGATTTTGTGCAGTACTCCCCTTCCCGACCCATGAAATACATGTACGTCATGGGTCGGCTCTCGCAATTTAATGTGAGCTTTGGCAGTGAGCTCATTTCATATCACCAACATCTCAGCTGATCTGCGATCCGATTGGTTCTGTTAACCCTTTGGATCGTGCTGTCATTCACTGACAGCGTGATCCAAAGGTGCCAAGGTGGAGACTGTGCCATTCCCCACTGAGATTGGAGATCCCGTGATAAGATCGTGGGAGCTCCGGCTGTCACCTGATAGCCTGAGGTCCTGCAGTGACCCCAGATGCTATCAGGGATCACTTGCTGTGAGTGGTCAGCAAGTGCTGCTACCCACTCACAGTAATCCTTTTTGCCATGTCCTGATGTCCTGCAGCTCATCGGGACATGGCACAAGCAATCGGACTGTGCAGCACTGTGTCACCCTATGGGGCAGTGTAAAATAAAGAATTAATTAAAAAATAAGTTTTTAAAAATATGTAAAAAACACAAAAGTTCAAATCACCCCCTTTGCCCCATTCAAAATAAATGTATTAAATAATACAAAAAATTGCACATATTTGTATTGCTGCATTCAGAAATGACTGATCTATCAAGATATAAAATCAATTAATAAGAGATGTAATCTGTGTAACGGAAAAAAAGGTCCAAACGTCAAAATATGTTATTTTGGTCTCAGCAACATTTTAATATAATACAATAATGGGCAGTCAAAACAGCACATCCACCTAAAAATGATGTCATTAGATATGTCACCTCAAGCCACAAAAAATAGGCTGTCACACAGCCCCAGATCCCAAAAAATGAGAATGCTATGTATCGCAGAACATAGTGCAAAAATTGCAATTCTTTTTTTTGTTTGTTTTTAAATTCTGATTTTTTTTTCACCACTTAGATAACAGTAAAAGTATACATGTTTGGTATCTATGAACTCATACCACCCAAGGCATCATACCGTAATGTCAGTTTTACCATATAGTGAACATGGTGAACAAAAAAAACACCACAAAAATGTGTAATTGCACTTTTTTTTTCAATTTCACTGCACTTGGAATTTTTTTCCCATTGTCCTGTACACTATATGGTAAAATAAATGATTCCTTCTGAAAGTACAACTCGTCCCATAAGATAACAGCCCTCATATATCTATATTAATGGAAAAATTAAAAAAAATTATGGCTCTTGGAAGAAGGGGAGGAAAAAATGAAAGTGAAAAATGAAAAATCGCTAGATGGTGAAGGGATTAATAACGGTCTACAGTTACACAGGTGGAGGGAGTGGGAGTGTAGAAGGTGGACGATAGCTTTGCTATTTTGCACATATCTGAGCGCTTCAACAGGTCCAGTGCATCACTCATCCGGTGAGTGCTATTTTTTTTTTTGCTTAATATGATTTATCCTGGCTTTCTGCTTAAAAGCATTGCAATACCGATCTGGGGCATCCCTAATGCAGCCAGGACTACAGATGATGGTCTGTCATCAATGATCCCTGTGTTGGTGCCTGGCTTCATTCCTGATAATGCTGAACCTTATTATGTAAATGCAGCTGAAAAAAAAACAATATAAAAAAATAGGATTAAAATATTCTCACTGTCACTAAAGTAATAATTGCAAATATACACTTTATCCAGTATATGCTATGGGGTGAACAGTCAGTTGAAGCCTGTAAATTCCAAAAAGGACTTCCATCCACAGACTTTGCACTGGCCTTACCATTCAGGAAATTCCACATTAACCCTTTACTTTATTCTTTATATTATGTTATTCCCTATACAAGAATATGGACTCATGCAAGGACCAGAGGGTTTAATCCACAGAGGGAAGAAAGGCCGGCAAAGTGGCCTGGCAGAGATTGGTCAGAAAAGCTGGATAAAAAATAGCTGTTCAGAGACAGAATAAATGTAAATGTAATGAGCTGTAGGATAGCCAAAAGCACATGCTGAAGTCAAGAAAGTGTTTAAACAGGCCAAGTCATAACTTGGTGTTCGAAATATTCCAGAGTAGCTGTAACCTAAGACTGTAAACTACATACAGAGAGCTAAAGGGTTAAATATGATGTAAAGAACTTAAACATTGCTTATCTATCCTTAGAATAGCTCATGCATGTCTAATCTTACAAAAAGAAACAGTAGCCCTTTGTAACACTTAGTCACAAAAACATGTATGTGGGAAATGGAACTGAGGAAATATTAAAAAAATGGCAAATTGGTTTATGCTGTGCTTAATATTTTAATTTTTCATGTTTCCTTAGTTCCATTTCCCACATTCATGTTTCCATGAAAGCATTACTGAGTACAACTGTTTCTTTTTGTAATATTGCGTTATGTTCAGTTTGCATTTGTTCACATTGTATTTAAAGGTGTGTCGGAATTTTATTTTTGTGTATTTTATGGGGTCATACCTTTGTTCTCTTGCACCCCTTTCCCACTAGAATCAGGGGTTTTTATCCTTCACGTAGCAGGTCCCTACTTCTCCATGCAAAATGAGCTTTTTCAACCCAAAAAGAGACATTAGCCACAGTATAGGGACCCAGTAAGGGCACACGCATTGACGTGGCTACTGGGCAGATATATGGATGGCTATTTGTGCATGCTAAGTGTCTCATATTTTCAATTTCATGCTTTTTCATGGTTGCTCAGTTCCATTTCCAGCACTCATGTTTTCATGACTTAGCATTACAGAGTACAACAGTTTTTTTTGTAATATTGTATTATGTTCAGTTAGCACCTGTTTGCATTGTATGTTAGGAGTGCCAACATTTTACTTTTGTGTTTGTTGCAGTTTTGTTTGTTCTGTCTGTTGCACCCCTCCTCCAATAGTGTCAGGTGTTTTAATCCCTCACTCAGCAGGTTTCTACTTGCCCATGCAAGAGGAGGTTTATCAACCCAAGTAGAGTCATTATATAGAGTACAGGGGTCCAGTATGAAGAGACAACTTAATATGGTTACTGGGCAGAAATATGTATTGCCATTTGTATATGTCAAGCGTCTCAAATTTTCATTTTGATATTTTTTCAGTTTCATTTCCCACATTCATGTTTTCAAGACTTACTATTACACATTGCTACTGTATCTTTTTGTAATATTGTATTATGTTCAGTTTGTACCTGTTTGCATTGTATGTGGTTACATAGTGCTGGTAATTGATTTTTATCAATGTCTTATTATGACACCTCTATTGCAGAGCTGTACAACAGAACTCCTTCAATTTAATATTGGCACTGGTTAGGCATTGCATATCTCCCCCATATTTGAATCAGTAGGGGTCAGATATGCAATACCTGTCTGTGTCTACTATTCCATCAACAGATCAGTACTTTGCAACTTTACAACTGAATAGTTCTGGTTGGCAGCTGTAGTAATAGCTGATAGATAAAGATTACAGGTGTTGCATACCCATTGATCAGATATTGATGATCTATCCTAAGAATAGGTCATCAATGTTAAAGCCACAGAAATCCTCTTTAAATAGTGAGATTCCTAACTCAAGATTCAGAGCAGTTAACCTACGAGCTCCCTGCTTAGATGACACCACAAATCCCACAGTAATAAACAACTCCAATGTTGACCCACTTTATTCAATTTAGGTGCATTGCCTAGTGTCAGTAGAAGTAGAGCGAGCATAATCATGGATGTTACAGCATAAAACAAATAACTAAGAACAGATGTCCTAGCAGACAAGATATTATTATCAGCCGAGACGTTTTGGTAATACAAAATGCATATCCGTTCATCAAATGTGATACATTTCAGTTGATTTTTCATAAATGCAACATACTCAATATTAATAATTAAAATCTTGTCCTGGAGTACACTCATCATATTTTCTAATATAAAAAAGCTTTAAATGGCAATTCTCAATTAATTAAAGTATATCATTTTCACCATGCACAAAATACAGTAATCCTGATCATTTTCAGATTTAGAAGCTGAAATACATTTTTTTAGGATTCAAAATCCTAATGAAAAAGTTTAATCTATTCATCTAAATGAACTTTCATAGCCATTACAATAATTAGATTTTATTTTTAAATCAAAGTTCATTTAAATATAACAATCAGAATGTCAACTCGTATGTGTATGGCATATCAGTATGTTGCCTCATTACAGATTTGTTGCAGAATGGGGCTTGCAGAATCCAATTTATATGCTGCAAGAACAAGATTAAAATGCATAAATCTATTTTTTATTTGCAGAAATACTCATCAAATTTTATGTGTATGAATGTGCCGGAGTAAAATCAGCACATTTAGGGTGCTTTCACACTAGCGTTTATTTTAAATCGCGGCAGATGCAGCGATTACCGCATTCCGGCTGCACTTGCAGCACGGTTGCGGCACGGTTGCGGCAAGCCCCATACAATGTATAGGCAGCTTCCGGCAGGTGCGGCAAGTGCAGTTTTGGCACTTGCCGCAGGTGCGGCCGCGAAAAAAACGCGGCTGACCGATTTCAAATAAACACTAGTGTGAAAGCACCCTTAGCCATTTCATTTTTTACACTGCTGTTGAATAGAAATTTTCCTTTATTTTTTAATTTTTATTAAATAGTACTTTGAATTCTTCAATACTTAAAATTCTGTAAATACTTTTGTGATGATTTTATTGTTGGGAAATTGGCTTTTTTCTTTAAATGTGGCAACCACTGGCTAAAAAGCTTTTTCAAAGCGTTTCCTATAGGCTTCTCAGTAACGCTTTAAAATGGTAGGAAAAATACGCATAAAAATAAATGATAATTAGAAATGAAACTGAAATGCCGATAAAAAATTCAAATTAAGTTCTAAGCAAAAAACTATTGTTTCTTACAGAAAAGCATTTATTCTAGCACTTGTATTTTCATGCATTTAAAAAACACAAGAATATAAGACTGTGTGAAATAGAGCATGTTATCTTTTGGGGCGTGTCTAAGTTTTCTGCAAAATAAATAGTATCATTTTTTTAGACGGCTGAAAATATGCAAAAAAATATCAGTTCTATTATAGAAAAGGTAATTAGACTGAACAACCTCTATATTCAGGTGAAATCCCTTGTCACTTATTAATAATAGTGAATTTATTAAAATTACATACCAATGTAAGGAATTAATTTTATAATCCGTGTAAAACACTATTATTTCAGGTCTTGACCTATTGAAAAATGTATTTTAGTTATATGCTCGCCACTGAGGGGTATTACACCCAATCCACGGTTGTGGTATTTCCATCTGCAGTAACTAAGTTGGTAAGTCCAGTCACCCACAAACACACCCAATACACCCGGTCCCATGGACAGTGAGTGAACCCAGGCAGTGTGTCGGCTCAGGCAGTCAGTGGGACTGCGGGGAGAGAAAGGTGGTGGGTCAGAAGTTAGGAAGAGGAAAGCAGACAAAAGGGAAACACCACAGGAAGTGGTAGCTCAGTTGAAGAGAACTGTGAGGGAAGTCAGTGAAGAAGGACCCGGAGAACTAGAGCAGCGATAAGACTCGTCCCGGGTCCTGAGGCAACAGACTGCAGAGAGACAGAGGAAGTCCTAGGGGTGCAGGAAGTGAGCAATCCACCTGTGTGCCCAAATCTGAAGTAATGCAAAGGGGCAGGGCGAGAACCTGAGACCCGGCCCTGAAGTTGGTGAGGAGACTCCAAGCTCCAACCACAGAACTGGAGGCCACGAGACCTAGTGGAGCTGTGGCCTACTCTTGACACATCTGCTGATAAGTGCTATCCCACACCTAGTGTCTATAAAAACACACACTTCACACAGGGATGAGAATCTCTACAATCTCCCTGTTCTGAGTTCTGCCTACCAACAGAGTTTTAAACACCTAAATTATACGGTGTCCCCGTTCCACGACGGCTCTCCCTAAAATGCAATAGCCTATCCTTAGGGCGCAGTCACATCACACATCCAAAAGTGTTCAAAAGTTCAACCTGAACATGGGTCAAACCCCAATGTCCTTTCAACTATATCACTTATTGGCAACTGGGGTATTAATGTATTAGTATGGTCAAAGGTTATATAGTTGTACTACGTGTTTCTGATCTAACAAAAATAAACACACTCGTTTCTTAATTTAGTGATCCTATATACTATGGGCGCCTGATAACCACCCCATAGAACAAAGGAAACCCCTAGGGTTCAAGTTTCTTCCGGATCTCAGATATACCTTTCAATACCACATACTAAATTGCCCTCTTCTTATCTGTTAACCTCTAAGTACACAAATAACAAAAGGTAGTTCATAAGAATCACCTCAAAACACCTATGGATGTATTAGCTGGCAGTCACTTATGCAATTGATTTTACTTATTTTATACACGCTGTCCACATACTTGACGCGTTTCCACCTACTGATGGGCTGTAGGTTTCATCAGGAGTGACAGTCTCTTTCTGCAGAGGTACCTGAGGTGCCTTCATTTAGCCCTCAGATTGCGCTGGCAGGGGTGTAAAATAGCATCTCCTGCCTCCTTGATAACAGCGCCTCCTTTCCAGTAGAGATATCTGGGAGCTTTCTCCTGGCTCTTAGTGTGCGCTGGCAGGTGTGTAAAATAGCACCTCCTGCCCCCTTAATAGCGGCGCCGCTATTTTACACCCCTGCCAGCGCAATCTGAGGGGCAAATGAAGGCACCTCAGGTACCTCTGCGGAAAGAGACAGAAAAATCAATTGCATAAGTGACTGCCAGCTAATACATCCATAGGTGTTTTGAGGTGATTCTTATGAACTACCTTTTGTTATTTGTGTACTTAGAGGTTAACAGATAAGAAGAGGGCAATTTAGTATCTGATATTGAAAGGTATATCTGAGATCCGGAAGAAACTTGAACCCTAGGGGTTCCTTTGTTCTATGGGGTGGTTATCAGGCGCCCATAGTATATAGGATCACTAAATTAAGAAACGAGTGTGTTTATTTTTGTTACTCAGAAACACGTAGTATAACTATATAACCTTTGACCATACTAATACATTAATACCCCAGTTGCCAATAAGTGATATAGTTGAAAGGATATTGGGGTTTGACCCATGTTCAGGTTGAACTTTTGAACACTTTTGGATGTGTGATGTGACTGCGCCCTAAGGATAGGCTATTGCATTTTAGGGAGAGTCGTCGTGGAACGGGGACACCGTATAATTTAGGTGTTTAAAACTCCGTCGGTAGGCAGAACTCAGAACAGGGAGATTGTAGAGATTCTCATCCCTGTGTGAAGTATGTGTTTTTATAGACACTAGGTGTGGGATAGCACTGATTTGTTATTTTAACAAATAATTTATTAAAAGTTATATTTTAAGTAGTGCACTTTAAGTAAGATATATGATTTATGGGAGTCACTAGTATCATATGATTTAAATAAAAGAATCCGCTGATAAGGCAGCCATACTAGGGTCAAGAGACATGGCCGGCCAACCAAGGAGGCTCGTGGCTGCTGGATAGGGGCACTGTGTGTGAAGGCACGTGCAGGAGTGAGATGAGCAGGCAGCGCTGAGGAAAGATGGACCGAGAGGAAAGGAACATGAAAGGGGTGCACTGTTCAAGCCATCCTGGTTGATAAGGACTACCCTGACTGCAAATGCACTTGAACTGGAACCTGTGGTGCGAGCAGAGAAAAATGAAGTAAACTGGGTTTGGAACTCATAACTGTGTGAGACAGTTCATTTTCTGCCTGAGCAGCGGTAGACTGATATACCATGCAGGCAGCAGGAGCATGCCTGTGAGATGCTCCGATCCTTCCCTGCAGCCAGATCAGTCCCGCTGGCCCATCATCACCCTAATAGCCCCTACTCCGGCTGCTCTAGGGAGCTGTTCCACCTGTGAAGAGTGACACCAACCTTGCCCTATTTCCAAGCGCATCATATGAGGCGGAAGCACGCGTCATGTGATGCGCTTGGAAGTAGCGTGAGGTTTTAAACTCCGGCACTTAGGTGTCAGCGTATGACCTGCGCTTGGGTGTCCATCACCCACTGGAATGTATTGGCAGTGATAATGCAACCTTACCTTTACGGTAACTTTGCGTTAATGCTGCCAGTTTCTATCTTTTTAACGGAACCACCCTGAACACAAGCATAGCGCTAGTGTGACCCAGGCCATAGTAGCTTTGCATGTTCATTTTCACTAACCTCATCAGGTTTATTATCACACCAGTTCTTTGTGACAGGAAGATGGTAATTGTGGCACAAGTTCCAGTGAATCATCTGAGCAAATGTATTATGCCTTTGCTTGTAGTCTGTCTGCGTGATCTTCTTGCAGCAGCTCAGTATAAGATCAATTGTTTCATCTGCTTCCTTGCACAGCCAATATATGGGGTCTGTAGTTGATTTCTTAACTCTGGGTTTAATTGCATTTGTGCGAATGGCTTGCTCTTGGGCTGCTAGAATTAAGCTGTTTCCTTTTTAAATGTTCCATTAGTAAGCCACAACCAGGTCTTTTCCTTGTCAATTTTACCCTCGATCTTCTCTAGGAATTGTCCATGGAGAGCTTTCTTTTGCCAGTTTTCTCTTCTGTTTTGTACTGCATTTTTACAGTATTCACTTTTTATCTGTAGTACTTTAAGCACTTTTCAGTTGTTTACTTCCATCAAGGTTTATTCTCTGCTATCATTCACATAGTCTGCCAGTACATGTTTCTCTTCTTCTATAGTTTGCTTCACTTGTAAAAGTCCTCTGCCTCCTGATTTTGATGGCAGGTAAAGTCTGTCATGGATGCAATGAGTAGTTGATTGTCATCAGTTTTCTTTTTTTTCTGTCCAGATAATCCAGCTCTGTGTCCAGTTCACAATTCCACCCTATTATTATTATTATTATTAGCCATGAAGGAATACAAAATTTAAAAAGATTCAAAAATGGAACAGCCCCATTAAAATATACTGAATGATGCTGAATTTGGACATCCTTTAAATAAGATAAATATTCATTAAAATAAAAATTTTTAGAATTAATGTTGAATTAATGAGAACCTCTCATCGGAACAAACCCATTAAACTGCTTCAGTTTTCTATACCACGAGGATCTCGAGGATAAATAATACAAAAAAACAAAAAGAATTTCTACCATCTTTTTTAAACTTTAAACTGTGGTGTGTGGTTTACATGATATTTAAGGAGCTGATGTAAGTTTTATCTCATAGTTTTTTTTTTTTTCTGAAAGACGTTTTAACTTTGAATAATGGCATTGTTTTATTCTGGAAATCCACCTGTCTAGTTTGATGTATTTTAGTAAGCATCTTCCTAAAGATGACCAGGTTATTAAAGGGAATGTGTCCCCTATAAACTGTGGTTGACTCCAGTTAGCCCTTATATGCAACATTCTAAAAAGCTGTAGATGTCTCCAGGCAGATACGTATAAACTATATTTTATTATACTCACCTGTTAGATGGTCCAGTCTGATGGGCATTGCTGGTCTTGATCCAGTGCATCCTTTCTGCTTATGATCACAGTCCTCCTTTCCTGCTGGGTGTGGATGATACTTTCTACATCATCCACATACGATTTCCACTATTGAGCTCCTTTGAACACACTTTCCTCTGCCCTGCTGACCAGATGAAGACCAGAGGTTCCCATCAGAGCAGCCCACCCTGCAGGTGAGTATATTAAAATGGATTTATTATGCTATGCAGATTGGCATGAGGACTTACATGCAGCATTTTAGAATGCTTTATCGTATGGCTGACTTGTTATGGCTGCAGTTTATAAAGGAAAAACCTGGTGTCAGGTTCCCTTTATATTATTGTTATTTATAATTATAGCGCCAATAAATTCCATGCTGCTTTACATGTGGAAGGGCAAACAAAGACAAGTACAATATGTATGGATCATCCAGTCGCACAGGTACAGAAGGGGAGAGGACCCTGTCCACAAGGGCTCACAGTCTACAAGGGATGGTGGAGGATACAGTAGGAGAGGATAGAGCTGAGCATACGGTGGTGCGGCTGACCAAGTCTCACTGTGAGCTGTAGACTTGTCAGAAGAGGTGAGTCTTCAGGATTCTTTTGAAGATTTCCAGGGTAGGCGAGTGTCTGATATGTTGGGGCAGAGAGTTTCAGAGTATAGCGGATGCATGGGAGAAATCTTGTATACTGTTGTGAGAACAAGAGATAAGCAGGGAGTAGAGAAGGAGCTTTTGAGAGGATCGCAGGTTGCGTGAGGGTAGGTATTGAGAGACCATGTCTGAGATGTATGGAGAGGACAGATTGTGGATGGCTTTGTATGTCATGGTTAGGGTTTTGAACCAGGGCCTCTGAGAAATGTGGAGCCAGGGAAGGGCTTGGCAGATGGGAGAGACTGGGGAGTAGCGAAATGATAGGTGGATTAGTCAGGGAGCAGAGTTTAGGATAGATTGTTGTACTAGTATTTGTTGTACTAGTACTAGTCACCTACTTAGTCATTCATAAAGTGACAAACATTGCTGTAAGAGTGGGCAAAACGTAAGTTATAAATACATTTTTTCCTTGTGTTTTTACTCACTGGACAATTATACTAATTGTTCACATTTTCATTCTCATACTCTGTACTTTAGTATATATCCCTTTAGAGGACACTTAAAAAAATGGATGATAAACCTAATACATAGGGATAGGAAAATCATTGAACAACTCTTTATTTGATTAATCAAATTTCATCCAACCAGCAAGGCTAATCAAAAGAAGAGTCAGGAGTACCAAGTGGTAAGGAGGTTTAAAGGTTCACAGGTCTCCCATTACAGAGTACTAAGCTTGAGGATGAACTGGGGTTCTCCTATCTCTACTAAGGAATGATCCTCTGACCTCTAAGAAAAATATTTTCTATTCTGTTAGGCATTGTTCACATTTCATTTGAGCATATTCTTAATGGAAATATTGAACATATTCTCTTTTCACAGCATTGCATAAACCTTTATTCCATGTTATTCCATGTCTTCAGGTAAAGATGGGGACTCCACTAAACAGCTTCACTACCTCATCTGCATATAACGTATAGTTATGTAGAATGCAATTGGGTGTTCCTCTTTAATCCCCAGCTATAATATATGTATTGAAAGGGAATAAGTAAGTGTAAATAATGAAAAACCTGCAATATAATTCCTCTTTTTTTTTGTCTTCAAGCTTAATTATTTTTTGTTTTAACAATGCAGTGATAAAGCATGGTACGAATTAGGGAACAGAGAGTTAAAATGCTTGTGCTGTGTCTTCTACTATCACAACAACCTTGAGAACAAAGAGAGAAAGTTAATTGCATGTCTGTTTTATTCCTGCCTGCAGTATGTGCCAGAATGAAAAAAAAAAAGATACCAGTATGGCTATGAGTGACTGAAAAAGCCAGTTGTAGCATGTTAAATTTCATGACTCTCTTGTGCATGATAAAACACCTGAAAAACCTGTTAGCAAATTCTAAATCATGGAGAGATAAAATTTCATGTTGTAAAAATAATTCCAGATATCTGAAAATCCCTCTAAATACATACACTGTTATTTATATTGTACATCGTCCAGGAATGCTCATCTTTAAGTCCAATTTGTAAGAATTTCACAGAGAGCAAAAAAAAGAGCTATGTTGTGTAGATAATAGAAATCGATAGTGCCACTTCTATGTGCTGAAGGCTCTTTTGTAGACAAAGTTTCAGTAGCACAATGAGACTGCATGCTATCTTTGTTTTATGACTGAATGTTTTCAGGCGACTGAAAAGAAACAAGAAAAAATCCATTTGATTATTTTAAGTAGTGATTTGCATTTATCAAATTATATAACCTTAGAGGGATTTGTTTAGGACTTTTCTTGTTATTATGCTTCACTGATAATTTTGATATGAACTGAAAATCTAGGACATGCTTCTAAAGAATAAAATAGAAATAAAATATAAACATGAAATTTTAATAGTTTTCCAGCTTATAAGTATGTCAGGAAATTTCCTGTATGTATAACACAAACAGATACCTCCGATGTATGCCACTATAAGGCTTGTGTAAGCTAAGCCACCTCTAGGCGCCAAAGTGTTAAAAAAAAATTACATGAAGCCTCTGTATCGAAGCTTAGTCGACAACCTTGTTGTACACAAAGCAAAATGATATGCCAAGAAACAGCATACCAACCTACAGGAAAACATATCTTGGTCTCTGTTACTTTAATATAAACCTATGGATACCTTTAATGAAAATCCTGAGAGCTTACCTGGCATACATGCCAAAACATTTTTTATTTTTATACTAAACTTTTATACTAGCAAAATTATACTTTTTCCAACAAATTGTTAACAGAATACCTATCTGACCCAAAAAATTAAAACATTTTTCTACTTGAGATGAGTGGATCCTCTGAAATTCAATCACATACCTTTCCATATACATTTATTCATCATAATACACAATACTGAAAAGCCCCTAATTGCAAAAAAAAAAATCATGTACAAAAATCAAAGGTCTCCTGGGAGTGCATAGAATTTCTTTTGAGTTCTACAAAGCAAACACAGCCTTATTAATGTCGAAGTGATCTGAACCTATCTGGCTAGGTGAAAATGGATAGTAAACAGCATTAAAAGAAAGATATATAAAATAGAATGCAGCATCAGACTTATTATATAATCAGTACAAAATCCCCCTTTCTGGTCAGATGCTTGCCTTGTTGCTCTATTCATGGGAGGTGCAAATGGAAGAATGCATAACTTTTCAGATTGGGAGTACAACAAATATCCCAATTTGGGGAGTTTCAGAATCTATTTCCTTTGCTAAAAAAAGAAGCAATATATTTTGGAGAAGCAATGGCTTGTAACCAAGTTTACACAAAATCAGTTTTATTTTTTGGAGCTCTTTCATGATTGAGTACCTTCAAGAAACTACATATCAGTATTGCACAGCAATATAAAACACAGAGTGCATCCATGAAAGCATGTGGCTAGTGTGACTGTGCTGTGGCACTGGAAGCAGCAGAAGCTGCACTGTGGAGTACCGAAATTATGCATATATGGAGATATGTGGCAGGTTAGGCAACAGCAACTCTGAAAGCAGCAGTATGGTTTAGCACTACAAAACAGTCCTCTAGACTGTGAGCCCTCTCGGACAGGATCCCTGGCCCTATTGTACCCGTACGATTGTTTTGTCGATTTGTCGTCATTTTAAAACCACTTGTCTTTGTCTACCCTCTAACTTGTACAGCGCCATGTATCCTAATAGCGCTATATAAATACCTAATAATAATAATAATAACAGTGTTGGCAAAACACAGGAGGAAATATAGCTGGGGGGTTGTGCAGTTTCAGAAGCAGCAGCAGGAGTCACAGGATAGAGAATTGTGTCAATTTACACAAGGAGATGTGTGACAATTTACAGTCAGAAATTGCAGCCTTTCCAATAGTGATCCTAGAATAAAGAGGAAATGATAAAGAGGACGTACATGCTGCCATCAGCAAAGGTATCAGAACTGGTGGCGGCAAAGTTGTGTAGATGTTTAGTTCCCAAATTCCAGTCCTCATGGCTCCAAAGGCTAGGGTCAGACTACCGTTTTTTCACTATTTTAATGTCATGAGCTGAAAACTTAGGCCCCTTTCACATCTATGCAGACCCTGCATTTGCCTGCCCTCCTTGCCCCGCGCAAGTGCAAATACAAGCGCAGGTGCATTTACAGGCAAGTGCAGGCATGCGCATAGGCGCATAGATGCACTGCTTTTGCGCTCGCCTGTGCTCAAAGACCCCATTACCTGCTATGGCCGAGCACAGCCGAGCGCAGGAGCTGAAATCCCGGAAGCATGAGTGTGACTGTGCCGACTTCACCATGCATGCGCTTGGCCAGGCGCACCCAGAAACGTCGCATTAAGCAAGTGTGACTGTGCCGATGTCACCGCGTTGCAGGCAATGGTTTTTTGTGCGCTCAGCTAATGTGCAGTCCGAGAAGCTTTGTGTGTGGCTGGGTAACCATGGAAAACATCAGGTAACCAAGGGCAGCGTTCTCCGAAGCGCATAGCATTAACGCTATGCGCCTCTGTGAAAACTTCTAAGTTTTCATCTCATGCCGTTAAAATAGTGAGAAAACTGTAGTCTGACCATAGGCAAACAGGCAATGTTTTTAGCAATTCATTAGTATTGCACAGAAGATGCTTTGATAATGATTTAATGACCTTTTCAATGCTAAAGATATCCTGAAAACACGACCTGTTGGGTTCCATGAGTATTGCAGTTGGGGAAACACTGGTGTAGGAGACAGGTAAAGTCAGGCCGGCAAATTGTATGGCCAATATAATCATTGACATAAGCTGTAGGTGAATGAATGTTAGCACTGATCCATACATGATTTATTTTGGCAAGTGTTAGGTTTTCCATGCTTTCGGCAGATAACCTGGTCCAATTAGGTTTGAAAAATCCACTGGAAATGATAGACATTCTCTCTGATTTAAAACAAGTTTACGCGGCAAACTTGGACAGTTTTTGCCAAAGGTTCAATCTGTTGAAGTCTGTGGGACCAGAGTTCAGGAAAGGATGTAGTTTAGGTTTAAATTAAACTGGCTGCATAGCTGGTGTGTCTCTATATGTTAAACTGCATCTGATTGTTGCAATGGCAGGTAAAAAGATCTGATTTAAAATGTCAATATACTCTAGTTATTGCTGCTTCCTCAGCTACTTGTTGCAAGTCTTAAGGCCACTTTACACACACCAACTTATCTGTCCAACTTCAGACTAACTTGCTGGTTGCAGTGAAATCATGGACACATTGTAACATTTTGTCACTGTGTACAATGGAGCAATGTGTCCATGATTTCACTGCAACCAGCAAGTTGGTCAGAAGTTGGACAGATAAGTTGGTGAGTGTAACGTGGCCTTTAGTCCTGGCAGAGGTGGGAGAGCAGTGGCAACTGCTAGTAAGACATGTGGGCGTGAGCCATTCACTCAGTGAAAGATTCAAAGAGCAAGTAAGAGAGCTTATCCTGACAATAAGGTAATTTGAACTCAGATTTGGAAGCCAGAACATTTTTCTCCATTTTGCATTTTTCTCCGCGTGGTTCTTAAAGTGTGGTTGTCTAATTATCATCCCTTTGCTTGAGGTTAACAATTCCACTGTTACCACAGAAACATTCCTGCACATAGGTTTCTGTGCTTGCCAGCATAAATAGTGATTTCATTGCTGCCATGATTGCTTGTAATGCCCATCACCATCATCATCATCTTAATTTTCAATTTATTTATTTTATTTTATTTTGTCCCTTGCCTGTACCAAGACTGTGGCCCCTTTACATTCACCTACAGCTACTCCTCCTCTTCCTCTCCCAAATCTGGCAGTCGGAAACACTGTCTTTAAAGGTCCCTCACAGATACAGGGCATAAATGATAAGGTAAAGTGCACTTCATTCAACCTCTCTGGCATTTGCATGCTTTTTTTGCAGGATAAATATGAAAAGATAACATCCTAATCTCTACTGACAAATTTTATCACTTCTTCAAAGTGCTTCAGTAGGCAGCATGAATTCCTTAATAGCTGCCAAACTGGATTCTCAAAGTAACTCATGCTCCAGTATGCCTTCTGCATGATGTAGTCACTCACTGCTCGTAAAGATGAGGCAACATATAAAGAGACAAATGCCAGTGGGTTGTAAAATTACGAAGTAGATGTGCTCTGGCAGACCATTTTGTATTTTTAGAGAGAGTGACTTGCTCTCTACTGCAAGTAGGAAGAGAAAGAGGGCACCCCTTTCTGTGGGAACAAATAGCAGCTGGCTATCATGCAGTGACATTGAGTGCATGCAATTATATCTCAAAAAGCCACCTGGAATGGTTTAAAAATTAGATAGGGAGTAGATGTGGGTGAAGTTGAGATCAAGAGTATGTCCATTTTTATGAGTAGATGAGGACTATTCTATGTTGCAACTGGATGAAGCAAGTGACAAAATGTTGCTGCCTGGTGAAAGTCAATGGGGATGATGAAATAATCTATGATGACAGTGAATATGTCAGCAGAAAGAAATTGTAGAAATCAGGTATTGAAGTTATCGATAAAAATAAGGCAGAGGCCGGAGGTTGGATATGATTGAAACTTGGTTGTAGGGACAGTATGAATTTACAGAATTCTGATGAAGGGAAAATAAGAGCTTGCAAAAGTGGAACTGAGGTAAAGATGCAGAAAAACACCAATACCGTCACAGTGTTTATTGCCATGGTGTGGATGAAGTGAAGGCCACCATAATAAAAATCGATACTCACCTCTCTAATCCATCCAGCAATGCTTCCAGCATTGCCTACCTGTCGGAGATGTGATCCTGGCAGCATTTCCCGGTGAAATGACGAGTTCTCGCAATAACTGCCGCCGAGATTATGCTGCCGAGATTATGATGTCACCGCAGGTCCTACAGGTCCTCACTAGTAATGAATAGTAGTGAGGACCTGTGGTCACATGACGAGTTCTTGCGATAACTCGTCATGTGACCGGAAATCACTGCGGGATTATGATGTCACCGCAGGTCCTACAGATCCTCACTACTATTCACTACTAGTGAGGGCCTGTAGGACCTGCGGTGACGTCATAATCTCGGCAGAGGTTTCCGGTCACATGACGAGTTGTCGAGAGAACTCGTCATTTCACCGGGAAACACTGCAGGGATCACATCTCCGACAGGTAGGCAGTGCTGGAAGCGTCGCTGGATGGATTAGAGAGGTGAGTATCGATTTTTATTATTTTTAACCCTTGATTTTACTTCATTTCTGTTCCGCAATGTATGTACATTGCGGAACTGAAATTGACCACCACCATAGTGTTTTAGTGTGTTCGACGAACATTCGACGAACATTCGACGAACACACCGTCCATTCGACGAATCAAACTAGAACACTAGGGTGGTGGCTCAACTCTATTAAAGAGGACCTGTCACCAAACCAGGCATGGTGATCTAATTACAGCACTGGATGCAGCATGTCTGCTGCATCCAGGCAAGGGGTCCCCAGCACTTGGACAGCCCTGTACCCCGAGGGGGTGGGGCCAAACGGCAAGTTCTGAAAAAAAAAAAAACCTCTGTTTAATGCTGCAGAAGAGGGAGAGAATGATTGGCAGCGGTGGGCAGATTAAACATGCAGGGGGTGTGAATCTGCCCTTCGGCTCCAGCCCCTAGCCACCTCCTTTCCGGCTGCAGGATGTAGTATTATCTCGGGTACAGGGCTGCTCAAGGCCTGGGGGACCCCTTGCCTGGATACAGCAGACATGCTGCATCCAGTGCTGTAATGAGATCACCATGCCTGGTTTGGTGACAGGTCCTCTTTAACAATGCATGGCGCAAGTCTGACCCTAGCCTAAGGGAGCAAAGTCAGTGATGCAAATGTAAGCATGGTTAAAGAGTAATTGTGGAATATTAAATTGGTAAGTGTAGTGAGTCTTAGGTAGTTTCTCATAGCCCAAGGTCACATTAACATTTTTAGCCGCTCCCCAGGGACTGCGCAAAAAACAAAAGATTTGGCAGCAATAACACGGTGCTAACGCCATGTTAGCACTGCGTCTACGCTGCCAATGTTATTCTATGGATACCCGGCCCTTACCGGGGCTCCGCCGGCATCTGATGGAGATCTTGCATTATTTCTGAATGCAAGCATAGACACTGTAGAGAGCATCTTTGCTCACGTTCGGAAATAACGCGAGATTTCCATCAGATGCTGGCGTTAGAGCCGCGGTAAGGGCCGTGTATCCTTAGGATAACATTGGCAGCTTTGACTAAGTGCTAACATGGCATTAGCACTGCATTAGTGCTGCCAAAACCTATGTTTTTAGCGTGACCCCCGGGGAACAGCTAAAAAATGTTAATGTGATCCTAGGCTTACTCTCTTCACTTCTGGTTTATTTCTAATGCACACTTTACAAGCTGTATTTATAGACCATGGTGATCATAAATATGTGGCCCTTAATAGATCTTTAATTGCACATAAAAGTTACCATAATGGTCCCTTTACACGCGGCCACAGGAAGGTAGAAACAGGCAGGCATCGGACACAATTGTGCCTGCTGCCTTGAAAAGACCACGATGTGGCAGCGTGTAATTCAGGACTTTCCTTCCTCCAGGGAAGACACAGGAAGGAAAGTCCTGAATTACACACCGCCACATCGTGGTCTTTTCAAGGCAACAGGCACAATTGTGTCCGATGCCTGCCGGTGTCTACCTTCCTGTGGCCGCGTGTAAAGGGACCATAAGAGTTCAATAGGGTAAAGCTGCAAAAAGACAAATCAGAGAATCAGAAAAGGAAGGGACGTAATAAGTGAAAATAGTTAATATAAAACATTTGCTAGTTTGAATAGCAGAAAAAGGGATAATATAACACATAAAATGTATAGAAGTTTGAATATGGACCTATACAATTGAGGAATGCTAGGATCAGTGATGCTAAATAAACACTTGTCTTTGGGAGATAGAAGGACATTCATTGATCTCTACTCTCTACCTATAATAGTGATGGGGACTACACTTACTATGGTAAGGATATGTTTATAGAAAAATAACTAGGCTGGTGATTAATCCTTCAGTTTCTGCCAGATGTTCCCTGTGAATAAGGCTAGGGTCACACTTGGGAGCCTGCATCCATTGGAAGGTTGCATTAAAGGATCCTGTTTTTCCCTTGCCATTTTTGGGCATTTTTTTTTTATTTTTAGCGCATGCGTTAATGCATGGTACATACTATCATAATATAAGTAAATAGTTTGAAGCAGTGATTACCCACCAATATTTGCCTTTCTACTCTTTTCTTATGTGGGGCAGATAAAGAAATACAGGAAACAGAATAGATCAGTAATCAAGTTTCTTATTAATTCTTATATAATAGAAAAGATAGAATAACTACTTACTAGTATAAATTATATTCTTTCACAAGACACAAATCTGACATTTTTCCACCACTGTGTACTGCTAAATTTAATGAACTCCTAGATAACATTTAATCGGTTTACTATAATAAGTTCCATGAGCAGGTTCTCAAGGTGATATGGACTTAATTAACCATTAAGACTGGAGTATAGTTATTCACTTCGAATGAAAGAGCTGCAAGGCATGGACATATGAGGATATGTAATTGAGAACTCTTCCAACTTTCAACAACCATAATAAAAGAAGCAAACAACTGTACATATACTTAATCCCTTAAGGAATTTTCATTTTTATGACTTCATTTTTGACTCCTCTATGTTCAAGTGCCATGAAGTTTTTATTTTTTCAGTATAATATTAAGTAATGTTTTATAAATGTAAGTGAAATCATGAGGTTTACTTTATAATGTACTGTATTGAAAATGGTGAAAAATAGTTAAGTACAGTCAGCAGATAATTCTGGATTGCTTTTGAATATCATTTTTATGGGATTCATCTTACTTGTATAATGTTAGATAAAGATATGGAATTCGATCCTGTGCTGCTACTTAAGGAGACTAAGCGTATTCCTCAGGTAGTTTATTAACCTACGCGTTTCGTAGCAAACATGTTACTTCTTCAGGACAAAAACATCCTGTTTTTGCCTTGAAGAAGTAGCATGTTTGCTATGACACTCATAGGCTAATTCCTGAATTCCTGAATTTGTGGAATCCTTGCAGCAGCCTCTGGAATTTTGTGGCCGTTGTGACTGGCTCAGAACCCACTAAGGTGAGCAAAGCCAAACACTAGTAAATTTATCTACCGGATAAGACTCTATTTAGCACTTCTTCTATTCTAGTAATTCATTTTACTTGATGATTTTTCAGGCTAGTATAATAACAGTGCCAAATGTATAATTTTTTGACTATTTTAGCGTTTGAAAAAATTCTGACCTTATCAAGAAAATAATTATTGTGTTGCCATTTTCTCACAATCATAATATTTTTTTAATCTTTCTGTTATTGGAGTTGTATAAGGGCTTATTTTTGAATGGTGAGCTGCAGTTTTTAATGGCACCATTTGGAGGTACATTTTGAGCTACTTTTGTAGATTTTTGTTCTTTTGTAGTCTTGAAAACCCATGTTTGCAAATGTTTGGGACTTTTGGCCCCCTCTTTGTTTTAAGCTACAGGAAAAATTTGTTGCTCCTGCCTACATATTTATACTGTATATATACAGGCAGAACTACTTTTATAGGAGGCCTATGGGTTTACTGCTGTGCACACTAATGCAATAGCTCAGCCTTACTACCTTATAGTTTAAACAATCGTATTCTGGGTTCGGAACCTGGACTCTGTAAACTGCTACAGTGTAGTTACATCTAAAATGATGTAAGATAAAGGATAATAATAAGTCTAAATGGATAGATAGATAGATAGATAGATAGATAGATAGATAGATAGATAGAACCAAGAAAAACAGGCAGCAACTGTATATACAAACGGGCTATGATTCCTGATATATAAAGCACTTTATTATGCACATGAGCACCTTATTAGCACAACTGTTCATTTTGTGTAAAAATATTGAATATTATGTATGAATTTTATGATATACACTGCATTAATTGAATTATTGAAAGCCCCCTGCTTGGGTGCTATTTATATGTTAGCACTATTGGTTGTACGATAGTGATGGGCAAGTCCTAAATTACTCGGAATCGCTTGACTCTAGCGAGTCCGAGCCCGGGATTCGCTACTCGTTGCGAGTCTAGCGAGTCCAATGTTAATGAACGGGGAAGCGAGTAATAGCGAGTAATGTGCGATTTACAAATTGCAGATGTGTCTCAGAAGCTTCAGGCTCTATCTGCTACTCTGCGAGTTTCCCAGCGTTTGCTTCACAGTTACCAGCCCAATGCAAATCAACTTGCATTGGATTCCCTACTGTGCCAGTGATAGCAGGGAAACTCGCAGAGTAAGAGCTGTCTGCTCTGTGCAGCTCCAGGGTCCTAGAGCCCGCCTGCTGCCTGATGTAGCAGAGCTGAGATTGTTCTCAGTCTGCTCATTCCCTGTGCATAGACATCTATATCTATGCACAGGGGATGTAGCAGAGAGGACATCGTGTTTTGGACTACGTCGGACGGAAGAGGATTTTTTTAATTAAAGATGTTCTATTGTTCCATAGACTGAGAACAATCTCAGCTCTGCTACATCATCTCTGTGCACAGACATTCATGTCTGTACACAGGGAGAGCAGGCGGGCTCTAGGACCCTGGAGCTGCGGCAGCCTGCACAGATCAGACAGCCTGACTCAGCTCGCAAAGTAACAGCAGTTACTTTGCGAGTTTCCCAGCGATTACTTTAAAGTCTCTGACAAAGCTAGGATTGCCATTGATTTGCATTGGACTCATTGCTGTGCGAGTAATCACTGGGAAACTCGCAGAGTACCGAGTCCTGCGAGTCCCTTACTACTCGCCGAGTAACGAGTCCTAGCGAGTAGATTCGCCCATCCCTATTGTACGACACTGCTTGAGGAAGGCGGCATGCCGAAACTTCACAGTCCTTAGACCAAATAAACCACATAACTTGAACTAGATAGATAGATAGATAGATAGATAGATAGATAGATAGATAGATAAACAAAATGACTGCAGCACTCCTTATCTTCAATCCAAATTTCTTTATTGGCTTTCGGGTGTATTTGGGACGTTTCGGGAACATCTCCCTTCCTCTAGATGTTTCCGAAACGTCCCAAATACACCCGAAAGCCAATAAAGGCATTTGGATTGAAAATAAGGAGTGCTGCAGTCATTTTATTTATTGTATACCAGTGAGGGGGAAGAGAAACTGGACTGATTTTCACCCAAACAGAGCTGTGCTGCTTACTTCTTTGCTTAATTTAGATATATAGATAGATAGATAGATAGATAGATAGATAGATAGATAGATAGATAGATAGATAGATAGATAGATGGATAGAACAAAATAGTGAAGGCAGCCCTCTGGTATTCAGAAAATTCAGCAACCTTTATTAGTCTATGTGTAACCACAATGTTTCAGTACAGAGACTTTTTCAAGTGTTTTTTTTTCTAGATAGATAGATAGATAGATAGATAGATAGATAGATAGATAGATAGATACAAATATACAAGATAAAGAACTGCAGCATTCTTCTTTACTGTGACTGCTGAGAACCAAGGGGAGCTGTGCTGCACCAATATATTAATCTAGATAGATAGATAGATAGATAGATAGATAGATAGATAGATAGATAGACAGACAGACAGACAGACAGACACTCGAGATGTTTGAACTTTTTCACATTCAAATTTAAAATGTTTGGACATATTTTTCCCTATTTTACTATAAATTCATTTTGCAACAAATTAAAAGTCCTAAAATTATGTGGCTAACACTTTGACATTACCTATTAATGCCTATCTCTTTTGTTATGTGTCTAACAGGTCTGGGTAATTTTAAGTGAGACGTTACATGCAGAGGCACATGTTTTGTTCAAATTAATCAACTGTAGTTTATTTACAGTTATGGCCAAAAGTGTTGACAGCCTTGAAATTGTTCCAAACAAATAAAGTATTTCTCCCAGAAACAGTTTTGCAAAAATAAGTTTACTGGTACACATGCCTATTTCCTTTGTGTGTATTAAAACAACCAAAAAAACTGAAAAATTAAGGCAAATGGAACATAACTTAAAACGAAACCCCAAAAATTGGCCAGACCAACTTGTTGGCATCTTTCCAAAATTGTTGATAACATCGTTGTTACAAGGATGTGATAATCGTACAAACTCACCTGTTGCAAGTAACAGGTGTGGGCAATATGAACACCACATATGTCTTTGTGTGCCATAAAAAGCATGGAGAACAAAAAGAGGAGGTGAGAACTGTCTGAGAACTTAAGAACCAATTTGTTTAAACATATAAACATTTTCTGGGTTACAAGTCCATCTCCAGAGATCATGATGTTCCTTAGCCCACAGTGGACAACATAGTCAAGAAATTGATAAGCCATGGCACTGTAGCTAATCTCACTGGATGTGGAAGGCAGAGAAAAGTTATGAAAGGTTGTCGAGATGCTGAATAAGCAGCCGAAATCAAGTTCCTAAGAAATTCAAGCAGTTTTTCAGGATCAAGAAGCATCAGTGTCAACGTAAACAATTTTTCAACATTTGAATGAAATGAAACTCTAAAAATATGGTGAAGGTTTAAAGATATTTATCAGTTTTTTGCTGCCTCTGGAAATGGATATCTTGACTGTGTACAATGCATCAAGAAATCTCAAGATTACCAAATGATTTTGGATCCAATGTATTGCCCAGTGTCAGAAAGCTGTATTTGCATGCTAGGTTATGGGTCGTACAGCAAAACAATTACCTCAACCATACAAGAAATGGGTGGAAAAAAAACGCTGTACAGTTCTAAAGTGTCCAGCAATGAGTCCGCATCTAAATCCCATTGAACTCCTGTGGAGAGATCCTAAAATTGATTTTGGGATAAGGCACTGTTTACATATGAGAGACATAGAGCAGTTTTCTCTAGAAGACTGTTCCAAACTTCAAATTGAGATGGGTAAGATGTTTGTTTATGGTTGCGGGAAGTGATTCATTGCAGTTCTTTCTTTCACAGGGTGAGCAAACAAATATTAAGTTGAGGGTATCGACAATTTGTCCAGCTGAATCTTGAACTTTTTTTCCAATATGCCTTTTTGTCTTTGTTTTTTTCCTATGGTTCCAATACATACAAACGAAATAAACATACATATAACAAAACATATGTAATTGCAATCATTTTAAGAGAGAAATACTTTATTTTCTATGAAAATTCAATGGTTCTTACACTGCTTGCTGTGATTGGAGCTATATATTTACAAGAGACATCTCTGTCCATTCACTCATTCAGTCATATAGAATTGACCTCTGCTGGGTGATCTGAAAAGTTATGTATAATGCTTGGCATAGGACTTTGCATGATAGAGATTTTGGCAGCAAGGAACATGAGACTGGTGAGTGAGAGTGCAGTAACATGGAAGAACAAACAGATATTATACTGGTGAAAGATACGCTGTGGAAGCTCATGCAGTCATTGCCAGATTGATAAATTTTTTAAATTTGTTAGATTTGAAATTATCGGAAATTCAGATGGAATTCAATTATCATTAAAACTATTTTCTTAACTCTAATAAACACATTTTCTCTAGAGATCATCACTGCATTACTTAAAAATGCCAGTGATTGTGTGTTCACTTTCACTAATCATGTCCTACATACCTATGAAAATTTAATATTTCTCCTTCTATAAAACAAGCTATCATTACATTTCTGTGGGAAATTTGCCATAACTGCCAAGTAGCACACTTGCGGTCTGGGGCTTCTATTAAACTAAAATCACAGAGGTGAACTGAGTTCATTCACATGAACTCAGCTCATCTTTATGATGCTATAGCGAGTCAGTGATGAGTGCAGGCATGCGCTCTTCAGTGATTCTGCTGGATGGTAGGCTGAATGGTCGCATCCAACAACTCTCCAGCCTGCCATCAGATGTAGCACAGCTGCTGCCTTTGTGGGACACATGAAGGCTCCTGGTGACAGAAAGGTGAGGATGAGGCTGGGGTCACACATAAAAATCTGTTTTTGGAAGTGATTTCCATGACCAATCCATTTTTTTTGGTTGCTTTTTGAGCCTCCTGCACCCCTGAACGTTTTTGGACTTAGTCATTTTTTGACCAAAATTCCTGAAAAAACAGATCCGTTTTTTTAAGGCACCCAAAAAAAACGGATCCATTTTTCCATAGGACCCATGTTAAAAAAATTTTTTTTTTAAAAAACGGACCCCAAAAACGTTGCTAGCAACGTTTTTGGCTCAAAAACGTACATAGCAATGTTTTAGGTGCAGAAAAAATCGGATAGGTTGTTTACATCTAATCCGTTTTTCTATCAGTTTTTGGATTCAGAAAAAAAAATGCCAAAAATGAAGCCAAAAACGGACCAAGGGCTTATGTGTGACCCTAGCCTGAGGTTGATTTTATTACTTTATTTCTGTTACAGGAGACACTAGCTACAGCTGGAATAGGCGAGATGGTAAGTATGGTTTAATTAGGAACAATAAAGGAATACTGTCTTTATTTCAATTAAAATATTTTATACTAGGTGCATGTGTTTTATTTCACTTTTTGACTAAATGGTTAGTAATTGGGGCGTCTTATAGACGCCTCTCCAATACTAACCTGGACTTGATATCAGCTGGCATTATAGGGTGGCATCAACTTCAACCCCATAACACCGCTTCCAACGCTACAGGGCAGTGTGCCAGAGTGAGGCTAAGTCACAGATTTGGCGCCTGTCATGGATGCACCATTCTGTGATGGCTAAAGGCTTTTGTTTTTTTCCTCGGAGGGGGCTAATATTCTTGGCTATTAATACTAGCTCCATGGTGTCTGCTTAGCCTTTGCTAGCTGTTAAAATAGGGGGGACACCTCGAAAAAAATGTTGTGGCATTTTATTAGCGAGTAAAGGCTAAATATTCATCTGGGGGCTGATATTAATAGCCTGGGAAGCTCCAAGGGTATTACCCCCTTCCCAGGCTTCTAACGTCAGCCCCTCTGCTGTCTGCTGATCCTTTGCTAGACTGGAAATTTATGGGGTACTCAATGGCATTTTTTAAATTTTTTTTAATGTAATTAAAAAAATAAATAAATACACCAACGCTGTCTCGCAAGTGATTATGAGCCCTTAACATATTCCCCAGGAAAATCCATTTTGGTTTCGTTTTTGTACATTTTATTCTGAGTCCGTAAAAGTGGCGTAATAGTCAGACAACATTGTTCACAGCAGTGACCTGGGAGTCAGAAATGCTTACAGGGGTCTTCCCCCTGCTGTTCCTATGTCATTTGAGGACTGTTCTTATACATTTGTGACATTTTTAAGCTTTCTGCAGACCTCCAGGGGTGCCACCAGAAAAATGCTCGAGTTTCCCATAGGTTAACATTGATCTCTGTGCTTGGGTCGAGCACCAAAGCATTTCCAAGCATTGAGCACCCGATCATTTCACTGCTCGCCCATCACTAGCTGCTGCCATTCTATATAACACCACAATAACTACAGTCCTTGATTTGGCTGCCCTCTCACATACAACAAAACTCTCACAAAAAGGCAACCCTAGCACACCAGCCTCACTAAAGATCTGAGACGGGCATCCAGGGTTGCTGAGCGGAGAGGGAAGGGATCCCACTTCACTCAGCACTTTGCTGTATACAAGCCGTCCCTCACTAACTTCAAGTCCACACTGACTGCCGCAAAACAATCCTACTTCTCATCTCTAATAACCTCCCTGTCTCTCAATCCTAAACAGCTATTCAAAACTTTAATTTCTCTACTCCGTCCCCAGCACCTCCTCCCTCTCCTCTTATCTCTGCTGAAGACTTTGCATCTTTTTTCAAGCAGAAGATTGATAACATCAGAGGAAGCTTTGATCCACTGTCCCCACAGCCCCTCCTCATAACTGCACAGCCCTCCTCTTCCAAAGCCAGCTTTTCCAACATGACAGATGATCAGCTCTCCTCCCTTCTGTCAAGATCACACTTCACAACCAGTGCCCTTGACCCGCTCCCATCCCACCTCATTCCCAAACTCACCACAGTCTTTATCCTAACCCTAACCCATCTCTTCAACTTATCACTAACTACTGGTGTATTCCCCTCATCCTTCAAACATGCCTTGATCACACCTATCCTCAAAAAGCCCTCCCTCGACCCATCCAATGTTTCTAGCTATCGCCCAATATCACTTCTCCTTTTTGCCTCTGAACTACTGGAACAGCATGTCCATCTTGAACTGTCCTCCCATCTCTCCTCCTGCTCCCTCTTTGAACACTTACAATCTGGCTTCCAACCGCACCATCTACTAAAACTGCCCTAACAAAAGTTACCAATGACCTACTAACTGACAAGAGCAAGCAACACTTTTCTTTCCTCCTCCTTCTAGACCTGTCCTCTGCCTTCGACACTGAAGACCATTCCCTCTTTTTACAGATCCTTGAATGTCTTGGTGTCACAAATTCGACCATCTCCTGTATCTCTTCATATCTAACAGACTGGACATTCAGTGTCTCTCTCTCCCACACCACCTCCTCACCTTATCCTCTTTTTGTCAGTGTTTCCCAAGGCTTAGTTCTTGACCCCTACTTTTTTCCATTTACACCCTTGGCTTCAGACAGCTCATGCTTTAAGAACCATCTCTGCGCTGATGACACACAGATCTATCTCTCTGGACCTGACATCACCTCCTTACTAACCAAACTTCCTCAATGTCTGTCTGCTATTTCATCCTTCATTTCTTCTCGATGTCTAAAACTGAACATGGACAATACAGAATTCATCATCTTTCCCCCAACTCACTCTACCCCTCCAACAAACCCATCCATCAAAGTCTGATTCATTAAGTGGTGCATGTCAAATTAACCATATCTGAAAAGAGACTAGAGTAAAATGTCTGACATATAGAATGCTGCAGCTAAGCATTAATTAAATAAACTGTGGTGTCCCAGCTTTTCCCATTGTGGCCGAGCTTGGTAAAACTTGTCTGATATTGCCAAATGTCCAAAAATATTTATGCAACTCTGCATTATACAAAAATATGGTGATTTTGAATGCGATTTACAGAATAATTAGGGTGTAATCAATTTAAAGGGGTTGTCCAGTCTAAAATGATAATTCTGCAGTCACTCTGTGACTGCAGACTTAGCAATCCTCCCAGCACATGCACTGTGCACTGCAAGGACTCATAGTTTCTAAACCAGGAACATAGCACAATTATGAGGTATGCATGTTCCTAGGCAGAGCCCCTGACTAGTTGGCGCAACCTTGCTCTATACAAGTGTATGGTGCAAGGCTGTGCCCACTTGGCAGCCACTACCACTAATCAAAAAAGGGGGAAATTTTGATGCACACTGACACAAGAAAATTGTGAAATAGCACCTTGGCTAATGAATGCTAATGGCATGGATATGTGTAGAACTAGTGTGAATGGAGCATAAGGCATAGCAGAAAACTGCTTCAGAGTACATAGAAAACAATGAGCACTTAGATGATGTGATGGCCATAGAATTTTGAGCCGGGTAACCTGTGTCAAGGTGGCTCATTCTACCGGGTTCTCTCCTACTGCCTCTATCTGCCGTGAAGAATTGCTTGTATGGGTATTCATACCACTAACTTTTGTCCTATACATGCCCTTACAGGCTGGTTTTAAAATGCAGTTAGTGGCATGAACACCAATGCAAGCAATTCTACATGGCAGATAGAGACAGTAGGATAGGACCCAGTAGGATGAGACCCCTTGATGCCTGTTACCGGGCTCACAATTCTATGGCCATTGCATCAGCTAAGTGCTCATTATTTTCAATGTACTCCGAAGCAGAATACACTAGTTCTACACATAGTCATGCCATTAGCATTCACTAGCCAATACGCTATTTCACAATTTTCTTTTGCCTGTGTGAGGCAGAACTTCCCTCTTTTTTTTTCCTTGATATTTTTTCTAGCTTGCACCTTTCATATAGAGGTGTCGCCGGTCATAACTTAAGGTTAATGCTACCACTAGTTAGACATGCCTGCTCCATACATTTGTATTGAGGGAGGCCATGCTCACTAGGTGTGTTGTTTCCGGGAAAATGCCCACCACATAATTGCAGTCCTTTCCTGGCTTATAAGACTGGTAAATCCGCACAGCGTCCAGTGTGTGCACTGGAAGGATTCATAAGTCTGCAGTAATGCAGAGCAACCACAGAATTGTCAGTTTAGACCGGATAACCCCTTTTATGATTAAGGGCATATATTTCCATCTTTACAAATCTGGAATGACGATTTGTATGAATTTTTTAGAAATGTTCTGAATGGTTCTTTTAGTTCATTAGGCAATATTTATAGTATAATGACCTTTTATTCCCATACTTTCTGCATTCATGCACTTAGTATTCAAATGCTGTATTTCGATGGATAATTTATGTTAAGTTCAGAGGAATAAAAATTTAATTCTGTATTAATATTGGCGTGTTTTGTTTCTTAGGAAATTATCTTTTCTCTGCATTGTGCATTGGTCACTTCAATCCTACTTTAAATCTCTAAAAGATTCTTTGTCTATGGAGTGTTGGATCATCAAGTGTTCAGTTATTGAAGTAAAAGTACTATAGAATGAATTTATGTCCAGAGTTCAAAAGAAGAGTTCCTGTATTACTACACATTCACTAGAGTGCTCCATGTATAGTTTATTGGCATATAGATTTGCATAGAGGCCATCTGCACATGCAATGAATAAGTTGTATATTTTTATGGACGTTGAATTGTACAATGAAATAGGGAAATGGGAATTTTACGTAAAATGCTGTATTTTGGTTCATGCCACAGTCTGTAAAACTGGATGGAATTTAGGTACAGTCCTTGAAGGTTGCATATTTTTACAGAAAGGATGTCTCTTCACTCTGTGTTTAAAATGTTAACATTCACTAAATAATCCAACTGCACGTCATGATAAATACCAGTGTGTGAATGATTTGACAGTTTGAAGGTTATGGTGATTATTTGCATTGAACCTCTATCACCATTTTGCATACATGCATTTTTACAATCTGTTGTTAGCTCTGGAGATCATCCAAAGCTAGAATAAATTTAGAAAGGTTGTCTACTTAGTATGCATGCAAAAAGGATCACAGTTTCGACTGAAATTGAAAATTAACAGAAACAGTCTCTCCTCTTTGTACAGTATATATTATTGGAATAGACTCCCGAGAGATGCAGACGTTTCACCGCGCACCACATAAGTTCTGCTTACAACTCAGCAAATGGCATTCAAACAGGATTATTGATTACTATGTGGAAAAAGAAATAAAAAAAAAAATAATAAGCTTGGAAGGCATGAACTACAATAGGAATAGCTAGGGGTCCTTGTACTGCCAAAGGCCCCTGGAACTAGAATATTGATTCCTGTGACAGCTACATACATGAATGTTTACCTAAAATGGATGACAGACCGTGTACAGAGAAAATAGTTGAGCATAGCCCCCTGTTTCCAGGAGATTGTGTGCAATGACTTAGAGACTGCCATGAGGCACAATAATGAATGTTAGCCGACAAGCTCGAAAATGAAATCACAAGGAAAAGGAAAGGATAGGAAATTCTGACCTTGCAGCAAGTTAATATAGAAAGGCACATGGGGTTCTCTATATATAAATATGTATATTGATTTTGGGTATAATGTTTTAAATGTTTACATTAGTGTCCATATTTGCTATTTTCTCTGCCATTAGGAAATTAAAAAGCCACCTACATAATGTAAAAAGATCCTCATATGCCTTTCAGTATTAACTTGCTGCAAGGTCAGAATTGACATTACTGTGATACAGGTCTTATAGTTTCAGCAAACTCATTATAATCTCTATGCAATTTTATCTCAGGCTATAATGTATATTGAATTGTGCTGAGCTTTCAGTATGTAGAGCAAATTTTATATCATACAGAAATACCTTGACTAGCTCTTGAGGCCTTTTTACTGTAACATTATTACAACAGCAGGTGCCTAACAAAGGCCAGTAATAATATTGAGAAAGGAAAAAACAATGAGTTCAGGAAATATTGAGAATAAAATATTTTGGACACATAAATTGCATACCAATAAAATGAGATTTGAAATATGTCAATCATTGCCTTGCCTGACAAAAGGAATCATGCAGTATTCTACAAACAGATTGCGGCAGGGAAATGTAATATACTTCTTTTTAAAATATGTCAATATATGGCTGCTGTGGTGTGCTAAGTTTTCCTATGTGTCCTGTATGCTACAAAAAGATATCATTCCAGTTACTACTTTCAGCTTCATCAGAGTGAAAGTCAATCATATAAAGTCATTTGTAACAAATATGAATGAATGACAGCCGAGTTGTTACCTCTTCAAAAAAACATTATAAATATCAAGCCCTGTTCACATCTTTGTTAAAGGGAATCTGCACACAAATAATGTAGCACCAACCCAAATAATCAAAGGAAATGCAGGCAAGGCCAGGAGATAAGGTAGTTTGCAGGTCTCTCGTTCAGGAATCACAATGGATTGGAGTTCTATGAGGCCAGGGTTACACAGCTGTGTTGGCAGCTTTTAGCAGGACTCCGCTAAATACTTAGTTTTTCTCAGTGAAGCAGAGAGCCATCATCCCCGCCGCTTCCTGGTGATGCATCCCCTGGTTACCCGATGTTGATCATGGTAACCAGTTCACACATCAGGCTGCCTGGCATCCGCTTAAGCCAAGCAGACAGGAAATGCTGCTTGCAGCATCTCCCTGTCCGCTTGGCTTAAGCGGACACTAGGCAGCCTGATGTGTGAACTGGTTACCACGATCAACATCGGGTAACCAGGGGCTGCGTCACCAGGAAGCGGCGGGGATGATGGCTCTCCGGGAAGATTCGGGAGGAATCGGATTTTCTTTCCCGGACATAAAAACGGAACATGCAGCATTTTTGTGTCTGGGGAGAAAAATCTCCCCAAATTGGAACCTAACGGATTCTCCCGGATCCTCCCGGATCTGGAGCAATCCAGCGCTTCCTGATATGGGAGTCTATCGGGCCAGATTGCTTTGATCCAGGAGGATCCTGACACCGGATACCGGCGGCTGCATGCTGTTGTAATTTCATGGGTGTGGCTAGCTCCCTGCTAGCCGCGATCTTGAAAAATCAGCAGCTGCGGCTGCAATTAGAGGGATCTGGCTGCACACCGGACTGGAGGGCATACTTAAACCCTCCAGTTCTGTGTGCTAATCCGGTCCGGGGCTGTCATGTTCATCCCTGACAGACCCGGATTGGATTGTGCCGTGGTGTGAGGCCAGCCTAAAAGAGTTAAAACTGAACGTCTCTGAAGATAGTTCTACCATAATAGATAAGCACAAAAATTTCTGGACATAAATCTTACTGGGAAAAAATGATGGAAAAAACACAGTCAAAGAATAATAAAGATCAAGAGTCCTGGAATTCCCAGAAAAACAAGTCCATTATGTACTGGTGCAGTACAGCTTTTATAGAGTCTCGATGTCAGTAGAAATATATCTGCACTATAAACAATAGTTCTTAGGTAAGTGCTAGCAGGGAAACCAAGGCTTACATGACAGGAAACTAAACACAGGCAGCTGGAAGCAGGACAGTAGTTGAGGCTGGTAAGAGTGCTGGAGTTCAAGACAGTAGCTTGAAAAGCTGGAGTGGATCAGCAGGTGGTGGAACAGACTGGGAAAGCACAGAAAGCCTGGAATTAAAACTGAATACTCGAGCATAGGTAGACAGTAGGCACAGGTTTATAAAGGCAGAGGGGAGGATCACCTGATAAGGACTGAAACAGTGGATGCCATTTTGAAATGGAACAAAATGAACAGTCCTAACACAATCAAGGTATAAACATACAGCTTGTACTTTGTGGAATCTTTGAATATAAAGTTTTTTCAGAGGTCATTTCAGAAGATTTTTCTTAATATTTCCTAACTCATTTGTAGTAAACTACATTATTATTATTATTATGTCAATGCTGCAAATTGTAGTACATTTGACCACATTTTTTTCTATTAAACATTGTATTTGATTTACTTTATGCTACACATACTTGGTTTGCGATAAATCTATTACTCGTGCAACAATAATTAGATAAATTGAAAATATATATCTTTCTATAACAAACAATTAAAATAAAGGAGATGAAAAGTTTTTTTGCTCTTTATGTTCTAACAGTACAACCTTGACAATTATTGTATAAAAAAACTGAGGAACTTATGACAAATGGGTACAACATAGGGATGAGCGAGTCCGAAAAGACTCGGAATCGCAAGACCCCAACGAGTCCGAGTCAAGGACTCGGGACTCGTTGCGAGTCCAGCGAGTCCAATGTTAATGAATAGGGACCCGAGTAATAGCGAATAATGACATTTACAACTCGCTGATGTGTCTCTGAAAGTGTGCGAGTCCAAACTCGCTGGTTTTTCTCTTATTTTGAGGCTTGTAGCCGATGATGCGAGGGAAGGGATTCTCCAGCACACACTATGGTTTAAGGAAACAGGAAGCGAGTCGCGCTGACAGGCGCACACACAGAGCGATCCATTCATCAGTGCAATCATGGCAGCAGGACGTGGCATGGTGAACACGCTGCGTCTTATTGCACTTGTGGAGGCTCGTCCATTTCTATGGCTCCCTACAGATCCTGAGTATGGGGATACGACCCTTATTAATACAGCCTGGAGAGAGATCGCCCAAGAGATGTTCCCTGCGTTCCATCGGAGTGACCATGAGGAACAGAGCAATCTAAGTAAGTTAAATGAGTTCACACGTTATATATTGCATTTACTGTATATATACTCGTGTATAAGCCGACCCGTGTATAAGCCGACCCCCCTATTTTTGCCCCGAAAAACTATGAAAACATATTCACCGCCATCCTGGTATACAGCGGCTATCACTGGTAGACAGCCCCCCAGCAGAGTATACACCTCCCCCTGCAGAGTATACAGGCCCCCAGCTGGGTATACATGCCCCCATATTGTCGTATACAGGCAGGGGCGGACTGGCCCAGGTGCCACGGGTCATGCGGCTGCAGGAGCATGAATAATCCGCATGTCCCTGAAGCAGCAGGCGGAAACGGAAGCTCCTGGCCGCGCGATGACGTCATCAGCACGCGGCTGCGTCCGGGAGTGAGCGTCTGTGAGTGGCGTGCGGCTGCGACTGTTAGCGAGCGGCTGTGAGGAGCGCGAGGCTGCGGCTGGGAGCGAGCCATAGGATAATGCGGGAGCTGCGGTGACTGTGAGGCGGCCGCCAGTCATCACCCACCCCCCGTCCTCACCTGTGTCGGGCCAGTGAGGGAGGGTTGCGACCCAAACTGTAGGGTGCCAGTCAGTCCCTGTATACAGGGCCCTCAGTGTGTGTACAGGCCCCCCCAGCAGTGGGTATACAGGGCCCCCAGCAGTGGGTAGACAGTGGCCCAGTGGGTTTACAGGGCCCCCAGCAGTGGGAATACAGGGCCCCCATAGCAGGGTATACAGGACCCTGAATGTGTTATCATGCTCCACCGCATAGTTGCCTATATTTGGATGGGGTCACAACAGTACAATGAGTTTAATGTCTTATCCTCCTGGCTCTTTCGGCCAAGGGGTTGGGTGTATATAAATACCACTAATGACCAGAGTCTGGTGCCCGCACTATTACATTCTCTATGCGTTGACATGTGTCCTGCCTCATTTGTGATTGTGGCCACGTGAGCTCAATGTCCGTAATGCTGTTGATGATGTTCCACACTGTCGTGTCACTGTGCCTTGTATACACATTACACACACAAAATGAATAAAATGTTATTGTTGATTTGTACACATACTTTTGTTTTTTCAAATATTACACATCTCTAAAGCCGGTTTCAAATCATTTCACAGTTGACCATCTTAAAAAACGGTGGAGGAGCTGCCGGGACCAGCATAAAAAGCAGTACCGGCAGTACTCAGAGAGACAACCGGGAGCCGCTCTCATTGCTCAACCACTACCACTTTTATGACCGGCTGTCCTTCCTTCACCCGGTGGCCGCTATGCCAAGGTATGTATCTGCAGCACTGTTGTGTACATTTAGTATTATTTATAAATATATACATTAGTTTCCATTTTGGCTCTGTGGGTAGCAGAGTATACAGGCGGGTCTGAGGTAGCAGAGTATACAGGCGGGTCTGTGGGTAGCAGAGTATACAGGCGGGTCTGAGGTAGCAGAGTATAAAGACGGCTCTGTGGGTAGCAGAGTATACAGGCGGGTCTGTGGGTAGCAGAGTATACAGGCGGGTCTGTGGGTAGCAGAGTATACAGGCGGGTCTGTGGGTAGCAGAGTATACAGGCAGGGGTCTGTGGGTAGCAGAGTATACAGGTGGGTCTGAGGTAGCAGAGTATAAAGACGGCTCTGTGAGTAGCAGAGTATACACGTGGCTCTGTGGGTAGCAGAGTATACAGGCGGGTCTGAGGTAGCAGAGTATACAGGCGGCTCTGTGGGTAGCAGAGTATACAGGCGTGGTCTGAGGTAGCAGAGTATAAAGACGGCTCTGTGAGTAGCAGAGTATACACGTGGCTCTGTGGGTAGCAGAGTATACAGGCGGGTCTGAGGTAGCAGAGTATACAGGCGGGTCTGTGGGTAGCAGAGTATACAGGCGGGTCTGAGGTAGCAGAGTATAAAGACGGCTCTGTGGGTAGCAGAGTATACAGGCGGGTCTGGGGTAGCAGAGTATACAGTGGTGGGTAGCAGAGTATAAAGACGGCTCTGTGAGTAGCAGAGTATACAGTGGCTCTGTGGTAGCAGAGTATACAGCGGGTCTGTGGGTAGCAGAGTATACAGGCGGGCTCTGTGGTAGCAGAGTATACAGGCGGGTCTGAGGTAGCAGAGTATAAGACGGGCTCTGTGAGTAGCAGAGTATACAGCGGGCTCTGTGGGTAGCAGAGTATACAGGCGGGTCTGAGGTAGCAGAGTATACAGGCGGGTCTGTGGGTAGCAGAGTATACAGGCGGGTCTGGGTAGCAGAGTATAAAGCGGTCTGTGGGTAGCAGAGTATACAGGCGGGTCTGTGGGTAGCAGAGTATACAGGCGGGTCTGTGGGTAGCAGAGTATACAGGCGGGTCTGGAGGTAGCAGAGTATACAGGCGGGTCTGTGGGTAGCAGAGTATACAGGCGGGTCTGAGGTAGCAGAGTATACAGGCGGGTCTGAGGTAGCAGAGTATACAGGCGGGTCTGTGGTAGCAGAGTATACAGGCGGGTCTGTGGGTAGCAGAGTATACAGGCGGGTCTGTGGGTAGCAGAGTATACAGGTGGGTCTGTGGGTAGCAGAGTATACAGGCGGGTCTGTGGGTAGCAGAGTATACAGGCGGCTCAGTGGGTAGCAGAGTATATAGGTGATGAGAATAGGGTTAATAGATGGTGCTACAGTGTTGGGGCGTGCTAGAGGGAGCAGAGATCCGATTACTGCCATCATTTCTGACCTTATTAAAGATAGCGGCCGCAGCTAAATGACATCATGGCAAAGGTAAACATGGGGTGTGGTTAGCTGCAGGAGGTTAGTGAGAGGTGTGGGTTGTTTGGCAGAGGGCGTGGTGTGGGCGTGGTGAGCGCGGCTCCAGCGTCAGATACGCTGCGAGCGCGGAACCGCGGCACATCTCCAGGAGCAGAGGACGTGTCCGGTACGTCCGTAGCCCCCGGCCTCCCCGTTGTCCGCACACACAGCCCCGCTGTGACCTCTGCAGTGTCACAGGCCCCGGCGGGCGTCTGTCATCTCCTCCTGACACTGACCTCCTCCTGATTTGATTGTCTGTGTTGTCCCCCCCCCGCTGTCAGCATCAGTGATCTGCTAAGACCTGTGGGTGCACAGACGGGGGAAGTACAAATGCCAGCATGCCGGGGCGGATTGGGCGCTGTGAGGGGCGCAGGTCTTGCTGTGAGCGGAGGGCGCGAGGCCGCTAGAGAAAACGCTATAGCGGCTGTGTGAGTTAAGCGTCTGCGGCTCGCGAAGGCGCATACGCGTCTCCGCTCGCAGTGACGCTAAGGAGTTTGGGATTAGGCTACAGTGCCGGAATTTCAAACTCCCGATTATATAAATAGATTATATATATATATATTGTATACCTTTCAACCCCTTCCTGCTTTATATAGATGATATAAGCTAAAAGTTTTGTGAATTAAGTATGTCAAGTAAAAAGTGAAGTCAGGGGGACTTTTTTTTTTTCATGTGAACCATTGGTGTTATTGATCGTCTAGATTAGATGGGATGGGGGGGGGGTGGGTGTTAATCAGGGGGTGAAAAATTATGTATTAGTATGGAATTAGCAAAGAAAGTCACGTATTCCTTTATGTTATGTACAGTTGGTTATTCTTTCATAATAATAACAAATATCTGATTAATAATACACAGATACACAGAGTCTAAAAAGCGTGCAACTTAATGTTTGACCTATGTTTTTGTTTCCAAATGCAATGCATTCACCAAATTTTTTTTTACTTTACCCACAGAGAAGCTTACTACAGAGGGCGGCGTGCTGTGAACCCTCCACCGCCAAACAGAAGGCGGCGTGGAGAACACCCACCACCACCACCACGGCCGGCGCCACCACCACCGCCGCCGCCACCAGCACCACCAACACCACCACCACCGCCGCCACCAGCACCAGCACCACCACCACCGCCGCCACCAGCAGCAGCAACAACACCACCGCCGCCACCAGCACCAGCACCACCGCCGCCACCAGCAGCAGCAACACCACCACCGCCGCCACCAGAACCAACACCACCACCGCCGCCACCAGCACCAACACCACCACCGCCGCCACCAGCACCAACCCCAGCTTTGGGGCATGTCCGGCCGCAAGAGGAGGAACCTGGATGCCCACCTCACACCAGCCATGGTCTGATCCCGGGGTCACCTAATAGACGGCGTGCACAAAGTAATGCTGACTTTGCCCACAGTCTGATACCATTCCTGGATGAAATTCCATTTCACAGGCTACTGCGGGCAAGGTCAGCATTACAGATTGTGCTTGACGCCAGTCGCCCACCAAACCACCCAGGTGAGGTTTTCAATTTTTTGGAGGGGTGGCAACTCAGACACTACAACCTACTAGACAGGCCCACACCCCGGGACAGCCATGTGCCACCACAGAGGCCTGTACCTACCATTCCACAATGGCCACCTAACAGGGACCTACCATTTTTCCCCACACCGGCCCAGAGGATCCACCCTCAAGGGTTGCCGGAGGCCATTCATGGGGCCCTTGACCTCTTGCAGGACCAGGGTGATGGTGTCACTTTACTGGCAAGGCCGGAGGATGCGGCAACCTACCAGCAGCTGTAGACCCCTTTTTTTTTTTTTTTTTATTTTGTGTTCATGTGCATTGCACAATTTCATTGTTATTATTTCTTATATTTTCCTGTTTACTAAGTTGTACCAAAAAAAAAAAAAAAAAAAAAAAAAAATTCTGACATTTTTACCATTATGGCGGAATAATACCCAGTTTACAAAAACTGCTTTGTGTCTGTCTTTTTTCAGGGAAAGGATGTGTAGGTTGTTTTGTGGGTGGGCTTAAAGTCATCATCATTATAATTATTATTTATTTATATAGCACCGATAGGTTCCATGGCGCTTTACATGAGGATAAGGTACACAAGGAGAAGTACAATAAACATAGACAATAAGGTCATAGAGGTACAACAGGAGAGGACCCTGTACGCGTGGGCTCACATTCAACGAGGGGTGGGTGGGGATACAATAGGGTGGGGAAGGTGTCGGTCGTGGGGCGTGTAGCGGGGTGTCATGGCAGGTTGTAGGCCTGTCGGAAGAGGTGAGTCTTTAGGTGTTTCTTGAAGGTTCCCAGGGTAGGCGAGTGAGTGATGAGGTGGGGCAGCGAGTTACAGAGCATGGTTGATGCCCGGGAGAAATCCTGTATGCGGTTGTGGGAAGAGGAGATGAGGGGGGAGTGTCGGAGAAGTTCTTTGGATGAACGCAGGTAGCGTGAGGGATGGTATCGGGAGATCATGTCGGAGATGTATGGTGGGGATAGGTTGTGTAAGGCTTTGAATGTCATGATGAGTGTTTTAAAGTGAGCTCTCTGTGGGGCGGGGACCCAGTGAAGGGCTTGGCAGTGGGTGTAGACAGGTGAGTAGCGTGAGGACAGATGGATTAGTCGGGCAGCAGAGTTTAGTATACATTGGAGAGGTGCAAGAGAGTTGGCAGGGAGGCCTGTGCGAAGGAGGTTCCAGTAGTCAAGGCGTGAGATGATGAGGGCATTAATGAGTGTTTTAGCTGTGTCAGGGTTGAGTAACGAGCAAATTCTTGAAATATTTTTGAGTTGGAGTGACAGGGACTTGGTTAGGAACTAGAGGTGGGGCTTGAAGGAGAGGGATGAGTCAAGGATTACCCCGAGACATTTGGCGTGGAGGACAGGGGAGAGAGAGCATCATTAGCAAGTACTTTACGGACCGCATGGAGCATGAAGTCACCTTGGTTACTAAGTGTAAAATCATGACTCCACAGACAAATGTTGCTGACAAATAAACAGTGCCTGTGTTTGGGGGGTTACTTAATGCCTCGCTATGGCAACAAGACTAGGAACACACATGTGAGAGGCTGGGACATCTACCTGCTACACATCGCGTCTACGCGTTTTCTACAGAGCGTACAGTGGGACCTTTCTCCAGGCTCCAGCAGGATGATAGTCCAAGCAATGCCCACGATGCAAGCATAGGCTTGTTGCCTAAAAAAATTAGCTGAAGGGGCTTCATATACATTTTTTTCAGAAAGCAGGGTGCTTGGCCCATACAATAGAATTGCTTGTACTGGGGATAGACATGCATGATGGAGCATAGGCTCAATTGCCCAACTGGATTGGAGGCTAAGGCCTGTTGGTGGCCTGGGAAAAATTAGCCCAAGGGGCTGTTTTGCATTTTGGGTATAATGCAGGCCTAAGGCCATGTAGCTTTAGGCTGGGTGTTTCCAAAAATTAGCCCAAGGGGCTGTTTGCATTTTAGTGTAAATGCAGGCCTAATGGCCATGATCAGCCTGTTAGGCTGGGTGTTTCCAAAAATTAGCCCAAGGGGCTGTTTTGCATTTTAGGTTAAATGCAGGCCTAAGGGGCCATGATCAGCTTGTTAGGCTGGGTGTTTCCAAAAATTAGCCCAAGGGGCTGTTTTGCATTTTGGGTTAAATGCAGGCCTAATGGCCATGTCAGCTTGTTAGGCTGGGTGTTTCCAAAAATTAGCCCAAGGGGCTGTTTGCATTTTGGTATAAATGCAGGCCTAAGGGCCATGTCAGCTTGTTAGGCTGGGTGTTTCCAAAAATTAGCCCAAGGGGCTGTTTTGCATTTTGGGTATAAATGCAGGCCTAATGGCCATGTTCAGCTTGTTAGGCTGGGTGTTTCCAAAAATTAGCCCAAGGGGCTGTTTTGCATTTTAAGTGTAAATGCAGGCCTAAGGGCCATGATAAGCCTCTTAGGCTGGGTGTTTCCAAAAATTAGCCCAAGGGGCTGTTTTGCATTTTGGGTATAAATGCAGGCCTAATGGCCATGTTCAGCTTGTTAGGCTGGGTGTTTCCAAAAATTAGCCCAAGGGGCTGTTTTGCATTTTGGGTAAAATGCAGGCCTAATGGCCATGTCAGCTTTTAGGCTGGGTGTTTCCAAAAATTAGCCCAAGGGGCTGTTTTGCATTTTGGGTATAAATGCAGGCCTAATGGCCATGTTCTTTAGGCTGGGTGTTTCAAAAAATTAGCCCAAGGGGCTGTTTTGCTTTTTGGGTATAAATGCAGGCCTAAGGGCCATGATCAGCTTGTTAAGCTGGGTGTTTCCAAAAATTAGCCCAAGGGGCTGTTTGGCATTTTTAGTGTAAATGCAGGCCTAAGGGCCATGATAAGCCTCTTAGGCTGGGTGTTTCCAAAAATTAGCCCAAGGGGCTGTTTTGCATTTTGGGTATAAATGCAGGCCTAATGGCCATGTTCAGCTTGTTAGGCTGGGTGTTTCCAAAAATTAGCCCAAGGGGCTGTTTGGCATTTTAAGTGTAAATGCAGGCCTAAGGGCCATGATAAGCCTCTTAGGCTGGGTGTTTCCAAAAATTAGCCCAAGGGGCTGTTTTGCATTTTGGGTATAAATGCAGGCCTAATGGCCATGTTCAGCTTGTTAGGCTGGGTGTTTCCAAAAATTAGCCCAAGGGGCTGTTTTGCATTTTGGGTATAAATGCAGGCCTAATGGCCATGTTCAGCTTGTTAGGCTGGGTGTTTTCAAAAAATTAGCCCAAGGGGCTGTTTTGCTTTTTGGGTATAAATGCAGGCCTAAGGGCCATGATCAGCTTGTTAAGCTGGGTGTTTCCAAAAATTAGCCCAAGGGGCTGTTTTGCATTTTTAGTGTAAATGCAGGCCTAAGGGCCATGATCAGCTTGTTAGGCTGGGTGTTTCCAAAAATTAGCCCAAGGGGCTGTTAAATGTTTGCTAACAGAAAATAAAGGTTGATTCCTTGTGAAAAGGTGTTGTGATGGTTAATGAAACCGAAGTTAAGGTGTAGTGTTGGTTTAAGATGAAGCAGCCTCATTACCAGGTTGCAGGAACATGGTTACGCAAATCGTTACTGGTCTTGGACATACTGCTTGTACCAAAAAGACACAATATAATACAATGATTAATTATATCATATTGATGATGAACGTGGCACTTCAGCTCTGAGTACTGTCGTCTTCAGGGCTCAAGAAGTCTTGTGAAATCCAGTTCCTATTAAACTTAATTAGAGTAAGCCTGTCTGCATTCTCTGGAGTAAGACGTGTCCTGGTATCAGTTATGATACCCCCAGCGGCACTGAAAACCCGCTCTGATGTCACACTAGCTGCAGGGCATGCCAGCACCTCCAAGGCATACAACGAGAGCTCGGTCCAAGTGTGGAGCTTGGAGACCCAGTAATTAAACGGGACTGCGGCATCAGTCAGGAAGCAGGTACTGTCACTTAAGTATTCTTGTACCATGTTGGTAAGTTTCTGTCTCCGAGAGATGGTTACTGGAGCAACATGGCGCTGCAGGTTCGATGGCTTATTGAACATAGCCCACTTTGCGGACATCTTTCCAGCATCTCTTCTGGACAGCGTGGATGATTGTGCCCCGACCAAAGGCTGCTGTTGCACAGAGTTGCTAACTATGGGCAGAGTGTTGTCTGACGGTGATATTCGAAGCATATTTTCCACAAGAACACTCTTGAAATAGTCAATTGTCAAGCCACGTGGTGACTGAAACAGCAGTGAGGTGAATTTATCTTTATAACGTGGGTCCAGAAAGGTGGCCAACCAGTAGAGGTCGTTGTGCAATATGTTAATCACTCGTGGGTCTTCTAGCAGACAAGTCAACATGAAGTCAGCCATGTGTCCTAAGCTGCATAGAGTCATGTCTTCAGTGTCCTCAGAACGATGTTCAATACCCATTGTATCCGCAAAGTCTGTCTCCGCCTCCTCCTCTCCAGGCCACCCATGGTGGACAGACACAAAGCTGGGGTTCTGAGTACCATCTGGGTTGACATCGGCACCAACAAAAATGAATCCTCTTCATCGTCTTGCTCCTGTTCCTCCTCAGGAGCCATTGTTGCCTGGTCATACTGGCTTTGCTGGCTAGGTACTGCGCTGTTTAAATCTGGCTCCATAGCCATCTGCTGGGCTCTCAATGCTTCATTTTTCTGATTAATGAGGGACTCTTTCAGCAGACACAGCATGGGTATAGTGACACTGATGATGGACTGATCACCGCTCACCAGTTTTGTGCAGTAGTCAAAATTATCAAGAACCTCAGATGTGTCAGCGATCCACACCCACTCCATTGTACTAATATGTCGTGGCTGACTGCCGGTCTGACGGGCATGTTGCAACTGATACTCGGATATTGCCCTCTGCTGCTCATTGATCCTCGATAACATATGGAATGTAGAGTTCCATCGTGTCGGCATGTCACAAATGAGTCTGTGGTTGGGCAAATTCAATTGCTTTTGAAGCAATGAAAGTTTTCCAACCGCTGTTGACGAATGACGAAAATGTGCACAAACTCGACGCACCTTCTCCAGTAGGTCACATAGCTCTGGGTATGTACGCAGGAATTTCTGCACTACCAGATTCAGCACGTGAGCCATGCAAGGGACGTGCACAAGGTTTCCGAGCTTAAGTGCAGCCACTAGGTTACGACCATTGTCGCTCACCACGAGACCGGTCTGGAGTTGGAGTGGGGATAGCCACTCATCTGTCTGTTCCTTCAGACCTTTCAACAGCTCTACTGCAGTGTGCGGTGTGTGACCTAAACAGATCAGCTTCAGCAGAGCCTGTTGGCGTCTTGCTGAAGCACTGCAGCAAACCTCCCAACTTGGCCGTGATGTTGAGGGCAATTGAGGATTGGTCGAGGAAGCGGAAGATGGGGTAGTGGACATATAGGATGATGCAGAGACCCTGAATGAGGTTGTGCCAGCTATCCGTGGCGTGGGTAGGATGTTTGATGTAACACTAACATCGTTTGGCACACTCTCCACAACGTTGATCCAATGCGCGGTGAGCGAGATGTACCGGCCCTGTCCTGAACTGCTTGTCCACGTGTCCGTAGTAAGGTGTACTTTCCCGGTTACAGCGTTGGTGAGGGCACGCTTGAGGTTGTTAATGACATGCTCATGTAACGCGGGGACGGCACAACGTGAAAAGTAGTGGCGGCTTGGAACCGAGTAGCGTGGTACTGCCACAGCCAAAAGCTCACGGAAAGAGTCTGTACCCACAAGCCTAAACGGCAACATCTCGACTGCTAACAACTTAGCTATCTGGGCATTTATTTTTTTGGCTAATGGGTGGGAAGAGTGGTATTTCTGCTTCCTTTCGTACAGCTGTGTCACTGATAACTGTAACGATGTTGCTGACCGACAACTGTCTGCACTCGGGTTCAGTCTCTCTGCAACCGCTGCTTGTGATGAGTACATATGAGCTGGACCAGCTTCAGCAACACTTGATTGTGACGGACGTATCTGAGTTACCGTCGCAGTCTTTGGGTCAGATGACACTGTTGTGGAAGGCTGCACTTTTGACCACTGAATAGGGTGCTGACCAGCCATGTGCTTCCGCATACTGCTGGTGCTCTGGTTTCCTTTCCCGTGGCCTCTGCTGAGCCTTGCATGGCAGATGGTACAGATGACCACATTTTCTTGAGAAGGCCCATCTTTAAAAAATTTCCACACAGTGGCTGACCGACCTCTAGGCTTGACTGTACTCCCTGAGGGATTACTGAGGCCCACATTTGAGACATTTTGTCCACCAGTTGACAAATTTTGAGCCACAGTGGACACATTTTGGGCAACAGTGGTGACTCTTTGAGTTCTGGTGGGAGGAGTCGTCCTTGCTGCCTTTGTTGGTGGGACATACACACTTTCTTCCTCCGTGCTGCTCTGCTGGCTCTGCATCGCAACATTCCACGTGGGATCAGTTGTCTCATCATCAACCCCTTCCTCTTCTAAATCTTCCCGATAACAAGATAGATTTTGCTCCCCAGATGACAAGTGTGTCACTGTCTCATCATCATCCTCCAACTCCTGAGACGGTCTAAGACTTTGCTGAAAGACACGTTCATGTGGCCGGGGTGTCTCTAAAACTTGTCCATGAATGGACAATTCTTCATCAAGTATGTCATCTACTACGGAGTCTGGCAAACCGGATTCATGTAAAGGATTATATGTACCAAATAAGTCATCTGAGTGACCCATGTCTGTGTCAACATTTTCATGGGGCTGCTGTTGGTCTGAGGAACTGTGAAGAGGTTGTGGATTAGATGACCCAGCATGGTATGTACCAACAGTAGATACAGTGCTCAAGGAACCTTGAGTGCTGCAAGAACCTGTTGTTGAGGTCTTGTCTGCCAGCCAAGACGTTAGATGCTGTTCGTCTTCCGGCCTCAATACTCGTTTACTTTCCTGACGGGGAAAGTTAGACAGGAGGAACGATCGATCAATCCTCGTCTGTCTGCCCGAACTGGTGGATAGTTGGCCACGACTACCAATGCCTGTACCTCGTCCCTGTCCCTTAGCAAGACTTTTTTTGGGATTTGGTTTTTTGTGTGACATTTTGTAATTTCTGGTGGCTTTCTGGGGGCTTGTAAAACAAGTAGCAGGTACTATTTCGTGAAAGGTACACACTAGAGGCTAAGATATTTTTAGAGAGATGGAAGGTACCGTGCGAGCTGCAGGCAGGACACCGTACAGCTACGCACTGGCACAGGAAAAAATTGTTTAGTACGCAGAACCAGGCACACTTAGGCTGCGGTGCTGGCTGCGTGCAAGTTTACAAGTACCGTGCGAGCTGCAGGCAGGACACCGTACAGCTACGCACTGGCACAGGAAAAAATTGTTTAGTACGCAGAACCAGGCACACTTAGGCTGCGGTGCTGGCTGCGTGCAAGTTTACAAGTACCGTGCGAGCTGCAGGCAGGACACCGTACAGCTACGCACTGGCACAGGAAAAAATTGTTTAGTACGCACAACCAGGCACACTTAGGCTGCGGTGCTGGCTGCGTGCAAGTTTACAAGTACCGTGCGAGCTGCAGGCAGGACACCGTACAGCTACGCACTGGCACAGGAAAAAATTGTTTAGTACGCACAACCAGGCACACTTAGGCTGCGGTGCTGGCTGCGTGCAAGTTTACAAGTACCGTGCGAGCTGCAGGCAGGACACCGTACAGCTACGCACTGGCACAGGAAAAAATTGTTTAGTACGCACAACCAGGCACACTTAGGCTGCGGTGCTGGCTGCGTGCAAGTTTACAAGTACCGTGCGAGCTGCAGGCAGGACACCGTACAGCTACGCACTGGCACAGGAAAAAATTGTTTAGTACGCACAACCAGGCACACTTAGGCTGCGGTGCTGGCTGCGTGCAAGTTTACAAGTACCGTGCGAGCTGCAGGCAGGACACCGTACAGCTACGCACTGGCACAGGAAAAAATTGTTTAGTACGCAGAACCAGGCACACTTAGGCTGCGGTGCTGGCTGCGTGCAAGTTTACAAGTACCGTGCGAGCTGCAGGCAGGACACCGTACAGCTACGCACTGGCACAGGAAAAAATTGTTTAGTACGCAGAACCAGGCACACTTAGGCTGCGGTGCTGGCTGCGTGCAAGTTTACAAGTACCGTGCGAGCTGCAGGCAGGACACCGTACAGCTACGCACTGGCACAGGAAAAAATTGTTTAGTACGCAGAACCAGGCACACTTAGGCTGCAGTGCTGGCTGCGTGCAAGTTTACAAGTACCGTGCGAGCTGCAGGCAGGACACCGTACAGCTACGCACTGGCACAGGAAAAAATTGTTTAGTACGCAGAACCAGGCACACTTAGGCTGCGGTGCTGGCTGCGTGCAAGTTTACAAGTACCGTGCGAGCTGCAGGCAGGACACCGTACAGCTACGCACTGGCACAGGAAAAAATTGTTTAGTACGCACAACCAGGCACACTTAGGCTGCGGTGCTGGCTGCGTGCAAGTTTACAAGTACCGTGCGAGCTGCAGGCAGGACACCGTACAGCTACGCACTGGCACAGGAAAAAATTGTTTAGTACGCAGAACCAGGCACACTTAGGCTGCGGTGCTGGCTGCGTGCAAGTTTACAAGTACCGTGCGAGCTGCAGGCAGGACACCGTACAGCTACGCACTGGCACAGGAAAAAATTGTTTAGTACGCACAACCAGGCACACTTAGGCTGCGGTGCTGGCTGCGTGCAAGTTTACAAGTACCGTGCGAGCTGCAGGCAGGACACCGTACAGCTACGCACTGGCACAGGAAAAAATTGTTTAGTACGCACAACCAGGCACACTTAGGCTGCGGTGCTGGCTGCGTGCAAGTTTACAAGTACCGTGCGAGCTGCAGGCAGGACACCGTACAGCTACGCACTGGCACAGGAAAAAATTGTTTAGTACGCACAACCAGGCACACTTAGGCTGCGGTGCTGGCTGCGTGCAAGTTTACAAGTACCGTGCGAGCTGCAGGCAGGACACCGTACAGCTACGCACTGGCACAGGAAAAAATTGTTTAGTACGCAGAACCAGGCACACTTAGGCTGCGTGCTGCTGCGTGCAGTTACAAGTACCGTGCGAGCTGCAGAGACACCGTACAGTACGCCTGCACGGAAAAAATTGTTTAGTACGCAGAACCAGGCACACTTAGGCTGCGTGCTGGCTGCGTGCAAGTTTACAAGTACCGTGCGAGCTGCAGGCAGGACACCGTACAGCTACGCACTGGCACAGGAAAAAATTGTTTAGTACGCAGAACCAGGCACACTTAGGCTGCGGTGCTGGCTGCGTGCAAGTTTACAAGTACCGTGCGAGCTGCAGGCAGGACACCGTACAGCTACGCACTGGCACAGGAAAAAAATTGTTTAGTACGCAGAACCAGGCACACTTAGGCTGCGGTGCTGGCTGCGTGCAAGTTTACAAGTACCGTGCGAGCTGCAGGCAGGACACCGACAGCTACGCATGCACGAATTTTGTGACAACTGGCGCCAGCTAGGTGAAATTAATACTGCTTCGAAGCTGGGAATTGTGAAAATGGCACCAAAATTATTTGGTAGACTAGTGCCAAAAATAAGAAAAAGCTTAGGATTACAGCTCTGCGGAAAGCTGGGTGAACTAAGCTCTGAGGATGGTGCTGGATTCACTGTAAGGCTCCTATCTCCCTTCCTTACAGTCCTGTACAGCAATCCTCCGTCCTGGTAGTTCTGAAAGAACTTTTGGGTTATGTGTGAGGAATCTTGACTCCTACACTGCGTCCTGTTAGTTCTGAAAAGAACTTTTGGGTTATATGTGACTCCTACACTGCCTAACTGTCCCTAGATCTGCTCCAAGTCTCCCTGCACTAGGTCAGCTCTTCTCAGCAATGTGCCCAAAATGGCGGGGGCAAGCCTTATATACTGCCTTGCCTTGTCATAGATGACATAGGCATCACGATGGACAGCAGCCAATCATAGTCCTGACACAACCAAAGCTGCTATGCCATTACTGACTATGATTGGCTATCTTCACAAGTTTTCTGACCTAACACGCAATGCTGACTAGTAACATAAAAGATTCTGGATTCGCGAGTCCCGAATAGAGAATACAGGACTCGGAATCGCAGACTCGCTAGGATTCGGACTCGTAGACTCGCTGCTGTTTGGGGAGATTCAAGCTATATAGCGATGTGATAGAGCGAGTCTAGCGAGTCTAGCGAGTGAGAGAAAGTAAACTATGACAAAACTAAGATTGCCATTCACTTGCATTGGACTCGTTACTGAGCGAGTATTCGCTAAAAGACTCGCCGATTCCCGAGTCCAGCGAGTCCCTTAAGAATCGCCGAGTAACGAGTCCTAGCGAGTAGACTCGCTCATCCCTAGTACAACATTCTTATTCTGAGTTTATTATTAGTCTTCCTTCACATATCCAATTACTGAAGAAATCTAGTGCAAATACAGATATCTTTTATTGTGCCATATTGATTTTTTATGACTTTGTGTTGTGTTAGTGTTTTGTTAGCTGCTTTGTCTCTCACATAGGAGCCACAAGTACAGCTCAAAATCAAAGCTGTATGTTTTTCAAGGTCTGCTTGTTTCTAGTAGGAAAGTACAGGACCAATACTATATAAATTTGACACACTGATGGAAGAACATCCTTTCTTCCAATGTGAAGATACTGTTTAAAGGGATTGTTTATAACAAGAAAAACACCAGGTCGTTAGTCGAAAACACCATAAAAAAATAAAATCCTCACAGTTCGAGCGCCATTTTTCGCAGTCCCAGATAAATGATTCTTATTTTAGTATTTTATGGTGTGTCTTCTATTGGTTATTTCTCTTGACCCATGACTAACCCAAGAAATCTGTATAATAACGTAAACATTTTGCTATGTGCATAGTGGTTAGCGGTAGTGATGAACACATTTATTCAAGTGGAATTGAATTGAAAATGTTAAGGTGGATCCACCTGAGGAAGACGATTACCGTGGAAATGCGTTGTGGGATACGGAGGACGAATAATGTTAAGTTATATATCCTGATTAGATTCCTGGTCCTCTTTTAGCGCTCCTACAGACCACTTTCTTGTGCTGCTTTCCTTAGCCTTACTTGTGCTCAGTGATTTTGAAAGTTCCCGAGAGCATAACATTAAGCATTAAGTTTTCATAAAATAACTTGATGATAATCAAAATTACCTTTGAAATGTGTAATTTCCTGAATTCGATTCTTGGCATGTTTACTCATTTCTGGTTAGTTGTCTTGTATTGTTCACATATAGTCCAGGGTTTTATCCTGGTCTATACATTCTTATTTTTGGAATTAGCATGTTTTCCCCTTATTTGTTTGGGTTTACTCTAAATATACCGTTTTCCTGTAAAACATCAAACCATACTGTTAGATAAAACAGGTGACTATGGAATTGCAACTATATTTAAAGCATGGGAAAAATGACAAATAATTTCCAAACATTAAACTATTCTATCCTTAAGGTCACAATAAAATGTAGACTGGAAAGACAATTAGCGCAAAATAGGGTCTTATCCACATTACTGAAAGATAATCAGAATCTTGGAAAGCCTCACTTTCCTGAGTTGTGAAAGTCACAACCATTACACGCGGATCAAGTGGCTGCAACAGGCCCACGTGAAAACAGCAAAATGGAGAAATAAGAATGGAATGATACAGCTGATAAAATGAATAATATGATTTATTAGTTGATGCATTTGAAAGTGACCATGAGCTTCTTCTTTAGGGCAAATAATATTTATGATTTATCCTGAAGAACAAGTTTGTGGTGGCTTGAAAACGCATTGACTAATAAAGCATATCATTTCTTGTATCATCTGGATCATCCCATTCTTTGATGGCAGCACAGAGTTTATACACTCTTTCTATGTCCCCATTTTTAAAGAAACTCTATCACCAGGTTTTAGCCATCTTATCTGACAGCAGCATAATGTAGAGACAGAGATCCTGATTCCAGTGATGTATCACTTAGTGGGCTGCTCAGTGTAGTTTTGATAAAATCATTGTTAAATCATCTGGAGATTATCATTAGAGGACTACTCAAGTAGTTCAGTCATATTTAGGCGCTGCCAAATCTGCAACAGAGAAAACAGTAATTTTATCAAAATGACAGCAAGCATCTCAGTAAGGCTAGGGCCACACTTACCAGGTCCTCCACAATAAACAGATGCCATTACTGCAGCCCAGCCTGCAGTAATGGCCAGCGTTAACATCGGGGTCTGCCTGTGAACGCTGCACCATGGTAACCCGCTGTTTACTATGGATGCAGCCACACAGGAAGCCCCAGGAGCTGCGCTTTTGCCGGGCGCACAGGAAAACATTGCTGGTAAGTGTGGCCCTAGCCTAAGTGACACATCGCTGGAATCAAGGTCTCTGGCCATCGTTAATGTCGGGGGCTGCCTGTGAATGCTGCTCCATGGTAACCCACTGTTTACCATGGATGCAGCCACATAAGAAGCCCCAGGAGCTGCGCTTTTGCCGAACGCACAGGAAAACATTGCTGGTAAGTGTGGCCCTAGCCTAAGTGACACATCGCTGGAATCAAGGTCTCTGGCCAGCGTTAATGTCGGGGGCTGCCTGTGAATGCTGCTCCATGGTAACCCACTGTTTACCATGGATGCAGCCACATAAGAAGCCCCAGGAGCTGCGCTTTTGCCGAGCGCACAGGAAAACATTGCTGGTAAGTGTGACCCTTGCCTAAGTGACACATCGCTGGAATCAGGGTCTCTATCTCTACATTATGCTGCTGTCAGATAGGATGGCAAAAATCTGGTGACTGAGTCCCTTTACGTTCAATTATTCTTGTATGAATTTCTTTAGCTTAGCTTGGAAAATGTAATATCGGTAAGAAAATTGAGAAAGGTCGATTATTTCAGAAATGCACTAGTTTATATGTAAAGTAGAGAGATTAGTTTCTAGCTGCAATGCATATTATAACAAAATATTGACTGTAATTAGTTGCCTAGATCAATTAACATCTTTAGGAAGGGCTAATTCTAAAGGGACGTTTATAAATAGTTGATTTAATGAATGATATGCCACATTACAATTCTATACTCATTTCCCTTTTAATTCAATTAATTACATTCTAGTGTACATGTTTTAAATTATTGCAAAGGCCAGTAACAATAATCAGAATATTTAATAACCTTTAAAATTAGCATTATATAGTAGTCAGGCAATAATTTAAGAAATAAAATGAGAATATGAAATGTACAGAATTGGAAAAATGCAGCTCCATGGAAATTATGTATTACTTATCTCGTTCATATGCTAATAACTTCCAGAGCGGTTCCTATATTCTACAATACAACCTAAACTTAATGCATTTTAAACATGATTTTATGATATATTTTAAGGCTCCGAGACCTTGATCTCAAGTCAGAAATATCTTTAATAGGCAATGCGCTTTTATTTATTTAAGCAGCAAATTCTCTAGTAGAGAATGAAAAGTTACTTTTTCATAGAAGAACAAAAGGAGAAAGATGTAAAGGAGGATGTAAGGCAAATGTAAAGCAGGTATCATAAAATGTCAGAATCCTATAATGTAAGGGGCAAATTGACCATTTGTGAATTCACATTAATATCTGAGTGTACATGACGCAAGCCCCGAAATCAAAGAAAACACCCCTTACAGTTAGGCTGGGGTCACAATAAGCTGCTTTTACTGGCATGCGCTTAATACTTAGAAAATTTCTCCAGAAGCACATACCGTTAACACTATGCGCTTCTGGAGAATGCTGCCCCATAGCAACCCGCAGTGTACCTTGACAGCGGCCGAACACAGAGCTGCTGGGTGGCTGCTTTTCAGGAGTGCACAGGAAAACGCTGTCAGCAGCGTTTCCTGTCCGCTACTGAAAAGCTGACTTCCTGCAGCTCTGTGTGCGGCCGCTGTCAAGGTACACTGCGGGTTGCTATGAGGCAGTGTCGGCAGCCAGGGCTTCCCGTTAACGCTGGCCACTTCTGCTGGTAACTTCTAAGTTTTCAGCAGAGCCATCAGGAGCTGGGACAGATGCAAGTCTGACCCCAACCTTAATCTACGTGTTTCCTGAATAAAGTAGATAAAGGCTGCTCAAATGCACTGTGTTAACCCACATTTACCAATATGAGGAAAAACATGCTAAAAATATGAATGCATATCTTAGACTTATCAAAGTCTGGAGGGTAAGGTTGGCACAACCATCCATCAAAAGTAGGTAAATCCATGGTGAAACCATTGAAGATATTGACGCGTTTATGGTGTATGCATGGCATTTATCATAAGCATACTTAACACAAACTAGTTCTATAAAAATTCACCATATATCTGTAGAATATTAATCTCCAATAATATATATAAGCAAGTCACAGACTAATCCAACAAACTAGTTCTATAATGTAATACACAGCAATACCTTGGGTGCATATTTTAAAGTGTCTGTTTTGTCATAACATATTTATTAGGTTGCATTAGGACATGTCATTATTATCATATTGGTGGGGATCTGACAGTAGACAGCCCCAGTGATCAGTTTTTGTAAGCTCCAGCAGTGGCTAGGTAGGTAATCAATATCAGATCTGTGGGAGGCTGAAGGCCACGTTGCACACACAGATATCTGTTCAGATATTGGTCACAAATCTCTGGTTACAGTGAAATCATGGACACATTGTTCCATTTTGTGGCTGTGTACAAATGTAACAATGTGTCCATGATTTCACTGCAACCAGAGATCTGTGACCAATATCTGTACAGATATCTGTGTGTGTAACGTGGCCTTGACAAAAGAATGGGAGCGTTTCTGCAGTTTCTCTCAGTCACCACACAATGAATTGAGCTGCACTTTTTTAGCTCCGTTCTATTGGTTTACATACATGAGATTAGGGATGGGCGAATCTACTCGCTAGGACTCGTTACTCGGCGAGTAGTAAGGGACTCGCAGGACTCGGTACTCGGAGAGTTTCCCAGTGATTACTCGCACGACTCCAATGCAAATCAATATCAATCCTAGTTTTGTCAGAAACGTTGACAAAACTAGGATTGCCATTGTTTGCATTAGACTCGTGCGAGTAATCACTGGCTACTGTGCCAGTGATAGCAGGGAAACTCGCAAAGTAACTGCTGTTTCTTTGCGAGCCGAGTCCAGCTGTCTTCTCTGTGCAGCTCCAGGGTCCTAGAGCCCGCCTGCTCACAGACATGATGTAGCAGTGCTGAGATTGTTCTCAGTCTGCTCATTCCCTGTGCATACACATCTATATTTATGCACAGGGGATGTAGCAGAGAGGACATCGCATTTTGGACTACGTCGGACAGAAGAGGATTTTTTTAATTAAAGATGGAGTCCCTAATGGCTTTTTTTTTTATTTCAAATAAAAATTTTTCTCTGTGTTGTGTTTTTTTAACCCTTTATTGGAGATTCTTAGTGGCTGGGTCAAACGTGGCCTGACATTAAGAATCTCGGGCTTAATACCAGCTTGTATAACAAAGCTGGTATTAACCCCTTTATTACCCAGCATGCCACTGCCACCAGGGCCGCTGGAAGAGTGGGGTTCAGCGCCAGAGGATGGCGCTTCAATGAACGCGCCATCTTCTGGGGCGGCTGCGGGCTGCAATTTGCAGTGGGGGGTGCCCAGAAAGCTTGGGCATCCCTGCGCTGCGGATTCCAGCCCCCAGCTGTTTAGCTGTACCTGGCTAGACATAGAAATTGCGCGGAGCCCCACGCATTTTTTTTATTATTTAATGAATTTCAGAGTCGGAGTCTCAGAGTCGGAGTCTCAGAGTCGGAGTCTCAGAGTCGGAGTCGCCTCGGAGTCGGAGTCGCGTCGGAGTCGCCTTGGAGTCGGAGTCTCCTCAGAGTCGGAGTCGCCTCAGAGTCGGAGTCGCCTCAGAGTCGGAGTCGCCTCGGAGTCGGAGTCGGAGTCGTCTTGGAGTCGGAGTCGTCTCGGAGTCGGAGTCGGAGTCGTCTCGGAGTCGGAGTCGTCTCGGAGTCGAGTCGGAGTCATCTCGGAGTCGTCTCGGAGTCGGAGTCGTCTCGGAGTCGAGTCGGAGTCGGAGTCGTCTCGCAGTCGGAGTCAAAAAAATGCGTGGGGCTCCGCGCAATTTCTATGTCTAGCCAGGTACAGCTAAGCAGCTGGGGGCTGGAATCCGCAGCGCCGGGATGCCCAAGCTTTCTGGGCACCCCCCGCTGCAAATTGCAGCCCGCAGCCGCCCCAGAAGATGGCGCGTTCATTGAAGCGCCATCCTCTGGCGCTGAACCCCGCTCTTCCAGCGGCCCTGGTGGCGGTGGCACACTGGGTAATAGAGGTTAGGGCCAGCTTTGTATTATCAGCTGGCCCTAAGCCCGAAATTTATGGCGGTCACGCCAATATTAGACATGACCGCCATGAATTTCTATTAAATTGTTTTAAAAAAAACACAACACAAAGAAAATTTTTTATTAGAAATAAAAAAAAAAAGCCATTAGGGACTCCATCTTTAATTAAAAAAATCCTCTTCCGTCCGACGCAGTCCAAAACGCGATGTCCTCTCTGCTCATCCCTGTGCATAGATATAGATGTATATGCACAGGGAATGAGCAGACTGAGAACAATCTCAGCACTGCTACATCATCTCTGTGCACAGACATTCATGTCTGTACACAGGGAATGAGCAGACTGAGAACAATCTCAGCACTGCTACATCAGGCAGCAGGCAGGCTCTAGGACCCTGGAGCTGGCAGCCATCACACAGAGAAGACAGGACTCTTATCTGTGCGAGTTTCCCAGCCAGCGATTACAGTTGCAAAGTAAACGAGTCCAATGCAAATAAATGACAAAACTAGGATTGCTTCAGGCTGAAGCTTCCGAGACACATCTGCGATTTGTAAATCGCACACTACTCGCTATTACTCGCTTCCCCATTCATTAACATTGGACTCGCTAGACTCGCAACGAGTAGCGAGTCCTGTGCTCGGACTCGCTAGAGTCAAGCGATTCCGAGTAATTTAGGATTCACCCATCACTACAAGAGATCTTGTAGCTGTGATCAGTGGGGATTCCTGGTGTTGGACCCACATTCTAAGGGCAGTTTATCAAAATCATTGGACAACTTTCTGAACTTCCAGTAATGCAATATACGGTAAACACAGTTCTGTTTGCAAATACTTGGTGGAACAGTTTATAGCGCTAGCCGGAATTTTAATCTTACCCTTTGGTTTCTCCTTCCGATCTACTTTTAAAATGTAGACTAGTCTTGTTCAAGATTCTCAATTATGCCCCTTGCTTTACAATCATTTAATTTATATTTTGACATTTATCTACTCTTTGAATATACTCTACTGTAAGATTTATTACCTTTGTGTTTTTTATTTTTTCATATTTCAAGCATTACTGTTCTGAAGTTCCCTTGATTTATTTGCTTTATTGTGCACACTTCTTCTAGGCTTTTCATTTTCCTATGCTATAGTCCAATATTTGCTTGTAACTATTAATGTTTGCTTTTATCCTAATAATATATTAAATTTACATGTCTGGTTCTGATACCACATTGTTTTCACTTATTTCTTGAATATAAATGTATTTCAACAAAAAATGATTTTTTTTGCTGCCTATGAAGCATGTTTACAATGCTCAACTCGGCATATTGAGATCAATATATATCCGATCAATTCACAAGTGAATATTTTGACTTACTTTTCATATGAAAATGCTCATAGAAAACAGATATTATGATTCCCATACCTAAACTGCTTCCAGCAGAATCCAAAACCTGAAATCCTTTAATCCAAAAGTAGGCATCGATTACAATGAATGCCGTGTCACATAACCATTTTACTATTGATTAAACAATAGACTTCATGAGTTAAAAAAGTAACCTACAAAGTTTAAAATTATTTTTCAAATATTTTTGGTATTTTCTATTGGTAAGATGACTATCTTTATTACTAGATTTAAAAAAAAAATTTGAATATTCCTGCTTTAGTGTAAGTTACATTACTATACTTTTAACACTTTTGTCTCCCGGTGTTTTTCTATTTTTGATTTTTCCTCTTCTTCTAAAAGTGCTACTTTTTTAAAACATTTTTCATCAATATAGACATATAAAGGCTTGTTTTTTTGGGACGAGTTGCACTTTGGAATTAATCATTTATTTTACCATAGAGTGTACTGGAAAATGGGAAAAAAAATCCAAGTGTGGTGAAATTGCAAAAAAAGTGAAATTTAATAATGGTTTTGTTTTTTTTTATTTACCATGTTCTTTACATGTTAAAAATAACACATAAGTATGATGCCTCAGGTCAGTACGAGTTCGTAGATACCAAACATGTATACTTTTATTTTTATCTAAGTAGTGAAAAATTCATAACTTTGTAAAGAAAAAAGAATTGCACTTTTAGTGCCTTTTTTCTGAGACCCATAGCATTCTCATTTTTGGATCTGGAGCTGTTTGATGGCTTATGTTTTGCGCCTTAACTTGACATTTTTAATTATACAATTTTTGAGTAGATATGATCTTTTGATCTCCTTTTGTTACATTTTGTTGCAATTTTGTGGCTATCAAAAAAACTTCACTTTGGCATTTATACTTTTTTATTCATTACATAGTTTACCGATTAGATTAAATTATTTTATATTTTGATAGGTCAGGCCTTTCTGAATTCAGCAAAATCAAATGTGTGTATTTTTGTAATAGTTTTATCTTGAATGGGGCAAAAGGTTGATTTGAACTTTTAGTTTTTTTTTGTTTTTTTTTTAAACTATTTATCTACTTTTTCTTTATTTTACTTGGCCCCTCAGGGCACCTTAACACTGTAGTTTCTAATTACTCATGTAGAATGCAGATGCATGTCTCTGCACTGCAGAAATTACCACCTTCTGTGGATGAAGGCACTCAGAAGACACCCACAGGAAGTGAGTCATGATAGCAAAAGGGATCCTCATCTGACCTTTCAATGTCTTGGAAACAAATACCCACGCCATAATCTCATCAATGGGTCGTCAATTGTGGAAGGGAATTGCCCGATCCCCACTACAGCACTTTAGATTGCGCTGTCAGTGCTTGACAGCTTGATCTTAGGGGTTAACAGCAGCAAGCGGATTGCTGATCCACCTGCATCTGTTAGCTGTCCATGTCAGATGATAAGATCAGCTAACATATGCAGGGAATGATGCGAGCTAAGTGCATGAGCTTGTATCAAAGTATGGGAGGTGACCAAGGGCGCCCCTTTAAGTCCTTATCTAGAGGATTGAGAATGCGCACATAGGGTCTTATCCTTTATAGACAGGTAAATGTGAAAAAATCAGATTTGCTCACCTGGTCAGGTTGTGTAGCACACAACCAGCGTAATCGCTCATACAATGCAGCTGCTGCAGGGACTGTACTTCCACGAGGTGCGGTGCTGTGATCAGGTATTTTGGACGAAGTACCTTAATGTCCGCGCTGCTGCCAGAGAGGAAAATACACCAACGACACTGGACTTCTTAGTACTGGTAGTAGAGGTTTATTTCCAACGCGTTTCGGAGCCACGTGCCGAGCTCCTTCCTCAGGGAACATCTGAGGAAGGAGCTCGGCACGTGGCTCCGAAACGCGTTGGAAATAAACCTCTACTACCAGTACTAAGATGTCCAGTGTCGTTGGTGTATTTTCCTCTCTAGCAGCAGCGCGGACATTAAGGTACTTCGTCCAAAATACCTGACCTTTAAGTCCTTGGTTGTGAAGGGGTTAAATGTTTCTTTAGCGGAGCTTCCATTTTCTTCAAAAATAAAAAAACATGTAACACAATATATAAAACAAAACCACTGTGTTCATTAAATGATCAATATTTCAGCATTGATGTCAATTTATTTTCTTAACCTAAACCACATTTGGGAGGGTTTCAGCTTTCAAAAGAGTAATTTATAAAACCAATGGATGAATTTAATGTCAGGTTATCAGCTTTTATTTACATAACATGGATAAGCAACATAACTTCTGTCAGGGAGTGTAGATTACATTTAGATACCAATCTGGGTCTGTACACTGTTTCAATCAATAAAAAGGGAGCCCTAGATTGATGTTATGTACTCTATGAGCATTAGAGGTATGCATAGCACTAATAAAATGTGCCATCAAGCTGTACCCCTCACCTAACCCACTTGTTTCCTATCCATATTTTCTTCTTATAAAAAGAAGCATGAGTCTGCCAATACACTGACACAAAATGGGATGTAATTGATTATGTCTCTTTGAATGGGTGATCTAAGGGCTCTATAAGGCATGTAATCACAGGATATAATGTCATCATAGCCTAGTAACTTCACATGAGCAGAAGTTAAGTGACATTTGTGTGAAAGTTAAGGCCCCAATTACACATAGCGATATCGCTAATGATATCGCTGCAATGTCACAGGTTTTGTGATGTTGCGGCGACCTCACCAGTGATATTACTACGTGTGACACGTAGCAGAAATCGGCCCTCTGCTTTGAGATCGTTGATCGTTATGGAATGTCCTGGACCATTTTTGGATCGTCAGTCTCCTGCTGGGCATGCTGCATCGGTGTGTGTGACAGGGATAACGACCAATGATCTCAATGCTACGCCCGTGACAGTGACATATCCCAATGACCGTCGGGGGTCACCGCATCGGTGAGTAGATCTGCCTGTGTGGCATCTCCCCAGCGACCACGTAGCGGCATTCCAGCGATCCCTGCCAGGTCATATCATTGTCGAGATCGCTGAAGTGTCGCTACATGTAACGGGGCCTTTAGCATAGGATGAAATTTGTGAATAATTAGTGGATGGCAAAATTTAGGATCAAACTTAATGATTTAATTGTGGAAAAAAAACCTTTATTGCACATAGAGGAAAAATAGGGAAAATTATATTCTGTATAGGAACACAATTTGGTTTTCAGGATTTTCTGCAGGCTATACGTATATGCAGTTAGTAGGACTGAGTTTAATAACACAAGTGACTTTTTCTTTTTAATCATCATGTATGAATGGTTCACCTCCTTCATCTCTATATAGAATATTTTTACAGAATGCTATTATTTTGTCCCCTGACCCAAGAACTTCCATTACCCAAAGTTCTTTACAGTTTTATTTTCACAGTTTGTGATTCCCTTCTTTTTTATTAAAAGGTACAGTTGTAACTACATGTTTTCTGCAGCCAAGGGCACATAGTTGAGGATTGAGCAACCTTCAAATTCAACTGATTTCTGGATCATGTCACATGGAAAACCTGGCAGAAAAATATAGTGATATGAAAAAATATAATCCAGCTTTAACTTCAATACAGCTCCCCATCCATGACAGTCATTTCTGCTTTTGATTGAAATGCAAAAAATAAATATGGTTTTAAAGCACCTAAGTGTTGCGGATTAATTCACAGAAATGTCCTGTGCCATGAAAAATTACCCATATATAGCTATTATAATTTATTGCAGTCTAATATTTCTAATTAGCTTGCAAAATGAGATTAATGGGTGCAATTATTCTGTAATTAATTTTACATTACCAAAAATAATAAAAATCTATACAGAAAATGGAATTTAAAACTTATATATATATATAAATGGTTGAACACATGGAGTCATTAATACTCCCACAAGAAAATGTTCTGAGTGAATGAAAAGAATTGCTATTACTTTTGTTAAAGAATGTCAGTCCATGTTGGTCACCTATAGAAATAGGAAAGTTATATGATATCTTTATTTATCTATATTTTTCCATGAGTCGATAGAAAATATAAGCTTTTAAGAAACCGAAGGTTTTTGCTCAGCCATTGTGTTGTAAATTGGGCAATGCAATTCAGCAAAGACTCATTATATTTGCCATTAACAATAAAGACAGTTCTAAATACAGTGAAAAAATTATAAAAACTTGCTATTTAGCATGAAAAAAATGGCAGCGGGTGACTTAATAAAAATGTATATGTCAAAAGTTAACATTGAGTGATTATTTTAGTGCCAACTGTATCTTAAAGGGTGCCTTCACATTTGCGTTTTGATCGCAGTGCACCGAACGCAGCAATATGCTTGCTAACATGCGTTCCTATTTTTAACATGGGGACACATGTGCCTGCGTATGGCAGCGTTTGGCCGCATTTGCATTCGGATGCGCATAATTTATGCGCCCTCCGACCACACTCCAAACGCATCATGTTGCATTTTTTGTGCATTCGCAGGCGCTTGTTTTATCCGCAAGCTCCCGCAAGCGCACAAAAAATGCATGGATCTCAATGGATCTGCAGTGTCCTCCGCATGACAGCACAGGAGAACGCTGCAGATCTCATTGAAATCTCTCCCGGTGGCCGCGGTAATCACCGGTGGTCACCGGGAGATCAGCTACAGCTGCCGCTGCTCTCCCGCCGGTGTCAGTGGGGAGAGCGGGGAGGAACAGCTGATCTGACAGCTGTTTAAATCTCCTGCGCTGACACAGAATAGGTGAGGTTGGCGCGGGAGATTTGAAGCAGCAATCAGCTGTTTCTTATCTCCTGCACTGATATCACCCTATTCGGTGTCGGCGCAGGAGATTTAAACAGCTGTCATATCAGCTGTATCTTCAAATCTCCCGGGCTGACACCAGCGGGAGATCAGCTGTGGCCGGGAGAAGGAGATCTCTGCCGCTGATCTCCTCCCGGCGCCCCCGAGACAACTGATTTGCTGCCTGCGCACCATACCAATGTGAACGCATGCGGAGATTCTCCGCTGCGTTCACATAAGTATGTGCTGCATTGCACTGTGTTTGCGTCTGCATGCCCTGCGCATGCAGACACAAGCGCAAGTGTGAAGGCAGCCCAACCAGGTTTTTTTCCCCTATAAACTGTGGTCACCACCAGTAAGCTCCCAATACACTGTGTATAATCATAAGTCCCCAATTTGCTCTATATAACAGAAAAATACCTTTTATTGTGCTTAGCTGCGGGATGGTCCATTGGGTGTCACTCGTCTTCATCTGGCACCCCATGTCTGCATGCGATCGCTGTCTCCTTCCCTGTTTTGTATGGATGAAGTGTCCTATGTCATCCACACATAGTCTCTTCTGTTGTGCTCATGCATTTGAGCAGCTCTCGCTGTTCCGCTGAGGGTAGGGGAATGTAATATAATATACACAGGAGAGGGGAAAGGTCAAATAATGCCGCATATTCACAACAAAGTGTTTTGCTCTGCCCTGGGCATGGCAGAGAAGTTCATTTATGCAGGACCACAATGAAGGCACATGTCACCCACATCAAGCAGAGAAGTGAATGCAATCACAACCAGAGAGGAGTCACTGGGTCAAAATCAGTGCTTCCCATCAGACTGTGTGGCACCCCAGGGGTTAATGTGCCTCACTCACAGTTTGTTGAAGGAACCAGCACCTCCTGCCGTGATTACACTGATACCAGTGTTCCTGGGGCGCCCCCTGGAGTCAGAACTTCTGTCCTCCTTGCTGCACGGTGAGAAACGGCCGTAGCATAGGCTGCTCCCCTGTCCTCCCTCCCGCACCCTTCACTTTGTAAGACCCCACAAGAAAAAATAAAGGCTGCAAAAAGAATCCTGTGTGTGGCTCCTACTTGATATTGAAACTCTTAAAGTGCCACAGCAACATCACCTGGGTTAACTCCCCACACAACACCTGACTGCACTAGCACCTCTAGGCCAGAAGGGGGAGCTAAAGCAGCTCCCTTATATATTTGGTCTGAGGAGGAAGTAGTTAGTTGATAGTTGACAGTTGACAGTTCAGTTTAGTGCAGGGAGCACTAGGAGGAGGACCTGTAAATGGGAGCAGTGCTGAGCTCCTGACAGGGACCACTGACTACTTTCAGGCCTGAAGCCAGGGTCTGAGGAAAGGAGTACATGAAACAGAGGAACATATCTGGGAGACTGAGTTACCTCATAACTCCCCCAGAGGAGCGCAGAAGCCGGATACCGAATCTGAATCTGTGACTGAAACACGCAGCACAGAAAACACCGGGATAGTGGAAGTTATATATCTGCACCGTACCTCAGCGAAGCAATACGGCGGGTTCAGAAGCACATAGAAAAACTCAGGTTGCCTAACAAAGGGGGTACCTGTGAGGAGAAACAGGGCCAGCAGCCTAGCTAAAGCGGCAGCAGGGCTACACACACAGTGCAGCAGTGGGAAGCTGAGGACCCAGACAGGGTGGGAGCAACCCGGCCCCAGTACAGATTCCGTGAACAGTACTCTGGTACAAAATCTGCAGTAAAGCCTTGAAAAACTTCAAAACCGTGAGTGTGTTTGATCCTTGTGCTCAAGCCCAGCTTGCCCTCACAAACTACCATCATCTCTACTACTACCCCTATCCTACAACATCCATAGCCTCAATCATAGACTATAACTGTCACTGCCCCGGGGAATCAAGTTCTACCTGCAGAGAGCCATTACATCTCCAGGTGCCAAACATCATCCCCTGGAGGTTCTGCAGTAGCGGTGGTCCCCTCACTGACCACAACCCGTGTGGCGTCACGACAAACTCCCTTGTAAATATCCCCCCATTACTAGCGGAACCCAGGACACGGTCCAGACCAAGACCGCCGTGATATCTCCAGCAGTACCCCGGTCCGGTACCAAGTACCCCGTCTCAGTGGGCTCCACAACTGGACTGCCACTCATCTGAGCATAGTAAAAGGTATTTTTTATGTTATACAGATCGACCTGTGGACTTGTATACAGTGTTGTAAAGTGCTGTATTTAATGGATTTCAGGTGGAGGCCACAGTTTATATGAGTAATACCCAGTGACAAGTTCCTTTTAAGAAATACGTATCTTAGTCTATCCAAAAAAAAGTTTTCTATATCAGCAAAGAAGCTTTAAAGCTGCTAATATGTCATGTTTTTTAACCTTACTAATCAAATGATACGTCAGAAATCACCTATTTTTCCTATCTAATATATGAAGCTAAGTGCATGTGTGTGCGTGTATGTGTATGTATGTCCACTAAAGGATTTTGCACCGTTGCATTTACAATGACAACATTTTGCAGTCACCTCATTTTATTCAGAAAACGTCATAGACTATGTTTTGAGTGGAAATATTAATCCCATGCTATACAGACAGTCGCCCAAAAAAGGTCTATTTACTGTTTGTATCTGTGAAGTAATAGGTACTGCCTTGTCTATATTGACAGTTAGCCTGGAAATTTATCAGGTAGCCTGTAGCAACCAATCACAGCTCATGTTATGATTGGTTGCTATAGGCAATGTAGGATATTCATAGTTTAACAAAGCCTATGCATGTCTGTGAAACATTCAAGAAAGCTTGCCAAAGGCAAGGACTTCTGAAAAATGCCACAGACTGGGATATGACACTCTGGAAAGCACCAGCCACAGAAACCCCATATCAACTAAGACACCTCTTTGCTATTCTTCTAGCAATCTCCCACACAACAACCCCACAGTATACAGCAGGAGGCCGCACATAGTCTTCAGTGTACAACAGGAGGCAACACACAGGCCTCAGTATATATCAGGGGGCCACATGCAAACTCAGTATACAGCTGGAGGCTGCACACAGCCCCCAGAATGAAGCAAAAGGCTGAACACAGCCCCAGTATAAAGCAGGAGGCTGTACACAGCCCCTTGTATACAGCTGGTGGCAACACGCATTCCCAAGTATACAGCAGGAGGCCGCACACAACCCCCAGTATACAGCAGGAGGCCGCACACATCCACAGGTACACAGCAGGAGGCTTCACACAACCCCAAGTATACAGCAGGAGTCTGCACAAAGCCTCCAGTATACAGTCGGAGGCTGCACACAGTCCCAATATACAGCAGAAGCCCACACACAGATCCACTTTACAGGAGAAGGCCAAACACAGCCCTCAGTATACAGCAGGAGGCCACATACAACCCCAAGTATACAGCAAGACCCCACAGACAGCCCATACTATACAGCAGGAGGCCACATACAATCCCTGTATACAGCAGGATGCAGCACGCAGCCCTCAGCATACAACAGGAGGCCGCACAGCCCCCAGTATACAGAAGGAGCCCACATACAGCCCCCAGTATATGGCAGGACGCTACACAGAGCCCTCAGTATACATCACAAGGCCATATACAACCCCAGTATACAGCAGGACCGTAAACATAGCCAACACTATACAGCAGGCAGCCACTTACAACCCCTGTATACAGCAGGAGGTTATATATAGCCCCTGTGTACAGCAGGATGCCACATACATCCCCCAATATTATAGAAGGAGTCCACACAGCTTCCAGTATACAGCAGGAGACTGTACACAACCCCCCAGTATAAAGCAGGAGGCTACACACAGCCCCAAGTATACAGCAGGAGGCCATACACAGGATCCAGTATAACAGCAGGAGGCCACACACAGCTCACAGTATACAGTATATGGTTTAAATAGCACTGGACTTTGAGGAATAGCGCTTCCTTAAGAGGCACAATAATTTCTTCCAAGAATTCTTTAATTCATTTAAAAGTCATATATTGCAGTACAGTACAACGCGTTTCGACTTACATATAAGTCTTCCTCAGGTACATGTGATAATTATTATTTCGACTTACATATAGTCTCCTCAGTACATGTGATAATTACAATGTACCTGAGAGACTTATATGTAAGTCGAAACGCGTTGTACTGTACTGCAATATATGACTTTTAAATGAATTAAAGAATTCTTGGAAGAAATTATTGTGCCTCTTAAGGAAGCGCTATTCCTCAAAGTCCGTGTATTTAAACCATATACTGACGAACCAGGCTCCCTTGAGAAGACCTGATCCCTCCGGAGAGGAAGGCTGCAAGCCTAAGAGAAAACCTTTTACTATATGAACAAAAGACACCAAAAAGGTGAGCATTTTTTGATCATTACCACCTAGACCAAGATCAAATAATCTCTACACTTAGATCTGCGCCGCTCTTTTTCTCTATTATCCCCCTTTAGAGATTAACTGGTCACAGTATACAGTAGGAGGCCTCACACACACCCCAGTACTTCAGAAGGAGGCTTCACATGGACTCTATATTACACCAGTAGCTCACACATAGCTCCCTGTATTATAGAAGGAGCTCACTAACTGTCCTTTTATTGGAGCAGGAGCTCACATATAGCCCCATATATTATAGCATGTACCCATACATAGCCCATGTATTACACCAGGATCCAAAACAGCTCCTGTATTACACTAGCAGCCTGTGTATCTCAGCAGAGAGAAGCAAGACTTTGTTAATCCATTCTATTTTCTTATAGCTAAGAACAGTTTGCTGCTATCTGGGGCAATGCTGGGGACTACAGCTAGTCCCTTATAAACATCAACATTTATCTCAACTAAGCGTGCTTGTGCAATAAAAAAGTCCCCATCAGATATCATTGACAACAGATAAATGCTGAAATCAACATTTTTGACCCACCTTTCTTCCAACCTTTATAATTCTGATGAAAACAGTTGATCTCTAATACACATTAAATGCTCCTACATTTCCACAGAAATAGGTGGGTTAAGCTAATTAGTGCTGTCAACCAAAGGTATATTTGGTATTTTGATTATTTTAAGCTGACCAGTCCCATTAGGTAAATTACCCAATGAAAACTATATGAGATTGCTGATAGCTGAATATGGCCTAATGGAAGGGGAATGTAGTGGTCAACAACATGATATATTGTTGGAGTATGGCTGGGTCGAGGGTTAGGCACATAAACACAAAAATGGTATTTTTACACAGATGTGTAGTTAGAATTTCTCCTTTGCATCATTGGGGGACACAGGACCATGGATGTATGCTTTTCTGCCACTAGGAGGACACTAAGTAAACATAAAGAATTTAAGTCCTCTTCCACAGTACACACCCACTTTCAGGAAGTAGGATTACAGGAGCCCCAACTAGTGAATGGAAATTCACCAACCCTGGAACCCATTCCCTTATGATGCAGCAGGTTACACTGCCCACACTACCACAAAACTGAATCATGATATCTGCCATCCTATCAGTTAGCAGAAATATCCAACAAGCCACAGCCATGTTACAGCGGTAAACAGGATCTGTCTCACTATCAAGTGACCAGAATAATCCACGTACCACTCAACATTCTGCAGTAGTAACCATAACCTGTTCACTACTCAGTGAGTCAGGCACATCACCAACCTAGTACCGTACAGCAGTCATATACAGTGCGTTGCAAACTCCATTCTGTATACAGTAAGCCAGATCCTACATGTCCTGCATACAGGCCCTCAATGGTGCTTTGGGATCTGTTCACTACCAGTGGTCATAACTAACATGCAACGCTCTCTGCAGCAACACTAACTATTCCCTCTGTTCGCTGCTCAGTAGGCCTAAGTTGTCAACTGCCATATATCATATAGTAGCAGTTCTTGCTTCCTGCACTGTGCATCACGTACGCATAGGCCCTTTATGTGCACTGGGCAGCACATATGCTAAAGTTGAAAGAGCACAGTTAACCCTTAGTTACCAATGGTCACAGACAACAGTTACGATGATGACATAATGAGATATGGAGCAAACATCAGCCAATTCAGCCAAGCATGGCCAATGAAACAAAATGCCTTTTTAAAACACATAGCCCACTGCCAAGCATCTAACATCATATAATCGCTGCCAAGAATAATTTATGACATTAGCCACCCTAGTCAGGGGGCAAGAAAGCCAGGTTATGGTAGTTGCATGACTATCCAGCGCACATAACTGCATGCACCACAGAACAGCCTGCAGGATTAATTTACAGAATCAGCCAATTTACCAATGAGCAAGGTATCCGGCTTCCAAACCTCCCATACCTGTCTGTCACACGGCCTTATGAGATCCGCAACTCTATCCAGTGCACATTTCAGTGCACATCTCAAAGTTGCAGGATCAGTCTATCAGCCTGCAGCATTGACCCATGGGTCTACCATCTCAAACGTGTGCAGAAAACACAGCTGTCATGTATTCTATAGTAGTCTACCTCAACGGCCTTATGAGATGTGTCTCACCTGCCAGTGAACCAGTAATTCATATACCACATCCAGTCTGCAGCTCTAATCATGCCTGCCACTTTGAGAGCTGTCTCATATTACATAGCCAAGTCAATCTGCCCCTTGGCACTGTACAGCTGACGAAAAAATTGGTCAGGAGGCTCTGTCCTTTATCCCAAAGCTGGATCCTCCTCCTCCGTATCAATTATCTAACTGTGGTACGTGGCCTCTGCCAACTATCCTGCTGGTCAGAACCCAACCACTATAAATTATAAGATGGAGCACGGCACTCACTTCTTCTTAATCTAGGAAGGCCGGATTCCATGCTTGTACTCAGAAATAATATATACCTACTACACTATATATAGTTCACACTGCTGCTTCCAATGTGTGCAGACTCATATTTTTTTGCCTTTGTGTTCACCACTGCTGGTAACAGCAGATATTGGAGGCACCTGCCCCTCCCATATGAAGTCTGCACACAGAGCTGCCACCCACACAGCCTTACAAGGTGAGATAGTCCTGTGCTCTCCCGCACCCTGTCCAGCTGAGGTATGTACACACTGGCAGGTTTTTACCGTAGCACTAGGGACAGAGTTAGGACTGTCTCTATCAGGGCCTACCGTGGAGTGGGTGAGACAGCTTATTGTACGTTTTCTTGCAGAAACGTATAAACCAAAAGGCCCTGTTTTTGTCACAGCACTTGCTATTTATTTTTTTTTTTTACAGCAGAGCGCCTTTTGTGTGATTCATATACGGTTTTTGCATTGGTTTATTATACTATATATTTGCTACACGACCACAAGGTGACTTACGGCTCAAGCCTCATCAAACTAAACCTAAGCTGCTAGCTACCGCACTGTGACACTTTTAGACTCACAGCTACATCATTATCACAGGATAGTCTGCGAAGCCTCTGCTTCAGTGTGTATGCCTGCCTATCGCCTCTTAACGCTCTCTTCTACAGAGCATTAACAAGTAATCTGACCTCCTCAACTAGAGCTCAGATCAACTACAGCAGATGCAAACCCTCTTCATGCAAGGTACAGTCGCAGACCCATCAAGGTCTCTGATGTCCACACATGAGGTAACCGAGCTTAATCAGGTGCCCCCCCTCCAGCCAAGCTGGATCCAGGCACTCTGTAGGGTATCTCATACCTCCTTACTCATTCCTCTCAATCATTTTCACAGAAAACAGAGCACCCTGCTCAGCATCTAGCAAGACAGTTCCATACCTATTGACTCCCCAACCCCTCCAAAAAAAAAAGATGCCTCAATTCACCCCCCTAATATAACCTAGGTGGTAACTTATAACACGATCTAAGTAATTGCTAATGTCCTTAACGTCTCAACCTTCGGGTTGATGGTCAATTACTACCTTCTCTCCCGCAAATCCTGTCTCTCATGTCATTAACTATAATCAAGTTAGGTGCAAGTTCACATGCACCAGAACCAGACATCCTTTTGCCATCTGCGAATAAAGTTTATCTCTTAGAATGTCCCCCAAGAGGTAGGATCACCTGCTGCCATACACAAAGTCACTTCATACAGATTCTCTTGAAGGTTCTAACGAAAGTATAGCGGAAATGTCGCCAACGTTTCTAATGTCTACAAATACACAAGGTAACCTACCATCTTCCTCTACCTCAGCTAGATCCAGATCTTCACCTTGGGTTAGTCAGACCTAGACCCTAGATCACCACCTACCGCATAGTAGGCTTGTTACTCTTGTGTAACCGTGATCGGGCCTCAGTTCTCTGCTGGGCAGTCAACCCCCTACCCTCGCCTGATCCCCCTCTCAAATAGCTCTATGTGCTAACACTCGCTCAGTCTACCCCGACCTAGGTTACGACCTTAGGGCATACATCAGCTCGCAGTGTCCTTAATGAGGTTCTGCCTAACACTCGTACAAAGGGTTAACAGAAAGTGCTGGGTTTCATAGATCCACCGCGCTGACCTCCAGTGAAGAAAAACAGAGTGATGTATAAAACTCTGTTTAATGGGTAATTTGCCTACCGGTTTCGTGATTTCAGTTATCACTTCATCAGGGCCCTGATCACTCTGTTTTTCTTCACTGGAGGTCAGCGCGGTGGATCTATGAAACCCAGCACTTTCTGTTAACCCTTTGGATCCTTACTTTTGCTGGGCACCTGCTGCGACCATAACAGAGAGCGGAGTTAGTTGGTTGTGACTTGCACAACCAAATCAGGTGAGTCCTTCCACTAAAGGGGGGCACTGAGGATAATTGTACAAAAGGAAATTACTCTATGTGCGCTCCATTTCCCTTTTTATAACACTCGTACACTCAGTTTGAACATTGGCCATTTAAATCGAACATCAGCATGCATCTATTGAGGCGGTGGACAGGGTATGGGGTACTCGGGTACCGGGGTTGATGGCGGCTTTGATGGGGAATCACGGCTGGTCGATCCCCGGTCCCGTGCCCTGGACCCTCAATGGCGGGGAAGGGTGGGGGGTAAGGGTATTGGTAATGTGACGCCACCTATGGTACCTGGTAACGGGTATAAAAGCGCTGCAGCCGGCCGCTGAGGTGATGGTGGGTGCAGCAGAGTGTGGTACAGCTCCCCACAGGTGGAGCTTTACCTCAGGTTAGCGGGGATGGATGAGGGGAGTAGTAGTTAAGTCTTTGCTGACAAAGCTGTGAATTGCGGCGGTTAGACAGGAACACAGACACAAAGGGATTATTGTTTTAGTACCATTTACTGGTGACAAGGTAACAGGTAATGTCCAGAGAAATAACCAGGTCCCCAGTACAACTTGGGACTTCCACCTTATAAAGTTATGAAGCCTCCTCTGTCTTTGTGCTCTGTGGTGTGGGGTAAGTCCTGCCTGAGCCTGAACCCACTGCTTCTTCTCCCTCTCTGGGCTTTGTCCTAAACTGACAATGAGGTCCTTCTGCGGGGTCCCTGTTCTTCCTATGGCCCCTGGTCCTATACTTGGTCAGTTTAGCATCTATTACTTTGTTCTCCTCAGGGTTGAACTCCTCCTGAGTCTTCCGGGCTTTTGCTGTGGCAATAAATGTTGGCAGCGTCGGACTCCGGTGTCCAGGTGTACTAAAGGGCTGTAGTAACCGGTTCACTTTCTTAGTTCGCTTCTTTCTCCACTCGCCTCCGACCCTTTCCCTAGGGTGCGCACAGCTGTCAGTGGTCCCTGGTCCTGGGCCTGGATCTCTCCCAGCGACCAGCTCCTCTGTCTCCTCTCTCTTCTCTCTCACTGCAGACTGACTCTTGGGACAGACTAACTCCTCCCCTCAGGCCTGGATGTTCTTAAAGGGGAACTGACTTAAGGCAGCCAGTAGAGCTCCCCCTTCAGGCCTGGGGTGGAAGGTGTGGTGTGCTGTGCTAACCATGGTGTAATTCCCTCCTTGCATCGGTGGATCCTATGGCAATCCCCCACAGGGGTGCCACACTATCATCGTACGGATGGGGGCCGATGATACATTTCTCCATCAGCCCCCATCCGCAAAACTGAAATGCTCTTCAACATTCCGAAAGTACACAGAAAGGGAATGGCAGCATCAAAATCCACAATAGCCAGGGGGATTCGTTCTGCAATCCAAGAGTCTTACCGTGTCAGAAACAGACCTATACCAGCAAGGAATAAAGCACACTCCACTAGATTGGTGGGCGCTTTTTTGGCCATTGCACATCAGGCTTCAGTGTCACAAGTTTGTAATGCAGCAACTTGGCCCAGCTTGCACACCTTCACAAAACACTTCAACTTCCATACCCAGGCTTCTGCAGATGCAAGCCTATAGAAGATACTATAAGCGGCAGTCGCACACTTGTAAACAGCTGGTGCTTAGTACATGCAATATGCTCAAGTCTTTACTTTATTTCCACCCAGGGACTGCTTTTGGGCGTCCCATGGTTCTATGTACCCCAATGATGCGAAGGAGAAACAGGGATTTTTTCTGTACTCACCGTAAAATCCTTTTCTCCGAGTTCATCAGTGGGGGACACAGCACCCACCCTAGTGACCCTTATGGTTCTATCCATAGCTTTGGTTTAAGTGCTTTATACCTTATAACGTTAGCATGTCCTCCAACTGCTTTAATACTAAACAAACTGAATCTGAATATCTTACTTCCTGCAAGTGGGTGTATACTGCGGAGGAGGATGTAAATTCTTTATGTTTAATTAGTGTTCCCTTAGTGGCAGAAAAGCATACACCCATTGTGCTGTGTCCACCAATGATGAACTCGGAGAAAAGGATTTTACACAAAAATCCCTGTTTTATATCATGTTTTTTCTTCATAACACCCGGGTTGGATTATACATTAAAAAAGTAACCAACTTAAAAAAAAACAAAAAACAAATACAAGTTATAAAAAACAGACAACAGTCACACATAAAAGCTAAATCACTATAGGATAGGAAAAAACATGTTTCGACACAAAACATTCAGCATAAAACAGTTCACTTTTCTTTGAAAGGATTCTGAATTTACTTTTACCTGGAAACCAAATATCTAACATATGAAAGCTACCATTTGGCATCGCTTGTGTAAAGTGACCCAGAGGTGACGTTAGAAATAGAAGAATTTTCCTTGTCCTATATTGGGATTCTGTGATAGACGCTTTGTACTGTTGAACTAGATAGGAATCTATATTTAGAACTTTACAACTCACAAGCATATTCCTATTATTGTATGAATATATCTCTAGTATAGATAATATGAATGCACCATAAATAACAACTAGAGTAAATTATAAATGATACTATTACAAATAATATGTAGACCTTATTACCTGACAATACGCCACCTAACATATAGTGCACTGACTGATCGGTTCATTAGTAAAAGCAATAGACATCAATATAACCTGCTCCTTTTAAATCCTACTTTACTGCACCTGAGGATATTGGTGATAATCTATATTGCATATATGAAGCATTGATTTATTCTTCAGCTTAGAATTAAGCAAGTCTGTCTGTCAAGTAATATAAAGTAATATAAATCTCCTTCTAGGCACTTGATGAAAAAATTATATGTGTATGAATACTAACTGGCATTAACATCTGCTGAACAATGCAATTTTAGAGTATATTACATTCAATATACAGAGTCTGTCTTAAGTGCTTTGCTGTTACAAAAAAATTAAATCCATTGAATAAATGGTCCTCTCAGCACAAAATGAGCACTAAAACATTGAACAATTTATAGAAGCATCTTATATCATTCACATATACAGCGCCTTGAAGAAGTATTGTTATCCTGTGAACATTTCCGCATCTTTTTCTTATTACATCCACAAAATGAATCATGTTTAATTGAGATTGTGATATAACAACACTACATAGCAAGTATTTGTGAAATGTCCAAAATGATACATGATTGTATAAATACTTTAAAGATTTAAATCAGAAATTTTCAAAACCTACATACCAATCTAAATTCTTTTGCAACCTTTAACAGGTTTTCCTCCAGGATTGCCCTATATTTAGCTCCATCAAACTTCCCATCAATTCTGACCAGATTCCCTGTCCCTGCTGTTGAAAGCCTTCAAAGAGGATAAGCTACAACCACTATATTTTCCTGTGGGGATGGTGTTTTCAGGGTAATGTGCAGTCTTAATCTCCACAGCATACGCTAGCTTTTAACCCCACATGGCATATAAAAGAAGGCAGTCTGTTCAGATGAGTACAAAGTAAGAATGTTTTGAGCTAAATCTAAAACTCTATTTGTGGCGTAAAACTAATATTGCTCAACAGCCTGAAACCTACATCCCCACCGTTAAGATTGTGGTGTCAGGATCATGTTTTAGCAGCACAATGACACTAAACATTCTGTCAGAGCTACAATGGAATGGTTTAGGTCAACATATACTCATGTGTTTAAATGGCCCAGTCAAAGTCCAGAGCTAGATCTCATTGTAAATCTGCGGCAAGACTTTAAAAATGCTATTTAAGGATGGATCCAATCTCACTAAGCCAGAGGTATTTTGTTGAGAATGGGCAAAAATGTCAGCTTCTGCATGTGCAAAGCAGTAGCACGTAGGAACAAACTATGGAGAATACAAAAGTGCAAAAATAGGGTCTTATCTTTGCGACATATTAGACACACACTGATGTAGCTGCTCACCTGGGGTGATTGTGTGGCACTCAACCAGTTTGCGTCATATGTAACTGCTATTGCAGGATTCACAAACCACGTGTGCTGCGTGGAGACAAACAAGTAAACTCTATGGATATATATGTGATTGATCCTTGCTGCCATGAGATGAAAATGACCACAAAGGTATATCATGTAATATAAGATAAGAGAGGGGGTGCATTGTGTGAAAACTAAATGTGATATTATACAATGTAATATGAGGCTCTCACCTACTGAGGTTGTACACCCCTACACAACCCCAGTTTATGCATTGGTGAGGGGAGCACGTCTGCCGCTGGACCAATGCTCGCAGAGAGTTGTTTCCTGATTCCACTTTGCTGTTCTCTCCGGATAGAATCACGTGACCGGAGATCCCCCGAAACACATCACCGCAAGTCCTCAAGCATCCAGCAGCATTGCTAGGTAATGCCAGGTCCTTTTAATGATTTTGCATCCTTTCTTTGAAACCCATTTCCCAAGCAGAATTCCTGAAGATCATATAACCGATGACCTGGCTCGGTGCACATCGGCCTCTGCCCAGCCTGGAGATAGTTTCTAGTTCCTCTTTACACCTGATGAAGACAGGGATATCTTTTGAAATACGTAGTGGCTGTGCAGAGGATTAAATAATGGTCTGTTTAAATACTTCAAACCTTTGATTAATTTGTGCCCCGACCCTAGCGCTTGGAAAAAAACGCTTCTACAAAATTTTCCACAAAGGTGTATCAGGAACAATGGCTTTATTCTATGCGTTTCGGAGCCATATAATTTCTCCTTCCTTAGGAAGCCAGCCAAATTTGGTTGGTGTCCTGAAGAAGGAGCAAGGATATAGCTCCAAAATGCGTACAAAAAAGCCTCTGTTCCTGATATATATTTCTCGTCCTTTCCATCTCACAGCAACGTGGATCATTCACATTCACATATATATCCATTGGATTCAATAGCAGTAGAGACATACCCCAAAAGACTCGCAGCAGTGATTGCAGTGAAAGGTGGTCCTACATAGTAATGAATCAGGGGTCTGAATACAAGTGCACATCACTATTTCAGATTTATGTTTTTAAACTATATACCAAAACATGTACTATTTCCTTCACATTTCACAAATAATTGCTACCTATTATTAATATCTACTATATAATTGCCGTAGGCACTTCCGTGTCGGACCCCGAAAAGACCGTGGCTTTGTCACTCTGTGACGTCACCACGTGCGAGCAATGGCCGCGAAGCGGCCATTGCGAGTCGCTGGCCGAAAATCGAACCAGAGGCTCGGCCACAAAGTTAGCGATTTACCGCTCATGTAGCGCGAGCAATGGCTGCGAGGCCATTGCGAGTCGCTGGCTAAGTTAGCCATTTACCGCTCATGTAGCGCGAGCAATGGCCGCGAGGCCATTGCGAGTCGCTGCCTGAGCCGCCGCACCTGCCGCAAGTCCCCCTATACTTTCTATGGGGATTATCGCAACTGCGCCGCAAGTGTAACGGTTATGCGGCAAACGCGGCAGATGCGGTTACACTTGCGGCGCGGTTGCGGTAATCCCCATAGAAAGTATAGGGGGACTTGCAGCAGGTGCGGCAAGTGCGGTTTTGCAGTTATTAGCAATTTACCGCTCATGTAGCGCGAGCAATGGCCGCGAGGCCATTGTGAGTCGCTGCCTGAGCCGCCGCACCTGCCGCAAGTCCCCCTATACTTTCTATGGGGATTACCGCAACCGCGCCGCAAGTGTAACGCTTATGCGGCAAACGCGGCAGATGCGGTTACACTTGCGGCGCGGTTGCGGTAATCCCCATAGAAAGTATAGGGGGACTTGCAGCAGGTGCGGCAAGTGCGGTTTTGCAGTTATTAGCAATTTACCGCTCATGTAGCGCGAGCAATGGCCGCGAGGCCATTGTGAGTCGCTGCCTGAGCCGCCGCACCTGCCGCAAGTCCCCCTATACTTTCTATGGGGATTACCGCAACCGCGCCGCAAGTGTAACGCTTATGCGGCAAACGCGGCAGATGCGGTTACACTTGCGGCGCGGTTGCGGTAATCCCCATAGAAAGTATAGGGGGACTTGCGGCAGGTGCGGCAAGTGCGGTTTTGCACTTGCGGCAAGTGCGGCCGCTAATTAAAATAAAAAAAATTAATCTAATACAAATAAATTTAATTAAAATAAAAAATTAATATACAAATAATAAAAATAATAAATAATAAAATAAATCAAAATTAAAAAAATAAATAAATAAAATAAAAATATATATAATTAAAATATTAATAACATTAACTAATTCTAAGAAAATCAAATTACTCAAATAAAAAAAAATTAAATTAAAATAAAAAAAATAATAATATTATAAAAATATTAAATAATAAATAATTACAATAATAAAATAATAAATAATAAAAAAAAATATTCCATATAAAAATTCATAACATTAACTAATTCTAATAAAAAAAAACAAATAAATAAAATATTCATAACATTAAGTTATTAAAAAAAAATGTAAATAAAAAAAAAAAAAATAAAAAAAATATAGCTACTATAATCTAATTAACGCACGTTCTAGAATCCCGATGCATTTGCATCGGGCTCACAGCTAGTGTCAAATAAAATCCCAATAAAGTACATTTAGGTTTGTGGGTGTCCCATGAACAAATGTAGAAACATTCATGGAGTATGAATACTTTTTCCAGAAAATATATTCTTGTAATCATTTACAGAGTTTATCATAACTGTTAAAAAATAAACATTTTAAGGGCTATTTTTTCTTAACTTTTTATTGACTACTAAAATAATTCCATTTAGCCACTTTAGCCTAAATGGACTGCTAACAGGAAATAATTGATAAAACATAGAGTTGCAGTGTAGTTTCTTTAAAAACAATAGAGATTCACCTGTTTCATGGACAAGAGTCCCACAAATTGATCCATATATCTCTACTGTTCACTGTTGCTTGACGAAATAATACTATCTTATAATTTATTTTTTTTTACTTTAGAAAATGTATTACCATGCTATCTATATATTTTAGATTGGAAGTTTGAAAGCAATTTGACAAGAATATGCCCTACCACCATTATAGTTTCTCCAAGAAAGAAAATATATGTAAGGGCTCCGGCTTACAATTGTATTCATGATCTATATAACATGTATTCTATATAACTATTTATGCTTGCAAGAACTAGTAAAACTGAAGCTTACATTGGAGTGACTCAAATCTGACGAGAATAGCAATGCCATTCTAGCTGCCAGCTTCACAAAGCATCATAGTCATTAATTTGACTTCCTATAAAAGTGGTTTAAAGATGTGTATGGATCTCAGAGAGGAAAAATGGATTTTCAGCCCTCTGGGATACTAATGTGAGTTTTTTCATCATCTGTGACTTGATTCAGCCAGCTTGAATACCAAACAATATTCTGTTATCGCTTGAAATACTTTAGTGTCCATGGAACAAATTGTTACACAGTCATTCCTCTCTTTTCCATATCAGTTGAGTGATATCAATCTGCCTATGTATTTATGGAATGCATGGAACAAAAAGTTGACTAAATGCACCTCAGATTTGGTGAAGGAGAAAGACAATAAAAATAATGTTTAATTTTAAATGGGGTCTATCTTAGGTTTTATCTTATAATGCCAGTGTCCACCTTACAATCAGTATATATGTCCCCCATCCTGGTATATATGGCCCCATCCTAGAATATATGTTCCCCATCCTGGTATATATGACCCCTATCCTGGTGAATTTGGCCCCCATGCTGCTATATTTGGTCTCCATTTTGGTATATATAGTCACCAATCCTGGATATGGTCCCCCATCCTGCTATATATGGCCTCCATCCTTGTATCCGTGCCCCATCCTGGTATATATGGCCTCCATCCTGGTATCCACGCCTCCATTCTCATATACATGCCCCCTCCTGATTATATATATATATATTTTGGCCCCCATCCTGGTATCCATGCTCCCTATCCTAGTATATATGTTCACCCTCCTGATATATATATGTCTCCATGGGGCACATATCTACGGCCCTTGTACATAGCCCCCTTAACTCACTGAGGGGGGTTGTGGGAGTGAATTATATGGTTTTCATGGGACTACTGAGGTTTTTGGGCAAAGCTCGGAGTTGCGAGGTGTCACTGTAGCGTTCCGTGAAAGCAGCCATTATTATTTCACAGCATGCACTGCCATCACCGAGCTGCAATACATGCTGTGTCCATAAAATGGCCATGGATCATGGTCTGCACATGCGCTGCCTCTGCGGCCATTTGCTAATAGTCTGTATACAACATGTATTGCAGCTAAACAATAGCAATGCATGCTCGGAATAATAATGGCGGCGCCCACCAAACCCTACCATGGATGCCCACAGATCCTGACTCTGCCCCAAACCTCCGTGGATAAGAGAAAATCATATCATGCACCCTCATAACCCCCCTCGGTAAGATTTTTTTATTTTTTTAAAGATTCTGATTTTAAGATACACCCTCATTTTCCCCCGAATGAAAAGTGCATTTTATAATAATAAAAATAAGGTAAGTCAATATTTTTTTTTATTTTTTTTGTGAAATATGATTAAAATGTTGAAAACTCAACAATTAATTTTTCATGCTGATATCAATACAGCACATAGACATTCGACGCTAAATAATAAATGAATAATAGTAATCATATGTCTAATTTATATTGGCATGATTTTTGAACCCTATTTTATTTCTTTGCAATGTTAGGTTGGTTAAAACCAGTGCTTTTTTTGTAAAAGAATATTTGCCAGTACTGAGGCGATTGGGGGGGTGCTGTCAGGTGCCGGCGACTTGAGGAACGGGGGGGGGTTGGGGGAGTTGCTGTCAGGCGCTGGCGGCTTGAGGAGCAGGGGGGTTATGGTGCTATCAGGCGCCGGCAGCCGTGATTAAGAAACGGGGGACTGCTGTCAGGCGGTCGGGAGATCCTGGGGGCAGCATGCAGTGGACGGCAGTCCCCATATAGCTCCGCCCCCTCTGCATATTTTCCGGTACGCCGCACCACCACGTACCCCCACAAAAAAAGCACTGGTTAAAACTAAGCAGCAATTTTTCATTTTTTTCAATGAAACTTAAAAATACAATTCAGTTTTGGGGGGAGTGGTAGGGGCCTATATAACGAAGCATCCAAGAATGTACAAATTTTTCAAAAACTGTTCTCAAATTATTCTACACCGCTGTTAGGAAGTTTGATAATCATTCAGGTGCTTTTTAGCGCTCTATGCTGAAACATAGCTCAAAACCATCATGTTCCCACCTCCAATTTTCACTGTTGATGTGGTGGGTTTGGGTGATATGCAATGCAATGTAGCCTCCAAACATGGTATGTATTATGGAATTCAAATAGTTCAATTTTGTTCTCATCTGACCAGACTATTATCTCCCAGTATTTCATAGGCTTGTCTAAATGTTGCACAGGCAAACGTTTTATGCACTTGAACATGATATTTTGTTCAGCAGTAGAGCCCTGTGTGGTGAGTGTGCATACAAGCTGCAAAGGTCGAGTGCATAACTTATTTTTTAAATGGCTTTTACTATATACACTGTGTGCACATTAGACAAGTGAGTATTTTGATCATATCATCAGTTTTATTCATATTTTCTAACACTAAGCTATATAAACACATATTTTATTAGATGAAGCATATCAGGTAATGTGTATTTGGGTAATAAAGGAGTATGTAGCCTAAGAATATCACCACCCTTTATTGATGTGTGCATAATTATTAGGCAGCTTGTTTTCACTAGGAAAAAGAGGACAAACAAGACTCCAAAATTACATTTTTTAAAAATCTTAAAGTTGCTATGATATTGGTCACAAAACCTTCAAACATTATGTTGAAAATAGTCAACAGACTTCAATCAAACATGTTGAGAAGAGATGCAACACATAAAAGAAGCACTTCTATGAGTATTATACTTTCAATAAATGTGTCTACTGAATGTATAGTGTTTATCGTGAGTTGATTAACATACTTACCTACAGTTGCTTTCTTTGGGATCCAGACCATTAAACACATGAATATCAAACTGGAGATAGGAAATCGGGCACTGACCTTTCTGAGGCTTGACAGGGGGGCACACACAATGGCGTCCAGGAATCCGGGGTTGCTCGGCACAGTCAAAGGCAACGATTTAGAACAGAAGATGCGGCACTCATCCAGGTCCGGGTTGCTCTGCGGTTTTTATTTATACAACCAACAAGCAAGGGAGGGGGTGCAAGGGACTACGGTCACCGTTTCGCGCACACTTGTGCTTCTATGGGTCCAAACACATGAATATGCTTTGATATAATCCATTCTTTTGTAGCTCTTACAGTATGTTTAGGGTGGTTGTCCTGCTGGAAGGTGAACCTACACGCCAGACTCAAATTTGTTGCAGCCTCTAGGTTTTCATTAATGATTGCCCATTATGTAGCTCCATTTAATCCCTATAAAATACATTTAAATTGTAAAAGTGCACATGGTATAAATACTTTTTTCAAGGCATTGAGGGTATTGGCCACTGTAAAAAAAAAAAGTGTGCAAAAAGAAACATCATACAAAAAAATACCTTTGTCTAGTTTTCTTTCTAATACCAGCTTAGGGCCCTTTCACATCAGCGTTTTTTGAAATTCGCGACAGATGCGGTGAAAAAAACCGCATCTGCCGCGATTACCGCATACCGGCTGCACTTGCGGCGCGGTTGCGGTATACGCCGTGCAAAGTATAGGCGTACTTGCGGCAGGTGCGGAAAGTGCGGTTTTGCACTTGCGGCAGGTGCGGCCGCGAAAAAAACCGTGGCTGACCGCGGTTTTTTTCGCGGCCGCACCTGCCGCAAGTGCAAAACCGCACTTGCCGCACCTGCCGCAAGTACGCCTATACTTTGCATGGCGTTTACCGCAACCGCGCCGCAAGTGCAGCCGGTATGCGGTAATCGCGGCAGATGCGGTTTTTTCACCGCATCTGCCGCGAATTTCAAAAAACGCTGATGTGAAAGGGCCCTAAGATTGCTATATTCCTGATTCCAGTGATCTGAGTTGCAGTAATGTGAAAAACTGGCAAAACACATGAAGGGTTGACTAAACAGATAGTGGGGAGGAGAGCTGAGCCAAAGCATCAAGAGTGAAATTACAGGATAACACAATGCAAATTGAGGGAGAATTCAGGATAATGCAGACATGACCCAAAAAAGGAAATACCAAAGAGGCTGTCAACTCACCTGATGACATTTCAACACAGAAGAGAGAGGAGCCAAACTACAAAACTACTTTTAGTAGAAAAACAAAAGGAAAAAGTAAAGCTAACTTTGAAAATATAAAATCAATGTAAATTGCAGATTAACACAATTTTAACAGATGACAATTCCTATAATAATACTAAAGAAGCAATAAAAGCATCTTTCTACAACATCCATTGTCCTACAATATAATTGTTTGCATTGTTCTGCTTTACCTGCCAGTACAGTTTAATCACTTTCCATACCAATCCAAGAATTTTAAAAGTTCAACAATTTAGTTAGAAGAAAAGGCATGCATGATAGAAATTACTCAAGTTGCCCTGACATTTGCATTGTTTTTCTTGTGTCTCCGGGGTAAACTCTTTCTGAATATATAGCTGGCTCACTGGTTTCCAGCCAAGTGAATATACATTTCTAGATAGTTGAAGTTAATCTTTTAAGGCAATTTTTCCTACCTTTTATTTTCAAGGTATAAGATCCAAATAAATATAAGAAAATTAACAGTATATACAAACTTTATCTTAAATTAAAAGCATAAATATGATTTGTTTGTGGTTACATTTTTTGGCTTATTTGTTTTACACCATACTTTTTTACAATTTACTGTACCATCAGATTTAAGATCTTTGATCTAAATTACGTTGGATCTAGGATGTCCATAGTCATTGGTAAGTTTCTTCATCATTGACAGACAGCAGGCAGACAGTAGAATTCACTCTGTCCAAACTATGTTTCCTCTAACAATTTCCTTTAGGCAAGAATCTTCAATTTCCTTAAGACATTAGATAATAAAAATCAAATCTAAAAAGAGATAGGAAAGGTAGTTTAACAACTATATGGAAATCCTTTAGGGATACATTTGGAGTACGTATTTAGAAAAATGCGTAATCAATAGTTGACTTTAATCTATGTCTGACAGCCCACTGTTATTCAAACCCAGTCCATGAGGGTTCCAAGTCTGTAATGGTACCTCTCCTTCTCCTGAAATCTAGTAGTAGCAGGTCGCATCTTCTACTATTAGAGACAGTCGATGACAGTGGGGTGAAGGTAAAATTGATAACTCATTGCTTATGTCTTCTTTGTTTCAGGCTAAATAATGCCCAATTTGTTACCCAAGTTTTTCTAAATTTGAAACTTCATCATTACTTTATATGGAGCATGTAGATTGCCATTTTCACTAAGGAACACTATTTTAATTGAGTATGATCTGACTTTTTTTTAACTAACTTTTGGTTTTTAAATCCAAAAATTACCCCAGTTTTCTCTACAAATTAACTTTATATGCTATAAAAATGCCCTCCTTTTGTCTCCAAAACCATACAAAATGTAAACAGAATGGAAAATAATTGAAAAATAACCTGAATGTAAAGCTATGCAGCAGTTAACATAAAAGTTTACACTTATATTTTTCTGATAGTGTCCCCTTCTTACCCGAGAGTGGGGTATCACACTTCTGGCTGAGGTGCAGTACCTCTGTGGCGACTGGAGCCTCAGGAGCGCCACACAAGCATTACTCCGAGGCAGCAGAATTCAGTTGCATGTAAGAGCGTGATGACATTAAAAGGGATTAGATTGATCAGGTAGGGAAGACACATGAGATGAGAAAAATGATGAGTTCGGTTTTGTCTTCATTGAGTTTTAGGAAGTGAGAGGAAAAGAAGGAACATATGGCTGACAGATACTCTGAGATTCTGGACAGCAGAGAGTTGACATCATGACCAGACAGGTAGATTTGAGTGTCGTCAGCATACAGGTGGTACTGGAAGACATCAGACTTCATGAGTTGTCCTTGGCCAAGGGTATAGATGGAGAAAAGTAGGGGCCCCAGGACAGAACCTTGTGGGACTCTAACAGAGAGAGGAGGTAGTGTGGGAGTGGGAAAAGCTAAATGTGCGGTCGGAAAGGTATGAGGCAATCCAGGATAGGGCAAGGTATTTAATGCCAAAGGAAAAGAGGATGTGTAGCAGGAGGAAATGATCGACTGTGGCGAAGGAAGAGGACAAGTCCAGATGGAGGAGGATGGAAAATTGTCTATTAGCTATTGGCTGTAAGTCATTAGTAATTTTGGTCAGGGCAGTTATGCTGGAGTGGTAATGCCAGAAGCTAGATTGGAGGTTGTCAAAGAGAGAGTTTGATGAGACGTGGGAGGAAAGTGGAGTATGGACATTCTGCTTAAGGGGTTTGGAAACAAATGGGAGCAGTGATATGGGGCGATAGCTCTGCATAGCAAACGGGTCAAGGTTTGGCTTTTTGAGGAAGGGCATGATGGTGGCATGTTTGAAGGCAGAGGGTAAGGTACCAGAAGTTAGCGATACGTTGAAGAGATAGGTTAGGGCTGGGAAAAGTGTGGTGTTGAGGCTGGGAAGGAGATGGAAAGGGATGGCGTCAAGTGCACAAGTGGTGAGGTGTGATTTGGAGGGGAGATGGATAAGCTCTCCTTCTGTGATGTTGGAGACGGAGGTTATGAGGGAAGGACAGAGATCTGGGATATAGATGTTTAGGGTGATGAAACAATAAAGGCTTGCCTTATTTGGTTGATGTTATTTTTGAAGCATGTGACGAAGTCCTCGGCAAAGATGGGGAGGTTGGAGGGGGCAGTGGCTGGTGGAGGAGAAAGTTAAACGTGCTGAACAGTTGTTTGGGGTTGTAGAATAAGGACGATGCAAGGTTTGTGAATTAGGTCTGTTTAGCAGAGGTGACGGCTGATTTGAAGATGTGTTGCTAGTTTGAAAGCAGTGAAGTGGTCTGGCAGGTGTGTTTTCTTCCAACACCGCTCCGCAACCCTGGAGACTTGCTGAAGTTTTTTGGTGAGGTTTTTGTGTCAGGGTTGCCTATTGTATTCATCATACTTTGCCATGCATGAGGGGGCAACTGAGTCTATGGCTGATGTGAGGGTGGCATTATAGAAATCGGTGGCGCAGTCTGTGTCGTGGAGTGACGATATGGAAGGCAGAGGTAGAATAGAATCTGAGTCTGTGAATGTCTAGATATGTGAGGTTTCTGCGATATGTGCTAGTGGCTGGACATGGGTGGCCAGTGAGGAAGACAAGGATGAGAAAGTGAATAGATGAGATGATGGTGGTCGATAAGGGGAGAGGGAAGGTGTTGGGTTACAAAGGAAACAGAGACGGGGGAAGATAAGGTCTAATGTATGCACGTCTGTGTGGCAGGTGTCAGAAGGGAAATTGAAGTCACTCATGATGATGATGGGAATGTCAGCAGAGAGAAAATGAAGAAGCCAGGTGGAGAATTGGTTAATGAAGGAGGTGGCCGAGCCTGGAGGTCGGTATGTAAGGGCCATTTTGAGATTAGAGGGGGAGTAGATGCGGACAGAGTGAACTTCGAAAAAAGGGAGGATAAGGGAGGGTGGGGTTGGATTTACATAGTAACATAGTTTAAAGGTTGAAGGAAGACTTTAATTCCATCTAGTTCAAACCATAGCCTAATATGTTGATCCAGAGGTAGGCAAAAAAAAAACATGTGGAAACACTAAGCTCCACATTGGGGAAAAAAATTCCTTCCTGACTCCAGATACGGCAATCAAACAAATTCCCTGGATCAACCCCTATCAAAGAATCTAGTATATATAACTGGTAACATTATAGTTTTCAAGAAAGGCATCCAGGCCCTTCTTAAATGTTAGTAGTGACTCACTCATTACAACATCATGTGGCAGAGAGTTCCATAGTCTCACTGCTCTTACAGTAAAGAATCCGCGTCTGTGATTATGATTAAACTTCTTTTCTCCAGACGTAGAGGAGGGCTCCTTGTCCCAGTCTCAGGCCTAAGAGTAAAAAGATCATTAAAAAGGTCTCTGTACTGTCCCCTCATATATTTATACATTATTATAAGATCACCCCTAAGCCTTCGTTTTTCAAAGCTAAATAACCCCAAGTTTAATAACCTGTCTTGATATTACAGACCCCTCAGTCCTCTAATGACTTTTGTCGCTCTTCTCTGGACCCTCTCTAGTTAAGCTATGTCTTTCTTATACACCGGAGACCAGAATTGTACACAGTATGGTCGCACTAGTGACTTGTATAGAGGTAAAATTATGTTCTCCTCATGAGCATCTATGCCTCTTTTAATGCATCCCATTATTTTATCTGCCTTTGCAGCAGCTGCCTGACACTGGCCACTAAATGTGAGTTTGTCATCTACCCATACACCCAGGCCTTTTTCATTGATAGTGTTGCCCAGTGTTTTACAATTAAGCACATAATTATAACTTTTGTTTCCTCTACCCAAGTGCATGACTTTACATTTATCCCCATTAAAGCTCATTTGCCATTTATCAGCCCAAGCCTCTAGTTTACATAAATCCTCCTGTAATATAAAATTGTCCTCCTGTATTGATTACCCTGCAGAGTTTAGTGTCATCTGCAAATATTGAGATTCTACTCTGTATGCCCCCTACAAGGTCATTAATAAATATATTAAAAAGAAGCGGGCCAAACACTGACCCCTGTGGTACCCCACTGTTAACTGTGACCCATTCTGAGTGTGTTCCATTAATGAACACCCTTTGTTTCCTATCACTAAGCCAGTTTTTAACCCACTTACACATATTTTCCCGCTATCCCCATTGCGCTCATTTTATGTATCAACCTTTTGTGTGGCACCGTATCAAAAGCTTTTGAAAAGTCCATATACACCACATCCACTGCATTTCTTTGGTCCAGTCCAGAACTTACTTCTTCATAGAAGCTTATCAGATTAGTTTGACAGGAACCAGTCCCTCGTAAAACCATGTTGACATTGGGTCATGTGGTTATTTTTCTTCAGATACTCCGGTATAGCATCTCTTAGAAAACTCTCTAGGATTATACCCACAGTAGAGGTTAAGCTTACTGGCCTATAATTTCCAAGTTCAGTTTTTGTCCCCTTTTTGAATATTGGTACCACATTTGCTGTACGCCAGTCCTGACCGCGTTTTTTTTTGCGGCCGCACCTGCCGCAAGTGCCAAAACCGCACTTGCCGCATCTGCCGCAAGCCCGCCTATACATTGTATGGGGCTTGCCGCAACCGTGCCGCAACCGTGCCGCAAGTGCAGCCGGTATGCGGTAATCGCGGCAGATGCGTTTTTTTCACCGCATCTGCCGCGATTTAAAAAAAACACTGATGTGAAAGGGGCCTAAGAAGGAATAAAAACATAAATCACACCTAAGCACACTCGATTATAGTGTGAATACACTAACAGGGAACATTTATATTTTTTATAGGTCGGCAAAGGCACCAAAAAGAAAAGGATAGAACCCATCGAACCATGGCAATCTCATTTGAGGACAAAAATGTTTTATGCTATATGCAGATTTTCTACATTTTTATATTGAATGTATATTAATTAACAAATGTGTATCACGTTTTTAACCTTTTTTATAAACACGTATAAATAAACATTTATACATTTAAACATTTAAACATTTAAACATTCATACATTTAAACATTTATTGATTTATTCTGTTCATATTTTAAGCCATTGCCAAGGGGTTAATGATAGCGCTGGGCCTAACCCACAAACACATCATAGTGTCTATTTTAATTCGCCTATTGTGAATTTGTAATTTTGAATTTGGTATTTTTATTGTACCGTATATACTCGTGTATAAGCCGAGTTTTTCAGCCCAAAAATTGGGCTGAAAAGTTCCCCCTTCGGCTTATACATGAGTCAATACGGTCCCCAAATGTTGGCACTCACCCCCTTGTGTGGTAAGAGCCGCTTAACTTACCATCCCCGGTCTCTTCTGCACCGCCGCCGGTCTTCTGAGCTCCGTCCTCCATGCTCCGAGTCCCGTCCGGCTGCGTCCGGGATTCCCGGCCGTCGCACGATGACGTCATCGTAACTGCGACGGCCGGGGATCCCGGATGCAGCGAGGACGGGAGCATGGAGAACGGAGCTCAGAAGACCGGCGGCAGCGCAGAAGAAACCGGGGATGGTAAGTTAAGCAGCAGGGGGGCCCTTACCACACAGGGGGGGTGAGCGCCAGCATTTGGGGGGCTGCTGTATACCCCTGGGGCTGCTGTATACCCCCTGGGGCTGCTGTATACCCCCTGGGGCTGCTATATACCCCCTGGGGCTGCTGTATACCCCCTGGGGCTGCTGTATACCCCCTGGGGCTGCAATATACCCCTGAGGCTGCTGTATACCCCCTGGGGCTGCTGTATACCCCCTGGGGCTGCTGTATAACCCCTGGGGCTGCTGTATACCCCCTGGGGCTGCTGTATACCCCCTGGGGCTACTTTATACCCCCTGGGGCTGCTGTATACCCCCTGGGGCTGCTGTATAACCCCTGGGGCTGCTGTATAACCCCTGGGGCTACTGTATACCCCCTGGGGCTGCTGCATACCCCCTGGGGATGCTGTATAACCCCTGGGGTTGCTGTATTACCACTGGGGCTGCTGTATTACCACTGGGGCTGCTGTATAACCCCTGGGGCTGCTGTATTACCACTGAGGCTGCTGTATTACCACTGGGGCTGCTGTATGCTACCACTGGGGCTGCTGCTGTATATACCACTGGGACTGCTGTATATACCTCTGGGGCTGTTGTATACTACCACTGGGGCTGCTGTATTACCACTGGGGCTGCTGTATTACCACTGGGGCTGCTGTATTACCTCTGGGGCTGCTGTATACTACCACTGGGGCTGCTGTATTACCCCTGGGGCTGCTGTATTACCCCTGGGGCTGCTGTATACTACCACTGGGGCTGCTGTATTACCACTGGGGCTGCTGTATTACCACTGGAGCTGCTGTATTACCACTGGGGTCTGTATATACCACTGGGGAGGCTGCTGTATACCACACTGCTGGGGGCTGTATACTTGTGCTGGGGTCCACCCTCGGCTTATACACGAGTCAATAGGTTTTCCCAGGTTTTGGGGGCAAAAGTAGGGGGTCGGCTTATACACGGGTCGGCTTATACACAAGTATATACGGTATTTCAATTGGCCTTTATAACTATGACAAAGAAGTAAGTACGGTATACTCTTTTTGTCAACACAGATGATCCAATTGTTTTTGCGATTTTGCAAAAACTGAGTTACTCTCTTTAAGTTCCATATGTTTCACAAAGAGAAACTGATCAACCAATTGGAAGTGCATTTAATGCATTTCCTTTGTATAGCTGGGACACTTTAAGTTCTACTTTGAGCTATTATTGAACATTCGTCTTTCATTTTCATTGTAGATTGGAATTCCCAATTCGTCAATTAAACCATGTATGTTATTGTAATACACAAAGCTACTATCACTTATAAGGTATTGCAGAAATGCACTTTATCTAAATCAAAAGTAGGATACCTTTGCTCCTTCTCTAAGCAAGTATTTCTAATGTAGTCTTGATGCTAGGAGTTCTAAAGTCTTTTTTGATAGTCCCAAATCTCATGCCAAATTGTTCAACTTATGCTAGACAAATCCCCTATGACTTGAAACATCTTCAATTTCAAAATCTTCATCATTGCTGTCACTTTTTTCTTCACCATAATGTTGTTCTTGAAAGAAGAGTCGTTCAAAGAAAGCTAGCACTGGGAATTCAGCTGAATGAGGCATTGGACATATAGTTGATGGTATTCTAGGACACTCTATTTTATATTTATTTTTCTTGTTACATTGTGAAGCTTTCACTATACAAAAATAGCAGTCAGTGGAATGATCTCTTAGCTCTTGTCAAACTGTAGGTTTACTAAATTGCATCTTACTATGTGTTCCCTTTGTCTACAGCCATAAACTCTTAACTAACTGCTTGCACACTTTGATCACAAATTTTTACTTTGAAGTATGGAAAATAGGCTTGCTTGACAAATCTGATGATGTGTATCTTTTGTCTGAGAATGGTGAAACTGCCATAGATTTAACAAAAGGAATCAAAGCTGAATAGGTGCTTACAACAAGAAATAGCAGAGAAAGACATTATCTGATAGAAAGAACGTACCGTATATACTCGTGTATAAGCCGACCCGTGTATAAGCCGACCCCCCTACTTTTGCCCCCAAAACCTGGGAAAACCTATTGACTCGTGTATAAGCCGAGGGTGGACTCCAGCACAGGTATACAGCCCCCAGCAGTGTGGTATACAGGCAGGCCCCAGAGGTATATACAGGCAGGCCCCAGAGGTATATAATGCAGCAGCCCCCAGAGGTATATAATGCAACAGCCCCCAGAGGTATATAATGCAGCAGCCCCCAGAGGTATATAATGCAGCAGCCCCCAGAGGTATATAATGCAGCAGCCCCCAGAGGTATATAATGCAGCAGCCCCAGAGGTATATACAGGCAGGCCCCAGAGGTATATAATGCAGCAGCCCCCAGAGGTATATAATGGAGCAGCCCCAGAGGTATATACAGGCAGGCCCCAGAGGTATATAATGCAGCAGCCCCCAGAGGTATATAATGCAGCAGCCCCCAGAGGTATATAATGCAGCAGCCCCCAGAGGTATATAATGCAGCAGCCCCCAGAGGTATATAATGCAGCAGCACCCAGAGGTGTATATACAGGCAGCCCCCAGAGGTGTATAATGCAGGCAGCCCCCAGAGGTGTATTATACAGGCAGCCCCCAGAGGTATATACAGGCAGCCCCCAGAGGTGTATAATGCAGGCAGCCCCCAGAGGTGTATATACAGGCAGCCCCCAGAGGTGTATATACAGGCAGCCCCCAGAGGTATATACAGGCAGCCCCCAGAGGTGTATAATGCAGGCAGCCCCCAGAGGTGTATATACAGGCAGGCCCCAGAGGTGTATACAGGCAGCCCCCAGAGGTGTATATACAGGCAGCCCCCAGAGGTGTATAATGCAGGCAGCCCCCAGAGGTGTATAATGCAGGCAGCCCCCAGAGGTGTATATACAGGCAGGCCCCAGAGGTGTATACAGGCAGCCCCCAGAGGTGTATACAGGCAGCCCCCAGAGGTATATACAGGCAGCCCCCAGAGGTGTATAATGCAGGCAGCCCCCAGAGGTGTATATACAGGCAGTCCCCAGAGGTATATACAGGCAGCCTCCAGAGGTGTATAATGCAGGCAGCCCCCAGAGGTGTATATACAGGCAGGCCCCAGAGGTGTATACAGGCAGCCCCCAGAGGTGTATATACAGGCAGCCCCCAGAGGTGTATAATGCAGGCAGCCCCCAGAGGTGTATAATGCAGGCAGCCCCCAGAGGTGTATATACAGGCAGGCCCCAGAGGTGTATACACAGGCAGGCCCCAGAGGTGTATATACAGGCAGGCCCCAGAGGTGTATACAGGCAGCCCCCAGAGGTGTATACAGGCAGCCCCCAGAGGTATATACAGGCAGCCCCCAGAGGTGTATAATGCAGGCAGCCCCCAGAGGTGTATATACAGGCAGGCCCCAGTGGGGTATACAGCAGGCCCCCAGTGGCACTCGCCCCCCCACACTGTGCAGAGCCCCCCTCCCGATGCATTATCTTACCATCCAGCCGCGTCTTCATCACCGCCGGTCCTCCCGTCCATCCTGGCGCGCTGCGTTCCCGGTCTCATGTGACCCGGCGGTCGCAGTCGGATGACGTCATCGCACCGGGTCACGTGAGAGCTGAACACAGCGCGAGAGGATGGACGGGAGGACGGTGATGAAGACGCGGCTGGATGGTAACATAATGCATCGGGAGGGGGGGCTCTGCACAGTGTGGGGGGGCGAGTGCCATTGGGGGCCTGCTGTATATGGGGTCCTGCTGTATACCCCACTGGGGGCCTGTGAACATCTGGGGGCTGTATGCACGGCTCCCCCTGCCGCTGTGATGGGCGGGGGGAGCCGTGCATATCTAATGAGCGGCCCCACATGACGGGCCGCTCTGTCAGGAGCCTCCCCACGCCTCCTCCAGCCTCCCCAGCACCCGGACACAGCCCCCACACAGCACATACTGTATAGACCCGTGTATAAGCCGAGGGGGGGACTTTTCAGCCCAATTTTTGGGCTGAAAAACTCGGCTTATACACGAGTATATACGGTAAGTTTGTAAATAAAAAACTAAATTCTCCTAACCACTGTATACAGACTTTTGGCATATGTTTAACTATATAGAGTAGCATAAAACTTCTTGTATCACTGCCTCACGTGTAATTGAACAGCTTTAGCAAATATAATAGATCAAAATCTGCTACTATCTACCAGGATGTTGAAAAGACAATTTAGAAAGACATTTCATCAAGACAATTAATATGCACACACGTGTTGCAACATAGGTAAACGGGGGATAAAACCCATCATACTGTAGCCGCAACCATACCCTACTGGTTACTGTAAATACTAGTATCTCTTGTTGCTCAACACCTTAATGGTTCCCGCACAGACTGGAATATCCCTACCTACACAACTAAAATAGCACAACTTAGACTTGTGTGCCTTAAAGACCATTAAAATAGCTGAAAGTGAGGAATCAAAAGAGCAAAAGGGTTGTATCCTTTTTAATGTTAAACAAACAAACAGCAAATATCATTGCTCACCTGGATTGCTTGTGAGACCCACAACCAGCATATGCATATGGTACTGCTGCTGCAGGATCCACACTCCACTCTTTGGAGTTGGCTTACTCATGTCCCACAGTGCACTTTCCAGGGAATCCCCCAACTGCATCAGTCTCATTCTCTTCTTTTAAAGTCCACACAATTAGGTTCTTCCATTCCTTCCTCTCAAAGTAGCAGTGGTATACCGCCCCGATGGTTCACCCACCTTTTCCTCAACCATTTTTCTGCATGGCTGCTGCACTTCATGTCCTCAGAATCACCAACCCTTATTCTGGGAGACTTCAACATCCCCATCAACAGCCCCACCTCTCATCTGCTTCCCAGGTACTCTCTCTAACATTTTTTGGCCTCTTACAGCTCTCAACTTCTGAGACACACAAGGATGGTAACACCCTTGACCTGGTCTTTACCCAGCTGTGTTTAACCTCCTCCATAGAAAGCTCATCTCTTCCCCTCTCTGAACACAACATTCTCTCTCTTCACACTCTCAAATCATCGCCCACCTAAGCAAACTCCTATCTATCACACATCCGGAAACCTACTGGCCATTAACCCTCTACACTCACACGCTCTCTACACTCATCACTGTCCCCAATCTCCTCCCTCTCCTGTCCTGATCTAGCTGCAAATCACTACAATGATACTCTCAGAAACACCCTGGACCAAGTAGCGCCACTCACCCTCAGACCCTTCAAACACAGAGTAAAACAGCCTTGGCTTACATCACAAACTCAATTCCTCCAGCCATGCTCTAGGAGTGCTGAATGTCTATGAGGGAAAATTCTAGACTAAAGGGGGTAGACAAAGGTGCAATGGGTCTAATCTGTTTGACAAACACAATTGTATGGAGTATATGAACTGCTCACCTGGATCGGTTGTGCGACCCACAACCGGTTGTAGCGTATCAAGCAGCTGCTGCAGGATCTCCCACCTCAAAGGTGGTGACCTAATACCAAGCAGGACAACGATAATACAATCCACCCGCTGCATGCAAAGTCCTCTGTATTTTAAACCGGTGCTCTTTATTCCTACGCGTTTCAAGGTTGTCCCTATCTCTTCATCAGGGATACATTAACAGAATCGTGTAGGAATAAAGTGCACCCGTTTAACATAAAGAGGACGTCTATCTTTGCATGCAGCAGCGCGGCTAGGATTATGGTTGTCCTGCTGGGAATGGAGGAAAAATTGCACACTGGAAAACTTCACTATAAATTTATGTTAAGAACTTACAACTCTGCCCTTAACCTTGCCAAACAGACCTACTTCACCACCCTCATCTCCTCACTATCCAACAATCCAAAAAAACTTTTTAACACATTTCACTCCTCAGTCCTAAAGATCAGGCCCTTATCACTGATGATTTGGATTCTTATTGTACGAGAAAATAGAAAACATGCATTTCACTCCCATTCTTTCCCACATCTCCTCTGGCTCACTCTCCTTATTTAACACAGTCACAGAAGAATATAGCTCTAGGCTCATATCTTCTTCTTATCCTACCACATGCACCACTGACCCGATTCCCTCACACCTATTCCAGTATTACTCTCCAGTGTCACTACTCACCTAACCAAAATCTTCAATCTCCCCCTCTCCTCTTGCTTCTTCCCCTACGCCTTCAAACACTCTATCATTACTCCATTATTAAAAAAACTCTCTTGACCCATCTACACAAATAGCTACAGACCAGTCTCCAACCTCCCTTCATCTCTAAACGTTAAGCACCTGTCTACTCCTGCCTCACCCAATACCTCTCCACTCTCTCTTCTAGATCCATTACAGTCTGGTTTCCACCCCTACACTCTACTGAAACGCCCTTATGAAAGTGACCAATGATCTTTTGACAGCAAAACGTAATGGTGACAACTCTCTACTTATTCTACTCGACCTCTCTGCAGCATTTGACACTGTTGACCACCATCTTCTATTCACTATGCTGCACTCCATCGCATAAGGGACCCTGCTGTCTCTTGGTTCTATTCCCATCTTTTTGATTGCTCTTTCAGTGTATCATTTGCTGCCTCCACTTCCTCTCCTCTTCCCTCACTATTGGGGTCCCTCATGTTTCAGTCCTTGGCCTTCTTCTCTTCTCTCTCTAAACAGCTCCGATTGGACAGACCATCAGCAGATTTGGCTTCCATTATCATCTTTATGCTGATGACACACAACTATACACTTCTTCCCATGACCGTAGTTCCTATGTGTTACAGAACACAAATGACTGTCTAACTGCGGTTTCCAAAATCATGTCCGCTCTCTATCTGAATCTCAACCTTTTCAAAACTGAACTTCTTCTGCTCCCGCTTTCCACTAACCTCCTTAAATCTGACATCTCCCTCTCAGTGTGCAGCACCATGATAACTCATAGGCAGCAGGTTCACTGTCTGAGTGTTATGTTTGATGCCGATCTCTCCTTCTCCTCTCAATCTCTCTCCCGCTGTTTTTCGCTTGCACCTGAAGAACATCTCTAGAATCTGCTCCTTTCTCACCATGGAAATGACAAAAAAAACCTTACTGTGGCCCTGATCCACTTCCGCCTTGAATACTGTAATTCTCTAATAATTGGCTTTCCCCTCACCAGACTTTCCCCTTTCCAGTCCATCCTTATTGTAGCAGCCAGAGTCACCTATCTTGCTAATCGTTACTTGGATGCCTCCATTCTGTGCCGGTCACTGCACTGGTGCCTATATATTATAGCATCCAATTCAAATTGCTTGTTCTCACCAACAAAGCTCTTCACAGTGCAGCACCTACCTACCTCTCTACCTTCATCTTTGTCCATCACCCCTCCTGTTCTCTTTGCTCTGGGAATGACTTTAGACTAACTCCTGCATTAATCCGAACCTTCCACTCCTAGATCCAAGACTTCTCCCGAGCTGCACCAATATTCTGGAATAGTGTACTCCAAGAAATTAGGACTATCCACTACTTACATACAGCTCTGGAAAAAAATAAGAGACCACTGCAAAATTTTCAGTTTTCTCAATTTTTCTCTTTATAAGTATATTTTTGAGTAAAATGACATTGTTCTTTTATTCTATAAACTACTGACAAGTCTCCGAAATTCAAAGCTAAAAATTTTGCATTTATTTGCAGCAAATGAGAAATCTTTAAAATACAGTGCTGTGCAAATTAATTGGGACAAAGTATTTTTTTAAGTAAAATCGTAAGTTCTTTACCAGTCAGTGATTCAAACCAGTTTTAACTGCTTTGAACAGGTGTGAGTGTACAACCTTGAGGAACAAAATGTGGTTTGACTGGTTTTAGTCAGAAAATAACAGCTAGCTGCCCCGTCAGCTTCAGTTGAGAGCTTGTTTCTGTGAGGAGTGGTTTACTGTACTTTTTCTCTGTGTGATTCATGCCTGTAAAAATGGATGTTACTCCATGGAAGAGGTCTAGAATTATTACTCTTAATGAACATACAAGTCTGAATGTAAGAGAAATCGCTTCCACAGTTGGTATTGGAAAATCTACCGTTTCAAGAATAATTCACACACAATGAAACTGGATTGGTTTCTAAAAAACGAAAAGGGAAATGTGCAAGAATAAGGAAAGCGACACCAAGAACTGATAAAACACTTATCAGATATAGTAAAATTAATGCAAGAAAAACTTGCTTTGTCCCAATTAATTTGCAGAGCACTGTATAATATATAAACAGAATAGTGCTTTCAGACCACAAATAATGCAAAGAAAACAAGTTCATATTCATTTAGATACAATGATACTAATATTTTAACTCAGGAAGAGTTCAGAAATCAATATTTGGTGAAATAACCATGATATTTAAACACAGCTTTCATGCGTCTTGACAGGGTTTTCACCAGTCTTTCACACTGCTTTTGGATGACTTTATGCCACTCCTGGCACAAAAATTTAAGCAGTTTTTCTTTGTTTGATGGCTTGTGACTATCCATCTTACTCTTGATTACATTCCACAGGTTTTCAATGGGGTTCAGGTCTGAAGATCGGGCTGACCATGACAGGAACATTATATGGTGCTTCTTCTTTCACAGGCCAACCCAATCTCCAGACAATTGTTATTCCATGAAATATTGATTTCTGAACTCTTCCTGAGTTAAAACATTAGTATTGTGGTTTCTAAATGAATATGAACCTGTTTTCTTGCAATTTTCCATGTGGGCAATTCTCCATGTGGGCATTTTGCCTTGTGGGCAATTTTCCATGTGGGTAATTTTCTGTGTGGGCATTTTTCCTGTACACAATCTTCCTGTGGGTATTTTTCCTATGGGCATTTTTCAGGGAACCAATTGTCATATATATCTATGTGATTAAACATATTGGTATGCATGTTTCTTTATTATTTATACATACCGTATATACTCGTGTATAAGCCGACCCGTGTATAAGCCGACCCCCCTACTTTTGCCCCCAAAACCTGGGAAAACCTATTGACTCGTGTATAAGCCGAGGGTGGACCCCAGCACAGGTATACAGCCCCCAGCAGTGTGGTATACAGCAGCCCCAGAGGTATATACAGCAGCCCCAGTGGTAGTATACAGCATCACCAGAGGTAGTATACAGCAGCCCCAGAGGTAGTATACAGCAGCCCCAAAGGTATATACAGCAGCCCCAGTGGTAGTATACAGCAGCCCCGAGGTGTATACAGCAGCCCCAGTAATATATACAGCCCCAGTGGTAGTATACAGCAGCCCCAGAGGTATATACAGCCCAGTGGTAGTATACAGCATCCCCAGAGGTAGTATACAGCAGCCCCAGAGGTAGTATACAGCAGCCCCAAAGGTATATACAGCAGCCCCAGTGGTAGTATACAGCAGCCCCGAGGTGTATACAGCAGCCCCAGTGGTATATACAGCCCCAGTGGTAGTATACAGCAGCCCCAGAGGTATATACAGCCCCAGTGGTAGTATACAGCATCCCCAGAGGTAGTATACAGCAGCCCCAGAGGTAGTATACAGCAGCCCCAAAGGTATATACAGCAGCCCAGTGGTAGTATACAGCAGTCCCAGAGGTAGTATACAGCAGCAGCCCCAGAGGTATATACAGCCCCAGTGGTAGTATACAGCATCCCCAGAGGTAGTATACAGCAGCCCCAGAGGTAGTATACAGCAGCCCCAAAGGTATATACAGCAGCTCCAGTGGTAGTATACAGCAGCCCCAGAGGTAGTATACAGCAGCAGCCCCAGAGGTATATACAGCCCCAGTGGTAGTATACTGCAGCCCCAGAGGTATATACAGCCCCAGTGGTAGTATACAGTAGCCCCAGTGGTAGTATACAGCAGCCCCAGTGGTAGTATCCAGCAGCCCCAGAGGTATATACAGCCCCAGTGGTAGTATCCAGCAGCCCCAGAGGTATATACAGCCCCAGTGGTAGTATACAGCAGCCCCAGAGGTATATACAGCCCCAGTGGTAGTATCCAGCAGCCCCAGAGGTATATACAGCCCCAGTGGTAGTATCCAGCAGCCCCAGTGGTAGTATACAGCCCCAGTGATAGTATCCTACAGCCCCAGTGGTATATACAGCCCCAGTGATAGTATCCTACAGCCCCAGTGGTAGTATACAGCCCCAGTGATAGTATCCTACAGCCCCAGTGGTAGAATACAGCCCCAGTGATAGTATCCTACAGCCCCAGTGGTATATACAGCCCCAGTGATAGTATCCTACAGCCCCAGTGGTAGTATACAGCCCAGTGATAGTATCCTACAGCCCCAGTAGTAATAAACAGCCCCCCCCCTCCTCATCATGTCTCCCCCAGGCTGCGGCAGCTGTCAAAATAACAAACACTTTATACATCATCTTCCGGCGCAGCTCTCCGCTCCTCCCGTCCTCCGCTCCTCCGGTCCCGACTTCTTCTTCTTCTTGTGCCGGCTTCTGTGACCGTGCGCAGGAAATGACGTCATCTCCTGCACCCGGTCACATGACACCGGCACAATCAGGAAGAATAAGCCGGCGAGCGGAGGAGCAGAGGACCGGAGGAGCGGAGAGCTGCGCCGGAATGTGATGTATAAAGTGTTTGTTATTTTGACAGCTGCCGCAGCCTGGGGGGGACATGATAAGGAGGGGGGGCTGTTTATTACTACTGGGGGACCATAATAAGGAGGGGGGGTCTGTGTAGTGCAATATGCACGGCATCCCCCGCCGCTGATGGACGGGGGGATGCCGTGCATATTCATTGCATTAATGAGGCGGCCCCACGTGACTGCCTGCGGTCACCGCGGCCCCTCCTGCCTCCTCCAGCCCCCGGTCACAGCCCCCCCCCACAGCATACCGTATGATCCGTGTATAAGCCGAGGGGGGGACTTTTCAGCCCAATTTTTGGGCTGAAAAACTCGGCTTATACACGAGTATATACGGTATCTATTTTTTTCATTACAACCAATGTACAGCTTGTGATACTGCGTGACTTTGTAACACTCCAGTTTTCAATAAGAAGCATACATCTGAAAATCCTCCTTATGTATGCCTTTGAAGAAAGCCTAAGACACATTCAGCACGCAGACTAATAAAATACAGTAAACATACTTCACTGTGTCTTGTGCTTTGCATTTATTTCACCTATAACAGCAGTCTATAGGCCTGTGGCTAAAAGCTATGGCCCATTTTGATATTTGTTTTGGTATGCCATGGTTGCATACTGATACTGTTTGATGTAGTTAATGAAGTTAATAGCTGCTAGCTACTTCAGGTGAAAAATGTTTTCATGCTAATTCATTCCATTTATTTAGATGCAAACTGTGTTCGTTCCATGCTTGCTTTTTATCAATGCTCACAATTAATGATTCTGTACTAGTTCTTGCTGTTCATGTGGGTAAAATGCTGCTATACATCAATATGATACATGGAAGGTAAATCTAGAACTACTGTTTTGATATAAAATCTGTAAATAGTAACAGAAGCAGGACAAGTATATGATTTTAAATGTTAGTGACCACTAAGGTCTTTTGAAATTATTATTTTTGGCAATGCATTATGCATCACATTAGAGTATTGAAGACTTATATTCAGTTTGGTATTGATTCTTACAGTTTGCTGTTAAACTGTACATTTCTTTTGCAGACTACTGTTGTGCAGATTTTTTGCTTTCTTGGCCTTTTTTCAGAGAATATGAATGACTAGCGTAAGCAAATAAAACTTTTTCTCCACTCATGGTTAGTGGTTGGGGAAGCCATTATTGTAAGTCTATTGTGTTTTCTCTTTTTAAATCATGACAACCAAAAACATCCAAATAACCCTGATAAAAAGTTCACATACCCCAGTTCTAAATACAGTGTATTACCCCCTCTAACATTAATGACAGCTTGAAGTCTTCTGTGGTAGTTGTGGATAAGGCTCTTTATTTTCTCAAATGGTAATGTTGCCAATAGTCCTCCAGTTCCTGTAAATTCCTGGGCTTTCTTGCATGAACTGCGCACTTGAGTTCTCCCCAGAGTGGCTCAATGATATTGAGGTCAGGAGACGGAGATGGCCACTACAGAACCTTCACTTTGTTCTGTTTTGATCATTGTCATGTTGGAATGTCCAAGTATGTCCCATGGGCAGGTCCAGACTGATGAGTGCAAATTTGCATCCAGTATTTGTTGATAATGTGTTGCAATCATTTTCCTTCAACTAAGTTTCCTTTGTCTTTGTAGCTTCACATCCCCACATCATCAGTGATTTACCTCTGTGCTGTACAGTAGGAATGGTGTTCATTTAATCACAGGCCTTGTTGACATCTCTCTAAATGTAACGTTTATGGTTTTGGCCAAAAAGTTTGATTTTAGTCTCATCACTCCAAATGACCTTGTTTCAAAAGTTTGGAGGCTTGTCTCTGGGTTGTTTGACATATTGTACGTGAGATACTTTGTGGCATTTGCACAGTAATGGCTTTCTTCTGGTGACCTGACCATGCAGCCCATTTTTTTTCTTATTCTGCATCTTGTAACAGCCACATTGCTAGTTTTCAGTGAGTCCTGTATTTCAGCTGATATTATTTGTGCGTGTTTCTTTGCATCCCGAACAATTTTCTTGGCAGTTGTGGCCGAAACTTTTGTTGTTGTACCTGATCGTGGTTTGGTTTTTACAGAGCCCCTGATTTTCCATTTGTTCATCGCAGTTTGAACACTGCTGACTGGCATTATCAATTCATTGGATATCTTTTTGAATCCCTTTCCTGTTTTATATAGATCAACTATCTTTTCCCGTAGATTCATTGACAATTCTTTTGCTTTCCTCATGACTCACAATTGAGAAACATCAGTGGCTGGATGAAAGATGCAAAAGTCTGTCTGGATTCCAGAAACTCACTCAGCTTTTATGCACTCACACTGATTTCAAGCAAACAGGTACAGGTGAGAATGTAACCTTTATTAGCTATTCAAACCCATTTGTATCAACTTCCATGCATGTTATCAGGAAAAAATCACCAGGGTATGTGAACTTTTGATCAGGATCATTTAGATGTTTTACTGTGTAAACACAAGGAGACAAAGTGAGGCACAGAATAGTGCCCTATCAATGATGACACTTGTTGGAAAGAGGTGATGTGTACTGGCCACTCACCTTGCTGGGTTGTGTAAACCCACAACCGGCTGGAGCGCGAAAATATAGCTTCCGCTGGACCTCCACCTACCACAGGACGTGAAACACTGGTATCAGATGTAAGGAAAAGGTGTATCACGGTCCGCGCTGCTGTGCCACAAAATCACGGAGAAGACAGTGCTTCAGTAAAATATCCTTTATTCTTCCTGTCCAAGGAAGGAAGAATAAAGGATATTTTACTGAAGCACTGTCTTCTCCGTGATTTTGTGGCACAGCAGCGCGGACAGTGATACACCTTTTCCTTACATCTGATTTAGATGTTTTAGGTTGTCGTTATGACTTAAAAAGAGAAAACACAGACAATACATGGCTTCACCCAACCACTAACCATGAATGGAAAAATGTTTTTGTGTTATCACTATATTTTTTGAATAAAAGGCTAAAAGAGCAAAAATTGTGTGTAAACTTTTGAGCAAAACTGTATGCATGTATAAAATTCTGGAAAGATCCTTTTGATCCAAGTCCAAGGAAACAATAGGTGAATTGCTCGACTACGAGCCAAATGAAGACAAAAAATAGGAAATTTGAAGTCTGCGGGTCTGTGGAAACCATCAACATAATAAAGTGTGTACCAATTTTCATGGACTAACTGAATGAAGGAGGATAGAATTATTTCACTCTCTAACTTAGAGAAAAATGGATCCCACTTTGATCAGACTCTGATCAAACTTTGAACACAGTTTGATTATGAAAAATATAAATTAATGGGAGGATTAATTAGCAAAGGACTAACAGAAAGAAACAATCCAACATTAAAATCATCTATTTAATGGATATGCATAAAAAAAAACATATATAACATGACAAATATTCATAAATAACATCCCATGACATAGACAGAGGGGGTAGGCCAAAAATATATGTATACAATATTCAAGGGAGAGGGAAAAACTATCAATAGGTATCCCTGCAGAAAGCCCTGCAAAGGGCCATGTGTAGGGATTTCTGTAGGTTCTTCTATTGAAAACACTTTGCCTTTTATATTTATACAGTGCCTACAAGTAGTATTCAACCCCCTGCAGATTTAGGTGGTTTGATAAGATGCCAATAAGTTAGAGCCTTCAAACTGCAAACGAGAGTAGGATTATTACAAGCATAAATCTAAACCAAAAGTATTCCCAGTTGAATTTATAAATTTTAAAATAAAGTTGGTCAATCATTTCAACCTATGTTTAATATTTTGTGGAATAACCTTTTTGCAATTAAGCTAATAATCGTCTTTTATAAGACCTGATCAGGCCGGCACAGTCTCTGGAGTTATCTTGGCCCACTCCTCCATGCAGATCTTCTCCAAGTTATCTAGGTTATTTGGGTGTCTCATGTGGACTTTAATCTTGAGCTCCTTCCACAAGTTTTCAATTGGGTTAAGGTCAGGAGACTGACTAGGCCACTCCAACACCTTGATTTTTTCCCTCTTGAACCAGGCCTTGGTTTTCTTGGCTGTGTGCTTTGGGTCGTTGTCTTGTTGGAAGATGAAATTACGAGCCATCTTAAGATCCTTGATGGAGGAGCGGAGGTTCTTGGCCAAAATCTTCAGGTAGGCCGTGCTATCCATCTTCCCATGGATGCGGACCAGATGGCCAGGCCCCTTGGCTGAGAAACAGCCCCACAGCATGATGCTGCCACCACATGCTTGACTGTAGGGATGGTATTCTTGGGGCGTATGCAGTGCCATCCAGTCTCCAAACGTCACGTGTGTGGTTGGCACCAAAGATCTCGATCTTGGTCTCATCAGACCATAGAACCTTGAACCAGTCTGTCTCAGAGTCCTCCAAGTGATCATGAGCAAACTGTAGACGAGCCTTGACATGATGCTTTGAAAGTAAAGGAACCTTACGGGCTCGACTGGAACGGAGACCATTGCGGTGGAGTACGTTACTTATGGTATTGACTGAAACCAATGTCCCCACTGCCATGAGATCTTTCCGGAGCTCCTTCCTTGTTGTCCTTGGGTTAGCCTTGACTCTTGACAAGCCTGGCCTCGGCACGGAGGAATTTTCAAAGGCTGTCCAGGCCGTGGAAGGCTAACAGTAGTTCCATAAGCGTTCCACTTCCGGATTATGCTCCCAACAGTGGAGACAGGTAGGCCCAACTCCTTGGAAAGGGTTTTGTACCCCTTGCCAGCCTTTTGACCCTCCACGATCTTGTCTCTGATGGCCTTGGAATGCTCCTTTGTCTTTCCCATGTTGACCATGTATGAGTGCTGTTCACAAGTTTGGGGAGGGTCTTAAATAGTCAGAAAAGGCTGGCAAAAGAGATAATTAATCCACACATGTGAAGCTCATTGTTTATTTGTGCCTGAACTACTTCTTAATACTTTAGGGGGACCAAACAGAATTCTGGTGGTTTGAGGGGTTGAATAATAAATGACCCTCTGAATTAACTTTTAAGCTTTAAAAAAAAAAAAAAAAAACAATTTTTGTGGCACTGCATTTCCCACTTCCAGGCTGATCTACAGTCCAAATGTCACAATGCCAAGTTAATTCCGCATGTGTCAACCAGCTAAATCTGCAGGGGGTTGAATACTACTTGTAGGCACTGTACATACATTTTTAGCCTACCCTCTCTACCTATGTCATTGGGTGGTATGTTTGAATATTTTTCTTGTCATAAATTTTTTTAAAGCATATTCATTAATTAGATATTTTGTAGTGTTGGATTTTTTTTCATGTTAGTCCCTCAGAGTTTGAATCGAATAATCGGACCATTTTTCTACATGAGTCCTAAGCCTTAAGGTGTATTCTGTTTTTTTTCATAGATGAGAAAAATAAATAAAAAACATTTTCTCCACCTTATCTACTCAGTCAGTCTGTAAAATCAGACCACATGTCACCATGGCAAGGGAACAAGTGCTATTTGTCACTACTGCAGATAGCACTCGTTGGATTTAAAAAGAAATTTTCAGGTCATTTATGCCCTCACAGCTATCATGGTCTGTACCTGCAGCTTCATAATACTAGTCTAATCATCCCTGTCTGAGCTCATAGTGTAATGGTAAAGGTGAAAAAAGCATTTATACACTTACATTTCAGTCTACATCATGGAGTAGGTAGACTGTCTGGCAGGATAATAGTTAACTCACTAATAACTTGCATGACTAAAGGACCTGCGTGATGTAACAATCATGTGACCATAGTGGGTGGAGCTAAGCGAGCAACCTTATTATCTCCCATGTGGACTTAGCTCCGCCTATTTTAGTCAGATTGTTATGACATCACATCAGGACTCCCAATATGTTCTAACATAAGGCTGAAATGTTAACTATTAACCTGCCAGATAGACTACAGTCTAAAAGATGTCTACTGTGCCTCATTTACATAAGAAAAATGTAAGTGTATAAATGCTTTTTTTTCACCTTTCACATTACACTATGAGCTCAGACAGGGATGATTAGACTGGTATTATAAAGCTGCAGCTACAGAAAGTGATAGCTGGGGAGGCATAAACCAGCTGACAGGTTCCCTTTAAACAGTCGTTCGCACAAGCCCTGAAAGGTAAATATTTACCTGTATTGGTGCTTTATATTGGAATGAGCCAGATGTGCATTTTGCCATTGTTTCTGTTATGATTTTGTCACTAACAAGGTCTTAGCTTTATAATTAACAAGAAAAAATAAAAGTCCGCTCACCTGGTCTCCTCCTGTGTCTCCATACGGACCGCAGCGGACTGCTGCTGCACCATCAAGCAAGTTTCAGAAGTAGGTCCAGTGAATAAAAGGAATTGTCAGTAATCCGAGTTCTTGTAAAATATCCATTTATTTTAGCAGAAGTTTAAAAAAAAAACAGGTTTTCAGCACGTAAAAACAAATTCCATTTGAGTTCATGTAGGTCACAGATAGTTTAAGGCACATACATAGGTAGAATTGTTAGCGACAACCTAGTAATCAAATCAGTGATTGGCATGTGCTGAGCTGTCATTATTGTGAGTGGCAGCCCATCTGCCTAATTAGGTCAGGCCTGTTAGATTTCTGCCAGGTGTCTCCTACTTTGGGTAAATATCTGGATATTTAGCTGTCTGACAGCTGTCTGATGATTGCCAGTTAAAGCTTTTGCTTGATGGGGTGCATGTCTTGTTCTTTAAAACTATGCTATTCTGATCTATTACCGCCTTGACTTTAGACTTTGCTTTTCACCATCCATTTGCTTAGACCCTTTGACTTTATCTGCCACCTTCATGAATTTCTGAACTCAGACTTGTGACCAGTTTATCTTATTGTCTTGCTTCTCAGTTTATGTAAAACCCTTCTGGCATTTTAACCCTAACCTATTGACTTTCCTGCCTCATTACTTGTCCATGAGACGTAACACAGCAAGTATCACAGTTTCTTCATGGGGCAGGTCAAAATGATAATTTTCTGAGGAATACATTATGTAGTATGTATATGATACATTGGAGATTTATATTTAGTTTTGTATGGATTTGTGAAGCAGTATTAGTGCTTATTCAGATAACAAATTTCACATATTTTTGTCATGTTTTTAAGACATATGACATATACGAATTATAGTACATAGAGCTATTCTCTTGTCCATAGTTTTAGGGGAATACACCTGCACAAAATTATGAGGCTGTCCTTTTTGATATGTCAATGAATCAAAAGCAGCATACAAGTCAATAGGTCCTTGAAAATCATGTACAGCATTCACTCAGAGTAACCATGTACAATCCACAACAATTTAAAGGGTAAAAAAACTTTACAATTTTTTTTTATGCAGATGAAAAAATATTTAATAGCAGCTAACACTGGTAATTTAATGGCCTGTTTAGAATAGCATAAAGCTGTTAAGATGTGTATCGAACAATTGGTAGAATATTGTTCTGGGTATGTAGGCTGCCATTTTACTTGGCATCCCAGGTCCTGTTTGCATATGAGCTGCAAAGAATGATGATCTTTTATCTGAGCCAAAAGATAATTTCACCCAACAAAAGGTGCTCATTCATTGGATGATCGACTGCCTGATGTACATTGAATGATTATCAGGAAAAAACATTCTTCTCCTGATAATTATGCCGTGCAAATGCACCTTAACAAGAGAAAATGGAAAACTCCAGTAGAGAATAGCAATATTTTATTATCTTCAGTTCTGTATAAAAAAGTCAAATACCTTATGTAGAAATATAGAAAGTAGTTGTGAATTTCCCATGAAATCTTAGAAAGCTGATGTTACATAAAAAGGGATACTTTTGCCAGTTTATCAAAAATATAGACAATTAATTGTAGCTTCTGATAGCATCACCAATGTCCTTTTCATTGGTTTTCCCATTTACTGTATAAGTAGCTCTGTGTGTTAAGCAGCTCTGATTACCAGGTCAGAATTTAATGAATGAGTGCTCCAGAAGTTTCATTATGCATGAGGATTGTTAGTGACCAGGAGACATTATCATTTAACAATTGATGATCTTGTTATGTGACAATGCCTAGAACTGCTGATTAAATCTTGACAGCTTATCTGTCCACTGTTAATGTGTCTGACTTATCTTCCTCTAAAAGATGAAAATGTAACAGTTAAAACCCAAAGTACATAGTGCATTAAAAGGAAAAATTGAAAAATCATAACGTTCTAAGATGTTAGTACTGTGAGTTAAGAGAAATACCATATGTTGTTGATTAAATATTTTTCTACATTTACTCCGATAAATAATTTTATTAAAAAGTCTTAGTTAAATAGTAATATTTTTTTCCTTGGCTTATTTTGTGAATGTGACATAACAGCCTACTGTACATCAGGGGGTGACAGGACAATTGTGTACAAGATAATTGTGTACGGACAATTGTGTACAGACAATTGTGTACAGGGCAATTGTGTCCAAGGACAATTGTGTACAAGGACAATTGTGTACAGGGCAATTGTGTACAAGGCAATTGTGTACAAGGCAATTGTGTACGGACAATTGTGTACAAGGCAATTGTGTACGGACAATTGTGTACAAGGCAATTGTGTACGGACAATTGTGTACAAGGCAATTGTGTACAAGGCAATTGTGTACAAGGCAATTGTGTACGGACAATTGTGTACAAGGCAATTGTGTACGGACAATTGTGTACAAGGCAATTGTGTACAAGGCAATTGTGTACGGACAATTGTGTACAAGGCAATTGTGTACGGTTGTGTACAAGGCAATTGTGTACGGACAATTGTGTACAAGGCAATTGTGTACGGACAATTGTGTACAAGGCAATTGTGTACGGACAATTGTGTACAAGGCAATTGTGTACAAGGCAATTGTGTACGGACAATTGTGTACAAGGCAATTGTGTACGGACAATTGTGTACAGACAATTGTGTACAAGTGTGTACAAGGCAATTGTGTACGGACAATTGTGTACAAGGCAATTGTGTACGGACAATTGTGTACAAGGCAATTGTGTACGGACAATTGTGTACAAGGCAATTGTGTACGGACAATTGTGTACAACGCAATTGTGTACGGACAATTGTGTAGAAGGCAATTGTGTACGGACAATTGTGTACAAGGCAATTGTGTACGGACAATTGTGTACAACGCAATTGTGTACGGACAATTGTGTACGGACGATTATTTACAGACAAGTATAGGGAAAACAAAAAATTAAACGTCCAAAAAAAGGAAATACTTTATTCATCATTGATTTTAACGTAAGATTGCTTATTGAATAACAGTTTCAAAGCTTCTTCTATTCTTATTCTACAAATATTGCTGGTCTTGTCTATCGTGCCTGCATGTTGCTGATCGCTCGTAGATACCGCAGCTTGTCTCCTTGATTGTGATAATCAGCCACTTTCACACGCAGTCGTTCAGCTAGCTGGACATACTTGCTTCGTGGATGCTCAACATTCAGTACCTCAGAATTCTGGGCTGTAAGTCTATGAATTGCCATGTCACTAATGAGTCCGTTGAACAGTTTCCACACGGTAGGATGAGCCCAAAGAAAGAGTGCTTGTAAGGCGTTATGAAACCCCTCGCAGCAATTCGTGGTCTTGGGGGCAGAGGCCAAAGCGTCAGCATAATGATTCCAGACCTCTGGAGTAAACCTTGCGTTTCGAAAGCGTCCACCTACTCCTGGCCCCTAACGTAGGTATGCTCAAAGTAGGAGAGGAGCTGATTGGTAGCATCATCATCAGGGAAGATTTGGGCTAGTTCGTCATACCTTGCACTTACTTCGGCTGGTGGGACAAACGCCAAGGAGGCCAAAGATTTTACCTTGAGATTGAACTCTCCATCCTCAGCCTCAAATTCAGCCTTTAGGCCCAGCTCATTGACCTTTCGAATAATGGACTGGCTCAGATGAAAGAAGCAGCCAGAAATCGCTGCAGCTGGAAACTCATCTTGGAAAGCTGACATTGCTGCCATCTCAAAGTCAAGAAGAATTTTCTGGGGATTTGCACCTGGCATCAACCCTTTGAGCGCCGTGATCATTCGACGATAGGTTGGACCAGTCTTGTTTGGCAGCAGGCAGTAGATCAGGGAGGATAGGAGTTGCCGACTTTTGCATGGAGAGAATACAGCTGAAAGAACATGGTTGGCACCACCTTGAACGTTCCATCGCCAAACCATGTCTCTCCTCTTTCGAAATAAGGCAACAGTTCATTGCTAACAATGGCAAGAATCCTGTGGGGGTCATCTCTTGCAGAGTCATATAAAATGATGTCGCTGTATTCCTGGGGGATAGCAAAATTGATGCTTTGAGGAGGAGTCAGCATGGTGTTTGCTCGCTGCCTGACCCGACGTGTATTTCGCTCAACGTCACTTCGCTTGGGCATTCGAGACAACACGTCATCAGACCTGTCTCGAAGAACCTGTCCAACAATGCTTCTAGTAGATGCTTGAGAGCTGATTGCTTCTTGCCTCAGAGCAGCCATTGTAGCTCTGGCTTCAGCTTGAACTGGATCTGCAGAGTGACTGTGCTCAGTCGGCTGTTTAACAATCGCGGCTCCAGATGTGTGCATGCGTGCGGGACACTTGAATTTGTTGACTTGCCTGCACCGCCATTCTTTGATGCTGTCATCACGTGTCCTGTGCAGGATATACTCGTGTCCCCCAAGCCTAAGGACATCTTTGTCTTTTTCAGACTTGCTCATAGTAAAAGTCATGGTGAAAGTTGCAAGGGGTGAGTAATGAAACTGAAAGTAAGCGTCATTGTGAAAGTGGCCTGTACAAGTGGCCTGTACACAAATAATTGCCTTGTACACAATTGTCCGTACACAATTGCCTTGTACACAATTGCCTTGTACACAATTGTCTTGTACACAATTGTCCGTACACAATTGCCTTGTACACACTTGTACACAATTGTCTGTACACAATTGTCCGTACACAATTGTCCGTACACAATTGCCTTGTACACAATTGTCCGTACACAATTGCCTTGTACACAATTGCCTTGTACACAATTGTCTTGTACACAATTGTCCGTACACAATTGCCTTGTACACACTTGTACACAATTGTCTGTACACAATTGTCCGTACACAATTGTCCGTACACAATTGCCTTGTACACAATTGTCCGTACACAATTGCCTTGTACACAATTGCCTTGTACACAATTGCCCTGTACACAATTGTCCTTGTACACAATTGTCCTTGGACACAATTGGCCTGTACACAATTGTCTGTACACAATTGTCCGTACACAATTATCTTGTACACAATTGTCATGGAACCACATCAGGGCATTAAGATACAAGGCGACATGAGCTCAGCAGGATATTGGATTACTTGGATTTCTTCTTCTTGAGTGGTTGACTGGTTTTCAATAACATAGTTATTGAATGTGGTTTTTGGTTTATTGTGCCATTTTTTCAGAACATTGTCTTATCTGTAGTTAGAACATCCAGATATAAATATGTTAAAAAGCCATGTGGAAAAATAATAGCAAAAAAGCATTATTATTATCCCTCATTATAGTTGTAAAATGTATTCAACCTTTTTATGATTGTGTAAAAGTGTCCTAACATTGTAATTGATATTTCTGTTGTAGGTGAAGCCAAAAAAAATATTTTCATAATAACAGGGACACATTTAGCATTTCTTTTTATTAAGAAAGACTGTCACCCATCCAATTAGGTGATTTTATGTGAAATTATAACCAGTTATTGTGTTACATACAGATAAAGGGTTGCCTGGTTGAATTAAGTTATCACCTAATTAACAAGAGTTAATAGCTTTCCTATCATTTGATGTCCAACTATCTTTGACAAGTAGAGAGTGGCAGAATGAGTTATTTTTATCTTAATGGGGTACTTTTGCTAACAATAGAAGATGGCACAGCTGCGTGGACGCCCAACTACTGCCCCATTTATTCCCTATTGACCTGCTGGAAAATTGTTGAGGACCATGCTTTGCAGCCCTATGGGGAAATATTGCAGTAGAGGTGGCACATACACACGGCCTCTTCACTCTTACTTGGATAGGTGATGACTGTTTTTTATCAGATAACCACTTTAATCTAGTCATTCAACTGTAGGCCTTATTTTTCAAACTTGGACAATAGACATTGTTATAGTTAACAAAAAAAACTATTTATGAATCAAAAAAGTGGTATTAGCGTACTGTTATGAAGGAGGGATCTGTTCAAGTGCTGTAGTGATGTGACAAAGAGGCAAGAGTGCGCTTTGCCATTCTGTGATGCTCCAGGCCAGCCTCTTTATTACATTACTGCAGCACTTGAGCTGGATGGGAGACCATCCACTTCCTCATTTCTAGTGGGGCAGCACAACCAGGCTGAGATTGTTTACTTGAGCACAGAGACTGTGCTGTGCTACTAAGGTACCATGTGTGCTGCTCTGGCTCTGAAATGTAATCTTTCATGTGACATTGATTGCAGCATGAGTGTGGCACTGACAAACCTGCTGAAATTGGTACATTGCTCCTCCATTGCTATTTTCTTTAGTAGCAGGCTGCAAGAAGCTGGCGGCAACGGGCAACCACATGTGCTGGCTATTTAAAAAAAATAATATTCCCAGCTCCACATGCACATCTCTCGGCACTGGCTTCACCTGAGGTGAACCCGACTGTGATGTCACCACACTCACACTACAAGCCAATAATCAGTTGGAAATTAGGCTTGTGTTTTTGTTCTTTTTCCAAATAAAATGATTTTTTTTTTAGATGTATGATTTACTATTTACTTTGATGTTCCATATGGCTTAGTGCCAGATGGCAATACATAGCTGGCATTAACCCCTTTATTTCCAAGTCTGACAACCCCACAAGGCAGCTGGAAGAGTCAGGTATAGCTCCAGAAAATTGTGCTTTGATGAATGTTGATTTTCTGCGGAGAGTGCTAGCTGCAATTCACAGTAGGAGTGCAAAATGCTTTAACTTCCCAATGCTGAGGATTCCAGCCCTCATTTTCCTAGTCATACCTGGCTGGCAACCAAAAATACAGTGAAATGGTCAATGAACAATTTGGCGAACATATGCTTGTTCGGCAAATGTAGCCAAACCCAAACATCAAAAGGTTCACTCATCTCTACCAAGAAGAGTGCAAAATGATATCATGTGAGTGCTATGGCAGTTGGAAAAATATGAAATAAAGTCTATCCATCCATTCAAAAGCTAAGAGGTGAATGTCAAGGCAAAATATGAAAGTCAATAAGTTGACCCATCAGAAGGTCTACCAGCTCTGGTGTGACAAACTTTGCAGAAACGTTGGCTCATATGCTTTGTAATATTGAGATCACATATGTTCATGCAAGCATCTAGCGAAGCACATTGCACAAATCTGGAATTGTTGTCAAATTTGCTCATCAGTGTACGATTCCATAGATTCTATTTTAAATATGTCAGCCATATTATCTATTGCCTATGTAATTCATTTGAGTCTTTTTTTACCTAATAAGAGAATCCAAGTAATATAGCATTCCACCATTTATTTTATTAATTCAAAATGATACACAGCTGTAGTAATGACTAGTATACATTTCTTTTGTCATTTTACAGTGCTGTACCATAATGAGGTGATATTTTGGTTATGGTACAATTTTGTATAAATCTCTAGTTAGAATAGTTTAGATATTTATTAGTATTAAATATATCAGAGGCTATCAGTTCAGAAAAGCTACCTTGAGCAGAATTGGGTTTATCACTCAATCCAGAAGGTTCCTGGAAAATTCCAGCCATCACTCCTTAACCCTTATACATGGTTCTGGACTTACTACAGGGCCGATACATAACAATAATGGAGGACCAAGCTTTAAGCTGAGATTTTCAAACAAAGCTCAATATCATGAGGGAGAAAAGAAGGGACGAAATTATTAGTGATCAGGTAAATGACTTTGCCAAAATACCAGGTGATCAGAGAAAGCAAAGTAAGATTAGTTGGAGTTAGAGTCAAGAAGAATTTCCTAAGAAAGCTAGGGTCACAAGCCATGTAAGTATCTGGATAAAAGATTTATTACTCTCAGTGGGAGAAACAAAATAATAATCTATAATAATAATAAACTAAAATAAAATAATTGATGTTACAAAGCATCAAACTTTCAAGAAATCTAACATGTCTTCATCAGGCATGGTATAACTAAATATTGGAATAAAACCAGATATATACTCAACCAGAGCAGATGCAAAGTATAATAAATGAGCATTTAAATAAGCAAACAGAGCTTAGAAAAGGAATCCTTAATTAGCCATGCTTAGTGGTGCGAAAGTTTTAATAGTCCCAATATATATGTAAGTTCTGAGACCTGGTGAACTCAGTGTCTCTGGAAATGACTCCACAGATCTTGTAGTGAGTCATAAATACTTCTGACAGATTTAATCCTGATCAGACAGAGTCAAAGGTTATAATTCATTTGTATTCACAGACCCATCTATGTTTTGTGATTTAAAATTGCCTTTCAATATGACAACTTTCATATTTTCTACATTGCGTCCTGGACCACAGAAATGTTTGGCCACAGGTAAATCAATATTTTTTGTTTATTATTCTGTTGCTCTGAGTCTCTGTCCTGTTTCTATAAATATAAAAGTCCCACACAGGACATATAGTGCACAGAATTAAATACACAACATTGTAAAAGGAGCATGTAAATATGTCAGGAATCTTATAGTCCTGCTCCGTGTTGGGAATTTGGATCTTGTCTTTGGTCACTTTATGAGCAAAGGCTTTTCAACTCTTCCCTTTGTAAAGATAAGTTCTTCTTTATTTATCTGAGGGCATTGAACTTTGAATTATGATTTTTTTGAATTGGGAGGTTGTTTCCAGCATAGTAAGGGAGAGTATTTGAATATTATTTTTAGTTGGTCATCTTTGTGTAGCAGGATATGGTGGTTTCTTAGTAGTTTTCCCTAGTACCTCAAACTGTGGGTTATAGGTCACTACAAGAGGTACACGACTATTTTCTTCTTTTTCTCTGTATTGAAGTACTTGACGTTTAGAGATCCTTGTGGCTATAATGATCTGATTGTCAATGGAGGTAGTGTGGAAGCCTTGGTTTAAAACTAGCTAACATGGTACCAAACCTTTTTTCTTCTGACTAGTATTGGGATAAGAACCATAGGAGTATCAAGCAGTAACTGGCAACTCAGAAATATTTTGGGAGTATAAGTAAGCTTTGGTACTAACTCATTGGCCACAGCAGTGAGTTGCTAACTCCTACTGAGCTACTGGGCACAAAACACTGATTCTGCCCCCCCACCCCCAACAATGTACCTGCATAAACAGGGCATTCACCATTTAGCAATATAGGCTGTGATTTTTCCTCCCTCACGAGCGCTACCCGTGAGTGCAAATACACTTAGAAATAGAAGCGGATGCCATTAGAATGTTTATGGACAGATGTTTAATAGACTTAGAACAATTCTCAAAATGATCATTTTGAAATTATTTTGTTTCAATATTGATTTTTATTTAAGATTTTATGTTTTAACATCATAAGAAGAAAGAATGATTTTTCAAAGTTACAAAGAAAAATAAATGTTTTTAGACAACTATAGTCTTTACTTAGTAATTGTAAGCCTGAAGCTAACTCAAGGAAGAATAAACAATTCCTCATGTCTTTCTGAAAGGCAACTTACAATCTATTTTACTTTTATTTTGTAGTTGTCCTGAACATTTTGTGCAATCTATGTAATATATAACTGTAGTTGTTGTCTTACCCTTTCAACAGATATATAAAAAAAAAACTTTCATTTTTTTGGTGACAATTGTGGACAAAATGATGGCCAAATTCAAATGGTAAGTTTAGTTAAGTTTTTTCTTTCTGAGTACAGATACAGAATTATCATGCCTAGATCCATAGAAAATTATAGATACCTAGAAAGAGATTTAAAGGGTTGGCAAAGCAATTAGACATCAATTGGTCTATTTACTGGATTATAGTTTACAAATGGAGAACATTTAAGTAATCTGTTATCTTGACCCAATCATCCCAGCAAGTTAAGTCAAAAAAGAAAACACAGATGCTGAAATAAGGGTGTAAGATGGGCAGTTGAAATTATGTCTGGTCCTATTGTGCTAGGATACATTACTGTCAGAAGGGTCTTGTAATGACTTAGCCCATTCCAACTACCAAGAACACATGTATTCTTGGTTGAACTAAGCATTTATGTGCATGTCAAAGTGGATAGAGAAAGCTATTAGCCTAGCATGTACGTGACCCTGGCTTTGGCGGGGGATTTGAATCCTGGCCGCTATATAGGAATACCCGTAACTTGGGTGTTCCAATATGGCAGTCGGGACACTTCCACTCTGTGCAGCTGGAAGATGAGTGCCGCGCTTTGGCAGTGCGCTCCGAGGCACGGGAGGTGACTGGCGGCTACCGGCAGGAGATCAGCACCGGTGTCACTTTCTCCCGCAGCCTGTGTCGCTATTCCACAATGGCACCGCAGTGCATTTGTGGGATATCGACATAAGCCCCGGAAGTTTGTGACAACCATTATTGGTGATTATATATTAGATATATGATTAATTAACATTTTGCAAATCAGCACTTAACCACTAGTACTTATTAATACTTGTAATGAATCAATTTGTTTTAATAGAAATGGCAGAGATGCTGATTTTTCACTAAAGAATAAAAAGAAATGTTTACATGTAAAAATAGCTTTATACGGCTTGAGAATAAATGTCTGCATTATGGCCTGCCTATTAAAAATTCTTATGGTAACAGTAGACATACAGTTAGGGCCAGAAATATTTGGACAGTGACACAATTTTGGCGAGTTGGGCTCTACATGCCACCACATTGGATTTGAAATGAAACCTCTACAACAGAATTCAAGTGCAGATTGTAACGTTTAATTTGAAGGGTTGAACAAAAATATCTGATAGAAAATGTAGGAATTGTACACATTTCTTTACAAACACTCCACATTTTAGGAGGTCAAAAGTAATTGGACAAATAAACATAACCCAAACAAAATATTTTTATTTTCAATATTTTGTTGCGAATCCTTTGGAGGCAATCACTGCCTTAAGTTTGGAACCCATGGACATCACCAAACGCTGGGTTTCCTCCTTCTTAATGCTTTGCCAGGCCTTTACAGCCGCAGCCTTCAGGTCTTGCTTGTTTGTGGGTCTTTCCGTCTTAAGTCTGGATTTCAGCAAGTGAAATGCATGCTCAATTGGGTTAAGATCTGATGATTGACTTGGCCATTGCAGAATGTTCCACTTTTTTGCACTCATGAACTCCTGGGTAGCTTTGGCTGTATGCTTGGGGTCATTGTCCATCTGTACTATGAAGCGCCGTCCAATCAACTTTGCAGCATTTGGCTGAATCTGGGCTGAAAGTATATCCCGGTACACTTCAGAATTCATCCGGCTACTCTTGTCTGCTGTTATGTCATCAATAAACACAAGTGACCCAGTGCCATTGAAAGCCATGCATGCTCATGCCATCACGTTGCCTCCACCATGTTTTACAGAGGATGTGGTGTGCCTTGGATCATGTGCCGTTCCCTTTCTTCTCCAAACTTTTTTCTTCCCATCATTCTGGTACAGGTAGATCTTTGTCTCATCTGTCCATAGAATACTTTTCCACAACTGAGCTGGCTTCTTGAGGTGTTTTTCAGCAAATTTAACTCTGGCCTGTCTATTTTTGGAATTGATGAATGGTTTGCATCTAGATGTGAACCCTTTGTATTTACTGTCATGGAGTCTTCTCTTTACTGTTGACTTAGAGACAGATACACCTACTTCACTGAGAGTGTTCTGGACTTCAGTTGACGTTGTGAACGGGTTCTTCTTCACCAAATAAAGTATGCGGCGATCATCCACCACTGTTGTCATCCGTGGACGCCCAGGCCTTTTAGAGTTCCCAAGCTCACCAGTCAATTCCTTTTTTCTCAGAATGTACCCAACTGTTGATTTTGCTACTCCAAGCATGTCTGCTATCTCTCTGATGGATTTTTTCTTTTTTTTCAGCCTCAGGATGTTCTGCTTCACCTCAATTGAGAGTTCCTTTGACCGCATGTTGTCTGGTCACAGCAACAGCTTCCAAATGCAAAACCACACACCTGGAATCCACCCCTGACCTTTTAACTACTTCATTGATTACAGGTTAACGAGGGAGACGCCTTCAGAGTTAATTGCAGCCCTTAGAGTCCATTGTCCAATTACTTTTGGTCCCTTGAAAAAGAGGAAGCTATGCATTACAGAGCTATGATTCCTAAACCCTTTCTCCGATTTGGATGTGGAAACTCTCATATTGCAGCTGGGAGTGTGCACTTTCAGCCCATATTATATATATATAATTGTATTTCTGAACATATTTTTGTAAACAGCTAAAATAACAAAACTTGTGTCACTGTCCAAATATTTCTGGCCCTAACTGTATTAGCATAATATGAGACCGTCTGTAAGAAATTTGAAGCATAGCTGCATATACATGCTGGTAAATAACAATGATATTTAAAATTTAATAAATGTAACAATTATCAAGTCAAAAATCAAGATCTTCATGTTATTAAGATGTTGCAAAATGATAGAAAATATAAGAAGATATAAGAATATATTTCAAATGGTGGCTGGAGAAACATCTGTCTGAGACAATTTAGTAAATCCTGCTTTGAGCAGGGGGTTGGACTATATGACCCAGGAGGTCCCTTCCACTCAACATTCTATGATTCTATAAAATAGTCTGTGCACCCAAATAACCCTAAAAAATCACAGAATGAATGAAATACATTCAACATGTAGTAATTGAAAAATGTCTTACAGTTGTTTTAAGAGAATAGAAGGCAAACTACGATGAATCGGCATAGATAGAAATTACATATCTGTATCTTTCTAGCTTAACCCCTTCCCGACCCTTGACATAATACAACATCAAGGGTTGGGTCCTGATGTTTGATGTGAGCTCCGGTGCGGTGCTCACATCAAACACCCAACATCTCAGCTGATCTCATCAGCTAAGATGCTGGGCTTCCAGAACTGATCGGATCCAGGATCCGATCGGTGCTGTTAATCCCTTGGATCTTGCTGTCATTCACTGACAGCGGAATCCAAAATCACAGTGCTGCTATACATGTACTGTAATGTACCTCCATATACTATAGTGCTGCTATACATGTGCTGTAATGTACCGCCATATACCATAGTGCTGCTATACATGTACTGTAATGTACTAACATATACTATAGTGCTGCTATACATGTACTGTAATGTACCTCCATATACTATAGTGCTGTTATTCAAGTACTATAATGTACCGCAATATATCATAGCACTGCTATACATGCGCTGTAATGTACCGCCATATACAATAGTGCTGCTATAAATGTACTATAATATACCGACATATACTATAGTGCTGCTATACATGTGCTGTAATGTACCACCATATACCATAGTGCTGCTATATATATATAAGTAGTTCACTCAAGTTGACTGAACAAATTCTGTCATTCACAGTATGTCAACTACATACATATTCTAGAATACCCGATGCATTAGAATCGGGCCACCATCTAGTACTATATAAAAAGACATATATTCATGTTTTTCCCACTATCTGACATGAAATCAGAAAAACTATTTCCCTTTTTAGGTCAATCAGGATTACCATAATTATTAATATTTGCCAAATGCCAGAATAATGATATTGAGAGAATGTTTTAAGACTTTTTTATTACTTTCTGCAAAGTCAAAAGTTTACATAAATTTCATTAGTATTTGGTAACATTGCCCTTAAACTGTATAACTTGGCTACAGCAGCTGCAACTGATCAAGTGTGTCCTTTAAGAAAATTTACTATGTGCTGCTCCTTCTCATACATCATCCCACCAAACTCTTGGTGCTGATTTTAGTACTGAGGAGTGATTGGAGAGAGGAGATGTTCATAATAAATTTTCTTAAATAGTGGGCACACGTGATTACCGACACACCCTGCTGCAGCCTGCTCCACCTTTGGAGACCAACTCCTTCCTCCAGTGACCCACTCCACCACCACTGCTCCCCAGTCAGTCACAGTCAGGTACCGTACAGCCAGACAATAGAATGTACCCCCACTTTCCCCAATTTTTTTGCGGAAAAATTACATCTTATACTACTAAAAATATATAAGATTTCTCAGCACGGGAACATTTTTTTAAAAACTCACATCTAATTGTGGAAATTAAAGAGGACCTGTCACCAAACCAGGCATGGTGATCTAATTACAGCACTGGATGCAGCATGTCTGCAGCATGCAGGCAAGGGGTCCCCCAGCACTTGAGCAGCCCTGTACCCCGAGATAATACAGTTAGAAAACTTACATGCTACAGCCACTAAGGATGTGGCTAGGGGCTGCAGCCAAGGGCAGATTCACACCCCCTGCATGTGTAATCTGCCCACCACTGCTAATCATTCTCTCCCTGTCTGCAGCATTTAAGCAGAGTTTTTTTTTCTCTCACGTTTAGCCCCGCCACTCAGGGGGCAGGGCTAATGGACTTTCTGGGAGAGAGAAAAAAAAACTCTGTTTAAATGCTGCAGACAGGGAGAGAATGATTGGCAGCGGTGGGCAGATTAAGCATGCAGGGTCCTTAGTGGCTGTAGCATGTAAGTTTTCTAAGTGTATTATCTCGGGGTACAGGGCTGCTCAAGTGCTGGGTGACCCCTTACATGCATGCTGCAGACATGGTGCATCCAGTGCTGTAATTAGATCACCATGCCTGGTTTGGTGACAGGTCCTCTTTAAGAGTATTAGTACAATATCTATTAATCAAAATAAACTTTGTTGGGCAACACCTTTAAGGATACACAGCCGTGACAAAGCATTATGAAACAAAATGCAAAGAAAAACAATTCAAAGTGCATTATGCAGTATAATACAACAACAAAGAAATAAAAAATAGATTAACAACATTTTTAAAAATACTAAATTAACCCAGAAAAGTATTTGGCTTCTGTTAAAATGATCATACATAAATTATACTGATTACTAAATTATGTAGTACCATTATTTTTTAAAGACAACGTAGTTTAATATATACATTTCTATTGCTCTAAGATATATAATGTTACAGGTTTTTAAATGAATGTGTTAGTAAAAGTTATATTGTAATAAGAATTATGTGCGCTACTAAATAAAATATGATAAAGCAGACCTTATAATGAGATACTCGTTTATGTAGATTCTTACATATCTTGTCACTAGCTCACTTATCATACTTGTCTTAATTTAAGGCACAATTTTTTTATCAAGGTAACATCTCACTAAAAATGTAAGAACATCTTATAGTTCGCAGTCACTAAGGCCTGCAGTGCCAGACCTCCCTGACTGTTTTCTGAAATCATAGTAGCAGAGAACTCTATGCTTTACCCTTCTGCTGAGATAACTAAGAGGCTGCATAGTTCTCTCTTTCGCTCTCTCTATCTGTCTGTGTAATTAATGCTGAACAGGAGAGACTGATCTGAGCTTCCTCGGGTACATAAAATAGATCTTTAGTGCATAGGCTGAAGAAAATTAAAATTGTCACATGTTGATATCAACTTATTATATACTTTGCAAAATAATTTCAGTTTTCCAGATAAAAGCTTATCTGCTATAATTCTGCATGCTATCCTGTCTGTGCACCATCTATGTGATGCTATCCCCAGAACTGCTTGATATAAAATCTATAAAGCTGCCTTCAGACTTGCAGATGCATCTGCAGCGTTTTGCAGATGCATCTGCAAGCATCTGCATGCAGACCGCGGCCCCTATGTTTATAATGGTGCGCACGGCGGTCTGCAGATGCTTGAGGACCGCCATGCGCTCTCATTGCCCGCCATTAGTGATCTGTGCGCACGCGGATGCCTGCGCACAAATCACACACTCCCGCCCGCACCATGGACGCGAGATGTCGCGTCCCTGGTGCGGACGAGAGTGTGTGATCTGTACGCAGTCATCCGCCTGCGCACAGATCACATATAGGAGTGAATGGGTGCGCACGGCAGTCCGCAAGCATCTGCAGACCGCCGTGCGCACCATTATAAACATAGGGGCCGCGGTCTGCATGCAGATGCTTGCAGATGCATCTGCAAAACGCTGCAGATGCATCTGCAAGTCTGAAGCCAGCCTAATAGGTATTCTTTATGGTAGGGATATTAGAATAACATATACAAAAGTTTATAGATGGCTAAATAATGTATACGAAATTTAACTAGCATAAATGAAAGAAATTATACATGTAAGACACCAGGCACATAGCTACATCCACAATAAATGGGCTTGTGCTCTTTATGAATTTTGGTACAAGACAAAACATTGAGTACCAGATCAATGGGACCAATGCAAATTGTATTGACACCTTGTTATGTAACTGTTGGGGACAGTATATAATATGTAATGCCCATTATTTTTTGTTACAACCTTCTTAATATACTTCTATAAAATTAGAATAATTTATTACCACACTCCTTTACCCTAGAACACCAACTAAGGAGAACAACCAAAATCAACCAGCATAACACCCATATTACCTCTTCAACATCTTTACATAATCAGGGTAGTTTTAATATTACATTTTTTTTTCTATTCTCTTTTGTCCAGACATGGGTGCATCTTTTTGGAAAAAAAACACCAGTGTGTGTAAATATATATATATATATATATATATATATATATATATATATATATATTGTGGTGCAGCAGCTGGCTGCATTGCTGGTGTCGGTGCTAGGACTTGTGGTTCCTTGGCTCGGATAAGGCATTACATGTGCTATGAAGCAGGTTTGAAAGCCTGGGGAGTGTCTGTCAAACCTGGATCCGCCTGTGGGCGTGATACATTAGTCTTAAGCAGACTCCATCTTAGTCACATGGTCTGTGACATCAGAACAGATCCTTCACACAGGAAGTCGGAGAGCCTTATGATCAGAAGGAGATGTTTGCCAGAGCCTATGATAGGTTAGGAGACCTTGGGAAGTCAGGTTCATCCGGGGGCTCAGGGAGCCCAATCCTAGTTGGAGCCCGGCCAGACAAGATTTTGTGAACCTCCAGGAGAAGGAGGTCTCTCACCTGGGCATATGTTCAGTGATTCCCTCCTATGGACTGATCGGGATATGTGTTTGTTATACCGGCCATTAGGACAGTCTGAAGAGCCATAGTTATGTACTATATGCAGTTTATGAGGCATGTGAATAAACTGCTGGACTTTTTATCACTTTAAAACACGGTTGTCTGCACTGTTTTCTGGTGCCAAGCAGTCCCCTCAGTGTGTGCAACACCACAATATATATATATATCTATATCTATATATTTTAAAGCTGTTTGCATGTAAGTGTGTGTATGTGGCATTAGCCCCACCCACTTTGCATAGCCACACCCACTCCACATAGCCATGCCCATTTTCCTGCTTGCATCTCCACACGTCCCTTCTTCCTCCAGATAGTCCCACCCTTGGGACTATGTAGATGGGTGGAGCTATGAAGTGGTAGGTCTATATGTGGGCAGTGTTATGAAAGGGGAGGTGCTACTGGAAGGGGTGGGGCTATTATGAGTGAGTGGGGCTACCAGAGCCCATTTGCATGATGCATATTTCATTGCATATTTCATGCGCGTACGCTGCAGATCCCAGTGAAGTCTATGGAATTTGAGAAGTCCTGGTCACATGGTGCATTGTATTTCTGCTGCGGATACACTACATATTTTAGTGATGAAAAATCTGCGGCATGCCAATTTTTCATGCAGATACACTGTAGATTTGACCACAAAAATGCTGAGTCATAGAAAAGTCAATTGCGAAAAGCACTATATCTGCAGCAGATAAAAATGCACAGTGCGGACAGGAATGGCTTTGCTGCTTATTTCTGACATTAGGTGGAACTTATGGAAGTCAAATATCTGCACCACCAACTCAGTGTGCAAACACATGGTTTTCATAATGGTTTAAAATTAAAAATCTGAAAATTGTGATGTGTATTTTTAATCAGTCTTTAGAAGTCACTACTTTGCAGGACCATCTTAAGAAGCAATTACTGCTGCAAGTCTTTATGGGGTATGTCTCTAACAGCTTTGCAATCCTAGAGGTTAACATTTTTGCCCATTTTATTTTCAAAATAGCTCTAGCTCAGTGATATTGAATGGATTGCATCTGTTAACAGCAATATTAAAGGTTTTACATATTCTCTCTGGTATTCAGAACGGGGTTTTGATACATAAATATGCTTTTATGTAAACAAATCATTGTAGCTCTGGCAGTATGTTTAGGGTTGTTATCTTTATGAAAGGTGAACCTTCACACCAATCATAATTCTTTTTCAGCCTGTAAAAAGGTTTTGCTCCAGGATTGACCAGTACTTGGCTTCATACATATTCCCAACAACTTTAACCAGCTTTCCTGTTCCTGCTGAATAAAAGCCTTCTCTAAGCATTATACTGCCACTAATATGTTTGATGGTGAGCACAGTGTTTTCTGGTTAATTTGCAGTTTGAGTGTTCTGCCACACATAGCGTTTTGCATTTAGCCAAAAAGTGTCACATTTATCTAATCTGACCAGAGCTCCTTCTTCCGTATGCTAGTTGTGTCCCCTATTCATCTTTTTTCAAAGTGCAAATAGGACTTCTTATGGCTTGCTTTCAAACATGGCTTTCCTCATTTTCATAAAGGTATGATTTGTGGAGTATACAACTAGTAGTTGTCCTGAGGACAGATTCTTCCAATGAGCTTTGGATCTCATCAGCTCCTTTAAAGGGACCATGGGCCTCCTGGCTGCTTCTCTAATTAGTTCAGTTTTTGCTAGTGAAATTACTTAAGGTATTTGGACCCAAATTAGGTCCATTTCCCAAATTGTTTAAAGGTATAATAGTTTTAGTGCATGTAAACTTTTGACTTTGCAGAAAGTAATAAAAATGCCTTAAACATTCTCTCTCTGTAATTATTCTGGTATTTGGCAAAAATTAATAATTATGGTAATCCTAATTGGCCTGAAATGGGAAAGGTTTGTTCTGATTTCATGTCAGATTGTGAAAAAAAACATGTGTACAGTCATGGCCAAAAGTATTGACACCCCTGCAATTCTGTCAGATAATACTCAGTTTCTTCCTGAAAATGATTGCAATCACAAATTCTTTGGTATTATTATCTTCATTTAATTTGTCTTCAATGAAAAAAACACAAAAAGATTTGTCTTAAAGCCAAATTGGATATAATTCCACACCAAACATAAAAGAGGGGGTGGACAAAAGTATTGGCACCCTTAGAAAAATCATGTGATGCTTCTCTAATTTGTGTAATTAACAGCATCTGTAACTTATCTGTAGCACCTAACAGGTGTTGGCAATAACTAAATCACACTTGCAGCCAACAGTGTCAACCCGTACTATCCGTCGGTGTCTGAAAGAAAAGGGACTGTATAGTAGGAGACCCAGGAAGACCCCACTTCTTACCCCGAGACATAAAAAAGCCAGGCTGGAGTTTGCCAAAACTTACCCGAGAAAGCCTAAAACGTTTTGGAAGAATGTTCTCTCTTTTTGGGCAAAGGCATCAACATAGAGTTTACAGGAGAAAAAAAAAGGTATTCAAAGAAAAGAACACGGTCCCTACAGTCAAACATGGCGGAGGTTCCCTGATGTTTTTGGGTTGCTTTGCTGCCACTGGCACTGGACTGCTTGACCGTGTGCATGGCATTATGAAGTCTGAAGACTACCAACAAATTTTGCAGCATAATGTAGGGCCCAGTATGAGAAAGCTGGGTCTCCCTCAGAGGTTATGGTCTTCCAGCAGGACAATGACCCAAAACACACTTCAAAAAGCACTAGAAAATGGTTTGAGAGAAAGCACTGGAGACTTCTAAGGTGGCCAGCAATGAGTCCAGACCTGAATCCCATAGAACACCTGTGGAGAGATCTAAAAATGGCAGTTTGGAGAAGGCACCCTTCAAATATCAGGGACCTGGAGCAGTTTGCCAATGAAGAATGGGCTACAATTCCAGCAGAGCATTGTAAGAAACTCATTGATGGTTACCGGAAGCGGTTGAACGCAGTTATTTTGGCTAAAGGTTGTGCAAGCAAGTATTAGGCTGAGGGTGCCAATACTTTTGGCTGGCCCATTTTTGGAGTTTTGTGTGAAATGATCAATGTTTTGCTTTTTGCTTCATTCTCTTTTGTGTTTTTTCATTGAAGACAAATTAAATGAAGATAATAATACCAAAGAATTTGTGATTGCAATCATTTTCAGGAAGAATCTGAGTATTATCTGACAGAATTGCAGGGGTGTCAATACTTTTGGCCAACACTGTATGTGTCTTGTTATATCGTTGATATAAACTTCTGGTTTCAACTGTATCAACTCCAATTAGCATGTTTAAAGGAAGAAGAAGGATGAGTATAACCCCAAGAACACCATCTTAAGCTTGAGTCAGGGGGTGAAATTATCATACTTTCTGAGTGCATTTCTGTAAAGGCAACAGGACAACTGCATCATATTGAAGAGAGGATGGATGGCGTAATGTATTGGAAGATTTTGACCAACAACCTCCTTCAATCAGTAACAGCACTGAAGATGGGTCATGGCTTGGACTTACAACTAGGGATGGGCGAGTATACTCGCTACTATTCGGCACTCGCCGAATAATAGCGGTATTCATGTACTCGCTACTCGCCGAGTAAATTAGGATTACTCGGGAGTAGCAAGTACCGAATACTTTTGCAGTGTATCAGTAGATACACTGCAAAAGTCCTGTAAAAGAGAGAAAAAGTTGTTAAAAAATAAAAAAATCGGATACTCAACTTAACCGACGGCTGTACCGGGACCGGCCGATGCACGTCTATTCATGGAAAAGGACCTTTCCCTCTCTCAGCCAATCAGATGGCTGGGAGAGATCTGGCCAATCAGATGCCGCCACGTCACAATGACGTAATCGCTAACAGCCACCTGATTGGCCAGATGGAAAGGTCCTCTCAGGTACACCGAGGACCTTTCCATCTGGCCAATCAGGTGGCCACTAGCGATTACATCATTGTGAAGTGGCGGCATCTGATTGGCCAGATCTCTCCCAGCCATCTGATTGGCTGAGAGAGGGAAAGGTCCTTTTCCATGAATAGACGTGTATCGGCCGATCCCGGTACAGCCGTCAGTTAAGGTGAGTATCCGATTTTTTTATTTTTTAACAACTTTTTCTCTCTTTTACAGGACTTTTGCAGTGTATCTATTGATACATTGCGAAAGTATTTGGAATCGCTATACTCGCAACGAGTAGCGAGTACCGCTACCTACTCGTTGCGGGTATAGCGATTCCGAATAGTAAGGTATTCGCCCAAAAGGAGGGGGCTGTATATAACTGCTGGGGTAGTATACTAAGGAGGGGGCTGTATATAACTGATGGGGGCCTGTATACTAAGGAGGGGGCAATATATAACTTATGGGGGCCTGTAATACTAAGGAGGGGCTGTATATAACTGATGGGGGGCCTGTATACTAATTAAGGGGCTGTATATAACTGCTGAGGGGCCTGTATACTAAGGAGGGGAGCTGTATAAATGCTGGGGCCTGTATACTAAGGAGGAGCCTGTATACCACTGCTGGGGGCCTGTATACCACTGCTGAGGGGCCTGTATACCACTGCTGAAGGCCTGTATACCGGATGGAGCGCTATATACAGTGAAGGGGCTATAAGCAGATGGTGTCTGCTGTATTTCTCACCCTAGGCTTATACTCGAGTCAATAAGTTTCCTTAGTTATGGAGGGTAAAATTAGGGCCTCGGCTTATAGTCGGGTCGGCTTATATCCGAGTATATACGGTGCCTAAAATCTACATTTTAATAAGGAATTTTCAGAAAATGTTGATATTTACAGGATTGATAAATGCATATTTAAATAAGAGGATTTTAGATAAATTGCTATTATTTTAAAATATATTTCTTTATGTAGACAGCCAAAATTCTAAACTGTATACGCAATATTATAAAAAGCACTCAATCTATTTGTGATTGTTCTGTCCTGACTGCAAACAAATTCTATAATTACTATGACATAAATGCCATGTCTTTATTCTGCAGTAACTAGCATGCATGCAATGTGCCCATGTGCTGACATAAATGAACACTTCATCAAATTACACAGCCTCATGAGCAGGCACAATTCCTCAATTCAGTAACTTTTCATGCTCTGCTGCATTGTCTCTCTCCCTCACTCCAGCTTTGCTCTACCCAGCTGCACAGCTAAAGCCTTAATTCAACAGATAAGTGCCTGATGGGAGTTACACTCTACACAGCCTCTCAACCTAAGGGCCTTAGTAACAATAAGCTTGTATCTCTATTTTATGTGATAACCTATTAGATATCAAATGGCATTCAAAAGAGTGACTAAGCACGCAAAGATTTACACTTCATTCCAACTCAATACTTTTATAAAATATTTTAGCTTAGCCTTGCCACTGTGTCGACAAAGTCGTTGAACAATTAAGTCGAAAATAGTGTTTGTATGCATAAGCATAAAATTCATGTTCAGAACATCTATTGTAACCTCTTTGTTTTTAGCTGAGAAATAATACCAATTTTAAGATTTTTCAATTTATGTACCATATTTTCCTCTTTATAAGACGCATCGGGATAGAAGACGCACCCCCAAATTTGGTAATGGAAGACCGAAAAAAAAATTAATGTTAAATTGTGTCTATAATGTCAGTGTCAATCTTACAATCAGTATATAAAGTGCCCCCATGCTGGTATGCAGCCTACCCCATGCTGGCACACTGCCCTCCATGCTGGGACATGGCCCCCTATACTGGCACACTGCCCTACACGCAGGTGCACACTTAAAAAATAGTAAGTAATCAGTCTCACCTCTCCATGCTCCCTGCAGCTCACGCCCTTTGTCTACCTTCTTTTCCCAGGCATATGATCACATGAGCAGGGCACGCAGTGATGACGTCACTGTGCTGTGCCGCTCACATGACCGGATGCCAGCACAGACAGAAGGATAGTGCGGGCTGCATGGAGTGAAATAGAGAGGTGAATATGATCTTGCCTGGATAGTTACTGCTTTCCATGCAATGAAGGATGTATGGAAAGCATTGACTTTTCAAACATTGCAATGGGCTGCAGCTGCTGAGCCTATGCTCAATAGGCTCATATCATATGCGCAGCTCCCCGCCAGTTCAATGCAAGTGTAAATAATGCTCTACTGCAGAAATAATGCCAGGTCAAGCACAATGGGCTTATAAAAGACACTAAGCAGTATACACATTCAATGCAAAAAGTGCAAATAAAAGTTTAAACCTCCTGGTGTAACATGAGGGATTACCCTGATTGTATGATCATAAAGAGTATTAATTCCCTCTTTTATCTATGCCTATTACAATATAGTAAAAAATGAACAATTGGGACCAAATGGACCAAATAGCCCCAAGCATCAGGAGAGAAATTAATGCACTTAAAACATCTGGTCATCAGGTAAAAACACTGATGTCATACACAGGTACAACCCCTCATTGAATGGTGTTCCCAAATGTCGGGACAGGAATGGCACAGGAGTCCTGTGCATATTTCTAATCGTTCCCCCATTTTTTTTTTTTTTTTAAACAATCCGAGGTCCCTTGCCCCCTCACCCCTTTCCCCATATGTGGTTTTCATTTATTGTGGAGCCTTGTTTTGTGGCCCCTAACATATCTGTGCCAACTTTACCTTTAACCCTGTCTGTAATTGTGCAGCACTGGTGATGATTTACTTTTCCAGAGGTCGCACGCTGTGATGGGGTATAAAACTACTTGTACATTGCTAGATACTGTGGGGATGTTTTATCTGCTGCACCACACAATAATTCTGCTCCCCAGGTCATGTGACACAATAACATGATGTCATTAGTAGGCATGTTTCAGGAAATTCAAAACACACTCCGCTTGATGCTGGAAGCTGGAAACAGCTTTGGAGCTATAAGGTTCCTTCGCCAGGCAGGACTAGTCTCTAGGGCTTACACTGCATAGGGGGAATGATTAGAAGTGTGCACAAGACTCATGTGCCCTTCCTGTCCCGACATTTGGGAACGCCATTAATTGAGGGGTTGTACCTGTGTATGACATCGGTGCTTTTAACACGCTGCACCTACTCAGCCTCCATCCATTATGGTAATTAATTACTTGATTATATGCACATGTACTCCATGATATGTGAGATAACTGAACAGCAACCTTCTGATCCCTGTGGTAGCCAATACGTTGGCAATGCGCATGGGGTATCTTTGTGGCACCCCAGAGGTTAATGTGTCACAGTAACATCACAAGGGTAACTCCCCACACAACACTGGACATCTGCACTTAGCACCTCTAGGCAAGAAGGGGGAGCTCAAGCAGTTCCCTGATATATTCTGGTCTGAGGAGGAAGTGGTTAGTTGATAGTTGACAGTTCAGTTGAGTGCAGGGAGCACTAGGAGGAGTACCTGTAATTGGGTGCAGTGGTGAGCTCCTGACAGGGACCACTGACTACTTTCAGGCCTGAAGCCAGGGTCTGAGGAGAGGAGTACAAGAAACAGAGGAACATATCTGGGAGACTGAGTTACCTCATAACTCGCCCCAGAGGCGCGCAGAGACGGATACCGGATCCGAACATGTGACTGAAACACGCAGCACAGAAAACACCGGGATAGTGGAGGTTGTAGATCTACACTGTACCTCAGCAAAGCAACATGGCGGGGTCAGAAGCACACAGAAAGACTCAAGTTGCCTAGCAAAAGGGGGTACCTGTGATGAGAAACAGGGCCAGCAGCCTAGCTAAAGCGGCAGCAGGGCCACACACACAGCACATCAGTGGGAAGCTGAGGACCCGAACAGGGTGGGGGCAACCCGGCTCCGGTACAGACTCCGTGGACAGTAACTCTACTGAATACCATCACCAGTAAAGCCTTTGAAACTTCAAAACCGTGAGTGTGTGTGTGTGATCCTTGTGCTCAAACCCTGCGTGCCCTCACAAACTACCATCATTCTACTACTACCCCTATCTTACAATATCCATAGCACCATCTATAGACTATTACTACCACTGCCCCGGGGAACCCAGCTCTACCTGCGGAGAGCCATTACATCCTCAGCTGCCCAACATCATTCCCGAGGTTCTGCAGCAGCGGTGGTCACCCTGACCACAACACGTAGGTGGTGTCACGACAAACTCACCTGTAAATATCCCCCCCATTTACTTGCGGAACCCGGGACATGGTCCGGACCAAGGGCCGTCATGATACCCCCTGTGATACCCTGGTCCGGTAACTGAGTACCCGTCCCAGTGGGCTCCACAACTTCTCTCTACCCCACAATTCTGACCAAACCTTTCTGGGCAAGGAAAAGGCACTCTTGCTGTTTTCCAGAAAGATGCAGGTCTACTGGGATCACTGAAGTTGCTCTAAGTGCATTAATTCCTCTTCTGTGCTTGAGGTATTTGGTACAATCGGTCCCAATTGTACATTTTTTTCTATATTACAGTAGGCATCAATAAAAAAGGGAAATATCACTTTTGGCTCATAAAATCAGGGTAATCCAACATGATACATCAGGAGTTTTCAAACTTTTATTTGTACTGTTTGCATTGAATGTGTATACTGCTTAGTGTCTTTTACAAGCCCATTGTGTTTGACCTGGCATTATTTTTGCAGTAGGGCCTTGTTTATACTTGCATTGAACTGCTAATGTTCTGAGGGTTTCATCTGGATTTATTGTGTAGAGAACTGGTGTAGTTATTGTACACACCAGTAGCATATTTTTGTACTGCTATGGCTTTTTAAATTGTTATTACAACTGTTTGTCATTGTTTCTTGTATTATATTTGCTTAATAAAAATTTTGGATTGTATTTTTGAAACTATAAAGTGATTCTGGTTATTGTATACACTTCCCTTCTTAATGTTAATTACTTCCCTAAAGTACAGCATATTGTAGATTAGGATTATAAAACACATCCCCCCCTTTCCCCCAAAATTTTGGGGAAAAAATGCCTTATATAATGCGAAAAATATGTTTGTTTTTCTCTAGGCGTGTACAGAGCATTAACTATCACTCTATAGTCACTTTTATTTGGTCAGTAACTTCCACAAGGGTACTTTCACATTACGTTCTAGCACTTGTTCAGTGGCCCATCGGGGCATGCATCCAAGCACCCCACAAAACGGGATTTGGACGTATGCCCTGAAGGTGCCATTGCAAATAGAGCCTGTGGGGCCTCGGTTAGTAGTCTCAAACACAGGACTAGCCAGATATCCCTCCAGGGAAGGACCCAGCCAAGGGGTGGCTCCTTGCGGAGAAGACCATAACCACTATGTTAAGTGGCCCTTTTAGTCAATATCCAGCTCTTTTACAAGCTTAGAGATATGACAAGGGAATACCAAGGCCAGGTATCCATCCACAGACAGCTGTTTCGGGGTGTTGCTCCTCATCAGTGTGGAGTAGGATTCTGGCTAGGTTGAAGCAAGGCCTAGTAGACTAACATCACAAAGCATTCACTGATCTCAGGGAGACCAGTCCAAGAAAACACTGTGGGCAGCTGGCTAAAGCGCTCAACACAGTGAATTCCTAGGCGCATTGCCTCCTAGGAATTATGAATATGCAAATAGAGCCTGTGGAGCCTCGGTTAGGAGTGAAGGTGCCATTGACTTTGATGTTTAAGAGGGAGTAAATGTATGCTCTGTTGTGCACCGATTTTGGAAGTATACATTTATTGCAGGTGTACACTCAGACACAATCTACTACATGTCCACCTGAAGTAGATGTATACTCCCAAAAATGATACACAACAGAGCTCACGATGACTTTGTCTACAACACTAAAGTCGAGAGCTATTTCAGGTAATATGTCCGAATTCGGTTTTACTGGGGGTTCGGACGTAAATCTCGACCGGTCCACTGAACGTATGAAAGAAAGGAATGTGAAAATTCCCTTAGTTAATGCTGTTTAAAGCTGAGCATACACTTCTAAAATCTTTCCATGTGACTGCAGATTTTTGCAATACAATACACCCATCTTAGTGTGCACCTTTCTGACCTCTCTTACTGCTCCCTGTCTATTCTTCTGTTACTCAGTTGTGCTGCATCTGCAGACTGAAGTTCAATCTAGATTAAAGCTTTCAGTCAAGAGTTGGGCCTGGAGTTTATTATGCAAATAAACTGATTTATGGGCCAGCATGCCCAGTGCTATCTCTATCTCTAGGCTGCCTTTATCATGGATAGTGAAATCAAGGGTTTGCTAGTAGCCGGAAGCCTAAGCCTAGAGTGAACAATGAGCCAAAGATTTAATGTTGGCTAGAGAGGTTAGTGTTCAGTAAAAGATTAACATAAGAACTAAAACATATGTTACAGCTCAACTTTCTGGCAATACCTGCTATCCCTTGCCTACACTCTGGTCCTCCATATATCCATCACATAATATCTTCAGACTGGCATTCACTCTAGGCCAGGGCTATCAGCTGCAAATATGGCCTGGAGTGAACACTGGGGTCCGCCTACTATCGTAAGCCCATGCCCGAAGTGAACACCAGGCTGAAGATGGGGATAATGGAGGCACAGATGACCAGACAGTGGTCAAGGAGCATTTGGGTTGGATGCTGAGGTGAGCGGTGAGATATGATTTTTTTTCCTTTAACTTTTTGCTTCTCCTCTTTTTCCAGCAAGTTGACCCCAGCTAGCCACCACTTTGCTAAATTCATGTAAAGCTAATTCCCAAAAAAAATAAGTATTTTTTAGAATGCAGATTTTTGTAACATTTGAGTACAATTAAACTCAACTTAAAAAAGTTTGCCCATCTCCACTTTGTACAAAACAAGCTGTATATTGGTCTACCATATAGGGAAAAGCAGTACAAATTATTTATAGTGGTATAAGCAGCAATATATATACAAGTATTTATATATATATATATGTATATATATATATCATAACATAATGGTAATTATTTTATGGGCTCTATTCGGTGAGTGCGACCTAAAACCCTCTTGCCCATATCTTAGTTTTGTGTATGAGATATTGCTCATTTTATGGTGCATACTCATGGTCTGGAGGAGCTGCGTGTTGTATGCAGCTCCTCCGGACCTGAGTGAAGCCGCGGGTGTCCGCAGGGAGACTGCAGCCACCCTGTACTCACCATTTGAGGCAGGTGTGGGGCGTCTTCACCCTGCAGTCACCCGATGGGAGCGGCTTCCGACTCCGCAGCATGAATTGAACATTCTGCGGAGGAGCGGAATGGCTGTAAACCGCACCGCAGCTCCAAAGACGCTGCGGACGGGTTACATATAGTGAGGATGGGATTTCTTGAAATCCCATCCACTATGCTAGTACTGTACTATACAGCATTTTGGACGTAGTGGCAAGACGCTGTGTCCAAAAAGCTGCGTATCCTGATCATGAGGATGCACCCTAAGTTGCATTTCTATATGCTATATAATGCTATTGTTGTAGACTTTAGGGCCAAAGATTTTTGCGGTATGACTTACTAATTTAACTTAATTACTGCTTGCAGTAAAATGCATTGAAAGTGTCAAGTATAGTGTTATCAGGCAACAGAAGTAAAAAAAAGTCCATCTTTATCTGTACACAAAATGAATTACAACCTAAAGTTTTTAATAAAGAACTTTATGTATTTAATGATTTTATTAATATCTTTTTGACTCAGCTTCGTCTACTGGTTTCCTCAAGCTTAATCTTCATATTCACTTTGGGTCAATTTTTTATTGATTCCATTTAGTCATAGTTGATTACCTTACAAAACCATTTTCTCTAATTACTGTTTGTAGAATTAAAGATCTCCCAGAGCATGTTACCATAGTCAGTCATTTTACAAATCTCAGTAATAATCTACGGTATATAATATGCACATCTGTTTACCTATTCTTTTGCCCTAGGCCTTTGGTTTATAAATGTCTTCTTCTATGCATAAAGTTCAATCTTTTTAACCCCACTGTGTTCTGAGAACTCCATATGGCTTCTATTCTGTATCTCATATTAATTATTTGGTTATATTTATTGTTTTTACCTACATTTTGTTTTGCATATTTGCAGCGCAAAAAAGATATGTGCCCTATCGACAAATTATTTCTTCAACATAATAAACTCTTTCAAAACCAAGACTTTTTTATGTCTTAATGTCAAAAGCAAAATTTTACCTTCTGAAATTGCACAGTCTAAAGATTATGTTTTTGACATGAAAGCAATTTAAAAGATTTGAAAAATATTATTTTTTTTTTTTTAACTATAATAACATTACATTAAGAAAATTGTATCACTACACATCCTTTAATTTTATATGTATATGGATATCAAAGATATGTAAAATGCATTGTTTACTTTACATAGTTAATGTAACGATGGAGAACAGAGGTCCAAATATATATTTTGCTTATCCCCCACTGCAAGATAATTTATGTGATCTGTAAATGCTATAATAGCTATGTACAAAATATATAACTTGGTGTTAGGAGCAGATTGGGAAGGGCTGGATAGTGTGGATTTGGAGAGCTATTTTGCATGACATATTTGCAACCTGGACCATTCTTCTAGGTGGGAAATTAGAACAGTCGGTATATTGATGATAGAGAAACTGTGCATAAAAATAGGAGAGCAAATAGGGTTTTACCTGGATAATGATTTAGACAAATTTTATTGTTTTGTTCACCTGATCAGGTTGTTTGAAACACAACCAGTAAAAACGCATGTAACAGCTGCTGCAGGATCCACCAGACACTTGTAACACATAGCCACAATGAAGAAAATGGATAACGACAAAGAGTCCTGATCTTCAATGAGATGAATGATCAAAGAAGGTGTATGAAACAAGTGGTGGTTTTATTCTTTATGCATTTCAAAGTGAATCCTCACTTCTTCTTCAGGATTCAACCAAGATACCTTTCTTGGTTAGTCTCCTGAGGAATAAGTGAGGTTTCACTTTGAAATGCATAGAGAATAAAACCACCACTTGTTTCATACACCTTCTTTGATTATACATCTCACAGCAGCTCAGGGCTCTTCGTCCACTGGTATGTTAATTAGGCACTAAGACCTTCATTAATACAGACTAGTGTTTTGTTGAACGGCCTCATATACTTCAGAATAGTGATCCGAAGCAAGAAATGACAGTTTCATAAAGGAGGATTCACCATAATAGTAAATCCATTACTTTTTTCAATTATGTAAAAACAATAAACTTTTCAAATAGAAATCATTTTCAAAATGACATACTTTTTCTACTACAGGCTGCTAAATATATACAGTAGTTTGTCCAGTAGCAAATGTTTCCTGCTTTGGTTACGCATGCACAGATGTTTTACCATTAGTAAATGTGATATGAAAATTTTGGTTCTTAGGCTGGCTTCACACTTGTGTTTGAGAGCGCAGCGTACTGAACGCAGCCAAATGCTTGCGCACTGCGTTCCTATGTTTAACATGCGAATGCATGTGCCTGCGTTTGGCTGCGTTCGGTTGCATTTGGATGCGCACAATTTGTGCACCCTCCGAGCGCCCTCTGAACGCAGCATGTTGCATTTTTTGTGCGGTTGCGGGCGCTTGTTTTATCTGCAAGCGCCCGCAAGCACACAAACCATGCATTGAAGTAAATGGATCCGCAGTGTCCTCCGCATGACAGCGCAGGAGAACGCAGCTGATCTCACTGAAATCTCTCCCGGTGGCCTCCGGGAGATCAGCTAGAGCCACCACTGATCTCCCGCCGGTGTCGGCCGGGAGAAACAGCTGATTTGACAGTTATTTAGATTCTCTGTTGCGTTCACATCAGTATGGGCTGCGTTAGCACTGCTTTTGCGCCTGCATGCCATAAGCATGCAGACACATACGCAAATGTGAACCCAGCCTTAAAGGTTTGGGGTTTAAGGTTCTCCTTACAGAGATAAAGGAAATTTCTCAGCTCACTTGTGCACAAAGAACCATGATCAGTTCATATCTAAAATGCTTGCATGATCGTCCGAGCATTTACAAGAATACATAAGTCAATCTTTAGAAAAAGTATGTCATAAGATTGTTTATAATATGCTAATTCAGGCTTTGACTAGTCAAGGGGGCATTAGTTCCCCTGACTAATCAGAATAGCATCATCATCCCAGTCACTATATTAAGCAGCATGTCCGCATAGCTATGTATTTCTTATCATTCAGTATCTCTGTCGCTGGGTGTATGCACCCCTGGCTTCAGAGAGACTCACCGCACATGATCAAAAATCCTTGCATTTCCAGTTATACACACTATGCCTCTGAAGCCTTGATACATACACCAGGTTTTAGAGTACTGTGCATGACCGGAAGTTCAGATGACTTTTGATCATGTGCGGTGAGCCTCTCAGAAGCCTGGGGTGCATACACCCAGTGACAAATATTCTAATGGGTAAGATATATACAGCCACGTGAATGTGCTGCCTAATGTATTGATTGTGATGATGATGCTATGTGGGCCAACTAGTAGGGGGAATTATTGCCCCTTTGACTAGTCAAAGCACTAGCCAAACCACGAGCATTAATGAATTCATATCTAAATCACTGCCTGATAGTCCCAGCCTGTGCTAGCATATCATAAATGATTTTTAGGGCCCTTTCACATCAGCGTTTTTCGTAATTCGCGGCAGATGCGGTGAAAAAACCGCATCTGCCGCGTTTGCCGCATAACCGTTCCACTTGCGGCACGGTTGCGGTTTTTTCCATAGGAAGTATAGGGGGACTTGCGGCAGATGCGGCAAGTGCGGTATTGCACTTGCGGCAGGTGCGGCAGAGAAAAAAACCGCGGCTGACCGCGGTTTTTTTCGCTGCCGCCACCTGCCGCAAGTGCAATACCGCACTTGCCGCATCTGCCGCAAGTCCCCCTATACTTCCTATGGAAAAAACCGCAACCGTGCCGCAAGTGGAACGGTTATGCGGCAAACGCGGCAGATGCGGTTTTTTCACCGCATCTGCCGCGAATTACGAAAAACGCTGATGTGAAAGCACCCTTAGAAATACTTTTTCTAAAGATCTGCTTATATATGCTAATAGAGGCTGGGACTATCAGGCAGTGATTTAGATATGAATTCATTAATGCTCGTGGTTTGGCTAGTGCTTTGACTAGTCAAAGGGGCAATAATTCCCCCTACTAGTTGGCCCACATAGCATCATCATCACAATCAATACATTAGGCAGCACATTCACGTGGCTGTATATATCTTACCCATTAGAATATTTAATTTGTACCATATGATTGAATTTAGACAGCCTGATTTTGGCTGTCAAATTGCCAGTTCCATGCACATAAAACAATTACTAATTCAATCATTTTGTCCCCATAGAATATAATGTTTTTTGCATCATGTATCCTTTTTACACAAGATATGCTGCTGACAACAATGATTTTTAAGCAACAGTACAAATCATTTCACCTGATAAATTAGTGGGTTTTTTTTTGTGTACATTGAGTGAGTGACAAGCAGTTTCAACTATCTGAGTATTTGGGAAATTAACAACCCTAAAAATGGTATGAATGCCCAATAATTGATATCTGTTATCTGTAAATGGAGACAAAGAGTAGGTTTTCATAGCTTTGCCTTATCATGATTTCTACATTTCCTTAAGTGTTCTTATTAGGATATAAAAAGAAATCAAGCCAACAATCCAAAGCAATTTTCCATGATTTGCCATGTTTAGTTATTTGGCTTTTGCTTATGCGTTTTTTGGCAAAAGACCTTCAAAGGGCAAGCACTTCTTACTGAATTTGGACAATATTTCACCTGCCATGCACTACAACAAAAAGTGCACTCCAAATTACAGACAGTAGTTCTTGCTGGTCTTTATTTATGCCACATTTTTGGGAAAATTAGGCTGAAATGGCTGGCCTTTTTTAGCCCATTGTCTCCCTACAAAATGCAACTCACTTTTATTACTTTAAAAAGTTTGCCAAGCTGTCTTTGACTAGAGTAACATCACCAAAGGTTATAAAATTTTCCTCAATAATGAATTGTGAAAAACTAACTTTATAATTTCAATACCAACAAGGATAAATCATAGAATTATGGAAGACACTTGATTAATAAAGGTGTTAATTACATACAAATGACAGTAAAAATCTAAACTAAATTTTTGAAACATCTTAATTTATTTAGAGTATCGGTGTCGAGGGATAAGAGAACCTTTTGAAGTTAGGATTTAGTTTGGTTCCCCGAAAGTGCATATGTTCACCAAATTATTCAGCGAACACTTCACCGAACTTCCTAACCCCATTCAAATCAATGACAGGCAAAATCAAGGGCCTATAAAATACCTTCAAAGCAGCCCAAAAGCTGCCAAACACAGCTCAAACCATTTTACAGTGGAGCCCCGCTGTTTTGGGACAGACATGATCTTCCTGCAGCATTACTTAGCAAGCTTCAGCGCCACTGTCACCATGCTTCCGTTCCCACTCATGATTCATGAACCTCAGACATCCTCATGACATCCCTGATGATGTCTAAGGTTAGACAGCGGGTTTAACGCAGCAGGTAACCCTGCTGTGCTACCTGAGATAAACTTAGTATCATCAGAAGTTGTAACACTAGCTGTCTTGCTAGAGCCACAATATAGTGTGAGACATAGCAGATATATCTCACTGATATCTTAACATGGCGCGTGTGAGGAACATTGATGTCAGTAACTGCAACGTATTTCAAACTTGCGGGATAGACCCTGAATGACCCATTGAGTCTGAACTGCAGTAATGTTTCTGATGGCACTTCTTGTCACATTCTCACCAGTTTCTGATTGCCTACTCTCACAGCATATTGGGGACGTTCTCTGTGAACGCGACCCCACCATATTGTTGTAAGGCCCTATACCAATAGTACATTTTTTTATGCTTCTTTTCAAGCAGATTTTAAGAATCTGCATCAAAATTTGTATTTTTATTTTGAAGCCAGGAAGGTCTGTGAGCAATCCAAAGTGCTGTGCCAATGTGTTTTTTTTCCTTGCAGATTTGGTGCAGATTGTGGGACAGAAAAAAGAAATCTGAAAATTATGTGTAAGGAAAAAAGAAGCAACGTGGGCACAACACTTCTGACATGGCATATACTTTCCTGGCATCAGAATAGACATGCTGATTTTGATACAAATCCTCAAAATCTACATCAAACTGTGCAACAAACAATGCACCATGGGCACAAGGCCTAAGAGGGTGCAGGGAGCAACTTGGACAACACCGACAGGCACTTGAGGATCGATGGCCCCTGTCAATCCAGATTCAGCTGGCTGGCTAACCAAGAGAGGCCTGTCCTCCACCTGATTTCACATTCTCTTCAGGTCAGCCTCCTCCTTCCACTTCTCAATGTCGTCAGCTTTGAACCATCCCATGTTGCTGATAACCTACAAAAAGTTGACCTCCTCCCCGACAAAGATTGTGCGGAGTCTTTTGGGAAAATGGTCATGCAGCAGGGTGAACTAGTTGTGTAACATCGATGCTCAGTACATTGCTTGGCTAGTAGGTCAAACCCCCTCTGCTGGAAAAATGAGACCACCTTGCCTGTGGTACAGTGGTTGTGGATTGATTAGCCTTAGGCCCATGCAGCCACTCTTACGCAATGTTTATTACAAGTTAAATCTCCTCAAAATTAAATAGGATAGGGTAGTTCAAACCATTCCAAAGAGTTGCTTGAAGGAGGTAGTGATCCCCACATGGCATTCTCCTAGTTGAAGGCCTCTAGCAGAGGTGCTACACATGGCTGAGAAACAGACTTCCTACCTCTACTACCTCCTCCTCTTTGTCGTCCTCATTCTCCGCATCCTCCTCATCATCCTCCTGGATTTGCCGATCCAGCGACGGCAGAACTGGCTGCAGGTGTAATAACACAAGGCATGCTGCAAGATCCTCTGGAGTCTGATATCTGGTGCTCCCAGATAGCATGGGGAATTGGTCACCTCCTGTGGTTTCCTCAGATCGCTCTCTGACATCTGAACCCAGTGCTGGATCCTAACCTTGCTGCATATGAGGCCCAAAGTGGGTAGTGCGGTGGAGCTCCAGGTTATATATGTGTCCATCTCCTCTGTGGTCTGCTGTGGGTTTGGTGCTGAAGCATGCTGTGCCCCTGGGGTGGTGAGAAAGATGACCTCCTTTAGAACAGGCATATCTTGTGAGGGGATCAAAAGCGAAACTGTTTACTGCAGGCATTCATTAGCAAACACAACAGCAACTGTTCCAAAGTGAAGATGCATTATACTGCACTGCACTACTAAGATGGCGCCGAGATTTGTCGTGATGCCTTTTTTTGCCTAGTGGCCAACATTTGCCAGAGTTAGGAATCTGACAAAAAGAATCACTTACAGGATATTACTGTTTGCACATTCTTGTTGCCTAGCTCCTCACTAACCCCTTCATGGAGTGGGCTGCAGAACACACATCACTGACAAATTTAATTTCCCATGTCACAAGGCAACACCTTGGTTGTGGTTGGGTGAAGTGATTATTGAAAGCTTACATATTTGGAGGAGAAATAATTATTAAAATAAATATGTTTATTCAAGTCATCATTTACCAATTCATCTAGAAATGTGAATAACTCTAGTAGGCAGCAATGCAAGACAAGTTCTATATGAGTTAAGCGGCCGTCACATGTTACGATCTCGCTAGCGATATTGTAAGCGATCACGTGCACGCGCGATCGCTTACAATATCGCTCACATCGCTGGTGAGATGTCACACAGACAGACTCACCAGCGATGTGGAGCAGCGAGATCGCTGGTTACTAAGGTACACATCGGGTTACTAGGCGCCGCGCGTCGCTTAGTAACCCGACGTGTACCATAGTTACCATCTCCCAGCATAGGCTCTGCCGCTGGGAGATCGTTCATTGTGGTATTATACACCACGATGAGACAGATCGTGAAATCGTTAATCACTAACCCCTTCATGGAGTGGGCTGCAGAACACACATCACTGACAAATTTAATTTCCCATGTCACAAGGCAACACCTTGGTTGTGGTTGGGTGAAGTGATTATTGAAAGCTTACATATTTGGAGGAGAAATAATTATTAAAATAAATATGTTTATTCAAGTCATCATTTACCAATTCATCTAGAAATGTGAATAACTCTAGTAGGCAGCAATGCAAGACAAGTTCTATATGAGTTAAGCGGCCGTCACATGTTACGATCTCGCTAGCGATATTGTAAGCGATCACGTGCACGCGTGATCGCTTACAATATCGCTCACATCGCTGGTGAGATGTCACACAGACAGACTCACCAGCGATGTGGAGCAGCGAGATCGCTGGTTACTAAGGTACACATCGGGTTACTAGGCGCCGCGCGTCGCTTAGTAACCCGACGTGTACCATAGTTACCATCTCCCAGCATAGGCTCTGCCGCTGGGAGATCGTTCATTGTGGTATTATACACCACGATGAGACAGATCGTGAAATCGTTAATCGCAAGATCTGAGCTCCGGAGCTCAGATCACGATTTTGCGATTTTATCAATTCTCGCTCGTCGTATCTTGCCGTCACACGCAGAGACATCGTTCAAGCGATGTCTAATCTGGCGCGTTCAAGCGATATCTTTCAAGATATCGTAGCGTGTGACGGCCGCTTTAAATAGATATAACAAATTTGTGCACATGACAAAAATGTGTATTGTAAATGTATGGAATGAAATGAAACAAAGTGATTGCACATTTTCAGGAAGAAATATCCATAGTATGTTTTTCCATGAGTGTGAACAGGCCTATAAGACTATGTATGTGAAGTATTAAAATGGCCATATACTATATTTGTATGAATTGCTATCACATAACTGTAAAGGAGATGGTCTGCTTACCCTAATAAAGGTTTGCTCTCCAAAAAATAAATAAATATATAATAAGGTAAAAAAAATTAAGCTAACTAAGGGCCCTTTCACATCAGCGTTTTTTGAAATTTGCGGCAGATGCGGTGAAAAACCGCATCTGCCGCAATTACTGCATACCGGCTGCACTTGCGGCGCGGTTGCGGTAAACGCCATGCAAAGTATAGGCGTACTTGCGGCAGGTGCGGCAAGTGCGGTTTTGCACTTGCGGCAGGTGCGGCCGCGAAAAAAACCACGGCTGACCGCGGTTTTTTCGCGGCCGCACCTGCCGCAAGTGCAAAACCGCACTTGCCGCACCTGCCGCAAGTACGCCTATACTTTGCATGGCGTTTACCGCAACCGCGCCGCAAGTGCAGCCGGTATGCAGTAATTGCGGCAGATGCGGTTTTTTCACCGCATCTGCCGCAAATTTCAAAAAACGCTGATGTGAAAGGGCCCTTACACAGATGTTTTAAAGACATTGTAAGATTCTTGGACTTCACAGCTGCTGCCACATCTGTTTCCAAAATGTATGCCCTGCAGGTGTCAGCATACATGCAAACTCCAGGAAGCTTAAAAAAATCATTCAAAGCTCAAACAAACTCCTCAGCTTGATACAAGCTGGTAGACCCAGTGTTTCTCCCGGCCAATAGGTCTTCTAGTGAGCATTTTGGCGCCTTAACTAACAGGGAGAGTTTTAGGGCGATATTACATTTTGAACTTTTGTTCACGAACAAGACAGCATTCGACGATTTTGTAGGAAATTGCTTATGTTTCCGATTCCAAAGAAAATCTGCAATGTTCAGGCCAAATTTGAAATTGCCCAACATGTTAGGGGAAAGTGTGCTCATCTTTATTGGTGCCATACGGACAATTATAGGCACTTAAATGCCTTGTCATGCAATAAATGAAGCTATTTATGGTTGTCTTAGAAATTTTTTCTTGGGCACAACAATCAATAAAATCTCCTTCTGGAAGTTCTTTTTGCTATGACATCCGAGTTTTAATTGATGGGATATGCTGCAGCCTAAGGTAACATGTTGATCCACATAGTAGCTTGAGAAGGAAGCACCCTGGCATGGAAAAATGACTTCTGGTACCCTGTGGAGAAATGGCTTTAATATCAATCCATTCTGTTTTGCAAGTAAAACTGGACATCAAATAGTTTCACAGTTTCATAGTTTCTGAGGTTAAAGGTAGGCTTAAAGTCTAGTTACACCTATAGCCTGTTGATCCAAAATTTATTGCTCATAACCCATAATCATGTATTTTTTAGAAATGCATGCGTGTCATTCTTAAATTATTGAATCAACCATTACAATATCACATGATAGAGAGTTCATTAGTCTCACTGCTCTTACTGAAAAGAATGTGCATCTGCAATTATGATTGTATCTTCTTTCCTGTAGATGATGCCTCCTTGTCCCAGTCACAGATCTAGGTGTAAAAAATCATTAAATATCAAGCCTTATGCATTAAGTGGTGTTTACTAGGGATGAGCGAGTATGCTTGTCACTACTCGGTACTTGCACGAACATCTTGATACTCGGGGTACTCGGCGAGCACCGAGTACCGCCGAGATGCTCGGACTCCTCGCAAATAATTATCGATCTGACAAAAATACACAGTTCCCTTCAGTGCACACAGTGAGCTGGCACCTCACAGAGAGCAGATTGATTGTTATGGTCCCTCTGGGGGCCACGGCAAGGTGTTCTATGTTGCGAAGATTTGAAAAAGCCCACCCTCCCGCCCTTTCCCAGAAACACTCGTTTTATAGCTGGAAGTCTGTGGGCGGAGCCTGTCACTAATTTGGCCGAGTACACGAGTTCTTGTGATGCTCGGCAGGAGCTTTGAGCACCTGAGCATTTTAATACTCGCTCGTCTCTAGTGTTTACCCAAACTGTCAAAGGGTATCTGTATATGGAGAAAGAGCATGGAGGATGTAATAATTTTGTCCTGCCAAAATCTAATGAGGGTTCACAAACCTGGATAGAACTAAGTTATTAATTGTCAATGGTGTTTGACAATAGACCACTTATTTATTTCCAGTTATGTGAACTCACATTGGATTTCAGAATCACAGAAAGACACAGTCTCCCTTGCTCCTTCTTCACAAACAATTGTGGATGCGGCAGTAGCTGTTAATTTGGCTGTGACAGTGGTTGTCCTTCACACACCAAAATCAGGCGAGCAATGCAGTAATCTCTCTCTACTGTACGCTTGGATATTCCCTATTGCGCTTTTTAAATCTAAAACGTGTTTGTATGACATTTGGTCAAGGGCCTGTTTTTTAGCTACAGATGTTCTATTGACCACATATAACCATTAACTAAGACTATCATAGCATAAAGCCAGACATCAATAGAGGCTAGAATGAAAGGTTTTTATTTCTATCCCACTTTGATCTGGGATTTAATGATAGTCAGTTATTTGCCTGTAAGACACGTGGACAACACCATGAATTACAGTAAATACTATATGCAATCTTATGATGATGGGGTTAAGTCCCCTAGGAAGAAAAGAAGATAAGGGGAAAAAAAATAAAATAAAGAAAAATAAAAAATTTGAATCATCCCATTTTTCCCCATGCAATTAAAAAAAACAAAAACAGAAAAAATCAGGTGTTGCCATTTCTATGAAAATCCATTCTACCTAAATATAAAATAAATTAACTTACACAGCATACAATATAAAATAATCAAAAACTCCAGAATTTGTCCTTTTTGTCAGGACAACAGATCCTAAAAATGCAATAAAAATTATATTGATTGACATGTTGTACAAAGACATAAGGGTGCGTGCACACGGTCCGGAGGAGCTGCGTGTTGGACTCCGGGTGACCGCAAGGAGACCGCAGCCGCCCTGTACTCACCATGTGCGGCGGGTGCAAGGCGGCTTCTCCCTCCGTGCACCGGATGGGAGCGGCTTCCGACTCCGCAGCATGAAATGAACATGTGGAGGAGGAGCGGACTGCCGGCAACGCACACCGCAGCTCCAAACACGCTGCCGACGGGTTACGCATAGTGAGGATGGGATTTCATGAAATCCCATCCACTATGCTAGTACTGTACGACGCAGCGTTTTGGATGCAGCGCAAAGATTCTGCGTCCAAAACGCTGCGCATCCTGATCGTGAGGATCCACCCTCAGCAAATCTTTTGAATTTCAAATTCACTCAATTTTCCTCCAAAATTCTATTTGTGGCATAACAATTTGTGTGAAGTTTATTATTGAAAATCTTGTAATTGCTCGCTAAAATACATGTTGGGAGAGGACAGAGGGAGGAACTTACTGAGCAAAAAAGATTATATTAAACATTTGAGCAAGAAATAATAATAATAATTATAATAATATAATATTGATATAGTGCCATTAATTCCATAGCACTTTACATACATCAGTAATGCTATCCCCATTGAGGCTCACAATGTAAACATCCTATCAGTATGTCTTTTCAATGTGGGAGGAAACCGGAGTGCCTGGAAGGAAACCCATGCAAACACGGGGAGAACATACAAACTCCTTGCAGATAATGTCCTTGGTTGTATTTAAACCCGGGACCTCAGTGTTGCAAGGCCACAGTGCTAACCACTGAGCCACGGTGCCACCCCTGTGTGTTCTACTTATATAAAAAAAATGCAGGTTTGTTATTGCCATAATCATATTACCTTCATCATGGTTTTGGTAATTTTTACCATACAATTAATATTATTACAAATATTCCATTTGGAATTTTTTTCCATGATTCTTATTAAATTGTGTCACTCAAAACTACCACACATTTCTGAAAAAAAGTAAAAGCTTTACGTGAATATAGCAATGGAAAATAAAACTTTATAGGTATCGGAAGAAGAGGGAGGAAAAATGGAAATTATTAAAATTATCCGCGAAGGCAAGGGGATAAAAATAAAATAGTCTTAAAATATATTTCAGTATATGTGGGAAATAAAGTACAGATGGAAACCAAAATACTTACTGGACCTTGTGCAGTATACAGTAACCCTAACCCCAATTTAGGAAGTTCTTTTTCAAAAGAAAAGCTTCATGTCAGTACCTTGACAGATAGATTGACAGTAGAGTCAGATTGGCCTCACTAAAAAAGTTCTGCACCATAATATTCACTATCCATATAAAAATATCTTACAGTCTTTATTGAGAGGAAAAAGTAAAATATGGTGAAAAAATCCTATGGCTGGGCATTTTTATTTCATAAGCTTCAGAAATATGTCATGTATTTCATGGGGAATGATCTTATACTGTATCACTGCATCTATATATCTAGTGAAAACACGTCTATAAAATACAAGATTGGGTTGCCTATCTCTTCTGTTTTTCTTCCTCTGATCAACATCAGGAGGCTATTATGGGCTCTTCAGTGTTGTAAACCTGAAATTCTCTGTAGATGACAGAATGAATGTGAGATTCTTCTTGCTTCAATAAAATTATTGATTATGCCATTCATGCAGAACCTCAAGAGAATGCTGTTTCTTTTTGTTTGCTTGTCAAATTGTCCAAAATAATTTTCGCAGGCTCCCTTAAGAATTCGTAAGAGACCCTATAGGATGTGAGCAACAAAACACACTGAAACCGACATCGATTTGCTGCCTGCCAGTATGTGCTGGTGTTTATCAGTTTTCCTCCCTGCTGATGTTTACTTGTTAAGTGAGTGAATCTGTGTGTATATATCTTCTTTTCTAAAGATATCCTACATGTTCTTTTTCACACATTGGCATGCTTCTGTATTGCAGCCATTTGTTTTGAGGTGTAAAAGTCTTAGGCTCTACTAGTCCAAAGACAGCATAGATGATTCAATTGGAAAATATAATAGGATATCTATGTAGGCAGTTTAAGAATATTAACCTGAACTAGACAAGATTGAGAAAGGCAAATTAGGGATATTTCACATCTTCTTTCCACTTGTTCCAGTGGACAGACATAAAAGCTTGTAAGTAAATGCACAGGGTAAAGGTCTGACAACTTATCAGACTGACGTAAGCCATTTATCATTTTTATGCATAGTCCAAATTGATCTAGGTATTTAAGTTATAGGTTAATTTTTTATTCTTGCATTTGGATGTGCCCTGGGAAAAGAAACTATTAAAAATCTAGTAAAATTGTATCAGTTTGACATTCTGCAGTAAAAAAATTCAGAAGCCAAGCATCACAAAAATTGTTCCAAGATATTAGTTCAAAATTATTATCCAAATTTATTGTATTTCAGTAGAGATAAGCACTTTAATCTTCTTCACGACTTTTGACATGTATGTACATCAATTAGACGTTGAGCCTGAATTTTTCCCTGCACATGACTGCTGATTTAGGCCATGTCCACACATCTCTGCTGCTAGTATTTAGCGGGTCTCCGCTAAATACTTAGCCTTTTTCAATGAAGCGGAGATGCGTGAGCGCCGCCGCTTCCTGGTGACGCAGCCCCTGTTTAACCGATGTTGATCGTGGTAACCACTTCACACTCAAGGCTGCCTAGTGTCTGCTTTCCTAGAGCGGACAGGGAAACGCTGCTAGCAGCATTTCCCTGCCCACTCGGCTTAAGCGGACACTAGACAGCCTTGTGTGTGAAGTGGTTACCACAATCAACATCTGCATCACCAGGAAGCGACGCGCTCACGCATCTCCGCTTCACTGAAAAAAGCTAAGTATTTAGCGGAGACCCGCTAAATACTAGCACCAAAGATGTGTGAACATGGCCTTACTCAAAAGTCATATGCCTATAACCATTACAGGTGTATTGAAAGTCTGTCTGCCACAAACCAAGTAAATCTCGCTGTCAATCTTTAGCAGCGAAACGTAACATGTGTCGGCAGGGGTCAGGTTATTCCCTGATCCCATGCAGACTATACTATATGAATATATGTGTGTACATAAAAATTAAATATATATATATACACTGTGTGCAGAATTATTAGGCAAATTATTATTTTTATCACATGATACTTTTTATACATGTTGTCTTACTCCAAGCTGTATAGGCTTGAGAGCCAACTGCCAATTAAGTAAATCAGGTGATGTGCATCTCTGTAATGAGGAAGGGTGTGGTGTAATGATATCAACACCCTATATAAGATGTGCTTAATTATTAGGCAAATGCCTTTCCTTAGGCAAAATGCGTCAGAGAAGATATTTGACGGGCTATGAAAAGTCCAAAATTGTGAGATGTCTTGCAGAAGGATGCAGCAGTCTTGAAATTGCTAAACTTTTGAAGCGCAATCACTGAACAATCAAGCGTTTCATGGCAAATAGCAAACAGGGTCGCAAGAAGCGTGTTGGGCAAAAAAGGCACAAAACAACTGCCCATGAATTGAGGAAAAGCGAGCGTAAAGCTGACGAAATGCCATTTGCCACCAGTTTTGCCATATTTCAGAGCTGCAATGTTACTGGAGTATCAAAAAGCACAAGGTGTGCCATACTCAGGGACATGGCCAAGGTAGGGAAATCTGAAAAACGTCCACCTTTGAACAAGAGACATAAGATAAAACATCAAGAAATATCTTAAGACTGATTTTTCAAAGTTTTTATGGACTGAAGTAATGAGAGTGACTCTTGATTGCCAGATGGATGTGCCAGAGGCTGGATCACTAAAGGACAGAGAGCTGCAGTCCCACTCAGACGCCAGCAAGGTGGAGGTGGGGTACTGGTATGGGCTGGTATCATCAAAGTTGAACTTGTGGGACCTTTTCGGGTTGAGGATGGAGTGAAGCTCAACTCCCGGACCTACTGCCAGTTTCTGGAAGGCAACTTGTTCAAGCAGTGGTACAGAAAGAAGTCGGTATCATTCAAGAAAAACATGATTTTCATGCAGGACAATGCTCCATCACATGCATCCAACTACTCCACAGCGTGGCTGGCCAGTAAAGGTCTAAAAGAAGAAAAAATAATGACATTGCCCCCTTGTTCACCTGATCTGAACCCCACAGAGAACCTGTGGTCCCTCCTAAAATGTGAGATCTACAGGGGGGAAAACAGTACACCTCTCGGAACAGTGTCTGGGAGGCTGTGGTGGCTGTTGCACGCAATGCTGATCGTAAACAGATCAAGCAACTGACAGATTCTATGGATGGAAGGATGTTTAGTGTCATCATAAAGAAAGGTGACTATATTGGTCACTAATTTTTTTTGTGTTTTGTTTTTGCATGTCAGAAATGTTTATTTCTAAATTTTGTGCAGTTAACTGAGATGGGAATGTATTTGGTTTTTATTAAGTTGCCTAATAATTCTGCACAGTAATAGTTACCTGCACAAACATCTATCCTCCTAAGGCTGGGGTCACACATAGAAGTCCGTTTTTGGAAGTGATTTTCATCACCAATCCGTTTTTTTATAGGGTGCTTTTTGAGCCTCCTGCACCTCTGAACGTTTTTGGACTTAGTCATTTTTTCATTAAAAACGCATATGCGTTAACGCATGCATTAACGCAGGTGACTATATGTGCCATGCGTTAACGCATGTGTTTCCCATAGGGCCCCATGTTAAAAAAACGCATGCTTTTTTTATCTGATGCCAAAAACGTTGCTAGCAACGTTTTTGGCTCAAAAACGGACAGAGCAATGTTTTGAGGTCCAGAAAAAAACGGACAGGGTGTTTATTACATCCAATCCGTTTTTCTGTCAGTTTTTGGACTTAGAAAAAAAAAAATGACAAAAATGAAGCCAAAAACGGACCAAGGGCTTATGTGTGACCCAGCCTAAGATAGCCAAATCTAAAGAAAAGAAACAATCCAACTTCCAAAAATATTAAGTTTTGATATTTGAGTCTTTTGGGTTGATTGAGAACATAGTTGTTGATCAATAATAAAAATAATCCTCTACAATACAACTTGCATAATAATTCTGCACACAGTGTATATGACAGGTAAAGACACATCTAAAAGAGCAGGTTAGAAATAAAAACAATGTCCTACACACATACCTATTTTTAATTATATGCAGCCATTTAAACATAATGCTACATGGTAAAATATCAACATATTCCAAAAATATTCACCATTTTTTTATTATTTGCCATTTTTTACATTGAATGCCCTACCACTAGAGGTACTAAATGCAGACACTATAACAACTTTAACCCTTCCTGACATATGACATGCCCAGTACGTCATGACTAGCAATTCTTTACCAACTGATGACATACTGGGTACATCATGGCAATTATGTGGGCACGGAAGCTGCAGCCACACAATTGTCGTCAGGTATTCGGCTTATGTTAAAGCCAGGAGCAGTGCCTGCACAAGCCCAATCTGTTTATCCCCTTAAATACTGTGAATAGTAGCAACTGCCTCACTGAGGAGGCAAAGAGAAGGGTGTGTTCCTCTCCTAAGTGATCTGGACACCTGTGATGTGATTACAGGGGCCCAATCACTGCCATTGCAACCTAAGGTAATCATCATGATGACCTCCAGATCACCAAGCTGCGGCAAGTCTCTTATACCATGCCAGGAGAATGGTATAGAATGCAATCTGTTAGTACAACACTTACAGTAATAATCGATTGCAATGCATTCCATTACAATCCATGATAATACATTACAAAGAATTATATCAGCAATCAGTGCAAATATAGTTAATGTCCCAGATAGGGACTAAATTAAAAAAAAAAAAAGAGTAAAAAAAAAAATTGTAAAAATATATATTTTAAATAAAAGAGAGCAAAATAATTTGAAAAAGTATGATACAAATAAATAAAAAAATACACATAATTGGTATTGCCGGGTCCAGATCAATCAGATATATAAAATTGTACCATTACTTAATCCCTTCATTGAATGCCACAAAAAATTAAGAACATGGGAAAAAAATATGCTTTGTCCTCATACCGCCAAAACAGTGTAATAAAAACAAAAACAACTTTTTTTTTATATATATTTTTTATTATGGTGTAAAAACAGCAAAACATAATTAAAAATGTAAAAGTGGTATCACTGTAATTGTAATGACTCGAAGCTGTCTTATCACTTTTATGACATGGTGAATGGCAGAAAAAAACTGTTCCTGATTTTCAGTTTTTTCTTGATTCTACCTCACAAAAGCAGAATACAAAGTAATCAAAACACGCGTGGCCCAAAATGGTAACAATAAAACTCCAACTCATCCAGAAAAAAACAAGCCCTCACATGAATCTGTTAATTTGTTTACTCTGCCTCACATAGATTGCTGTAAAGTGCAGCTCAAAATTATCCTGCACTCTACATTGTTTACATTGGGTTTACATGTAAATCTCTGAAAAATGTATTCAGACAAAATTTTCAATAGAAAATTCACTGTATTGAGGCAGATGGAGTAACTTTCAATTCCAGTCTGGCCTGTGGTCCTGAAGTGTCCATCTTTATACATGGTCTTTTTAGACACACAGAAGAGTGTGCTAAGCCACAGTTTTGTGCACCTTTGAGAAGATGGACACCATTGACACAGAGGCCAAGCAGAGTCTGGAGTTACTCAGCTGAGTCACTATAGTGAATGGATCTACGTTTCAGATAAATCACGTAATTTGGATATGTAGATTGAAACCCTAATGTAAGTCCACAGCATATAGGACAGGATAAATATTAACTGTTTCAAAATGTTCTATAGACCAAACTGCCATCAATAGCACTGAACTTAACCCACAAAAAGACAAGTCCATATCAAGGTCTTTCATCTGATCTTGGAAATGTAGGGGACTTCCACATTTGGTTAAAAAAAGGCTTCACTTGGAGTACAACAATGTGTCTTAACTATTAACCAGTTAAAATCCACATATTTGGCATTGTTTAAGTGAACAAGTCTGCTTAATTTATGGAGTGTATGTCTCCTGAAGCACAAGCTTTGCACAATACAGGGGCACTACAATGGCTTATTTGCAATTTTCCATTCTATGACATTCACTGCATTTGACTCCATCTGTGTTTTCCAGAGACAAAATCGTCACTACACCCAAAGATAAATTCTCGGTGGGCTGAAATTTGCAAAATGTGATAGCTTAATGGGGTATCAGCTGTTTTTGGACTCAGAGGCCCTGTAAATTATTTTAGAAAAATCTGTGCTCCAAAAATTAAATAGCACTCCTTCCCTTCTGAGCCCTGCCATGTGGAGAAACAGTACTGTAAAGTTACATGTGGAGTATGGCCAATTTCAGGAGAAATTGTGTAAATCATTATGTGGCACTTTTTTGCTATAACGATTGTGAATATTGGAAATCTGGGGTTAAAACAACATTTTAATGGTAAAAATTTAATAAATTATTTTTTTCACTGCCCAATAGTATACATTTTGTGACACACCTCTGGTATCAATATGCTTACTGCACCCTCTAGATCAGGGGTCTCAAACTCCATGCCTCGAGGGCCGCACACAGTCCAGGTTTTCTGAGTTTCCTTAGTATTTCACAGTTGAAATAATCACCTGTGCAGGAGATTAAATCATCAACTGTCAAACTCAGAAAACCTGGACTGTGTGCGGCCCTCGAGGCATGGAGTTTGAGACCTCTGCTCTAGATGTATTCACTCAGGTGTGCAGTTTGTAAAATGGGGTCATTTGTGGGGGATTTCTAATCATCTTGCACCTCAGGCATTCTGCCAATGTGACTTTGCGCCCATAAACCATTCCAGAAAATTCTGAAGTCCAACAAGGTGCTCCTACCTTTCTAAGCTTTACAATGTACCTCAAAAGTAGTTCCCAATTACATGGAGGATTTTCTTTACCCTAGAAAAATGACTCAACAAACTGTTGGTCATTTTTTCCTTCATAGCCCATAAATAATTTGAGAACTTTGGGCTAAAACAACATTTTGGTGAAAAAAGTAATAATTTTTTTCTTCCGTGCCCAATGGTATAACATTCAGTAACACATCTGTGGTGTCAATGTGCTCATTACACCTCTAGATGAGTTTACTGAGGGATGATGTTTGTAAAATGGAGTTGCTTATTGGGGTCTACGTTTCTGGCAGATCAAGGGCTCTAGCATTGTGGTTCGATTAATATAAATATAAGCCAATATTTATTAGAACAATAGAAATATGATAGACCATACACACCACTGAAGGTTTATATCAAATAAGGTATGTGCCTTCAATTCCTAAATATATATATATATATATATATATATATATATATAATATTACATGTGTATATATAATATATAAAGATGAATGTATGTGCATGTGTGCATGTGTGTGTACGTGTGTTTGTCTCATAGCTCCAATAATTACTTCATAGCCCACCCCTACACATAGCTCTGGCCCTCCACAGCCCCATCCACTTCAGAAGCCCACCTCCCCACATAGCCACACCCCCTATTATGCATGTCCACATTTAGCCCCATCCACTTCATAGTTTTACCCTTCCACTAGCCATGCCCCTTCATGGGTCGACATGGCTCCGCTCCCTGCCCTGCCCTCTTAATAATCATCCAGATGCATATGGCTCCACCCCTTCTGTTAGCCCCACCTATTTATTATGCCCCATTTATTATTGTAAACCAGACAATGCCCCCTTCATAATCCCACCCCTGAGTGCATATGGTTCCGCCTCCTCCAGCTACCCTTCAGTTAGCCTTGCCCCATTTATTATGCCCCATTATTAGTGTAACCTTGGCAGTGCCGGGTTCTATAGCTAGTTTATATATATATATATATATATATATATATATTATATATATATATATATTTACAGTATATATATATATATATATATATATATACTGTATATATATATATATATATATATATATATATATGTATATACAGAGAGAGAGAGAGATAGAGAGGTAGAAAGGCATTCAGCTCAGCTCCTCAGTCTGCACCCAGCTCTTGAGAAAGCCACTTTGCCTTGTAGTGATATAAGTGGGGATTGTCTTCCTTAATTCTTATAGCACTTGGTCCCCTTATTCAGCATGATAAGTATTTTTTTGCCTGTGCTACTTGTTTTATTTTTTTTCTTACCAGTGTTGGACCCTGGAGATCTTTTTTCCTCATGGACTGTTGGATCCATTTCCTTAGCCTATTAGGCTGATTGAGGATTTTTGATGGTGGTACCAGTGGTAGTACTGGGTGTCTGTATTTGTCAAGAATGATACGGACCTATGTTTACACGGACCCGTGCTGCTCAACAGAGGAGACGGTCAAGAGATGGTTGGTCACAAGTGGCTTTTTATTGCATCCGACGCGTTTCGGAGTCAGATCCGACTCCTTCTTCAGGGAGTCAATAGCAATTGTGTTATTTCTATATCTTTATTTGTTACGGTGTGACTCCTTATTACATGTACTGTTGTTCATTCAATATTGTACCTTATATTTTATTTTGTGCTTCTTTTTGGTGTGTTCTTAAGTGCTTTCATTGTTGTTGACAGCTCAATAAAGATGTACATTTTTTGGTGGTCTTGCTTTTTTGGGACATCTTTTCTTTATTATTTACTTAATAGTGTTTTTCGTGCCTGTGGTCTTGGAGATCCTACGGTTGTGGTGCCCTCTATTGATTGCTTCGCAAACATTAGTTTTCCACCACATATAGGGTATTAGCTAACTCGTTAAAAATTGCCCGACAAATTGTATTGTGCATTTCCTCCTATTACCCTTGTGAAAATGAAAAATGTGGAGCTAAAGGAACATTTTTGTGAGAAAAAATAACATTTTAATGTTTTTCCTTCCAAATTGCTTTCATTTCTTTCAACCACCTGAAGGGTTAATAATCTTCTTGAATGTGGTTTTGAGCTGTCTGAGAGGTGCATATTGTAGAACTAGATGGTGCTCCGATTCTAATGCATCAGGTATTCTAGAGTATGTGTGTAGTTTATTTATGAAGATTTAAGAATAATGCAAAGCAAAGCTGGGTTTAAATCCTGTGCCAATATCGCTGATTGCTGGCAACTGGCCGGGCACAACCAATCAGCGAAGCGTGGTTGAAATTCTGCACCAATTTGCGGGCGGATTGTTCCTGTTGCTGATTGGGCGTGGGTGGCTGGCCTGACGAATCAGCGATACAGGATTTGCGTTACAGACAAACAGACAGAAGTAGACAAATATATAGTAGATACCTACAGCAGTAGCAGTGTGCAGCGGTGCCAGTGTGCAGCGGTGCCGGAGTCCAGGAGGGGACAGCGGCGGGGTGCAGTTAGGAAGGGGCCGGGGGACAGCGGCCAGGTGCGGGCAGGAGGGGGCCGGGGAACAGCAGGCAGGAGGGGGCCAGGTAAGAGCGGCCGGGTGCGGGCAGGAGGGGGCCAAGGAAGAGCAGCTGGGTGTGGGCAGGAGGGGGCCGGGGAAGAGCGGGCGGGTGCAGGCAGAAAGGGGCTGGGGACAGCAGCCGGGGTGGGCAGGATGGGGCCGGGGAACAGCGGGCAGGAGGGGGCCGAGTAAGAGCAGCCGGGTGTGGGCAGGAGGGGGCCGGGTAGGAGCAGCTGGGTGCGGATAAGAGGGGGCCAGGGAAGAGCGGGTGGGTGCGGGCAGGAGGGGGATGGGGGACAGCGGCTGGGTGCGGGCAGGAGGGGGCTGGAGAACAGCGGCCGGTGTGGGCAGGAGGGGGCGGGGGCCAGTGGTCAGCGCAGGATGGAGGCAGAGTGGTCAGCGCAGGATGGAGGCAGAGAGGTCAGCATAGGATGGAGGCAGAGTGGTCAGCGCAGAATAGAGGTAGAGTGGTCAGCGCAGGATGGAGGCAGAGTGGTCAGCGCAGAATGGAGGCAGAGTGGTCAGCGCAGGATGGAGGCAGAGTGGTCAGCGCAGGATAGAGGCAGAGTGGTCAGCGCAGGATGAAGGCAGAGTGGTCAGCACAGGATGGAGGGCCAGTGGTCAGCAGAGGATGGAGACAGAGTGGTCAGCGCAGGATGGAGGCTCAGTGGTCAGCGCAGAATGGAGGCTTGGTGGTCAGTGCAGGATGAAGGCTCAATGTTCAGCACAGGATAGAGGCTCAGTGGTCAGCGCAGGATGGAGGCTTGGTGGTCAGCACAGGATGGAGGCAGAGTGGTCAGCACAGGATAGAGGCAGAGTGGTCAGCAGAGGATGGAGGATCAGTGGTCAGCGCAGGATGGAGGCAGAGTGGTCAGCGCAGGATGGAGGCAGAGTGGTCAGCACAGGATGGAGGCAGAGTGGTCAGCGCAGGATGGAGGCAGAGTGGTCAGCGCAGGATGGAGGCAGAGAGGTCAGCATAGGATGGAGCCAGAGTGGTCAGTGCAGAATGGAGGTAGAGTGGTCAGCGCAGGATGGAGGCAGAGTGGTCAGCGCAGGATGGAGGCAGAGTGGTCAGCGCAGGATGGAGGCAGAGTGGTCAGCGCAGGATAGAGGCAGAGTGGTCAGCACAGGATGAAGGCAGAGTGGTCAGCACAGGATGGAAGGCCAGTGGTCAGCAGAGGATGGAGGCAGAGTGGTCAGCGCAGGATGGAGGCTCAGTGGTCAGCGCAGAATGGAGGCTTGGTGGTCAGTGCAGGATGGAGGCTCAATGTTCAGCACAGGATAGAGGCTCAGTGGTCAGCGCAGGATGGAGGCTTGGTGGTCAGCACAGGATGGAGGCAGAGTGGTCAGCGCAGGATGGAGGCAGAGTGGTCAGCGCAGGATGGAAGGCCAGTGGTCAGCAGAGGATGGAGGCAGAGTGGTCAGCGCAGGATGGAGGCTCAGTGGTCAGCGCAGGATGGAGGCTCAATGTTCAGCGCAGGATGGAGGCTCGGTGGTCATCACAGGATGGAGGCAGAGTGGTAAGCACAGGATAGAGGCAGAGTGGTCAGCAGAGGATGGAGGATCAGTGGTCAGCGCAGGATGGAGGCAGAGTGGTCAGCGCAGGATGGAGGCAGAGTGGTCAGCACAGGATGGAGGCAGAGTGGTCAGCGCAGGATAGAGGCAGAGTGGTCAGCGCAGGATGGAGGCAGAGAGGTCAGCATAGGATGGAGGCAGAGTGGTCAGTGCAGAATGGAGGTAGAGTGGTCAGCGCAGGATGGAGGCAGAGTGGTCAGCGCAGGATGGAGGCAGAGTGGTCAGCACAGGATGGAGGCAGAGTGGTCAGCGCAGGATAGAGGCAGAGTGGTCAGCACAGGATGGAAGGCCAGTGGTCAGCAGAGGATGGAGGCAGAGTGGTCAGCGCAGGATGGAGGCTCAGTGGTCAGCGCAGGATGGAGGCTTGGTGGTCAGTGCAGGATGGAGGCTCAATGTTCAGCGCAGGATGGAGGCTCGGTGGTCAGCACAGGATGGAGGCAGAGTGGTAAGCACAGGATAGAGGCAGAGTGGTCAGCTGAGGATGAAGGATCAGTGGTCAGCGCAGGATGGAGGCAGAGTGGTCAGCGCAGGATGGAGGCAGAGTGGTCAGCACAGGATGGAGGCAGAGTGGTCAGCACAGGATGGATGCAGAGTGATCAGCGCAGGTTGGAGGGCCAGTGGTCAGCAGAGGATGGAGGCAGAGTGGTCAGCAGAGGATGGAGGCTCAGTGGTCAGCGCAGAATGGAGGGCCAGTGGTCAGCACACATTCATCCCCCCTCCCATCTGCTCCGGTCTCACCCGCACCTGGTGTTTACATCGCCGCCGGAAGATACAGCAAGTAATAAGCGGTCATGTGATAGTTGGGCTGAAGTGATGTGCACAGAGCCTGTCACATGACCGCTCATTACCTGCTGTAGCTTCCGGCGGCGATGTAAACACCGGGTGCGGGTGAAAGCTGAGGGAATGGAGCAGGGGGGGAATGGAGCGAGGGGGAGGATGGAGTGAGGGGGGTAGATGGAGTGAGGGGGGGAATGGAGCGAGGGGGTGGGAATGGAGCCGCAGGTGGCAGCGGCGGGCAAGAGGGGGCCGGAGGTAGACATGTGTTAAAAGTTATTTTATTAACTATTTTGCATGAAATAACTCTGTTTTTTGGGAATGAAAATATAATTTTTTAAATTGTAAAATTTTCACAATTTTCACTAAATTTCCAATATTTTCACAAAAAATAGCGACAATTATCATCCTATATCTACCACTAACATGAAGTACAATATGTCACGAAAAAACATTTCAGAATCACTGGGATCTCTTGAAGCCTTCCAGAGTTATAACCTCTGACAATTGGTTGGAAAACTGGCCGGGTCAGGAAGGTGAAAACCAGGCTTAGAAGTGTAGGGGTTAAAAAAGGACTGGATACTTTCATCACCAAAAATGGCTTAGTGGGTTATAGGTAATTTAGTGACAACGAACGTATATTGGTAGAGAAAGGATGAACTTGATGGACCTAGGTCTTTTTTAATCCAGTTATTTATGTAATATTGTGTATTATTGAACATTTTAATTTAAATGTTTATTGTTGTAATTTCTGAAATATATCCCTTATGTTAGTAATTAGAACATTTCAATACTCCACAGATGGACTTCAGCCAAACTATTTAATAACAACTGAGATCCATTAATGAATGTTATGTCAAAGACAAAGAATATTTGTTCTTGGAGTTCACATTCGTTAAATTAATTTGGACATAGTTGGAAAAAAAATCTTGATTCATTCTTTGATGGGTAAAATTAAAACAACAAACTGAATTAACTTCAAATAGTGCAGAGGAGGGTTTAATGCTTTTTCTACTTATTTTTGGGGTTGACATTGATGAAAACTCCATTTTAAATACAGTATTTAATTATATTGAATTCATATGCACACCTAAATTATCCAAAATACAAAATGGCACTTCTTTCATTTTGTGGGATCCAAAAATTCCCCATAATCCAACTGGTGTACTTACTGCCAGGTTCCCCAAAATAATGATAATTCATTGCTGAGGTTACAAGCACCTGACAATCATCAGAGTACACAAGACTTACAAAGAACATAAGGCCATATCCAAGGACCTAGGTATCCCAGTTTTAACAGTGTGCAATGTTATGAAGAAGTTTTCCAAGCATAGAACTATCAAAAACCTCTCTGGAAGTGGGCGAAAGAGTAAAACTGACAAGAGGTGTCTTCAAAGGTTGGTGCAAATGGTGAAAAAAATCACCATGTCAAATATCAAAAGATCTGAAAGTCAACCTGGAACAGTCTGGGGCCATTGTTTAAACAAGTGCCATACATCGCACCTTTAACCAAGTTTTATCAAAAAATGAGCTGATGCAATCTGGTCATTAGACGCATTGCTATGGTGACCAGATCACCCAAGGTTGCAGAGAGTGATCTGCATGGTCACCTGATTTGTTCACCATAGCAATTGTGACATGCTGTTATTGTGACCAAATCAGGTGACTGTGCAGGTAACTCTCTGTGACCTCCTGTCCTGGTGTGCCGTTACTTGTTGAGGTCTCCTGAGGTCACCTTTCAGGTAAGTATGGAGATGCTAATCATTGAGAGTAATGTGCTTATCTGAGCTGTCCCTGGGTGACCGCACAAATCACCATACACTGGGTGTGCAGCGGGTTCATTCAGAGACTGGAGGCTGTGATGAGGATGCTGTATCCTTCATCACAGCCACCATTAAAGAAGACATGGCAGAAGATCCGAAGTGGGGTATGAGTGTCGAGGGTTTAATACATATGGAGTCTATAAATGTCTCTGTGTTTATATTTCTATCAAAAACATTCTACGTGAGGTGTTTTCTATACAATTCACTTGAAATTCTTAATGGCTGGGTCTAACTTGGCCCGACATTAAGAATTTCGGGCTTAATGCCACCTTGCAATACGAAGCTGGCATTAACCTCTTATTACCCAGTGTGCCACCACCACCAAGGCCACTGGAAGAGCTGCATAAACTACCTGGATATAGCACCACGATAAATGTGCTATTCTTTAGTCTTGGGTGGCCCTAAAATGATGGCCTCCACTCACTGAGAAAACCTCGCCTTTCAGCTGCCTTGTTTTACATTGACTGGCACTTAAAAATAGGTCAGAACCCTATGCATATTTTATTGCCAGGTAAAAATAGGCAGCTGAGGGTGACAACTCATAGCTGATAGCTTTATCTGTGCTGAGACTGAAAAATACAGAGGAACCCTACACATCATTTCTCATTATTTATTTATTTTACACCTTATGATGTCAGGTTGGATGCCATATACTAATGTGTATGACAACCAAGCACCATCCAGATTGTGAAAATTCAGTCTAATTGCAACAGCCAATCACAGCCGTTCTCAAAGAGCATGAGCGTCTGTGATTGGCTGTTGCCTGGTCAGTGAAGTGAATATTCAGAAAGATTAATGGGCAGGACTGGAAGTCAGTGAGAGAGTGCGGGAGAGCGCGGAAGCCACAGAAAAGCCACGAATAATGCTATCTTTGCCAAAATGTGTTGGAAATGCCACTTCCGTATCCATGGTATTCCTCTGCTGTGAGGTGGGCTTTTAAATAATGTAAAATAAAGACTTTACCTATTAAAAATATTTTCCTCCGGACACTGAATTTTCTCTTCTTTCTGCAGTATTAATTTGTAGTGCCTTTATTGCTGCACATGCTGTTTACTCTGTTTCTTCTTTGAAATTGCAGCATGTTAGGTGACAAACAATGTTTTGCTGTATTACTTTGGAACACTAATTAAAAAATTATGAGGATATATTATTTTAATACATTTCCATTTCTTTTTATTGTACAATCTATGAAAATAATGGTGAGCAGCAGCGTATACATACTGAATAACTATATTGTCTGTAACCACCGTAGAGCCAGCATTTGGTGGTCACTAGCTTTTCTGCTTTCTGCAAGATGTTGTGCTGTTGCTAGTTACCTGATGACAAAAAATAACCTTTAAATGAAGAATAACACCCTATTTGAAAAAGCTCCATTGACATTTCATGCTAATCTTTTTAAGTTGCATATTCATTTCACATTACACTGTGTATAAAAGAGAAAAATAAAAGTGTGCACATGATTCATTTTGTCATATCCTCACTCATCAAATTCTGTGTTGGATAGAACTGATCAAAACGTGTCATCTGTGACAGAGAGCGGAGATCAAATAGTTGATGTGCAGCTGCATCACAAAACAACATTACCTTTTAAACACTGAAAAATTGCCTCAATGTTTTTAGCACATGTTAAAAGTGAATTAAAAAATAAAAGACTGTATCCCAAATCAAACAAATATGAACTTCGATTTGGAAATTCATTAGTGAATTTCTCAATTTACATAGTAACATAGTAACATAGTTTTTAAGGTTGAAGGAAGACTTTAAGTCCATCTAGTTCAACCCATAGCCTAACATGTTGATCCAGAGGAAGGCAAACAAAAACCCCATGTGGCAACACTTAACTCCACATTGGGGGAAAAAATTCCTTCCTGACTCCAGATATGGCAATCAGACTAATTCCCTGGATCAACGCCCTATCAAAGAATCTAGTATATATAACTGGTAATATTATAGTTTTCAAGAAAGGCATCCAGGCCCTTCTTAAATGTTAGTAGTGACTCCCTCATTACAACATCATGTGGCAGAGAGTTCCATAGTCTCACTGCTCTTACAGTAAAGAATCTGCGTCTGTGATTATGATTAAACCTTCTTTCCTCCAGATGTAGAGGATGCCCCCTTGTCCCAGTCTCAGGCCTAAGAGTAAAGAGATCATTAGAAAGGTCTCTGTACTGTCCCCTCATATATTTATACATTATTATAAGATCACCCCTCAGCCTTCGTTTTTCCAAGCTAAATAACCCCAAGTTTAATAATCTGTCTTGGTATTGCAGACCCCTTAGTCCTCTAATGACTTTTGTCGCTCTTCTCTGGACCCGCTCTAGTTCAGCTATGTCTTTCTTATACACCGGAGACCAGAATTGTACACAGTATTCTACGTGTGGTCGCACTAGTGACTTGTATAGAGGTAAAATTATGTTCTCCTCATGAGCATCTATGCCTCTTTTAATACATCCCATTATTTTATTTGCCTTTGCAGCAGCTGCCTGACACTGGCCACTAAATGTGAGTTTGTCATCTACCCATACACCCAGGTCTTTTTCAGTGACAGTTTTGCCCAGTGTTTTACAATTAAGCACATAATTATACCTTTTGTTTCCTCTGCCCAAGTGCATGACTTTACATTTATCCCCATTAAAGCGCATTTGCCATTTAGCAGCCCAAGCTTCTAGTTTACATAAATCCTCCTGTAATATAAAATTGTCCTCCTCTGTATTGATTACCCTGCAGAGTTTAGTGTCATCTGCAAATATTGAGATTCTACTCTGTATGCCCCCTACAAGGTCATTAATAAATATATTAAATAGAAGCGGGCCCAACACTGACCCCTGTGGTACCCCACTGTTAACTGTGACCCATTCTGAGTGTGTTCCATTAATAACCACCCTTTGTTTCCTATCACTAAGCCAGTTCTTAACCCACTTACACATATTTTCCCCTATCCCCTTTGCCCTCATTTTATGTATCAACCTTTTGTGTGGCACCGTATCAAAAGCTTTTGAAAAGTCCATATACACCACATCCACTGCATTTCCTTGGTCCAGTCCAGAACTTACTTCTTCATAGAAGCTTATTAGATTAGTTTGACAGGAACGGTCCCTCGTAAAACCATGTTGATAATGGGTCATGAGGTTATTTTTCTTCAGATACTCCAGTATAGCATCTCTTAGAAAACCCTCTAGGATTTTACCCACAGTAGAGGTTAAGCTTACTGGCCTATAATTTCCAAGATCAGTTATATGGTTATGGTTATATCTTGTTGGGAAGTCAAGGATATAATTCATATGTTATGGTAAATTGTACATTTTTTATACATTTAACAACAATTTTGAGAAAAAACAATGGAATTGCAACCTTAATTAGATTTTGGGAACAAAATTTATTTTTCCATAGTTAGTTTAAAATGCTCCATATGCACACTGTTAGGATTCCACTCTGTTGTCTGTTTGAGCTGTTACCATGTGACCAGAAGTATATTATTTGAATACCGAAGGTTTTATTACTTTTTGTGACTTAGAGGGAACCTATCACCAGGTTTTTGCAACCTAATCTGAGAACAGCGTAATATAGGACCCGAGATCCTGATTCCAGCGATGTGTCACTTACTGGTTTGCTCAGTGTAGTTTTGCTAAAATTACTGTTTAATCATCTGGAGATTATCATTAGCAGTCTACTTGGCCTGCTGCCAGGTAGTCTGGCATATTCACAGACTGCTAAATCTACAACAGAGAGAACACTAATTTTATCAAAATGACAGCAAGCAGCGCAGTGACACATCGCTGGAATCAGGGTCTCTATTTCTACATTATGCTGCTCTCAGATGGGATGGACAAACCCTGGTGACAGGTTCCCTTTAAAATGTAATATTCTATTGAGAAAAGTTTAATAACTTGCTAGCCACAGCAGAAAACCGGAACCGGGAAAACTCTTTTATTACGTAATGCATGTAATATGATGTCTTCAACTTTACAGTAGAGATGAGCAGATCGATCCGTGGGTAATTGTGCTCAAGCCAAACTTCCTGAAATTCCCACTTTTACACAAAATCAAACATTTTGAGATTCAATTCACCATTCACACACAATTTATAACTTTCCCAGCAGCATTTCCCCCACTGTAGTGCACAGTTTGTATAGCAGAGAGGTTTTGTATTTCCAGAGTGTTGCTGTAAATTTATCTCTCCTGTAAAGTGTAAATTCCTATGAAATGCAGAGACCTTTCTCTCCTCTCTGTAGAGCGTAAGCTCTTATGGTCATCAATGTGATCTATCCCTCTCCTGTGGACTCTAAGCTTTTATGATCAGCATGAACTTCTCTCTCTTTCTCCTGTAGCGTGTAAGCTCTTATGGTAAGAAAGGTTCTATCTCCCCTCCCATGTTTATTTTCTGAGCAGTTACAAGCTTTACAGTTTTGAGGTTTGGGGGATACATTGCTGAAATGAGAGAATCCAAATTTTAAATCAATCACTCATCACTACCTTACAGCAGTAACCAGATTTATGAAGACAAGTTAATTTGCAATAATACCTTCTACCCCTGTGTTCCCTCCAAGGTGTGTGTACTGGAAAGGAAACAGATAAAACAACATACCAATGAGAATCAACAAGCCCAAAGTCCTCCATACACATTAGACGAATGTTGGCCAAAACCGCTTTAATTGACGGGTTCTTCTGAAACGCTAATATAACTAATCCGCTGGGGAAATATCAAGTGGGCATGGGAATTTAAGGCTCCCGATCACTTTGTTTTCCCAAAGATAAGTCTCTGGCAGAGATATTTGTTGATAGATTTTTCACAGAGAACACATGACCAATTGGTCAGAGGGAACATTCATGAGTATAAGGGAGACAGCCAATATGGCTTTCAGGTAAACAATTCTCCAAAGCATCATTCAGTCTATGCATACAGCTATCTACTGTATATGACTGGCTTATCAACTTTCAGTTGCCATATTTAACTCATCATTATGAAAGCACTATGTAGAGATGAGCGGATCTGAAAATAATTAGAATTTGCCAAATTGTGCAGATTTTACCAGAACGTTCCCAGTGAATTAGGAGTTCTGATTTCAGTTGTTGTTTTACAGACCATGGGACATCGAGCAGGTAGCAGGAGGGATGGCTGGAGAACTAGGCAGGCAGAAAAAGATTTATTAAAAAGAGCATACTCCCCTCATCATTCACTTTCCTGTCACCCCATTTCTCCCTGTTTTCTGCCTTGTCCTATGCACCTCATCTGTTCCCCTGTTTTTACACTGGGCTGAGGCTTTCAATCAAATGTTGGTCTTGTAGCTTACACAATGAACTTCTGAAACTCTTTGCTGCCATACGTTCTTGCCTACTGTGAACATTGGGCAGGTGACATGGTGCAACTGAGGCACAGAGGACACAAAGTATGCAAGGAGTAGTGGAGGTAGCTTGAAAGGTTTACAGGTAGGTGAAAATGTTTTTTCTTTTTAAACTTTTGATGGACTTTTGGACATGTGAGGCATGAGAGGTAATTCACGTAAAATGACAGGGAAAGGTATCCCTGAATCTAGAGAAAGGGAAGATGGTGGCTCCAGCCAAACCTTCTGCTGGCCCTGGCTTCCCTGAGCACCCTAGAGAGGTTTGGCACTTATACGCTGAGCTGGATACCTGGCCCTGACTGCCACTGATCTGGGCCCTAGGTAAGGAATGGATGGTATGAGCTCTTTGTCAACCCCAATAGCATCTTAAGACACACAGGGGGCACACACAGTAAGGATACACGCTACTTTGTATCTGCTGCTTAGCTCCAATATGCAAGTAATCACTCTGATGTTTAATCACTGTTTTGTTTCAATTTATAGCCCCCCTAACCACCATTTCATAACTTTAAAGTCTGGGTTCGTCATTTGGGCTAAAGTCCCAAACCCGGACTTTTAAAAAAGCTCCGGCCTTATCCGCCAAACCCGAGCATCGGAGGGTTGCCCATCACATTATTATTTTTATTATTATTATTACTAGATATAATGAGTTCTAAATCACACCCTCATTTTTTTATTTTGACATACCAAAATGCCTGTAATGGGGTGGGAGGACAATATCTTTCTGGTGTTTGTCAGAACCTTCTATGTCAGAAATATTCGCACATAATGCTAACTTTCTGATAGTGTAAAAGTCAGTTTGGATAAAATTTAACAGCAGAGTCAATTGTAACCCACTTTACATTCCATGAAGGTACCGATCTTGTACTTTTAATGGGCTTATTTATCCTGGTACTATAAAACATAAAACATTGCTGATCTTTTGTGACAGTGGAATTTTCTTCATCATGCATTAGTCCATCATTTTTCATTCTTTGCTGCAAGCTCTTTGTAAAAGTTTGGAATTCTCCTCAGTCCTCAAAAATCCTTTAGACTAAAATCACAAACAGAAGACATGGCATGCTATTTTTTGTATCCTTGAGACTGCTCTAATGAGGGAGGCAGATCCACAGTTAGTATCTGAGCAGTAGTGTCACACCAGGAGCAACCGAGCAAGGTTTTGAGAGAAAGAAAATTTGAGAGAATTGAAATTAAATAACAGGTTGATACAGCTGTGCCTTAAATATACCTTAAATATAAGTCTACACCTGCAGAAAAAATAATTTGCCTTACTAATAAACATACTATTATTATTATTATTATTTATTTATATAGTGCCATTAGGTTCCATGGCGCTTTACATGAGGATAGGGGAGACAAGCACAATTGCAATAACTCTAGACAATCAGGACATACAGGTACAGGAGGGGAGGGGACCCTGTCCACAAGGGCTCACAGTCGACTATAAATACCTCTTGCTCCTTGGTGGCTATATTTAGTAGCTGGGTTCTGCCTAACTGCAAATAAGGTATATATATTGTATTAGTATTGTCTGTAAAAAAACACATTAGAGGATAGTGTAGCTATTTTTAATATTACATTATTATACATTACAAGCACAATGAATATTTATATCTATATTTTAATTTTTTCCATTTTTGTTTTGGTTTATGTTATTTTCATTTTAAACCCTCAGCTGACTTATGGTTTTGAGGTTTATGTATCATCTATAAGTAAAGTTCCTGCTCTGATACATTGTAGCAAACCCTCAGCCTGATGGACTTCCAATTCAGCAGTGGAGCACAATCTGCATTCCACAGCCATGTTTAGTGAGCAGAATTATGGGAACACTTCTGTGATCAGCAATTAATAGAGGTGCTTCTCAGTGAATTATAATATCATCAAAAAGCTATTTTTTTAGTAATTGAATACATAAAGACAGATCCATATATTATATAGAGTCATTAAAAAGAGTGATCTATTTCAAGGGTTAAGTTGTTGATGATTATGGCTTACAGCTAACAGAAGGCCAAAGGTCATTATCTCAGAAAATTCAAATATGGAGGATCAATGGTCTGAGAGATAAAATATTACCTAAATAGGTATCAGAGCTCACCTTGTGTGGTTGTGAGAGGCACAACCACTATAAAAGCATATCATGGCTGCTGCAGTCCCCAGTGTGGTGCATATAGAGATAGGGAGGATGAAGGGTTAAAAACTGTGATGCCGTATTCCATGAGACATCAAAGGTGAATATAATATTGATTTATTAGTCAACACGTTTCAGGGCTCCCTAGCACCTTTCTCAAGAAAAATTAATATTATATTGCCATGCATTAGGTCATTTCAAGGAGCCCTGAAATGTGTTGACTAATAAATCAATATCATATTCACCCTTTGATGTCTCATGGAATATAGCAGCACAGTTTTTAACCCTTCATTCTTGGTTGGATCGACTGCACTCTTACCTATAATTCTTGGTCATGAAATGGCCTTTTTAAGGCAATTAGCTGCCTTAAGTTTGTCTCTGTGTGAGAGATGGAAAGCCTCCGGTGTTAAGAAGCTTCTGCTAGAGATTGAGTCTTATTAATATAGAAAATGACTCATAGCACCCATAATAGTTATATAGGGTTATTATTTACTAAAATTTTGGCGCGTGTCACCTTCCAAAGAGTCATCTTGGCATTAAACTGGTATGAAAAACTAAGGACAGCATCTCGTAAGTTGGTGAATAAATTAACTGTCTTTTTTCCACCATCTGCAACGTTTTGATCCACATAATGAAGATCTTTATTAAGCATGGAAAGAAAGTGATTTGAAACAGTAACTAGTTAAAGATTGAGTCTTAGACTTAAATGCTATCAAAAAGATATGTTTGCTTACCCTATATACTGGAGAAAGCCTGTTTTTCTTTGTTTAGAGTCCTTAGGCAGTTCATGAAGTTAATAAACCTCTTCTTGTATGGCCAGATAAATTGCTTTTGTGTGAACTACCAGCAACTATACACTTACATATTTATGAAAACTATATATACTTTGACAAGCAAAAGGGTTACAGCTTTATAGTTATCTTGGGGATAGGGTTTAGCCTAGAGATCCCCACCTTGGGGGATAGCCTAAATGCACACTGTTCCTGCTACCTAAAAGTGACAGGCATAATATGCAAACTTGCACTTCAGTGAGGAAGTGGATGAACTCCAGCGCCACCTTTAGATAGTTTTTCTCAATATGCTTGCCTGTTGTGATTGATGTGCTTAGCAATTTTCCTCTCTCACTGGCTTCTTAGGAGGTAAGTGAAACTCTCAATGGCTTATCATGAAGCTAGGCCGAGTAGTCATCTCCTAGTCCTGCTTTTATTGATTTGGGGATACTCAGTTGATAAATGTAGTAAGCCATACTTGATAAAATTTTACACTACCAGAAGGATGAAGATGAAACAAGGATGGAAAGGTCAACGGATAATGGTTCCATGCATGCAACCAAAGAAACTCTAATTTGTTTCAGAGAAAGAAAATAAACCTGCTAAAATGGCCAAGCCATCAACATATTTTCGAGGAACTAGGGTTCAGAGTTTAAAAAAGGAGTCCACGGAACCATCAGGAATGCAGACTGTGTGGAAGAATGGGCCAAAATCACACCTGAGCAATGCATGTGACTAGTTTCTCCATATAGAAGGTATCTTGAAGATGTCATCCCCAAAGACTTTGTATGCAATATTAAATAAACTTCTATAAACGTGCTTAGTACTTTTTCCCTGTTTAATTTCTCATTATTACCCATGACTAAACTCATAGACATCTTTAGTTTAATGTCTTTGTCTGTGTAGATTGGATGGGTTGTTACCATCACCTGATGAAAAGAAAATTTACTGTAAAAATTGATGATGTGCTCAATACTTATTACTTATATTTAATACTTATTAATTTCAGTAAAAACATTGGTAGTGTTTGAGGAGGAGCACCAATCCTACAAGATAATGGGTTGTAAATGGAAGAATTACCTAAACTGAAACTTGAAACTGTTCATTTTTTAAAACCTTTGATTTCATGTCATATTGCATGCAAGACAAATTGAGTTTATGCTACTATGCTAACGGTTAATTTCTGTTGTATTGTAAATGATATTGCTTTCATGAAAATGAAATCTGACATGCATTGTCTAAAATAAGCTTTGCCACAGGCAACCAGAAGTAATAGTTAATCATGGCCGTTTGGAATGCAGTACACTAGAGGATATTGCAAAAAAATGGAATATTTAAAGCTAATTTCATAGAATTATAGGGTGAGTTGTTAGAAGGAAGGCACGGTTAAAGTAAATGTAATGTACGAATTGTGTACTAACATTTATCATAGGCAGGACTTTTAAAACTAACTCTAGCTAGTTTTTCTGTGCGTGATACTAATTTACAATGGTTATTATACAGTGTCCGGTGCCTTCTAGTTAGTTCTTTAATCCATTGCTGGTAAGTGGCTTTGTAAGTATTTTAAATAGTGTCCTTCTGTCTGATGTCTTGTGGTTCAGTGTCCCATTAACTGTTGTCCCATAGTTTCTCACACCTTTGCTAACAGACTTGTGCCTAGTTGACATTTACTTTACTACTTATGGCCACATTGCTTTTCTATTAGTATAGTTGGCAGATAACAATTTAAAACAGTTGCAAAAGCAACAACTAAAAAATATACTGCAATCCAGTAGTAGAGATGCACTATAAAGAAGACAAGGGTTTGTCTTCACTTACACTTACAATTATCAACTATCAGCACATTGCTGAAGATTAAATAGGATGTGGCCCCAGCAAAGTCTCACAGCAAAGAGCTAATTACTATTGATGATCAATAATCTGCATTAGCCAGCAGACTCCAGGCTGTTCAACACCAGAAGTCCTTAGTATCCTAATGTATAACTGGATTTAACCATACCTGCATTGCCGCATGTTCTGAAGTGCAACTTCATATTTACCTTGGCACTGGATCCAGAACCACTAGAGTTAGCTTCAGACAGGGATATAATATTAATGAAGAAAAAGCTGGGCCACTCATCCTAGTGTGTACTGGTGAAAGCTGCAATACTACAATAATGACAAAAGGTTGGCTACAGTGCAGCTGACGTTTTGTTATTAGGGATATAGCACCATTACCCTTCCCAAAAACTTTAATACATTGAAAAGCACACACAAGATTGACCTGATAAGAGCATTTATTGGTAATTATTGCCATTATGTTGTAAAATATAAAGTAAATGTAATGCGATAAAATAATGCTAAAATATAAATAATTACATTGCAATTTAACATCACTCAAATACAGTCACTAAGGTGTTTTAAGCACTATCCCTTAAAAAAGTGCTTGTGCAGAGGCAAAGTCGTCAGAGAAAAAGATTCTTTCCAAAATTATAAATACAAGTTATAACTCATATTCCCATGTATCATCATGCCATTCATTAGGGTTTTAGCAACTTGCTATATGCATAACATTACATGCAATGTTTGACTTCACATAATGGACAAGGTGCATATTACCGGACCTGGGGACCGCGTGACCCCTATGTTTAATATTCTCAGATTTGTCAGGGAAATTGGAAACTTGATTAGCATCAAAGTTATTTTTCGCCCTGGGTCCCTGGAGGTCAAAGAGAACAATACAAATTGGGTGTAAAATTAATTTGAAATATTATATTTAAATATCGAGTAAATAAAGTACAGGGACACTCACCGATCTTCATAAACAGTGCAAGATTTTATTCCATGATGCAGGAGGGTTACATTGGTCGCAGGGAGGGGGATTAGAAGAGACGGACTGCGATCACACATTTCACACGTTTGCACTTCAATGGGTCCTAAATGAGCGAAATGGTGTGCCCATAGTCTGCCTCTACTAATCCCCCTCCCGTGACATTGTATCCCTCCTGCATCATGGAATGAAATTTTGCACTGCTTATGAAGATCGGTGAGTGCCACCTGTACTTTACTTGATCGTTGGCTATAACTCTATGCTTAGGGCTAGAGCAATGCCTGTCTTAGTTCCTGCTGTCTGGTACTTACCTTGGCTGGCTCAACTTTGATAAAAATGCCCATAAGGTGGTTGCTGCCTAGATTTCTCTTCAATTTATTATATTTAAATACCTAAGTGTCCCAATACTGCTGTCTACTATCTGCTCCTTCGCTCCATGCAACTTCTTCATTACACCTTCATTCAGCATGCAATATTCATTTTGACCATCTTTATTTCCAACAACAAGTAAGCCACTGATGTAACCTTGAAGAGGAAGGATGGATTTTGGACTTTGATGGTGGGGAAAAAGTTGATTATTAGCTTTTTTCAACACTTTCCCAGCTCTCTACATTACAGCAAAATGCTATCTGGCTGGCTACAATTTTGAGCAAGTGAAGGGATAATCAGCTCACCACGTAGAATCCGGTGTGCACGGTCCTGTGTCCTGACCGCACACTGATACAATGGAGAAGAAGAAATGGTCCAGGTCCCGGAAAATTATGCAAAATGGATGATTTTATTTCTAAATCAGCATCATGCTCCAATATTCACAGCACGTACATGTTACGTCATATTACATGCAACAAATAAGACAGGGCGTATCGCAACGGCAATGTATTTCGGAACATAGTGGATTGATAAAGGACTATGTCTGAAATGTGTTGCCGTTGCGACGCTCCCTGCCTTACTTGTTGCATGTAATATAAGCCAATGTACGTGCTGTGAATATTGGAGCCTGATGCTGATTTAGAAATAAAATCCACCATTTTGCCTGATTTTCCGGGAGCTGGACCATTTCTTCTTCTCCATTGTATCGGACCAGCTGCAATTTTATACAATTTACGCAAGGAAAATTGCTATAAAATTTTGAGATGAAATCAATTTGCCTCTAACAATTTTTTCTCTATAGTATATAGTAAATATTGATTATACAGCAAAATCATACCTTACAATGTCTAAGAATGGAAATTACAATAAATTGAGGAATCTGCATTGAAACTGTTTTATTTTTGTTAATATTATTTAATAAGTAACAAAATAAGTAACTGTGAGAATTTTTGTTCCTCTCTTTGAAAACTAAGTTAGATGATCCTGTACTGTAACTTTTTAAGTAACTACTTACATCTGCATAATTGAAGGCCAACCTCAATATGCATGCATATGCCTGAAGCATTCTAAAGGCAAAGCCGTTTTCAAATCCCCCATTAAGGCTTATTACACAGAGTTAGAGATAAATCATATTCCAGGAGACTTTAATGTTTGCAGCAGGTAAAGCGAAAGCAACATACTTTTAAAGCAATTATTTCAAATCTACATATGGTTTGATAAAAAATATTTGAATTTTCCTTTAATTTACAATATATTTTGATTTAGTATTTGTTATGAATTTTTCCAATACAAGAAATTTGTATAAAGGATAAGGAAAAATATTTCCTACCTTTTAACTCTACTAATAAACTTAGATTCCATAATTTTTATTCCTATTTTTGTTAACCCAGTTCGAAATGGGCAATTTTTCCACTTTTGAGCCTTAATTTTCTCCTGCATTCTTACCGCAAGCCCCATAGACATTGTATGGGGCTTGCCGCAAGTGAACCGCAAGTGCGGCCGTTATGCGGTAATCGCGGCAGTTACGTTTTTTTCACCGCAACTGCCGCGATCAGCGCAAAACGCTGATGTGAAACCGGTGCTTTCTACCTCTCTCCTCCGTGCCAGGTCCTCACTTTCACTTTGGATTTGAGGACCTGGCGTTTTGCGGTGGGGAGGAGAGAGAACAGTGGGAGGTGAGGACAGGACAAGCCATGATAATTGCGCACGCGCTGGATTGGCCGCCCCGCAGTGTGAATACTGAATAACACAAACACGGGGCAGGCACACCACGCAGGCGCAGGATTTGAAGAGAAAAAGACGAGGAGGAGGCGGCGCAGAATGTAGCAAGGAGGGATGACTGACAACAGAGGGGCTGGAGGGAGACACTGAAAAAGCCCGCCTCCCGTCTTACTTCAGGTTTGTCACAGATTTGATCTAAGTGTTTATTTCATACAATAAAGGGAGCATATATACTATAGCCACATTGTCAGAATGCAGCCTTAGTGCTGCACAAGGTGGATATTTTAGGTTTACATGTCTGGGGGGTGACAGGTTCGCTTTAAACACTTTGATTGTGTGTGAAATCTATAACTTTTTACATTTACGGTACCTGGCAGTGGCTGGGGGTAGTGGTGGCATTGGAGCAGTAACCGGAAATAGGAGCAGGTCACCTGAGGCCAGACCAAGTCAGCGGAGGCAGGAGCTGGCTGTAGGAGTGCCAGCTGGTAATCACATGTGCCCGCTGTTTATAATAATTTAATATTCAATTTTCCTCCAGTTTGAGGGAGCAGCGCATATTAAATCCTCATAAACAGCAGACACATATGATTACACTTTATTGACTGTTTGGACTGTGTGGACCAGCACCAAACTTTAATGCTGTTTTGATGTATTTTATATGTTTAATATAACTGATTCTAGCATCAATGTAGCTGTCCGTCCCCCCGCCCCCCCCATGCCTGTTTATGATCCTTTGTTCCAAATATGCCTGTGAGTGACCATTTGGTGCAGCCTTGCTTGGCCATGGCCTAATGGATTCCAGTTACCTCCCCCTTTCCCCACATCTGAAATCAGTATCATTGAGCATATAAGGAGCCTTGCCTAGTCTGATACAGACGTGTCTGATGCGAAAGTGTCGGATCTAAAGTGTCTAGATATGAAATAGACCTGAAATGGACCGGAATTGACTGGGATAGACTGGAAGGTACTGACAGCCACTCAAACAATGTCTATTCTCTATTCTCTACTAATCACTACCATGTCTTTAACTGCACTGTTTGTGTTTCTATGTGCCATCACCACCAACTTGTATCACCCTATCCCCCCTCCATCACCACTCATCCACATCAGCCCTCTCTCTCCTGCGCTACCCTATGTACAGCTCCCATGCCATCTTCAGTTTACTGAGGATTCTCATCCCACCATATTCTAACATTTGTCATAATAAACCAAGTCCTACATCTAAAAACTATCTGCTCTTCCTCTTTTTGCTGCTGCTCCTGTCAGGTGATATTTCCCCCAACCCTGGTCCGCCCTCTAACTTCAACCCCTCTCCCACCACACATAGAAACCCCACTAACCTTATTACCATCACTTGCGCTCCTTCATCTCCCTCTTTTAACTGCGTTCTCTGGAATCCACGATCTGTATGCAACAAACTTACCTTCATTCACAATTACTTCCTTACCAACTCTCTTAACCTGCTGGTCCTCAAAGAAACCTGAATCCAGGATTCAGACACTGCTTCCCCTGCTGCTATTTCTCATGGCGGCCTACATTTCTCTCATTCCCCTAGACCTGGGAACAGACATGGTGGTGGAGTTGGCCTCCTCCTGTCCCCAAAATGTACTTTCCAGGTCATTCCTCCAGCCCCATCACTCTCATTCCCTTCTTTTGATGTCCATACCATTAGGCTATTCCATCCCCTCCCCCTCTCAGTAGCAGTAGTATACCGCCCCCCAGGGTCACCCACTCAGTTCCTTGACCATTTCTCCGTGTGGCTCCCACATTTCATGTCCTCAGATTTACCAACCCTTATTCTGGGAGACTTTAACATTCCCATAAACAGCCCCATCTCCCCATCTCCATCCCAGCTCCTATCTCTAACCACCTCTCTTGGCCTCTCACAGCTCTCAACCTCTGAGACGCACAAAGACGGTAACACCCTTGACTTGGTCTTCACCCGGCTCTGCTCATCCTCCTCCTTAGATAACTCACCTCTTCTCTCTGACCACAACATTCTCTCCTTCTCACTCACTAACCGTTGGCGACCACAGCCCAATCCTACCTATACACATCCAGAAATCTACAGGCCATTAACCCTCATGCACTCACAGACACCCTCATCTAATCTCTGTCCCCAATCTCTTTAATCTCTGTCCAGATCAGGCAGTAAATCACTACAATGACACGCTCAGAAGCTCCCTGGACCAAGTAGCGCCCCTCAACTTCAGAACCACCAAAAAGAGACCAAAACAGCCTTGGCTCACATCACAAACTCGATTCCTCCAGCGATGCTCTAGGAGTGCTAACGCCTATGGAGGAAAGCTCGCTCAGCAGGAGACTTTATCCACTATAAATTCATGCTCAATATTTACAACTCTGCCCTTCACCTTGCCAAACAGACCTATTTCACCACCTTGGTCTCCTCACTATCCAACAATCCAAAAAAACTCTTTGACACCTTTCACTCTCTCCTCAGTCCTAAAGTGCAGGCCCCCATCACTGACCTCTGTGCTGATGACCTGGCTTCTTACTTCATGGAGAAAATAGACAACATCTGCCAGGAAATCAGCCCTCAGCCTCCAAGCGCTGCCACCCCCATTCTTCCCCACATCTCCTCCGGTCCACTCTCACATTTGACCCAGTCACAGAAGAAGAAGTCTCCAGGCTCCTCTCTTCCTCTCGTCCCACCACATGCACTACTGATCCCATTCCCTCACACCTGCACCAGTCCCTCACTCCAGTCGTCACCAATCATCTAACCAAAATCTTCAATCTCTCCCTCTCCTCTGGCATCTTCCCCTCCTCCTTCAAACACTCGATCATTACTCCATTATTTTAAAAAAATCACTCTCGACCCATCCTGCACAAATAACTATAGACCAGTCTTCAATCTCCCCTTCATCTCTAAACTTCCTGGAGCGCCTGGTCTACTCCCGCCTCACTCGTTACCTCTAAGCTCACTCTCTTCTAGATCCATTACAGTCTGGTTTCCACCCCCTTCACTCTACAGAAACTGCCCTCATCAAAGTGACCAATGACCTTCTGACAGCAAAACATAATGGTGACCATCTTTGCTTATTCTTCTTAACCTCTCTGCAGCTTTTGACACTGTCGACCATCAGCTCCTACTCTCTATGCTGCACTCCATTGGCATAAAGGACACTGCTCTTTCCTGGCTCTCCTCTTATCTTTCTGACCGCTCTTTCAGTGTATCTTTTGCTGGCTCCACTTCCTCCCCTCTTCCTCTCACTGTTGGGGTCCCTCAGGTTTCAGTCCTTGGCCCTCTCCTCTTCTCTCTCTACACAGCCCCGATTGGACAGACCATCAGCAGATATGGCTTCCAGTACCATCTTTATGCTGATGACACACAACGATACACTTCAGCCACTGACCTTACCCCTGCGGTATTAAAGAACACCAATGACTGTCTAGCTGCAGTTTCCAATATCATGTCTGCTCTCTATTTGAAACTAAACCTTTCCTTCCCCCATCCACTAACCTCCCTAAATCTGACATCTCTCTCTCAGTGTGCGGTACCATGATAACGCCTAGGCAGCAGGCTCGCTGTCTGGGTGTTATGTTTGACACCGATCTCTCCTTCTCCTGCCACACACAATCTCTCGTCTGCTCCTGTCGCTTACACCTGAAGAATATCTCTTGAGACCGCCCCTTTCTCACCATGGAAACAACAAAAACCCTCACCGTGGCCCTAATCCATTTCCGCCTTGACTATTGCAATTCTCTATTAAGCGGCCTCCCCCTCACCAGACTTTCTCCTCTCCAGTCCATCCTTAATGCAGCAGCCAGGATCACCCATATGTCCAATCGTTACTCAGATGCCTCTGCTCTATGCCAGTCATTGCACTGGCTGCCCGTACACTACAGGATCAAATTCAAATTGCTTGTTCTCACCCACAAAGCTCTTCATAGTGCAGCACCTGACTACATCTCCTCCCTCATCTCTGTCTATCACCCCACCCGTTCTCTACGTTCTTCAAATGACCTTCGACTAACATTTGCACTAGTCCGATCCTCCCACTCCCGGCTCAAAGACTTCTCCAGAGCTGCACCAATCCTCTGGAATGCTTTACCTCAAGAAATCAGGACTATCCACAACTTGCATGGCTTCAGACGATCCCTAAAACACATCTTTTTAAGGCGGCCTATCATACTCCCTAGTAGAAGTCCTTTGTACTGTAGATAGTGAATGTGCTATCTCTCTTGACATTACTCCTACAAACTCCACCAAACCAAAAAGGTCTACACAGACTGTCTAATGACCATCCATGTAAGCTTAGTTCTATGCCCCATTTCCTCAAGATGCCTGGACCATCAGTGCAATAAGCCCCTGTACCTTGTCCAACCCCTATCCCCTTGTAGATTGCAAGCTCTTTTGAGCAGGGTCACCTTCATTTCTTGCTTTATTTATTGTATTTTCTTTTTTACCGTATATACTCGTGTAAAAGCCGACCCGTGTATAAGCCGACCCCCCTACTTTTGCCCCCAAAACCTGGGAAAACCTATTGACTCGTGTATAAGCCGAGGGTGGACTCCAGCACAGGTATACAGCCCCCAGCAGTGTGGTATACAGGCCCCCCAATGGTAGTATACAGCAGCCTCCCCAGTGGTAGTATACAGCAGCAGCCCCAGTGGTATATACAGCAGCAGCTCCAGTAGTTAGTATACAGCAGCCCCAGAGGTATATACAGCCCCAGTGGTAGTATACAGCATCCCCAGAGGTATATACAGCCCCAGTGGTAGTATACAGCATCCCCAGAGGTAGTATACAGCAGCCCCAGAGGTAGTATACAGCAGCCCCAAAGGTATATACAGCAGCCCCAGTGGTAGTATACAGCAGCCCCAGTGGTAGTATACAGCAGCCCCAGTGGTAGTATACAGAAGCCCCAGAGGTAGTATACAGCAGCCTCAGAGGTATATACAGCCCCATTGGTAGTATACAGCAGCCCCAGAGGTATATATAGCCCCAGTGGTAGCATCCAGCAGCCCCAGAGGTATATACAGCCCCAGTGGTAGTATCCAGCAGCCCCAGAGGTATACACAGCCCCAGTGGTAGTATACAGCAGCCCCAGAAGTATATACAGCCCCAGTGGTAGTATACAGCAGCCCCAGAGGTATATACAGCCCCAGTGGTAGTATACAGCAGCCCCACAGGTATATACAGCCCCAGTGGTAGCATCCAGCAGCCCCAGAGGTATATACAGCCCCAGTGGTAGTATATACAGCCCCAGTGGTAGTAGATTGCAGCCCCAGCGGTAGTATACAGGGCCCCAGCAGTATATACAGCCCCAGTGGTATATACAGCCCCAGTGGTAGTATATACAGCCCCAGTGGTAGTATATACAGCCCCAGTGGTAGTAGATTGCAGCCCCAGCGGTAGTATACAGGGCCCCAGTAATCCAGGGCCCCCCCAGCGTCTCTCCGGTCACCTGAAAAGCAAACTATACTTATCAGTGTCCGCTGTCCGCGCCCGCTCGCCTCTGCCGTCTGCGATCCTCCATCTTCATGCGGCGTCTTCCGGTTTCTGTGCTCGTCGCAGGGAATGACGTCATTCCCTGCGACGAGTACAGGAAACCGGAAGACGCCACATGAAGATGGAGGATCGCAGATGGCAGAGGCGAGCGGGCGCGGACAGCGGACACTGATAAGTATAGTTTGCTTTTCAGGTGACCGGAGAGACGCTGGGGGGCCCTGGATTACTGGGGATGCGAGGGCTGCTGTATACCGATGTATACATCGGTATGTACCAATGTATACATCGGTATACAGCACTGACTCGCGTATAAGCCGAGGGGGGTACTTTTCAGCCCAATTTTTGGGCTGAAAAACTCGGCTTATACGCGAGTATATACGGTACATTGATTCTATGCCTATTGTTTTATAACCAATTATTGTACTGTATTTGTTCTCTACTGTAATTACTTACTGTATTATCATTTCTGTACTCTAACCCCTACATTGTAAAGCGCTACAATATTATTATTGCTGCAGCCTATAGCAATCGCGAGTGTGGATATTCCTTCCTTCACATTTATCATTATTGGCATGGGAGCAGGGAATATCCCATCATGGAAGATTATACTTACTGTCCATCACTCCTCTGCAGCATCAAAATGTTCTGTTATGCAGGTAACTGATGGTGTGTGGAGCGCAACTCATGATAGTGATGTCATCCATCATTGCACATTCACACACTGATCAGCTACTAGCATTAGAACACAAAAGAAGATGTCACACTGATACAGGGGAGCAATGTATGGTGAGCATAATATTTTCTTAAGTGTGCACCATGGTGGGGGATCATATGGATCAGGATGACATACATGTACCAGAATATGAGTTATATACCAGGATGCGGACCATATAAATAAGGATATATGCTATGTACCATGATGTGGCACATATTCCAGGATACCAGGATAACAGGATGAGGTATACTAGGATATGGGCCATATAACAGAATGGGTCATATATACCATGATGGGGGCCATAAACCAGGGTTGAGACACATATACCAGGATATGGGCTATATACAAGGATGGGGTCCATACACAAGGGTATAGGCCATATACCAGGATGGAGCACATATACCAGAATGGGACATATATACAAAGATATGGGCCATATACCAGGATGGGATATATATACCAGGAGGTGGGTCATATATAAGGATGGAGAAAAAATACCTTGATGAGGGCCATATATACCAGGGTGGGGGCCATATATAAACATGGGGGCCAAATACCAGGATGAGGGACATACCTGGATGAGGGGCATATACCAGAATGAATGACATACATATATCAGGATAGGGTACATATACTAGGATGGGGGACATACAGCATGTACCTGGAATTTAATGGTAGATTTATAGACAATTTCTTTAAGTTTTTGCATGGTAATACAAGCTTTGTGGGCTGATGCATTATCGTGCAATAACAATATGACTTTGAAAAGTTTTCTCTAAAGTTTTAAAGTTCACTTGACATGGTTAACTCTTCTTAATTACAGTTTTCAAATAACATGAACCTTTTCTGTTAAAACTTAGGGACATTAGTACAGAATTTGGGGACATTACCCTCATAACAGTGTCAGCAGCAGATCTCCCCCAATGACTGCATCATGACCACATTTTTTGCTTCAATTTTTTACCTATTTTCCTTCTCTAAAACCACAGTGCATTTAATGGTCCGGTGCACCTTATAATTTGAAAAATATGGTAGCAATTTTCATGGTCTCTTAGAATACCAGTAAAAGGCTGCTTTTCAAAGAGTAACTACATGGCTGCCATGTGTGTCTCCAGCAGATCCATGGCTGCCATTGCAACTTATTGTCACCTTGTAAAAATAATAAAGAGGAGACAATGGGCACCAAAAACTGGCAAATTTCCAGGCTGTAAGCTATGAATATCACTGTCTGAAATTGACAGCAGCATTTAATTAAGAATAGTGGTTGGAGCTCCGTTGAACTAGCTGCTGGTAGATGCAGATGCTGGCTGAAGAATACTGCCGTATTCTGCCCACAAAAAGGCATGCAGGCTCAGCTTCTGATCTTACTTTAAAGACAGTGACATATCATATGATATACCAGGATGTCATATGTCATTAAGTTATTATACTAATAAAAATAGTTTCCATTTCATTGTGATCATCATATTGCATATAACTTATTATAGCAACATATACGTTATGCCTAGCAATATTTTTTAGCTTTATTTCACATTATACTGGCCTAAACAAACACTTAAATGTACTTCTAGATTCAAATGTAAATAAGGCTAGGGTCACATTTGCGTTATTTTTTATATATATTTTATATATGATCCGGTTTTGAGTATTAAAAATGCTCAAAACCGGATCCGGATCAGCAGCCCATTGGCTGCAATGCAAAAACCGGATTGCCCAAATGGCAATCCGGTTACCAGATCTGTTTTTGCAGCCTGCGGTGAAAATCATGCAGGCTGCATTTTTCAGAGCGGTTGCAAAATCGGATCCGTTTTATTTTTAACATGGTGCTTATGGGAACCGGATCAGGTACCACAAGGTACATAAATGAACCTTGCGGTGTTGAAAATTGCAAAAATCCTCTTTTCAAAACCGGATGCATTAATGCATCCAGATCCGGAATGAGGAGTGCATTTTGACAACTTTTAAGAAGTATGAAGGCACAGTCCAATACCGGATCAGGTAATGGATGCGGCTACCAGATTGTGCCTTCTAAGTGTGACCCTATCCAAAGACTTTATTTTCTGTTCTATCAATAGCATGTTATATTTCTATATCTGAGAATCACATATTTTGAACGTCGGAATATTCTTCCTGTGATTCAAGAGAAGCTTTAGGTTTCCAGTTGTGGCAAATGTTACAAAGTTGTCTAGGTATATTTAACATCCTAAATGTTTGGACAATTATTTTTGAACAATTACCTTACCAAGGAATTTTCATTAGCAGAAACAAGCGAGCCCTTTGAAGTTTGCATTCAGTTTACCAACACAGGCATATGTTTGCAGAAAAAAATCCATGAACATTTCATTTAACTTCCAAACCCCATTCAAATCAAGGGGAGGCAAAATCAAAGGCCTAGAAAACACCTTCAAAGGTGCCCAAAAGCTGCCAAACACAGCTCAAACCTGCTACAGACATTATCTTCCTACTCTCATACTTAGCAACTTTCAGCATCGCTGTCACCATGCTACTGGGCCTGCTCATGAACCTCAGACATCCTCATGACTTCCTTGAGGTTGTCTCAGGTTACACAGCAGGTATCATGCAGCAAGGAATCCTGCTGTTTGACTTGAGATATTCTCAATGACATCAAGGCTTGTAACAATAGCTGTCTCATGAGAGCCACAATATTGTGTGAGATGTAGCAGATATATCTCGCTGGTATCATGAGACAGCGCGTGTGAGGAGTGGTGATGTTAGGGAGTGCAGTGCAGTTCAAATATGTGGCATAGTTCTTGTGTGACCCTTTGAGTCTGAATTGCAGTATTATTTGTGATGGCACCTCTTGTCACACTCTCACATGTACCACAAGTGCCTGCATGCCTGCTCTCACAGCATATTGGGGATGCAATGCTAAGTAAATCCTTAAACCTGCCCTCTTTGGGGCACTTGAGGACTGTACATTGCCTGTAAGCCAAAAACGCATCGAGATTGCATCTCCACTATCATATATGTTAATATTTGGTATAAATAAAGCAAGAATTTTTTATTGGAGACTTCTCCCACTTTTTCTTCATTTACGAGCAAAGATATTCAGTAATATTCATTATTTGTAGAGTATTTTGGTATTCGTTATGTGAGCTTCAAGTCCTTTACCTGCATATTTGGTATTTGATTTTGAGCCACTAAACATGCAGGGATTGCTTTCAAATTACATTAATACCGTAGCCATATTTGCTTCTGGCATTACTGTGATTGGCAGACACAGTAAAACAAAATAAAAATGACATGACACCCCCCGGTAATTTGAGATAACTTGCAAAGGTAGAGTAGACAGCTGTCGGCTGCAGTCCGCAGCTGTGTGTTTTATCTTTGCTGGTTATCAAAAAAGGCTCCCAATGCCATTATTTTCAATTACTGATATAAATAATTTAAAAGAAATGGTATTTTTTTGGTTACTAGATTTCACAGCCATCTAATCTAGCAACAGCCGTCAACCCATTGACTTTAGGGGAGCATATAAAGCGAGTATTTCATTTTCCAGGACTTCCTATCTGTTGGGTCAACTAGAGGCTGTTTTCTCCAGCAAGTGTTAACAGCCTACAGAAGTGCCAGATGCTGGGAACTCCAGGAATTTTAAAGATGTCTCAAAGCTGCTTGAAGACTCGAAGACTTTGAACTTACGTAAACTTTAGGATACCAAAGTTCAGAGCCATCTGCTCTTGCAGCAACTGTCAACCCATTAACTTTAAGGGAACCTTTGAAGGGAGCCTTTAAGGTTCTTAGAATTCTCAGCTGTTGGGACACCTGTAGGCTGTGAACTCTGGCAATAGTTCACATCCTCCCGATGTGAAATCACCAGGAAACTCAAGGAACCTTAACATCTCCTTTAAAGTTTCTTTTAGGTTTCAAGCCTCAAAGCTATCGGAAGACTCGGTGGCTGCGAATTCAGGTAACCTAGTCTGAAACATTTGGTAGATAGATAATTGAATGAATAGATAGATAGATTAATAGATAGATGTCAAACAGCTATATAATGTCATACCCCCTACATATTCTAAGCTTGCACTTTTTAGTGCCTTTTATGTGGTACTAAAGGGTGTTTGTTTAGCCTTGCATTTAGCATCAAAATAAATGATTAATTAAAAAACAAACCTGGGTTCCACATGTTTTTGTTAGACAGCAGTGCAGGACTCTCGGAGTGTGCTGCCACCATAACATGCACTCCAACAGTCCGGCACTGAGTTCACCTAAGGTCACAGTTGGTGGCTCACACAGCAGGTACCATGAGAATACTAGAAGTGAACTAAGATGAACTCTGTGTGGAACTTTAATAGTGTGCTGCCTCTGTGACATGCAGTCTGGCATTGAGATTACTCGAACTCCAACGGTGCTGTCAGTGTGTCTAAGAGGCCACAGGGAGTGGTCACAACTTGTAATGTTACTGTGGACCGTGGACTCTGGATGTAGCAGAGCCAGGATCTTTGTGGGGCATTTTATAGAGTATGTCAGACCTGCAGGGTGTGTTTTGCGGGTTAGTAAATTGTAAAAGAGGGTGTATTTTTGTATTTAAAATAAAGGATTTTGTGTGTTTGTGTTTTTTTCTTTTTACTTATAGGGTTGGTAATGGGGGTGTCTATAGACACCTCTCCTTTAGAAACCAAGGGCTTTATGGCAGCTGTGATTTTTGAGAAAAGACAGCTGTAATTAACCCTTATATTATTCAAATTGCCACTGCACCAGAATACTCGGGATTAGTCAGGTAAGCACCAGGAAGCGCCAATAACTCTGGGCTTCCCCAGCCTGAGTATTCTAGCCCTCAGCTGTTTGTTTTATCTGTGCTGGGTATCAAAAATGTGGGTGACCCCACTCTGTTTTTAAATGTTTTTAAATGATTTATTTAAGTATTTTTGGTCATGAGGGAGGCTCTTTCATTGATAACCAGTACAGATAAAGCAGACAGTTGTCCACCTTGCCTTTGTGGGTTATCAGAAATTAGCGGAGAGAGCAAGTCTTTTTTTCTTTCATGCGCCTGCCAATCACATCAAACAGCTGCGAGTCAGAATTTCATCCAGACATCTCTATGCTGTTCTTATTCAGTTTCAGCACTTTTCACATTTATTTCTGCATTTTTACAGCCCTTCCAGATCTCTTGGTAAGGTCCAATGGTAAATTGTACTCTGCAGCCCAGTGTCTGTGCCTGGAGCCCGGGTCTCTGGGCTGCAGCCCGGCGTCTGTGCATGGAGCCCGGGTCTCTGGCCTGCAGCCCGGCGTCTGTGCATGGAGCCCGGGTCTCTGGGCTGCAGCCCGGCATCTGTGCATGGAGCCCGGGTCTCTGGGCTGCAGCCCGGTCTCTGTGCCTGTAGCCCGGTGCTAGGTCTGCTCTCCAGTTCTCCCGGTACAATAAAGGCGGCAGCGGTATAGTGGGGAACGCTCCACCGGCTCTGTTCCTGCGCACTCTATGGTACAGGAGCCGGTGGAGCGGTCCTCACTATACCGCTGCCGCCTTTATTGTACCGGGAGGACTGGAGAGCAGACCCAGCACTGGGCTACAGGCACAGAGACCGGGCTGCAGCCCAGAGACCCGGGCTCCATGCACAGAGACCCGGGCTCCATGCACAGAGACTTGGGCTCCAGGCACAGACACTGGGCTGCAGAGTGCGGACCCGGCTCCAGGCACAGAGCCCACAGACAGGGTGAGCAGCACACTCTGGCAGCGGTCCCTCCCGCACTGTTACACTGTACCGAATCTCCTTCACAGCTGACGATTCGGTACAGTGTGTGAGTGCAGTGGGGACAATGGGGGTGGGTGGTGACATTAGGGGCTGGGATGGCCGGGCATAGTGAGAGTGGGGAGGGGGCGGGCCTATAATGTCCTGGGGTGGCTGGCCATACTTGGAATAGGGGAGGGGGTGTGATTGTAGGAGACTGGGAGGAAACGACCAGTTCTCCATTTACATGCACAATCACACCCCCTAGACGTTCCCTGCTAGCCACAAATATGTGTTATCTAGAAAACCCTGCAAAATGTTGACAGCAAGTATATTACAAACTATCAACAATTTGCAGCCTAGATACACATATTAATTATTGCAAAAGCCCGGACAACCCCTTTAAGCATAAGGCCACAAAAGAAAGATTAAAAAATAAATTTACAACTATACAAAAATATGCTGGGAAGTGATAATTTAGTAAAGCAATTATTTATAAAAAGGTTTCAAAGGTGCAAACTAGGTGGAACCTTGTAATATTTGTGGATTAAAAATAAGGTCAAAAATCAAGTAAAAATATTACTCAATTAGTAAGTTTGAAGTTTCTACATCCATTAGCTTGTTAGTATGATATAGACTAGGAATGATGTATATTAAAAAGTTTGCATCTGTCATGTTAAATTTCATCTGATTCATGTGATGTTCTCTTTTGCCATTTAAAGCACCCGGGGGAAATACTCTTTCACTATTTCAGTGGTTTGTAAAACTACTTTGCATTAGCTTTCAGGTCTCATGGTAGTAAGATTAATAAAACACTGGATTACTTGTAAATCAAATCAGGCAGAAATATAGCAGTACAGGCTGCACTATTAAATATGTAAGCTTGGTTTGTATAAAGATAATCCCATCTTTTTGGATTTTTGTAAAGCTTTTAAAACAAAATTCTTATGCTAAAAACATGAGATGTGATATTCATGGCAATTATTTTTTTTATTTTCATTAATTATATTGCCAGGGGAAAAATATTTTTGTCCTCTAATTTGTCCTTATTTTGCATATTGTTTCTTTTAAAGAGATGTTATAAAATAATTATAAAAAAAAAACATCAATATTTTGAATCATTGCTATGGTTACTTTATCACTAGTGCAATCTCTTAGTTGGCTTCCTGCCATGATAGCTGTGCTCTTGGAAATGTCTAGAACAGAACTATATTGTGGACTGAAGTCAAGAAATGTCATTACAGCGCAGAGAGCTCAGCCTGGAAATTAGCGAGCGTAGACCACATTAATGACTTACACTAGTATAGGCAACATGTGACCTGGCATTGTTGTGTTGGCAAACCGCTCCTGGGAACTTCGGAGAACAATGCATGTCACTGTTTACTCCACTGAATCTATTTGATGCCCAAATATTAGCTCACCTGAAATGAAAGCTTGAGGGGTCCATCTAACATACATTTGGCAATCCCATTTGATAATACTAGGAGTAGGACTGGTGTTTAACATTCCCTTATGAAGGTCTCTTCGTGGAGTTGCACATGTAGTCTCCAGATGGACATCAGCATCTGGAATGAAGCAAGGAGACTAGTATAGAGGTCTATCCTGTTAAGTAATGAGTTTTTCTTTTGTCTTTAATACAAGGATAGCCAGCTATTAGTCTGTAGACCATATGGGTGATAACATAAAATGGCCTTTTTGAGGGAACACCCTACCAGTCACACTCATATGGCTTTGGTGTGGAGTAGAATAATATATGGTAGCTGGAATCTTCTAATTTTGACTGTATTTACATTAACAATTATAGAAAGGTTGATTTTTATAGTGGACGTGGTACACTTTCTTAAGGTCTCATGAGTTTTTAATCAACATGGCAAATCTAGGCGTATGTTGCTTGTGATTCTATAAGCCACTTGATAGGCCTAAATATGATGAGTTTCTTCAATAACCAATTAATGGACTCATCAGTCGCTTTCATTTGTTATTGCCTTCTCCCAGGAATGCTGAATTCTTATCAAACTCCTCAAAGTTGTTCTCAGCATAGCTGTTTCACAGCTACTTGCTGCCTCTTTGATTACTTTGGTTTTATGTTTGTACTGTTTGATTTATCTTTCTTTTCTGATATCCGTGACCTTCCTTGATACTGATCCAGATATTTCTTACCTTGCGTTTTGATTCTGATTTGAACAAACTTATTTTGAGGTGATAGTTTAGTTACAAGAAAAAAAGGTTTCATGACTATAATACCTCTGCATTATTCAAGTTGCAATTATCTTTTTTCATTTGGGAACACGATTGTCATGTTATGGATATACCAAGAGACAGAAATGTTACATGTTATTACTGGTATGAAAAAAGCTTGATTATTTTTTAGTCTTGACAGGGTTTTAGGGTTAGTTATGGCTACTTTACAAATCTGAAGAATGAATAAGCTTTAACTGTCATTTATGTCAGCTCGATTCTCAATCAAATCAATGACTGACTCATAAAATAGAGTCTCAAAAGCAAAATTATAGCCAAAATAGAATATGCAATAGCCCTTTGGGAACATGCATATAAAAGAGTATGCAAGGGTAAAGCCATTTTCTATGATATACAGTGTATATTTGCAATTGCATGAAATACATTGCTAGAAAAATCAACATTTACCACTTAAGATGACATGATAAATAACAAAATCTTTGAGCAGAAAAATAATGCTTGCGTGCAGAAAGAAAATGATCTGGATATGTAGAATTGACATTAGAATCTGACATTAGTTTCTGTATTGCTGGATTTATTGAGACAAGCGTGCAGTGTTTTCTCAACATAAAAGTTTATAGTCTGATTTATTTATTTATAACTTTTGCAAAAATAACATAAAAATAAAAAAATGAATAACTCAACATATATTGTAGTCAAGGCAAAAATGGGATTATTTGCGAGCTCGTGAAACCAGAACTATTTTTAGATAGGTAACAAGTTTACAAACAAAGAGAAAAATCATTTACTTGTAAAAAGTACACAAACATATTCCTCTTTCCCCTTTTTATTACCACCATAAAAACCCTCCACGATAATCCTCAGTGATGTCCATTCACAGTGGGAGCCATAACATACATGCTATTACTATTACTCAGACCGGCTTCACACTACGGCTGGGATCCGATCCGTGGCTGTTTGCTTGAGGCAGACAGCCACAGACCGGATCAGCACACAGAACTGTAGGGCTAATTTGCCCTCCGGTCCAGTGTGCAGCCGCACGCAGCTGCCGCCGCTGATAGGTCAGGACAGTGGCTCGCAGGGAGCTAGCTGTGGTCCTGAACTGTCAGGAGGGGTCGGAGCTGAGCTTCAGCACCAAGGAGCTGTCCCCTCTGACAGATCAGGAATGCGGCTCGCTCCTTGCGAGACGCGGTTCTGAACTATCAGCGGTGGCAGTTGAAGATGGCGTGCCGCCATTGAAACGTGTTGTGGAATAAAAACTAAGTATAATTAATAATCCCCTGGGTCCTCCTGTATGAGCGCTCCCTTAAACACAAATTTTTTTCTGCACATATATAATCTTTAGCAATCTGACACAGATTGGCAACTCCATTCAGAAACAAAGTATGCTGGCACCTCAGAGAGAGCAGGTTGGATGTTAGGATCTCTCTGGGGGCAAAGCAAAGTGTTTTAGGGTCCTTTCACATCAGCGTTTTTTGCCGAACGTGGCAGTTGCGGTGAAAAAACCCGCAACTGCCGCGATTACCGCATAACGGCTGCACTTCCGGCACACTTGCGGCAAGCCCCATACAATGTATATGCGGGCTTGCGGCAGGTGCGGCAAGTGCAGCATCGGCACTTGCGTCAGGTGCAGCAGCGTTTTTTTCTCGGCCGCACCTCCCGCAAGTGCCGATACCGCACTTGCCGCACCTGCCGCAATCCCGCATATACATGGTATGGGGCTTACCGCAAGTGTGCTGCAAGTGTGCCGCAAGTGCAGCCATTATACGGTAATCACGGCAGTTGCGTTTTTTTCACCGCAACTGCTGCTATCGGCAAAAAACGCTGATGTGAAAGGACCCTTAGGCATTGAAATTGTAAAAAAGCCCACCCTCCCGCCCTGTCCCAGAAAGTCTTGTTCTATAGCTGAAAGTGTGTGGGCAGAGCCAATGACTAACTAATATTAGACTTGCCATTTGGATGAATATGCGAGTATTAAAAACTTCTCGTTACGAGTATAGCGAGTGCGAATATTTCGCTACTCACTCATCACTAGAAGGACTATCAAAACCTGTATAAAAGCATAAACATGGAATGCAGTAGCAATTTTAGGGTGATTTTAGGATTATCGGAGTTTGCCAAAGCTAAACAAAGGAGAAAAGATTAGAAAGCCTTAAAATATTACACAAATACTATAGAGAATAATATGTTGAGTAACAGCAGCTGTGATGAAACTGAGTATAGTAATCTGTGTATAGTACAGAAATTTGATTGATAGGAGAGGTGCCTGCAGCAGAGTCATCATTAGTGTGACTGATAAGTGGTGTATCTGGCAACTGTCCTACTGTATTTGAATTTCAATAACAGATTTTGCTTCTTTATTTTTAATACACCAAAAATGAGAAACAAGATAGTTCAATAGTGTTTACAGAAAAATAAATATGATATTAATGTGAGACAGTGTGCTTACTCATCATTAGGGACTCTACTTTGCTTTTGTTATTCATCTGCAGTATTTTTTGAGAAGGTTAAAAAATTTTCCAAAATCAAAAAATATTATTACAACTATGTACATCACAAAGTTTGTGTTACAATTTTTTTCTCCTATGCTATGTTCTGTAAAAACTATTAAACAATTCTGTTGTTTAATCTTATTTACAGGCAGGCTACTGCATCTAAATAGCAGCCAGCTCCTGCACTAATTCAGTATTAGGGGTAAGGGAGTATACTCGTAACTATTCGGTACTTGCCGAATAGTAGGTTATTCAGGCTACTTGATACTCTGCAAGTTTCCTTGCGATTACTCGTTCGGAGTAGTGAGTAGTGAGTAGTAGTACATTCACTTTCACAGTGTATCTATATACACTGCGAAAGTGAAATAAAAGTTAATAAAAGGTGTTAAAATATAGAAATAACATACTCACCTATCCAAAGGCCATCTCGGGACTCAAAAAGAACACAATCGCTGGCTTGCCAAGACCTTACGTCTGATGGCCAATCAGAGGGCCGGTAGCAATCAGGTGGTGTGTGACATCACACATCACCCGATCGCTATTTCCCATCTGATTGGCCATTAGATGTTCTAACACATCGATGGCCTGCCAGGACCTTAAAGGTACCTTTACACGACGCATCCGCGGCGAGGAATATTGACAGTGATATGTCGCCCTGTGAGAATCGCCGTCAAAATCCCACCCAATTGCGGCGTGTAATTGGGGAATTGGGGAATTTGGCAGTAATATGTCACCTTGCAATGGTCGGCTGATTTCAGAGCAGTACTGTGAAATCAGGCGACCATCACGAGGCGACATATCGCTGCCAAATTCCCCAATTACATGCCGCAATTGGGAGGGATTTTGACGGCGATTGTCGCAGGGCGACATAAAGGCGTGTAAAGGTACCCTAAGTCTGATGGCCAATAAGATGCCAGGTCGTGATCAGGAAGTGTGTGATGTTACACACTACCTGATCACTACCGAACATCTGATTGGCCATCAGACAAAAGGTCCTGGCAGGCTAGCGGATGTGTTCTTTCCGGGTCCCGGGACAGCCGTCAGATAGGAGATATGTTATTTTTTATTTTTAACACCTTTTATTATCTTTTATTTCACTTTTGCAGTGTATATAGATACACTGCGAAAGTACTCGCATTTCCCATTGACTTACATTGGACTCGCTACTCATAACGAGTACCCGAGTATTAGGACCTACTCGTTACAAGTATAGCGAGTATGATTATTTCACTACTCGCTCATCCCTATTCAGTATGTAGAAAAGAAAAGTGAGCTGCACGTAGACCTTTCTAACATTCTAAATTTGTAGAAACAACTGGCCAAAGTTTTATGATGGAAATCTGAACATAGCATAAGAAAGAATATTCACATTCACCATTTGACCCACATTAACCTGGAAAAATCAAATCATCGTCCGATAACTAGTGTTAACACTTTATTATTATTTTGAATAAGTAGTCAATAATAATTATAGTTTTGTTTTATAGTGGTAACATTTTTCATAGCACTTTACAATTACATGGGACATGTACAGATCATAAATACAATACAAAGTAACATAGTTTAACCTAAATATGAGAAGTAAAGGCCCTGCTTGCAAGCTTACATCCTATAAGGGAATGCAGGTTACACAGTAGGTACATGCATTACATGTATAATCTAATCATCATTATAATAATTAGGGTATTTTTAAATAAGCTACAGATGCTGGTGATCAGCCAGTATCTGTCTGTGTGATTACCATGTGCTATTGAGTGCATAAGGGATTTGGAGAAAGATGAATAGGAAGGAACAGATTCTGATTAACAGAAAGAGTGGCTAGGTGAGTTAGGTTAGTGAGTTGAGGTGCTAGACCTGCCTAAAGAGATGTTTTTAAAGCATGCTTAAACATTTGGGGGCCAATCATTCGTCAAGTTGTCTAAGGTAATGCCTTTCAGTTCATTTATCATTGGTAGTAATGGGTCTCCAATACTTTTTTTCCATAGATTATAGCTCTCAGTCATGTACTAGAGCAGAATGTGGCACTCAAGGTAAAAAAGGATCTAGACACACTGACATGCAAAAGGGTAAAAATATTTGGAACCTTTGCATTTCACGCTCCATATCTAACCATCCACTACAACTTTGAGTGTGAGACTATGTTCACTTTCTAAGGGAAAAGAAATAGGAGATTGCACCATAAGAAGCAAACGGTGGTCTAGTGAGGACTGATCATAATAAGGTCGGGGAATTAGCCACTCCCCTGAGCCTATTGCGCACCCCTGCACAACCACAGTAGTAGACACAGTTGCGGATCCGCAAGTCTCTCCTCTGAGACCGCCCTGCCTTTCTTCTTCCTGGTCTGATCACGTGGGAACTCAGCCCGGTCACATGATTGCAGTATCACTGGTAGCTGCATCAATTAAGGTCCTCAAACCAGGAAGTGGCATCTATGGCACCAAGCTGCTCCAGCCACAATTTCTCAAGGGAATGTCGATATATTGAAACAAATATTGTGGTCAGCTCCATTTCTGACAGGAATATTCAATTCCTCAATCCAATAGCCCTTTTTCCCTTGTTTCTTCAAACCCATTTGCACCTATCAGAGCTTAGCCTAGGAAATACTTTTTTGGAGAGCTTCAGCTTCAGTAACAAGTATGGGAAATGCTTCAGAAAGGTGCCAGTTGCCTGCTGGTATGCTTCAGCAATCATAGAGTAAGACAGGTGAGGCAGCTCAGTGAAGCACAGTCTTTCCGATAAAATCTTGAACTATTATTATATTACTAGCTGTGAGCCCGATGCAAATGCATCGGGTGTCTAGAATATTTTAAAAATTGTTTTAACATTTTCAAATAATCCCCATAGAAAGTATAGGGGGACTTGCGGCAGGTGCGGTTTTGCACTTGCGGCATGTGCGGCCGCGAAATAAACCGCGGCTGACTGCGTTTTTTTTCGCGGCCGCACCTGCCGCAAGTGCAAAACCGCACTTGCCGCACCTGCCGCAAGTCCCCCTATACTTTCTATGAGGATTAGCGCAACCGCGCCACAAGTGCAGCGGTTATGCGGCAATCGCGGCAGATACGGTTTTTTCACCGCATCTGCCGCGATTTTGGTGGACATATGGGATGCGGACATATGGGGGGTGTGTGGTGACAGCGGGGGGGGGGGTGTGTGTGTGGACATCGGGGAGTGTGGTTACAGGAGAGGCTCCGGAGCACTGTGTCAGCATGTGCTGACAGCAGCGGCTCCGGAGCGGGATCGGAGCGGGGGTGTGCGGACATATGGGGGGGATGTGGTGACAGGGGTTGGGGGTGTGTGTGCTGACTGCGGCGAGGGGTCGCACGTGGTGACGTCACAGAGTGACAAAGGCACGGTCTTTTGCGGGGTCCGACACTGAAGTGCCTACGGAATTATATAGTAGATAGAATACATACAGCAGTACCGGTGTGCAGCGGTGCCAGAGTCCAGGAGGAGACAGCAGGCGGGTGCGGTCAGGGGGGCCGGGGGACAGTGGCCGGGTGCGTTCAGGAGCAAGCCGGGGAACAGCGGGCAGAAGGGGGCTGGTGGAATAACAGCCATGTGCGGGCAGGAGGAGGCTGAGGAAGAGCGGCCAGGTGCGTGCAGGAGGGGGCCGGGGGACAGTGGCCGGATGCGGGCAGGAGGGAGGCAGGGAGACAGCGATCGGGTGCGGCAGGAGGGGGTCAGGGGGACAGCGGCCATGTGCGGGCAGGAGGGGGCCGGGGAACAGCGGGCAGAAGGGGGCTGGGGAACAACGGCCATGTGTGGGCAGGAGGTGGCCGAGGAAGAGCGGCCGGGTGCGTGCAGGAGGGGGTCGGGGAACAGCGGCCGGGTGCGGGCAGTAGGGGCGGGGGGGCCTTCCTGGCCGCACCCGGCCGCTGTCCCCCGGCCCTCTCCTGCCCGCAGCACTGTGCTTAGCAGTTTACAGCAACTCAGTGGTTAGCAGACTTTATGCGGCTCAGTGGTTAGCAGAGTATACGGCGGCTGAGTGGTTAGCAGAGTATACAGGGTCTCAGTGGTTAGCACAGTATACGCTGGCTCAATAGTTAGCACTGTAAACTGAGCCTCAGTAGTTAGCACTCTATGGTGGCTCAATGATTGGCACTGTATATGGTGGCTCAATAATTAGAGCAGTAATGTGACTCAGTGATTAGCACTGTATAGGGTGACTCAGTGGTTAGCACTCTATGGTGCCTCAGTGGTTGGCACTGTATATGGTGGCTCAGTGGTTAGCACTGTATATGGTGACTCGGTGATTAGCACTGTACAGTGGCTCAGTGGTTAGCACTGTACAGTGGCTCAGTGGTTAGCACTGTAAGGTGGCTCAGTGGTTAGCACTGTACGGTGGCTCAGTAGTTAGGACAGTATGGTGGCTCAGTGGTTAGCATTGTACGGTGGCTTAGTGGTTAGCACAGTATGGGTGGCTGAGTGGTTAGCACTATATGGAGGCAGAGTGCTTAACTTTGTATGGAGGCTCATTGGTTAGCACAGTATGGTGGGTCAGTGGTTAGCACTGTATAAGGTGGCTCAGTGGTTAGCACTGTATAAGGTGGCTGAGTGATTAGCACTGTATGGCGGCTGAGTGTTTAAGACTGTATACGGTGAGTCAGTGGTTAGCACTGTACGGTGGCTCAGTGGTTAGCACTGTACGGTGGCTCAGTGGTTAGCACTGTACGGTGGCTCAGTGCTTAGCACTGTACGGTGGCTCAGTGGTTAGCACTGTACGGTGGCTCAGTGGTTAGCCCTGTATGGTGGCTCAGTGCTTAGCACTGTATATGGTGGCTCAGTGGTTAGCACTGTATATGGTGGCTCAGTGGTTAGCACTGTATGGTGGCTCAGTGGTTAGCACTGTACGGTGGCTCAGTGGTCAGCACTATACGGTGGCTCAGTGGTCAGCACTGTACGGTGGCTCAGTGATCAGCACTGCACGGTGGCTCAGTGGTCAGCACTGTACAGTGGCTCAGTGGTTAGCACTGTGTATGGTGGCTCAGTGGTTAGCACTGTACGGTGGCTCAGTGGTCAGCACTGTACGGTGGCTCAGTGATCAGCACTGTACGGTGGCTCAGTGATCAGCACTGCACGGTGGCTCTGTGGTTAGCACTGTACGGTGGCTCAGTGGTTAGCACTGTATAGCGGGCTCAGTGGTTAGCACTGTACAGTGGCTCAGTGGTCAGCACTGTACGGTGGCTCAGTGGTCAGCACTGTACGGTGGCTCAGTGGTCAGCACTGTACGGTGGCTCAGTGGTCAGCACTGTACGGTGGCTCAGTGGTCAGCACTGCACGGTGGCTCAGTGGTCAGCGGAGGACGGAGGGCAGAGTGGTCAGCGGAGGACGGAGGGCAGAATGATGAGCAGAGGACGGAGGGCAGAGTTTATCAGCGGAGGACAGAAGGCAGAGTGACCCTAACGCACTTCCTAACGCAGGAAGGAGGCAGAGTGGTCAGCGCAGGAAGGAGGCAGAGTGTATACACACACACACACATACAGTATACACATATATACAGCATACACACACACACATATACAGTATACACACACATATACAGTATACACATATACAGTATACACACACACATATACAGTATACACATATATACAGTATACACACACATATACAGTATACACATATATACAGTATACACACACATATACAGTATACACACACACACATATACAGTATACACACACACACACATATACAGTATACACACACACACACATATACAGTATACACACACACACATATAGTATACACATATATACAGCATACACACACATATATAGTATACACACATATACAGTATACAGACACACACATATACAGTATACACACACATACAGTATACACACACATACAGTATACACACACATATACAGCATACACACACACATATACAGTATACACACACATATACAGCATACACACACATATATACAGTATACACACACACGTATACAGTATACACACACACACACATATAATCTCACTCTTCAGTGCAGACTTTGTATGAAGAAGGCGCAGATCTCCTCTATCTCTGTGATTAGAGCTGTCTCCTCAGCTTTGCAGCATTTTCGGTCCCCTGAGGACTACATCTCCCATCATGCACCGCGGCTCCTCCCCTGTGATGCTGTGATCCTGGAAGCGGTGAGGAATCTAAGGGGGAGGTGGCATCCAGCCTATCATTGTGTGATTGGGGTGGTCCCCTTGCGCTTGTTCGGGCCACCCCTGGGCTCAGCACATAATGGATGCGGCTGGGGCCGGGTGTGTGGTACGGACACGCCCCTTAGTTACCCGACCGCGGCCTTGGTTACCAAGCTCTCCGGGGAGAGTGGAGGGGAGACCGGGTAGCGTGGAGGTGAGACAGGGGAGCGTGGAGCGTGGAGGGGAGAGCGGGGAGCGTGGAGGGGAGACAGGGGAGCGTGGAGCGTGGAGGGGAGAGCGGGTAGCGTGGAGGGGAGACAGGGGAGCGTGGAGCGTGGAGGGGAGCGGCGATGACAGCGGTGAGGGATGCGGGATGACAGCGAGGGGAGCGGGATGACAGCGGCGAGGGGTCGCAATGCCCGCTACGCGGGCATTGCGACGGCTCGCAATGCCCGCTACGCGGGCAATGCCTCGCACGGCGTGGTGACGTCACATAGTGACAAAGCCACGACGTGCCGGGGGCCGACACAAAACGTGCTACGGCAATTATATAGTAGATAAAATGTTTTGCAGATATATACTGGGCACTGCTGTGTTACAGGGACCGGTGCTACTTGCACATGTAAGGGTGCGAGTAAAGCAGGTTCATGTGCCCGGGTGCACGCTTATTAGACAACAATAGCAGTAAATAAGAAAAAAATGCGGCACTCACCGAGCAGGGCTTATTTCTTTTTTATTTCAGAGTCCTCTGTACATAGATTCTCTGCGATGGAGGAGTGAGTGAGGAGACACACAGGTGACGGATTCCGTTTCGGAGCACCTGCCCCTTCTACGGACCTTGTTGTTTATTATATTATATGTTTTACCGTATATACTCGTGTATAAGCCGACCCGTGTATAAGCCAACCCCCCTACTTTTGCCCCCAAAACCTGGGAAAACCTATTGACTCATGCATAAGCCGATGGTGGACCCCAGCACAGGTATACAGCCCCCAGCAGTGTGGTATACAGCAGCCTCCCCAGTGGTATATACAGGCCCCAGCAGTGTTACAGCAGCAGCTCCAGTGGTATATACAGCAGCAGCCCCAGTGGTGTATACAGCAGCAGCCCCAGTGGTATATACAGCAGCAGCCCCATTGGTGTATACAGCAGCAGCCCCAGTGGTATATACAGCAGCAGCCCCAGTGGTATATACAGCAGCAGCCCCAGTGGTGTATACAGCAGCAGCCCCAGTGGTATACAGGGCCCCAGTTGTGTATACAGCAGCCCCAGCTGTATACAGCGGTACCCAGTGTTGTACAGGGCCCCAGCTGTGTATTCAGCAGCCCCAGCTGTATACAGCGGTACCCAGTGGTATACAGGGCCCTCCCTTGCTTGTGGCAGACCTGTAAAGGAAGAGATCATTATGCTTATCGTGTCGCTGCCGCCGCCGCTCTGTCACCACCACCGCGCTATTCCGGGTCTTCATGCTTCCTTCTCCAGCGCACAGGTAATGATCTCTTCCTTTACAGGTCTGCCACAAGCAAGGGGGGGCCCTGTATACCCCGGGGGGGGGGGCTGTATATCACTGGGTACCGCTGTATGACTCGTGTATAAGCCGAGGGGGAACCTTTCAGCACATTTTTTGTGCTGAAAAACTCGGCTTATACACGAGTATATACGGTAATAAAGAGTAACCACATACTCAAAACATGTCTGCTACAAGGATGTTTTGCAATTTTTAAAATAATATAATAAAAGTTCAAGATTTTATTGAAAAGACTGTGCCTCACTGAGTTGCCTCACCTGTCTTACTCTATCAGAGCTTAGTCTATTGAGTTTCATCTTAGCACTCCAAATCACCCATTTCCAATCTTCTTGTGATGATATTTGAGTCGAAGCTTCTACACTTTTTTTCAGACAACCATTCAAGACTTGCATAATGTGTGTCCAATGGTGCATGCATGTATGCCTGTGATTTCACTATTATGAAGCATATTAGCCACCTCCACTACCATGTTTGTCACACCAAAACGGATAGACATTGTGATGAGTCGACTTGTTGTCTCTAATATTTTGCATGTGTGCCCACCTCTTGGCTTTTAAATGGATGTATGGACTTCATTTTGTTTTGTTCCAATTATTATGACACTGATATAATGCAATTTGGCAATTTTCTTGGGCAAAAGACTGCTATCGATGACTTGGCAGATGATGTTTCTCTTTTCTGGGAAAATGTCTTTATGGCTGCTTCCCAATTGCAACCAGTGACCTTTTGCTTGAGAATCAGCCTAATACCAATCTGAACTATTGCGGAATGTGAGAACACGATGTCATTTTAATATACCGAAAGAACATTTTTTTTTACAAAAACAAGGAGAAAAACAGTAATGATGCAGTAATTTTACAAGAATCTGAATAACTAATCAAATTCTAAATAGTTGTAAGTCAAATTTAGGTATGAAATAGGTAAAATGACTGTCTATAAAATGATGGAAATCTCACTCTCAAAGCTGAAGTCAATGATGAGTTATTTAGCTTGATTGTAAAAAGTTCAAAACAGTCTTACCATTTTGATTTTCATTGTAGTTTTGTGAATTACAGATTTAATAATAGTATGGAAAGAAATCTGAATTATTTAAGACCAGTAAGATATTGTCTAAGATGAAAGACCAGGGTCACACATGCCCATGTGCTTTTTTAAGCCCTTAGAAAAACTGATCCATTTTTCTAAGGGTGCCAATAGTGTCCCCTGAAGTCCTGGACATTTTTGGGAACAATTGGGACTTAGTCATTTTTCCACCAAAAATACATATGCGTTAACGCATGGTGCCTATACTTACCATAATGTAGCAGTGTTTTTGGGATGCTGCATAAAAACGCATGCGTTTTCTGAAAAACGCACATACACATGCGTTAACACATATGCGTTTTTGGACTTTAAAAAAAAAAGTCCAAAATGTACCCAAAAACGGATTTAGCCCAAAAACGGATTTTATGTGTGACCTTGGCCAAAGAGGTATGAACCCATAGTACAAAGGTGAAATACTGCCATTTTACTAAACCAATAGTCTCATATTATTTATAGCATGCACTTTAGTTCTGGTTTCATAACAGTTATGTAGTGGATTTTTCGCAGCCGCACCTGCCGCAAGTGCCAAAACCGCACTTGCCGCACCTGCCGCAAGCCCGCCTATACATTGTATGGGGATTGCCGCAACCGTGCCGCAAGCGCAGCCGGTATGCAGTGTTTTCCCCGCATCTGCCGCGATTTCAAATAAACGCTAATGTGAAAGTACCCTTAGCTGTCAGGAACAATTACTATAATTACATTTATGTAGTCTTTTAAATGGACAAATAGGGGGGACTTGTAGAAGTACATACCGTATATACTTGTGTATAAGCCGACCCGTGTATAAGCCGACCCCCCTACTTTTGCCCCCAAAACCTGGGAAAATTTATTGACTCGTGTATAAGCCGAGGGTGGACCCCAGCACAGGTATACAGCCCCCAGCAGTGTGGTATACAGCAGCCTCCCCAGTGGTATATACAGGCCCCAGCAGTGTTACAGCAGCAGCCCCAGTGGTATATACAGCAGCAGCCCCAGTGGTAGTATACAGCAGCCCCAGAGGTATATACAGCAGCCCCAGTGGTAGTATACAGCAGCAGCCCCAGTGGTAGTATACAGCAGCAGCCCCAGTGGTAGTATACAGAAGCAGCCCCAGTGGTAGTATACACGCAGCCCCAGTAGTATATACAGCCCCAGTGGTAGTATATAGCCCCAGTGGTAGTATATATACAGCCCCAGTGGTAGTATATAGCCCCAGTGGTAGTATATAGCCCCAGTGGTAGTATATAGCCCCAGTAGTAGTATACAGCCCCAGTGGTAGTATATAGCCCCAGTGGTAGTATATATACAGCCCCAGTGGTAGTATACAGCCCCAGTGGTAGTATATAGCCCCAGTGGTAGTATACAGCCCCAGTGGTAGTATATAGCCCCAGTGGTAGTATACATACAGCCCCAGTGGTAGTATATAGCCCCAGTGGTAGTATACATACAGCCCCAGTGGTAGTATATAGCCCCAATGGTAGTATATAGCCCCAGTAGTAGTATATAGCCCCAGTGGTAGTATATAGCCCCAGTGGTAGTATACATACAGCCCCAGTGGTAGTATATAGCCCCAATGGTAGTATATAGCCCCAGTAGTAGTATACAGCCCCAGTGGTAGTATATAGCCCCAGTGGTAGTATATATACAGCCCCAGTGGTAGTATATAGCCCCAGTGGTAGTATATATACAGCCCCAGTGGTAGTATATAGCCCCAGTGGTAGTATATAGCCCCAGTGGTAGTATATAGCCCCAGTGGTAGTATACAGGGCCCCAGCAGGGCCCCCCTCATAATTTGGCGCCCCCACCTCAGTTTCTGGGCCCCCCCGCATGCAGCGCTGCACATATACATTACGTGTCTAGCAGCTGTTACCCTCCGGTGGCAGATCGCGGCTCCCGGCTCCGGGCTCCATCTTCCTCGCTGTCTTCCTGCTTTGTGACCGGCGCGATGACGTCATCGCGCCGGTCACATGACAACCAGGAAGACAGAGAGGAAGATGGAGCCCGGAGCCGGGAGCCGCGATCTGCCACCGGAGGGTAACAGCTGCTAGACACGTAATGTATATGTGCAGCGCTGCATGCGGGGGGGCCCAGAAACTGAGGTGGGGGCGCCAAACTTTGAGGGGGGCCGTATGACTCGCGTATAAGCCGAGGGGGGGACTTTTCAGCCCAATTTTTGGGCTGAAAAACTCGGCTTATACGCGAGTATATACGGTAAGTGGCCCATACAAAAATATAGTCAAAAGCTGTCTCATGTAAAACCCTTTCAAAATACAAAAGTATACTCCCTCTGATAGAAGAAAAGTTCAAAAGCATATTACCATAAAAGCTATTGATCTATGTAAAAGCCTAACTCAGAAAATGAATTTAATAATAGGCTAGGTAGCCACAAGAGATTTTCTTACAGACCTGTATATTATAATTGTTATATTCCACTACGCGTTTCGACAACGGCCTGTTGTCTTCCTCAGGTTGATTATTATTTGTATTATTAAATTTCTTATTCCCATTCATGGGATTGTGACTGGAGCTGCTTGAAGCTGCCTGAGAGCTCTCTGCAGCGTTTCAGGACCTTGCGTGGTGAAGTTCTGGTGATGCGGAAGTTAGGTGACCAGGACCGCACACATGACTGCACCAGGCAGGAGGATGACTGAGAAGCGGTCTCGCAGCTTTCCAAGGTCCGCCATTGCTACGCGATCACCGGGGTTGTGCAAGGGTGCACAGCCGAAGTAGGTGAGAGACAAACCCCCCCTACCCTTTAAAAGTTCCCTCACTAGACGACTGGGTTCTGTTCAAGGTGCGCCCCTCTATTTTTATTTTTTATTTTGAAACTCAGAAACTGGTCACAGCGATAACCCTTCATTGTCACAATATAGCTTACTTGCTAGATAGAAGACAATAGGATAAGTATTTGTATACAGTACCTTTATAAATTATTCTGACTGTTAATCCAGTTGATACAAACTCTGGATATGGAGTGAAAAACTTGATGTTTCTAGCACACTGGCTTATTGATCAAACATGTACACCTGTTCCTACCCTTTATCCTCTCCCATCCTTTGGATTAACCTGACGGACATATGTCTTTTGTCGACATTTCTAACTACCGTATGTAACAGTATAAATAGCACCATAGCTCCTATTATTTTTATGCATCTGTGATAAAAGTTAGTTTGACCCATGACTCTCTAGGTCAGCATGATTATATTGATGCTTACATTTAAATAGATTTGTTGTTATTTTAAGAGGAAAAAAAATATTCAGATATTTGTATATAAAAAGATGTTTAATTTGTGTCATCAGTATCTGAGGCCCATAACATTCTAACATTCTATTTTTCTATTGATTGAGAAGTGTTAGTGTCTTTTTTTTGTGCAATAGGCTAACAATTTTATTAATGGTGAAGATACACTGACATGAGTCTCACGCGAGTGCAATGCGACAAAAACTCACGTTGCACTTAAACCAATGTTAAACAATCTGTTAGGCGCTGCCAACCACAGCAGGTCCGCGATATTGGGAGATACAAATGAGCTTCAGCTCATCTGTGTCTCCCAGAAGCAATCGGACTGTGCAGCAGGGTGCCTCTCTAAGGGGCAGTGTAAAACTAAGAATTAATAAAAAAATGTAGAAGAAGTTTTTAAAAACCTGTAAAAAAAAAAAAATATATAAAAGTTCAAAACACCCCCCTTTTCCCCCAATCATAATAAAAGTATTAAAAAAATACACGTTTGGTATCGCCGCATTCAGAATCGCCTGATCTATTGGGTATTTCTCTGGTAGATTTCCCCTCGCCCTTGAGACCTATCATATCTAATATTCTAGTCGCCGCAAGGCAGAGCATAGCAGCTCACTGGAGGGCCCCATCTACCTTCTCCAGGGCAGAACTGAAACTCAATCTTCACTTCTGCTATGAATCCCTGAGCGCCTCATCACTATCTAAAAAGAATAAAGTCCTTACTTGGTGGGATCCCTGGGTCATCTCTATCCATGCTGCGGATATTCCGTCTTATCTGTTAAAATGACTGAGTGTTGATTCTTTTTGAGTACAATATATGTTGACATTGATGACAAGCGTTATGTAGCTTTATGTGTTTTAATGTCCACCCTCCTTTCTCCTTTCCTCCCCATCTCCTTCTCCCACCTCGCCCTTGAACTTTTTCCCCTTTATATTGGCCATTGAATGGCTTTTATGCTGTATTTCTGTATATTGTTATATGCTAATAAAAATCTTAATGGTTAAAAAAAAAAAAAAAAGAATCGCCTGATCTATCACGGCATTAAATCCGTTAATGAGAACCGTAAAATCCGTAACGGAAAAAATGGTCCGAACGCCAAAATTGAGTTTTTGGTCGCCGCAACATTGGTATAAAGTGTAATAACAGGCGATCAAAGCTGCGGATCCCCCCAAAAATGGAATCATTAGAAACATTAGCTCAAGACGCAAAAAATAAGCCATTACACAGCCCCAGATCCTGAAAAGTGAGAACGCTACGGGTCGCAGAACATGGTGCAAAAAGGCAGTTTTTTTTTTTTTTCAAATTTCTGAATTTTTTTCCCCCACCTAGATACCAGTAAAGGTATACATGTTGGGTGTCTACAAACTTGTACCGAAGCGAAGCATTACCCCATCATGTCGGTTTTACCATGTAGGGAACATGGTGACTAAAATACCCAAATGTGTTATTGCACTTTTTTGCAATTTCACTGCATTTAGAATTTTTTTGCAATTTTCCTGTACACTATTTGGTAAAATAAATGATTGCATATGAAAGTACATCTTGTCCCTCAAAAAACAAGCCATCATATGTCTATATTGACGGAAAAATAAAAAAGTTATGGCTCTTGGAAGCAGGGGAGCAAAAAACGAAAATGAAAAATGAAAAATTCCAAGGTCATGAAGGGGTTAAGGAGGAGAAGTGCAAAAAAAAAACACGTCTTCATTTCAATTATTTCTTCTTTACAGCATTCTTCAATTGGGTTAACTACCGTATATACTCGAGTATAAGCTGAGTTTTTCAGCACAATTTTTGTGCTGAAAAGTGCCTTCTCGGCTTATACTCAAGTCTGTATACATGCTGAGTGTGGCGGGGTGCTGACCAGGTGCGGAGGGAGGCTGTAGTAGGAGTGGGCGGTCATGTTGGCCCGCTCATTAGTGCAATGCAATATGCACTGCATTCCCCTGTCCATCAGCAGCAGGGGGTGAAGTGCATATTACATTGCACTACTCGCCCCACCTCATTGCTGCTATATGGGCCCCATGCTGCCGCTCACCATAAAATAACAAACTTCTTACTCACCTTTTGATGATTCTCTGCATTGTCATGCATCCTACCTCCGGTCTGCCGGCTTCTAATCATGTGACCACAGTGCAGCAGCGATGACATCACTGAAGCGCCGGTCACATGATTAGAAGCTGGCAGACTGGATGGAGGACACATGGTGCCTGCAGACAGTGCAGAGAATTGTTGGAAGGTGAGTAAGAAGTTTGTTATTTTATGATGAGCACTAGCATGGGGCCCTATACAAATGATGGGGGCTCGTATATCAGGGATGGGTGCTCATATATCAGGGAGGGGGGCTTATATATCAGGGATGGGGGAGCTATACCAGGGATGGGGGAGCTATGCTAAGGATGAGGGAGCTATGCCAGTGATGGGGGAGCTATACCAGAGATGGGGTAGATATACCAGGGATGGGGGCTATGTACCAGGCATGAGGGCCAAGTTTCAGTGATGGAGGCTATATGCCAGTGATGGGGGTGCTATACCAGTGATAGGGGCCATATATCAGCAATAAAGGCTATATACCACAGATGGGGGCAATGTACCAGCGACGGGGGCCATATATCTGTGATGGAGGCTATACACCAGAGATGGGGGTGCTATACCAGTGATGGGGGGCAATATACAGTAATGAGGAGCTATACATTAGTTATGGAGGCCATATGCCAGTGATAGAGGCTATATAACAGTGATGGAGGCCGTATACCAGTTATGGAAGCTACTGTATATAACAGTGATGAAGGGCTATATACCAGAGATGGGGGCATATACTGTGATGGGAATGCTATATACCAGTGATGGGGGCGTACATACCAGTGATGGAAACATGATATTATGAGGGGCTATATACAGGGCTATATACACCATTATGAGGAGCTATCTACAGTGATGAGGCTTGATATACCAGGATGAGGGGGTGCTGCATTTCCCATCCTAGGCTTATATTCGAGTCAACAGGTTTCCCCAGTTTTTGGGGGTAAAATTAGGGGCCTCGGCTTATACTCGGGTCGGCTTATACTTGAGTATATACGGGTAAGTCTGTATTTTAAAATATTAGACATTTTTGAACGTGACAAGAATACCGTACATTTTATAAAAAATGTTTATATGTATTTTTTAATTAGTTACATTTTTCCAATTTAAATGGGAGAAAAGGATGCAATTTGTTCATTTTTAATATAAGGCCTCAGGCCTTGTGCCCATGTTGCTTATTTTGATGTGTTTTTTGCTGCTTTTTTGAAAAATCATCAATACCTGTATGTCTACCCTGAATCCAGCAAAGTCTATGAGAGTTCTGATGTGCTATGTCAATGTTGAGTACTTTGTCCTTGCTTATTTTGTGCAGATTTTGGATGCAGAAAAATCTGCAGTATGTCAATTATTGATCCATATTTTGCTGCGTTTTGCCATTGACATCATTAAATAAATGCGTCTTAAAAACACAGCAAATAAGTGCCAAAAATGCTCCAAAAACTCTCCAAAAATGCAATTTTGGTGAGTCTTTCTGCCAGAAGATGCACCTTTAATGCCGAAGATTTTTGCACCAAGTACGCAGCGTGGGCACATAACGTAAATGTAAAAAGTGTAAATCTCATATTCATTAGAAAACGATCATTCAGTTGAGCTTCAGACGAGCTCCAAGATGATGGCAACGTGTTACACATGGAGTGGATGAGGAGAATGGAGTAGGAAGGAATAACGGGCAGGGGCGATTAGGAGGCTCGTCTGGCCCTGGACTTGGGGTCCCTGACTAGCCCCATTCCCAAGATACCTCTGAATATGAGAAAGTTCGAGGCACCACCCTATCACTTAACTCCTCAACCTGCCCTAATCTAAAAGCCTCTACCTCCACCCATGGACAAGGAAAACAACTCCTCTCAAAGTTAAGGGAATAGCAGCTGCTCCAGCATCATGTCGGCACAGCATGGGTCCTAGATGAGAAATGAACTCAATCTACGACCTCTGGTAGAGGGAAGCTTAACTATTTAAGGCTGAGGGGGTGGAAAGTGGAAAGCTCAGACACACCCCTTCCCCTCCACCTGAACTATTACTCACTCCTCACCTGCAGAGCCACCCTCCACACATTTAGCATGCTGCTTCAATATCAACCCTGACTGCCAAAGGAAAAAAAAATCTGGTTTGAACAACAGCAACACTCCAGGGATGCAAAGGCAGTCAATACGTCACACAACGTCAACCTTCAGCAGACCTTCGGCTGCCCTAGCAATCATGACCATACGATCATGTCAAGAGGCATAAGTGAATGTTGATAAATATATGCAGCCCATTTCACAAGCAATCACCTTGGCAATTGTGTACATCGATTTTTTTGGAGTTATAGATGGAGGTCTCAAAAGATAATATATTTCAACTGACATAAAGATTTAATTATTTCAACTTAAACAAAACTAATGTATAATATACAACTTACCTTCCCGTAGCCTTATTTGACCATGTTACACTCCCGTTTAACCATCACTTTTTAAACAATGAGCTAGAAAACATTTACTTTCTATTGTACATTTTAAACATGCGTTTATTACTTAAGCTGGATATTTAATTAACAATAGTCTTTAATAGCAGATTCACATTACCACAATTGCTTTTTAATTGGGTTCTATGATGACTTCCCATTAAATCACTACCTTTTAAACAATGCATTAATTAGGTAATTGTTTCACCTGAAGTTTTAACTGGCAATGACCTTTACACATAGATTACAGGAAACATGTGCAAAGTATAACCACCATATAAAATATTAAACTGTACATTTGACAAATCAAATTTATTTCAAACTGTTATATACGCTTTTTGCAACTTACATTTTCCCAAGTTCTGAGAAAATTCCTACATGTTAGGGCAATCTGTGGGCGGTACCTTCGATCCTTTCTCACTCCATTGTGTCATGCCCCAGTGAATGTGTTAATTATTTCAGAAGCACAGCTCCGAGTTTAAAATTTGGTGGGTGGTTCCTTCCGGGTATGACGCCGTGGTCACGTCTTTTCAGGTCCAGTGCATGGGGGATTATTTGCTGTACAGGCTTCATAATGTGCACTGCGCATGCTCCAAAGCTGGCCAGTGTAACCAATACACCTCCACATTGAGCAGGACCGGAAATGATGCCACTGCAGCATCATACCCATAAGAAACTGCCCACGAAATTTGAAACTCGGGACCGTGTTTCTGATTTAATTATCACACCCAACATGGTTTAATACCATGGAGCAAGGGGTGAGAATGGACCCGGAGAGACCACCCACCCGTCGTCCACAGGTTGATCACACATCTAAGAATGCCCTCAGATTGTGGGAAAAACGTAAATTATAAAAAGCATTTTTTACACATTTATAATTCACATTTAACTCAGACAAAGATAGTTAGGGATGTAGTAAGGAGCTGAAGGGACAGGTAGTATAGGTTTAAGGCAGAAATGACCCGACAGGTTCCCTTTACTGGCTTTTTTGTAGAGATGATTGAATCTATTTTATGCAAATTAGATTCAAATTTTTGACAATTTTTTTTTAGAGAACAACTAAAGTGCTGTTGGTAAATCCCAAAGTTTAATAAACCTGAAACAAGAATATTCAAGAATCTAAAAGAACATTAACAGTCTATAATTTTAAGGGTTGCTTAATTTTACCAGTGAGAGAGAGAATATCAAAAATTAAATCCAGAAAATCACATTGTCTAATTTATATAAAGTTATTTGCATTTTAAAGAAAGAAATAAGTATTTGATCCTCTGGCAAACAATAATAGGGTGACAAAACTCTTGTTGGCAGCAATCAGATTTTTTCGTAGTTGACAATGAGTTTTGTGCACATGCCAGGAGGAATTTTGGTCTACTCCTGGTCTACTCCTCTTCGCAAATCATTTATAAATCATTAAAATTTTGAGGTTGGCACTTGGCAACTAGGAAATTCAAGTCCCTCCATAAGTTTTTCATGAGATTAAAGTCTGGAGACTGTCTAGGTCACTTCATGACCTTAATGTGCTTCTTTTTGAGACACTCTATTGATGCTTTGGTGTATATTTTGGGGCATTGTCATGCTGGAAGACCCAGTCACGATCCATTTTTAATGTTCTGTCAAACGGAAGATGGTTGTCACGTAGAAATCTACGGTTCATGGATCCATCCATTGTCCCTTTGATGCTGTGAAGTAGTCCTGTGCCCTTAGCAGAGAAACATCATCAAAACATAATATTTCCACTGCCATGCTTGACTGTAGGGATGGTATTCTATGGGTCACAGGCAGCATTTCTCTTCCTCCAAACATGTTGAGATGAGTTAATGCTAAAGAGCTATATTTTTGTCTTATCTGACCACAGCATCTTCTCTGAATCACTCTCAGGATTACCAAGATGGTCTTTCACAAACTTCAGATGGGCTTGTACATGTGCATTCTTGAGCAGTGGACTTTGCGGTCACTGCAGGATTTCAATACATTATTGCCTAATGTGTTACCAATGGTTTTCTTGGTCACAGTGGTCCCAGCTGCCTTGAGATCATTAACAATTTCCCCCTGAGTAGTTTTAGGCTGATCTCTCACCTTCCTCATGATCCTGGATACCCCATGAAGTGAGATTTTGCATGGCCCAAATCAATGTCAAATGACACTCAAGTTTATGATGGCCTGGTATTCATTTTTTTTTACCTCATTCAAGAATGAAGGGCTACCATAACCCCTGTCTTTTCATGGATAACCATTCACAGTCAGTGGAACATAAGAATGACGTCATTCTGTATTTTGTGTAATTAGATCAGTAGTGCATGTATGGTTGCTTTTTTTGAGACTAATACAAATAGTCAAGTACAGAGGTCAATAGAGATGAGCAAATTTTACAACAGTTCATATTCCTCAGAATACAGATGTTTTGCTATTTGAATTGCACAAATACAGGAAAGTGGTTGTCAGTTTTGGCCACCATTGTTCTAAGATATGGTGGCCTAGGCAAATTAAGAAAATAAATAGTACTTAAAAAGTAAGTTACAATAATAACCTCATTGCTCATCTGTCCCACCAATCTTACAGCTTAGATTTTTTTACATACTCCTATTATTAAACTTTGCGATCTTTCTAGACCCCAGAGCAGAAGAGGAAACATTCAATTTAGAGAAAATAGCTTCACTGTAAAATACACACAATTTTGTTAATTCAAATTTCTTCAGATCCACCAATTTTCTAAAGATCTAATATCTCCAATAGTGAGATAATGAATAAACCTGGGGTACGCATGAGCACTACCACTCAATTCCCACAGGTGACCCATCTGCCTATCATTGGTATGCCAGCAGTCATATCACTGACAGTTGGGCAGTTATCACTTTTGCAGCTGTTAGGTCATAAAAGTATAAAGTCGCTATCTCATTTAGGTGCAATATATCGAAATTCAAATAACTGTATAATGTGTTGCTGTCAGCAAATAGTTTCTAAGAAACTTGCCGTAATCTATAGTTGCAGCAATCACCATCGTGAGAATCTATATCCTAAATATATACACTATTTTGATCAGCAGTGGACAAGTGGGGGGGAAAAATAACCATATTTCAATAAAAAAGGTACTCTATCTCTCACTAATATATGTCACGTGTTTAAAAGTACACTACTCACAGTTTTCTAAATATTTTAATATATCTTGTCATGGGACAATACTGAAAATAAAACTCTTTGATGGAATGAAAAGAAATCAGTGTACTACCTGTTTAAGGGCCCTTTCACATCAGCGTTTTTTGAAATTTGCGGCAGATGCGGTGAAAAACTGCATCTGCCGCAATTGCCGCATAACCGATGCACTTGCGGCGCGGTTGCGGTAATCCCCATAGAAAGTATAGGGGGACTTGCGGCAGGAGCGGCAAGTGCGGTTTTGCACTTGCGGCAGGTGCAGTAGCGAAAAAAAAATGCGGCTGACCGCCATGAAAGGACGCGAGGCTCTGGCATGACGCGCTCTAGCCCCACCCCTTTCATGACGAGATCTTGCCCCGCCCCTTTCATGACGCGGCCAGGCTCTTAGAATGTGAGAGGGGAGTGCATAATTTATCAGGCAGCAGCAGACAGGCGGGGCATTTTCGGCTTGCACAGAAGGGCTTCACTGAAGGGAGGGGGGAAGAGGAGGCTGACAGGCACATGGAACACTGCACGAGGACAAAGCTAGGTAACACCCATTCGTCTGAATTTATTAAACTTCATAAAGCTATATCTTAGCTTCTACTAAACAGTTTTTTTACTAAAAACGATTGCCCCAAATGTGTGTGCTGAGTGTCGGGACACATATTAACAGTCCGGGGGGGTCATTTAGGGTGGTTGGTTCCCTTTAAGTTATTTAGAGGGAGCACCAAACTTACTTTTAGAAGCTGTACTCTGACTAGTTTACTTTGAATCAAAGTTTTGTTACTTTAGTATTGTCCCATTAAATGACACAATAAAATATTTACAAAAATGTGAGGGGTGTACTCACTTTTGTGATATACTGTGCATATAATTCAGTTCTAAATATGTAAAAACATTTTAGTTTCATTTTGAGAAAACTGTATGTCTAATTATATTCGCTCAATTTCAGTAGTTTATCCACAACCCGCCTATTTTTACCTGACTATATTTCTTTCAGGTTCCATAGTTTTCTTTATGTTTTCCCTCGTCTTAGCTTAACTCTACTTTAATAATACCATTGACATTTTAATGCTGACAGTTCTTCCCTATCATCTTTCTAACAAACCATGTAATTTGCATTTCCATTGTAGTCTGCCATTGTGTGCATTTGTTAGCAACTGCAACTCTTCTCAACTTTTTTGCTTATTTATTACCCTCTCGTTTAATTACCGTATATACTCGTGTATAAGCCGACCCCCCTACTTTTGCCCCCAAAACCTGGGAAAATCTATTGACTCGTGTATAAGCCGAGGGTGGACCCTAGCACAAGTATACAGCCCCCAGCAGTGTGGTATACACCAGTCCCAGAGGTAGATACAGCAGCCCCAGTGGTAGTATACACGCAGCCCCAGTAGTATATACAGCCCCAGTGGTATATACAGCCCCAGTGGTAGTATACAGGGCCCCAGCAGTATATACAGCCCCAGTGGTAGTATATACAGCCCCAGTGGTAGTATACAGGGCCCCAGCAGTATATACAGCCCCAGTGGTAGTATATACAGCCCCAGTGGTAGTATACAGGGCCCCAGCAGTATATACAGCCCCAGTGGTAGTATATACAGCCCCAGTGGTAGTATACAGGGCCCCAGCAGTATATACAGCCCCAGTGGTAGTATATACAGCCCCAGTGGTAGTATACAGGGCCCCAGCAGTATGTACAGCCCCAGTGGTAGTATATACAGCCCCAGTGGTAGTATATACAGCCCCAGTGGTAGTATACAGGGCCCCAGCAGTATATACAGCCCCAGTGGTAGTATATAGCAGCCCTAGTAGTATATACAGCCCCAGTGGTATATACAGCCCCAGTGGTAGTATACAGGGCCCCAGTGGTTTATACAGCCCCAGTGGTAGTATACAGGGCCCCAGAGGTATATACAGCCCCAGTGGTAGTATATAGCAGCCCCAGTGGTAGTGTATACAGCCCCAGTAGTAGTGTATAGCAGCCCCAGCGGTAGTATACAGTATCCCCAGTAATACAGGGCCCCCCCAGCCTGACTCCGGTCACCTGTAAAGCAAACTATACTTATCACAGTCCCGCTGTCCGCGCCCGCTCGCTGCTGCCGTCCGCGATCCTCCATCTTCATGCGACTTCTTCCTGTTTCCTGTGCTCGTCGCAGGGAATGACGTCATTGCCTGCGACGAGCACAGAAACAGGAAGAAGACGCATGAAGATGGAGGATCGCGGACGGCAGCGACAGGCGGGCGCGGACAGCGGGACTGTGATAAGTATAGTTTGCTTTACAGGTGACCGGAGTCAGGCTGGGGGGGCCCTGCATTACTGGGGATGCGGGGGCTGCTGTATACCGATGTATACATCGGTATGTACCGATGTATACATCGGTATACAGCACTGACTCACGTATAAGCCGAGGGGGGTACTTTTCAGCCCAATTTTTGGGCTGAAAAACTCGGCTTATACGCGAGTATATACGGTAACCATAAAAGTATGTTTGTAAAAAATTGTTTGATTTCTTCAAATTAGAAATACTTGGAATTAAGAAGTTTTTAAGATTAATAGCAAATTTAATTCATATTGTTTTGTTGGGTACAAATAATGTCTGTGACCTTCCATTACCCCTTCATCACTGAAGGTGTATATTTGTGTCACTGACTGTGTCCCTGCTTTTGATATGGGCTCCTTTTTTTGAACTTGATGGGCAACACTGCTCTGTATAAGGCTGGAAACACACTATACTACTTACATGCGAGTCTGTCTGACGAGACTCGGATCAGTGACCCTGAACGGCCTCTCCCTCTCTGGACCAGAGTGTCAGTTGCTTGTGTTTTTGTGCAGCATCACACTCCTGTCCAGAGAGGGAGAGGCCATTCACGGTCACTGATCCAAGTCTCGTCAGAGAGACTCGCATGTAAGTAGGATAGTGTGTTTTTTTTGTTCCACCTAAAACAAAAAAAAAATGAAGATTGCCCCTTTTTCAATTTCACTGTGTTTAGAATTTTTTCCTGTTTTTCAGTACACTGGAAAAATTAATGGTGCCATTCAAAAGCACATCTCATCCCACAAAAAAATAAGCACAAATATGGCTAAAATAATGGAAAATATAGAAAAACTATGATCTTCAAATGAGGGGAGGAAGATACAAAAAGGGAAAATCACCCTGTGCATGAAGGGGATAAATCTGAACAGCCGTTTGACAGACCTCCGACTATTCAGGGAAAACAGTAACACTATAACTCGCTATTGCCTTTGGTGAATGAAGTCTTTCAGTATTCTACAGATGTAACATTCCTATCCATGACATACATATTATAATTAAGTAAACTTTTAACTTAACACAAAATGTGACATGTTCTTTGACTTGTGCTGTGCTAAGTGTCTAGCTACAATCTGCTCCATCATGACATCTTTCTGTGACATGGTATACCTAACCTTTTTGTGCTAGGGAAAATATACTACATTTGTTTATTTTCTTAGGGAAGAATACATTTTTGTGTTATTTTGCATTTCTCCCGTTTTAAAACTGATTTTTAGTATGACGCATTAAAGATTCATCAAAGGGGTTTTCCCATAAACAAAGGTCATTTTAAAGTTTATTTTAATCAATAGATCTTGGAATAATAAAAATTTGCTCAATTAGTGTTTAAAAAATGTTCCAGTGCTGAGATAATAATATATGTGCCCCTGCTAAATACTGTGTAATGGCTGTGTCTGACCCTGCCTGGATCATGGTTTGATCCTGGGCAGGGGAGCACGCAAAAGAGTATATAGACATTTCAGCATGAGATCACAAATCATTACTTGCATCCAACCTATTGGGAGTGACTTGTATATCTATTTGCTGAATGGTGTGGAAACCTACCTGAGCACCCCATAATTACACAGTAGTGCCAAGCCAATTTTCTCCGCAAAAGAGTATACAGAGTTTACAGAATGGGAATGTGGCGCCCCTGCGGGTATTAGCCACAGTATAAGATCATAATAGTTGCACTCACTTAGAAAGCCATGCCACTGCACTACCACCTTTGGCCAGTAGGGGGAGCTCCAGAGACACCAGAGACTTCCTAGAGCTAAAACACTGGTCTGAGGTAAATTTTCAGACAGTTGGAGCCACGAGCTCAGAGTGACAGGAGCTGCATTGAGTTCCTGAGGACTGACTGACAATTTCCAGGGCCAAGCCATCGGTCTGAGGAGGAGAAAACTGATAAGAGGAACACTTTCAGAATCGGGTAGCATCATTATCTACCCTAGATAAAAAGCGCAGATACGGATACCGGATCCGTGGCTGCATTAGTTATATACAATACAGCAACCGGAAAAACGTGAGGTAACAACAAGCTTCACAGGGCCAGACACAGCAACATACTAAGAGTTCAGCAGTACTCCCGGAGGGGGTAAGCAGAGAGAGACAAAGGACTCAAGTTGCCTGTTGAGTGGGACCCAGAGAGGACAGATTTGGGCCGGCAGCGAGTTCACACACGGCAGCAGGGCCACATAGACAGCGCAAGCAGGAGGTAAAGGACCCGGTGGGGCCTGAGAAACTGAACCCCTATTGCAGACTCCGGAGACGGGACTTGTATTATAGTTTGGTTGAAAGTAAACCAGTTAAACCTCATCTGTGCCTCAGCCTCTGATTTAACAGTTACCATCTATCCAGGATTGGGACCATCACCGCTGAGAGAATTTGCTGTGAATCAAGTAAGTGTCTGTGTCCTTAACATCTCCTCACCATACTTCCATCTTCATCCATCATTAACTTTAACATCACCTGTCCAGGGGACCCTACAGCCCTACCCGGAAAAGGGCTATACCATCTCAGCTGCCTCTCACCATCATCCCCTGGCCAGTACAAGGCAGCGGTGGCCATATATAGCCACATTATTCTGGGTGGCGTCACGACAATAACATCTACAAACTTTATAAATTATATAAACTTCTAAATCCCCTGTAAATACCCCCTTTTAGGAGTGTGCCAGCCTGGGGCCACGGCCTGGGTCCAGCCACCAGTGACTCCCCCAAGGAAAGGGACCCTGCGCCGGGTATCCCGGTCCCCTAAGCTGGGCGGCACAGCTCTCTTTGGCGTCACGAACAGGATTTACCGTGCCTGGTTAAATCGGGTACTGTGTGCCGTGATTAATGCCGAAAATTGTGAGAAAATCCGAGAAAAATTGACTTTTTTATCAAAAAGTGATTTTCCCATTGGAAACCATTGAAATAGACTTTTCCCCATTGACTAACATTGAAACAAAATGGCCGCCAGCCTCTGAGGTAAAATTGCATCATCACTAATTACCTCATAACTGCCACAGCACGAGACTGCTATTTGAACTGTGTCATAGCCCTGAGCTCTGATCTGACTGAAAAATTTCAGATTCCGCCATTACTGAGCTCACGGCGAGCAGAAGCAGCAGGGGGCGTGTCTTTGTGGGCGGTACCAAGCTGAGAGCTCTGACGTCGGCAAAAGGGGAAAACCAATCCTGCTGCACAGCGGAACGATTATACGCCTTCCCGACGGAAGCAGAGGACCGGAAGGGTCCGGATTAACTAAGGGGGCGCAACATGTTGCAGCACGGAGACGCCGAAACACTCGGCGACACAAATGCAGCTGAAGCACAAAACAGAGCGCCCGGAAGCACAGCGGCGCAAGGTGCAGCGCCCATTATGCCAATGTTGATGCCATATACCCCAGGTGCTCCATGGCTTCCAGTGTATGAAGGTAAGCCTAATACTTTTGATGATTTTAAAGAAAAACTGCTGGCCTATTTAAACATGTTTCCAATGGCAGAAGCTCAGCGTGTCGGTTTGCTGATGGCACAGTTAAGTGGTAATGCCAAGCGAGAAGTCACAGAATGGTCCGCTGATCTAAAAGACACTGCTGAGCATATTCTAGCTGGATTAAAGGCAGTATTTGAAACTACTGCTGGTAGCAAAGCAAAGACCAAATTCTTCAATTGCAAACAAAAGGCCAATGAGAGTGTGAGAGACTTTGCCCTGAATTTACAGGAGGCCCTTAAAGCGCTTACACTGGCTGAACCAATGTTTAACACTGGCGCTGATAAATTGCTAAAAGATCAATTCATTGAGGGACTATTAACCCCTTCTCATCGAGGGCATGCGAGTATGCTGACTTTCAAGGACCCTGAAGTGACATTTGCCCAGTTAAAGGAGAGCGCTATTCGTCTCCAGCAAGCAGAGGCTCTTTGGGATCAGGATCCTGAGCAATCCATTACAGAAACCCCTCAACAACAGAGAGTGCCAGTGACATCAGTTAAGCCCCTGGAGGCCAGTGTTAATGATGCTTTCCAGCAAAAGCTTGACTCTCTAACAGACATTGTCACCTCAATGGCTAAAACCATGCAGGAAATGAGAGAATCACAGACTACACCCAAGATGGAGTTGGCGAACCGCAGAGAGGATATTTCCTGGATGAGACCCCAGAGATACCCAGCGTGGAGAGGACGACCCAACGACCGTTACCAGCCGGATGGACAGCCTATTTGCCGCCGTTGCCGGAAGCCAGGCCACATCGCCCGCAATTGTGATTTAAACAAGGATCCCCTGGGAATGCGGGCCGCTTCGCAGGAGTGAACTTTCAAGGCCCAACATCCTGGCACGATAAGTACGTCGGAGGACGTCCCATTATCCCCATCGTGCTGGACGGTATTCCCCTCAATGCCTTGTTGGACACTGGTTCCCAGATTTCATCTATACCACATATCCTTTATAAGAGGTACTGGGCAGATTCAGACATTGATAAAAGACCATCTAATGTTGAGCTAAGTATATATGCTAGTAATGGAAAATTGGTACCGCAAGTAGGATTTAGAGAGATGACCATTAAGATTGGTAGAGCAGAATTAAAAAATCAGGGTATCATAATTGTTGATGTTAACCGACGGGAACCTTTTGTATTGGTAGGTATGAATGTTTTAGAAAATTGTTTTTCCGAGGTTATTACTATTTTACAGCAATTTGCGGAAACTGCCCAATCCTGCCAGCAGAGAATTCTCTGGAGAGAGATAAAAGCATTGGTGTTGAAGCAACAAGTAGAGGTTGCAGGTGGAGAAATCGGCAGTGTGAGGGTAAGTGACCCAACTCCTATAGTAATACCTCCAAAAACTGAAATGCTGGTATGGTGTAGAGCAGCCATTGGTATTAAAGGACGAGATTACCAAGCCTTGGTAGAGCCTGTGTACACTGATAGTAGACCCACAATATTAACGGCTAGAGGAATAGTCGAGGTACACAGGGGAAGAGTGCCCATACGTCTTTTGAATTGTGGAGAGGAAGAGGTCACTTTACCAAGGTACGCTACAATGGCCAAGCTATACACTGTTGACAACAATGCCATCACAGCCATTGGGCCCTTGAATCCGTCATGTCAGGCGGACGACAATGGTTCAAGTGGAGAATTAGAAGATTGGTGTCAGCAGCTGCATATAGGTACAGATTCAACACCTACCCACCAAAAACAAGGGTGTGTACCGACTAGTAGAAGAATATGAACGGGTCTTCAGTAAACACCCATTAGACTTCGGACAGATTAAAGGGGTAGAACATACAATTCCTACCGGTAACCACCCACCAATAAAAGAGGATATAGGCCCATACCGCCCGCTCATTATCAATGTGCTAAAGACATGCTGAGAGAGATGAAACAGGCCGGGGTAATAAGAGACAGTTGTAGTCCCTGGGCAGCCCCTCTGGTAATAGTTAAAAAGAAAGACGGAACCATGAGAATGTGCGTAGACTACCGGCAGATTAATCACATTACCCATAAAGACGCCTACCCCTTACCTAGAATTGAAGAGTCATTAGCTGCTTTAAGATCTGCTAACTATTTTTCCACCTTAGACTTAACAAGTGGGTATTGGCAAGTCCCTGTGGCTGAGGAAGATAAAGAGAAGACAGCATTTACCACACCGATGGGTCTCTGTGAATTTAATTGTATGCCATTCGGACTCTGCAACGCACCCGGTACCTTTCAGCGATTGATGGAATGCTGTCTCGGACACAAGAACTTTGAAACCGTCCTTCTGTACCTAGATGATGTAATAGTCTACTCAAAGACTTACGAACAACATCTACAAGACCTGGCAGAAGTGTTCGAGGCCTTATCCCGGTATGGTATGAAGATCAAGCCATCAAAATGTCACCTTCTAAAGCCAAAGGTACAATACCTGGGACACGTTGTAAGTTCAGAAGGAGTAGCACCGGATCCCGAGAAAGTAACCGTAATAAGGGATTGGCCAAGACCTACCAGCGTGAAACAGGTGAGGCAATTCCTGGGACTGGTGGGCTACTATCGTAGATTTATCCAAGGGTTCACCAAGCTAGCAGCACCTCTACAAGACATCCTGGTAGGGCAGTCGAAGAAGCCTTCAAACCGCAATCCTCCTTTCCAGTGGAGTGATGAGAGGGAAGATTCCTTTGAAAAGTTGAAGAAGGCATTGACCGGAGAAGAAGTTCTGGCATACCCCGATTACCATCAACCTTTCATCCTTTACACAGATGCCAGTAATGTGGGACTGGGAGCAGTACTATCTCAGAAGCAAGGAGGCAAGGAGAAAGTCATCGCCTTTGCAAGTAGAAAGCTCCGGCCTACTGAAAGAAATCCTGAAAATTACAGCTCCTTCAAGTTAGAACTACTGGCAGTAGTCTGGGCTGTGACTGAGCGTTTCAAACACTACTTGTCAGCTGCAGAATTCACCGTCTATACTGATAACAACCCATTGACCCACCTGGATACAGCCAAGCTAGGTGCGCTGGAACAGCGATGGATAGCCCGGCTGTCTAATTACAACTTCGTGATCAAGTATAGAGCAGGCCGAAAGAATGGAAATGCAGACGCCTTATCCCGGATGCCGCACTTGAGAGACGTGGAAGAAGAACCGGTAGAACTTGAAGAAATTGAACTACCCGCCTTCCATCGTCCCAAGGTAGGACAGTATCAATCTAGTGCCTACCAGAAACATCAACAGGTGAATCTCAACCCATTAGCACACCACAGATGGGCTGACACTCAAGACAGCAATCCAGCTGTGAAGTTGGTGAAAGAACTGCTGACTGAGCAAAGTGCGTATCCCAATGAAAATGCACCGAAAGAGACACATCAACTCTGGAAAGAGAGAGGCAAAATGTTCCTGTACCAAGGAAAGCTGTGCAGAAGATATACCAATCCAAAGACGCATGAGCTAGTATGGCAGATCATTGTGCCTAAACAAGATGTAAAAATGGTCCTAGAAGCTTATCACAATGGTGCTGGTCACTTCGGGTGGAAAAAGCTAGAAGTACTTTTAAGAGAAAGATTCTACTGGGTTGAAATGAGAAGATCAATTGAAGAATGGTGCAGAAACTGTGGTCCATGCAACCTCAGAAGAAAAGATCTAAAAAACCAAAGAGCACCACTCCAGCCTATAGTTACCAAGCAACCACTTGAGCTCGTAGCAATAGATCACGTGAAATTGACACCAAGCCGGTCCGGCTATGTCTATGCTTTAACCATAGTGGACCATTACTCACGTTTCTTGGTAGTAGTGCCCGTGAAAGATCTCACTGCAAAGACAGCAGCTAAGGCGTTCCAGACATACTTTTGCAGACCCCATGGATATCCGGAACAAGTACTCGCAGACCAAGGCACAGCATTTGAATCAGAGATCTTCAGAGAATTTTGCAATATGTATGGCTGCAAGAAGATCCGTACAACAGCCTATCATCCGCAAACAAATGGCTTATGCGAAAAAATGAACCATATTGTAATCGATCTCTTAAAGACTTTACCAGAAACAGAGAGAAACCTATGGCCAGAGAAATTGCCTGACTTGGTAGACCTCTATAACAATGTCCCGGTAAGCTCCACAAACTGTACCCCAGCTTACCTTATGCGTGCAAGACCTGGCAAGCTACCAATAGATCTAGAAATGGGCATCGTAAAACCTGACGCAGAGGTGCAGGATTCCAACTGGGACTCCCTACGCCAACAACAGTATCGCCAAGTGCAAGAATGCGTAGAAAGGAATCTCCAGAAAACTAGAGAAAGACAAGAGCAATACTTCAACCAGAATGCTCTAGCAACCCCATTAAAACCTGGTGATCAAGTGCTCAAGAGAAACCGTCGCACTAATAAACTGGACAATCAGTGGGAATCCGCCCCATATACAGTTTTACCAATGAGAGTGAACAATCCTAAAATGTGTCTTATAAGCAAAGATGGTGGATTAACATCAGTACTAGTGTCAAGAGACAATCTAAAACTATGTCCAGAGACATTGAAAGAAAAAGAAGTCATTCAACCTGAACCAGAAGTTATTCAACCAGTACCGGTTCAACCTGTTAACGAAAAAGAAGAAGATGGAGTATATCACACCTATTTAGGAGACTTTCCTAAAACCTGGCCAACCTACAATGGTGCAGTAGTAGTTCCCATTATGGCCTTCTATCAAACACCAGAGCCTGTAATACCAGAAGCCCCAAGACCAATAGAATTAGAAGCAGACCCTGTACCACAAGAAGTTCCAAGACAGGAAGAACAAATTCCTAGTAATAATAGTCCTGGACACGGTGGAATTGCCAATCCCACAAATGTGGAATTATCCCTAGCAGAACCAGAAGTACTTACTAGGTATACGTCCACTCACACCATCACATTGAGTACACCCAGTACACAAGCGTTACGCAGATCACAGCGTAGTACTCAGGGTCAATTACCAGCAAAATATGCAGACTACCAAATGTAAATAGATATTTAGTTGTTAATTAGTAGTTATTAGATGTAACGTTAAAAAAAAGCTCAGTACCTGCAGAGACTATTCTGTATGAACTACTTGCATATTCTTGAGTTCTTTTCTTCATTTATCAGCCCGGAGGCGGTAAATTAAAGCTCCGGAAAGACTGCTTTTTAAACATTCTTAAGTTTATTCATAAACTTTGTTGGAAAAATGGACGCTAAGTGCAGTGCCTTTCCTAACAAATAAATAGCCCTCAAGGACAGAGCTGTATTAATGGACGCTATTTGAAGTGACTTTTTACAAGACTCTATTTTTTTAAACTTGAGTGGTTTTTGTAACTTTTTATTTTTTTTTAAAGACTCTGTAAATATTATCTGTTATATCTTATGTTTATTGTCCCACAGTCCCGGAGTACTGTTCTTAACTAAGGGGGAATGTGGCGCCCCTGCGGGTATTAGCCACAGTATAAGATCATAATAGTTGCACTCACTTAGAAAGCCATGCCACTGCACTACCACCTTTGGCCAGTAGGGGGAGCTCCAGAGACACCAGAGACTTCCCTAGAGCTAAAACACTGGTCTGAGGTAAATTTTCAGACAGTTGGAGCCACGAGCTCAGAGTGACAGGAGCTGCATTGAGTTCCTGAGGACTGACTGACAATTTCCAGGGCCAAGCCATCGGTCTGAGGAGGAGAAAACTGATAAGAGGAACACTTTCAGAATCGGGTAGCATCATTATCTACCCTAGATAAAAAGCGCAGATACGGATACCGGATCCGTGGCTGCATTAGTTATATACAATACAGCAACCGGAAAAACGTGAGGTAACAACAAGCTTCACAGGGCCAGACACAGCAACATACTAAGAGTTCAGCAGTACTCCCGGAGGGGGTAAGCAGAGAGAGACAAAGGACTCAAGTTGCCTGTTGAGTGGGACCCAGAGAGGACAGATTTGGGCCGGCAGCGAGTTCACACACCGCAGCAGGGCCACATAGACAGCGCAAGCAGGAGGTAAAGGACCCGGTGGGGCCTGAGCAACTGAACCCCTATTGCAGACTCCGGAGACGGGACTTGTATTATAGTTTGGTTGAAAGTAAACCAGTTAAACCTCATCTGTGCCTCAGCCTCTGATTTAACAGTTACCATCTATCCAGGATTGGGACCATCACCGCTGAGAGAATTTGCTGTGAATCAAGTAAGTGTCTGTGTCCTTAACATCTCCTCACCATACTTCCATCTTCATCCATCATTAACTTTAACATCACCTGTCCAGGGGACCCTACAGCCCTACCCGGAAAAGGGCTATACCATCTCAGCTGCCTCTCACCATCATCCCCTGGCCAGTACAAGGCAGCGGTGGCCATATATAGCCACATTATTCTGGGTGGCGTCACGACAATAACATCTACAAACTTTATAAATTATATAAACTTCTAAATCCCCTGTAAATACCCCCTTTTAGGAGTGTGCCAGCCTGGGGCCACGGCCTGGGTCCAGCCACCAGTGACTCCCCCAAGGAAAGGGACCCTGCGCCGGGTATCCCGGTCCCCTAAGCTGGGCGGCACAGGATCATAAATAATTCTTTCTTTGAGATGATATATTTTTTAAAAACAGTCAGGAAAATGTTTTACCTCAAAAAAAGAATCAGCTGTGATCCCGTGCTTTAATATCTGTCAACTCTTTTACTTCCTCCTCTGCCTAAGATCAAACCTTGCTCCATGCATGGTCAGACATGGCCATCTTGTAGTACATAGCAGGGATAAGATCCAGAATTGGATGTTTAAAAAAAATGTTCCTGTGCTATGATAATGTTATATACAAATGCATTTCAATAAATTTGAATATCATCAAAAAGATCATTTATTGCAGTAATTCAATACATTAAGTGAAACACATATAATATATAGAGTCAATTCAAACAGAGTGATCTATTTCACATATGTATTTCTGTTAATGATTATGGCTTACAGCCAATTAAAAGCTAAAAGTAATTTTCTCAAAAAATTTGCATAATTAACACAAAACACCTGCAAAGGCTTAGTAAGTATTTAAAATGGTCCCTTCATCTGGTTCTGTAATCTACACAATCATGGGTAAGCCTGCTAAATTGACAGATGTCTAAAAGGCAGTCATTAAAGCGATCCGCGTCATTCCCCGCGCCGGGTGACGTATTTACACCGGCGCCGCGCTGTAAACTTCAAAATGCGCACTGCGCATGCGCATGGGCATGCGCAGTGTGCATTTTGAAGCCGACAGCGCGGCGCCGGTGTAAATACATCACCCGGCGCAGGGAATGACGCGGATCGCGTCACCCAGCCACACAGCAGCCTCGGACGACACAGGGCACAGCAGGGAGGCGGCAATTTGAATCTGCTATGAAGATCACGCCTATTCAGGCGTGCTATGAAGCAGAGGGGCAGTCTTGATGAGTGACTATGAATAGCATAGTCACTCATTATCATCAGTAATCAGGTACTTATAAAACGTTTTTATGAAATGTCCTTTACTTCATTTAGGAGGTAAAAACAGTGTAGGGAAAGTGTTAATATGCTCTAGGGACAGGTTTTAATAGGTTTACATGTGTTTTGGGGGTGACAGGATCCCTTTAACACACTCCACAAGGAGGGTAGGCCACAAAAAGTCACTGCTAAAGAAGCTTGCTGTTCACAGAGTGCTGTATTAAGCATATTAATGGAAGGTTGAATGAAAGGAAAAGGTGTAGTAGAAAAAGGTGCACAAGCAATGAGGATAACCGCAGCCTTGAAAGAATTGTTAAGAAAAGGCCATTCAAAGATTTGGGGAGGTTAACAAGGAGTAGGCTGCTGCTTGTGACAAGCCACTCATGACCAATAGACAATGCAAGAAGAGTCTTACCTGGACGAAGGAGAAAAAGATCTGGACTGTTGCTTAGTGGTCCAAGGTGATGTTTTCAGATGAAAGTAAATTTTGCATTTCAAGTGGAAACCCAGAGGTCCCAGAATCTAAAGTAAGAGTAGAAAGGCACATAATCCAAGCTGCTTGAGGTCTAGTGTGAAGTTTCCACAATCAGTGATGGCTTTGTGAGCCATGTCATCTGCTAGTGTAGGCACACTGTGTTTTTTCAAGACCAAAGTCAACACCGCCATCAAGATTATTGGAGATGGAAATTTAATTTACACTATCTTGGTTAATAACCACAGTCTCACTATGCTTGATTGGCCAGCAAGTTCGCCTGACCTAAACCCCATAAAGAATCTAAGGCGGTATTGTTGAGAAGAAAATGAGAAACGCTAGACCCCACAATGCAGACTAGCTGAAGACTAGCTGAAGACTGCTATCAAAGCAACCTGGGATTCCATAACACTTCAGCAGTGCCAAAGGCTGATTACCTCAATGCCACGCCACACTAATGCAGAAATTCACACAAAAGGATCCAGACCAAGTATTAAGCGCATTTACAATACATACTTTTCATTAGGCCAACTTTAATGAGTTAAAAATAATTTTTCAGTTGGTCTTATATATTTTAATTTTCTGATATAATAACATTTGAGTTTTCGTATGCTGTAAGCCATAATCATCAATATTTACTGAAGTAAGAACTTGAAATAGATCACTCTGTTTGTAACGACTCTATGTAATATATTTGATTCACTTTATGTAGTGAATTACTGAAATTATCTTTATGATGATATTATAATTTATTGAGATGCACTTGTATGTGCATAAGATTTTCTTTGCACAGGAACATTTTTTTTAAAAACATCCAATTGTGGAAATTATTATTATTCCAAGATCTAATGATTAAAATGAACTTTGAATTACCTTTGTTTGTTGTGTAACCCGTTAAAGGATTGCAATTCATCACAGAATTCTTCCATTGCATTTTTTAGACTGGTGAAATGATATCTGATCATAAAACATGTTGCTAATCTGTATTGAGTTTTTTATTGTCTGTGTTTGTTGTAATATTCTACATTTTGGCTATAGCTGCAGAACAACTCTTTCGGATGAAGTATGATTTATTTCAATGTTGCACTTTGTAGAAAGTGTAAAATGATCACACAAAATATTTTTGTTATTGCATGTATTAAACATAACCATAATTTTTATGTGCACATTTGGCAAACACATTAAAATGTTTAGATGTGTGACAGACAGATGGATTGGAGGATAGGGAAACAAATAGGAGAAGCCTTTGTTATTGTTCATTTAACATGTTTTCCAATGTTCCTGAACTCATGCAGTTTGTCAACTGATGCTTTAGTGCAGTGCATACCAATGTCTCTCTCTAAAGGCCTTGTTTATTATTATTTGTCTGATTAACAATGATGAATATTCATTCTCATTAAAAGATCTGAGACTAGCTCAGGATGGTATACGTGTGTATACAATTAGAAGCACAAATCACCAAGAGGAATATCCCCAGGCTAGTAAAATAAATTGGTTATTCATATGTGCAAATAATCCTAATATATTCTGCATATACATTCAAATACACATATGCTTATATACAGTTATATTTCTAGATGTACTAAATAAAGAGGGCGGCTCAGTGTTGGGCACTGTTGCTTTGCAGCGCTGGGGTCCTGGGTTCAAATCCCACCAAAGACAATAACTGCAAGGAGCTTGTATGTTCTCCCTGTGTTTGCATGCGTTTTCTTGGAGTACTCTGTTTTTCCAAGGCATCAATCATAGGGAATTTTGATTGTTAGTCACAGTGATGATAATGTCTGTAAAGTGCTGCAAACTGTGATGGTGAGATGAAAGCAAAGCATCAAAAATAAATACATATACAGTATATAAAAACACTACACATACCCATCATACATGCACTTAAAATGTAAAAACAATATATGCAAGTAAACACGACATTTTTTGACTTAGGCTGCTTTCACATCAGCATTTTTTTATCTGATCGCGGCAGTTGCGGTGAAAAAAGCGCAACTGCCGCGATTACCGCATAATGGTCACACTTGCGGTTCACCTGCGGCAAGCCCCATGCTATGTCTATGCAGCTTGCGGCAGGTGCGGCAAGTGCGGTGTAGTTGCGGTTTCTGCAGGTGCGGCCGCAAAAAAACTGCGGTATGCCGCACCTGCCGCAAGTGTCGAAACCGCACTTGCCGCACCTGCCGCACACTTACCGCAAGCCCCATAGACATTGTATGGGGCTTGCCACAAGTGTGCGGCCGTTATTCGGTAATCGCGGCAGTTGCGTTTTTTTCACCGCAACTGCCGCGATCAGCATTTACCGCTGATGTGAAAGTGGCCTTACACACTTTTACAGTTAGGCTCTTTTGGCTATTCAAGTAGTTCAAATATTATTTACATTAAAGGCATATACAGATGTTGCAATCCTAAGAAATAAACTCGCTAGAACATGAATGTTTATACTTTGCATAATACAGTTGGTCCTGTAGATAGTAGTAAATAGTCATGGCCAAAAGTGTTGGCACTCTTGAAATTGTTCCAGAAAATGAAGCATTTCTACAAAAAAATTATTAAATTACACAAGTTTTGTCATGCACATGTTTATTTCCTTTGTGTGCAACAACACACAAAAAACGATAAAAAAATAAAAATTGGCCATAATGTCACACAAAGCTCAAAATGTTGCCTGCAGAATATTATTGGCACCCTCAGCTTAATATATGGTTGCACATCTTTTGTAATAAATATCTGCAATCAGTCGCTTCCTATAACCATAAATAATTTTCTTACACATCTCCACTGGAATTTTGGACCACTCCTCTTTTGAAAACTTCTCCAGCTCTCATATTTGGAGGGTACCTTCTCTAAACAGCAATTTTAAGATCTCTACACAGATATTCAATAGAATATGGATCCATACTCATTGCGGACACTTCACAAGTCTTCAGTGATTTATTTCCTTACATTTCTAGGTACTTCATGAAGCATGATTGGACTCCTACTAGAAAACACATGACCTAGAACACAAACCCTGCTTTCTCATACTGGGCACTACATTGCAAACTAAAAATATTTGGTAGTTTTCAGATTTCATGATCTTTCACAAATAGTCAAGGTATTTATTGGTAGGGGAAGCAAAATAACCCCCAAACATCTTTGAATGACCACCATATTTGACTATAGGTACTGTGTTATTTTCTTTGTAGGCCTCATTCCATTTTTGTCAAAGAGTAGGATGATGTGCTTTACCAAAAAGCTCTATCTTGGTCTCATCCATCCACAAGACACTTTCTCAGTTTGCCAAAATATACATGGGTTAGCCAAAATCAAACTGCAGTCTTGCTCTTTTATGTCTGTGTAAGCAATGGGGTCATTCTGACTCTCCTGCCATTGTGTTTCATTTTGTTCAAATATCAGTAGATAGTTTAAGCTGACAATGATGGCCTCTGAGCCTGAAGGACAGCTTGCATTTCTTTGGAACCTGATTGGAGCTGGTTATCAACCATCCATACAATCCTTCATTGCAATCTTTAATCAATTTGTTTTTGCCATTCTCACCCAGGGAGATTAGCTACAATGCCATTTGAGGTAATCCTTTTGATTACGTTGCACACCCTGGACAAAATCACATCAAGATCTCTGCAGATTGACTTGTAAGCTTGAGATTGTTTATACTTTTTAACAATTTTGGTTCTCGAGTCTTCAGAGAGTTCAATTCTTTTTTATCTGTGCTTGATGCTTGGTGTGGCACACACATATATACAATGCATAGATTTAGCAAAGATTTAGTGAACCTCTCCCTTTTTTTATCTAATTTCATGTGGGATTTTCATATTGCCCACACCTGTTACTTGCCACAGGTGAGTTAAAACATGCATTACATGCTTGATATAAAGCTGTTTACCCCTAATTTTGGAGAGAAATCAATAATTTTGTCCTGCATTTTTGTGGAATTTTGAGTCCAACTTCCCTTTTTTTCTTTGTTTTTACATATTGTTCCAATCAACATAAAGCAAATAAACATGTATATGACAAAACATGTTTAATTGCAATACTTTTTGGGAAAAATACTTCATTTTCTGGAACAATTTTAAGGTTTCGAACTCTTTGGGCCATGACTGTAAGTAGCACGAATGGTTTGATTGCCTTTGATTGCCTAGGCATGATACTTTAATGCCATAGAATGTGTCAGAGATTTGATTTAAAATTCCTATATTTGTAGATTGGCACCGAATGTTCAACAGAGCAGCAAGGCACTGAAAGGAAATCTCTATACAAATACAGAGAACTAATGAAAACTTAATTTAATAAATAATTTTTAAATAATTTTTTTAACACAGATGATACATTTTGAGATGTTACATGAGAATAACATTTTACTCTGCATAACCCTAAATATTTTTTTTATTTTGTGCTTTTGTTTTTTCATACTTTGCTTTCATGAGCCATAACCTTTTGATTTACCCATTGACAAAGCTATATGAGGGATTGTTTATGTGGCATGGGTGAATTATAGTTTTGAATGACATTGTTCATTTTACCATATAATTTACTGAAAAACAGGAAAATAGTTTCAAGCTGGATGAAAAGGTGAAAAAAATATTTCTGCTATTGTTTGAGTCTCATTATATCAGTTTTCTTTCAGTGGTAAAATGACTTAGCAAAATTATTCTTCAGGTCAGTACAATTATGACAACAGCAATTTTGTGCACTTTTTTTGCGTTAGTAACTAAAAAAATGTAAGTTTATAAATAATAATTTGCGTCAATGTCTAGGGTCAATATCTACTATATAATTTTCTAAGGGTTTTTTGAGTCTGTCTGTAGCCGAAATCGCGCGCCACACAGAGTGAGCTCAGAGTATGCAAATAGCTCGTGCTGAACATTCAAATTTTGTGCCAATTTGCAGCCCGGCGAAAGCACGGTCTGGCAAACGGCGGACCCAGTGCACGCGAGCCAGCTGGGAGTTAGCCGGTCGTCTCCTGGCTGGCGAGCTGCTAACCGGAGCTCAGCCCCAGCTTCCTGTGACACGGAGGTCCGCGTCGAGCCAGCCGGGTGATGACCGGCGAGCCGCTGATCTCTGTGCCGCAACTGAGCTTCAGTCAGCGGCAAGCTAGCCGGGAGATGACCGGCGTTAGCCGGTCATCTCCAGGCTGCTCGCAGCAGTGCTGCACTTCGCGGCATTCAAACCGCGTGTCAAGCCGCAGTATTCTTCTGATTGGTCGCCGTGATCGCGGCGACCCATCAGAGAAGTAGCGCAGCTTGGCGCTCGTTTTGAATGCCGCTATTCTGATTGGTTGCCGCGTTCAGCGTGGCGACCAATCAGAATAGCGGCGTGCGCTATGCCACCATATTTCAAATACACTGAGTACAGTGTATTTGAAATATGGCGGCATAGCGCGCGCCGCTATTCTGATTGGTATATATGTTTTTGTTTATGGACCTATTTGTATGATTAACTGATGTTTTTATTGACAATATTTTGGGGTGCACTCGACCATTAGATATCTTTTTATTGAATTTTATGAATAAAAATGTAGTGACCAAACCATGCAATTATGGGATTTTATTTTTTAAGTTTTGAGGTGCCTATTCCTTTTCTTTGCACCCATAGATTTTGTAAGAAATAAAAGGCTCTCTGAATTGTATTGATGACTTGGTTGTTGTTTCATATGATCGATGTAAGTAATAAAGTCCCAAATAAATTGAGAAAAGTATTCTAGGAGTGACACCTTTATTGGCTAGCCAGAAAAATTATATTTGTAAGCTTTCAGAGCTCACATGTCTCCTTCATTATACAATATTACAAATGAATTACTGATAAAGGAGCCATGTGAGCTCTGAAAGCTTACAAATATAATTTTTCTCAATTTTTGGGGCACTTAAGTATTTACATCGATTTTTCTGGCTAACATGGTACCACAATATTATTTTACACTGTACTTTGTTTAATATAATATTTACTCCATTTTGTAGACGTTTTCAAATGGTGCTCATTCAGAATATTTAAAAAATATATTCCAGTAATAATATTTTCCAATGCTTCATTCAGATTTTCTTATTGGTTAAAATCACATCAATAAATGGTTCTGGGACAGCTTGTTTACTTGTTTTTTCCAATTTGCTATAATTTTATTGGAAAGGTAGATTTTTTGTAGATATTCTAAGCATGATGTTATGTTGACATTGTGTTTTTTTTATACAAAAATGAAATTTTGAGATATCTGATTAATATGGTGGACACAGAGATTACAGAAATAAAGTAAATAAAACCAAGGTGAATTCACATTGAACAAATTATACTTACCTGTGCCTCACTGGTCCCACCATGGAGTTCTGTTACAGTCATTTTCTATGGTTCAATCCCAAGTGCAGTCTTCACTGGGCTTTTTAGGGATCTCCTTCATTTTCAAGGCTGCAATACCATGCTATTGCGCAAAACATGCCACGCCAAAGATGCCAGGGACAAGAAGATGCTGAAGGTAGCTCAGTGCAGTTTGCATCCATTATCGGACTGACAAAAAAGACCAGACCGAAGTGAGGCTGTTTGTAAGGCAGGACAGGTGAAACGGGTGTGAAAATATGTTTTCCCTTTTATTTTGTTTATTATGTTCTGGGATACATTAAATTGAGTATTGAGTAAGTGTCATGGATGACATGAAATGGCTTTGTGTTGTTCGCTTATACTTCTTGTCCTGCTTATGCGCTTGAGATAGGGAAAAATAAGCTTTTTTTTCTTTCTGGATGAGTTAAAAGATTTCAAAATGTGATGTACATTTAATATTGAACTAAATCATTGTGAATTGAATTCCCTGTCAAATTCAATGAATGCTGAAATGGAATTCTCTCATCAACATAATATGATGGATAAGTTTTCTGGTTGTTAAAATTTGACAAGCACAAATACTTAAAGGGATCCTGTCACCTCCAAAACGCCTCCTAAGCTATCAAAAGATGTCCCTGCACCATCCTATCACTAATCTCACACTTCTTTTGTCTCCTAAAAGCATCCTGTGAAAGTGGAGAAAAACGTTTTAATGCTCACTCATTAGGGATTAAAATTAGCAGGGGCTATATTCTTTAGTCACCAGGGCATGTTGTTTTGCAGCTCCAGGATCCACCCTCTCTCTCTGTGCTGCTGTGAAACTTAAACTGAAGGCAGGACTAATGATTTGCATTCTGTGAGTGATAAAGAAGGGGGAGGGCAGTGCCTGCACATCACAGCAGAACACACAGAGACAGGGTGGATCCTGGAGCTGCAAAACAGCCCGCCTTGATGACTTCGTCGAAGGAGGACCGACATGCGCATTGGGGCGCAAGGACCAGGGTTATAGGACGCCACACCAGACTCTTCCCTGCCATACTTAAGGTATATCTTACTAATTGATACACACAACATCTTATAGTGAATGTGAAGCTATTAATGGACTGCAGGGGTATAGCTGTGTATACTGAGCAGAACGGTGGTGTAAGCTACAAGTTACACCCTTGTTGATTGCTCTTGAATTATAATGTTCAGTGTCATGAGGCAATGGATTGCATAGGCACAACAGTGCACATTGTGCAGCATGGAGGTATAAGCTACAAACTATATAATTTGATTAATGCTACCAGGTTATAACATTAGGTTGTATGTGGCAATAAATAGATAATTACCATCCAAGCTGGGTACTTGGTACTTTATACATTCAAAGACCTACCCACTGTTTTTTATATATTGCAATTCTATACATATAGTTTATAGCTATACCCATGCAGTTGATGCTTCACTATATTAATGTAAAGAGTATACTTTGGCCATATTGAGAGGGGGGAAACATCACCCATAGAGTATAACACGAAGTATGGGAAGGTCTGGTCTGTCATATGAGTGAGCATGTCACTTACACCTGATATCCTTGAGCGTGTTGATGTATCATTTACACTCAAGGAGAATGTAGTTATGGATAGTAATAATGTCTTTAATAATGTTCCATAATATTTTGATGTATACAATATCAGTGACCCCTGCCATATTATGTATATAGTCCAAATACCCTGTCACCATGTCTGTATAGCACATTGCACTTTATACTGCACTTTAATAAATATGAAATCAATACTATTCATGAGTTGTGTCGCTGAAGTTTTGTATGGTTAAATTGTAGGTATCGCGACCACCGAATATTGTAGTCCAGGTACTGTTTGGGAATTAAAGATTCCCAAAAATGTGTATTAGTATTGTTTGGAGTTTGTTTCTAATGCTTGATATAAAGCTGTTTACCCCTAATTTTGGAGAGAAACCAATAATTTTGTCCTGCCCTTTTGTGGAATTTTGAGTCCAATTTGCCTTTTTTTCTTTGTTTTTACATATTGTTCCAATCAACATAAAGGAAATAAACATGTATATGACAAAACATATTTTATTGCAATACTTTTCGGGAAAAATACTTCATTTTCTGGAACAATTTTAAGGTTTCGAACTCTTTGGGCCATGACTGTAGGTAGCACGAATGGTTTGATTGCCTTTAATTGCCTAGGCATGATACTTTAATGCCATAGAATGTGTCAGAGATTTGATTTCAAGTTCCTATATTTGTAGATTGGCACCCAATATTCAACAGAGCAGCAAGGCACAGAGAGAAAATCTCTATACAAATACAGAGAACTAATGAAAACTTAATTTAATAAAATAGGTATAATAATAGAATATTTTTAAGCAGTCTCCCATAATAGCTCAGTGGACCAGATAAATTTTTATGACACATTTTTTTTAACGCAGATGATACAGTTTGAGATGTTACATGAGAATAACATTTTACTCTGCAGGCTTTTAACCCTAAATAATTTTTTTATCTTGTGCTTTTGTTGTTTCATACTTTGCTTTCATGAGCCATAACCCTTTAATTTTCCCATTGACAAAGCTATATGAGGGATTGTTTATGTGGCATGGGTGAATTATAGTTTTGAATGACATTGTTCATTTTACCATATAATTTACTGAAAAACAGGAAAATAGTTTCAAGCTGGATGAAAAGGTGAAAAAAATATTTCTGCTATTGTTTGAGTCTCATTATATCAGTTTTCTTTCAGTGGTAAAATGACTTAGCAAAATTATTCTTCAGGTCAGTACAATTATGACAACAGCAATTTTGTGCACTTTTTTTGCGTTAGTAACTAAAAAAATGTAAGTTTATAAATAATAATTTGCGTCAATGTCTAGGGTCAATATCTACTATATAATTTTCTAAGGGTTTTTTGAGTCTGTCTGTAGCCGAAATTGCGCGCCACACAGAGTGAGCTCAGAGTATGCAAATAGCTCGTGCTGAACATTCAAATTTCGTGCCAATTTGCAGCCCGGCGAAAGCACGGTCTGGCAAACGGCGGACCCAGTGCACGCGAGCCAGCTGGGAGTTAGTTAAGCTGGGAGTTAATCAGATATCTCAAAATTTCATTTTTGTATAAAAAAAACACAATGTCAACATAACATCATGCTTAGAATATCTACAAAAAATTTACCTTTCCAATAAAATTATAGCAAATTGGAAAAAACAAGTAAACAAGCTGTCCCAGAACCATTTATTGATGTGATTTTAACCAATAAGAAAATCTGAATGAAGCATTGGAAAATATTATTACTGGAATATATTTTTTAAATATTCTGAATGAGCACCATTTGAAAACTTCTACAAAATGGAGTAAATATTATATTAAACAAAGTACAGTGTAAAATAATATTGTGGTACCATGTTAGCCAGAAAAATCGATGTAGCTAATTCTAATCACTAATGAGTGAGTATTAAAACGTTTTTATGCACTTTCACAGGATGCTTTTAGGAGACAAAAGGAGTGTGAGATTAGTGTTTGGATGCTGCAGGGACATATTTTGCTAGCTTAGGAGGCGTTCTGGAGGTGACAGGATCCCTTTAAGGATATAATTTATATTTTTCTTCTAGGATACTTATGGACTTAGAGAAAAGCATTATATAATATTTTGACATTTGGCATAATCTAATAATCAGATCAAGGTATTACAAAATATATTAATAGGTAATAAAAGTTTTCAATATACCTTTTATCATTGATTTTATTGTTGTATATGCAGTAAGTTGTCCCAAAGTACAATGCCATAAATGCATAATTTTATGTTATATTTTCCAAAAACAAAACTTGAATGACTGAATACAATATACAATAAATGCAAGCTATTTTTCTACAACCAAATGGAGTTGCATTGTCAACTTTCTATGAGTACTTTAAGGAGTAGCCTTTAAACAAATCAAACATAACACTAATATTAACATTGTTGTTATTGAGAGCAAACTCAACAAATCAAGTGACTTAGAAAAACAATAATTTTGTACATCCTTAAAATACACAATAACAATCAATGTCTAAACTGAGTGTGTTTACTGAACTTTCTTCATAACTTGCTTAACTATAAAATATTAATTATGAACATGTCCTGAAATATTTTCAAACATAGTACTGTAATTTATAAGAATTTCAATCTTTTCTTTTTTTCAGATTTAAAAGCATGGGGAGAAGAAAGATGAACTTATTATTGCTGGAAAATGTCAACTAAGAACATTTTTGAGATTTAGGGAAAACTTTATTTTATGTAGTTAACACCTCTCGGGAGACGGAAACTATGATACCTTGTCCGGTGTTGATGCTTTTGCTCTGGATTTCCAAACCAAATCCTTATTGTGCTGAACTCTACTTTATAAGGACTTCAGATGACCAGCCTAAACAAATACTGCATCATTTCCCTGTAAATGACGGGAAACTGCTTCATCGACAAAAACGTGGATGGATGTGGAATCAATTCTTTTTGCTGGAGGAGTATACTGGAACGAACTATCAATATGTAGGCAAGGTCTGTATTGCTTGGTTTAATATATTATTTCTATTTTAATATTTGACTGTGAGAAAAAGCTCTTTCACAATGTTATGATTATGATTATCCAAAGCAAGATTCCTGGGCACTAGTCTTGGCCCACTATCAGACCCCTTCTTATCACTGGTGTTGCACTAGTCTCAGAAAACAAGTCCATGCACACATAAAAAAGTATGTGACGGCACTCACCGCTTGTGGTGTTAAATCTCGGCTTCTTTATTTCATCCGTGCAGGCTACAGGCAATGGTGGAGGGAGGGGGTGCTGAGGTGGATTTGTCCACCTTTGCACCCCCTCCCTCCACCATTGCCTGTAACCTGCAGGGATGAAAGAAAAAAGCCGAGATTATAACACCACAAGCGGTGAGTGCCGTCTCATACTTTCTTATGAGTATAATTATGATTATATGTATTACATTTACTAGAGCATGGTTTATAACTTCCAAAACTAATGTAGCTTGTACATGTCAAATATACTGTATGTCATCGAGAGAGGAACATCTTGATGATTAGGTGGATAGTATGAACAAACTTTATTACAGACATTTAATTGAAACTGAACTTTATTCCAATTAAAAAAACAAAACATACTCTTAGGAATGTAGATGTTTTGTAAATCACTTGAAACAAACACAGCAATTTTTTTCCCAGTTTGATGGACCAACTTTTTTACCTGATAACCTCAATCTTATCATAATTTTTATCATTATGAATTATCACCATTTGCATAATTCATTTGGGAAACTATTTAATTAAAGTATTAATTTTGATATGTATTTTAAAAGAATTTATACATCTGGATATATATATAAAAAAAACTAAAGATATTTGAATAATATTTGAATAATATTTTATTTGCATAGTGATGTCTTTATAACATACTTTCTGCCATTGTATCATTCACATATTAATGATGATCAGTGTTCATTTGATTGTAAACGTCAGTGTGACCTTCAGTAGTGTGCGGTTCATAATGACATCTATTTTGCACCAGTGTTTTTTAATTAATTATCTATATAAGGTTTGATCTTTAATACCACTAGTCATGAGTAAGGATGCATTCAGCATCTGAAATGTGTCAACTTAGGTCACGCTGACCATGATTATTAGTCTTTGTATGCACTTCACTTAAAATAAAAAAAAGAAAATATCCTTTATGTATGAAGCCAGATTCAATTTTTTCCATTGCTCAATCCTTACAATCAACGTATTCCCTTAATTACTTAGGCCAGACTCCTCTTTACATACTTCATGTCAGTTATGTCCTATTTATTCTCAAGTGCTAAGGATACCCTTGTAAAATTTTTCTATATATCAAAGGATAACCAGATTATGTCTTCAAATTCTACCGTTATGCCGTTCAGTCCAAATTGTGAAGAACATACATTTTAAGGAAAATAAAAATAGTCGTATATGTTTGATTTCCTGTGACCGCTGAATCATCTGGAAATGAGTCAAGAGATTCACTACTGGTTTACGGATATACAACTTGATATTTTGAAACTTCTTACACCAAATTATGATATTTTCAAGAAAAAAAGCACAAAATATTGACTTACATTTACCACTAACATAAAGTACAATGTGTTACAAAAAAGACATTCTCAGAATCACTGGGACATGTTGAAGAATTTTAGATTTATTACCACAGTGACACAGGTCAAAGTTATAAAATTTGCCTTGGTCATTAAAGTCAAAGGTGACTCTGCTTAACTTAAAAAAAAAATATTGAAACCATATTCAATAAAAAAATCAAAAATATAGCAAATAACAAAATTAAACTATCACAATGTGTATTCTGTTTTACAATGACATTAGAGGAATATATTTAATGTCATAACCTAATTGCACAATTATTATACACTAGATGGTGGCCCAATTCTAACGCATCGGGTATTCTAGAATACCTTGTAAACAGGAGTGAACTGCGTCACACTGACTGACAGCCTTGTAGACAGGAGTAAAGTTTGTGAAACTGACTGACAGCCTTATAGACCGGAGTGAAGTTCGTCACACTGACTGACAGCCTTGTAGACAGGAGTAAAGTTCGTGACAATGACTGACAGCCTTATAGACAGGAGTTAACTGTGTCTTACTGACTGACAGCCTTGTAGACAGGAGTGAAGTGTGTCACACTGACTGACAACCTTATATACAGGAGTGAAGTTTGTCACACTGACTGACAGCCTTGTAGACAGGAGTAATGTTTGTGATACTGACTGACAGACTTGTAGACAGGAGTGAAGTTCTTCACACTTACTGACAGCCTTGTAGACAGAAGTGAACTGTGTCACACTGACTGACAGCCTGGTAGACAGGATTGAACTGCGTCACGCTGACTGACAGCCTTGTACACAGGAGTAAAGTTCATGACGCTGACTGACAGCCTTTTTGACAGGAGTAATCTGTGTCACATTTACTGACAGCCTTGTAGACAGGAAGTGCGTCACACTGACTGACAGCCTTGTAGACAGGAGTGAAGTTCTTCACACTGACTGACAGCCTTGCAGACAGGATTGAACTGCGTCATGCTGACTGACAGCCTTGTAGACAGGAGTGAAGTTTGTGACACTGAATGACAGCCTAGTAGACAGGAGTGAACTGCGTCACACTGACTGACAGCCTTATATACAGGAGTGAAGTTCATCACACTGACTGACAGCCTTGCAGACAGGAGTGAAGTGAGTCACACTGACTGAAAGCCTTGTAGGCAGGAGTGAACTGCATCACACTGACTGACAGCCTTATAGACAGGAGTGAACTGCATTACACTGACTGACAGCCTTATAGACAGGAGTGAAGTTCATCACACTGACTGACAGACCTTGTAGACAGGAGTCAACTGTGTCACAATCAGGAAGCTGGGAAAAGGTGTATGACAGTCCGCGCCACCGGGTACCAAGGAATCACCTGGGATGCAGGAAGTTATTTCAAGCTTAATCTTTATTCTCCAACATGTTTCAGCGCTCCACCTGGCGCCTTCCCTGAGGAAGGCGCCAGGTGGAGCGCTGAAACATGTTGGAGAATAAAGATTAAGCTTGAAATAACTTCCTGCATCCCAGGTGATTCCTTGGTACCCGGTGGCGCGGACTGTCATACACCTTTTCCCAGCTTCCTGAGAGTCTTCCCACGTGCGAGTGGTTGGTGGAAGTCCTGCAGCAGCCGGTATTGATTGTATGCCTTCAAGCCAGTTGTGGGTCATCACAACTGGAATAGGTGAGTGGTTTTGACAATATACCTCTCATCTCTTAGTGTCTGAGTGATAGGGCACTATTGCGCCTCTTGTTCCCCCTTCCTATTTTAAACTGTGTCACAATGACTGACAGACCTTATAGACAGGAGTAAGGAGTGAGGATGAGGAGACTGTGAGGATGGAGTTGGCTGTGAGGATGGAGGAGACTGGGAGGATGAAGGAGACTGTGAGGATGCTGTGAGAATGGGAGAGATGTGAGGATAGGATTTGCTGCAAGTATGGAGGAAGCTGAGGGGATGGAGGAGGCTGTGAGGATGGGGAGGCTTGAGGATGGAGGAGGCTGTGAGGATGGAGTAGACTGTGAGGATGGAGGAGGCTGTGAGCATGGGGAGGCTGAGGGGATGGAAGAGGCTGTGAGAATGAGGAGGCTGTGAGGATGGAGTAGACTGTGAGGATGGAGGAGGCTGTGAGGATGGGGAGGCTGAGGGGATGGAAGAGGCTGTGAGGATGGAGGAGGCTGTGAGGATGGAGTAGACTGTGAGGATGGAGGAGGCTGTGAGGATGGAGAGGCTGAGGGAATGAAGGAGGCTGTGAGGATGGAGTAGACTGTGAGGATGGAGGAGGCTGAGGAGATGGAGGAGGCTGTGAGGATGGAGTAGACTGTGAGGATGGAGGAGGCTGTGAGGATGGGAAGGCTGAGGGGATGGAGGAGGCTGTGAGGATGGAGGGGATGAGGGGATGGAGATGGCTGTGAGGATGGGGAGGCTGTGAGGATAAAAGAGGCTGTGAGGATGGGGAGGCTGAGGGGATGGAGGAGGCAGTGAGGAACCCGCACACTGCGGGGACACTCACCACTGCTCCATTCTGTTGTCTTCCTAGAGGAGATGGAGGAGGCTGTGAGGATGGGGAGGCTGAGGGGATGGAGTAGGCTGTGAGGATGGAGGAGGCTGAGGGGATGGAGGAGGCTGTGAGGATGGGGAGGCTGAGGGGATGGAGGAAGCTGTGAGGATGGAGGAGGCTGTGAGGATGGGGAAGCTGAGGGCATGGAGGAGGCTAAGAGGATGGAGGGGCTGAGGGGATGGAGGAATCTGCAAGGATGGGGAGGCTGTGAGGATGGTAAGGCTGTTAGGATGGAGAAAGCTCTGAGCTTGGGGAGGCTGTGAGAGTGGAGGAGGCTGTAAGGATGGGGAGGCTGTGAGGTTCGGGAGGCTGTGAGGATGGGTAGGCTGTGAGGGTGGGGAGGCTGAGGGGATGGAGGAGGCAGTGAGGAGCCCGCACGCTGCAGGGACACTCACCGCTGCTCCATTGCGTCGTCTGCCTGGAGGGGATGGAGGAGGCTGTGAGGATCCCGCACGCTGCTGGGTCACTCACCGTGGCTCCATCACGTTGTTAGCCTGTGTGCTTCCCCCACCCCGCTCCATGCTGGCATGAAGCTCGGTGGTTCAGGCGGCCCCTGCAGGCTTCAGGCAGGTAGGGGCGGCAGCGGCCGGATGCCTGTATCCCGGCGATAGCGGTGCCAATGCGCTGCTGTCGCCGGGTTTCAGCTTTTTAATGCACGAGGCTGTTTTGCATTATCCGCGCTGGCGGCCACCAATGAGTGCCCTGACGCTGGCGCGTGATCTCCATGACAGACAGAGAACCTTAGACGATTATATAGTAAAAATCTGTCATTACATATCTTTAGAATAAATGAAAACCTAACCTATCCCAAGCCAGTTCCTCGAAAATAATGACAACCAAATCTGCAGACATATAGAATCAGGCACTCAAAAATGAAACATGACTCCTTCCTGGGTACTATGGCTCATTAATTAGAAAAACTAGTATTTTTCATACACATATTCCCCATAGCAGACAACTGACGTCTGTCTTTTCTGCCATACCGTTATACTTACCCATTACTCTCACTGGAAAATAGAAAGCTTTAGTATATTACTATTATTATTATTATTTATTATAGCACCATTTATTCCACGTGCTGTACAGGTGAAAAGGGCATACATAGACAGGTACAACATGCATAAACAATATATGGCACACAAAATATAGGAGGGGAGGGGACCCTGTCTGTGGGGGCTCACAATCTACAAGGAACAGGTGAGGATACAATAGGAGGAGGTAGAGCTGGTCATACAGTGGTTTAGTGGACTGAAGTTCATTGCAGGTTGCAGGCTTGTTGGAAGAGGTGGGTCTTTAGGTTGCTTTGAAGGTTTTCACAGTAGGGGAAAGATATCCTATGACTAAAGGTGCTTGCCCTGTACCAGAAGCACATTAGGACAAAGTCTGGGGGTATCAATCAATTTGCCCCTTGCCATATTTTAACTATATCATAAATAATGAAGACAAAGGTTTTTATCTTAATCTGGATGTGCCGAAAAGTTTCCTTTTCTGTGATTCTAATTAATAGTATCCTACTTCAGTTGACAGTATAGGTGGATGACCATATATTGGTAAATTTGCATTTGTTATTTTCCCCCCACTTTTAGATAGTGGATTTAACAGTACCCTGTGAGATGTTCAGAGCTTGTGGTTGTTTTATAACATGACCCTACTTTACTCTTCTCCTCAGTTTTATCTCTGATTTATCTTGTTTTTTCCTTGGTTTTCTTGATGATGTTTAATTCCTAACATTCTCTATTAAACCTCTGAGGCTTTCATAAAACATCTGTAATTATACTGAGAATAAATTACAAGGTAGACTTTTTACTAATTAGATGACTTCTGGAGACAATTTGGTTGCTCAGGATTTTATTTAGTGATATTAGACTACAGGAGGCTGAATACAAATGCACGTCTCAGTTTACAGAAAACCATGTATCATTTCCTTTATACTTCAAAAATATTTTCTTCTTTAGGTTGGTATATGACATACAATCCTAATAAAATATATTTAAAGTCAACCTGTCACCTCGTTTTCCCCCTCTCCTATGACTACCTGTCTCTGCACCTTGTGAGCTCAACTCTAACCATCCCTCACTGACCTTAATGGGCCTTATAACGGTTTAGAAAAATGACTTTTAACTTACATCTGGTCTCCACTTAGGAAACTGGAAAGGCAGGCTCTGGGCTCCATTCTCCCCTCCTCATCAGCATTCTGCACGCCCCGCTGGGCGTCCTCGCGTCTTGTCTTGTTCTGACCTAGTTTTGAAATTCCCGCCTCCCTTGTGATGTAAAAAGCTGGGCCTAATCATGTGATTGGTCCGGTGTATTGTGCAATGCGCATATTGAAGCCGGGCCGATCATGTGATCAGGCCCACAATGCACTGGGCCGATCACATGATTAGGCACGCAATGCACCAGGCTGGATATGACGTCCCGATCCAGCTTTTTACATCACAAGGGAGGTGGGAATTTCAAAACTAAGGTGGAACAAGACAAGAAGCGAGGATGCCCAGCGGGGCGTGCAGAATGCTGACGAGGAGGGGAGAATGGAGCCTGGAGCCCGCCTTTCCAGTCTCCTAGATGGAGACCATATGTAAGTTAAAAGTCATTTTTCTAAACCATTATAGGGCCCCTTTAGGTCAGTGAGGGATGGTTAGGGATGAGCTCACAAAGTGCAGGGAATGGTAGTGATAGGAGAGGAGGGGAAAATGAGGTGACAGGTTCCCTTTAAGTTCAGAAGTATAACATGAAAAAAGTGAAAAAGTTAATGGGGTTTAATTAAGTTTTCAAGACACTCTATATTAAAAATTTTCATGTATTGGTAAACTCACAAATTTACAGGTATATCATGAACTGTTCATACTGACAGAAATTAATACAAAAAATTTTAATGAATATTTTTATTGGCCTTTTTAAAGATGTTTGAAACATTTTCAGTGTAATATATACCATTCTGCATGCAAAGAATGAACAACAATATTAGATCTCGGATATTATTGGTGTTTTATGTAGAAAGATGGATAATTTAAAGGGGAACTCCAGGGAGAGAAAACTTTTTTAGTACTGTCCCTGCCCTCCTAACGTGATGAAGCATAGCTGTACACTGCAGTTCTAGGATTTATAGATCGCTTATAATTCAATAAAATCATACCTGCTTTTTTGCACTCCACCCTCCCTCGTGGAACAGAGAATTTTAGCCTGACAGTCTCATGATGTTGGTGAGAAGAGGAGGTGTGTCGGGCATGCTGGAGGCTGCAGGATCATCCTACATTCCAGCCCCCTAACACTTCTGTATGAGGAGGGGGCATGGCAGGGAGTGTCACGACCGCCGCATGGTCACATTACAATCCTGTCCCTGATATACCATCCTATGTAATGTGACAGAGGTGTTCTTGCTTTATAAAGCAATCATGTCACGAAGCAGATAGAAATATATGTTGTAATCCTCTACTGTACAATGATATGATGGTACATAATGTGAATGTATGATGTGACATGTATGAGGCTGGGAGAACAGGCAATGCACTGCATTGATCAGCACTGCGATGGTCTTCCCTCCCCCATAGCTACTTGGTAAATTCTCACTAAGGATCTGCACTGTCTCCTCAGTCAGAGCAAGGCATCCAGAGTCTGCAGCATCTGTTACACATAGTATAGGTTACAAGTTATAGTACACACCTGTATTATCAAGTAATATCTATTAAGGTAAAATAAAATGCTATTTTAATGTTCCCAAGTATAGATTGTCCTATATTATGATATCAATCTAATTCTAGGAATATATGTAAAGCATTATTGTTTATTCTGTTTATCAATCCATGTGAGTGTACTTTCTATTCATCTTATGGTCTTGTACATAACAGTTTTAGGCTATGTGACATGTCAGGTCCATGTGTAAAGAATTGAAATATGCAATGTGAGTATGCTTCAGTTTGTGGCAATTTATTCATGCAGTTCTGCGAGAACTCCCCTGTCCCATTACATAGATTGGTATATCAAGGGCTTGATTGTGGTATGAGCATGAGGCTGGTGGTGACGCCCCCTGCCACACCCTATACCCATACAGAAGTATGAGGGGGCTGAAATGTAAGTTGATCTTGCAGCTCCCAGCATCCATGTCCCTGACACACACCCATTTCTCAGCAACAGCATAAGGCTGTCAGGCTAAAATTCTACATCCCATGAGGAAGGGGGAGAGCAAAAGATCAGGTATGATTTTGTTGAATTATAAGCGATCTATGGATCCTAGAACTATAGTGTACAGCTCTGCTTCATCATGTAGGAGGGCAGGGACTGTACTTAATCATTTTCTCTCCCTGGAGTTCCCCTTTAAAATTTCAATTTGTGAGGTTTGATGAGTTTTTCCTAAAACTTAGATTTTAATAAATATGTCACAAATCACAATACTGGAAAAACCAATAGTTTCCATAAAAAAGAAATACATAGACCCTCCTTATTGGTTTCAAGCAAGTGATGACATTTGTGTAGCGCATTACAGAGTAGCTCCTGTCATTGGTGTGTGAAATGGCGCTGTGCAATTTTTATTTAATGTGATATTTGCAACTCAAATTGCAGTACAAAGTCACAGAGACCTGTAAATTACAAATAGTTTATGTCAATGTTCATCCTTAGTGGTCAATTAGTTCACCTGCATTATGTTACCATTAAAATATAAACTGAAAGATAGACTTCTTAGACATAGGCAATTGGAAACAAACATTCAAAATATGATTACATGTTGAATCTCACGGTGAATTGTAAAATGGGCTTGTTATTTGAGTTATTTAACCCGTAGACGACAGCCTAACGTCTACAGACGTCCAAAAAAAAGGGTACTAAAGCCCAGCCATACGTCTGTAGACGTATGGCTAGAAAATGCCCTGTAGCACAGCCCCTGTAGCAAAAATCTCTAGGGTGTCAGCGTACCGATTGTAGCTGAGACCCTAGAGATTAGTAATTAGCTAGTTTTTTACCGGCACCTGTAATGTGATGGCCGGTAAACACCGTTTACCGATCATCACATTGCACAAAGTGAAAGTGCCGGGAAAAATGCTTTCACTTTGATCCGACATGAAAACACATGTCGGAACAAAGTGAAAGCATTAACCCCCTAGCCCACCAAGACCCCCAGTACTGGTGATCATCCTCCCCCACCCCCCACCCCACCCCCCCACTAACCATGCGAAATGGCGGCGGCCGCGCCAAACCCGCCGCCTCCGCTGCATCTCTATGCGATCTGTCAGATCGCATTGAGATGCCGCCATTCCTGGGGGCCACTGGTCCCCTCAGTGGCCCCCCAATGCCATCCCCCCTCACCCCTGGTCTCACCCCTGATCTCCCCCTGCTCCCTGCGCGGCTCCCCAGCTCCCCCTCTTCCCTGCACGGCTCCCTGAGTCCCCGGCTCCCCCTCCTCCATGCGCGGCTCCCCTCCGGTCATCAGAGCCCCCCCTCCTTCCCCAGGTCTTCCCCATGCTGTCCCCTCGATCTGCAGCCCCCCGGTTCGCTCCGCTCTCCCCCCGGGCCCCCTTCCCTGCTCCTCTCATACTTACCCGTCCTGCAGCGTCGCCGGCCGTCTTCTCTCTGCCTCTGTCCCGGCGCCGCTGCTCTGCGTGCGCCGGAACAGAGGCAGAGTTAACCCATCAACGACCACACAGGGGTCTTCTGCAGTTAACCCCCTGTGTGGTCACAAGGGTTAGCTGCAGATCATTATCCCTGTGTGGTCACAAGGGGTTACTGGATCTGCAGGTAACCCCTTGTGACCACACAGGGATGATGACCTGCAGTTAACCCCTTGTGTGGTCACAAGGGGTTAAATGCAGGTCATCATCCCTGTGTGGTCACAAGGGGTTACTGGATCTGCAGGTAACCCCTTGTGACCACACAGGGATGATGACCTGCAGTTAACCCCTTGTGTGGTCACAAGGGGTTAAATGCAGGTCATCATCCCTGTGTGGTCACAAGGGGTTACTGGATCTGCAGGTAACCCCTTGTGACCACACAGGGATGATGACCTGCAGTTAACCCCTTGTGTGGTCACAACGGGTTAACTGCAGGTCATCATCCCTGTGTGGTCACAAGGGGTTACCGGATCTGCAGTTAACCCCTTGTGACCACACAGGGATGATGACCTGCAGTTAACTCCTTGTGACCACACAAGGGGTTAACTTCAGATCATCATCTGAATGAGAATCGTCGCGGGACCTCCCACTGGACTACGTCGGACCTTCCCAATGGACTACGTCGGACCATGCCACTGGACTACGTCGGACTTCACTGTAATAAAGATGGGGTCTAAATATGTGTTTGTGTTTTTTTTCCAATAAAAATATTTTTCTCTGTGTTGTGTTTTCTTTACAATCTATTAGAGATTCCTAATGGTCCGGTCTAATATTGGCCAGACGTTATGAATCTCGGGCTTAGTGCCAGCTGCCAAAAAGCTGGCATTAACCCCTTATTACCCAGTCTGCCACCGCTACACGGCAGCTGGAAGAGCTGGATACAGCGCCAGAAAATGGCGCTTCTATGAATGCGCCATTTTCTGGGGCGGCTGCGGGCTGCAATTCGCAGCGGGGGGGGCCCAGAAAGCTTGGGCCTCCCTACGCTGAGGATTCCAGCCCCCAGCTGCCTAGTTGTACCTGGCTGGCCCAAAAATATGGCGAAGCCCACGCCATTTTTTTTTAAAAATTATTTCATGAAATATAAAAAAAAAGGAGCTTCCCTATATTTTTGGTTTCCAGCTAGGTAAAACTAGGCAGAAGGGGTTCGTGGCAGCCCGTAGCTGCCTGTTGTACCTGGCTGGACCAAAAATATGGCGAAGCCCTACGTCATTTTTTTAAAAAAATTTAATAAAGTAATACTAAAAAAAAATGCAGGGAGGAGACAACCAGGACACGGTGTGTCCGTATCTTGTGCACATGCTCTAAGGGCCCTTTCACATCAGCGTTTTTTGAAATTTGCGGCAGATGCGGTGAAAAAACCGCATCTGCCGCAATTACCGCATACCGGCTGCACTTGCGGCGCGGTTGCGGTAAACGCCATGCAAAGTATAGGCGTACTTGCGACAAGTGCGGTTTTACACTTGCGGCAGGTGCGGCCGCGAAAAAAAACCGCAGTCAGCCTCGGTTTTTTCGCGGCCGCACCTGCCGCAAGTGCAAAACCGCACTTGCCGCACCTGCCGCAAGTACGCCTATACTTTGCATGGCGTTTACCGCAACCGCGCCGCAAGTGCAGCCGGTATGCGGTAATTGCGGCAGATGCGTTTTTTTCACCGCATCTGCTGCAAATTTAAAAAAACGCTGATGTGAAAGGGCCCTAAAAGTGAGAAATTGTGTGAAAAAAAGAAAATGTTCATAATGACATTATCAAATTCTGTGAAGTAGCTGTAGATTCCAAATGCTCACTATACCCCTAGATAGAATCCTTGAGGTGTCTAGTTTCCAAAATGGGGTGACTTGTGCGGGAGCTCCAATGTTTAGGCACATAGGGGCTCCCCATATGCGACATGGTGTCCGCTAACTATTAGAGCTAATTTTCCATTCAATTTGTTAGCGGACACCATGTCGCATATGGAGAGCCCCTGTGTGCCTAAACATTGGAGCTCCCCAACAAGTGACCCCATTTTGGAAACTAGACCCCCCAAGGAAAAAATCTAGATGCATAGTGAGCACTTTCAACCCCCAAGTGCTTCACAAATTAGTCTGTAAAAAGGAAAAAAAAGAAGATTTTTGTGAAAAAAAGTACTTTTTCATTTTTACGGATCAGTTTGTGAAGCACCTGGGGGTTCAAAGTGCTCACTACGCATCTAAATACGTTCCTTGGGGTGTCTAGTTTCCAAAATGAGGTCACTTGTGGGGGAGCTCCAATATTTAGGCACATAGGAGCTCTCCATACATGACATGGTGTCCACTAGCAATTGGAATTGTAAGTGGATACCATGTCGTGTATGGCGAGCCCCTGTGTGCCTAAACATTAGAACTCCCCCACAAGTGACCCCATTTTGGAAACTAGACACCCCAAGGAATTTATATAGATGCATAGTGAGCACTTTGAACCCTCAGGTACTTCACAAATGGATCCATAAAAATGAAAAAGTACTTTCTTTTCCACAAAAATTTTCTTTTTTCATTTTTACGGATTCATTTGTGAAGCACCTGGGGGTTCAAAGTGCTCACCACCCATCTAGATAAGTTCCTTGGGGGGTCTAGTTTTCAAAATGGGGTCACTTGTGGGGGAGCTCCAATGTTTAGGCACACAGGGGCTCTCCATACGCAACATGGTGTCCGCTAGCAATTGGAGCTAATTTTCCATTCAAATTGTTAGCGGACACCATGTTGCATACGGAGAGCCCCTGTGTGCCTAAACATTGGAGCTCCCCCACAAGTGACCCCATTTTGGAAACTAGACACCCCAAGGAATTTATATAGATGCATAGTGAGCACTTTGAACCCTCAGGTACTTCACAAATGGATCCATAAAAATGAAAAAGTACTTTCTTTTCCACAAAAATTTTCTTTTTTCATTTTTACGGATTCATTTGTGAAGCACCTGGGGGTTCAAAGTGCTCACCACCCATCTAGATAAGTTCCTTGGGGGGTCTAGTTTTCAAAATGGGGTCACTTGTGGGGGAGCTCCAATGTTTAGGCACACAGGGGCTCTCCATACGCAACATGGTGTCCGCTAGCAATTGGAGCTAATTTTCCATTCAAATTGTTAGCGGACACCATGTTGCATACGGAGAGCCCCTGTGTGCCTAAACATTGGAGCTCCCCCACAAGTGACCCCATTTTGGAAACTAGACACCCCAAGGAATTTATATAGATGCATAGTGAGCACTTTGAACCCTCAGGTACTTCACAAATGGATCCATAAAAATGAAAAAGTACTTTCTTTTCCACAAAAATTTTCTTTTTTCATTTTTACGGATTCATTTGTGAAGCACCTGGGGGTTCAAAGTGCTCACCACCCATCTAGATAAGTTCCTTGGGGGGTCTAGTTTTCAAAATGGGGTCACTTGTGGGGAGCTCCAATGTTTAGGCACACAGGGGCTCTCCATACGCAACATGGTGTCCGCTAGCAATTGGAGCTAATTTTCCATTCAAATTGTTAGCGGACACCATGTTGCATACGGAGAGCCCCTGTGTGCCTAAACATTGGAGCTCCCCCACAAGTGACCCCATTTTGGAAACTAGACACCCCAAGGAATTTATATAGATGCATAGTGAGCACTTTGAACCCTCAGGTACTTCACAAATGGATCCATAAAAATGAAAAAGTACTTTCTTTTCCACAAAAATTTTCTTTTTTCATTTTTACGGATTCATTTGTGAAGCACCTGGGGGTTCAAAGTGCTCACCCACCCATCTAGATAAGTTCCTTGGGGGGTCTAGTTTTCAAAATGGGGTCACTTGTGGGGGAGCTCCAATGTTTAGGCACACAGGGGCTCTCCATACGCAACATGGTGTCCGCTAGCAATTGGAGCTAATTTTCCATTCAAATTGTTAGCGGACACCATGTTGCATACGGAGAGCCCCTGTGTGCCTAAACATTGGAGCTCCCCCACAAGTGACCCCATTTTGGAAACTAGACACCCCAAGGAATTTATATAGATGCATAGTGAGCACTTTGAACCCTCAGGTACTTCACAAATGGATCCATAAAAATGAAAAAGTACTTTCTTTTCCACAAAAATTTTCTTTTTTCATTTTTACGGATTCATTTGTGAAGCACCTGGGGGTTCAAAGTGCTCACCACCCATCTAGATAAGTTCCTTGGGGGGTCTAGTTTTCAAAATGGGGTCACTTGTGGGGGAGCTCCAATGTTTAGGCACACAGGGGCTCTCCATACGCAACATGGTGTCCGCTAGCAATTGGAGCTAATTTTCCATTCAAATTGTTAGCGGACACCATGTTGCATACGGAGAGCCCCTGTGTGCCTAAACATTGGAGCTCCCCCACAAGTGACCCCATTTTGGAAACTAGACCCCCCAATGAACTTATCTAGATGCATAGTGAGCACTTTGAACCCTCAGGTGCTTTACAAATTGATCCGTAAAAATGAAAAAGTACTTTTTTTTCACAAAAATTTTCTTTTGTCCTCGATTTTTTTCATTTTCACATGGGCAACAGGATAAAACGCATCCTAAAATTTGTTGGCCAATTTCTCCTGAGTACACCGATACCTCATATGTAGTCATAAACCACTGTTTGGGCGCACCGCAGGGCTCAAAAGAGAAGGAGCGCCATTTGACTTTTTGAATGGTAAATTAGCTCCAAAAGTCAAATCGCGCTCCTTCCATTCTGAGCCCTGCCGTGCGCCCAAACAGTGGTCTATGACCACATATGAGGTATTGGTGTACTCAGGAGGAATTGCCCAACAAATTTTAGGATGCATTTTATCCTGTTGCCCATGTGAAAATGAAAAAATCGAGGCTAAAAAACATTTTTGTTGGAAAAATTAAAATGTCCATTTTTTGTTTCCACTTTGCTTTAGTTGCTGTGAAGCACCTGAAGGGTTAATCATTTTCTTGAATGTAGTTTTGAGTAGCTTGAGGGGTGCAGTTTTCGGAATGGTGTCACTTTTGGGTGTTTTCTGTCATGTACACCCCTCAAATGGACTTCAAATGTGATGTGGTCACTAAAAAAATGGTTTTGTAAATTTTGCTGGAAAAATGAAAAATTGCTGATGAACTTTGAACCCTTATAACGTCCTAACCAAAAAATTTTTTTTTTCCAAAATTGTGCTGATGTAAAGTAGACATGTGGGAAATGTTATTTATTAACTATTTTGTGTCACATAACGCTCCGGTTCAACAGAATAAAAATGACAAATTTGAAAATTGTCAAATTTTCAAAATTTTTGCAAATTTTTTTATATTTTCACAAATAAACACAAAAATTATCGACCTAAATTTACCAATAACATGAAGCCCAATATGTCACGAAAAAACAATCTCAGAATCGCTAGGATCCGTTGAAGCGTTCCAGAGATATTACCTCATAAAGGGACACTGGTCAGAATTACAAAAAACAGTCTGGTCATTAAGGTGGAAATTGGCTTCGTCACTAAGGGGTTAATTTGAATTAATGCCTTTCTAACCTATGCTTACAGTTATACCTATGCTTAGTCTCTGCATTCTTGTATGAAGGAATATTTTGCTTTTTGGCTCTATATTTATAAGGCTATGTTTCTAAAAATGCGCCCAGCCTCATTGTAATGTTCATTATGTGTCTTGCTATACAGAGGATTAGGCTGATTTATTAGTAAGCATTTGGTTTTACTTTATCGCCACATTGCACATGTTTACATAGAATTCTCTGTGTGAGGTACTAAAGAATGCAGTGCACTATGCAGAGTAGATAGAATTCCATATAGACAAAACCTCAGGGATTACTACTGGTTAGTTCCATCCTTTGTGCATATTAATTAGAATAAAAAATACATTTTGAGAATTTACAATTTAGATTTACTCTGCACCTGCTTGATTCATTAACAGGTTTTACAAAATGTATTTAAAATGTATTATTTTATTTTATATTTCAATTTTTTTTAATCTGCAATTGATAATGGCTCAACTGTTTGTTTCCCAAACATATTTCAATAGCTTGATGTTCAGCTCTATAGTGTGCGGTGGTATTTTTAATTTGAATAAATATTATGTCCTCAAATTCATATCATAAGTAGTCTGTTACTTTATTTTCATGTAGTTTTGAAAAATCTACAGCACTTTTTAGGAGGACATGGTCACACAAGTGTATACATCAGAAGACTGTTTTCTGATGTTTTATTGACTTGCAATCAGTTTAATGTTAAGGCCACGTTACACACACAGATATCTGTGACCAACTTCTGGACAGATCTCTGGTTGCAGTGAAATCATGGACACATTGCTCCATTTGTACACAGCCACAAAATAGAACAATGTGTCCATGATTTCACTGCAACCAGAGATCTGTTCAGAAGTTGGTCACAGATATCTGTGTGTGTAACGTGGCCTTTAGACTTTGGAGCAGTGCAGTCCATCATATTTTTTTCTCAGATATTATCCAAGTTTAGTCTGATTTATGCAAACACAGAAAATGAAAAACATGGAGGACTTAAAAGGGAACTCCAGTGAGAGAAAGCTTTTTAGTACAGTTCCTGCTCTCCTACATGATGAAGCAGAGTTGTACACTGCAGTTCTAGGATCTATAGATCTCTTATAAATCGATAAAATCATACCTGCTCCTTTGCTCTAGCCCCCACCCCAAGGAACTGGAATCTCAGCCTGTCTGCTTCATCTAGAAGCCAAGAAGATGGCGTGTGTCAGGGGCATGGATGCTGTGAGCTGCAAGATCAGCCTAAATTCACAGCCCCTCATATTTCTGTATGGGAAGAGGGCATGGCAGGGGGCGTGACTGCCGGCCCCATGTTCACACACATACAATCCAGCCTCTAATAAACCATTATATGTGACAGGGGTGTCCAGGCTTCAACTAGCAATCATGTCACCAAGCAGATACAAATACACGCTGTGATTGATAGATAGTTGGATAGATAAAAATATATAACTTGGATAGATATAAATAATATAGGTAGAATGAATACAGATGAAAGATAGATAGATAGATAGATAGATAGATAGATAGATAGATAGATAGATAGTGATAGGTTTATGGGTGGATGGATGAATACATAACATATATGCTAGACAGATTTATAGATGGTAGATATATAGATATGAGATAGATAATAGAAAGATATTTTTAATTCCATATGTGTTTGGTGCACAGTATAAGGATCAGATAAAGGAATAATGTCTAACAGATGCTGCAGACTTTGGATGCCTTGCTGTGACACTGAGGAGTGATAATGATGATGATGATGATGATGATGATCCATTGAAAGATGCAGGGACAGGTTGGTGGGGTTATGGGTGTGGGGAGCAGTGAATATTCATTTTTTTTAATAGTGGGCAATTGTGTTCTCCATATGTTTACTGCAGCAATGACCATGGTCCTGACTCCTCTGATATCACAGGGATAATATAATTGTCACCTGAGAGAATCAGGTCCCATGGATGCATGGATGAATAGCATTCTGCACTATAATAATACTGTTTCTTGCAGGATTCAGGGGGACCTGTCCCAAGTCTGACTGGTGATTGTAAACAAACATTGCCACTACAGAAAGCCTGGCAAGCACTGATGTTTATTTACCATTGACCATCAGGAAAAGATTAAAGGAAATTTCTCCTGCAATTTTATATGTTGTTTGAAAATAATCTATTTTTTAAATCAGGAATATATGTTATATGTATTTATTTTTAAATTTGGTAAGTTTATTTTACATTTTCTTAAATTCTTGCAATTTTTACAATCTCTATCAGGATTAATACCAAACTATAATGTCCTATTATTTTCAGAAGCCATATGGACATAAAAAAATATTAAACCTCTTTGGCCCTATTGACTTTTAAAAAAGTAAATCTAAGCTTGCTTTGAAATGGGCAAAGGTTATTTTGTAAGGAGGAGGGAGGTGGGCATTAGGCATAAACTATATTGAATCATGGATCGCATGTTACTATGTTATCATTCAATATAAATATCTAATGGAGATCAGCATTTCTTGTGACTAGTCTTTGCCTTTAAAACAGTATTAAAGCATTAATATTTCTAAGTTCAATTGCACAAACATTTTAAGGAACCTGACAGGGAGGTTGTTATAAATATCTTGGAGAACTAACCACAAATCTCTTGTGGATATAAGCTTTTGCAAATCCTTTGTTCTCTTTATCTCAGACAGCCTCAATGATGATAAGATCAGGGCTTTGTAGGGGCCCAATTATCATTTCCAGGGCTATTTATGTTTCTCTTTGATAAATTTCAGGGAAATATAATAAAAATGTGTTTTCCCTTGTCTAAGAGCTGACACTCTACCCTTGTGTTTCTGTGGAACCAAACCTTACTTACAGCCCTCTCTCAGATCATTGAACTGTTGCAATATGTGGCATAGCAAGCCTACCACCTCAGCTTAGGTGAAAGGGAGACCAGAAATTGCCTCAAATGTGCACAGCTTCCCACTGCAGGGGCCAGCCAAATTATGGACAGTACTGCTGCAGAGGTTCCACCTGTAGATGCAAGCCACATCCCCTACCAGGGCAGTGTGGACCTCTATCTGTAAATGGTTCACCAGCAATGCACTGCAGATAATTATCAGGGATGGCTATGGCTAATTCTGCAACACCAGGAGGCTGTGAGAGTCGAGTGACAGGCTGCAAGAGCTGAGCAGCAGATCCAAGCTCAGCGAGAGGCTGAGAGAGCTGAATGAGAGGCTGCTGAGCAACAAACCAAAGGCCAAGCTCAAAGAGACCATGAACTGTGAATGGTCCAAATTGGGATACCGCTATCTACTCCACTAAACTATGAGTCCAATAATGCAAAGGACTTTAAACTCTGGTCGAGGCACTCTCCAGTTATTTAAAAGGATGGGTATATGACACATTTCTGAGGAGATTTGAATAGACTTGCTGACAGTACCAGTTGCCCCAGGACCAGTGTGCATGGTGATTAACCCCAGGGCTATGAGGCAAGGCTGTGGACGTGTTTGCTGCACTTCTTTCAGAGCAAGATGGAGACCATGAGGTAATTAAGCAGGCCCCAATATGTACCAACTGACTTCTGAGGTATACCATAAAAAGTTTCAGAACCTGCAGCGTGGACCATATGACAGCACAATAATGTAGTAGATGGGCTCAGAACCAACTTTGAGCTCTGGGTCCAAGGACTGTCAGTTACCCCCTTTGAGGAGCTGAGGAATCTGATGTTGAAGAATCAATTTCTACATCTTTGTCCTGTAGAGGTGTGACACTTTGCAATGGACCAGAACCAAAGGAGGTGTATAAAGCAGCATAGATTGCTGATACCTACAAGGCCAATTATAAACCTGAGGTGCAGAGGCCAGTTGTCACCAGCTAGAATGGGAGTAAGCCATCAACTACCATTCCTGCAATCCCATTTGATTGGCTCAGCATTTATTCTGTACATACATTAAATATACAGCTCAAGAACTATCTTTGGTGTAGAAAAGAACAAGGAGTGCTAAGAGAGATAAAATGCCTCCATTGAGCCCTGATATCACCACATCTGTGCAGGATTACATGAAGAGTGAGAGGAGATTGCTGAAACCTTCATAGTCAAAAGATCTGTGGTAAGGTCTTCCAGATGTTTGCAACAATCTAGTTGCCGAGATCCTTCAAAAATTTCATTCAATTGTACCTAGAAGAGTTGATGCTGTTTTGATGACAATGGGTTGGAACAGTGATTTGGTTAAGATTTCTCTTTTAATCTTTCCCTTTACATTTTGCTATTAACAAAAGATAAACAATCAATATTTTTGTAGGACTACCCTTTTGAGATTTGACTTTACATTTGAAGTTGGCTCAGAAAATTGAACAATTATTTGCCAAAAATCTCATTTTAAGTTGTAGCACAGCTTGGAATTAATACATGCAATGCACTTTTTGTATTGCATGCTATCCTCAGACCGTGCTGGCTGTCCCCACTTTTGTTAGTAGTCAATATTTTTATTTTTAAAAGCATTCTAACTTCACAGTACTAAGAAAAATGTATGTATAAAAAAAAGTGCGCAAAAACAGATTCTAAAAATAAGGTCATGTTCTTACTACATATATACATACAGTGGCTAATTTTATTATATATTTAAATGCTGGAGAGATGTGGAAAGGGAAGCAAAACCGATCAGATATTAGTGAAAAAATAAATAAAGATAGGACTCATTCTCATTTAATTGTACTTTATTCTCAGATTATTCCTTTCTGTATGTCTTTTAGTATTAGCAGTGGCGTTATGCAGAGCTGTACTTGGTGTTCATGTGTCCTTATCCATTTAACCCTGCTGTTCTGTTCCGGTCCATATGACCCAAAATGAAATTTGAGACCCTGCAGATTATTTTATATGCGGATCTGAAACAGGTGATTAATTGACTTTCCTCATTTGAGGTGTTCTTACTATGGGTGTTGTTTTTTTTTTTGTTTTTTGTTTTTGCTACATGCTGATTAATACATTTGTACTGTTCGGGTCAATATGACCCGATAACATTTTATATTGTTCAACAGATCACTTATTATTTCTGCCTGCAAAATGTATTTGTTTTCCTGTGTACTTCATCTCATTAGTCAAAAGGGTTAGGGTTTCACTGTTATTATCAGTGAGCAAGTACTCATCCAGTTATTTCTCTTTCAATTCTGTGAGAGAGGACACAAGAAGTTTCACTTTCAATCGGAAACTGGTGATCACATATTTAGAGCTACAATGTCTTTTGAAATGTGTCATGAGATTTCTATAATACTGAGGTTTGATATAGAACAGATCGAAAATAACGAAGAGCTAAAGATAAACTAGTCCCTAATAGAAATGTTTGAAATAAATGGGTAGAGATTCTACCAAAATTATATAATATTGGTGAAGCTGTAACTGTCGATGAACAACTGGAGGCATTCCGAGCTACGTGCCTGTTCAGACAATACATACCCAGTAAGCTAGCAAAGTGCGGCATCAAGATATGGACACTTTGTGACAGCAAAACTTCATACATTGTAAATGCTCAAGTGTATACAGGAAGAAACCCTGGAGAAAGACCTGAAAAAAATCAGGGTGTGCGAGTTGTTCTACATTTTACCTATGGACTAAAAGGACAAAATGTCACATTTGACAACTTTTTCACATCCTATCAACTGGGCCAGATGTTGCGAAAAAGACTACTTACCATGCTTGGTACTACAAGGAAAAACAAGCCAGAACTGCCACAAGGTATCCTTAGTAAAATAGATGTATATAGTCCTACTTTTTACCTTACTGGAGATACAACAGTTGTGTCTTATGTTCCAAAAAAAAAATAAACATGCAATTCTAATGAGCACAATGCACCATGACAATGCAATAAGCAATCGAGAAGACAGAAATCCGGACATGATACTAGATTATAATGCCACAAAAGTGACAGTTGATACACTAGATGAAGCAATATCAACATACACATGCAAACGTAAATCTAATCATTGGCCAATGACAATATTTTACAACATTCTGGATGTTTCGGCATATAACACATTTGTTTTATGAGAAAAATCAACCCCAACTGGAACAGAAATAAGATGCACAAAAGAATAATTTTTGTTGAAGAATTAGTAAAATCCCTAGTTAGGTAGTATATCGAAGCCAGAAAAGTAAACACTAGATGTGAAGGAGCAGCAGCCATTGTGAAGACTGTCCACCAGCATGCTCGAGAAAGAGACTCCACAGCCTCCACCAGCACAGCTACCAGCCATAAAAGTAAGAGATGTAGCTTCTGTCCATCTTCTTGTGACAATAAAACAAATCTAGATATCCAAAGGACTGAAGATGAGGAATAGCCCGTGCTGCTATTTGGAAAGAATGACAGAATCTTGTAAAAGGATGGTGTTTATTCTATGCGTTTTGAGGCTGTCCCAGTCTCTTCCTCAGGCACAAACCACAAGAATCTGAAGTTTTCATCATTTTTCATTTGTTGTTTTATAAAATACTAGCTGTGAGCCCGATGCAAATGCATCGGGTGTCTAGAATATTTTAAATTTTTTTTTAAGATTTTCGCGGCCGCACTTGCCGCAAGTGCAAAACCGCACTTGCCGCACCTGCCGCAAGTCCCCCTATACTTTCTATGGAGATTACCGCAACCGCGCCGCAAGTGTAACCGCATCTGCCGCGTTTGCCGCATAACCGTTACACTTGCGGCGCGGTTGCGGTAATCCCCATAGAAAGTATAGGGGGACTTGCGGCAGGTGCGGCAAATGCGGTTTTGCACTTGCGGCAGGTGCGGCCGCGAAAAAAACCGCGGCTGACTGCGGTTTTTTTTCGCGGCCGCACTTGCCGCAAGTGCAAAACCGCACTTGCCGCACCTGCCGCAAGTCCCCCTATACTTTCTATGGGGATTGCCGCAACCGCGCTGCAAGTGTAACCGCATCTGCCGCGTTTGCCGCATAACCGTTACACTTGCGGCGCGGTTGCGGTAATCCCCATAGAAAGTATAGGGGGACTTGCGGCAGGTGCGGCGGTAAATCGCTAACTTTGTGGCCGAGCCTCTGGTTCGATTTTCGGCCAGCGACTCGCAATGGCCGCTTCGCGGCCATTGCTCGCACGTGGTGACGTCACAGAGTGACAAAGCCACGGTCTTTTGCGGGGTCCGACACGGAAGTGCCTATGGCAATTATATAGTAGATGTTAATACAAAGTGATATTTAGTTAGATTTCATGTTATAGTAATAGAAATCTAAAGCATGTTTGTTATTTGTGTGCAGAATGCTATAAAGCAAACATAATTGAAAAAAACTTTTTCTGAAAAAAATAAATAAAAATTAAGTTTTAATTTCATTTTTCATTTGTTTATGATCAGCCATGTTCATATACATTGTAATAATGAAATAGGTATTCAAATAAAACACTACTTACAGTAGCTGATATCAACATTTTTATATGTCGGGTCATATTGACCCGAAACAGTACAAGTGTATAGTAAATGGAATCAGAACAGCAGGTTTAAGTGGTCAAACCCATTACTGGTAAGTCTGAGCAAGTATCTGCTCCCCTGATTCATTTTTGAGGAGTTTTAGTTGTTGCATATTGTTGCTCCATCAATAACACAGTGTTTTACAGTTCCAGCAAAGTGGATAGGATCTAAATCAATCACATGACAACAGAGCTTTTTCTAAATCAGAGGTAACTGACCTGCAATGTGTGTTTCGCATCTGCAACAAATCAATTTCTTAGGGTATCGTTACACGTCGCAACATTGCATGAAATTTCACTTGCAATTTGCTGGATGCAGGGAAATCATGGACACACTGTTCCATTTTATTGCCGCGTACAAATGCAACAATGTGTCCATGATTTCACTGTAAGTTGCAAGTAAAATGGCATGCAATGTTGCGACGTGTAAAGGTACCCTTATGGTACCTTTATACTCCGCCACCGAAAGGTAGAAACCGCCAGCTATCGGACAAAATTGTTCCTTTTGCCTTCAAAAGACCGCGAAGTGGCGGCGTGTAATTCAGGAAGTTCCTTCCTGTGTCTTTGGATACCTGTGTTTCAGCCGTGCTCAAAAACAAGCAGGCATAATCTCTATGGTGGCATGTAATCGGGGAACAGGAACGGTATTTGAGTTCCCTGGGGCGTGCCACAGCGTCATGTATACCACGCCCCATCAGCTATCATTGGCGGGGGCTACTGTGTGCCCATTGGCTATCCCTGCACAGGGCGGCATATTTAACGAGCTGACCAGTCACTACACATTTGCAATAGCGTCATGTATTAGCCAGCCTTCCTGCGCTGGCAGGCCAATCATGATGGTACTGTATTGTCCAATCATCGTACGAGCGTCGCGTAATACACAACTCGGCACGCCTATGTGCTGTCCCTGCTGCCCCAGGTCCGCCCAAATTTCCTTGTGGTAGTGGCGTGTAATTCAGGGAAGGTGCTCCACAGAAGGTAACCCACGGCACCCGTCGGCACTTCCAGGGAACGAAAATACCTTCTGTGGAGCACCTTGTGGCGGCGTGTAATTGCGGCATTAGGCACCGTTAGGAACCGTTGAAAACGTGCGCGTGCACGTGCGGTTTCTGCCTGTTGCTGCCCTCAGTGGCGGTGTGTAAAGGTACCATTACAGGTATGCTGATATTTGCTCAGATATTCCCCATAGAATCTCAATAGATGTAGAAAATCTGCAGGTAAAACAATACATATGTGTTTTTAGTGTTTTTCCTGCTGTGGAAATGCACTAAAAACTCATGTAATCCGCATATAAGTATCTTGATAAAGTTTTGTCAAAGCCAGATAAAAGGAAGTATAAAAAATAAAGCAGATTTATTTAAAGCATGTAATACCAAAAAGAGAAAACAATGCAGCATCAAAACTACAAAAAAATCAAGTAAAAATACATATAAAAGCGAAATGAAAAATGAACAAGTAACTTAATTGATATAATAAGTTATAATATGTGCAGAAATTTGTGCAGAAAATCTGCAACATCAAAAATTTACCAAAAGCTAATCATTGGAAGGTGGCCCAAGACTCTATGCAAACATCATTTTGTGCTGATTTCTCCTTGGAAGGTGCCTAAATAAGCTCTAAAAATCACAAAAAACAATAAATGTTTGTACAGTAATTTCATATGACTGGTTGTGCATATGTTCCATCTTTTTTAACTTAGTTTAACCTATTTTAACCATATCAGTCTTCAAAAGCAGTGAAACATATAAAAGAAGAGCACAGCCCATTCTTCTTCTCCCTCCAAGTTAAAGTCACCACTATGCTATATATGGAATTAAAAAGGAAACCGTCAACAACAAAGTTGTCACAAAAGACATTCTTTAAGATGTTAAATCACTTTAAGGAAAACATAATCGGAGTTCTCTTGAAGTTTCCTTTGCTTTAACAATGATCTAAGTACCCAGGAGTCTAAATTATGCCTTGTTTACAGAGGGTATGGAAAATATTCAGATTCCTTTAAATTTTTCACTCTTTATTTCATTGCAGCCATTTAGTAAATTCAAAAAATTTCATTTTCTTCTTCAATGTATGCTCTGCACCCCATCTTGACTTAAAAAAAATAGAAATGTAGATATTGGTGCAAGATTATTAAAAAAGAAAAACTGAAATATCACATGGTCATAAGTATTCAGACTCTCTACTACTATATTTTAGTCACACGCTTTCCATTTCCTTGTGAACTTCTTTGAGATGGTTCTACTCCTTCATTGGAGCCCAGCTGTGTTTAATTAAACTGATAGGACTGCACCCTCAGTGCAGCCCTTCACCAGTCGGGCCTTCATGGCAGAATGGCCTGATGGATGCCTCTCCTCAGTGCAAGACATATGAAAGCATGCATAGAGTTTGCTAAAAAAAAACACATTGAGGACTCCCAGACTATGAGAAATAAGGTTCTCTGGTCTAATGAGATGAAGATAGAACTTTTTGGTGATAATTCTAAGTGGTATTTGTGCCGAAATGGACTCCTTCAATGTAGAACATATGATGATTTCTTATGTAACCCAGACAGTATTGTATTTTGGTTTGCAAACTTTCATGGTTTAAGTCCTTAAACTCTAACCAGACAGTATTTTGTAGATGACTGTGGTGTTTAGTTTAGCATGGTAATGTAATTATCTAACTTGTTTATCATAGAAGGCCAGAGAACGTTATTATGCTAATTGTCCATTGCATATTACCCTGTGAATGCTAACTCTGTAAATGGACTCAGCTACTATTATTTAAATGTCATTGATTGCAAACTCAATGTCCACTACCAACATTCCATTGTATTACTGCTAGGTGCTATTTCAATCAGTATTTGTCTCTCCATGTCTGGACTGCAATACGACCAAAAATGGTTATATGAGGCTTGAGATCCAGCCAATGAAAAGGCAATGTTATTCCACCTATCGTGAAGTCCCCAGTATCCTTCAATGAGGGCTGAGGGTATATAAGGAGAGCTGTTCATTTACCAGAGGGAGTTAGATTCTGTCTAGTGCCCTCAGTCTAGGGATTTCGGTCCCGGCTAGAATTGCACTGGACTTGATAAAGGCAGTTAATCTAGGATCTTCAGATCCGATTGGCAAGCCATAACCCCAGGCCTAGGCATTTCGGTGCCGACCAAGGGGGTCAGAACCTGGACTATAAAACTACAAGGACTTCAGCATCGAATTAACGGATTTGGCTGTTATGACAAAGACTGCATAAGGAAGTCACGCAGGTTGGGACAATCCCATCACCTGGTTACAGACTTTGATGTGCTATATTCTAATCCCTGGTGAGCCAGCGGAAGGGTGAGGCTCTGTTGCCTGTTACATTGTTGTGTTTTGCTGGTTATGTGTTATATGCTGTAAACTGTTTGGGGATCGAATAAAGCCTTAATATTGTGGATCCCTCACCCTGTGTTATCTGAGTAGTGTTCCACACATGGTTAAGGAGCTCAGGCGTTCAGTTGGGGATGAGCCCTGGTCCACATTGTCTTTGTAAAGGCGGCTGGGCCTGTGGACAAGAGCACCCACTGACCCCCGGGTCTCCACAATATTTGTGGAGAAAATCAGGCAATGTTCATCACCTGCCCAATACAATCCAGACAGTGAAACATGGTGGTGGAAACATCATAATATGGGGGTGTTTTTCAGCTGTAGGAACAGGATGACTGGTTGCAATTGAAGGAAACATGAATGGCAGTCACTACAGAGATATCCAGGATAAATACCTCTTCCAGAGTACTCTGGACCTCGGACTTGGCCAAAGGCCCACGGCCCACCTTCCAGCAATACAATGACTCCAAGCGCACAGCTAAAATATCAAAGGAGTGGCTTCAGAACAACTCTGTGAAAATTTTTGATTGGCCCTGCTAGAGCCCTGACCTAAACTCAATTGAGCATCCCTGGAGAGAACTAAAAATGGCTGTCCACCAACATTCAACATCCAACCTGATGGAATTAGAGAGAATCTGCGAGGAAGAATGTAGAGGGTCTCCAAATCCTGGTGTGAAAAACCTTGTTGCATCATTCCAATGAAGTCTTATGTCCAATGAAGTCTTATGGCTCTACTAGATCAAGAGGGTGCTTCTACTCAATACTGAGCAAAGGGTATGAATACTTATGACCATGTGATATTTCTTCGTTTTTCTTTTTTAATTAATTTGCAAAAATTTGTACATTTCAGTTTTTTTTAATCAAGATTGGGTGCAGAGTGTACATTAATGATAAAAAAAATGAACTTTTTGAATTTACCAAATGGCTGCAAAGAAAAAAAGAGTGAAAAATTGAAAGGAGTTTGAATACTTTCCGTACCCACTGTACATTCCCTGAGGTTATGTGCACAAACATATTTTTCATGCAGTTATGCTCTGTAATCCCTATAAAATAGTACTAAATAAATGCTAAAAGAATCAATACAATAATGTCCGAAAGTCCATGTGAGAAGTTCCTTGTTCCTGATGTTGGATTAAAGCCTGCAGTGATTTAAAGCCAGGTGAGTATGACTTGCCCAGGTAATGGGGACTCAGGTATCTGGGCCCTCTGCTTCGGTAGGGATTTCACTGGTGGCCTGCCCAAACCCGTGGCCCTGGGGTCTTACTTAAAAAGGGGTATTTGGTGTTGGAATGGGGATAAAAATTTTATCAAGTTTATTGTGACACCACCCACAGATCCTGGTGAAAGAACACCAGCGCTGCTTCAGTCCTTCGGAGGGTGATGGTACAGCAGCCAAGATGGTTTAGCTCCCTGCAGGTGGAGCTGGCCTTTCAGGGGCAGCGAAGCACCTGTAGGGATGAAGGTGCACATGATGGAGGTAGTGGTTGCAGCACAGCAGTGAATAAGCACATGGAGACTCAGTCACTCTACCCGGGTATTTTACTTGGTAAACCGGTCAGATGGCAAAGCAGTTTACAGGAAAACAGTCTTTTCAGCAGGTAGTTGGCCAGGTAGTCATTGAAGGATGTAATGTCTCTATGAAGCCACCTATGATGTTCCTTCTGTTTTCTTTTCCCTCTGTGTCTTTCTCTCTGTCCTCTGATATCTGTGCCTCCTACTATCCGTGCGCTGTCCTGTGCTCCCTCTTGGCTACTAGGCCCATTGGGTGAAAAGAGGCTCCCTTCTATCTCTTCCAATGGGCTCAACCCGGTTTAGGGACGACTGGTGGGGTTACACGTTCTGGACGTTTGTCAAGACCTCCAGAGAGATCCTTGACTGGCCGTTGTTGACAGTTGAGGACTGAATTTTTCCTGCACCGTGTGTCGGGGCCGATTCCCGGTGTATGTGCCCAATGCACATTCTAATTCAGCCGGCTGATATCAATAGATTCAGCTGCCATTTTAATGTGTCTAAAATAAATGGGGGTTCTTCTTAAACACATATTTAGCTCACATATATGACCTCATGCAGACACAAGTGTTGTCAATGTGTACAAAGGACAGCATACTGACTTTTAATGATCTGGCATTAGGTTTAAAAAAATGAAAGATCAATCTAGAACTAGATTAATCCAGAATTTAAGGGTCCTGTAATGCATATTAAATTAATAACTTTGGAGACTAAGTGCACTTATTTCTTCTTTAATTGGAATTTTGAAGTGATCTGCCAAATAGATTTTGATGCACTGGACTGGACTATTCACTGGGTCTTCATTTCTCTGGTTATAATTCCCCATCACCTCCACCTGCCACCAGTGCTTGAATATTAGTTCACTGGTAAGATTTCAAATAAAGGAAGCAAATAATTAACAAAATGGGAGCAGATGGAAGGGCTGGGTATTCACAAACATGGAGGGAAAACCCAGTGTACAGTCCAGGCTCTGTGAATCAAAATGTAATCAGCATTAAACTTCAAACGATCATGAAAGAAGAGCAGCAAAGTGGATTTATTCATCAAATGTATTAATTTAATTAGTCTTACAGCAAGATTACAGCCATGTATTTACATTACATTTCAAAATCAGGCTGATATGTTTCCACATGAGAAGACCCACCATAAAAACATGTTTTTAGTTCCAGAACTGTCATCAGCAGAACTATTATCAGTGCATACGTATGTTAGAACTATCATTGGTGCATTGATTCACCACCATAAATGCCATTACTTTCACTAACTATGCATGATCAACACAACACCAGAGCCATCATCAGAATATTAATTCATCACCAGAACCAACATAAATATATAAACAGATGTATCTCTCAATATAACAAGTTCCCTTTAAGATTGATTCTTGTTGGGCAAGGGTTTAAGATAAATTTGAATGACATATGATATGGAATAAACAGCTTATAGTTCAGATATAACATTTACAGAGCAACAAATTTGTTAAGCATGTTAGTCATGAAGGTCAATTTCACTGTGAAGGATTTTTCTGCATTGATTTAGTCTCCTTTGAGAATCATACCTTTTAAGCTCAGGGTTATTTTTTGCAAGCACAAGTTTTTTTTTATCTATTCAGAAAACAAGCATGTTATTTGGGAAAAATTGATTAGGTGTTAATGCACATTGGTGCAGAACCTGTATTGCTCCTTGGGCCTGATTCATCATAACCCATGATTATCACACCAAAACTGATGAGGGAGTTGTGCTGGAGTCTGATGCCCCTGTATTTTTAGAAAGCACATACCTATTATTGTATCAGGTATGTCATACAAGTGGTATGCACCTTGTCACAAATCGTACTGCAGTCGATGACTTGTATAATATATCTTCCAAAAGCAATGACATTGCTCATCTTGAATTAACATATATTTGTGGACTATTGGATTTCTTTTTTTGCCAAAATTTGGGAAGAAAGTGGGGGATGCATCTCATAGTCTGGATGTAATTGTATTGCGGGGGAGAATTGATGGTTGAGTGAGGTCGCAGGAAGCAGGAGCAGTCTGCGGCAGCTGGGGCTAATACATCTGTTAAAGCAGATGAATATTGAATAATCCCCATGCTCATTATCCCACCAATCTCTCGGCACTGATTCTGACATAGAAACATAGGTGGGATTTTGGGTGTAAGGAGCAGTGAATATTCATTTTCTTTAATAGAGGGTACATGTGTTCACCCCAGGCATCGCCTCTGTGCAGCATCTGGGTTGATTGTGTGTTCACTATTAAAAGTTATGGTGGTCTCTGTTCTTTCTCCTAACATCCTACTTCACACAACTGCCTGGTGGCCACTTTGACCTCAGTTTGCAAATTGATCTGTCTGTGTGCCCTTACTATGTACTAGACAAGGATGATAGAACACTGTGTTTTCACAAACCTGCGTTGCTCGACAAAGATACTGTCAAAAAGTAGTTGGTCAGAAGTGCTTTTTATTGCATCTGACGCATTTCAGAGTCAGACCTGACTCCTTCCTCAAGGAGCCATTATTGGCTCCCTGAGGAAGAAGTCAGGTCTGACTCTGAAATGCGTCGGACGCAATAAAAAGCCACTATTGACCAACTACTTTTTGACCATCTCCTCTGTCGAGCAGTGCAGGTCTGTGAGAACACAGTCCTATATCACCCTTGTCTACTACGGTTATCCGTTCATGTGTGGACCCTGCAGCAGCCGCATTGTGTATAAGCTGTCCAGGTGAGCAACCTACTGTTTGCACCACAAGATTTTAATTGTGATAAGACCCTATTTGTGCTTTCTTTCCTTTAAAGTTTTTGTATATCATTTTTATTACCATGTACTGTCACACTGCTCACCCAAAATCTGACTGGCTGAGCACTAACCTCTGCAATCTGTTACTGCAATGACCCAGGAGGTAGAGGATCATACAGTAAACTTTTTCCTATGCGCCAATATGTACTGGCATAGCATGATATACAGCAGCGTAGCACATCTCCTGTGAATAAAGCTGGGTTCTGGTCTGCTTTGTTACCTTCTCCCAGTGTGCTATTATTATTATGTATTAATACTATATTATATTCTACATGCTAGTGTAGTGGCACACAGGGAGATGATAACAGCACAGATCATAACCCAGCTCTTCTCACAGCAGATGTGCTTAGCCGACAAGTAGTGACCAGTCATACTTTGGATGTACAGTGTGATCCCCGGATAATGGCATAATTTGTGTGATGAATGATGTTGGGAAATCATAAAAGGACACCGAGCTACAGGGGGGCACCAGGAAGATGAGTATAATCATTTGTTTTTATGTGTGCAGCATACTGGGAGTCTTGTATACCTCCAAACAATTTTCCTCTCCCTTTCTCTCTGTACTTGTGTAAATATATATATATATATATATATAAATGATGTTCAATTTACCTTCTGTCCTCTGTTTTTTTATATATTTAGTCATCATACAAATGTTTATTTCTTTTGTGCGTTTTGGAACACAAAAAAAAGATGACAGGAGGTAAATTGAACATCATTGCTCACAAACCTCCCAAAATGGACCATACAAAATTGTTGGCACATTTATAATGGTGAGTACACAATGCTTGTTCGAACTCACCTGTTGCAAGCAACAGATGTGGGCAATATGAAAATCACACCTTAGACAAGAATAAAAGGAATAAGTTGACTCAATTTTTCCATTTGTGCCAGTGCATGCCACACTAAGAACAGAGAACAAAAAGAGGAGAAGAGAACTATCTAAGGAAATAAGAACCAAAATTGTTGAAAAATATCAACAATTTCAAGAATACAAGTCCATCTCCAGAGCTCTTGATGTTCTTTTGTCAATGGTATGCAATGTAATCAAGAAGTTTACAACCCATGGCATTGTAGCTAATCTCCCTTGATGTGGATAGCAGAGAAAAACTGATGAAAAGTTGCAACACAAATTAGTCCAAATAGTAGATAACCAACCCCAATAAAGTTCTAAAGAAAATCAAGCTGTGCTGCAGGCTCAGGGTGGATCAATCTCAGAATGCACTATATGTCATTATTTGAATTACATGAAACATTATGGCATGAGACCCAGGAGGATCCCACTGATGACACAGGCTAGGGTCACATTAGCACCATGGATGTGCTAAAAGCATGCGTTTTTCATTGTCAAATATTTAAAAATGCATGCATTAACGCATCCATAGGCTCCAATACAAACAATGCATTGTAAATGTGCAATATGTTTGATGCTCTGCATTTTTGCCAAAGTACCCAAAAATGCGATAAGCAGCATTTTTGATGGCTTTTGAAAAAATTCAGAGCATAAAACATATTGCACATTTACAATGCGTTTTTTGCATTGGAGCCTATGGATGCTTTAACGCATGCATTTTTAAATATTTGACAATGAAAAACGCATGCTTTTTTAACATTGGAGACTATGGTAAACACATGCGTTAATGCATGGTACATATATGTATGTGTTAACGCATGCGTTAACGCTAGCGTTAAAATGGCATAACAATGGCAACAGAAAAATACTGCAACCATTAACGCTGGCCACAAAAAAACGTCCTCCCAAATGTGACCCTAGCCACAAAGACATAAAAAGGTAGACTGCTGTTTGCCAAAATGTATGCGAGTTAGCTAAACTCCTTCTGGGAAAGCATCTTGGGGACAGAGGGGACCAAGATAGAGCTTTTTGGTAAAGCATTCTACTAATTACTGAAAATGGATTCTAAAGGGTGTGTAACCAAATTATTAAGCTAAGGGTGTCAACAATTTTGTCCCGCCCGTTTTTGTAGTTTTGTGTGGAATTATGTCTATTATGCCTTGTTTTCAGTTTCTTTGCATCGTTCCCATACACACAAAGGAAATAAAGAGGTATTTAACAAAAAATGTAATTTCCACAATTTCCTGGAAGAATTGGCCATGACTATATAAATTTATATAAGCACAAAGAGAAGGATGGAGGAGAGAGAGAATGAGTGAGAGACAAAGAGTAGGCGAGAGAGAGATATTTTCATATCAAAGGAATTTTCTTATAAAATACATTATAAGGTTATAATTGATGGTTTAAATGCTTTGATTTACACATATAAGGAGATAAGGTTGCAGTATACAGTATATTTAAAAGACCTATATTTCCTGCTAGGGTACATTAAACAGGATGGACCAGCTCTCATGTAATAACCCTTATTTCCAAAAATGGTTTCAGTGTAGACTTTGTATCAGGGACAAGGTTTGTCTATTTTGGAAATAAAATCTCATATTCTCTTATGCTACAACCAAAGATACAGTCTAAAACATGTGAGCTATGCATTTGTTCTACTCAAAGATTTAGCCACAAACCTTTAATATTTCAATGTGGATGCTGAATTCTTTCTCTTTCTGTATTGTATGCAAAATTTAGTGCTATAACTAAGCTCGGTCAAACACATGTTGACAGCGTGCATCCATATGTCATCTAAGCTGAATGTGAATGTGACTGACATATTATAATAGCTAGGCTATTGGAAATTTTTGATGACGGGGGGGGGGGGTGTAGTGCTATCAGGATGTTCGGACCGCAGTTCACTTACCATCTCCGGCGCCGTCTGCTGCTGCATCGCCACGCCGGCTGCAAAGCGACGCCGGCCCATTCCTGTTGGGGGGCGGCCCTGGATGTGGGCTATGCCACCAGCCCAGGGGGCACTTGCCCCCCTGCCACCTGGGCCAGTCCGCCCCTTACTATTATAGACATTAAATGGATGCAGGCTTGTTTAACTGTTGAAATAAGCTAACTGGTAAATTCTCCACAGAAGTCTATTTTTATAGCATTTACATACTATGCTAAATTACTTAAAACTTTCAATGCCATTTATCAATAGCCTTTTTCCATCAAGGAGTAAAGAATTTCATAGTTAACCTACCTTAAAGGAGTTTTCTATTTTTAGGAAAGTTGTGTCCTTAGGTACAGTTTGTTGAAAAAACCAAACTGTGCAATATTCACCTTCCCTTGGTCCAGCACTGCTTTTGATGTTTGTTGTTGTTTGCAGACGTACTGGAACATAAGCATTGCTATAGACAATAACAGAGATCAGCGGTTTTGCTCAAATGGATAACACAAACTGCTAAGCTCAGTGATTACCTGCAGTGCAGTCCATATGATGTCCATAATAAGTCAATAACAGACAGTGAGACAATGGAGAATTATCAATGCTGTAATGAGAAGGGTGAATAAGTTTGTATTTCTGCAACAAACTGCACCTATTGACTAAACGATCTAGAAGACAGAATAGCCTTTTAACTTTACAAAATATGTATTTTCCTTCACTTAGTTTAAAAACACCTTTCCTCTATAGCTAAGAATTATCACTTCTCCTATACAGTTCTTGAACTGGAATAATTCAGTGCCAGTACTTTGTCTTGACTACACGTACAATTAGAGATTGGCAAGTATATGAGTGGAATATTGAATGTTACATTTGCCTGTTGCTGCTGAAATATGGTGTGTGGATTCAGAATTAAAAGAGAAAGTTATCTTTCGTGTTAGAGAGTGGCTGACTGGGAGAAACAAATACAAACGCACTGATCGTACAATAAAGTCTCTCCCTTTAGGCCAATCATACGGTACCGCCTTTTATTAGAGTAAGAATAGTTAGTAAAAAAATAAGATTTTAACTAGTGATGGGCGAATCCTAAATTACTCGGAATCGCTTGACTCTAGCGAGTCCGAGCACAGGACTCGCTACTCGTTGCGAGTCTAGCGAGTCCAATGTTAATGAATGGGGAAGCGAGTAATAGCGAGTAGTGTGAGATTTACAAATCGCAGATGTGTCTCGGAAGCTTCAGCCTGAAGCAATCCTAGTTTTGTCATTTATTTGCATTGGACTCGTTTACTTTGCAACTGTAATCGCTGGGAAACTCGCACAGATAAGAGTCCTGTCTCCTCAGTGTGCTGGCTGCCACAGCTCCAGGGTCCTAGAGCCTGCCTGCTGCCTAATGTAGCAGTGCTGAGATTGTTCTCAGTCTGCTCATTCCCTGTGTACAGACATGAATGTCTGTGCACAGAGATGATGTAGCAGAGCTGAGATTGTTCTCAGTCTGCTTATTCCCTGTGCATAGACATCTATATTTATGCACAGGGGATGTATCAGAGAGGACATCGCGTTTTGGACTGCGTCGGACGGAAGACGATTTTTTTAATTAAAGATGGAGTCCCTAATGGCTTTTTTTTTTTATTCTAATAAAAAATTTTCCTTGTGTTGTGTTTTTTTTAAAACAATTTAATAGAAATTCATGGCGGTCATGTCTAATATTGGCGTGACCGCCATAAATTTCGGGCTTAGGGCCAGCTGATAATACAAAGCTGGCCCTAACCTCTTTATTACCCAGCGTGCCATCGCTACCAGGGCCGCTGGAAGAGCGGGGTTCAGCGCCAGAGGATGGCGCTTCAATGAACGCGCCATCTTCTGGGGCGGCTGCGGGCTGCAATTTGCAGCGGGGGGTGCCCAGAAAGCTTGGGCATCCCTGCGCTGCGGATTCCAGCCCCCAGCTGCTTAGCTGTACCTGGCTAGACATAGAAATTGCGCGGAGCCCCACGCATTTTTTTTTAATTATTTCATGAAATTCTGAGATTCTGACTCTGAGACTCTGACTCTGAAATTCATGAAATAATAAAAAAAAAATGCGTGGGGCTCCGCGCAATTTCTATGTCTAGCCAGGTACAGCTAAGCAGCTGGGGGCTGGAATCCGCAGCGCAGGGATGCCCAAGCTTTCTGGGCACCCCCCGCTGCAAATTGCAGCCCGCAGCCGCCCCAGAAGATGGCGCGTTCATTGAAGCGCCATCCTCTGGCGCTGAACCCCGCTCTTCCAGCGGCCCTGGTAGCGGTGGCACGCTGGGTAATAAAGAGGTTAGGGCCAGCTTTGTATTATCAGCTGGCCCTAAGCCCGAAATTTATGGCGGTCACGCCAATATTAGACATGACCGCCATGAATTTCTATTAAATTGTTTTAAAAAAAACACAACACAAGGAAAATTTTTTATTAGAAATAAAAAAAAAGCCATTAGGGACTCCATCCTCTCTGCTACATCCCCTGTGCATAAATATAGATGTCTATGCACAGGGAATAAGCAGACTGAGAACAATCTCAGCTCTGCTACATCATCTCTGTGCACAGACATTCATGTCTGTACACAGGGAATGAGCAGACTGAGAACAATCTCAGCTCTGCTACATCATCTCTGTGCACAGACATTCATGTCGGTACACAGGGAATGAGCAGACTGAGAACAATCTCAGCTCTGCTACATCATCTCTGTGCACAGACATTCATGTCTGTACACAGGGAATGAGCAGACTGAGAACAATCTCAGCACTGCTACATCATCTCTGTGCACAGACATTCATGTCTGTACACAGGGAATGAGCAGACTGAGAACAATCTCAGCACTGCTACATAATGTCTGTGAGCAGGCGGGCTCTAGGACCCTGGAGCTGCACAGAGAAGACAGCTGGACTGGCTCGCAAAGAAACAGCAGTTATCTGCGAGTTTCCCTGCTATCACTGGCACAGTAGCCAGTGATTACTCGCACGAGTCTAATGCAAACAATGGCAATCCTAGTTTTGTCAGCGTTTCTGACAAAACTAGGATTGATATTGATTTGCATTGGACTCGTGCGAGTAATCACTGGGAAACTCGCAGAGTACCGAGTCCTGCGAGTCCCTTACTACTCACCGAGTAACGAGTCCTAGCGAGTACATTCGCCCATCCCTAATTTTAACAAGAAGTACAGTATAAGCCAATCATAAGTCATAACATATAAACTAATAGAATATAAGCCAATCAAAGTATATTAAACATAAACAAACAAAAATGCGTTGAATATGAACCAAAGTAGAAATTTAAGGATTAATTACATAATTTATCTTGAAAAACATGTGATCAATTGATTTAGGTTTTATAATATTTAATAGCAGAAGTAGGAAGAAAGATTAATAGAACAAACAATCAGAATCCTCCTAGACTTATCAGGGTTCAAAGTCCTGGCCTCACATGAAGAGGCCAAGGTATCTGAGCATGAGCGGCTGTGTAAAAAGGATGTGATAATGACACGTGATGGAATGGAGTGAAGGGGACAGTAAGGTGGGTAGCAAAAGTATTATTTTTTTACATTTTACATTTATTATCCTTTGTGGTCTTGAGAGATTCCTGAGTATAACAATCAAGAAGAAATCTGGAGAGGTAATATTACCAGTTATAGGGCGTTGATCCAGGGAACTAGTCTGATTTCCGTATGTGGAGCCAGGAAGGATTTTTTTCCCCCAATGTGGAGCTAGTGTTGCCACATAGTTTGTTTTGCCTTCCTCTAGATCAACATGTTAAGCTATGGGTTCAACTAGATGGACTTAAAGTCTTCCTTCAACCTTAAAAACTATGTTACTATGTAATATAAGCGCAAATAGGATGTCATCTTTTAAATATTAGTAGCAGAAGGCTTACCTTCAGTGATTGTGTGAGGCACAACCACTATAAGCGCGTGCAACAGCTGAGGACACATGTGAAGCAGTGGCGGTATAAGGTGAAAGCTCGTTGTGGCTTTGAAACGCATAGACAAAAATAAATAATTTATAGTCTATGTGGACTGATCTGAGACTATACCTTGGTTGAACAACAGCGTGGGTTTATACCCATTTCATCCCCATATACCGGCAGACTTTAGGAATGGATATTCAAGTTGCCATGAATAAATATAATTTCCTGGGAAAATATACGCATCAAATTAGAATTTTGCCTGATCCACTCACCTCTACGTACTACTTAATTTATGCAAATTAATAAAATTACATCGAAGGCATAGTTTTTCAAAAGTGATATCCTTATTTCTAATCTATTCATCTAGCGTGTAATAATAATATTTATTCAATTTTATAGAGCCATTATTTCCACAGAACTTTAAATACATGAGCAATATTGTCCCGATTGGGGCTCATCATCTAAATTCCAGGAAACTGGAGAACCTACAGGATACACACACAAACATGGGGAGAACATCCTTGTAGATGTTCTACCTTTTCCAGCTTTTCTATAGCCCATGGACATTATGAATTTCAGAAGTGAATGCCATATAAAACATTATCTTAAAGGAATTTAAGTGTTAAAACTAATATCTCCATTTTTAATCTGTATGAATCTTATTTAATTTAATGCAACTTTTGTAAAAATGTTATTGATGCATAGATCCAAAGCTTGAAACTTCAGATTTTAATATCATATGTTCTCTCTACAAACACACTTGCAGTCAGTGCAAACTAAGGTGTGTCCTGCCTTTCTTATAGCTGGACATTCTGTATATATAGCTTCCCATTGCTGTTTTTTTTCTGTGTGGGCCCTGACTGAGGTCCTTATCAAAGTTACCGTATATACTCGCGTATAAGCCGAGTTTTTCAGCCCAAAAATTGGGCTGAAAAGTGCCCCCCTCGGCTTATACGTGAGTCAATACGGCCCCCTAAAAAGTTTTGCGCCCCCACCTCCCTTTCTGGGCCCCCCGCATGCAGCGCTGCGCATATACATTACCTGTCTAGCAGCTGTCACCCTCCGATGGCTGATCGCGGCTCCCGGCTCCGGGCTCCATCTTCCTCTCTGTCTTCCTGATTGTCAGGTGACCGGCGGCGTCGCGATGACGTCATCGCGCTGCGCCCCGGTCACACAGCAGGAAGACAGAGAGGAAGATGGAGCCCGGAGCCGGGAGCCGCGATCAGCCATCGGAGGGTGACAGCTGCTAGACAGGTAATGTATATGCGCAGCGCTGCATGCGGGGGGGCCCAGAAAGGGAGGTGGGGGCGCCAAATTATGAGGGGGGCCCTGCTGGGGCCCTGTATACTACCACTGGGGCTATATACTACCACTGGGGCTGTATACTACCACTGGGGCTGTGTGTATACTACCACTGGGGCTATATACTACCACTGGGGCTGTATACTACCACTGGGGCAGAATATACCACTGGGGCTGCTGTATACTACCACTGGGGCTGTGTGTATACTACCACTGGGGCTATATACTACCACTGGGGCTGTATACTACCACTGGGGCAGAATATACCACTGGGGCTGCTGTATACTACCACTGGGGCAGAATATACCACTGGGGCTGCTGTATACTACCACTGGGGCTGTATACTACCACTGGGGCTGTATACTACCACTGGGGCTGAATATACCACTGGGGCTGCTGTATACTACCACTGGGGCAGAATATACCACTGGGGCTGCTGTATACTACCACTGGGGCTGTATACTACCACTGGGGCTGTATACTACCACTGGGGCTGTATGTATACTACCACTGGGGCTATATACTACCACTGGGGCTGTATACTACCACTGGGGCTGTATACTACCACTGGGGCTGAATATACCACTGGGGCTGCTGTATACTACCACTGGGGCTGTATACTACTACTGGGGCTGTATACTACTACTGGGGCTGTATGTATACTACCACTGGGGCTGTATACTACCACTGGGGCTGTATACTACTACTGGGGCTGCTGTATACTACCACTGGGGCTGTATACTACCACTGGGGCTGTATATACTACTGGGCTGCGTGTATACTACCACTGGGGCTGTATATACCACTGGGGCTGCTGTATACTACCACTGGGGCTGAATATACCACTGGGGCTGCTGTATACTACCACTGGGGCTGTATACTACCACTGGGGCTGTATATACTACTGGGGCTGCGTGTATACTACCACTGGGGCTGTATATACCACTGGGGCTGCTGTATACTACCACTGGGGCTGAATATACCACTGGGGCTGCTGTATACTACCACTGGGGCTGTATACTACTACTGGGGCTGCTGTATACTACCACTGGGGCTGTATACTACCACTGGGGCTGTATATACCACTGGGGCTGCTGTATACTACCACTGGGGCTGAATATACCACTGGGGCTGCTGTATACTACCACTGGGACTGTATACTACCACTGGGCTGTATACTACCACTGGGGCTGTATATACTACTGGGGCTGTGTGTATACTACCACTGGGGCTGTATATACTACTGGGGCTGCGTGTATACTACCACTGGGGCTGCTGCTGTATATACCACTGGGGCTGCTGCTGTAACACTGCTGGGGCCTGTATATACCACTGGGGAGGCTGCTGTATACCACACTGATGGGGGCTGTATACCTGTGCTGGGGTCCACCCTCGGCTTATACACGAGTCAATAAATTTTCCCAGGTTTTGGGGGCAAAAGTAGGGGGGTCGGCTTATACACGGGTCGGCTTATACACGAGTATATACGGTACATCAATTGACTTCTGGTAAGGTTTTAAATACTTATCCCGATTGAGTCACATTGATGTGCTGGGATGGCTTTTACATTTATATGATGCACTATAGCAATTAATTTATTCACTTATTTTTGGGTTTATGCTCATTTTTGTTTTTTTGGTTTTGCTGTTTAGTGGCCTGTGTGAACATGCACCTACATACTGCATGCATATACTACCAGTTCATTTTTTGTTTGTTTTCTTTGCAGGAGCTAATAAATGTTAATGAATATCACTTGTATGCAAGTCGTGTGTCCATTTTATGGAAATACCTTATTTTTTGGACTATAAGACACACTTTATTCCCCAAAAATGTTGTGGGAAAATGGGGGTGTGTCTTATAATTTGAATATACAGACTGTGTGACTGTGGGGCTTTTCTGGGGGGAGCTGCAGCTCTGTAGAGGGCTTAGAGGATGCTGTGGGGCCTACTGAGGCAGTAAGAAGTCACCTGTTCCCGCTCATTATGCTCATGTAATATGCACTGCATCCCGCTGTCCATCACCTCAGTGCTAAAGCTGCATTGAGACAAGGGCTAATGGATGTAGTGCATATTAAATTAAAGGAAGTGTACACCCCATCACTGGATATGGCCCCCCATGATGCTGCACACAAGCAAATAACAAACAATATAACTCACTCTCCAGGGCTTCCCTCCATTTCTTCTTGCTTGTAGCACTCACGTTCGGAGTTCCCCTCCGTCCCCTGAATGTGATCGGCCCAGCAGAGTGACATCATCACTGTACACCCCAATCACATGATCTGCTGCCTCGGGGACACAGGAAGACTCAGAACGCAAGTGCTGCAAGCAGGGAGAGATGGAGGGAAGCGCCAGAGGATGAGTTACATTGATTTTTTTTCTTGTGTGCGGCTGCAAGGGGGGAAATATCCAGGATGAGGGGGCATATTCAGGATGAGAGGGTCATGTACCATGATGGGGGGCCATATCCAGGATGGAAGTAATGTACCCAGATAGTGGGGGCTATATACCAGCATTGTGGAGCTATATCCCAGGATGGGGGGCTATATCTAGGATGGGGGCTATAACCCAAGGATGGGGATCCATATCCTGGATGGGGGCTGTATACGAGGATGGGGGACCATATCCAGGATGGGAGGTAATGTATCCAGATGGGGGGCTATATTCTAGCATTAGGGGGCTATGTCTCAGAGTGAGGGGCCATATCCAGGATAGGTTTTTTTCCCCAGAATAGGGAGCCATATCAATGATGGGAGGCTGTATACCAGGATGGGTGGCTGTATACCAGAAAGGGGGGCTATATACCAGGAGGGGGGTAATGTACCAGAATGAGGGGGCTATATCCCAGGATGGGGGGCCATTTGCAGGAAGCGGGACTTTATCCAGGATGGAGAGCCATATCCAGGATGGGGTGCTGTTTACCTGGATGGGGACTGTATCCAAGATGGGGGCTATATCCCAGGATGGGAGGCTATATCTCAGGTTGGGGGCTATATTCCAGGATGGGGGGCTGTATTCCAGGAGGGGGATGTATCCCAGGATAGGGAGCCATATCCAGGATGGGGGATGCTATATACCAGAATGGGGGGCATATTCCAGATAGGGAGTTATATCCCAGAAAGAAGGCTTTATACCAGGATTGGGGGCCATAATCAGGATGGGGGGGTCATGTGTTATCTGGAAGGGGCCCAAGATGGGGACATTTCTCCCAAAAGTATAAGCAGTACATTCCCCATAACAGTGCATTACAACCGCATTTTTGCTTAATTTTTTTTCTCTATTTTCCTCTTCTAAAATCTGTCTGCGTCTTATAGCCCTGTGCATCTTATAGTCCAAAAAATAGGGTACCTTGGCATAAGCTACCTCAATTTGCCAGGAGCCAGTAACATGCTCTACTAATAATTCTTACATCTCCTCCTTCTCTGTCTAGAGTTCTTATAATAATATGTGGTATCTCCAACCAGTGCATATTTGTAATTATCTATAATTAATATAATAGTGAAATACATTAATAAATAGTTTAAATGTTTATATACTAATCTTCTGGGTTATCTTCACACATTCTTGGTTCTGATACATAGTTTACAAGGCAAAGATGTTTCTTTCCTCCTTGAGATGTCTAATGAATGAGAAAACAAGAAGAAACCAAGCCTTTCAGAACTAATTCAAAGCGCTAATCTGCATATGTTATAAGAAAACAGAAGTTGATGAGGGAAATTAAATGATCTTGGCTGTATGAAATGACATATGCTGTGCACAAGAAATCCAGCTAGTTCATGAATATATTGTCATTTATAGCAGCATGAATACTGAGTGTGACGTCATGTCAGAACACTGCAGACCTTGGCACTCTTTAAAAACAATGTAACCAATATTTTTAGTTTTTAATCCTTGTGAACTATCCACAACAACAGATAGCGGCTATAAATAAGTAATGGATAAGCTTATGCGGAAAGGCATGCCTTTAGTTCTCAGAAAATAAATAGATAAGCATTGGATTGCATGTCTTTGTGTGTCTAAAGGAAGGGTATTATGCTTTAATCATTATGTTTTTCAAATACAGGATATATGCGTAGAGGAAATAAATGTATCTTGTCTCTTCTTGTCAAGCATAGCCACTTGTCAAGCATAGCCCCAGTAAATGCACCAGCTTGTATATATTTAAGTGCAGTCTGTCAGAGTATCTGGGTATGTGGGTGGGTGGAAATACATATTACAAAAAGCTGTCACAATAGAGATGAGCTAAATATTTTTAATACTTTCATCTTTTTCTTTCAAAGGGGAAGTAAAGAGATGGATATATACAATTATCTACCTATGCCTATACATCTATCTATCCATCTATCTCTCTATCTATCTATCTATCTATCTAAAAAAAATTCAATGCATCACTCAGTTACTACCAAAAATGTACACATGCTAATAAGCGGTTTATATATGAGGAAAAAATTAAAAACTTACGTTTTTTCAAAAAACTCAATATTCTTATTTTTTTATTTACTGGGGTTCTTGGTACATATATTGGTCAATATCTGTTTGCTCATCATGGTGACCCCAGATCTGATGAGTCCTACGCTGACATCCCTGTCCTCCTTGTCCTCCCTATCCTACTTCTAACTGGGTGGACACCATCTCAATCTCAGACCACCTGGGGGTTCCAGCATCGCAGCTTGCGCCAGTTCCCACTATATCTTGAGTACTGTGCAGCTTTTTTTCTGTTTATGTCCAATATGTGGAGTTGTTGGCTCCACAGCTACACTTAGCACCCTCATCGCCTCCAGGTGGTCTGAGATTGAGATGGTGTCCACCCAGAAGCTCCCTAAGGCAATTCTGCTTAATGGCTATTAGTGGCGATTCCCAACCACAGAATCTCTCTTTCAAGTGCTGGGACACCGGCGGCACCCGGATCATGCCGAGGGGCCCACCAAAGCAGCGCACAAAGGCCTAGAAAGTAATGAACTTCTTTACAGTGCAGCGGCACTCCGAGCCTCCGCAGTACATGGCGCTGACTCCATGGTCCCCCGGAGCCTCCTCTCATGCCTCTCACAACCCAGTGGGGAGCCCGGAGCAGAAGGATGAAGATGCCCCAGTCACACAGTGCATGCTGTGCAGCCTCCTGGGGTCCCTGAGACAATCTCTGAAGAGATATGTGAGGTATGATGGAGAATTGAGAGCAGATGTGGTGTCCCTGGGTGAACGTACCTCACACATGGAGGAAAAGATGACAGAATATGCCTCTGCTCACAATAATCTTGCAAATGATTTTGCATGGTGGACAGCACTATGAAACAACTTAACTTTAAGGTATGGGACTTGGAGGACAAAATAAGGAGGTGTAACTTCTGAGTAAGAGGCTTGCTTGAAGCATGAAGCAGAAGCTGATATAGATCTGTCTACCAGCATTACAGCTTTCTTTAAGCAAGTTCTACAAGACACATCAGTGAGTGAATTGGGGATAGAGAGGCTATATAGACTGCCTAAACCTTCTCATATCAAACAGTCTCTCCCAATGGATGTTGTGGTGTGTATGCTTAACTTTAAGACCAAAGAAGCCATCCTCCAAGCCATGAGGAAACAACCTACCCTCCTATGCTGCTTTCTCAGTCTATCCAGACTTATGTGCAGGCACTCTGGCTAAGTGGAGAGAATTTGCTCCTTTCTGCAGAATCCTTAATGAGAAAGGGATCCTTTACAGCTGGGGCTCTCCAGTCAGGGTGAGATTCCGGTACAAAGGTGCTAATCAATCCTTTCAATCCCCCAAGCTACTGAAAAAAGCTTTGAAATCGTGGAACATGCTGCCTTAGTCAGGGGAGACCTCGCCTCGCTCTAGCTCATCGCGACACAACACCAACACCTCCCAGGAGTGGGAGAAAGTGGGCTGATAGTCCCCTCCGAGTAATTGCCCCTCCTCAGCTTGAGCTCAGTGGAGCCCTCGGGACGATTTTTTCTCTCCTTGAACATTTTTGTCGGCCATAGTTGGACTCTTACTAGTGACAGGAATTTGCTAGAGATGGGCGAGTCCTAAAAGACTCGGAATCGCAAGACCCCAACGAGTCCGAGTCAAGGACTCGGGACTCGTTGCGAGTCCAGCGAGTCCAATGTTAATGAATAGGGAACCGAGTAATAGCGAATAATGACATTTACAACTCGCTGATGTGTCTCTGAAAGTGTGCGAGTCCAAACACACCGCACACTACACTCCCTAAAAAAATTGGTTTTAAGTGCGCACAGCCACCGAGATGTGGTTTGGTGTTGCTGTATGCGTCACTTGCTGGCGGGGTAAGTGTGCGCGCTCACACTTGGCAGTGAAGCCGCACACTACACTCCCTAAGGGCCCTTTCACATCAGCGTTTTTTTGAAATCATGGCAGATGTGGTGAAAAAACCGCATCTGCCGCGATTACCGCATACCGGCTGCACTTGCGGCGCGGTTGCGGTTTTTGCCATGCAAAGTATAGGCGGACTTGCGGCAGGTGCGGCAAGTGCGGTTTTGCACTTGCGGCAGGTGCGGCAGGTGCGGCAAAAAAACAGCGCCGCTAGTGCAGCCGGTATGCGGTAATCGCGGCAGATGCGGTTTTTTCACCGCATCTGCCGCGATTTCAAAAAACGCTGATGTGAAAGGGCCCTAAGGTGGTGTACGTGCTATTTAAAGGTAGGAGAGCAGCAACGCACTGGTCTGCCACAGAAAAAATAACGCTCTATGGCTTATTAGGAACAAAAATCGATCTGGTGCAAAAACAAAAAGGAAACAGCACCTCAGCTAAGCCTCTGACTGCAGCTGTTAGCAAAGCTGAGTGAGTAAGCTAAGCTATGAGGTCCGTCCTGTGTGCACTGTAAGGCTTCTCCTTCCTTCCCTCCCTGCCTGCCTGCCTGCCTACACAGCACTACTCTGTCCTCCTCCTAGCTCTCAGAAGAGCTTTTTGGGTTAATATAAGGAATCTTCCCTACACTGACAATCCCTGATCTGCTCCAGCATATATCTCTCTCTCCCTATACTAGGTCAGATCGTCTCAGGAATGTGGCCAAAATGGCGGGGACAAGCCTTATATACTGCCTTGCCTGTCATACATGACATAGGCATCACGATGGACAGCAGCCAATCATAGTCCTGACACAACCAACTTTGCTATGCCATTACTGACTATGATTGGCTATCTTCACAAGTTTTCTGACCTAACACGCACGCTGTGCTGACTCGGAACATAATCATATTCTGTATTCGAGAGTCCGACTCCCGAATACAGTATACAGGACTCAGAATCGTAGCCTCGTAGGACTCGGAATCGTAGACTCGCTCAGACTCGCTGCTGACAGCGGGTATCTGTGAAGAGTCAAGCTTATTGCCATTGAATTCCATTGGACTTGTCACTGTGCGAGTCCAAGCTGGGAGATTCGCCGAGTAACGAGTCCTGCGAGTACCTTCAGAATCGCCGAGTCCCGAGTCCTAGCGAGTAGACTCGCCCATCCCTAGAATTTGCCTGTGGGGCCCCATTTTTGGTCACGATTTACCATCCGGACCCTATTCTCTGTTGTGACTACTGCTCTTCAATGTATGGTCTTATTTGTCCCTGCTGGTGTTTTTTTTAAGCAGTTTTTTTCTGGTTTACATATGTCTTTTTACACTGTGTTCCAAATTATTATGCAAATTAGTTTTAAGTGTCATATTAGTTTTTTTTTTTTTAATGAAACCCATTGATGGTATTGTGTCTCAGGGTTCTTTGGATCATTGAAATCAATCTCAGATATCTGTGATAATTAGTTTGGCAGGTGAGCCCAATAAAATGAAAACCGGGTGTTCCACAATATTACGCAGGCCACTGTTTTCAAGTAACATCGGAAAGAAAAAGGATATCTCTGCTGCCGAAAAGCAACAAATAGTGCAATGCCTTGGACACGGGATGAAAACATTTGATATTGCACGAAAACTTAAGCGTGATCATCGTATTGTGATGAGATTTGTGGCTGATTCTGAGCACAGATGTGTTTGTGCAGATAGAGGCAGAATGAGGAAGGTTTCTGCCAGGCAAGTTCATCAGATTAAAAGAGCAGCTGCTAAAAAGGCCTTACAAACCAACAAACAGATATTTGAAGCTGCTCGTGCCTCTGGAGTCCCTCTAACCTCAAGGTGTAGGATCTTTCAAAGGCTTGCTGTGGTGCATAAACCTACCATTCGGCCACCCCTAAACAGTGCTTACAAGCAAAAACAGTTGCAGTGGGTCCAGATATACATGAAGACTAATTTTCAAACAGTCTTGTTTACTGATGAGTGTCAAGCAACCCAGGATGGTCCAGATGAATTGAGTAGTGGATGGTTGGTGGATGCCACCATATCCCAACAAGGCTGCGACGTCAGCAAGGAGGTGGAGTAGTCATGTTTTGGGCTGGAATCATTGGGAAACAGCTGGTAGGCCCTTTCAAGGTTCCTGAAGGTGTGAAAATGACCTCTGCAATGTATATAGAGTTTCCAACTGAGAACTTTCTTCCATGGTACAAAAAGCAAAAACGTGCCTTTAGGAGCAAAATCATCCTCATGCATGTCAATGCACCATCTCATGCTTCAAAGAATACCTCTGTGCCATTGGCTGCTATGGGCATAAAAGGAGATAAATTCATGGTGTGGCCACCATCTTCCCCTGACCTCAACCCTATAGAGAACCTTAGGAGTATAATCAAGCAAAAGATCTATGAGGGTGGGAGGCAGTTTACATCAAAACAGCAGCTCTGAGAGGCTATTCTGACATCATCCAAAGAAATACAAGCAGAAACTCTCCAGAAACTCACAATATCAATGGATGCTAGAATTGTGAAGGTGATATCAAAGTAGGGTTCTTATGTTAACATGTAACTTGGCCTGTTAGGATGTTTTGGAGTTAAATAGCTTTTTATTTCAGTGAATGTGACCTGTTAATGCTGTAAAATCAACAAATGAGCATTTTCAGTTCTTTCAAACATATCAAATGTTTACATACTCTACTATGACAGAATAGGAACAATTCAAATATTTATAAGACTTAACAAGTTATATAAGGCCCCCTTCATAGTACATTTTTGGGGAATTCGTGTCTGTCTCTTTTTAAATGGATAGCCAGGGATCCGTTTAGGCCTCCCATGTATCCCTATAGGAATGGATTAGGCCAGGGTCAGACTAGTGTTTTTAGCAGATGTCACGGACATCCGCTAAAAACTCAGTCATTTTTTCAGCAGCACATATGCGCTTTCCAGCACCGCTGCTGCTGAACGCTGCCCCTGGTTATCTGATGTTGATCGTAGTAACCTTCAACACATCCAGCTGAATAGCGGACACTTTTCCTCAGCGCACAGGGAAATGCTGCATGCAACGTTTCCCTGTCCGCTCTGCTTAAGCGGACGCTATTCAGTTGGATATCTGGACACAAATGGACAGAAATGTATCTGTCGCGGTCCGCGTCAAATAACATGGGGGTTTATGGAGATAGATGCGTGAAAAATAACAGATCCATTTCGCTGTACTGAGCATGCTCAGAAGCAAGGTACAGCTCCTTCCACCCCTATATCTAACTGATGATGCATCCGTAAAAGAAACGGTCTATGGACATCAGTTGGTATCCGTTGGCACAGATCAGTCCCTGTCCATGTGATACTTGAAATTCAAGGATCCACATGGATGTGCAAAAAACGCAGTGTGAAAGGGGCCTAAGTTGAGACACTATCCCATCTCTTTGTGAAGATTGTATCTGTCCAGGGGCTTAAACAAAATAGGTTAAGGGGTTGCAATTGCACCCAGTCCCTGGAGCCTTGGGGGGCCAAAAAGTTCATTTTGCCTATATAAAAAAACACTAATATGAAAGACTTCCAATAACTGAGCTTTTTTATCGAGGTCCATGAGCTCCAAGTTACCCCACTGTATTAGTTTATTGATATATTTTTGACCAATAACCCCTTTTCATTGCAGCTGTCATTAAACATAGACAACATGTCGAAAAGTATTTACCGTATATACTCGCGTATAAGCCGAGTTTTTCAGCCCAAAAATTGGGCTGAAAAGTACCCCCCTCAGCTTATACGCGAGTCAGTGCTGTATACCGATGTATACATCGGTACATACCGATGTATACATCGGTATACAGCAGCCCCCGCATCCCCAGTAATGCAGGGCCCCCCCAGCATCTCTCCGGTCACCTGTAAAGCAAACTATACTTATCAGTGTCCCGCTCGCACCCGCTCGCAGCTGCCGTCCGCGATCCTCCATCTTCATGCGACTCCTTCCTGTTTCTGTGCGCGTCACCGGCAATGACGTCATTCCCTGCGACGCACACAGGAAACAGGAAGGAGTCGCATGAAGATGGAGGATCGCGATGTCGGCAGCGGCGGGCGCGGACAGCGGGACACTGATAAGTATAGTTTGCTTTACAGGTGACCGGAGTCAGGCTGGGGGGGGCCTGCATTACTGGGGCTGCCTGTATACTACCGCTGGGGCTGCTATATACCTCTGGGGCCCTGTATACTAACACTGGGGCTGTATATACTACCACTGGGGCTGTATATACTTCTGGGGCCCTGTATACTACCACTGGGGCTGCTATATACCTCTGGGGCCCTGTATACTACCACTGGGGCTGCTATATACCTCTGGGGCCCTGTATACTACCACTGGGGCTGCTATATACCTCTGGGGCCCTGTATACTACCACTGGGGCTGTATATACTACCACTGGGGCTGTATATACCTCTGGGGCCCTGTATACTACCACTGGGGCTGCTATATACCTCTGGGGCCCTGTATACTACCACTGGGGCTGCTATATACCTCTGGGGCCCTGTATACTACCACTGGGGCTGCTATATACCTCTGGGGCCCTGTATACTAACACTGGGGCTGTATATACTACCACTGGGGCTGTCTATACCTCTGGGGCCCTGTATACTACCACTGGGGCTGCTATATACCTCTGGGGCCCTGTATACTACCACTGGGGCTGTATATACCTCTGGGGCCCTGTATACTACCACTGGGGCTGTATATACTACCACTGGGGCTGTATATACTACTGGGGCTGCGTGTATACTACCACTGGGGCTGCTGTATCTACCTCTGGGACTGGTGTATACCACACTGCTGGGGGCTGTATACTTGTGCTAGGGTCCACCCTCGGCTTATACACGAGTCAATAGATTTTCCCAGGTTTTGGGGGCAAAAGTAGGGGGGTTGGCTTATACACGGGTCGGCTTATACACGAGTATATACGGTACATGTAAAGAAATAACATACAAGCCCCCAGTTTTTATATGCAGTGCCTTTGAAATTTGTAGAACTATGCATGTAATATAAATACAATAGTTGCCACAAAAATAATTAATGTGGCCTTTTCACATGTTATTAACAACCATGGGATACCTATAGTTTTCAGATAAAACAATTTGAGCTGACATTTATTCAAGACATAAATTAGTTTTCCAAGTTTATCGGAGGAAAGCAATGACTGAAGCACTTTGAAAGGGTTCCTCTGTGATAAAGAGCGTTAATACTCCTGTATGCTGATGACTGCAGCTTGTAATTGATGTCCTTGCTGAAAGGTGAAAGACGGCTGAGTATTCTCTGGGGAAAGCTGGAGTTATTTTTCTTTTTACTACATGATGGAAGTGTAAAAAGTCAATTTTCACACTTGTCCTGTCATTTTAGGATTTTATATCTTATGCTTATTTCATTTCTTATATTCTCATATTATGAAACTAAATAAAAATTACTAAATTAAAATAATCAATTGACACACATACAATATTGAGATTGACCAATTAGTACATCTTATAACTCATAAGGATTTTATTATATCAAATAAAGAAATCACAAAACGTTCTACTTAGATGATATTCAGCAAACAGACGTTTTTTCTCCTTTTATTAGATCAGTCATTACTGCATGAAAATAATTTCTCATTTCTTATATGGCATTGTTAGAGTTAGTCAAAAAATTATCATTTACAATGCTAATACGGTAATTGAGAAAATATTAGCTAACGTAATAATTTCATATTTTGATTTGTACGTATTAGTTGACTAAATTGTACGTAAAAAAAAATTTTGGTTTCACAGGCTAACCATCTATTTTGCATGGTGGCCTCTCAACACCGCTCAAGAAAGGTAATATAGGGGAAAATATTAGGGCAATTTGAAGTTTAATTCTGATCCTTTTGTTTTCTGGTATAGGATTTTTCTGTCCTCCCCACGGTAAACATATGAATAACAGCACAAGTGGGATGTGCATATACAGTATATGGGGTACTCAGGAGAGATGGTTTCAGTTGTCTGAGCCTTACGTTCAGTACTATTCTATGACTATGGCAACCTTTACAGTGTGCAGCATAGTAAAGTCGAAGGTGAACATGATTTTTATTTGAGTCTAAAATTCAGTTCTCGTTACTACTGTAATATACAGTTAGGGCCAGAAATATTTGGACAGTGACACAATTTTCGCGAGTTGGGCTCTGCATGCCACCACATTGGATTTGAAATGAAACCTCTACAACAGAATTCAAGTGCAGATTGTAACGTTTAATTTGAAGGGTTGAACAAAAGTATCTGATAGAAAATGTAGGAATTGTACACATTTCTTTACAAACACTCCACATTTTAGGAGGTCAAACGTAATTGGACAAATAAACATAACCCAAACAAAATATTTTTATTTTCAATATTTTGTTGCGAATCCTTTGGAGGCAATCACTGCCTTAAGTCTGGAACCCATGGACATCACCAAACGCTGGGTTTCCTCCTCCTTAATGCTTTGCCAGGCCTTTACAGCCGCAGCCTTCAGGTCTTGCTTGTTTGTGGGTCTTTCCGTCTTAAGTCTGGATTTGAGCAAGTGAAATGCATGCTCAATTGGGTTAAGATCTGGTGATTGACTTGGCCATTGCAGAATGTTCCACTTTTTTGCACTCATGAACTCCTGGGTAGCTTTGGCTGTATGCTTGGGGTCATTGTCCATCTGTACTATGAAGCGCCGTCCAATCAACTTTGCAGCATTTGGCTGAATCTGGGCTGAAAGTATATCCTGGTACACTTCAGAACTCATCCGGCTACTCTTGTCTGCTGTTATGTCATCAATAAACACAAGTGACCCAGTGCCATTGAAAGCCATGCATGCCAACTGTTGATTTTGCTACTCCAAGCATGTCTGCTATCTCTCTGATGGATTTTTTCTTTTTTTTCAGCCTCAGGATGTTCTGCTTCACCTCAATTGAGAGTTCCTTTGACCGCATGTTGTTTGGTCACAGCAACAGCTTCCAAATGCAAAACCACACACCTGGAATCCACCCCTGACCTTTTAACTACTTCATTGATTACAGGTTAACGAGGGAGACGCCTTCAGAGTTAATTGCAGCCCTTAGAGTCCATTGTCCAATTACTTTTGGTCCCTTGAAAAAGAGGAGGCTATGCATTACAGAGCTATAATTCCTAAACCCTTTCTCCGATTTGGATGTGGAAACTCTCATATTGCAGCTGGGAGTGTGCACTTTCAGCCCATATTATATATATAATTGTATTTCTGAACATGTTTTTGTAAACAGCTAAAATAACAAAACTTGTGTCACTGTCCAAATATTTCTGGCCCTAACTGTATTATTGTAGTGGAAATAACTAGGATTAGTGCTACATTTCTAACACCATTATCATGCTTTGAGACAGAATTGTTGACCCACTGTATTAGATTTAGATTAACATTAAACTAAGGATGAAGTCTAAAGGTACTGTCACACGCCACAATCTCGCCTGGAGATCTGAAAGGCGATGTGTCGCCCCGGTGAAATCTCCCGAGCAGCCAGCCCAGGACCCGTGGGACCAGGAAGCCAGGTCCTCTTGCTCCTCTTGTGGTCCCCACACAGTGACATTGAGCCTGCTGGAGTTATGAATCGTGGTAAGTATTGGCAATGGGCTACAAGCTTTGTAATATACATGTTGGTGTGTGTCCCTGACATCAGTATGTGAGTCCTGATGTTTTTTTATTTTCCTTGCTTTGTCAAGGAGCAAGAGATCACGCTGCAGGCTGGGCTGTCAGCGCATCACCATCTCCTCTAAATGGAAACCGGGATAGGGATATGCTACGTAAGTGAAATCCTGACCAATGAGATCACCCACCCATACCAACACATGTCACTGACTAATGTCCTTATTTCCCATACAGGGGTACCAACTATTGATGACCTGCTGCAGGCACACAGGGAGGCACAGCAGCACATGGAGCGTGCCCACCGAGAAGGCCGGCAACATCTGGACCAGTTGGGTGCAGTGATACTGTGCCTCCAGGCATCCCTGTCCGCCATTGCCCCTACTCCACCATATCCCCCTAATAATGTGGCCAATGGCCCTTGTATGTTGTTGTCCATGTTGGACCTGTTGATTTATAGTTTTGACATGTTGGCACCCTTGTTTTTTAGGCCCCCTTGGCCTTTTTGTTTTATAGTATCCCACATTGGGAAAGTGGGTGGTATGGTTTGCCTACAACTAATCGGAAAAAAACATCATTGACAAAACAAGTTTTGCAAACAATAAATGTGAGTGCAAACCAAAATACTGTCTGATCCCTTGTCTCAGCACACACAGGGACACCTTTGGGTGGTGAAATGTGAAAACACAACACATGGCTAAATAATTTGCGAAGCTGTGTAGTGTGACATGATAAAGATCTGACCATACAGTACCATTTCTACATGGATGAAACCTTATTTTACATTAATGTCTCCAATATCACACCCACATTAACAAACACACAGACCCAAACATACTCGCCAATGTTGGCCAGAGAAGACTCGCAATCTCTCAATACTCACACATGTCACCTAGGGATAGGCTCCTGTCTGCTACAATGACCCAACTATGTTATTGTTGACATAAGGCCTCTCCTTCTGCCACACAAACATCACCATTACACCCACAACACACTACACACAACCATACTGCTGTACCTGACACATATGTGGACGTAGGTATGGCAAATAAAATTCAAGTTTATTAACCCAAAATATCAAAACCAACACACTTGGGTTTTAGTTTAATAAAAAAAAAAAAAACAGTACGCAATGTAGTGCATTGCCTAGTAGCGTCTTGCTTCTTCGTCCTCTGCTGGATCAGACAATGGCTCCTCCCCCTTATCCCCGTACTACCACACATTGGGGGCCCTTCTGTGGTGGAGTCTTCATGGGAGACGTGGAGGATCCTGATTTTGGCGAGCTCTAGCCATGTGTTGATGGGGCGCAGGGGGCACTGGGGGTGTTTTCTCGGGGATGGCAATGCAACCACCCCATCTCAGTGCCCCATCAATGCCCACTTCCAGGACCCAAATGATGGCCCTCTTGGCGATGACATGTTGTTCTGGCTCCATGTGGCACACCCACTCACTGGCCATGTGCCCGATTGAAGTGGCGGGGGTCCTCTCTCTGTCTAATAGGACCCGTTTTGCCCAGGTACACAGTTCAGTGTTGGGTGGGGCAGGTGTATGCCTGAGCTGGGCCCTGGGCATGGCCCCACACCACTGGGATCAGGCACCTGCTCTCCCAAAGATGATGATGGTGGATCCTGGCCAGCGGGGTGGGTCATCTGCACTGGAGCCAGACTCACGAGGGGCCTGTAACCAAACATAGAAATAAGAAAGTTAACAAGAGTAGCAATGTACTGACATCAATTACCACAACCAACCACCCAACACCAGATGGCGCATATATGAGCATGCCAAGCACCAAAATCAACAGTAGCAGGGTTGGAAACAGAGAGGAAGAAAGAAGTAGACCGGTGCTCTGTACTCATCTGATGCTCCAAATTGATATGCCAAGTGCCCCAACATAACACAGCACAATCAATACCAAAGCTACGAGCCAACACACAGCACAACACACAGAATAATGGTGAAAGTCCAACACGATTGTGCCTTCTACATCTCCACCAACCCACACATCAGTGCAGCCACCAAGATGTGGACATAGGTAGCAAAATAATAATTATGCACCTCCTGTGATGGGGCAGGCTCTTGGCTTGTGGCCGAAGATGGTTGGCCAAGGCGGCTGCTGCACCTTGTTGGGCGAGAAGCCTCCTGGCTCAGAGTGAAGGTGAGGAGATCATAATACCACAGACGTGGCTTAGGGACCTCCTCAGCTCCCGCCCCGGACCGAGCCATCCACACCTTCTTATGTTCTTTTGTGAACACGGTGCGCAGCCGCTTGATTTTTTCCACAACCATCAGCACCGTCCAGGTCTTACTTTGGTCGAGCCGGTTTGCCAGCGCGACAAGGTGCCTGTAGGCTACAGCCCTTGCCGCCCTGTTTTTGTAGTCGGGCGACGCAAACCGCCACAGGCATTCATGGTCCTTGTACATGACTAGGAGTTCACGCACAAAATCAGGACACTCAGCCATTTGCCAAAACACAACATAGTGTGTTAGCAAAACACATACTTGTACATATCAGGTCACACCCGACTCTGTGTGGGCAATCCATGTCCAGCACTACAAATGACAGGTGGTCTGGTAGTTAGCTTGTGTATGCAGAAGCATTAATGGCCTTTATATGTGTACACAGATGTGACATGCTGCACATGACACGGGGCATATGTGTTTAGGGCCTGGGCAGGCAAAGTTACAAAGCTGTATCATGTTGAAATGGCACACATGGCGTACCACACAAAATTTAGACACAGGAATGACCTCAGCACATTTTTATGGAACGATGTAGTGCTGTATGACACATTGTCATGTCATTGGTGGCAAGGATCATTATGTGTGAAACAGGACACGGAGGGGGTTAACGATGCGTAGCGTTGTAAACCACACACTACATAACGTTACAAGAAGCTGTACATAACTCGCCCATACATCTGGCAAAATATGGCTCGGAAGCCGAAAATAAGATACCATACATGAGAAGCACAATAGCATATCCACCGACTTACCGTCTGCCCAACAGAGTTCTGGTGATGAGACGCTACTAGAACAATGTACATTGAATAGGAGCATGGGTGGCGGACCAGCTGTCCACTTTTTCAGCACAACATGACCAATCAGAAGGCAGCATAGGCGCCTAATCAGTAGTCGCACGTGGCAATGCCCATGGCAGCTACTGTGAATTAGATGATGCTCTGTGATTGGATGCGTATCACATAAAAACCGCTAACGACCGAGCTACGGCACGTTTGCTACCCAGTGTCATTAAGTAAGTACTGATGTTCACACATGATTTGTGATATGGCTGTGTATAGCGTTTGATCCATCTTTGCATTATTGATCGTTATTGTGTACTGTAGCAGACTCCCAAAGTCCTGGTGTATGTAGTTTGTAATAATGATGTGTTTGCTTGATCTACTGTGTGCCGCAAAATGGATGGCTGGCTTTACTTGCCACAAAACACCCTCCTCATTGACAATCCATTTTGCCTTCACCATACATGATCATATACAAAGAGGCCCCTGTGGTTACTTTAGTGGAACATATGAAATGTGGGCACATAGTACTGGCCTTTACCAGACTGAATGGAAGTATTCTGAGATACTGAGATGTGTAGTGGCCCATGTGGCTTGTGAATGTCCTGCCTGTGAAGATCCAGCATTATCAACACAACAGGGATGTGTGTTGGACATGATGAATATGCGATTGTCAGCTCTGGTGATGATTTGTCAGTAGCACATGGCTCTGGTATGTTTAGCATGTTATTATATTTAATTGGTAACAGGCATCTGTCTGCGTGGTTGAGCTTTGTATTTTCCTAGGCCTTGTGGTAGTACATATACATTATGGGCAGCTATTTGGGGGTACGGTAATGATGTCACAATTTGATGATGGAGATATAGTTGTGGAGGAGGCCTATGGGTGTAGTGATAACAGGTGTTTTGTGAGGCAGTGTAATGTTGTTTGTGACCGTTCAATGGTGCCACATATCTATGTGGGTGACCATATGAGCAGAGTCTGCTAGGATGTGGGTAACTGGCTAGGAGATGTGTAGGGAAGGAGTAGTGGTAACTTTGATGCCTGATAATGTGTGCTTTTGATGATAAGCTTTTTTTGTTCCTTTTGCAGGGGTTGGTAGGTGAGATCATCATGGACCCTGATGGAGATGTTATCGTGGTCTTGCCTTGGTGGAAGAGGACTTGTGGCTGGAGGAGAGAACTGAGAGGTTGCGGGCTTGCAGACCACGGCATGTGTGGGTTAGGGATTGGCTTTGGCAATGGACAACCTGAGTCACATGCGCCTGCTGCATCAGCTGGAAGATAGTAGTACTCATGATTTCAGGAACTATCTCCGTATATCGGAGGACTCTTTCACATTCCTCTTGGAACACATAAAGCCATTGATAGCCCAACAGGACACTTTGATGCGTCTGAAACTGTGCCACCTGAGGATCGTTTGGCTGTAACTTTGAGGTTGCTGGCAACAAGTCGTTTGAGCACAGACCTGCAATACTACTACAGCAGTCTCAAGGTCACTGCTGAGCCACCTGATACCGAGACGTGTGAGGCCATCGTGAGTTGTCTGCTGCCATCCTACATGCAGTTACCAACAACCCTCGCTGCATGGATGGATGTTCCTAGAGGTTTTGTCGATCGATGGCAATTTCTAAACTGCGGAGGTGCATTGGATGGTAAGCACGTGAGGATCACGCAACCCCCCAACACGGGGTCCTTGTATTTTAATTATAAACAATATTTTAGCTTGGTCCTCATGGCCCTGGTGGATGCTCACTATGAACTCCTCTAGTGGACGTTGGCATGAACGGCCATGTCTCAGATGGGGGTGTGTTTGCACACAGCTCCTTGGCCCAAGACCTAAGGAGAGGTGCTCTGAACTTGCCCTCAAATGATGTGACGACCGGTCATCTAAACTTTGCGTTTGTGGGGGATGAAGCCTTCCCACTTCAGGCTCACCTACTATGGCCATATCAATTACCGGCTATCCCGGGCTTGTCGTGTGATTGAAAATGCGTTCGGATCATGGCCAATAGATTTTGCGTGTTTCATACGCCTTTGCATATGAAACTGGAATCTATTGATGTGGTATGCTGGCCTGCTGTGTGCTGCATAACTTCACTGCGTCGTAGAGATCAGTCATCATACACGCCGGCAAAATATGTGGATTCTGTGGACCCCACAACAGGGGAGCTCCGTCCTGGGGATTGACGTGCTGCCGACCATGGTGTGGCGCCACTCGGCTGAGCCACGGTCTGAGTCAGCAGGGTGCCAGGAGCAGCAGAGACACATACTGCTCCTACTTTAATGGCCCTGGGGCATGGCCTGGCAGCACCAGCAGGTGCAGGGTGGCTGGTGTTGTGAGGCAGCAACATCAGGAGGAGGGTGGAGTCTCCAGGGTACCTGCACCAGGAGGATTATGTTAGTGTTTTGTTTATTTTGGGTGCTTACACATTAGTTAGTTAGTTTTTTTTTTTTATTTTGTTCTGTACTCTGAAATGTTTGGGTATAGGCAATTATTTATCATCATTTTCTATCTATTGTGTGATGTTCACACTTCTGTTGTTAATGTTTTGTGTGTGTTGTTATAATTCCTTTTTTTGTGCACAAAAAGTACCACTAAAACAAAACAAAACCAAGCTACCTGTGTCTGTTGTTACTTTTGAATACAGGGCAGTTGCACATAGCTTTATGCTGTGCACAGAGGTATGTGACACGTTAAATGGTCTTGATGGGTCCGTGCAGCATTGTCTGCTAATGTCCAGTACACAGGTACAGCCCTTTGGCCCACATTGCATGCCGTGACTGTGTGTACATGTCCATTATGATGTGTTTGGCCACATGGGAACGTGTCCACACACATGGAGAATGCAATGGTGTTTGTGAGGGATGTAGGTACACTTCAGTACACACACGCATACATGTGTGCCCACACATAGTTCAGCCATGGCACGCTCTGCCATGGCGTGGACCAATGTAGGCACATATGTCCATAGTGTTGTTTGTAGCTTACCACCATCACCTACAGACGCACACATAGCCATTCTTAGTGTAATCCACTGTACTGCACAAGACCAGCTCCTGTGTGACACTATGGCACCTCGAAAGTGTGTTTCAGCAGCCACAATTGATAACACAAGCGTGTATTTGTGTCAAACTCCGATAGACAATTGCGTCATGTATTAGCCAACCTTCCAGAGCAGACTGACCAATCGTAATGCAGTTGTGTTGTCCAATGAGCTTGTATGGGGCGCGGTGTAAACCACTGTGGCACGCCTATCTCCTCGCAGCACTGAACATGTACGCCCACATTGCCTTTGAGATTGTGGGTGTGAAGCGGCGATGGAATTAGGCAGGATTGCTTCCGCTGTAGGTGAGGCGACTTCCGGAGCTGACACATCGCCTTAGCTTCAGGGCGAGATTGCGGCGTGTGATGCCGCCATCGGCGATCTGAGGTGGGCACAAAAAACGTGAGCGCGCACGTCATATTGCCAAACATCGCCAGCGAGATTGCGGTGTGTGACTGTACCTTAAGTGATTTTGATAATTTAAATTATGTTTGTACCATGTTAGCCAGTGGATAAAAATGTGAGATACCTTTTAAATGTCTAACTGAAAAGATAATAATAAATAGCAAGCTTTCAAAACTACTAGGGTCTCTTCATCAGGCTCATCATAACACAAAATCTGAAGTCTCATTTATACACAAAAGGAGGAAAAGGAGGATTGATTAATGCAGCACATAAAACAAGTGGCATGAAGCACAGCACAAAATGGTCAGTATGGGATTGGGAAAGCAGCTTTGGGCAATAAATATTAGAGTAGTACACAGATAAGAATTGTCATAGTTTTATTGTCTTTTGGTGGTCTAGTCCTAGATTTGAAGATTCTTTTTTTTTTTTAATTCTTTACTTAAAGTTTTCATAGAAAAACATGGGAGAACAATAATCCAAATACCGTATATACTCGCGTATAAGCGAGTTTTTCAGCCCAAAAAGTGGGCTGAAAAGTCCCCCCCTCGGCTTATACGCGAGTCACTCAGTTTTTGTTGTGGGGGGGCTGTGACCGGTGGCTGGAGGAGGCAGGAGGGGGCCGCAGTGAACGCAGGCGGTCACATGGGCCGCCTCATTAGTGTAATGAATATGCACGGCGTCCCCCCATCCATCAGCGGCGGGGGGATGCCGTGCATATTGCACTACACTGGCCCCCAGCAGTAATACACAGCCCCCTCCTTATTATGTGTCCCCCAGGCTGCGGCACCTGTCAAAATAACAAACGTTTCATACATCACCTTTCCGCGCCGCTCCTCCGGTCCTCCGGTCCCGGCTTCTTCCTGCTTGTGCCGGTGTCATGTGACCGGGCCAGCTGATGACGTCATCTCCTGCGCCTGGTCACAGCACTAGAAGCCGGCACAAGCAGGAAGAAGCCGGGACCGGTGCAGCGGCGCCGGAAAGGTGATGTATGAAACGTTTGTTATTTTGACAGGTACCGCAGCCTGGGGGACACATAATAAGGAGGGGGGCTGTGTATTACTGCTGGGGGCCAGTATACCACCACTGGGGCCTGTATACTACAGCAAGGGGCCGCATACACTGCAAGGCCTGTAACACTGCCAGGGCCTGTATACACTGCACAGGGGCCTGTATACACTGCACAGGGGCCTGTATACGTCTGCATAAGGGCTGTATACACTGGGGCCTGTATACTTCTGCATAGGACCTGTATACCACTGCACAGGGGCCTGTATACTTCTGCATAGGGGCCTGTATACCACTGCACAGGGGCCTGTATACTTCTGCATAGGGGCCTGTATACCACTGCACAGGGGCCTGTATACTTCTGCATAGGGGCCTGTATACCACTGCACAGGGGCCTGTATACTTCTGCATAGGGGCCTGTATACCACTGCACAGGGGCCTGTATACCACTGCACAGGGGCCTGTATACCACTGCTGAGGGGCCTGTATACCATTACTGAGGGGTGCTATATACCAGTGACGGGGGCTATATAATAGGATGGGGGTCTGCTGCATTTCATACCCTAGGCTTATACGCGAGTCAATAACTTTTACCAGCTTTTGGGACAAAAGTAGGGGGGTCGGCTTATACACGGGTCGGCTTATACATTAGTATATACGGTATGTAATATTATACATATACATTTTAAAACACAAACATTCCCTGCCATTAACACGAAATGGCAAGGAAGGAGAATAGTTGACGGCAAATACTGAGAAGAAGACATAGAGGTGAAAACTTATAAAAGGAGAAAGAAAGAAAAAAAAAGATCAGAGAGAGGGGGTGTGTGGAATGAGAGAAAATCATAGTGTTGAGGAGTTGAGGATTATCCTCACTGAGACCAGACAACTGCCACTGAGTTTGGTCAGCTGCCTATGAATATGTATCAGACCCGTCAATCACATAGATCCCGACACTCTTTATACATGTCAGATTGCTGAAACTGCATTCAACTAAACCACATGTTTCAGAATCTCAAATAAGAGTCATGAATTGTAGATTTTAAGTCTTCCATGAACATGAGGTTGTTTACCTTCAGTATCCATAATGATAACGGTGGACATGTCGCCTTCCTCCAGAGATCTGGTATACATGCCTGCACCGCCATTACCAAAAAGCTCAATAGGGAATATTTGTATCTATTAATGGGCATCTCACAATGATGGAGCAAATATAATGCTGGGCCCAGTTGTCCTGTATAATTTGTGATCATCCGGATAATCTCACCCACCTTGGACCAAAAAGGGCCAAGTAATCTGCATTTCCAAAAGGTATGTAAAAAAGTGCCCTCCGACTCGCCACACCTCCAGCACATCGGGTCAGAAGAGGGGAACATTGTATGTATGCGTGAGGGGACCCTGTACCATCATGTGAGTATCTTGTAATTCGCCTCCTGAAACCTGGAGCTAATCGAAGTAGCATGTGCTAGAGTAGGGATGGGCGAATCTACTCGCTAGGACTCGTTACTCGGCGAGTAGTAAGGGACTCGCAGGACTCGGTACTCTGCGAGTTTCCCAGTGATTACTCGCACGAGTCCAATGCAAATCAATATCAATCCTAGTTTTGTCAGAAACACTGACAAAACAAGGATTGCCATTGTTTGCATTAGACTCGGCTACTGTGCCAGTGATAGCAGGGAAACTCGCAAATAACTGCTGTTTCTTTGCGAGCCGAGTCCAGCTGTCTTCTCTGTGCAGCTCCAGGGTCCTAGAGCCTGCCTGCTGCCTGATGTAGCAGTGCTGAGATTGTTCTCAGTCTGCTCATTCCCTGTGCATAGACATCTATATTTATGCACAGGAGATGTAGCAGAGAGGACATCGCGTTTTGGACTGCGTCGGACGGAAGAGGATTTTTTTAATTAAAGATGGAGTCCCTAATGGCTTTTTTTTTAATTTCAAATAAAAAATTTTCTCTGTGTTGTGTTTTTTTAACCCTTTATTGGAGATTCTTAGTGGCTGGGTCAAACGTGGCCTGACATTAAGAATCTCGGGCTTAATACCAGCTTGTATAACAAAGCTGGTATTAACCCCTTTATTACCCAGCGTGCCACCACCACCAGGGCCGCTGGAAGAGCGGGGTTCAGCGCCAGAGGATGGCGCTTCAATGAACGCGCCATCTTCTGGGGCGGCTGCGGGCTGCAATTTGCAGCGGGGGGTGCCCAGAAAGCTTGGGCATCCCTGCGCTGCGGATTCCAGCCCCCAGCTGCTTAGCTGTACCTGGCTAGACATAGAAATTGCGCGGAGCCCCATGCATTTTTTTGACTCCGACTCCGAGACGACTCCGACTCCGAGACGACTCCGACTCCGAGGCGACTCCGACTCTGAGGCGACTCCGACTCTGAGGCGACTCCGACTCTGAGACTCCGACTCCGAGACTCCGACTCTGAGGAGACTCCGACTCCGAGACTCTGACTCTGAGCCTCTGACTCTGAAATTCATTAAATAATAAAAAAAAAAAATGCGTGGGGCTCCGCGCAATTTCTATGTCTAGCCAGGTACAGCTAAGCAGCTGGTGGTTGGAATCCGCAGCGCTTGGGCATCCCTTCTATGTCTAGCCAGGTACAGCTAAGCAGCTGGGGGCTGGAATCCGCAGCGCAGGGATGCCCAAGCTTTCTGGGCACCCCCCGCTGCAAATTGCAGCCCGCAGCCGCCCCAGAAGATGGCGCGTTCATTGAAGCGCCATCCTCTGGCGCTGAACCCCGCTCTTCCAGCGGCCCTGGTGGCGGTGGCACGCTGGGTAATAGAGGTTAGGGCCAGCTTTGTATTATCAGCTGGCCCTAAGCCCGAAATTTATGGCGGTCACGCCAATATTAGACATGACCGCCATGAATTTCTATTAAATTGTTTTAAAAAAAACACAACACAGAGAAATTTTTTTATTAGAAATAAAAAAAAAGCCATTAGGGACTCCATCTTTAATTAAAAAAATCCTCTTCCGTCCGACGCAGTCCAAAACGCGATGTCCTCTCTGCTACATCCCCTGTGTATAGATATAGATGTCTATGCACAGGGAATGAGCAGACTGAGAACAATCTCAGCACTGCTACATCAGGCAGCAGGCAGACTCTAGGACCCTGGAGCTGCACAGAGCAGACAGGACTCTTCTCTTATCTGTGCGAGTTTCCCAGCGATTACTTACAAAGTAAACGAGCAATGCAAATAAATGACAAAACTAGGATTGCTTCAGGCTGAAGCTTCCGAGACACATCTGCGATTTGTAAATCTCACACTACTCGCTATTACTCGCTTCCCCATTCATTAACATTGGACTTGCTAGACTCGCAACGAGTAGCGAGTCCTGGGCTCGGACTCGCTACAGTCAAGCGATTCCGAGTAATTTAGGATTCGCCCATCACTATGCTAGAGTACACTCCCTGATAGAAGTTATGTCGCTTATCCATGTTATGTAAATAAAAGCTTATAACCTGACGTTAAACTCATCCATTGGTTTTACAAATTACTCATTTGAAAGCTGAAACCCTCTCAAATGTGGTTTAGTTTAAAATAATAAATTGGCATCAATGCTGAAATATTGATCATTTAATGAACACAGAATGGTCATATTTTGGCAAGACAAAAGTTTTGTCACCCACAGAAAGTAATGTGATATTCAAACAAATAATTAATTTAATTTAAAATGCAAATATATGTTGCATAACATTGGTGAATGAAGTTGTGGTGCTGTTAGAGTCATATTTGATATTTTGTGTGACTGCCATGAGCTTGAAGGACTGCATCCATGCGATACAACAATGATTCATGCAATTTATTAATGAAGTCATCAGGAATAGCAAAGAATGTAGTCTTACATGCCTCCCAGAATTCATCTAGATTCTTTGGTTTTGTCTTCCAAGCTTCCTCTTTCATTCTACCCCAAACATGCTCAATGAAGTCCATGTCTGTTGACTGGGCTGGCCAGTCCTTGAGCACCTTAATCTTTTGTGCCTGGAGGAACTTTGTTGTAGAGCTGGATGTATGAGATGGAGCACCATCCTGCTGCAGAATTTGACCCCTTTTATGATTTGGAATGTAAGAGGTAGCTAATACTTCTTGATATTTTAGCCTATTGATATTGCCTTCAACCTTGCAAATGTTTTGCACACCCCCATACTGAATGTAACCCTAGATCATAATCTTTCCACCACCAAATTTGGATCCATATGGGCTCCAGTAGGTCTCCTGCAGTATTTGCAGAGGCTGTGGTATATTTCTACTGAAGATTCATCAGAGAAATCCACCTTCTGCCACTTTTCCAACATCCATCTGTTTAGCAGTCTGTGGAACTTTGCAAATGCCACACGATTTTTTATTTGCCTTTTGTTTAGTGCTGGCTTCTGGGCACTGATTCGACCATGGAGGTCATTTCTAAACAGAATCCTATAAACTGTTTTAATTGACACAGGGTCTTGAGGTGACCAGGCCTGTTGGAGCTCTGCTGCAGTGGAAGATGGGCTTCCTTTGGATTTTCTAACCAACAAATGTTCCTCCTGAGCAGTTGTCTTGCGGGTCTGCCGGACCTGGGCTTGTCAAACACATCTCCACTCTCTTCAAATCTTTTTTAATTCTTTGTACTTGATGCTGAGACACATTAAAGGTGCCAGCCACCTCTGCAGTGCATCTGGTCTTCAGCTTCTTGATAATCAAGGCTTTGGTTGCAGGGTGGATTTTTGGCATGTTGTCACAGCTCAAGTTGCAGTTCAAGTGAAGGTCTGGAGTGCTGGGTTTCTTTTTATACACACCCACTAATTAACCGATCATTGTTGGAGCACAGGTGAGGATGTAAACTAGGATTAGTTGCATTATATGACCAGGTGACAAAACGTTTGTCTTGCTAAAACCTGACCATTCTGTGTTCATTAAATGATCAATATTTTAGCATTGATGCCAATTTATTTTCTTAACCTAAACCACATTTGGGAGGGTTTCAGCTTTCAAAAGAGTAAATTGTAAATTTGAATTTAACATCAGGTTATAAGCATTTATTTACATAACATGGATAAGCGACATAAATTTTGTCAGGGACTGTATATATCCTAATTATATGTTCTGAACTGAACTCTATTGCTAGGTCAGCCTCTCATTGCAGCATAAACAGCGGTGTTGAGAGATCCACGAGGGAGATTAGCAGCTAATATGTTTTGGAAAGTACCTGATCCCTGGAAAAGAGTTTCAAATACTATTCTAGATCGACGAAACTCTACTCTAGGAGGGAGACTGTAAAAGAAATGATTAAGCTGTACAGCTCTCCAAAATCCCAGGGGGCAAGGAGTCGAAGTGGAATTCAGTGTATCAAGAGACGGCCATGATTCCCTGTCTCCCCAGCTCTCCACTCCATCTAAGCCTTGATACAACTATTGAAAATTGGGTCCGCTATACTCGGTGTGAACTTCGGTTGGCTAAGTATTGGGACCAAGACTGAATTAGCAGGAATCATTGATGACCTGACCAATGTGTGCCTGCAAGTAAATAATGTAGACCCGATAGATGGATGATTGAGAAAATCATTTTTCAGTCCCACCATCGCCCAAGGCAATATTTGAAGACAATGTGAGGGGAAGCTCTGTTCAATCTTAACCCATACTTTATTTTCTGTATTCCTACACCAGTCAATCACTCGTGCCATATCACTCACCAAATGGTATAACTTAATGTGTGGTAGACCAACTCCGCCCTCTCTCTTAGGTCTAAATAAAATTGACTTCGCCACTCGGGCCTTATTGTTATTCCATATAAAGGAAGTCAGAATTTGAGTGATGGATTTAAAGAAGGAGGATGGTATCCTGATGGGGAGAGCTTGTATATAGTACAGGATCTTAGGAAGTATAGTCATTTTAAATAACTGACATCTGCCAAACCAAATGTTGATTTTGTCCATCTGTCACAGTCTGCGCATATTGCACTTAAAAGATTAGGAAAGTTAGCCCAATAAAAGTCATGTACATCTGCCGTGATCTGTAATCCTAAATAGTTTATAGCCCGTTTAGACCATCTGAACCCAAATGAGTCTATTAGGCCATCCACATGCCGGGGAGGAAGAGAAATATTCAGACTTAGACTGATTAATTTTGAAATTAGAGAAATTGGAATAAACATCTAGTTCTTTCAGAAGGTTGCGGCAGAGAGATCTCGGGTTTCGACACAAAGAACACCAAATCATCTGCATAAGCAATTTTATGTATACACAACTTCACGTTCATGCCCATTATATCTCGGTTTGCTCGAATATGCCTCAATAAAGGCTCCAGAGCCAATATAAAAATCAATGGTGAAAGTGTACATCTCTGGCGGGTGCCATTCGTGATTTCGAATGGCCCAGATAGGACACTGTTCACCCGAACCCTAGCCGATGGTACCGAGTACAGGGACAACACCCATTTCATCATCTTTGCCCCTAGGCCTAAATGGGCAAGGGTTTGTTCCATAAATGTCCAGTTAACTCTGTTGAATGCCTTCACTGCATCTGTTGACAGGAGCATAAGTGGTGTACCAGAAAGTTTAACTTTGTAGATTACCGTATATACTCGTGTATAAGCCGACCCGTGTATAAGCCGACCCCCCTACTTTTGCCCCAAAACCTGGGAAAATCTATTGACTCGTGTATAAGCCGAGGGTGGACCCCAGCTCAGGTTAACAGCCCCCAGCAGTGTGGTATACAGCAGCCCCAGAGGTATATACAGCAGCCCCAGTGGTAGTATACAGCAGCAGCCCCAGTGGTATATACAGCAGCAGCCCCAGTGGTATATACAGCCCCAGTGGTAGTATACACGAAGCCCCAGTAGTATATACAGCCCTAGTAGTATATACAGCCCCAGTGGTAGCATACACGTAGCCCCAGTAGTATATACAGCCCCAGTAGTATATATAGCCCCAGTGGTAGTATACACGCAGCCCCAGTAGTATATACAGCCCCAGTGGTATATACAGCCCCAGTGGCAGTATCCAGCAGCCCCAGTAGTATATACAGCCCCAGTGGTAGTATACAGGCAGCCCCAGTAGTATATACAGCCCCAGTGGTAGTATACAGGCAGCCCCAGTAGTATATACAGCCCCAGTGGTAGTATACAGCCCCAGTGGTAGTATATAGCAGCCCCAGTGGTAGTATACAGCATCCCCAGTAATGCAGGGCCCCCCCAGCTTTGCTCCGGTCACCTGTAAAGCAAATTATACTTATCACTGTCCCGCTGTCCGCGCCCGCTCACCAGCTGCCTTCCGCGATCCTCCATCTTCATGCGTCTTCTTCCTGTTTCCTGTGTTCGCGCCGGTAATGACGTCATTCCCTGCGACGAACACAGGAAACAGGAAGAAGACGCATGAAGATGGAGGATCGCAGACGGCAGCGGCGAGCGGGCGCGGACAGCGGGACAGTGATAAGTATAATTTGCTTTCCAGGTGACCGGAGCAAGGCTGGGGGGGCCCTGCATTACTGGGATGCTGGGGCTGCTGTGGGGCTGTATGGCTGCCGTCACTGACTCGCGTATAAGCCAAGGGGGGTACTTTTCAGCCCAATTTTTGGGCTGAAAAACTCGGATTATACGCGAGTATATACGGTAAATTGATCGCTTTGGTGGTGTTGTCCATGGCCTCCCGACACAATACAAAGCCTGCCTGGTCCATGTGAACCACGCCACCTATTAATGGTGCCAATCTTCCCGCCAGAATCTTAGCAAATAATTTAATGTCCACATTCAATAATGAGATTGGGTGATAACTAGAACATTGTACACGGTCTTTCCCCGGCTTGTGGATAACTGTGATGGACGCCCTTAAGGTATCACTCAGAGGAGTTGGCGTCTCAGCCAGAGCGTTTAGAGAGGCTCTCAAATGAGGGATCAATTTCTCTCATAATTTCTTAAAATATAGGACCACAAACCCATCAGGGCCCGGTGCCTTGCCTGATTTAGCTGAAGAAATCGCCTCTGCATTTCTATTATATGAATATTAGTTTTCCTGCAGACATGTAATATATGTGAGCAAATGATCAAATGTTCTTATAATCACATAGAAATATCTCAGACTGCGCACAACACACAAATGCCTCAGATACACACAATAACATGACAAGGTCAGAGCTGCAGATAAAATCACACACCTTCTCCCCCTCCTTTCTGCACTTCCTGCAGAATCAATGAGTCACACAGCATAACAGATCACAGGAGGGCAGGACAGTGTAATGGTGCAAAAATATTCTTTCCTTGGGAGTGGACAGCAGAAAACTCACTGTAATTGACAGATGGATTTAATCTTTTATTTTAAGGTTTAAAAAGGATAGGAAGGGAGTATAAATAATATAAATACAGGAATAGAGAGAGCTTAGAGAAAGGAATTAGAAAAATATATCCGTTACATATGGGTTTTTGACCTGACAGATTCCTTTAAATACAGACTTTTTCACCTACAAACTGTATTCAGTTGTGTCTTTGTTCCACACAAAAATATTTAAAAAATCCATTATAATTATGACACTAATAATTAGCAAGTTCCAGTGCCACTGTCACACTAAGCATGATTGCAGGCCTGCTCATGAACCTCAGACATCCTCATCATGACTTCTCAGAGGTTGTGTCAAGTTACACAGCTGGCATCACACAGCAGGGAATTCCACTGTGACCCCAGCATGTTGTTTAATACTTTTTTGAAGCAGATTTTCAGAATTTATATGTCTATCCTGAAGCCATCAAAGACTATGAGAGTTCAGAATGGTTGTGCTAATGTGTTGTTTTTTTTCTTGCTGATTTGGTCCAGATTTTGGGCAGAAAAAAGAAATGTGAACCACATGTGCAAGCAAACAAAATAGCAACATGGGCACAGCACTTCTGACCTGTCCAAGACTTTGCTGGCCTCAGGATAGACATGCAGATTTTGATGCAGATCCTCAATCTGCCTAAAAAAAAATCAAAAATTCACCGTGGGCACTGGTTCTAAGAGAGTCCAGGGAGAGCTGCTGTTGTAGTGAAAGGGCTCAAGGAATCTTTTTGCCCCCTTGCTACTTCCACAAAGACTTTCAAGACAGAAGTGGCTAACTACAGTCCTCAAGATCTGAAAACAGTGCAAGTTTTGTGGATTTCCTTAGCATTGCACAGGTGATAATTTAATCACCTGCAGAGGAGATGGATGATTCCAGCACCTTGTGCACTGCTTGAGGAATCCTGAAAACATGAACTCTTTGTGGCCCTTGAGTACTGTATTTGGCCAGCCGTGTTCTACTGGAGTGTGTGTAGTGTCTTGCAGGTCCATACCTAACACCTTCAGGCCAGAGGCCTGCAGTTTGTTTGCCAGTCTGTTTAGAGCATTATCAAAGCACCTATTTGCAGAAACAGTCCAGCACACAAGGAGTGAACTCAAAATAAAATTACTATAGCACACACAAGCTATAAGTCTCAAAGAAAAACACATAACAAAATACATAGTATACAAATATAGCAAACGTTCCACAGGGCCCAACAGCAGCAAACAGACTGTTAATGCGGTGGAAAGACAATTAAGGGCAGAGTCCATTAACTTCTTTCAGTTTAACCCTGAAGGCTACATGCATGCCCAATAAAGGGAAGGGCAAACGTCATAAAATGTTGGAAGGTTTAAATAAAACTTTACCAAAAACACATGCCTTGGGTCAAGGACAATGAAGAACTGAAAAAAAAAATCCCATAAGTCATTCTCTGTCCCCAATTCCAACAAAGAAATGGGCCATTGTCTAACTGACTCACCAACATGCTTTAGGAAGGTCCATTGTCATTGTCTTTTGCCATTTTCAGCCATGTCCTAGATAGTTGTTGCACTTTCTCATGTATTTTGCATGTTCTCACTCTACTGCCGAACAGTATTTGCTGTCACAGGGGCTACTCCTCTAGGCGCATTCTCCACCACCACCTGCTCCAGCACACTCCATCATTGCCACTGCTGAAGAGGATGATGGAGGAACTATGGGTTGACCACACCTTCTCAGATAAACAGGACCAGGACCATGTTGGGGAACAGCACATGCATCTGGCTTGCCAACCAACAGACAATTTGACTGCACCCGATGCCAACTTTTCTCCATGTTCTGCCGCTTCTCAAAATCCTTGCCTGTGCCAACCCGACATACGCCAACCACAAACCACCCCTTCCTGCCCTGCACCTTCATGGAAGTGACTTCATCCCTAACAAAGATGGTACGTGAACTTTGGGGAAGATTGTCACACTGCATGGTGGAGCAGTTGATATAGAAGCGATGCTTAGTACCATTTTAAACTAAGAATTAAAACCCCTTATCCTGCATGAATGCCATCACCTTGACTTGGGTGCATTGACTGAGGAAATCATTAAGCTTAGGCCCATGCAACCAGTCACTGTCAATGGAATCGGTGAGCTGAATCTCGTCAACAAAAGACACAGCACAAGGTGGATGATACCTTGTTGGATATTTATTTTTAGACTGTATGTCATTTTCCCAGTCGAATGCCTTTTGAGATGTGAGGGTGATCCATATAGCTGGGGAACAATGCCTTCTAGGTGCTCCTATTCCTCAGCTCATGGTCCTGATCCTAGTGTTATTGGGAAATGGGATCCAGTAGCTGTGACACCAGCTGCAGCTGGAATGTGCCAGACATGCTTCCGGATCATGTCCACTGTGACATATGATGCTCCTGGTATAGGATGCCATAGGGTAAGTGTCACCTGATGGCTGTGACTCGCTCCTCAGGTCTGCATCTTGCATTAGAGCATGGATTGGCTCCTCACCTCATTGCAGATGAGGCCCAAACTGGGAAGTGTGGTGAAGCTTCAGCTGATATATAACTCCTTCTCCTCTCCATGCCAGTGTTTTCCTACGATTGCTGAGTCTGACCCACCTTTTAACCCTAGGATGGTTAAGAGGATGACATCCTCCGTGTCCAGGTCAGCCATGCCCTTGCCTTGCAGGGGATCCATCTGGAAATCACTGTGTGATGCCGTCATGGTACCATGTTGAACGGTAGCAATGAGTGTACTGTGTGCCACTGGTAACACACAGGTAAGATGGCGCGGAAATGCTGACACATTTCCACTGGGTTTGGGTGGGTTTCCTTTCCCTAAGGATCCCTCTTCTTTCATTGAGTGACACGATTAATACCCGAGCAATCAGTACAGGAGTTGAATGTTTGCACACTGTTGTTGCCTAATGCCTTACTCCTAAGAGAAGAGAAAAGAAGCCTCTATATATAAATGTGCACAACGATTTGCAAGTGCAAACAAAGTGATGTATTAATACATAAGTAACATAAGCAAAAGAAAGGATTCCCATAAGCATAAATAAAAACCTTTAAAACCAAATGCAAGTCTCCATCCACCACATAAACAAAGATAAGGGGTCAAATAGGGCAACACAATTAAGTTGCAGATGTGAAGGTGGGTAATTAATATGAGGGGCAACCCTTATGTGTTGTTGGAAACTGTCCAGTTGATATACTAATGTTAATGGATGCTGTAATACTCAGCAGGTACTTAATCCCCACAATAGCACTACCACCTTGCTCCTTACGAAGCCACCCTTTGTGTGGCGACACGCGTTGGGCCTCTCCCCATCCTCCCTCTGTAGGGGACGAAACCTTTCTCCCCCAACTGGGTCTCCCACGGTAATTGACAATTATAACTTGTCCATATGACCTCTGCACCTATATGTGATTAGGTGCACTCCTGGTTTATGTGCTGTTCATGTTATAATTCCTTATCAATTTCTATAAGATTTACTTAGCACAGCCACTTTTACAGGGCCAGGGCCAGTTACTCCTTTACCCCTTCTAAACTTGTCTGGGGTACTATTTCCATGTCTTTCATTTAAACTGACTTAATGTCTAGGGTCTGCTTTCCTCAGATCATAGTAAAATATACAAAACCCATTTCCATATTCATTTTTAAAGATTTTATTAACAAATTACAAACGCGGGTGATGACAACAAAGATACACAATACTGATTAAAAAGCACAATTGTGTGTACCCATTAGATATCAAATCTCTCCTATACTATCTGTGCCCTAACAAGACCACTACCTAACAGCGGAGGATACATCCTAACTTCTACGACGCCCCCGCACCATGGCGGCTGTCCCTTTGATGTCCTTTACCTGTCCCTATAATCATAACTAAACAATAGGGTCAAGGTATAGGGAGAATGAGTCAGCCTAATTAGTTCTAGGTATCCCACATGGTGTCAGTGGCACCCTTATTTCCTAATGGGTAACCAACTGGGTCGTTAAAAATAATAAATCACTCTGCACAATAAACCTGTGATGTGATATGCTACACACGCTACAACAATTTCTTAACAATAATCACAGATGACACTCCTTTTTCTGTAATCTCCTATGATCAAGCATACTCAGCTTTTATGGATGATACAGAAGACTCTCGATCTCTAGCCCATGGAGTGTCCCTTAGAATCTGAATTTCTATTTTAACAACTGCTTTTCTTTCTTTGTAGACGCCTCTACACGTTTTGCCAAACTTGGCTCATCAGGAGGCAAAAGATACATCTGTGGTATATATGAATCTTTAAATGTAGTCACCACGTCTGGATATGGATAGATGTATTATCAGGGTAAATTAATGATGTAAATCCAAGACACACACAATGGTTATGTATTCCTGAGCTGCTGCCAAAATCCCAGAGCCTTCTGGCCCCCATTCACAGGAGAAGTGGCATCCTGACCTGGAGCTCCAGACTGATCTGATCTGATCTGGTAGTGGTCTTGTTAGGGCACCGATAGTATAGGAGAGATTTGATATCTAACAGGTACACCAATTGTGCTTTTTAATCAATATTGTGTGTCTTTGTTGTCATCTCCCATGTTTGTAATTTGTTAATAAAATCTTTAAAAATTAATAAGGAAATGGGTTTTGTATATTTTACTATGATCTGTACTATTTCCATGTACCTACTACTATGGTTGGTAAATGATTGTACAACAGGGATAGGGGTCTCTATCTAACAGTACTGAGATATACCTTAAAGACAAGTGGTTCCATACAGGTAGCAATTAACCTTTGTTATTGCTTGGTGTACAGTATATACAGAATGGCTAATTGCCTCAATACAATTTACTGTTATACATGAGATTGTAATATTATACCATATTGTGTACTGTTTATATTATGATTTAAGTGACTGTGTGGACCATTTGAATATTTACCTACTCTGTTAAACCACTCACCATTTTACATCGTTACCTTGTACCCTTATACCCCTGCCCCTCTTTATATCAATTACCCACCTCCACATCTGCAACTTAATTGTGTTGCCCTATTTGACCCCTTATCTTGGTTTATGTGGTAGATTGAGACTTGCATTTGTTTTTAAATTTTTTTATATGTGCTTATGGGAATCCTTTCTTTTGGTTGTGCTACTTATATGTAGTAATAAATCACTTGGTTTTCACTTGCAAATGGTTGTGCGCGTTTATATATAGAGGCTTCTTTTCTCTTCTCTTCAGACTGCATATTTTGCCTCTATAACGCAGAACCCACCCACCTCATACTTTCCAGGCAGTGCACTTCTCTCCTCTAACTGAAATGCCTAACTTCTAATGAACCCCTCTATGTTATGCTACAAGGTAAAACAATTTGTTTGCGGTATACGGTTAGGTGCAGTCATTATTGAAGCGTGACCTCTTTGTTGAAAACACAATGATAAAAAAATAAGTTTATTCAGGTCACCATTCACCACCAATTCATTTGGAATGCTGAAAAAG